>JALPQD010000158.1:2782612-4067612 GCA_023101885.1 Typhlomys cinereus | reverse complement strand
CACTGAACTCCTTTCCCTGGACTAGTCCCATCTTAATTGAGACTTTTAGATCATTTATGTTTAATGTGATTATTGATGTGGTTGCCTTTAATTTATACTTCTGTGTTTTTCAGTTTGTTTACCACTTCTTTTTGCTTTTCTTCTTTTTGATTCATTGAATATATTTATAAATGTTTTCTTTTTATTTTCTTTACTAAATTATAAATGCCCCAATTTTACTATTATAGAATTTATATTTCTTTTATGCATTCATGTGTGTGCACATGATGCATGTTCTTGTACATTTGTAGGTGTGAATGTGGATGTGAAAATGCCGCAGTGAGCTTGGAAGAAAACTTTGGGCATCATTCCTTACTTTGCACCTTATTTGAAAGAGAGTTTTTTCCCTCCCATTTTGTATGCCAGGCTAGCTGGCTTAGGAACTTCAAGGGATTTTCCACCTACTATTTCTCTGTAGGAGTGCTGGGAATACAGACATTTACACCATGTGTGTGGCTTTCATGTAACTTCTGGGATTTGATCTCAGGTTTTCACACTGGTGTTGCAAGGGCTTTTCCCCACTGAACAATCTCCCCAGCCTTAATAGTCCCCTTTAATTTATCAGAATTTACCTTTAATTAATAGTCTGCTCAATTTGAAACTTTGAAATGTTTTCATTTTTATTCTTTTTGTATATTGTATATGAACATAATGAACTTGTATTTCAATTAGAAACTTTTAATAGTATATTCTTAATTCCCTTCCACTAGTCATTGTGTTACTGATTTTGTACATATACATGTTATAAACATGTACATATACATGTTTACTGTAATAATCATTTAATAGATTTAAAAATAAAAAATATCTTTTATATTTATCAATATGTTTATCATGTTTGGTGCTTTCCCTTCTTCATTTAGATACTTTTCTTGTGCTTGAAGATCTTACTTTAGTATTCCTTATCACACAGTTCTGTTGATAATGCATTCTTTCAGCTTTTATTTGTGCGAAACAGTCTTTCACCTCTTTCAAAATTACTTCCATTAGGTATTAAATTACATGTGACAATTTGTTTTCTCTTATAGTACAGTCATTCTATGGTTTCTCTAAGGGTGGATCCCAAGACACACACACAGTTATTAATATACACAGATGCTCATACACCTTATATATTTGCATAGAACCTAACTGTATCCTCTTATACATTTTAAGTCATCTCTAGAATGTTTCCAATACCTAATCTTTGAAAATTCCTTATAAACATGATATTATTATGTAATTTAGACAATAATATCAAGGGAAAAAGCCATATGATTTGAGGATATAGACATGATCATTTCCATAAATACTGCTTATAGTATTTGGTTGAAGAAGTAGATGTGGTACTCAGGGATGCAGAGGTGTGATTTTAAATATCTTGCTTTCCTCCTTTTTATTTTAATACATTTTTATTATTATTTCAGCTCATAAAAACTTAATAGATACACCAGTTCCATCCCTTCCTCCTCCTCCCCCGAACCCCCTGCTCCCCCTCCCCTCACCCCTCCCTCCCCATCCGCCAGTGCCTCCTGCCCCAATTCCCAGAGAGTCCTTTCTTGTGCATGCCTGACTCTCCTCTGGGCCCTCCTCACTGATCACGTACAAGGACCCAGTGGCATTTCCCTGAACCCTTTCCCGTGTTCCCCTTAAGCATAGGAACACTGCTGTGGCTGCCAATACCTTGCCTCCAAGGATCTTGGTGCCTTTAGCAGATGCTAGACTTTGTGAGGTCAATAGTGTGTTGGACATTGCGCAGGGCATGCAAAGTCCAATTGTGATTGCTTCGGCCCTAACTTGTGTGGAGTATTTTGCATATCATTGCTCCTCCCATCCTTTTGCTCTTACACTCTTACCGCCCCCTCTTCCGCAAATGTCCCTGAGCTTCAGGATGGGGAGAGATTAGTCTGGCCTAGTTCTAGGTGGTTGATATAGAGTCTCTGAAGTTCTGGATAGTGGTTTGTTGATTTTCTTTTGCAGTTTTACTGCTCCTGCAATGCCCTTCACTCCATCCTGCTGGGCACTGTATGTCACCCCCTGGCCAGAGACAAAAAGCTGTTGAACTGGAGGCTTATTATAACAGCACATTCAAGGGTAGATGTAATAAAAATAGGAAACCTCAGTGAGGGAGGGGTCAATCGCCCATTTGCAAAATGGTTACTTTTTATCTGCCAGACTATATGCCCTCCCCTTCTGTTGAGAACATACCCCCCTAGTTGTAAATGATCAGGAACGAACGTCTGTGAACTTAACCAGGTGTCACATTACTTACTTGCAGTCCTTGATGGAGGCCTATTTTCTCTACTGTAACATGGTCACTTCTCTCCTTGTTTCTGGTGTGGCCCTCCTACCCCATCCCTCCTGTTCATAATGCTTGCAATTACTGTAGGTAATACGTAGATTTACCTATGAGTGTCTCAAGGTGGGCTGGGTGGGTTTGGTACTAGGAGCCACCTATTAGGGAGTACATATGGCGCTTAATTTTCTGGGTTTGGGGTACTTCACTTAATATAATTGTTTCTAATGACATCCATTTCCGGGCAAATTCCAGTAATTCATCCTTTTTGATAGCTGAGTTGTATAGATGTACCACATTTTTCTTATCTACTCAGCAACTATTGGACATTTGGGTTGATTCCATGACTTTGCTATTGTAAACAGTGCTGCTATAAACATGGTCGTGCTTGTGCTATCGAGGTGAACCTCTTCTGCATGGGGGGTTATTCCCAAAAGTGGAATAGCAGGGTCATATGGCATTTCAATCTTTAATGACTTTAAGAATCTCCAGACGGCTCACCAGAGTGGCTGTATGAGCCTGCATTCCCACCAGCAATGTAGGAGAGTTCCCCTCTCTCCACATCCTCTCCAGCATTTGTTGTTATTTGTATTGTGGATTTTTGCCATCCTGACCGGGGTGAGATGATATCTCAGGGAAGTTTTGATTTGCATTTCCCTGATGGCGAAGGAAGTGGAGCATTTTTTAAGGTATTTGTTAGACATTTTAATTTCATCCCTGGTAAAGTTTCTTTGAAGTTCCAGGGCCCATTTTTTAATTGGGCCAGTGCTTTCCTTGGAGTTTAGTTTTCTAAGTTCTTTGTGCACTCTGGACAGCAGAGCTCTATCAGCTCGAGAGAATTCCCTACCCTTTCAACTATGGTTTTTAATTTTATCTTTTTTTTTTTTTTCCGGTGCTGGGGACCGAACCCAGGGCCTCGCGCTTGCTAGGCAAGCGCTCTACCACTGAGCTAAATCCCCAACCTCTCAACTATGGTTTTTATAGACTCTGGCCTTAAGTCAAGGTCCCTGATCCATTTGGAATTAAGTCTTGTACAAGGTGACAAGTACAGGTCCAGCTTTAATCTTCTGCATGTGGAGATCCAGTTTTGCCAGTACCATTTGTTGAAGATGCTGTTCTTTTTCCATTGGATTCTTTGGGCCCCTTTGTCAAAGACCAAATGGCTGTAGTTTTGTGGGCTAATATCTGGGTCTTCAATCCTTATTCATTGATCTGTGTGTCTATTTTGGAGCCAGTACCAGGCTGTTTTTACAACTATGGATCTGTAGTATAGACTAAGGTTTGGTATGGTGATACCTCCAGCACTGTTTTTGTTACTCAGGATTGTCTTTGCTATCCTGGGTCTTTTGTGCCTCCATATGAATTTTGAGATTGTTTGGTCAACTTCTTTAAAGAATTGCTTTGGGATTTTAATTGGTATAGCATTGAATCTGTATATTGCCTTTGGTAGGATGGTCATTTTTACGATGTTGATTCTGCCAATCCAGGAACATGGGAGGTCTTTCCACATTCTGGTGTCTTCTGCTATTTCTTTCTTTAGGGTTTTAAAGTTTTCATTGTAAAGGTCTTTTACCTCCTTGGTTAGGTTCATACCAAGGTATTTCATATGTTTAGGGGCTATAGTAAATGGGATTGTTTCTCTCAAGGCTTTTTCACTTCTTTCATTCTGGGCATATAGGAAGGCCTCTGATTTTTGCACATTTATTTTGTATCCTGCCACCCTGGTGAACTTCTCAATTAGTTCCAGGAGTTTCCTGGTGGAGTTTTTTGGGATCACTTAGGTATAAGATCATGTCATCCATGCACAAGAAAGGACTCTCTGGGAATTGGGGTGGGAAGCACTGGGGGATGGGGAGGGAGAGGGGTGGGGAGGGGGAGCAGGGGGTACGGGGGGAGGAGGAGGGAGGGAGGGAACTGGTGTACCTAATAAGTTTGTATGAGCTGAAATAAAAAAAAAAAGATCATGTCATCTGCAAATAGGGATAGCTTCGGATAGCTTGACTTCTTCCTTGCCAATTTGAATCCGTCTTATGTCCCTTTCTTGTCTTATGGCTTCAGCTAAGACTTCAAGTACAATATTGAATAGAAGTGGTGAGAGTGGACAGCCTTGTCTAGTTCCTGATCGAAGTAGGAATGCTTCCATTTGTTCCCCATTGAGCATAATCCTTGCTGTGGGCTTGTTGTATACTGCTTTTATTATATTGATAAAGGTTCCTTTAATTCCTACTGTCTCTAGATCATAAAAGGCTGTTGGATCTTGTCAAAAGGTTTTTCTGCATCTATCGAGAGTATCATGTGGACTTTGGACTGGTTTACATGATGGATTACATTTATTGATTTGCATATGTTGAACCAACCTTGCGTGCCAGGGATGAAGCCTACTTGGTCCGCGTGAATAATCTTTTCAATGTGTTTTTGAATCCAATTTGCTAAGACTTCGTTGAGAATCTTTACGACTGTGTTCATCAGAGAGATCGGCCTATAGTTTTCTTTTTTAAGTGAATCTTTATTAGATTTTGGGATTAAAACGGTATTAGCTTCATAGAAGGAATTTGGTAGTGTTCCTTCCTTTGCTATTTGATGGAACAGTTTAAGGAGTATTGTTGTTATTAACTCCTTAAATGTCTGGTAGAACTCTGTGCTGAATCCATCTGGTCCAGGACATTTTTTGGTGGGAAGATTCGAGATTACTTCCTCAATTTCCTTATATGTTATAGGACTATTTAAATAATTCACAACTTCCTGATTCAATTTAGGTAAGTTGTGTTTACTTAGAAATTCATCCATCTCTTTTGTGTTGTCATATTTCACAGAATATAAGTTTTTGAAATATGATGTTATAATTCTTTGGATTTCTTGGGTATCAGTAGTGATAACTCCATGTTCATTTCTAATTTTGTTAATTTGGGTTTTCTCTCTCTTGCTTTTGGTTAATTTAGCTAGGGGTGTTTCAATCTTATTGATTTTTTCAAAGAACCAGCTTTTTGACTGGTTGATTTTTTCTATCGTTTTCTTAATCTCGATTTCAGATATTTCTCCCCTTATTTTGCTAATCTCCTCCCTTCTACTACTTTTGGGATCAGATTGCTCTAGTTTCTCTAAAGCTTTAAGCTGCATTGTTAAGTTTTTTATTTCTGATGTTTCCATTTTTTTGATGTAGGCATTAAGAGCTATGAACTTACCTCTTAGGACAGCTTTCATTGTGTCCCAGTGATTTTGGTAAGTTGTATTTTTATTATCATTCGCTTTCAGGAAATCTTGAATTTCCTTTTTAATTTCTTCCTGAATCCAGTTCTCATTCAGCATCATAGTGTTAAGTTTCCAGGAGTTAGTGTATTTTCTCTTGTTTGTTGTGTTGTTGTGGATGTCCAGCTTTAGGCCAAGGTTGGTCTGACAGGGCACAGGTTAGAATTTCAACATTTTTGTATATGTGTAGATACTTTTTGTGGCCCAATATGTGATCTATTTTGGAGAAAGTTCCGTGTGCTGCTGAGAAAAATGTGTATTCTTTGGTGCGTGGGTGAAAAGTTCGATAGAGATCTGTAAGGTCCATTTCTTTAAGGGTTTGATTAAGTTCCAAAGTGTCTCTGTTAAGCTTTTGACCTGTTGATCTATCCCATGTTGAGACGGCGGGTTGATTTCTTGCTTTAGACGCTGTAGGGTTTTCTTAATGAATGTGGAGGGGCCCGTATTGGGTGCATATATGTTCAGTATTGTGAAGTCTTCCTGGTGAATTGTACCTGTAACTAAAATGTAGTATCCATCCGTGTCTCTTATAATTTTCTTTGGTTTGAAGTCCACTTTGTCAGATAGCATAATGGCTACCCCTGCCTGTTTTCTGCTTTCATTAGTTTGTAGAATTGTTGACCAACCTTTTATTTTTAGGACATGCCTATCTTTTGTGGTGAGATGGGTTTCCTGCAGGCAGCAGATTGATGGATTGTGATTTTTAATCCAAATTTGTAATCTGTGTCTCTTGATCGGTGAGTTAATTCCATTAACATTTAGTGTTATAATGGAGAAACTATTTTTAATTCCAGACATTTATTATGTTTAGTAGTTTTTATAAGTATATTGCTTTGCTTTTAATGGTGTTATACTTGCCTTCTGTTCTCCTGGATATGCCTGTTTTTTTCTTCACACTTGATTATCATTGCTAGCATTTTTTGAAGGCCTGGTTAGGTGGACATGTATCTCTTCAAGTTGTCTTTGTGCTGGAAGATCTTTCTTTCTCCCTCGATCATGACGGATAGTTTTTTAGGGTAAATCAGCCTGGGTTGACATTTTTGCTCATTCAATACTTGAAGTATGTCTCTCCAAGCTTTTCTTGCTTTTACTGTTTCGACTGAGAAGTCATTTGTTATTTCAATAGGTTTACCTTTAAAAGTGACTTCTTTTTTCTCCCTTGAAACTCTCAGCACCAGTTCTTTATCTTGAATGTGAAGTGTTTTGACTATTATTTTCCATGGTGAGCTTCTGTTTTGGTCATATCTGTTTGGGGTGCGGAATGCCTCTTGTATATGGATGGGCCTCTCTTTTTTTAGATGAGGAAAGTTTTCCTTGATGATCATTTGAAAAATTTCCTCAGGTGTGGTATTTTGACATTCTTGCTCTGGTATTCCATGAATACGCATGCTAGGCTTCTTCAGGGTGTCTCATATCTCCTGAATATTTCTCTCGAGTATCTTTTTGGCTTTAACAACCTCTTCCATTGAGCTGGTTAATACCCACTTTATCTTCGAGGTCTGAAATTCTGTTTTCTGGTTCGTTAGTTCTGCTGATAGACTCTCTGTGTAGTTCTGGGTTGAAGATAACTTGTCTTTTAGCTCAGTTTTAAACTCTGCTTGAGTCTGTTTTAACTGCTCTATGCCAGTTTTTGTTTCTTGCACTGTTTTTCTCAACTCCTCCAAGTGTCTGTTGTGTTCCTCTTCAAAGCGATTGATTCAATTATTTAATTCCTCCCGGATTTCTTCTTTCATAGTATTGAACATGGTAATGATCATATTTTGAAGGTCGTTATCCTGGGTCAGGCTTTCTTGACCATTTTCCATAGGTTTGTTCTGGTTGGAGTCTAACATTATGGGATTAATTCCTTCAGTGGGAGATTTGTTTACTTGAGTGTTGTTTCTCATGGATTTGCACTTTGACTTTGGCATTGTCGTTTTAACTCTTAAGATCTTTCAATTTCTGTGCATTTTTCACTAAACTGAATTATTTGGCCTGGGGTTTTGGGGGTGGGCGGAGATGGAGCTTACCTAGGTCAAGGTGAGTCCAGGCTGGACCATGTGCATCCCGGGCAGCGGAGTGGAGGGAAGGGAGAATGGGGCATCGGCGGGGCGCTATTTAACCTGGTGGACCTGGGGGCAGGGCCTGGGCGCAGAGGGGGTGTCCTTCTCCTCCCAGGCCCTGCGTGGCGGCTCCGGCTGGATGGTGGGAGGAGCTGGGTCCCTTGGGCTGCCTGGGGTTCTGGGGGTGGGCGAGGACGGAGCTTACCTAGGTGGCGTGGTGAGGCCCAGCTGGACTGCGTGCACGTCCCGGGGGATGGAGTGGAGGGAAGGCTTTCCTCTTTTTTGATATAAACTATCTCAAATGAAAATTATGCTAACTGCTTACTTTGTTGCTCTACAGTTTTTCCTCTAGATATTTTTTAATTTTTTTATCTTGGGTTTAACACTTTGAACAGGATGTGTCTTGATATTTTCTTCATCATTTTTGTGATTAAGAGTCATAGATAGTTTTAATTTTGTGGGTTTGTATATTTCCCCAAATTACACAATTTTAGTTATTATCCTCCAAATATTTTTCTATTCTTTTCTGGATTAAAATTGCATGTATGTTAGGCCACTTGAAATTGCATTAGAACTTGCTAATAAATAAGCTGCTTATTTTCAATCTTTTTCTCTGTGTCTTTCATTTTTACTAACTATTATGTTCAGGACCTTTTCTTCTTCTAGTGTTTGTTTGGGTCCTGAGCCTACCCTGTTTGTTTGTGTATATGTATCATTTATATTGCATTTGCAATTTTTTGTAATTTATCATTTTATCAGTTTCATTTTAAATATTTTATTTATTTCTTGAATAAAGAGATGAAGACAGAGGAGTGAAGAAGAAAGAGATAGAGTGTCAGAGAGAGAGAGTGTGTGTCAGAAAGAGAGAGAGAGAGAATGCATAGGCATAATCATGTGAACTTTAGAGGACAACTTTCAGAAGCTGGTTCTCTCCTTCCACTTATGTGGCCTCTGGGTATCAAACTTCCATCGCTGGGCTTGTGTTCAGGGACTTTTGTTTATTGAGCCACCTTACCAATCCAACATTGTAAATTTTAGCTGTGAAGTTCTGTGTTTTGTTTTTTAGTTTACATATTCTCAACATTCTCAATGCTTTTTTCTGTCTTTGAATATATCAATACAAATACTTTTAATGACTTTAGTTACTTAATTCTAGCATCTTTACTGAGTGTATAATCTATATTGCTCTGAATACTCAACTTGCACTGTCCTGCAAGTTATAACTTCTTTTCTAATTTGCTTGTTCTTCAGGCGTTTTCTGTGGGCCCATCCATAACCTCAGGGAATTTTCTGCATATAGTGTCGTGTTTATCAATACTTTGCAAACCACTTATGAAAGACTTTCTGCAGGTTCTAAACTCTTTTTATTTTAATCTGTCTATTTTTATTAATCTGATATTAGTGACATTGACCTAGTCTAACTTCTAATTCCATTTTTTGTTTTAGAAGGACACTTGTGTTCCCCTTGGATTCCCTCTGCCTGTGTTGTGTCCTATAAACTCTGGTTTGTGAGAAGAGAAATGACATTTATCTTTCTTTTCATGGAAGCTTTTTCTGTCTAATAGTTCCAGAATGCCCTTATATATTTTGCCTGCTGTTTTTAGTTGTTTACTAGTTGCGTTACTCATCTATGTGATTATATACTTGGTAGAATAACACAAAGGAGGAAAGTTTTTTTTTGACTCATAGTTTCTAAGGGTATATTCATTATAATGGACAAGACATGGTGGTAAGAGTAATTTTATCTGTGGTGGTAGGAGGATGAGATAACTTCATTGTAGTCAGGAAGTAGAGAATTTGGCTTGGAATAATTGTCTGAAAAAATTCCCTAAGTAATCAAGCAACCTGTTTTCTTAAAAAGATGTTTATGAAGTGTAACACAGTGACTGTCTGTCCATCACTGTAGCAAGTTTGGCGTGAAGTTCCAGGGGTTTCAATATGTTGTTGACTCGCTCTATTGCTCATGGTGCACACAGAGAGAATGGAGAAATCAGGGACAAAACATGCCTTTCAAGGAAATGTCTGCAGTTACTAAGCCTCAACTCCTGAACTCCCACTCCTTCCTGCTAACTCATTAAGCTATAAATTCATAAACTGGTTGATCCAGTGATCATGCAGAGCTCCCATGATCAAATACTTTCCAAAAGTCTCTGAACACTGCTTTGGCCTCCTAGTTGTAAAATATTGCATCATTTTTTTTTCTTTTGGACGAAGAAAGGATTAAATATAAGGGAGTTGTTTTGACGCCATTCCTCTTCTTTTTTTTTTTTTTTAAGAACCATGGTGTGTAGAATTCCTTGTTCTAAGTCTGAAGGTCAGACAGTGAAGTATGTGACTGGCAGTCAAGACTCACAATAGCAGGACTGGATTGTATTTACTTGGATCCTTAATATGTAACATATCTGGTATATAATTGATAAAGATATGTTCTGTATAAATCACACTGTCCAGGACAAAACAGTTTACATAGTAGTTCAATTGAACAAAAAAGAAACACTTCTTAGCTTGTTAAGAGATAAATTTGAGATCTTAAAAATGTGAATCACATTTTTCTCCCATTAAGCAATCATTTAAGCTCCATTATCACTGATATTTCCTAGCATAAATCAGACAAGGATTCTCTTCAGTTATGGAAGCTGCTTCTGACTCAACATTGCATTTCAGACTGAAACTGAACATAAAATATTTAGGACAAGGAATCAGAAGGAAAAACAAAAGTATACCTAGGGAAATGTTACTCAGTACAGCCAATTTTGATTAAGAAAATGGCTGTGACTTTCTTAGCATTTCAGTGATTACTTTGATTTGTCAATAAATGTGGTGACATTTCCCAGGTTATGAAACAAGCAACAGTAGCAGAGGGATATGTCTACATAAGGAGCTTGGCTGAT
Organism: Typhlomys cinereus; assembly: GCA_023101885.1. NCBI lineage: Eukaryota > Metazoa > Chordata > Mammalia > Rodentia > Platacanthomyidae > Typhlomys > Typhlomys cinereus. Next base: position 4,057,119 of record JALPQD010000158.1, on the reverse strand, counting down.
TATCTCAGTGCTGACCTGTAAGCAGCCCCCTCTTGGCTGAAATGCAACTGAGTCTCTCTATTAACTCCAGGCTGGATTGATTCCACAGCAGTTGCACTTATCAGGCTCAGAGCACATTGAGTTAAGTAGGAAGGCACAAGGTAAGTAATAGTTTTGTGACGCAGATGACTATCAGTGAGAGACTAAGCTGAAAATGACTTCTCTGGGGCTTCGGAGGATGGGAAATCAGGGTGAAAGTTAAGGTTGAGTTGCATGGTTTAGTTTTCCATCTGTTACAAATGGTCTTTTTCTATGGGTTAAAGGCCACTGCAGCACTCATGAATATATACAATTTCTGGCTGCTGCAATTGATTAGCTACAGTTTGCAGCTGGCCTGATGAGCCTGAAAGCTGCGATTGAAGGCCCAAGGAGCAGTACAGAATGGAATATTTGTGGATGCTTTAAGTTTCCCATGGCAGCGGAGAAAGGGAACTCAGCAACTGTAAATACACTCTATACAGTATATGGAGTAAATTTGGATCCACTGTCTCTAAGGTGTTAGTTAGAACATAAACATAACATGTGTGACAGAGGGCTTAAAAATATTTATTCTCAACACTTAATCTTTTACACGTCCGTGTAAATCTTCACGTATGTATATATACATGCGGGCTTACCTTTCGAGAGGAAATGGAATCAATGTCTCTATAGTATGATGTAAGGCTGAAACTGATTACTGGAACAGAATGCATAATGTTGAAACCCAGTTCATCTCTTACTAGCTATGATACATCACATTGTTTTGTCTAAGTAGCTTCATTTGCAAAATGGGCATATTAAAGTGGCTCTCGTTGCTTGCTATAGTACTAAATAAACTACTAAGTTTAAATATATACCACTGCTTTGCATGATCTGTGCAATATCCAACACATTATTGACCCTTCAAAGTCTAGCATGGACTAAAGGCACTAGGATCCTTGGAGGCTAGGGATTGACAGCCACGGTAGTGTTCCTATGCTTAAGGGGAAAGGGTTTTGGGAAATGCCACTGGGTCCTTGCACTTCATCAGAGAGGAGAACCCAGAGGAGAGTTTGACATGCACATTAAAGGATGCTCGGGGGATTGGGGGAGGAATTGGGGGATGGGGGGCAGGAGAGAGCAGAGCGGTTCAGGGGGGTGGAGGGAGGGAGGGGACTGATGTACCTGTTAAGTTTGTATGAGCTGAAATAAATTAAAAAAAAGAAAATGAAAAAAATATATATGTAGCACTGACTTATCTTTCCCTGCATTGCATACACTATTGCAGGTTTCAGCCAAATGAATAGCAGGGTATGCCTATATCACTCAAAGTTTAGAATTTGAGTTGAAGTTGTGTCTTCATCTTGGACCTTAAACCTCTTTGAGAAAGGGATTATATGGGATTATGCACAGATGTAGTTGTTCTCAGGTTTGTGACTGTGTTGTCTTATTTAACTGACTAGAAGTTCTTCAGGTAGAGATTTTTATTACTCCTTTAACTTGCTCCGTAAATAAGAAAACGAGTGCCACCAAAGAATGGATATTTGTAAATACTATTTCTAGAAAATACATTTTTCACTAAATAAGAGTATTGGTTTTATATTAGTCTCCTGTGGCTAGGACTGCAGGGATGCAGGTACTGAGCTCCTGAAAAATCTAATATTAGGGCTGGTGAGATTGCTTAGCAGGTGAAGGTACTTCAAGCCTGAAAACTTGAGTTTGAACCTTAGAATCCATATAAATGTGAAAGGAGAGAACTGTCTTTACTAAGTTGTTCTTTAGTGTATACATATATGCCATGATCATTTGGCAACACCCTCCAATATAACATGTACACACATACATAATTAACAGTAAATTGAATTTTTTAACTTTAAAAATCCAATACTATTGGTGTCTAAAATCTAAAGAAGGAAACCCAAATACTATGCATTGAATGACTATGATCTATAGGGATTTCCACAATAGTTTACATAGCTTGTCTCTTGAAATACTCATAAAATCTCCATGAAATACATGGTATGGCTTCTGCTTTTTTGATAGGGAAATAGAAGTTTTGAGGGATGAAGGTATCAGGGTAGAGTTACACAGCCCTGGTACCAGATGTATCTTATTTTAAAGGTTATGGATTCAGTTACCACTCCACATTGCAATTCTTGCTTTTATTCTTCCCTTTTGTTAATTTCCATGACATGCATTCTTTTTGTTCTCTGCTTTGTCTTGTATTGCTTTGATGATAGTTTTCAATAACAAGTGTAAACATCAGAGTTAAATGGTATTAGTTCACTTTTCTTGAGAAGACATCCCTAAAACTTCCCATGGTGCAGGTGAATTCAGTTATTCTTACCTTTTCATTAAAACATCAGTCTAAGTTACCCGGTATCATCTTTTAGCTTTTATGTGTCCCCTATTCCCTCTAGGAGTTATGAGTGACTGAAGTACCTGCTGTGCTCCCAAGATAGCTGCAATAGAGGCATGAAGGAAGAAATAGAGGTTGAGCTGGACTTTTCACATGACAGAAAAATCCACTGCCTTCTTTAAGGATTCTGGAATATATATCATTACAGTAATTTTCTTCTCTTATCACAGAGAAAAGATGTGGAAATAAGTGAATAAGTGTTCATTAAAGATGTCATTAAAAGAGGGATTGCTTGTGTGGCAGCATAGTATAGTAGTTTTGCAACAAGATGCTTACACAATTTAAAATTTAATTTTTTCATGCTTTCTTTCTTTCTTTCTTTCTTTCTTTCTTTCTTTCTTTCTTTCTTTCTTTCTTTCTTTCTTTCTTTCTTTCTTTCTTTCTTTCTTTCTTTCCTTCCTTCCTTCCTGTGAACATGAATCCAGTTCTAACAATAGAACCCAGGATCTGACATTTCTAGGCAAATAGTATATAAACACCAAAACCTCATACTTTTCTTTTGAAAACCCACTTCCATTCTTTTTCCTGCTCTCCTTTCTGCTCAGTTCTAAGGCTTGAACCTAGCATATTTTGCACACAAAGCCAACACTTTCCAACTGAATTACATATTTGGTCTTGTTTTAATCAAAAAAATAAGTTTACTATGTAAACCAAGCTGACCTTAAATTTATTATCTCCTGCTTAAACCTCCCAAGTGCTGGATCTACAGATGTGTGCCATCATGACCAATTTAAGCAGTCACTTAAAAACTTACTTCCCCTTTAATTTCACTTTTCCTTTTCTTTATTAAAGAAATCATGAATGCCTACTTTTTTCCCTCCTCTCTTAGGTAAATTTATAGATTGAATTTGGATAGTCATTTTGGTACATCAGAAGTTGTGAAAGATTATTTTATGTAGTTCAAGCTACTGTTTCTTACTTTGTTAAAGATTGACATTTGCACAATGTTGAATCCTCTGTCCAAGAGTGTAGCATGTCTATTCATTTGTGAAAAATGCCTTTTATTGCTTTTAGGAGGGTTTTCCCAATTATATAGGGTTTTTCCCTGGTATTTTATTTTTGTTATTGTTAATGCGGCCTTTTGTCATTGTTGTATCTTCTAACTAACTCTTGCTTGTTTATGCATGCATATGTGTTTGATTTTTGTATGTTTTATATATAGCTAACTTATTGAACTTTATGTGATTTTGTGCATATCTATGCATTTTATAATTATTTACATTTTAAAAGAAAGTCTTTTTATTATTTTTATTTTTTTATTTATTTCTGCCCATACAAAGTTAATAGGTACCCCGGTCCCCTCCCTCCCTCCACCCCTTCCTGGACCCCTGTGCTCCCTCCTCCCTTTTCCTCTTCCTTTCCCCCTCTCCCTCCCTATCTCCCAGTGCCTCCCCCCCCCATCCCTGGAGCATCCTTTAATGTGTATGTCAAACTTTCCTCTGGGTCCTCCTCTCTGATGAGGTGTAAGGACTCAGTGGCATTTCCTAGAAGTCTTTCTTGTGTTCTCCATAAGTATAGGAACACTATTGTGGCTGTTAATACTTAGCTTTTAAGGATCCTAGTGACTTTAGTCCATTCTAGACTTTGAGGGGTCAATAATGTGCTGGTCATTGTGCAGGTCATGCAAATCCTAATTATGATTTCTTCGGCCCTAACTTGTGTGTAGTATCTAACGTTGCTCCTCCCCATCTTTAGGCTCTTACAATCTTAACGCTCCCTCTTCCGCAAATTTCCCTGAGCTTCAGGATGGGGAGAGATTAGGCTGGCCTGTTTCCAGGTGATTGATATAGAGTCTCTGATGTTCTGAATTATGGTTTGTTGACTTTTTTTTCAGTTTTCCTGCTCCTGCAATGCCTTTGGCTCCATCCTGATGGGTATTGGATGCCAACTCCTGGACAGAGATAAAAAGCTGTTAAATTAGAGTCTTATTATAAGAGTATATTCAAAGGTAGATGGAATAAAAGTAGGAGGCGGTGGTGGTGGTGAGGGCGTGAGTCTCCCATTGCAAAATGGTTATTTCTATCTGCCAGACTATATGCCCTCCCCTTCTAGGGAGATCATACCATATCAGTTGCAAATGATCAGGAAGGAAAGTCTGTGAACTTAACCAGATGTCTCGTTACTTACTTGTAGTCCTTGATGGTGGCTTATTTTCTCTTCTGTAATATGATCCCCTCTCTCCTTGTTTCTGGTGGGGCCCTCCTTCCCCATCCCTCCTGTTTATAATCATTGCAATTCCTGCAGGGATTACAGAGATTTATCTTTAAGTGTCTCTAAGTGGGTTTGGTACTAGGATCCACTTATTAGGGAGTACATATGGCACCTAATTTTGCGTGTCTGGGATACTTCACTCAATATAATTGTTTTTAACTTCATCCATTTCCCAGAAAATTTCATTAATTCATCATTTTTGATGGCTGAGTAGTACTCCATTGTATAAATGTACCACATTTTTCTTATCTACTCAGCAACTGTTGGACATTTGGGTTGATTCCAAGACTTTGCTATTATAAACAGTGCTGCTATGACCATGGTCGTGCTTATGCTATCAAGGTGAATTTTTGCTGTATGGGGGGATATTCCCAAAAGTGGAATAGCAGGGTCATATGGCATTTCAATCTTCAATTTCCTTAAGAATCTCCAGACGGCTCGCCAGAGTGGTTGTATGAGCCTGCTTTCCCACCAGCAATGTAGCAGAGTTCCCCTCTCTCCACATCCTCTCCAGCATGTGGTGTTGTTTGTATTGTGGATTTTTGCCATCCTGACTGGGGTGAGATGATATCTCAGGAAAGTTTTGATTTGCATTTCCCTGATGGCTACGGATGTAGAGCATTTTCTGAGATATTTGTTAGACATTTTAATTTCATCCCTGGTAAAGTTTCTTATACGTTCCAAGGCCCATTTTTTAATTGGCCCATTTGTTTCCTTGGTGTTTAGTTTTCTAAGTTCTTTGTAAACTCTGGATAATGGAGCTCTATCAGATGTGTGGTTAGTGAAGATTTTCTCCCATTATGTGCGTTACGTTTGTGCTCATGTTACAATCTCTTTATCTGAACAGAAGCTCTTTAATTTCACAAGATCCCATCTGTTGAGTGTTGGTTGTAGTTACTGTGCTATTGGATGTCCGTTTAGGAACTGTTGGCCTAGCCCAATTAGCTTGAGGGAGTTCCCTACCCTTTCAACTGTGGTTTTTTATACTCTCTGGCCTTATATCAAGGTCCTTGATCCATTTGGAATTAATTCTTGTACATGGAGACAAGTACCGGTCCAGCTTTAATCTTCTGCATGTGGAGATCCAGTTTTGCCAGCACCATTTGTTGAAGATGCTATTCTTTTTCCATTGGATTCTTTGGGCCCCTTTGTCAAAGATCAAATGGCTGTAGTTGTGTGGGCTTATATCTAGGTCGTCAACCCTTATCCACTGATTTTTGTGTCTATTTTGTTGCCAATACCAAGCTGTTTTTACAACTATGAATTTGTAGTATAGAGTAAGGTTTTGCTATGGTGATGCCTCCAGCAGTGTTTTTTGTTACTCAGGATTGTCTTTGCTATCCTGGGTCTTTTGTGCCTCCATATGAATTTTGAGATTGTTTGGTCAACTTCTTTAAAGAATTGCTTTGGGATTTTAATTGGTATAGCACTGAATTTGTATATTGTCTTTGGTAGGATGGTCATTTTTATGATGTTGTTTCTGCCAATCCAGGAACATGGGAGGTCTTTCCACCTTGTGTTGCCTTCTGCAATTTCTTTATTTAGGGTTTTAAACTTTTCATTGTAAAGGTCTCTTACTTCCTTGGTTAGGTTTATACCAAGGTATTTCATTTTGGGGGGGGGCTATAGTAAATGGGATTCTTTCTCTCAGGGCTTTTTCACTTCTTTCATTCTGGGCATCTAGGAAGGCCACTGATTTTGTACTTTTATTTTGTATCCTGCCACCCTGGTGAACTTCTCAATTAGTTCCAGGAGCTTCCTGGTGGAGTTTTTGGGATCACTCAGGTATAAGATCATGTCATCTGTAAACAGAGATAACTTGACTTCTTCATTTCTGATTTGAATCCCTTTTATGTCCCTTTCTTGTCTTATGGTTTCAGCTAAGACTTCAAGTACAATATTGAATAGAAGAGGTGAGAGTGGACAGCTTTGTTTAGTTCCTGATCAAAGTGGGAATGCTTCAAGTTTTTTCACATTGAGTTTAATCCTTGCTGTTGACTTGTTGTATACAGCTTTAATTATATTGATAAAGGTTCTTTCCATTCCAACCTTCTCTAGGGTTTTGATCATAAAGGGCTATTGGATTTTGTCAAAAGCTTTTTCTGCATCTATTGAGAGTTTCATGTGGTCTTGCACTTTGTACTGGTTTATATGGTGAATTACATTTATTGATTTGCATGTCTCGAACAACCTTGTGTGCCTGGGATAAAGCCTACTTGATCCCCATGAATGATCTTTTTGATATGTTTTTGAATCTGATTTGCTAAGATTTTGTTGAGAATCTTTGCATCTGTGTTCATCAGAGAGATTGGCCTATAGTTTTCTTTTTTAAGTGTATCTTTATTAGGTTTTGGGATTAAGACGATATTAGCTTCAAAGAAGGAATTTGGTAGTGTTCTTTCCTTTGCTGTTTGATGGAACAGTTTAAGGTGTATTGGTGCTATTAGCTTAAATATCTGTTAGAATTCTGGCTGAATCCATCTGGTCCAGAACATTTTTTTGTGGGAAGATTCGAGATTACTTCATTGATTTCCTCATATGTTATAGGATTATTTAAATAATTCACAACTTCCTGATTTAATTTATGTAAATTGTGTTTACTTAGGAATTCATCCATCTCTTTTGTGTTGTCAAATTTCACAGAGTATAAGTTTTTGAAATATGACATTATATTTCTCTGGACTTTTTGGGTATCAGTAGTAATAACTCCATTTTCATTTCTAATTTTGTTAATTTGGGTTTTCTTTCTCTTGCTTTTGATTAACTTAGCTAGGGGTGTATCAATCTTATTGATTTTTTCAAAGAATCACCTTTTTGACTGGTTGATTTTCTGCATCATTTTTCTAATCTCGATTTTGATTATTTCTCCCCTTATTTTGCTAAACTCCTCTCTTCTACTGCTTTAGAGATCGGATTGCTTTAGGGTCTCTAAAGATTTAAGCTTCATTGTTAAATTAATTATTTCTGATGTTTCCATTTTTTTGATGTAGGCACTAAGAGCTATGATTTTACCTCTTAGGACAGCTTTCATTGTGTCCCAAAGATTTTGGTAAGTTGTATTTTCATTATCATTCACTTTCAGGAAATCTTGAATTTCCTTTTTAATTTCTTCCTGAATCCAATTCTCCTTCAGCATCATAGTGTTAAGTTTGCAGGAGGTAGTGTATTTCTGTCCTTTGTTGTGGTGTGGATGTCAAGCTTTAGACCATGATTTTCTGATAGGGTACAGGCTAGAATTTCAACTTTCCTGTATATGTGGAGATTCATTTTGTGGCCCAATATGTGATCTATTTTGGAGAAAGTTCCATGCTGCTGAGAAAAATGTGTGTGGGTGAAAAGTTTGATAGAGATCTGTAAGGTCCATTTCAGTAAGGGTTTGATTAAGTTCCAAAGTGTCTCTGTTAAGCTTTTGACCTGTTGATCTATCCCATGTTGAGAGGGCGGTGTTTTAGTCCCCAAGAATTATCGTTTGGGGTTGATTTCTCGCTTTAGACATTGTAGGGTTTGCTTAATGAATGTGGGAGGGGGGGCCGTATTGGGTGCATATATGTTCAGTATTGTGAAGTCTTCCTAGTGAATCGTACCTGTGACTAAAATGTAGTATCCATCTGTGTGTCTGATGATTTTTTTTGATTTGCAGTCCACTTTGTCAGAGAGCATAATGGCTATCCCTGCCTGTTTCCTGGTTCCATTAGGTTGCAGAATTTTGGACCAGCCTTTTATTTTTAGGATGTGGCTGTCTTTTGTGGTGAGATGGATTTCCTGCAGGCAACAGATTGACAGGTTGTAACTTTTTATCCAAGTTTGTCTGTGTCTCTTGTTCAGTGAGTTAATTCCATTAACATTTAATGTTGTAATTGAGAAATTATTTTTAATTCCGGACATTTATTATGTTTAGTGGCCTTTGTAAGTGTATTGTTTTGCTTTTAGGTTTTGGTGTTATTATACTTCCCTTCTGTCCTTCTGGATATGCTTGTTTTTTTCTTCAAGCTTGAGTATCATTTCTAGAATTTTTTGAAGGCCTGGTTTGGTGGATATGTATCCCTTCAAGTTGTCTTTGTGCTGGAAAATTTTCTTTCTCCCTCGATCATGACAGATAGTTTTGTGGGGTATATTAGCCTGGGTTGACATTTTTGCTCATTCAATACTTGAAGTACGTCTCCCCGAGCTCTTCTTGCTTTTACTGTTTCCATTGAGAAGTCATTTGTTATTTTAATAGGTTTGCCTTGATAAGTGACTTGTTTTTTTTTTCCCTTGAAGCTCTCAACACCATTTCTTTGTCTTGAATGTGGAGTGTTTTAACTATTATTTGCCGTGGCGAGTTTCTATTTTGGTCATATCTGTTTGGGGTGCAGAATGCCGCTTGTATATGGATGGGCCTTTCTTTTATTAGATGTGGAAAGTTTTCCTTGATGATAGTTTGAAAAATTTCCTCAGGTGTGGTATTTTGGGATTTTTTTCTCTGGTATTCCATGAATACCCATGTTAGGCTTCTTCAGGGTGTCCCATAACTCATGAATATTTGTCTCAAATATCTTTTTAGCTTTAACAACCTTTCCATTGAGCTGCTTAATATTCTTACTTTGTCTTCATGGTCTGAAATTCTATTTTCTGCTTCATTAGTTCTGCTGATAAGACTCTCTGTGGAGTTATGGGTTGAAGATTACATCTTGTAGCTCAGTTTTAAACTCTGCTTGAGTCTGTTTTAACTGCTCTATGCCTATTTTTGTTTCTTGCACTGTTTTTCTCAACTCCTCCAAGTGTCTGTTGTGTTCCTCTTCAAAGTGGTTGATGTGGTTATTTAACTCCTCCTGGATTTCCTCTTTCATAATATTGATCATGGTAATGATCATGTTTTGAAAGTCGTTATCTTGGGTCAGATTTTCTTGGCTATTTTCCATGGATTTGTTATGGTTGGAGTCTATCATTATGGGGTTAATTCCTTCAATGGAAAATTTGTTTTCTTGGGTTTTCGTTTCTCATGGATTTGCACTTTGACTTGGTCATTGTTGTTTTATCTATTAAGACCTTCTTTCAATTTCTGTGTGTTTTTGACTGAACTGAATTAGTTGGCCTGGAGCCGCGCCTGCTCTGACTGGCTAGTGGGAGGAGCTGGGACTAACAGGTTAGCTGGGGTTTGCGGATGAGCAGGGGGTGCTTACCTAGGGGCAGTGTTTCCTGGCTGGACTGCACGCGTACCAGGCGGGTGGGGGAAGAGCTTTGAGAAATTCTTTTTATGTAGCCCAGGCCAGCATTGAGTTTGAATTCTCTTGTTTCAGGTTCCCAAATGGTTGTGTTATAGATAATATGTATCTCTTTGTCCTCTCTCTCTACATATTTTAGAGGGATTGTAAAAATATTATGTGCAAATATCCTTTTACTTCTTTTCATTCCTTACACCTTTACTCATTTTATCATGTCTCATTGCATTGGAAAGTATTTCCAATTGAATGTGTATATATTAGACAGCACTGTGTCCCTGTGGAGGAACAAGGATGACTTTGGGAACCATCCTGTATTGGTCTACCTCCTTTTTGCTTTGCTCTAGCATTTCTTAGGCTCTGAAAGTGCAGTTCAGGACCATTTCTTCCCTGTGCTTTTATGTGCGTAATGGATCCAAACACAGGATCTTGTGCTTGTGAGGCAGAGACTTATCCCCCGAGCAATCTACATGGGATCTGGGGTCTGAACTCATGTCTTTTTGCTTGGAAGAGAGCGTTTTATTCCCTAAGCCAAGCAACATTTTTCATAAAAATATGTGAGTTAAAGGATTAAGGAGTTCTGAGTCAAACTGCAGCCTGTCACATGTGATCACATAGAGTGAAACTTCACATGTGACACTCTTGAGATATTTTACTCCCTTTCAGCTTATCTGAAGACATCTTAATTCTTATTTCCAAATACATTGTTGTTAAACCACTCAATAAATTTATGTTTTAATATTTAGGGATTTGGTAAAATAGACTTAATTTTTTTCCTTTTTCTGACAATGTTTAAAGAATTGGTGGAGTTTTTAATTTTTGAAAATTTGATTGACTTCATGAAAATACCTAGGCAGAATGCTTTATTGGAGAGTAGCCCTTTAATAATTTGCTGTATTTCTTCTATGGGAGCCTACTTAAATTTTTAATTTCTATTAGAGTAAGTATGGTGTATTGTATGTCAATTTTGTTATTTTTTGCATTATAACTCCTCTTTTACTTTCTAAATCGAATGTTTAAATCATTTTCTGTGTTTTAATCTTAATCAGTTTTAGTGTTTTAGGTTCTGTTTATTCCTGTTAGCAATCTTATATGAGATTGTAATAATGATGATGATCAGAAAAATAATATATGTAATAAATATAATAATAAAATAATATATAATATTATATATATAATATATAATCATATATCCCAGGCTGGCCTCAAACTTACACCTCTGAGGATGGTCTTGAATTAATGAACCTCCTGTATCTACTTTCTGAATGAATGAATTAGGTTTTTTTTTGCCACCATTGTCAGTTTATGTTGTCTGGGCTCAAACCCAGGGCTTTGTTAACATTAGTTGTGATAGCTATTTTGAGGTGTAATTTGACAATTAAAAACTGAGATTTAAGTTCATAGATGGAGAATTATTTGTGATCCAGCTTGTAGTAGATTAGCTAATTCATGTGAGAAGATCCAGCTTATGATGAGTGGAACCATTCTTTGGTAGATATGGAGAGAGAAATGGTTGAAATTTGGCTGACTGGCAAGTTGGAAGTTATACTAGTATCCTTGCTCATCTCTCTACTATTCCTATGGATATGAATGATCTGTTCCCTGGGTGCATGTAGTAACTTACCTGCTATAGTGAACTGTAATCAGAACTCATAAACTGTAAAAAAATTCTTTCATCCCGTAAAATTGTTGGATTTTATCAATTGATTTCATCAATGTTCATTACATCAACAGAATAGGAATCTAAGACATTTTGGTGTTATTTAGGGTTTTGCTATGAAACTAAGACAATCTTATGCTGGGGAAGTGGAAAATTGTTTTGAAACTGAGACATTTGGTTCCAGTAAGACTGGAGAGAAGTTGTAGCCAATGCCATGGGGCCTTTTTCCCTTTTGAAATGTTTTTGTGGAATATGGAGGACTTTGAAACTTTAGGTTAAAAAATCCTTTGAGCAGAATTTAGGAGGACAGTGATAATGAGAGAAATGGGAAATGTGTGTGTTTGGTTTGAAATGTTTTTCAAGTGAACAGGGACTTTGGTCAAGTTGAATTTAAAGATAATGAATTATTTTGTTTGAGATGAGCTAGGTGTACTTAAAGCTGTACTTGAAGTTTTGGATAAGAAGAATACACAGCAGCATAGTGTTTGAGAAAAACTCAATGGTGACAGAATTTGGCTCCATGGAGGCTCCATTTTGTAAATATCCAGACTCATTTAGGGAAAGAAACCTCAGTTGAGTAAGTTCCATGCTCTTCTGAGGTTGCTGCCTAGAAAATTACTTTACTAGGGTCAGCACATAGATGTTGACTCAGCTGTATTCCAGGTTGTTGAGGTTGATCTTTACTTCACTGCAGAATTTAGCAGAATATTTCAGTTGGTACTATTTTTGATGCAACATTGCAATTTACGATGAGCAACTGTGGTCTGGTACTGTGTGGCAGATTTGCAGTTCCTGCCAAGGAAGGTGACTCATAGTTGTAATAGAGAGACCGAGATGCTGGAAATAGCAGAACCCTGGGATATTTGTCTAGGAGATCTTCAGGCATCAATTAGACCCAACACAGAGAGAAGCTGTACGGGCATTATCTCCAGAATGATGGAGTTGACCAGTGTTTTAAAGCCTACTTGATCACAGGTTACAGACATTGAGCTGTAAGTGGCGGTATTTCTTTTGCTGGATTTTGGGTTTATTTTGATTTTATTTTGGTTTGATATTTTTCTCTCCCCCTTTTAAATTTACTAAGCTATTAACATTTTTATATACAACACCACTCATAAATACTTTTATCAGTTTACTTTTTATTAGTTGATTTTACTACTGTTATAAGCCTCCTCTGGTAGTTAGTTTGAAGCATCAATTTCAAAATTGAGAACACACTTATGATGAATGATTTCATTTAAATCAAATTTCTGAGACAGTCTGTAGGAGATTGTCTTTTTTCTTTACTAAAATTTATTTTTTATTTTTAGAGCTTTATACATGAATATGGTGACACTTTCACACCTTAATTCACAATCTTATCCCCTCTCCTTTTCCTATTACAACACTTCTTCTTCCCTACCAGGCTTTCTCTTATTTTCATGTCTTTTCTCATGTGTGACCCACTGAGTTTCACCTGGATTGCCTCTTAAGGCATTTACCTGAGTGCTTGCTGGAGTATGAATCATATCAGTGGGTATATCACTGAGAAAAGCATCTTTCCTTCCCTCCCATCAGCATTAGCCTTCTACAGTCTTTTTTTTAATTCAATTGTGTGTGCGTGTGTGTGTGTGTGTGTGTGTGTGTGTGTGTGTGTGTGTATGCGTGTGTAGAATCATGGGTGAATTCGGGAACCACCATGGACGCCACCACCTCCTTCTGCCCTGGGATTCACAGGCTCCGCCCTACCAGGACCAGAGATGCAGGCCGCCCCCGCTTCCGCCCGGCGTCTATATGTGGGGTCTAGGATCCGAACTCAGGACCTTCTGCCTGCAAGGCAGAGGCTTAAACCCTGAGCCACCTCTCCAGCCCTTACAGTCTTTTTTTATAGAGAATTTTTCATATATAGACAAAACAGATTTGCGTCCTTGCTGGTCCCATTCCCATCATCTCTTCCCTTTCCTTCACCAATCCAGCTACATGTGTAGATCACTGGGAACCCTTGAAGCTGCCTGTGCTAGCATGGATCCTGGTCTCTGTGATAGTATAAATGGTCCTCCAGTGTGCAAACTCATAAGTGGGAAGTCTCCCCTCCTTTTGTCCAGCATTTGCCACACAGAGTCTTTCTGAGTATACTTGTTTCTCCTAAGATCCACACTAGTTCATGGATCATGGTGATATTTCAGCCATTGTATAGATCTAGTGGTAGTAGATCTCCTTGCAGTGATCTCCTGGATACAATAGCCCTGTTGCAACTGGAGTGTCTTGGCTGACAGTACATCTCATCACCTTTAAGTTCTTGCAATTTTACTGCTCCCTCTTCAATAATACTCCCTGAAGCTTGGGTTGTGTGTGTGTGTGTGTGTAGGGGTGTTATATGTTCTTTTTAGGGTTGTTCATTCTGCATTCATTTATTTTCTGCAATTTAACCAGTTTTGTTTTTATGTAATAAACACTTTCCATTGCAAAAGGAAGCATCCAGATTAAGAGCTAAGTATGCCTTGAATCTATGAGTAAAATAACAAATGTTTTAAGAGTAATTTGATGTGAAATCTTTGTAGCTAATCCTATCTAGTTCAACTTTAAGAGTTTTCATAGTCCAACATTAAAACTCCTGTAGTTCAGCTTTCAAATGTCATGCCATTAATAGTTCAGTTCCAACATTTCAAAAAGTCCAAACTATCTTAACTATTGAGTTACATACTTCTAACACGTGATATCATCGAATAAACATTCTTTCAAATGAAGCATCAGAAAACAGCAAAGACTGTAAACCAGACCAAGAACCTATGAAAAATGAGTTTGTGCCATAGGGGAGCACAAACTATTTAGGATTAGTTACAAAGATTTCACATCAAATTACCTTTAAATTACAAGTTGAACATAACATCTAAGAAGGCAAAGGGGTTATGACTATGATTTAAGTGCATGTTCGTATGACAACTTGACAAGGGATGGAGTGTCTCAATTATATCCAGATGTCTACTTGACAATTGAAAAGTTGGCTGTTAGGCACATCTATGAAGATTTATTTAGTTAAGGTAAACCTCTTAGCATGATTGTAGGAGATTTTCTAACCATTGTGAAAAGACCCAGCCCATGGTGAGTCAGGCCATTCCCTGGAAAAGTGAATAAAATGTAGTGAGAAACTGTTGGTGTTTTAACTAGCAGCTGGAGGACTGGGAGGCTTGAAGGTATGCTTCCTAACTTAGTCTTCTCTCAACTCATTCTGTGGATGTGATATGCCCAGTTTTGTCAGCTCCTGACGTTTGGCACTCTCCTACCTTCATGATGAACTTTTGCCTGGAGTAGTCAGTATAAATAAACACTTGTTTTCATAAATTGTTTGGTTCATATATCAATTATGCAAATAGTAATAAGGGACTAAGATACTAACTAGGCAAGCACTATACCAACTGAGCTACAACCCCATCACCAAATTTAAGAAGCTCAACATTTTTACATCATTGTCCTCATTTAATGAAAATATTTAAAATATTCTTTATACTTCTCCCATTGATATGCAGGGTTTTTTTTATCACATTTCTAGTTATATCCCATTAAATGCAAGAAGTGTTAGTCAGACATAATATATTTCACTTCTGGGTGAAGGCAGTGAAGTAGATAATATTCTCTTCCATCCCATGTATTCTTTTTTTCTTTCAGTAGCTTAAGATGAAAGACTGTATAAATGTAAGACCATGATAGAAAGTCTGGATCCCTGATTTTTACAAAGGTTAACAAACTTTCTACAAACGGTCACTCAATGAAATAATATTTGCTTGTGTAGCATACTACCTTTGTTATGACCACTAAACTCTGCCATTATAGCCATAGGCAATGTATAAATGAAAGTACATGGCTTTGTTCTAATAAAAATTGTTTATAAGATGATCCTGGTCAAATTTGACCTGGAGTAGCTATTATGTGGTTCAGCAGAAAGGTGCCAAGAATAAATGCTCAAACTTTGTTACAAAAGATAATATTTTCCCTTGTGGTAAATGCAAAGAAGCATTTAATAATTAGATTTAGTGGTTTACTTACAAAACATAGCTAGTCATTGACAAACCTGACATTTTAATATGCTTTAAAGGACTCAAAATCCCATCTTAACTCATTGTATCACATGTATCTCTAGTATGACTTTTTCTATTGAAGAAATTTTGGGCAAGAAAGGTTAAATGATATGCCAAAATTCATAAAACCAGCTAGAAATCTAGGATTTTAGATTATTGTTCAAAGAATTTACTTTCTCATTAATAGGAAGAATATTTTTTCCTGAAACATTGTCTGTGATCTTATCCATGTGAATTGAATACTAAAACAAGTTCTGTTAACCTTTATATAGTTAGACTTTCTATGCAATCATTTTTGAGAAACACTTTAACATAGCTTTGAATTGAAAAATATTTCATTTATATGTTCCTTCCTGTTACAGATACAATTACATTTTTATTGTTATAGCAGGTTATGTTGATTTGATTTTTCAGTACGTTTTAACATATAGCAATAATTCACTGTTCTGTTACCTAGAAATAAATAGCCTAGGTTGAAAATTAACATCAATCCACATCTACCACTTAAAACTCATTGGCATTTAAAAGTGCTTGTTTAAAAAAAGGAAAGCATCCCATTGAAACTAATAATTAGTATGTCTATCTACCGACTAACTATATTCTTAAATGAGAAAAATAAGTGTTTATCTCCCTTATTTTTTTCCTTACCTTCCCCCCATATATTTAAACAAAGCAAAGCTGTAAATCTATAATATGATCCCCAGAATTGACAGCTAAAAAAGCAAATTTTTGCGCATCTCATTATTCGGGGAGTAGGCATTTACATTAACCAGTGCTACCCACCTCCTCAGGCATGAAAACCTCTGGTTTGAAAATCTTCAAGAAGACTGGGAGATTTTTGTGAGACAAGCATTGATTATTCTGAAGCCCACAGCTTGACTGATCAGTCTTTTGCACATAAAGAGGATTATTACACAAGCAGCAACCCTAGGCTCACAAATATAAGAACAGCATTTTAATACAGTATTGAATTCTCTGACCTTCCTATTAAAGAAACTGAAAAATAAACAAATGGTAATTTGTTCTTGAACTCATCATGCAATTTAATTTTCGCTTATGCAGTCCATTTTTTCTTATTTCCAATGGTTCATTTGAAATAATATGCTTGGCTTATTTTAAAGAGTCATTATGCATTTCTTATGCTTTGAACCTCTCTTAGGTCACCTTGCACTAATTGAGACCACAAGACAATTCCCCTTTTAATTGTTTCTTTGTTTCTGCTGTAGTTCTACATAATTTCTTTTCTTGTTTTTAATTATGGGGTTGAGAGGTAACAGATATTCTTTTAGTTTGTATTAAAGAGGTCAGGTGTAATAATGTGATCTTTTAATACCATTGTTTGCCAAGTATCGATTTCTTACTTGCAAGGATTCTCCTCTTCATTCTTTGTTCTACCTCTCTTCTATTCATAGACCTTTCTTCTTCCTGAGATGTCAGAATTTGCCACCACACTCAAAACTGTGTTCTCTTTGTGTGTGTGCTCAAATGTGTGCGTGTGTATATGGGGAGTGTATATGCATACGTGTGCATGTGAGTGTGGAGGCCATAGACTAACATCCGTCTTATTTTTTGAGACAGTGTCTTTCACTGAACCTGAAATTCATCATTTTGTTTAGTGTGGGTGGCCATTGAGCTCCTGAATTCATCTCTCTGTGATTTCCCAGCTCTGAGATTACAGATTCCAGCTGCTACATTCTGCTTTTTATATGGGTGCTGGAGCTTTGAATTCATATTCTTAAAGTTGCATGGTGAGCACTTTACTAATTGAGCCATCTCCTTTGTTCACAAAATGAACTATCTTGTCTTTGTATTGTATAATTTTTGTTACTTTTATTATGGATGAGATTTGAAGGGAGAAATGGATTTTCTAAGCTCTGATTCTTTGTTCACATGACAACCTTGATGTCATCAGATAGAAAACATGCCAGCGCTTGGAGGATTCCAGTGTAAGTCAATGTTACAAACGTTTTTGATTATAGCTTAAATTTTTCCTATAGTGATTCAGTAGAGGAGATTAATAAAAGTCTTCTTATGGGACATAGTTTTTAGCTCTCACCACCACCCACAAGTGTTCCTGTCATGAGAAAACATTCACCCAATACCATGTTCACGTATGTTTTCTTCAGTTAATCACTGATAACTTATGTTTGGCATACAATTGAAGCTAACTAAATGGTGTAGCATAATTCTGTATTTTATTTGTCACATCGGGGAGGATATTTCTAGAAATCATCCTTAGGGAAAAACCTCATGTCTGTTCCTTTGAGTCTGTGGAAGTTCAAAGCATCTGGACCAGAAATCATTTCCAGATGTCCCATGGAGCTGAGCTCAAATCTACTCATGACTTTTCCACCTAGCTATTTTGAAGTTATACTATTTTCATTTTCATTTTTGTCACAGACTAAGACTTCAAAGCAATGATTCCTTTAAAATGAGTCATTTCTACCTTCAAGGGATTTTATCTGTTTAAATCTTTTATTGAAAAAAGTTACTTCAGCTGGGTCTAATTTTAACAACTCCTTTGGCATTCACCAACTCTGTTCTAAGCACTGTCCACATTCAGAAAAAGCATGCGGTCACCTATCTTCAAAAGATTCTAGTTAGCGGTGGGGGGGCTACTCACAGATTTTACAGCAGGAACAAACTTCTCCTAGGATACAATAAGAAGTGAGTGCATAAGAGTTTTTGATGTATTGTTTAATTTCTTTGGGTCAGGATTCCCCATCATCAGATGTCTATGCTGTTTATCTCAATGGGGCTTTGAAAGCATAATATTCTAAGTTACTCCCATATTTGGGCTTTACTGAATTTCAGGTTCTTCTGTTTGCCTCGAGCTGGTGTGTGATGTTCAAGGTTTGGTAATTACATTGTCTCTATTGAATAACCTGTCTTACACATCTGTCATTATTAATCTTCATTGTTAACTTGACTAGATTTAGAATCACTTAGGAAATGAAAATAAATGCTGGTATGTCTGTGAGGGCATTGCCAGAGATGATTACCTCTGTCATCGGCTGAACAACCAGAAGGAATAAAGCGAGGAAAAGAGAAAAGACAACAGAGTACTAGCATACCCCCTTTCCTGCTTCCTGACTGACCATGATATGAACTGCTTTGCTCAACCATGTTCCCACCCAACATAATGGGTTGAGCCCTCTGAAGCTGCAAGGTATTATGTAATGGATGGATAGGGTAATTAAAAGTTTGTTTGTCCAAAGACAGGCAAATGCAGACACACTTTTAGAATAGCTCATATTTTATATCTTATTCAGTTTACTAGTGTTCATTGTGATTGATTGATCAGGACCATATAGTCAATAACTGTGTTTCATTTAGGCTTGTAGTAGATCATTTGTTTTCTATAGCCACATTCCTACGGCCTATTTTAAATAGGCTTAGAGTTGGTTAAGTCCTTATTACTTTATGTCCTCTTTCTGCCTTTCAGCTCTCTGTGATCACTTAGAAGGACCATAAGATTGAAAGATTGAAAGGAGCCCTATATTTTATGGGATTATTAGCAATGTTTATGACCACCAAATTCAGTTTTCTTTGATTTTGAACACAAGCCTGTGTATACAGGCTTTCGGGCCTATGTATATAGCTCAGTTGGTAGACCCTTCACCCAGCAGGCACAACGACCTGGGTTCAGTCCCCAGTGCAGCATAAAAACAGTCATTTTGGCATATCCCTGTAATTCCAGACTTTGGTTGGTGGAAGCAGGAAGATCAGGAACTCAAGGTCAGACTTTGGCTACAAAGTGAAGTCAAACCTCACCCAAGCTACATTAGATCCTATGTCTAAAACAAAACAAAACCATCAACAAAAAGTAAGAAAACTACAAAAAAGAAGTTTTCTATCTACATGATCAATCAGACTGACATGTAGGGAGTCATAATATCAAAATAGAAGTTATCTTTGGGGAAAAGGAGGGAGTACTACTTAGAATAGGTGAGACACGGAACAAATAAATGCTGGCAATGCATGTTTGTGTTGTGATAAAAATTCTTGAGTTGTATGTATATTTTGTGTAATTCTCTGTGTGTACTATATTTAATGAGTTAAACAATTGTAAAAGCCAGAGTGATCATTTTCTCCATTTTTATAGTCAGTATTCAAAAGGTAGAAAGGCTGGCCATACATCATTGCAACTTATGTCTTGGAGAAATTTCCTTATTATCCCATGATGTAGCTCTTTGACAGTCCCCGAACTATGTTACTCAGACATCCCTCACAAATGGCCTTGCCATTTAGCCACAACACTTTTAGAATTTTTCTGTTGTAGTTTTAATGTGAAATGGCTCCCATAGTCCCAAATTCTGGTGACTTGGGAGAATTATATAATCTTTAAAAAGTGGATCCTCACCATAGGAAGTTGTTCAATGGGGACAGTTCTTGATGTTTATATCTTTTTTAAAGAGCTTTTTTTTTTTTAAATTTTTTTTATTATTATTGTTTATTCAACTGTATGCATATGCGTATGTGCGCGCGTGTCTCTCTGTGTGTGTGTGTGTGTGTGTGTGTGTGTGTGTGTGCGCATGTGTCTATGTGTGTATGTAGAACCACGGACGAATTCGCGAACCACCATGGACACCTCCACCTCCTTCTGCCCCGGGATTCACAGGCTCCGCCCTACCAGGACCAGAAGCACAGGCCGCCCCCGCTTCCGCCTGGCGTCTATACGTGGGATCTGGGATCCGAACTCAGGACCTTCCACCTGCAAGGCGGAGGCTTAATCCCTGAGCCACCTCTCCAGCCCCTTGATGTTTATATCTTGTATTTTGTTCCTGTTTCAAGTACTGTCTGCTGTTTAGTCTCTGCTTTCTGACTGCAGATACAAAGTGAACAGCTGCCATTCTTTTCCTACTCGGCCATTTCTTCACTGCCATGAGGGCCTGTATTTACTCAAATTGTAAGTTAAAATAAACTTTGTTCCTTTTAAGTTGCCTCTTGTCAGGTATTTGGCTATAGCAGCTAGAAAAGTTACTAATGCATTACTTTTGTATTGGGGCTTATTCTTCCTGTGACTCCCTTACCCAAAAAATCAGCAGGGATAGTTGTGCTTATTGTGACCTGTTCCTTATTCTCCATTATAAGAGCTAGGTATAGTCTGTAGTTTAGGTGGTTTACTTAGGTGATTGGGGTATGGGATCACATAAGCCCAAGAACTCAAGACCAGTCTGGGCAATATAGACCACATTTTATACAGAGAAGCAAAAAAGCAAACAATGTGAGATCTGTATATGGTGTCTCTTCTGAATCTCTGTTGGGTTGACCAAGATTTTGCCAGGTGTGACTTACCATTGGGTGATTCACACATCAATGGTGATTGATACTTAGTCAAATAAATTAGTACAATCACACATTTTCAGCTTGTTAGAAATCTAATTAATAGTATAGCCTATTTCTGTTTTTAAGAAAACCTGCTTTGTCCAACCCTAGCCTACTGTATGCTGCTTGGCCCAGCCAACACTTCCCCACAAGATAAACTGTTGAGGATGCAGCCCAGTTGCAGCCAGTGTTAAATGTAGGCTGGTCACAACCCACCCAGTTTCATTAGATATAACCTCACCCAGGGATTAACTCTCAGCTATGTAACCCTGGAAATGTGGTTAGGTCAGGTGAAATTTTTACTGAACTTCTGCTTCACTGCATTTTAGAAACTTCGTTTCAGGATTTTAGATTTTCTGGAGACAACCTGACCACGGGCCCAGACAAATACAAATTTGCTTTTGGACTCTCTGTGGTGCTTTGTATGTTCTTGCCTGGGTTGGTTACACCAGTTTAAAGTGCTCACTGCCCAATTCTACTTCTTCCATTTTATCCTTCAGAGAATTACTCCTTCAATATAACACTAATATTCCTAATTTGATATTAGAATTTTCTTCCTGGAGAACCTGGCTGATTTATTCTCAGATTAAAGAGAACATGGACATGGTGTCATGGTTTGAAATGTGAATTGTCCCCCACAGGCTCTTGTGTTTGAAGTTTTAGTTGTTTGGGAAGGTCATGACACTTTTAGGAGGTGGACCCTTGCTGGAAGAAGGCAGTGACAGGGGATGGGCCTTGAGGTTGGTTAGTCCCACTCTGCTTCCTGGAGAAGCCTGCTCTTACAGCTTGCAGTGAGTAGTTTTGCGGCTCTTGAACTCCTCGATGGACAAGACACAAGTCACCTCCAGTTTCTGCTGGTAAGCTATGACTTTCCCACCATGAAGGACTGTATCTCCCCTTGGAACAATAAGTTGAATATGTCTCTTTTTTTGTCCTTAAATAGCTTGAGGTTCAGTCGTGTCTCACAGCAACACAGAAGAGTAACTGGTGCATAAGGTGATCTTATTTGTTGCCACTACTCAGTACTAGATACTGAGTAGCTTGTAATATCATGAGAAAAAACTGATGTTTAGTTACTCTCAACTCATTAGCACCAAGAAAGAATATAATGAATATCAAGTCACAGAATTGTAGTGGGTCACAGGGATGAAGTGTTTGAGTGACAGTCACACAAGTAGCATTATAAAGTGGCTTTTATTGTGCTTTACTATATAGGTAATACAGGGAAATAGGTCATCAAATGTTTATTGTTCCCAAGAAACCCATGAGAACTATAATTGTCTTTTTTTCTTTTTTGAAAATTATTTGTCTTCTTAATCCCCATTCCCATCTTACCTGCTTTTCCTTTTAGAGCTCTTCATCTCCCCTGCCACATTCCCTCCTATTTTGAAGTCTTTTCACTTGGGTAATCTACTGTGCTTCATCCAGTTTGTCTTTGCTGTCATATTCCTGACATGACATTCTCCTGCAAGTGTCTTAGATCAGTGGGTATACCATTGAGATTAGAATCTTCCTTCTCTTTCCACTGATCATTATTCCTTATCTCAGGGGAGTGTGATTCTTCTTGAGATCATTCTGTTTTTACAGTGAGATGTAGGTAGGACATTCCCCATGTAATGCTTGTGAAAGCATACATGTCTGCCATCAAATCATGCAAACCACAATCCTTTCATGGTCAGGGGATAATATCTGGTCCTCCACTGTCCCACTTGGGGCTTTTACGGTCTTGCTGTTACCTCTTCTGAAATGTTCCCTGGTACTTGGGAGGGGGTGGATGTGTATATAACTTGTTTAGCGCCAGGAAGTTCACAGTTTCTGCAATTTGTCCAGTTGTGTTTTTCTGTAGTAAACACTTCCTGTTGTAGAAAGAGGCTTCGAGATTGAGTGCTGAGTTGTTTCTCCAATCCATGGGTATAATAACAGTTTTTTAAAAGGCGGTTTGATGGCATGTCTTCTTAGTACTTTTCTAGAATATTCGATATAAGAGACTTCAACATTTACTTTCTTTTGTACAGAACAGATTGATCTCGAGAGTCTTCCAAAGAGAACTCCAAGAACATTTTGTGCATGTTCGAGTTCACCTAAAGATATGTTTACATGTGCCAAATCGTACTCACAGTTGTTTAGCTGCTCAGCGATATGTGTACATGTCTCAGAGTTCACTAAGTATATGTTTATGTGTTCTAGGTTGAACTCACTGCTGTGGCCATGAAACAGCTTATGGTCTGAGGAACTTCTTAAATTCTTTTAGTTCCATCTACAAAGTGGTTAGGAGGACATCCTGTACTTGAAAAAATACTCTAGTTTCTATCAGTAATGTAGAGATTGGCTTTTCTTTTTTAACCTCTTGGTTAAAATTTGTTTTACTGTTTCCCATTTTCATATACAAATACAATGAACTTGTGTGTTTTCACGCCTTACTACCCAGTCCTACCCACCTCCTGTCCCACTTCATACTTTCCCTTTTATATCCGGTTTCCTTCCCATTTTCATGTCTTTTTGCCTGGGTTTCATCTGGGATGTCTGTACTGGCACGCACCTGAATACTTGCTGAAGCAAGGATGACTTTTCAGTGAGCAAATTATGAATAAAGAAGTTCCCCATCTCTTCTCTGGCATTAGCCTTAAGTATTCTTCATGGGAAGTATGCTACTTTGTTTCCATGCCCTGGCCATGTAGACAAATGCCAGGAATGGGATTTCTGATTTTTTTCAGAGGGTAGTAATCTGAGAAGATAGTGCATTAGCATCTGAAAGGCCCATCTTATATTTTATTTTTAGCCAGCAGATTCTAAGGGGAAGGGAAACAGTAAATCAATTCAGAGTTCAGAGTTTCTTTGGCCAGGTGGGTCTTGCCCTGAAAATCAGCTTTTCTACATTTATTCTCTGTGTGGCAAGATGAGATCATAAATAACAAGTCGTTGAGTATGGAAGTCTTCAACTGCCACTTTGGATGAGATTTAAGATTTAACTCAGAAAGAACAAATTGTTAGCATTGTGTATATACTAAGGTGCTTATAAAGTGTACATGCAGACTCCTTCCTAATAATGAAGTACAATGTGGTTTTATGTTATAAAATATATTGTGCCCCCATCATTGTACCTCCTGTCACTTTCACTCTTCTGTACATTAAGTGAGCCTACTTATTTCTTAGGCAAACATTTTATTTGCTTGTTTCTGTTTTTCACCAAAGATACATTGAGGAGATTTTAAATATACCACTTAGAATCAAGGACAGACCTCAATCTGGTTTTGTGAGTTTTCAGTAAAAGGATACAGACCAATATATTGAAAATTGAGAATCAGTTCTGTTTCTCTCTCTCAAATAAATAAATATATTTAGATTTTCCCATTCTTACTCTTTATTCTGTGTGAAAAGATACTTGGAGTCAAGGCTTCCAACTGAATTCTCTCATATACCTCTTTTATATCACAAACTCTTTTACCTTATTTTACAGAAGAAAGGCACTTCTCCATCAAAATCCTATGCAATCCCTGCTGGGTAAGATGCAGATAAATCCAAGTGTTGAGATCAGAACCTCTTTTTAAGGAAAAAATAATCTTTCTCCCACATATTGAGGTATGTGTTTCCAATAAATAATTATACTCACGTTGGATAATTATCATATTTTATAATATATTCCATTTTGATCAAATGTGTACTACTAATAAAATTTCTTTGGGATTAATACATAATTAACACTTAAGCTTTAAGGTCACAAGTAATTTTAAGAATTAAGGTTTCAATTTATCTGCATATTTCAGGAAAGTATGCTAGGGCAATCAGTGGAACATTACATCATGAAAATGCATCTCAGTAAGATAAAATTAGGTAGGAGAATTAATTTGGAAATTTAAATTCAAAGAGAAGAGGAATAATTTAATATTTGACAGGTAAGAGAAAAACTTGTTCATATATTTTTTAAATTGAAGATCATGGTTCAAGTAGCTCTGGTATTTATAGTATTTTGAATATATTTAAAGAGTGATATATCAGTTTTAATTTAAAATAACACTATTTACAGTACATTGAAAATGATAGTCTTTGCAAATATTTAAGCTTGTGATGAAAAAGTTTAGTGTCAACTTAAAAGTTCCTGAAAAGATACATGTTTCAAGGTACCTCTTATTTTGAAATGTGTTCAGATTTGCAGAAATGTCATAAAGATAGTATAGAGAAATGTTGCTTTGCAACTTGTCCACAAGTGAAGTTTAACAACTGAGTAGAAGACGACACATGTGCGTATTCAGATGTGTGGGTTTGGTGGTGGAGGGGGGGGGGAAAGAAAAGGGGCACTACGGGACAGGCAGGAGGCGGGGGACGCAGGGACGGAAGGAAAGGGAGGGGAGGGGGGAGGGGAGGGAGGGTAGTGGAGGTGAAGGGAGGGAGGGCGGGATGGTAGGAGGCGACGGAGGGAGGGAGGGAGGGAGGAGTGCGGGCGGCGAGCGGGAGCCAGCGATACGCGGAGGTGGGGGCGGAGGGAGGGAGGGAGAGGAGACGAAGGGGGGCGGGAGGGCGGGAGGGGGAGCGAGGGATCGCGGGAGGGAGGGAGGCGATGGGCAGATGGCGGCGCGAGAAGGGCGGGACGGGCGGGATGGAGGGATGCGGGAGGGCCGGGCGGAAGGGAGAGCGAGAGGGGGAAGGAGGAATGGAGAGGTAGAGGGAGGGGCGGGGAGGGAGGGAGGGAGGGAGGGGCCGTGAGGGAGGGATTGCTTGAGGGCGGGATGGAGCGCGAAATCGGGAGTGAGAGAGCGAGAGGGAGGGGGAGAGAGGGCGGGAGGGAGGGAGCGCGAGAAGGAGGAAGGCCCGGAGGGAAGGCACGGCATGAAGGAAGGCAGAAGGAAAGGCCGTTCCTTCCTTCCTTCCATTCCTTCTCTCTCATCTCTCTCTCTCTCTCTCTTTTTTTTTCTTTCTTTCTTTTTTTCTTCTTTTCTTTCTTTCTTTCTTTCTCTCTTTTCCACCTAAATATCTTTTTTCCTATTTCAGTATCCCATCTAGTATTCCATATTATATTTAGTTTTTTGTCTCTTTGGTTAACTCTGGCCTATGCCTCTTTCTCATGCTTTCCTTGTTTTTCATAATTTTGATAATTTATGCTCTTAGGATTTTTCCGATGTTTTCCTATTGATTAGACTGGGGGAATATGATGTATGAGAATACACACAACGTGAATTATTGCTGTTAATTTTAGTCCCCTAGTCAACATAGTCTTTGCCAAGTTTCTCTCTTATGAAGTGACTGCATTTCTATTTCTGAACTCATAGTTGCCAGAAACATGTCATAAGCTCAACTCATACTTGAGGAAAAAGAGGAATTGTAATGCTTCCTGGAGGGGGGATATTTGCATATAGTCCTTCTTAGCAAAGTCTTTTTGTTTTTGCACCTCATGATTATTTAATCATTTATTTATACAGGATGGACTCACATATTTATTTGACAGATGAACTCAGAAAAATATGACTAAATCATGAACGGCTACTAGAAACATACCTGGGGCGTTGAGTGATCCGGCAGGAAGGTTAGATTCTGCCTCACAAGCAGAAGGACCTGAGTAAAGTATCAGGCAGAAATACCAGCAGCCTGTACTCTGGCTCTGGAAGCCCAAGCCAGGGTACCCTCAGAACGAAGGGGGAAAAAAAAGGAAACAAAAGGAAGAAGAAGGAAACAAAAAGATGGGTTGAGGAAGAATGGGATTGTGACGTTACCTGGGGCGACTCACACACAGACACACAGTGTACTCTGACTCCTTCTGTTCTGTCTTGTCTGTCTCTCTCATCTCTCTTCTATCGTCTCTCTGTCTCATTCTCATGTCAAGGTCTCTCTGTCTCTGTCTCTGTCTCTCTGTCTCTCTCTCTCTCTCTCTCTCTCTTTCTCTTCTTCTCTTCCTCTCTCTCTCCACACCTATGCCAAAAAAAACAAGCAGACCTGTAACCGGGCATGATGAGCATGCATGTAAGTCTAGCACTTAGGAGGAGATCACGGCAGTGCCCGGATTTGTGAACTGTCATCCAGTCTTGTACCTATGTAAGGGACTCTGTCTCAAAAAATAAAGCACCCAAACTAACAGCGAATGAAAATGAAAGCAGCACTCTGCCCCCTACACTGAAGCTGCCAGTTCTGTAAACGAACCCAAAGTTTGCAATGGCCAGATTAGAATTCCATCCTGGTATCTCCTAGATGTTTTAGACTTGTGAAAAGTCTCGATGCTGTCTGTAACAAACAAGGACACTGGACAACAGTTCCTGCAAGAGTCAGTACAAATTAGCCGGGATTTGGTTCATAACTGACAATGTCGTTAATGTTTTTCTTCTCTTCCAATTAGGACTATTCACAAATATATGTTCTGAATCAACAAGATTAAATATCCTATCTTAATTAGTTTACCTACAGCTTCCCAGTATCAACAGCCTCTACCCCTCTCCTGCTTTGGTTTTTACAGATAGCTTTCCCACTTTCTGACTGATGTTTGAATCTCTGCGAAATATAAGTGGTAGTGCCCAGTTCCCTTGCTCTATCATGTTGAGTTAATATTTTTGTATGTTCCCTTTTGAATGCTCTTCAATTATTTCCACAATACTTGCTATATAGTGAGGTGTTAATTTAAGCGTATGCTTGTGTGTGTGTGTGTGTGTGTGTGTGTGTGTGTGTATGTGTATACATGTGCATGTGGAAACTACTGTTTGATGTGTGACTTCTCAGTCTCTCCATCTTATTTCTTGAGATAAGGTCTCTCACTGAATCTAGAGATTACTAATTCAGCTGAATTGGTCATCCAATAAGCACCAGAGATCCTCCTGTCTTGGTTTCTCTAGCTCTAGGGTTACAGATATTGCTCTGCTAGCTTTTAAATGTTGGTAGTCAGATCAAACTCAGTTCCTTGTGCTTATTCAACATGTAATTTACCAACTCAGTCATCTTCCCCTCTCTCTAAATGTGCTTTCTGAAAAAAAGTAGCATTTCAGATGAAACAAAGTATTTCTTGAATGTTTAATTTCAGACATTGCCAATTTATACATATATATGTTGCCCAGATATCTTCAGACTATATTTAACTCTTCTTGATATTTATCTTTGTAAAAATCAATTTAATTGAGAGCAATGCTACCATCTTTGCAACCCCAATGAAAAGAACTTGGTTATTTGGGCCACAAAGCACCACTTCTCCCCACAAAGCAGCCTACGTAGTTACAAATAATAAAGTCTGAATGAATCTATCTAAAATCAAACAGGGTTGATATTTAAAATATCAGCAGAGCAGCAAAAGTATATATACTCCTATACTCCATAGGATGACGCTATAAGATTGATAGTGTATTGTCATAACAACTTATTAATGGAAAACATGAATATTATGTATCTGTCTTATGAATACATAATATATGATACATAATTACATTTAACAAGTAAATAGAGAATGGGGGAGGGCTCTTGATTTTTATATTTTTTTAAAGAAAAGCAACCCAAACCTTAGAAATAGACTTCTGTGTCTGTGAAAATGGGGATGTATTAATCAGGGATCTCTAGAGCCACAGAATCAACAGAACGAATATATAAAAAGGGAATTTATTGAACTGGTTTACTAGATAGGGCCGAAGTAGTCAAACAATGGCTGCTCAGTCCAGTAGGCCAGTAGGTGACAGTTAAAGGCTGGATAATTCCTGGAGTCTTTAGTCACGTTGAAGACTTAGAGGGTTGGAGGGCTGGAGGGTCAGAGAAGTGAAGAAGCTGGGCGGCAGGAGGGAATAGTGCAGCTTCCAGACTAATACTACTTCTGTTCTATGGTTGCTTTTATCTGGTCTGCTACTAGGAGGGTTCCAATCAGATCTAGGGCTGGTCTTTGTAGTCTAAAGTAGTAATCTAGATAATTTCTTCAGATAGTCTGATAGCTGATCTTAGTTAATGCCAGGTGCAGTCAAGTTGACACCCAGGATTGACTATCACAGGGGATGAGGCTTGTGTTTGTATGGAAAGGGCCAAGGAAAAGAGTCAAAGGTTTCCAGTGCAGCTCTTTTACCTGCATGTTTTGGAAAGGGTTTGGGATGTCTTCTCTCTCCTTAAGTGCACATGAGAGGTCTTCTCCAGCATTTTGCTGCCATTAGAAGTTCAAAAAATATTCACTTCCACTTTTTATCATAAGCATGTAACAATCTCAGTCACTCGGACTAAGGTCTTAGGACAGAGAAGCTGATATGTAGTGGCCCCTTTATCTGTTGAAGACATTTCCAAGATCCCCATTGGATGTCTGGAACCCCAGACTGTATTGAACCCTGTCTAGTTAGCCAATGGTGGCTTGAAAATATTTTTCAAAATTTTATTTCCCTGCGACCATGCATAGATTTTTCCCCCTGTAGTTATATTTCTGAGAGTACAGCAAAACAACTGTTCATACAGGATTTGCATTGTACTAGGTATTATAAGTACTTGAGAGATGTTTTATAAGTTTATTGGAGGATACACACAGATTATATGCAAATACTGTGTCATTTAGTATATGGCACTTGATTATCTTTGGATTTTAGTATGGTTGGAGGTCTTCAAACCAATTCTCACAGATACAAATCAATGATTATCTTTAATATATTTATCCAAATATGGGAATACTTATAGTAAAGTTTAATTTATAAACTAACAAATGCAAGAGATTTTAAGGATTATCAATATTATAAATATATAATATATAAATATATAAATATAAATATAATTATAAATATAGTGTCTTAAAAGAGTCAAACCAATTGTCAATATATTCACACTGCAAGAAACTAGAAAGCAAAATTTCAGAAGTTAGGGACATTGTTACACAGTGATGATACTCTCATTGATGTTGGTCTAGAAGGCAAATTTTTCATGATTTATATAAACACACAAAAAGGCATTTTTCTTGAAGAATTCTCTTATAGCAAGCCTATCATTTCCAAGGCCAGTAAGACTCTTTTTTAGGGTTACTGTTCCTTGTTCTTAGGATCCCACAGATAGAAGATAAGGATCTATAGGAACTTGTGGTTCTGAAAAGAGACTTTTCTTGTCTCACCAATAACATAGAATCAAAGTTCTTTGCAACTTTATCAAATCCAATATTCATTTGTGATGCTAAGATTCTTTTCATTCATTTCTTAGTAATCATTTTCTGCTCTTTAAAGCACGGAAGTCAGTTGCTTTATGAAACAAGGTGTCTTTTTTAGTAAATGTTCCTTATTTTCTCAGGTATGACATTAGATATATAATATATTCTATAAAATCTGAATATGCAAGGGACTAGGCTTCTGAGGCCTCCAATTGCTGGTAACCCTTACATTGCAATTAAAGGGTGTCCTTGGGACTTTCCATCAAGAAAAGAAATATTCAGGGAGTTTTAGCTTGATTATGATGAGGCATCTGCTAGAAACTTCTATTTTCCGCCTTTGGTAGCAATTTCCATGTCTTGAGCATTAATCTGTTTTCATTATTTTAATAAGTTAGCACATATAGTTCAAATGACTGAGAATTGTGCTATTGTTTTCAGTCTGTAAAAATGAATTATTAAGGAGGTTTCATTGGACTCTAAAGTAGTATTATACTATATTTTTCATATAAGGTGTCTCTGAAATACACAGATTACAAGTCCTGAATTATCTATACTTGGTGCTCATAGTTTGCAAAGATTGCCTCAGGCAGATTTCTAACCATACAGTTACACGCTATATCTAGCAAGCAGTGAACTTTGAGAAGTAAGCCATAGATTTCCTTTCTAGAAGGCTGACCTTCACTTCCAGAAATTTCTAAAGTCAGGATAGTTCATGGAGAATGCTTAAATACTGTCTTCTATCTCCTAACTAGATGTCATTCTCTTATTTGAATGTTATTTTTATTTCACTTAATTTTTATTTGACTATGAGGTTTATTTTATAGGATATAAATTTAAGGATAAGTCACGATATGTGGCCCATACTGACAATGTAAGTAAAGTTTAAGGAATCAAAATTTAAAATGGAGGAGGAGTTGAGAAAATGACTCATTTGGTAAAACATTTGACTTGCAAGCATGAGTACCAAAATTGAGATCCACAGAACTCATATAAAAAGTCGGGTAAAATGGCATATGCCTGCAATCCCAGGAAGATGTGATGGAAGGAAGAGATAAACATAACCCTGGAAATCCAGCTAGCCTGGAAACCTGGAGTCAGCTAGGCCAGCCAATGCACAAAGTTCTAAAGAAATGAGAACACCGAGGTGGAGGCACCTAGAGCACTACACATGACGAGAGAGAGAGAGAGAGAGGAGAGATGCGAGCTCGGCGCCCGGAGAGAGAGAGAGAGAGAGAACAGAGGAGAGAGAAAACACACACTATAAAAAGTTAAAAATAGGAACAAATTTGGGAATAGAACTTATGTTTCTGGAGCTTCTAAAAAACTGAGTGTTATCTTGTCTGACCACCAGCATCATTAAAAGAATTAGAGAGAATTATGGGGAGATGCTTTAGAAACTTAAGTGTTCAAGAAATATAAGTTATTATATAATTGTTTACTCAAAATGGAAGAGAATACCATCTCAGAATAATAAAGTTTTCAAGCAGACAGATACCACATTAGGCATACTTGCAGCCATAACTGAATTCAACAGAAAACAGAATATAGGAATAGGGCTTGCCATGAAAATATTGAGCCAAATAAATTTTTAATTGCCAAGTATGCACGAAAGGTTTGATTTTTGAATTACTTGTAGGTGGATCTCAAGGATATAAGGCAGGAGGTCATTCTACTTCAGTAACATGTAAAAGTGGGAAAGAAAAGATACATGCTTAGTGACTAAGAATTCAGTAAGACCCACAGGAAATCAACTAGAAGCACTGAAAAGTAATACCATATATTTAAAACTGTTCCTAAAAGAAAAAAAAAATAATGTTTCATGGGGAAAAATAGAATTGAAGGCTTTCATTCAAGATTTGCATAAGTATTAACCAAACCATGTATGTGAGACTAATAAAGCTCTGATATAGGGAAATCTGTATTGAAACTTCCTCTGCCAAACAAACCAGTCCATTATCTTCAAATTCACCTTCATCAAAGTACTTCCTCTCTAAAACCTGAAGAGCCAGGTCTCTGCAGCCCGCATGTCTCTCAGCATTACTATTCTCCAAGATCCTACCAGAATGACCCATAAAGTTCTGTTTCTAGCATTTAAAGGCATTTATAGCTTCTAATTTTAAACTTGTCTACAGTCCTATCACAAAACAGTTCCAATGGCCACATGATCAGGTTCATCACTACAATAACTCCCCTTCTTGTTACCAATGTTTAATTTAGGTTGATTATATGTTACTGTAACAAAATACTCAGCCTGGACAATTTAGGGGAAAAAGAAGTTTTTTTATTGGCTCACAATTCCAGCTAGTTTCATAATATACAAAGAAAAAGCAGTGGCTGAAAACCAATGAATGCTGTTAATTTCTCCTGGAAACCTAGTGCTTTGTACTGTCACAGTGGGAAAGATGAATAGCACTCTGTGGAGATTTGTTTTCATGAGATTACATTATCCTTTAGTTCAAGCAAATGTAAACTGAAGCAGTTCCCTGACCTTCACAAGTTTTGGCTGCATAACAAGGGACTTTTCAAGGCTAGCATACAGAAGTTGATGCAATTGTGGTTGAATGGAACAGACAACATTCCAACTTCTTAGCAGTACTTCATAGCATCATTAAGGTGGTACTGGTTTTAATGTAAGATTGAGAAGTTCTTGGAGAGTGACTGAGTCTTGGCAATGTGTGACAGGTTTCTTAAGTTTATGAAAAAAGATGTGCATCTAAACAATATCAATAAAATCAACCCCAGATGATTGTACTCACAGATAAGACCCAGGGTAGTCAGAATGCAGGCAGGGAAGAAATGCTTCATAGGAGACAATATAGATATGAAGATCAGCAGACTGGGCAGTTGGGGGGACATTACATTTTCAGTGACATCTCTCCCATCATCTGCTTTCTGAAACTTTATTTTATATGGCAATGTAAATAGGAGCCAGGGATCAGCTTTCTAGCTTGGGTGAAGACATTTGGGATTAGTGGAAAGAGATCAGGAAATGAGAGTTCTTGTAGTGTCCAGTGCATGCTTAAACAATCAGCCTATGATATTAGGAGAAATCATCCTTGTGCAGTATTACTAGGATAATGTGAAATCCCTTTGTCAAGATGGCATCCTAACTACCACATTCTTCCAGGTAGTACCCTGCAAACTTTGGAATTCCTGCAAAGGAAGGAGTATAGAACCCAGGATGTTGTAGATGCCAACATATACTGAAGAAAGCTGCGAGTGTAGACATGAGGCATCTGAAAGAAGAGTTGCTTTGTGAACAGAAAAGTGGAAGTGATGAAACAGCCCAGTGTTGTAAGCACTTTAAATCGATGTACTAGTGGTTAAAAAAATTAACAATGAATGTATGCTTATTTGCTTAGCTTTCTGCATCTTATCCATCTGCTTAAGGAATGGTTCTGCCCATTGTGGGCTTGGTGTTTCATATTAATTATGCATCCAAGACAATTCCTCACAGGTTCAGAGGCAAACCTTAATCTAGAGAATACTTCTGAGGAAGGGCTCGAGACTAAATCCTAGGTGTCAGGTTGATAATTCATACTACTATTGTTTCCAATTGTGGATTTTAGAACAGTTCCTGAAATCATTAGAATACCTTCACTGAAGAAATTTACTTCTATGGGAAATTTTTTTGTTTTATTCTTTTCTTTTTGAAAATCTCTGTTGAGGTATGCTTGAAATGTTTAATGTACAATAGCTTGATGAAATTTTAGAAATATATATCCATGATGCCATCACCTAAATCAAGGCCATAACATATCTATCAATTGCAAGATGTTCTTGACCTCATAAATTATTATCATAGCTCCAGGATATGCCCCCAAAGACCCTATAACTTACTACAGAAATACTTGCACATCCATCCGTTTTCACTGTTTCTCAATTCATAGCAGCAAGGAAATGGGATCAGTTTAGATGTTCATCAACTGATAAATGTGATACACATAAATAATTGAACATTATTTAGCGATTGAAAAAAATAAATTTATGAAATTTCCTGATAAATGAATAGAACCAGAAAATTATGCTGAGTGAGATTACCCAGACACAGAAAAACAAATGTTGAATGTCTTTTCTTATATATGTGTCCTAGCTTTAGCTTTCAGATTTGTGTATTTAACTTAGAACATTTCTTAAAACCAGGAAACTGGAAGGGGGCCAGTAACAAAGGATGTGGAGAGAATGACCTTAAAAGAGGAACTTTGAGAGAGAAAGAATACAAGTGGTATGAAGAAAAAAGGGGAAAAGTAGGGGAAAGGCTTAGGGGAAAGGGGGAAGATGGGGAGGACAGAAGAAAGGCAGGGGGAGGACAATTATCCCTAATGAGGTATGACAAAGTTGTACGAAACCTTATTACTATATTATCTTATTAAAATACAACAAAAAACCTAGAATATGAGCAGAGATATATTATACACTTTTAGACAAAGGAGGAAGAGAATAGTGGAGATAGCAGAAACTGCCTTGAGATATACTTCTTCCAGAAGATGCAAGGCTCTTAGTACCAAGTGAGGGATGCTATTATGAGTTATTGGTCCCAGAGGCACCTCTTACCATTGACCACCAGAACCTGATGATAAGATCCTATTGCTGAAGACACCATGCACTTGGGTTCCAGAACATCAAACTGAAAGTGACTTGGAAGCTTCCTACATGATGGTTATCTTTTATGATGTCAGAATGCATTATGACAGGTGCTAGGGGAGAAAAGCCATCAACAGTCTCACCCAGCTATGAAACCAGTGAGCTACAAGCAACTTGACAAGATGTGCCTATCAGTGCAAGAGTGGTATGAATGTTATGGAGTAACCAACTCACTCAACAGGAGGGAATTCATGCTTTGTACTGGAAACATGATAGAGCCTGTGGATGGGGAGAAGGAGGAGGACATAGGCCCTAGAGGAGAGCCCATTAAAACTGTTTTTGCTACATCAACATGGCAACAAACTGCAAAAGTCAAAAGGAAATATATGTAAACATTATTCTCTAGTTGTTCCCCTTAGAGGCATGGTTTGACAATTCTGAAACACACACACACACACACACACACACATATATATATATTTGAACACTTACATAAACAGTTGGTTAGAGTAAATAAAGGTAAATAAAGGAAGGAAGATAAAACAATATACATGGTAATATATTAGATGTAGAGACATCCATATTTTTTACTTTGACATAAAACACATGCCTACTTATAGAGATATTTACAAAGTAGATGTATGTGAGTTAACATCAGTGTGAGGGATCATCTCAGTATAAATTAACACACTAAGAACAAAATAATTTAGTTCATATTGTTATTGGCATTCTTCAGTGTACTTGTCCAGACACGTAAGGCTTGTCCCTCTTTCAGCCATTATGTGAATATGGTAAGGGCCATTTCCATGGCCTTGGTATTGGTATGAGCTCTCTTGCCATGCTGGACAAGGAGCTATAACTAGACTATCATAAGAAAGAATAAACCCCTTGTTCCCTTAAGCAGTTTTATCAAGATTTTATCACTAACAATTCAGACAAACTGCAATAATCCCTACCATGTATGATGCCCTAGACTTGGTACCTGGCAACACCTCCCCCCAAAATAAGAGCATTAGAAAAACTAGCAGATAATCCAGAAATGCCAATTGGTATAGGAAAAAAATTCAGATATTTTTAACTATAGGTAAAGTACCAAAAAAAGAATATCTTATCAAGACAGAATATTTTGAAATTGTAACTACTCTACCATAACTATGTGACATAGAAAAAAATGTGGTTTCCCTTACATTGCTGTCATAAAGTACCTATTGGATAATCTAAAGTTTCATTTGGGCCTATTTATAAGGAAGTGTTGTCCGTCATCTTTTTGTTATCATAACAAATTAACAGATAATTAACTCATAGAGGGAAATAGTTTTTTTGGATCACAGATTTGAAGGTATCAGACCATGATTAATTGACTTCAATATTTTGTGCTTTTACAAGGCAGCACATGGCAGGACGCTATGAGTGAACAAACCATTGACTTACAATGGGGAAGGGTGAGAGAGTGACATAGGATAGTTATTATTTTAGTTTCTTTTCTTGTGTGATAAAATACTCTGAATAAAACAACTTGGGGGCAAAAGAATTTATTCTTGCTCACAGTTACGGATACAGTCCATCATTTTGAAGAAGTCAAGGTAGCAGGAGTTTACAGCAGCTCACCTTATTATATTTTCAGTCAGGAAACAGATGACTACATGCTGATGCTCAGTTTTCTCTCTCCACTTTATATATTCAAGGATCCCCTGCTCACAGACTGGTCCTATACACACTTAACATGGGTTTTCCCACATTAATTAACATAATCAAGATAATCCCTCACAGACATTCTCAAATGCTTTTATATAGATAATACCTTAAAGGTATATTCTGAGTTCCTTTCTCCTAGGTATCAAGTTGACAACTCTAATCATCCCAGCAAATGCCACTTTTTAAAATTACTCCATCTCCTAAGCTTTTAACAAGCGTACCACAAGGAGGAATTCAACATCTAAACTATAGCAATTTGCAAACATAAAAACCCTCATTATAAGTATGGAAAGGCTTATGCAATAAATTATTAGAAATTCTGACTAAGAGAGATAGGAATGTGCCTTAACTATCATCAATGTGGAGAGACAAATAGTGAACTAGAACATATTCATGCAGTGGAAAACTCAGCATAATAAAAATGCTACCCTTTTTTATAGGTTTGAATGCAATTCTTACCTAAATCCCATCATATTTTCACAGATATATTGCATCTTATTTTGAGATTTGCATGGAAGGACACAGAATATAACATGACTAAAATACTTTTGAAAATAAAGAGTAAACTGGGACAAAATGCTCTAACTTAATTTGTGGCTAGACTATTCATATGTGAAAAGTTTAGCTATATATTAGTGTGATATTGGTGGAAAAAAGATGCATAGATCAACAGAACAGAACAGAGGACCCACACATAGTCCAATACAAGTGCAACTAACATTTTTGCTAAAATTCAAAAGCAATTCAGCAGAGGAAGGATAATCTTTTTAACAAACAAGTGCTGCAGCAATTATACATTTTGGGGGGATTTCAATCTAAACTTCCAAAAATATGGAAATCTGTTCAAAATTAGTCACAGGCTTAAATGTAAAGTGAGAAGTTATGAAACTTTCAGAAGAAAACATAGGAGAGAATTTTTGAGACTAGTGGCCTGGTGATAATTTCTTAATCTCCATATTAAAAGCATGATCCACAGAAGAGCATGTTAATAGCACAGAGATTCAAAATTTAAAAATTTTGGAGATGTAAACATGAGGATCATATATTCAGGCTAGCATGACAGACTGTCACAAAACAGAGAAACTAATATAAACAAAAATTCTAAAGGCAAACTAAGCTTTCTTATTTTCACAGCAATACCCTATTTTTCTATTATCAAAGTTTTCTTAGTATTGTATTCTCATTGCTGTAATGAATATATGACCCAACTGATTTAAGGGAAAAAGGGCATTTTTTATTTCAGCTTACAGTTTCAGGTGATAGCTTCTTATGGCAGGACAGTTACACCAGCACCAAGAATCAAGGGAACTGTCCCCACCTCATCCGCAGGAAGATCTAAAAGGGACAAGAACCAAAGCACACCTTCTAGCTTGCCTGTTTGCCAAATTGTCAACCAGTTCTCTGTCTTTTCTACCTGTTCAGGGAACAGTTGGTCCCACTCACCATGAGCTGGGTCTTCCCACATCAACTAGATAATCTCCCACAGGCTTCACAGGTGTACCTGAAGGTTCAGTTCTTACTTGTAACTTACTGACACAAGTCAACCAGGCAACCAACTAACCAACCAAAACGTTGAAATATTTTGCTCTTGGTAACACAGACCTGTTATTGCCAGTGTTTGAGAGTATGAAGCAAAAAACACAAGTTTGAAGGCAGTCTGGTTTGCATAGTATATTGGAGGCTGCCCTGGGCTACAAAAACTCAGTGTTAAAGAACAAATGATGAACAAAATTTTGCTTCGTGATTATTCTGTCAAGAGGATGACAAGACAACCTAATGAGTAGGATAACTATTTGGAATCCATATATACATTAAGGGACTTACATGATGAATATATATTTAAAACTTTCAACTATTGGCACAATAGGTTTTATGAACAGGTAAAAGACATGGAGAGATAATTCACACAATACACTTGATAATAGAAATGGTTTAAAAGCATTCTACTTAGGAAAAACATGTTATATCAAAGATTCACACATTTAATCTTTGGACAACAATTTCAAAATGACAAAATTGGAAACTTGAAGTACAAACTGGTAGTTTTTAAAGGTTAGGGATAGTGAAAGAAAAGATTTGTGATTAAACATAAAATTCATCTAAGTTTCCCTTATGGCTACACAAACAATCAAAAGGCAACTTTTGGGAAACAGAGTCTTACTATGTAAGAAGCCTAAGTTTCCTTTGAACTCATCATCTTTCTGTGTCAACCACCCAAGTGCTGAGAGTATAGGCACTTCCAATTTCAGTGTTAAAGATGTCCATCTTGTAATAAAGTAGTATACAGCTATTCATATAGTTATGCTACTGCACGTTATCACCCAGGGTATACTGTTACACTGTATAGTAGATGTATACTTGGAGCCATTGCTGTATTAAAACCATCAGCAATAAGTCAGCTAGATTGCAAACTTCATCAATATTGCCCAGTCTCCACAAGCTAAATATGTCTCCTTTTCATTTTTCCCTAGTTAGGTACCAAAATGCCTACAGCCTGGGCCTAGCCTGTTCCAAGGAAAAGACTAGCTATATTTGTTTCAGAGAGAATCAAAACAGTGCCATTCATTTCTCCTGATCTTGGAAGAGAGAGGAGCTCTTATCCATCATGCAACTTCCTCATTTAGTGCTTGTTCTCCTCCTGGGAGCTTCCTATAGAAAGATGGACTGTGTAATCATTTCATTCAATTAATTCAGGGTTTTAAAATTTTAGGGCTCATCAGAATCACACAGGGTGCTAAACTGGAAGGAATCATCTGGGCCACCTCCAGGGATATTAATTCAGAGGATCCAAGGACTTCATTTTGAGAAGCATTGAGTTAGCCCTTCTGTCCTTTCAGCAGGCTAGGGAGTGGGGATTGTTTGATTGTTTTTCTAATAGTTACCTCCTGCCTAGATTGCTGGAGGGTGGGGGGAACAGCTAATATGAAGCAGCCCAACTTCTCTTGTTAGAATAAATGCTTTACAATGCACACAGCTAATACAAAATCTACTCGCTTGGTGCTTTCAGCTACCATTTCTGCAGTCACCTCTCACTGAGTACTTCATAGTCCTGAGACAAGAGAGCAATTTTACCTCAGGGGAAGCAAATGTACAGCATCCAGCAACAGACAACTGCACTACTTATTCCCCAACTCTTTCTGCCTGTGCACCTGAACCGCAAACGACGATTACACAAAGAGGCAAGTGGCACATACCCTGGGTATACGTACAAACCTTCTGTTCCAAAAAGCACAGCACAATCACTTCTGGCTTCACAGTGCTTGAACTAGAAGAAATGTTAATTTCGAAACATTTCTCCTGAAGGCTTGTGTATTTCATAAGCTGTGTGTGGCTTACAAATGCAATATAACGATGCATGGAACATTTCCAAATGCAGAAGGGATTCTGCTTCAATTGCACAAAGCAATCAACAAAGAAGCCAATTTCTGGGCTCAGAAAGAAAACTCTGCTATACCCTGATACTGCACATGACTGTATGTGCTTTGTCATGGTCCCTGCACGAAAAAGTATTTTTTCCACACAATGCTGGTCTTTAATTTGTCATGCAGTGATGAAACCCACAGTATATGAGAACAGACAATGCACAGGGAAGCTGGAAATATAGCTTTTGAATTCTCTCTGGACCCTGATACCCACTTTCCCATTCTAATTCTTATACTGCTTTCTGAAAGACAGTTATACAAGGATTGAACTAGATATGATTAAGTGTCTCTTGCTTGCCAGTCCCATACTAGATATGTTATCTAATTTAACCTTTTCGCCATTCTGTAAGGCAATGAGTGTTTTTATTAGCTGGGTTCTTTGGAAAACAGAGCCTTGGGCAAGGATTAAAGGCTAATGCTTTATTTGGAAGAGGAATCCCCTGAGCATTGAGAGCAAGGGAAAAGGCTAGAAAATGAAGTGGAGTAATTCATTACTGCATTGCCACTGTTTGATCGTAAGCTCTAGAGACAAAGCTCTGACCACGTAGCAAGTTCACTCTGTCAAATATAGGAGAGGGCATCTTTGCAGAAGCTTATGGAGTTATTCCACCTTAGAGAAAAGGAGGAGAGACAATTCTGGAGCTTAATTCTAATAAGTTTGCTCTGAGGGGGGGTGGATGGGAACTCACCCATACCTGCAGTTTGCTTCAGCAAGCCTTTGTAACAGTTATTCTGGAAGCTACCTTGTGACAGCATTTCACTGAAGTAGAGAAATGGCTGTGAGTGCCAGGCCCTGTGAGCATGTGGCTTTCAGCATCACACAGCAGAACAATGCTAGCTGACAGAGAGTTGGCCAGCTTATCAACTGGATCCTCTGGGAAGCAGATGTTGAAATAGAATTCAGAGTGCATGAGGGTTATTAAAGAGGCAATGTCTATGAAAGATTAAGTAGAAGGAAGTCAGATCAGGGAGATAGGGAGAGAAAGTCTTCAGACCATAATGTAGTCCTGGCATCTGTGAAAGAAATGGGAGAGGAAAGAGAAAGAAAGAGAAAGAAGAGAGAAAGAGGAGAGAGAGAGGAGAGAGGAGATAGAATGAGAGTAACGAGGGGAGGGCGGGAGTGGAGAGTGGAGGAGACGCGAGAGCGACGGCAGGGGCGAGAGGAGATGGAGCAGAAGGAACCGGAGCTGAGGAGAGAGATGAACGAGATGAGAGAGAGAACACTGTTACTATTACTTAGATCTCATAAACTCTCAACCAACTTCCCAAGAGCAAAGGCCAACCTGTCACGCTCAGTTGCTGACTGAAGGTGTTCAGAAGGAACACAGCCACAGTTTCAAAGGTGGAGAGCTATAACAGCTGCAGACATCAGTTAAGCATACTCTTTGCTGCTGGTCAGCAGCGATGTATTTTTCTCAAAGGCAGACCAGACCATGCATGCCAATGCCTGGCACAATTCATTACAAATGCACAGATATATCTGAAGTAAAGCCAGAAATTAAGCTCAAGCAAGAAGTAAACAGTGCAGCATGGTACTTTTGTCTGTAATCCCAGCACTAAGGAAGCTGAGGCAGGATGGCTAAAACATTTGAGTATGAGGAGAGTGCGGCCTTCATAGTGAGACACTGACTCAAAAAACATCCCATAAACTACACCGATATATTGCTTGGTAGCATAAATATGTTTTTTAGAAGTGTGTATATAGGTAATTTAATTGTGGAAAGAACATCATAAAAGAGCACTTACACAAAGTAGATGACTCTGACATGACTAGTTGATAGAATGTTATAAGATGCTATGGAAAGCCTGTGAGAACTCCATCCTCTACATTGCCTGTTTCTTCTAGAAGCAATAGCTGGCATCAGCCCTTCTTTTTTTTTGGCATCATGTGGAAAAGTGTAGATAGAGTGTGAAAAGGTTATCTGGACCTCAGAAGTGCATATGGAAATGACTGGCTCCCTCACTTCCTTAACCATTGGTCTTTTGTTTGTCTGCTCCTTGTTCTGGTAATATGGCAGGCCCGAAGCTAGGCTGTTATGTTGCCTACAAGAGAGGGCACACTTCTTGAGCTCAAAATATGTGCCTTCTAGACTGGAAACCCAGAGTAACCAATGCATGTGTTTTGGTGTGATAAAACTGAAGATAAAGGTACAGTCGGGAAACTGTGGATTCATATAGCAGCATGGCCAATCTAAATGGAGAAATTAGGAATGGTTGTGAGAATGAAGTAAGGCAGATTTATATAAGATGGTCAAGAATTTTTCAAGAAAAGAATTGAACGGGAGGAATCTGACTAGAGCTATGTGTGCTGCCTAGTCACAGTGGAATGCACAATGTTTCATTGATCAAAATGGCAGGAGCATGTTGCATATAGGCTGATATGACAGGAGGCTGAAGTTGAAATTTAGGAAAGGCAGAATTATGCAATTGCATTTCATTATTTGTGAAGAGTAATCTATGCATTTTCTAGTTGGTATGACACATAAAGGTTTACATTTCACAAAGATTTACTCTGGCTGGAATTTGCCAAATATTTTAGAAAAGGAAAGATATGAAGGTAGAGAGAACTCACTTCAACAGAGCTTACACATATGGCTACAGTACTATAGGCATTAGTGGTGATTATGTAGCCAAGAAGATGGATTTGGGAATATGTTGCAAAGTTGCAGGCATCAGGACTTAGTGATTGATTAGATTTGGGAACTTAACATTGGGCTAGCTGGTATGACTCAACAAGGAACAATTGTGCTTTTGATAGTTAATCATAATATGAGGAAACCATGAATATGTGAGGAAAGATTTGGAGTAAAAGATTTAAAAGTCATTCTTCTATCACCATGTGTTGAATTCATGCACTGAATTTTCTGGGTTTGCTTAGGATAGATTTAGAGTGAAAAGAGAAGAGGATTTAGGACAGAACCCCTGAACACAGTGAATTTAAAGGGTGGGCAAAGACAGAATAGCTGCAAAGGACACTAAGAGACTAAGTGTGAGCAACTGGAAGACAGGAGACTGATCAGGAAAGAATAGTACCAAGAAAGTGCTCTTTGGAGCAATTAAGGAGTTGCGGCTAACTGGATAAATTTGGACTGGACTCTTGAGAGAGCTCAGTGACTAAGACGCCTGCTCCCAAGTCTGGCAGCCAGAGTTCAACCCCTAGAAGCCCACATAATAGAATAGAGGGGTGCCATACTCTCCACATACATAATCTTGGAACTTCAGTTTAACATTATAATACAACTATTGAAAGCTAACTTATTGTTTAATTCATGGATGCCTTTGGTTTAGTGACTATCATAATCGAAATTATCCTTTACAATAGCTGTGATATAAAAACATGCTGGATTTGTTGTTAGTAGTAATAGACACCGATCTATGTATCTTTAATAACAGATATAAAACCATATTTCACAGCTAATTCTGCATGTTTGTTATCAACTTCTTGTTAGATCTTTTCATTTCATTTTATAGCTAGCAAAGAGTTTCAATGAAAAATTAGTTATAAACCTTTCTATGATTTGCTTGCTTGAGCTTATATTTTAGTGGTACCTGAAGTTGTGATTTATCAAATAATTTATCTGTACAAATCTTTCTACCCAACAGAAATCATTTCCAGCTCATCAATTCTTTATGAGTTCACTTACGTCAAACCTAATGATAGGAACCATTAGCTTTGTTAACTCCAGTTGTAAACAGCAATCCATTATAACATGCTAAATTATGCAGTCTAGTAGGGAAGACACTGAACATTGAGTGACCTATAACTCTAGACTACAGGTCAAGTAGACTCATGGATTAAAGGAGAATGCCTTACAATAGACAGTGTTAAAGTTTCCAGTTTTAGTTTTTCATCACGCTTTAAACTC
Source organism: Typhlomys cinereus (assembly GCA_023101885.1). Classification (NCBI taxonomy): domain Eukaryota; kingdom Metazoa; phylum Chordata; class Mammalia; order Rodentia; family Platacanthomyidae; genus Typhlomys; species Typhlomys cinereus. The sequence continues at coordinate 4,013,617 of JALPQD010000158.1, read as the reverse complement.
TAATATTTCTACACTCCTTTAGGTGTATCATCTTGCCTTTCCCTAAAGTGCAAATTCCTTATTTGGGAACCAGTGTTCGTGAAGACTGTCTGCTCTGACAGTTAAGCAAGCATCTGTTGTTGTCTCTTGTCTTGCAATTATCTGAAATTATTATGTTACAGATCTTTCTTTTGAGAAGGCAGGATCTCCAAGTAATAAGAATTGCTAAATCTGGTTTTTCTTTTTTCCCCAGTGATTTCGAAAGTATTTACCATTACTGTGTATAAGTTTGCAATGTTACTCACAGTACCTGTTTCTAGTTGGGAATCACTCATATGTAAGTCAACTGTTTAAACCAATGTTTTTAAATTCATGCAGTATTATAACTTGCTCGGTATAATTTCTAGACTTCCCCTGAGAACTACCTTTGTTTTCACTTTTTCTCCTGCTGCTATTCATTGATTCATCCATTCATCTAGTAAGATTGTAGAAAGTTTCTTCAATAAATAATAAATAAAGTTAATATTCATTGATTATTTTGTGGTCATCTGTGTTCTAAGCATTTTAAATACATTAACTCCTTAAAGTTTCACAGCAATCTAAGGGATATTTTTAGAAGCTCCATATGCCTCCCCTTTTTACCACAGACATTTTCAAATACATGTAATGTGCTGACTCATAAGGTCTCAGTAAAAGGAAAACTAATAAAACAATTTACATCTGCAGCAAAGTCCTTTCTTGTTCTAGAGGAGTGCACTCCAATTTGGCAGCCTTGTGAGGATGCTGGTCAATTGGTCTGAACAGTATACCCAAGTGTGGAGGTTGTTGCCAAGGCATAGAAATAGCAATTTCCCCATGGTCATTCAGCTAAAAGGTGTTTTACAATGAACTGAGAATGCTGTCATAGTAATAAAGGGAAAAATATGTATTCGGTTCCAAAGAATCTCCCTGAAAAGTGAGATATACAAAGAGATTATTGCTTTGCAATGAGGTGAATCTATGACAGATTAGACATAAGGAAACATAATATAGATCTACCATTTTAGACCTTAGAGGAAGTAACTACTGCTGTTGAACATGAACATCCTTGAACTATCTCATCAAAGACATTTATTAAATGGAAAGAGAAAAATACTCACTGTTTAAGTAGAAAGATGCTTCAGACATGCAACCAAGAGATCAAGGTGTCACTACCAATCGTGAGAGAGGAAAAACATATATGTTCTGATGTGACTCACAACAACTCAATAGTAGTCCTGTTCACAAATGCTAACTGCAAACAAATTACCAGAGATTATCACACAGGACAATATTGAGAGGCATTCTAGAACATGCACTCCTCAGTAATGTCTTCTTTACTGTGCACTATTTCCTAAAAGTATCACAGTCATGAATAATAAAGACTGATGACATATTCTGTATTGGATTACAACTCTTAATGAAAAAGTTGCAAAAAAGAAAATCGTATCAGATCTAGCATTGAAGCCTAGAATAGGAAATAGATTTTAGTAGAACAACTGGCAAAATTCAAATAAATTGTATTTGTGTTATTAGTGCTATTAATTTCCTAGTTTTGATTATATCTAGGAAATATAAGCTGTTAACATCAAGGAGATTTGAATGAAAGATATATGAATGCTCTTTGGGTTATTTTTTAGCTTTTTAAATATAAAGTATTTCAAATTAAAAATTTAAAAACTCCTGTAAATAAATAGTTCAAACAGTGCTCAGAAATAATCTAGTTTTTTCTTCAGGTAACTAGCCAATGTGCCATCTGACAGTGACAACTCTTCCATGATCTGTGGGTATGACAGGTACAGTGGACTGAACTGCCAAGGCCCCTTCTGGAGGTAATATTCCATTCATACATTGAAGCATCATTTCATTAAAAATAATATGGTTTATAGCATGAAAGAAGCACCGTCAAAAACACTGAGAATACAAAATTGAACAGGGCATTGCTATTTTCTCAATTTCACTGAAACCAAGATAATACAAATATGGAAACATTTACAATATAATAGTACAACGAAGTAAGCTGAAATAAAAGAATACTCAAGATTCTTGTGACTTGGAAAATACAGATTCATTTCCATCTAGAGAATAAAGGAAGCCTTGAAGTTCAGGTGATTCTTAAACTTAAACATATGATTTAGAAGGAAGAAAGTACCATTCATTTCATAACAGACTTGTACAGTGGTAGAGTTAACATTGTTCCGTAACAGATCCCAAATTTTAAGGATATCTTGGATTTCTTGTTCAATATTTACTGCATTCATGTTTATATTTTTATGTCTAATTATGAGAATGTATATCTGTTACAGTACTTTTTGAAATATTTAAAGATTGAAGAGCAGGAGCCAAGTTCTTAACTATTTTTTGATTAAATTATTAACCATTTTCAATTAAATGCATTATTTCATTTAACATTTAATAAACCACATCTAATAAATATTAGCACTTCTATTTTAATATTGGTAAAAACTAAGGCACATACTTGACCAAATCCAAAGATAGAAAGCTCTGAATCTAAATCCTAAGCCAGTAGAGGAGCCCATTTTATGAATACTATTCTAGATAATAAAATTTGGAGGCAGCCTGCACTTCCAGCTCTAGTAAGTGGAGCCTGTGAAATCCCAGAGTGAAGCAAAAAGGAAGTAGAAAAAATCCAGGATGATTCCAGAAGTCACACATGGCCCTCCACAGTGACACATAGTGCCCTGTGGCAGACACACAACACACACACATACACACACACACACACACACACACACACACTCACTCACTCACTCACTCACAATAAATAATAAATAAATAAAAATTTACCAGTAGGCAATAATGGCATAGACCACTTGATGAACTGTATGCTGATCATGCTTAAAAGAATAGACATGTTTTTTCCTCTGGATCAGTGGTTTCTTAAAATATTTGATTGCATAGTTTTTAAATCTCTGCTATGTCTGTGATAGTAATGACTTACAGAAACTACTCTTACATCTGAGTTGGTAATGAGAACTTTATTCAGAGGATTTGCCAAAAAAAGCAATTAATCAGGTATTTAATTTCTTCACAGACACACAAAAGCCTTTAACTCATCACTCCATATTTACAGAAATACAAAATTTGAATGAACTGGAAATCAATGCACTTTCTTGGACCCATTCTAAGGTAACCAGGCAAATTGTTACCCAGAAATATGGTCAAATAGGAGACACCAGAGAGTAGCTGATGATATTCCTGTTTTCATTTAGGTTGCTACTGCTTAGTGGAATTCAGAACAGCAGATATTTATTTATCAACATTTCACAGGGTAGAAGCCTAAGAGCAGGATGCCATTAGGGTCCTCTTCTGGATTGTAAGTCACTATCTTTGCATGTTTTCCTCACATGATTGGTAGCAAAGAAGTCTGAAGACTTCTGTGATGTGCTTACCACATTCATGTGGGTTCTACCCTCATTTCTTCTCTCCCTTGTTTGAATCCTGTGAAGGCTTCTTTGTTATCTTAGTTTCACATTGGTCATGTCTCCTGGAATCTTCTTGTCCTCAGTTTATGTCATTTGACCCTTGACTTTCTCTGTTTCAACTACAATTACCAATTGCTTCCCTGCTAATTCTCCAACATACTTAGCATCTTCCTAAATTTAGATCTTAAATCAAGTGAACCTTTTAGGCAAGCCTAATGGTAGCTGACATTGCAACTTCTGTTAAAATAAAGCTTTTGCATTGTGGCAAATATAAGTGTTAGTAAAGATCTAATTGTTGTAGACTAATCTTAAGAGTTAAAAAAGACAGACTACAGGATATTTTTAGAAAGGAGAATGTCTATCAACAGTATCTTGGGTTTTTTTACATCTGTTGTCAAGAATGTCTGAACCAGATCTTTTTGTATCATCATGTTCAATCATGACAGTCACAATGCATAATAAAGGTGTGGTATTTTCCTTTAGAATATTTTCAACATAAGCTAAATGTGTGTGTGTGTGTGTTAAATAAAGATAGAATAAATGTAATGGCTTGTACTTTTTTTTCAGATTCCTTTAAAGAATTCTACTCAATGTGTTATTACGGCAAGAATAGAGATTACATTTTAGCCGACTCCGAAAGACAGTATTTCTTGTATTCTGCCTCTGGAGAATTAGAATGTTTCAACATATAATTTGACATAAAATCAATAGTTTTTTTTCCAAGAAACACCTTTGCACTTCATTCATGACCTTTCCATCTCCCTTTGCCTTCTTTTCTCAACTAAGTGCATTCATTCATCCATATTCTCTAGTTTACATATCTGCTTTGGAGTTTTTTAGAGTGTTAGTGTAAAGTCATGCTACAAGGACACCAGAACTGGATAGTTGAATTACTTTATTAGTGCCTAATATCCATTCGGTGAAGGAATTGCATATACTAAATTAGATTTGGGCACTACATCATATGAACACAAAGAATTTATCAGAAATCAAGTGAAAACCATGGTCAAGACTTTTAGAATAATCAGGAGAAACCTCCTTCAGATTTATATATCCTAAACAATCAAATTAAAATGACCCGTTAAATGATTAGTTAAAATGACCTTTTAAAAATAAATATTCTATAGATTGCATGAATCATGGTTATAATCATGCTTACTTTATGTTTGGAAAGTAAACAGGTAAATGATTGCAGCCTATAGGGTCCTGCTGTCTGCAATTTCAACATTATCTCCTATTTCTTTTTTTTTTTTTTTGAAGAAATTTCTTCCTCAACAGTTCATTAACTTTTGTTGTTGTTCAGAATATCTTTCTGACAGCAACCTTAAATTCTTCATGAAACAAAAGGATGGAGAAGTGGCTCAGGGGTTAAGCCTCTGCCTTGTAGGCGGAAGGTCCTGAGTTCGGATCCTAGACCCCACGTACAGATGCCGGGCGGAAGCGGAGGCGGCCTGCGTTTCTGGTCCTGGTAGGACCGAGCCTGTGAATCCCTGGGCGGAGAAAGTGGAGGCGTCCATGGTGGTTCCCGAATTCATCCGTGGTTCTACACACACACAGACACACACACACAGACACACACACACAGACACACACACACACACACACGCGCGCGCGCGCACACACACAATTGAATACATAAATAAAAAAATTTAAAAAAAATTCTTCGTGAAACAATCTGGGGTATGACTACATAATGTGGTCAACGTGTCAGGTTTTGTTCATTCTGTTAGTTTCCCGCTCTGTTGAGTAAGTAATTGTGCAAGAATCTGTACAGATTTGGAGGAATATTTCTGCACAAAGCCTAAGTTATAGTTTTTCAAACCTGGATCTTTTAGAATACTTTTGAAAAATGAGTACTTCAAAGTCTTTGGTCTTCCTGGATCACTGATTAAATTAATGGATCTTCAGAAAATTCTAAAGTTGTTGACATTATCATATCATTGGCTACATTATTTATTATTATTATTATTATTATTATTTATTCAACTGTGTGCATATGCGTGTGTATGTATGTACGCGCGTGTCTGTGTGTGTGTGTGTCTGTGTGTGTGTAGAACCACGGACGAATTCAGGAACCACCATGGACGCCTCCACCTCCTTCTGCCCCAGGATTCACAGGCTCTGGCCTGCCAGGACCAGAAGCGCAGGCCGCCCCCGCTTCCGCCTGGCGTCTATACGTGGGATCTGGGATCCGAACTCAGGACCTTCCGCCTGCAAGGCGGAGGCTTAACCCCTGAGCCACCTCTCCAGCCCCATTGGCTACGTTATTATAATTGTTCTTTTGTGAGCAATACTGACCATTGAACCCAGGAGCTCACGCAATGTTAGGAAAATGCTTCACTACTGAGCAATTTTCATTTAATTTTGAGATAGGATCTAGCAAAATTCACCATCTTTCTGCCTAAGGCCCTTGTGTGCTGAGATTACAGGCATGTTGATTGTTAATTCACTTTTTTTATTTTTTAAATTCTTACAGCCATGTAGAATGTTAATGACAGAAGGTAGAGAAACAAAAATTGGTAAATTTAGGTAAAGTCTATGTAGCTATTCATTACATTAACTTTTTGATTTTCGTATGGTTGATTTTTTTTTCCAAGAAAGAAAACAAATGAAAATGTAATGCAAGTAAGAATCCTCTGGCTCTACTCCAAATTGAAATATATTAGATGAGCAGAATTAAAAGTATCAATGATGTTATATGAAACTTGAAGTGATTTTTTATGCAAATAAGATGGACATCTGTGTTTCTCTCCTTGGAGATAGATAGATGATTTCTACTAAACAAAATCACAGGTGTCTTTGAATATTATTTCAAGTTAAATACTGTTAAATATTTCAAGTTAAATTTTGCCAGTGACTTATGTGAGTAGGTTAGAATTTTGTTAAATGTTAGGTTTTTACATTTACTATTCATGTGTTCTCTAGCAAGTATTCTTTGAAAATGGTTCCCTTTAGTTTATTATTTTTATTGCTTGGGATTAGCATGCTTAGGGATTAATACTATGTTACAGAAGTCTCTCCTGGATCTGTATTAATTTGATAAGTTTGCTAACTTCTTGTACTCAACCAGATGGAAAATTTCATACCATCTGGCTCTTATTCTCAATTGAAACCTATACTATGAAATATGGTTTATTCTTTCCAGTGTATCACTTGCCTTACTAAAGCTGTCAAGTACAAGAGACATTTCCAGGTCCACATACACCATAGATTTTTATTTTCCTCTAGAAAGAAATAGTTCATCATGTCACTCATTATTTGTGACATATTCAGATACATGTTTAATGAACACTTACAAGGTTCTTGGACCAGGTCCTGGATGGAATGAAAAGAGTAGTTCTGTTTTGAAGTTTAACCAAAGGATTTTACCAGTAGAGTTTGAAAAGAGGTGTGTTATGTAAGAAAAACACATTATTGAAGTCATGGGGTTGGGGAAGGATACATTCAGAGACTAACAACAATTCTAGTTTAGGTGGAATATCCACGGAGTCACAAGGAATAGAGGAGATAATTCTTGATATTTACCTAGTTACCATTTTTAATTGGCATGAAAATTTTTGAGAAGGATAGTGAAAGATATCAATCTAGCAATACTGTGTAGGATTTGAGACCAAGGAAGACAAATATCAGCAAGCAGTGATTAAAGAATTATAATTTGTGCACAATCATGGAAGCTCATACCAACATGGAAAAGACAATGAGAGTGACATGACAGAAAATCCAGAAAAACAGATGACAGTGCTGACAAATAACTTTCGCTAACATTCAACCCATTTTCTTTACGCTCCATTTAAGGCATTGTGATGTAGAAGTTGAATCTGCTCCCATTGTTTGATGTTTTGGAAGGATACTGCAAATAGTGTCATTTTCTTAAAACATTTTTTGATTAATTAGCAGATCCCTGTGTATAGAGTAGGATCGTTATTCATATACTGATTTTTATCCAGTGATCTTTTAGGCTTACGTATCACAGGATCACATTGTCTGTGAATGATGATGGTTTTATTTTTCCTTTATAACCATGATAATCTCTTTTATCCTTCAGAGTCTCTAATAATGCTGATATGGGAGCTCAAGAGTACAGTACCCTCAAATCATGGTTCCTTAGCATGATGAGTATTAAGAAGTAGAGAAGGCTGAAACATTATAAAAAAAAAAAAACTGCCTCAACAGCAAAGTGTATCCCTGACCTTCTTCCTTGTCTTGCATCCCCCTCCATTGTAACCCCCAAAGTGGATCATAGGAAACAGAATTCCTTTCCTCCAAGTTGGGTCATTGAAACTAGAATACCACTTCTTTAAAGCAAGCATTAGAACCTGAAAATTTCACATTTTTCCTTCTCTTTTCAAGTCTCTCATTCCAGAGGTGTCTTATCCATACCTTGAAGAAAAGAATTCTAGAAAGAGGGCAAGATTTCCACTTGACTGGCCTTGTTGGCTTCATTCATGTTGCTGAATCCCTGCCAGGCCAGCTAGGGAAAGGAGGGGGAAAGTCAGCTGGAGCCTCGGAGCTCGAGGCTGAGGAGGCAAGTGGCGCAGAGTCACCACAGACCCTTGGAGTCAGGTGAGAAGCAGGCAGTGGATGAGTTTGCTACAGACTCAATTTATTTAAGGACATGTTTGAACTTATATAGGGTGTGGGGGGCATGACAGCCACAAATCATTTTTTTACTACGTTACATGTACATGTACATGGTTACATGTCCAGGGCATGTCCCAATTTGTTCAGGCTTGTCCTGAATTCGGGGGCCTAGGCTAGGGCCTCCCTGACTCGATAATGCCACACATTCAGTATATTATCATTATGCTTTTGTCTAGGATTGTCTATTATTCATCGAAGCCAGGCATAACAACATTTTTTCCTGAGAATTTAGGTTTCCCATCTAAAAACCCTGTTATCTAAAACTTCAATTAACAGAATTTGTTATATTTTTCTTAACTTGTCTTTTGTTTTAGGACTATGAACTATGCTTTTATGGTGAATGAGGAAAGATATATTACATCTTGACTGACCAAATAGTACAACTGGCCTCAGTGGGTAATTTTCCTTTTACCACAATTTTAAAAGGAAATTCAATAAATCACTATTAATTAAGATGTTTGCTGAAAGTCTTGAGTGTGAGCATGCATTTTAATCCTTAAACAGAATTCTTCTCTTTGTCTTGTATCTGAAATGTTGTTACTATTGTTTGTCTTGTGTTGCTCCTATTTTGGTCATATCTGGATGGTTTGCAATATACAAGGAACAAAGTTTAAGCAGTAATTATGAATCTCCCTACAAAGAAAAGTCCAGGACCAGATGGATTCAGTGCAGAATTCTACCAGATATTCAAAGAACAAGTAGCACCAATACTCCTCAAATTATTCCACAAAAGAGAAATTAAAGGAACACTTCTAAACTCTCTCTATGAAGCCAACATCACATCAATCACAAAACCCAATAAAGACAAAATAAATAAGAAAAACTATAGGCCAGTCTCATTGATGAACACAGACACAAAGATCCTCAATAAAATTTTAGCAAACTGGTTTCAAAAACATATCAAAAAGATCATCTACTATGATTTGTTTGGGTTTATTCCAGAAACACAAGGTTGGTTCCATATTTATGTAAATATATAAATATAGTTCACCATATAAACAAATGAAAAGTCTAAAACCACATGATTCTCTCAACTGATGCAGGAAAAACTTTTGACAAGAAACTCAAGAAGATAGGGTTGGAAGGAGCATTTATCAACATAATAAAGGTTATATACAATAAGCCTATTGCACAAATCATTCTAAATGTTGAAAAAATAGGAAGCATTTCCACTCGAATTGGGTACTATACAAGGTTACCCACTCTCAACACTTCTATTCAACATTGTAGTTGGAGTCTTAGCGAAAGTCATAACACAAAAGAGGGAGGTAAAAGGGATAAAAACTGGAAAAGAAGACATCAAGCTGTCCTTATTTGCAGATGACATGATCCTATACCTCAAGGACCTAACGATTCTGCCAGGAAACTTCTGGAACTGCTAAACAAGTTCATCACAGTGGCAGGATACAAAATTAGCATTCAGAAATCAGTGGCTTTCCTATACACCAATGATAAACAAAACAAGAAAGACCTGAGAAAAATACCATTTATTGCTGGTCATATAAAAATGAAATACCTTGGAATAAATTTAACCAAGATGTGAAAGATCTATACAATTAAGTCTTTAAAACCCTTAAAAGGAGAGATGACAGAAGACACCAGATGGAAAGACTTCTCATGTTCCTGGATCAGAAGAACTAACATTGTTAAAATGACCATTTAAACAAAAGCATTATACAGATTTGATGGAATATCAATCAAAATTGCAACCCATTTCTTCACAGAAATTGGTAAAACAATCTCAAATTTCACATGGAAATATAAAAGTCCCAAGATAACAAAAACACCTGAGTAGTAAAAACTCCACTGGAGGTATTACCATACCAGAATATATAAAGCCATAGTAATAAAAAGAGCATGGTACTGACTCCAAAAAAGAAATATACACCAAAGGATTAGAATTGAAGACTCAAATATGAGCTCACTCACCTATAATCAACTGATCTTTAATATAGGTGAAAAAAAATCCACTGGAAAAAGGACAGCATCTTCAACAAATGGTGCTAGCAAAATTGGATAGCTACAGGCAGAAAAATGAAACTGGACCCTCATTTGTCTCCCTTCACAATAATCAACTCCAAATGGATTAACGAACTCAATGTGAAGCCAGAGACTGTAAACTTCACAGAAGAAAAAGTAGGGAATACCTTCGAATTGATTGACTTCAGCCAGCATTTTCTCAATAGGATCTCACAGGCACAGAGAATAGGGCTGGAGAGATGGCTCAGGGGTTAAGCATCCGCCTTACAGGTGGAGGGTCTTGAGTTCAGATCCCAGATCCCACGTACAAACTCCAGGCAGAAGTGGAGGCGGCCTGCATTTCTGGTCCTGGTGGGTGGAGCCTGTGAATCCCAGGGCAAAATAAAGAAAAAGAGGAGTTAGAAGCAATCCATGATGATTCCCGAATTCACCCTTGGTTCTACACATACACACACACACACACACACACATACATACACATATACATATGCATGTGCACACACACACACATACAATTGAATAAATAATTTAAAAAAAGGCACAGAGAATAGACCTAACACTAAACAAACAGGACTCTATGAAATTAAAGAGCTTTTGCTCAACAAAAGGGAATATAAATCAAGCAAAAAGGCAACCTACAGAATGGGAAAGCATTTTCACTAACCACACATCTGATAGAGAACTAATATCTATAGTACACATAGAACTTGAAAACTTAAATACCAGGAAAGTAAACAACACAAATAATATGCTATTGTAATGAAAAGAAACTTCTCACAAAACGAAACTTAAATGTTTAACAAAAATCTTTAAAAATGGTCTAATTACTAGCCATTAGGGAAATGCAAATTAAAACTCCCCTGAGATATCATCTCACTCTAGTCACAATGGCTGTGATCCAAAACAGAAACAACAGCAAATGCTGCTGTGGATGTGGGGTGAAGAGGACTCTCATGTATTGCTGGTGGGATTTTAAACTCATACAACCTCTTTGGAGATCAATTTGGAGGTACCTACAAATGTTAAAAATCGAAATTCCATATGACCCAACTATACCACTCCTGGGAACATTACCAAAGAACATTGCATTGGGCACCAGAGACATTTGTATAACCATATTCACAGCGACCTGTTCACATTGCAAAGAAATAGAATTAACTTAGATTTCCAACAATGACAAATGATTAATAAAAATATGGTACATATATACAGTGGAATGCCATTCACTGTTCTTAAAGATGACTTAATGAAATTTTCCGGTAAATGGATGGAACTGGAAGAAATCATACTGAGAGAAATATCCCAGACTTATAGTGACATATGTCACATGTTCTCCCTTATAAGCAGATCCTAGTATTAAACCTTAAGTTTGATGGACTAAAACAGAAAGTCTTACAACACCCACTAACACAAAGGAACACAAATCAGAGGAAGTGAAAGAAGATTCCAAAAGAACAGAAACAAACGAACATGTATAAGCAGTTAAAAAGGGCTTTTTATGTAAGAAAAGTCTGTTTTTAACTTTATTTATTTATTCAGTGTGTGTGTGTGTGTGTGTGTGTGCGTGCGTGTGTGTGTGTGTGTGCACTGTGTCCTTGTGGAGGCCCTAAGGTGACTTCAGGAATCATCCTGGATGCTTCTACCTCCTTTTTGCTTTGCTCTGGGATTTCCCTTGCTCTTCTCATCAGGGCTGGAAGGGAAGAGCAGGCTGCTGCCATTTTCACCTTGAACTTTAATGTGGGACTTGGGATCTGAACTCAGGACCTTTTGTTTGGGAGGCAGAGACTTAACCTGAGTCATCTCTCTAGCCCAAGAAAAGTCTTAATGAGAAGGAAGAACAGGAACAGGACATAATTCCCAGTGGAACTGGCCTCCAGATAACAAACTACCTGCTTACTAACCCCAACACTCACCCCATGATAGGGAGCACAAACCCAGCCCTGTAAACCAGTCTAAACAACAATGGGCAGGGTAAAAAACTAACAGTAGACAGGTTCAGATGTCTCAATACTAGCCACAAACACCAGAGAGTAAACTTCCATCTAAATGCCTCTCATTTTATCTTTAGATAAGAAAAGATCTCAACACCAAAACAAGAGGCAGCCTTGTGCAATGGAAGAGAAGTGAAATAGACAACAGCAACCAATCAAAATGCAAAGTACCTGTGGCCCTGAAACTCAAAGCCATAATCAAACTAACCAAATCTCTTCCTATCCTAAAAATGGAGAGGGTAACTTCAGGCCAAGAAATTTCACTCAAGACAAGGTTACTGTATCTAGGAACCCACTGAAATGAGACTGATCCTCATCAGACCTGCACAATTGCTGACATAACAACACCTCCCCATAGACTTGCAAGGAACTAAGAAGAAACAGTTACATGTAGTGATGATCTTACGGGCTAAGGCTAGACAAGTGAAAGGCTGTGCCCTTATCAGTTACTCTCCCCAGGGAAGGGCCACTTAGTCTGCCACAAAGGTCTAAGCCCCCACTACAGCGAAATAATCCCTGGGATCCTTAGAAGCAGACAGACAAGAGTGTGAGAAAGAGTGTGAGGGATTAAAGTAAAATTTAAAAAAATGCCCCTTCTTTCTTTGCCGATTTCTAAAATGGGTTCTTCTCTTCTTCTGAAATCACTGTTGTTTTTTCTTCCAATAGAAAAGATAATGTACTGGGAAAGCTATTTGGACTGTTGGAGGCTTCAAATGACTGCTTTATCTTTTCATAAGAAACAGAACCACTTTTTTAAAAAAAAGTTGAAGTAAAAAAAAAAGTTGAAGTCAAATTAACATCTCACAAAACCCCTTCTTTTAGGGGAGAAGAGTGGGTATACGTAATCTAGGGCTCCACACATGGTAGTAAAGTGTTTATATCTTCAGTTCAAACACCTTTTAAGTGATATACTTTCGGAAAAACTTACATATATGAGACCAGCTTGCACTGCATAGTCAAACAATCACAATAGTAGAAAAGTAAGTTAGTGGTTACCGAAGCCATACAAGTATGCATACCATGTAATTCATGAATATTTTCATGACTACAAACAAAATCCTGAACTCATGAGCATTCACTACCTTCTTTTCTGCATTCCCTGACCCCTAGAAAACTGTGATTAATATTCTTTTACTATGGATTTGCCTGCTTAGATTTCATATAAGTGGAATTGTGCAGCAAGTGACCCTAGTCTGATTTCTATTACTTAGTATAATGTTATCAAGATTCGCCTACTTGATAGCATATATTATTGCTTCCTTTTTTGGGGTGGAGAGATCAAAACGAATGCTTTGCAAACAATAGGCAAGTATTCTATTACTGAGTTACACAATCCCTTCATTATTTTTTATAAATGGCTAATATTCTTGTGTCAATATGCCACGTTTTGTTGATTCATTCATAAATTGATATACTTTGTTATTGCTTTCCCTTTTGGGCTGTTACAAATAATGTCACTATGAATCTCAATGTACAGGTTTTATGTGAACATATGCTCTCATTTCTAAACAGAAGTACCAATTCATTTTCCCAGGATCATGCATGGAAGTCCCTTTTGCCCCATATCCAAACAAAATGTCGTTCTCTCTACACCTGTGTGAGGCAGTATGTACTTGTGGTTTTGACTTGCACACATTCCTGTAATGACTAATGATGCAAACATCTTTCCATATGGTTTGTGGTTCATATGTTATCTTTGGAGAAATAGTTACAATTTTTCTTGCTCTTTTGTAAATTAGATTATATATTTCAATTGGAAAGCGATTTTGAAACATATATTCTGGTTTCATTTCTTATCAAATACATGATTTGCAAATATTTTCTCCATTCTCTTGGTGGTCTTTTTACTTTCTAGGCAATATTCTTTGAGTCACAAAAGTTATTTTAATGAAATCCAGTTCATCTGTTTTAGTCATTAATGCTGTTGCTGTTAAATATGAAAGACAGCATTTTCTAATCTAAGTTTTCATAATGATATATGGCAATATTTTCTTTTAAGGTTTCACTATTTTAACTTTTACAATTAATGTGACATATACTGAGCTGTCTCCTCCCATGTACTCTTCACTCCACTTTCGTCCTCGCTGTCTCCCTATCCTCCTTTTCTTCTGCCTCTCATGTTTGATGAAATCCAGAACTTTGAGTTTGTTAGTAATATTTTCTACCACTAAACTATGTCTCTAAAGCTTCGTATCAAATTGTTGATATGAGATAGGTGTCAAGTTATTATTCATGCATTTGAGACCCAACTGTCCCAACAGCATTTGTAGTAATGCTTGCTCACACCATGGTGCAACTGTCAAGATCAATTGGTAAGAATCACGGAGACATTTTTCCAAACAAAGCCATTAATTCTATGTATATGTGTACATGTATGGATGGGTCTGTCCTTAAGATAATAACATTCTATCTTGTGACGGTCGTTTTGTAGCAAGTTTTAAACATAGGACATCTTAATCTTTTGTTCATTTTCTATTCTGGGTATTTGAGATCCTTTATTTTTATGTTTGCATTTTAGAATCATCTTACCAATTACTACAAAATTCACTGAGATTTTCACAGCATTCCATTGAACAAGTCAATTTGGGAGATATTGCCATCTTATTATAACAGGTACTTAGAAACTGCTTAGGCTAAAAAAACTGATTCCTCTCTTGGGTCTATAGACCACTGAAAAAGTATGGCATCTCTGTCTTTATTTTGTGTTTTGTTTCCTTTGTCTTAAACTTTAGGATAGATTGCTGCCTAACTCTACACTTAGGCTTTCTAATCACTGAAGAGTGTTTATTTAAAAAGTTGTAAAAACCTAACTTATCTTGTCTCTCTTTGAGGATGAAGACTTTAATGTAAGACTGGCTGGATAGGAGGGGAAATGGGAATTGTTAGTAAAGGGATAAAACAGATTCATTGTATTTTTGTATGAAAGTGCTAAAGAATAAAAAAAAATAAGAAAGAATAACTGAAGTATCTTACTTTTATCTTTCATAATGTCCTTCTCCATTCCCCTGTTCTCTGGAAGCCTGAAAGTTTAAGTCACATTGGGTATCAGGAGCTATTATTCAAACATCACTGCATACAGAAATCCTCTCACATGGGGAATTAACTGACCTTTCAAACAAAAAGGAAGAACCATGCTGAAGAACCAGAGTGAGGTAATTCTCAACAAGATCCCACTTCGACCAAGACTGCATAATTAATCATCCATATCTCTTGATGCAATTCTTCCTCTGTTTAAACTTAAAGCTCATATCACTGCCCTGAAGACAGTCTGAGATACTTATTTTCCCAACATACATTGCTGTCTGTTCACCATTGCATTTATTTGTTTTCTTTGAAGCAAGTAGCAGGACCCGTTCTTTGGAATCTCTGGACTTGGTTTGCTGATCTAGGACTCTGGTTATAGTAACAACAGTAAACCTTGTAATACATAAAACCCTCAAGCTGCAATAACAATCACCCTTGCAAGAGGAGATCACCAGTGTAATAGTGACATGAATGTCAAGCATTCAACTAAAAGCTTTCTGAGTTGATTTAATGCCCATTTTTTCAGCAGGGATCACATTCCTAGAACTGTAAACTAGAACAAGAATCTATGAAAAGGGAGAACATAGACAGTTGACGAGTAGATAAGGAAACTGTGGTACATCTATACAATGGAGTACTACTCAGCCATCAAAAATGATGAATTACTGGAATTTGCTGGGAAATGGATGTCATTAGAAACAATTATATTAAGTGAAGTATCCAAAACCCAGAAAATTAAGCACCGTATGTACTCCCTAATAGGTGGCTCCTAGTACCAAACTCACCCAGGCCACATTGAGACACTTAAAGGTAAACCTATGTAATACAGTAATTGCAAGGATTATGAACAGGAGGGATGGGGTAGAAGGGCCACACCAGAAACAAGGAGAGAGGGGACCATGTTACAGCAGAGAAAATAGGCCTCCATCAAGGACTGCAAATAAGTAATGAGACACCTGGTTAAGTTCACAGATGTTCGTTCCTGATCATTTACAACTGAGAGGGTATGATCTCACCAGAAGGGGAGGTTATATAGTCTGGCAGATAAAAAGTAACCATTTTGCAAATGAGTGATTGACCCCTCCCTCACTGAGGTTTCCTACTCTTATTACATCTACGCTTGAATGTGCTATTATAACAAGACTCCAGTTTAACAGCTTTTTATCTCTGACCAGGGGGTGACATTCAGTGCCCATCAGGATGGAGTGAAGGGCATTGCAGGAGCAGCAAAACTGCAAAAGAAAATGAACAAACTACAATCCAGAACTTCAGAGACTCTATATCAACCACCTAGAACTAGGCCAGCCTAATCTCTTCCCATCCTGAAGCTCAGGGACATTTGCGGAAGAGGGGGCGGTAAGAGTGTAAGAGCAAAAGGATGGGAGGAGCAATGATTTGCAAGATACTCCACACTAGTTAGGGCCGAAGCATTCATAATAGGACTTTGCATGCCCTGCGCAATGTCCAACAAACTATTGACCTCACAAAGTCTAGCATCTGCTAAAGGCACCAAGATCCTTGGAGGCAAGGGATTGATAGCCACAGTAGTGTTCCTATGTTTAAGGGGAACACGAGAAAGGGTTCAGGGAAATGCCACTGGGTCCTTGTACGTCATCGGAGAGGAGGACCCAGTGGAGAGTCAGGCATACGCAATAAAGGACTCTCTGGGAATTGGGGGGGAGGCACTGGGGGATGGGGAGGGAGGGGAGGGGGAGCAGGGGGGTTGGGGGGAGGAGAGGGGAGGGAGGGAACTCATCTACCTATTAAGTTTGTATGAGTGGAAATAAAAAAAAAGGGAGAACATGGGGTTTAGATGAAGTGAAAGCTATGAAGAATTAGTTATAAAGACATTATATTCTTCTGCAATGGAAGGTGCTTATTACAGAAAACCACAACTGGACAAAATGCAGAAAATAAGTAAATGTAGACTGCTTGGCCCTGAACAGGAAATCTAAACCATCCCATCTCCTACATCAAGAGAGGCAGTAAGAGTGTAAAAGCCTGAAGTGGGCAGGGATGCATACAAATAGTCTTGTGCACATGATAGACTGTTGTAGTCATGAACTCACTGTAGCAATGTATAATTCAAACAAGAGTTGTCCTATCAACATTTCACCATAGAGCAGAAAAGATCACAAAAAGCTCCACACTTCCCTGAGAGACTAATATTCATGTATAATACTGTAACAATTTAAAAAATTAAGACTTTTTTTTAATCTCTATAGGTCTGGTAAATATCTTTTTTTTTTTTTTTTTGCTTGCTTGCTTTATTATTCTTCAAACAGGATGGGTAGTTGTCCCTGATATTTTTCCTCCCTCCCTCCCTCCTCCTTTTCTTATCCTCCTCTCCTTTCACCAATCCACGCCTCTCCCACTCACCCTCTTGTCTGTCTGCTTGTGTGGACCATAGAGTTTCCTTTGGTTTATCTGTATTGATTTGGACTTCAGGTCTCTGTGGCAAGTAAAGTTGCCCTGCCTTGGGTAAACCTACTGCTAGGGGTACTGTCCTTGAGCTCTCTAGCCTTGGCCTCTAAGGTTCTACTCTCATATGGTTATTTCTCCCGAGTTCATTGCTAGTCTGTGGGGGGTCTGGTAAATTTCTTTTAGTGGCTTTTGGTATAAAAACTCATACTGCTGCTGTTAAATTTATTACTGGATATTTTATTGTTTTAGTACTTTTGTAGATGTGGCAACTGTTTGCTTTATCTTTCTTTTCAAATACTTTTTTAATGTTCTTAAAATTTATTTTGTGTGTGTGTGTGTGTGTGTGTGTGTGTGTGTGTGTGTGTGTGTATGTGTGTGTGAAGGCATTATATGTTCCCTTGGCGACCCAAAGGTGACTTTGGGAATCATCCTGGAATGCTTCTACCTCCTTTTTGCTTCTCTCTGGAGTTTCCCAGGCTCTGCCCATGAGGGTCAAAAGGGCAGACCACTACAATTTCCACCTGGTATTTTTATGTGGGATCTGGGAACTGAACTCAGGTCCTTCTGCTTGCAAGGCAGAATATTGATCCATGAGCCATCTTTCCAGCCTTTTGCATGTGTTTGTTAGAGTGCCACATGTGCAGGTGTATATACGTATATATATACATGACAGTACGTGCATGGAGGTCACAGGACAAGGTAATGGAATTGGTCCTCTCCTTCTACCTTATGTTGGTCCCAGGAACTGAACTCAGGTCGTCATACTTAAAAGTGCTTTACCTGCTGAGCCATTTCAGTAGTCCTATTTTTGTATTTTAATTGTTCATTACCAGTACATACCAATATATTTAGTTATTATCTGTTTACGTTATATCCCACAACTCTATTTTACTTAATTTTGAACTCGAACTGTGTGTGTGTGTGTGTTCCTTAGGGTTTTTCATGTTTAATATTTTAGGTTCTTCTTACTATTGTGATAAATATCTATCTGTCCGTCCATTCTGATGAATATCTATCTGTTTATCTATCCAGCTATCCACATTTATTAATTTAGAGACAGTGTTCCAATCTGGCTTCAAGCTCAGTATATAGTAAAGGATTGTTGCAGGGAAAACGGTCTCTACCGTCCCAAAGTCGTAGGGTTCTTGTGTTCCAGAGTCGAAGACTGAAACCAGAACATGGTGTAGAAGATTAAGGTAGAGTTTATTAGAGGAGAGAAAGGTTGGAACTCATGGGCTCCAGATGTGGAGTGCCAGAAGGGGCTAGGACGCCCTGGAGAACTCATGGTACCTAGGCATGGAATCCATGAGGAGCAAGGAACAAGAACTCCAATGTCATGAGGGGCTAAGGAGCCTCCATGAGAAGCAGGCAGCTAGAAAAGGAACTCATGGCACCTTGAGTACCATGAGGGGCTAGGGCACCAAAGATGGCTGCCAGGGCCAGGTATATTTACACACCTAGACAAGTCTGGGAAACTGGCTTTTTCCCATTGGTTAATACCCATTGGGGCCCAAGCCAGTTGCTCTTGGGCCCAGGTGGGCTGGAGAGCTCATCTCCATAATCCTTTCATAGGGAAGTTGGCCATTTTATCTCTGGGAGGATTGGAGTCAATTCCTCAGCAGGAGTGTTCCTTCAGGGTGATTCCAGCAGTGGAGGATGGCCTTCTCAGAGACCTTGAGAGACCCATCCCAGCATGGCTGCTCTAATCCAACTTTAGGATGACTTCGAACTTCTGATCCTTCTGACTCCACTTACCAGGTACTCATTTTATGTCGTACTGAGGATCAAACTCAGGGCTTTGGGTATGTTAAACAAGCATTTTCTACAAACTGAGCTACATTCTTAACCTCCACCCCAATATGGATTCTTTAATTTTTTCTTAGATAATTGTCTTGGCTAGAATCTCTGGTACAATTTTGAATAAAATGACAAGGCATACACTTGTCTTATTCTTGATCTTAAGGAGAGATTCTAGCTGTGATATTTTTGTATATCTATCTCTCTAGTCTCAATTTATCTACCTATCATCGATTAAACTACTTTAATTGTATGGCTTGATACTTCTGTGTCCTTACCATTTGGAGTTTTCTGACTCAATCCGTGAGTAAAATGGTTATCAGCATGTTATAATTGACAACTATTATTTTTGAATTTTCCATTGTTTTGTTGATCTGTTTGTGTGTGTGTTTTTTTTTTTTTTTTTTTGCTTCATTAGGTGGATAGATATTTGAAATTTCTGTTGCATTTAATTGGCTTCCTTAAATGTAAATTATTCCTTTCTGTTTCTAGTAATATTTCAATGCAAACTTTTAAACCTTTTCTTTAAACTTTCAGTCCACTTATATGTCAGGCTTGTCTTTTGTAAACAGCAAAGTGCTTTAGTGATTATATGTGCTTTTGACATTTAGTCTGACAGTCTTAGTCTTTTACTTTATTTGTTCCAATTTTGTTCAATTTAACTAGACATTTATTTGTTTTTAAATGTGCTGCTTTGTAGCATTTATGCCTCATGTTTTTATTCCTTGTTCTTGACTTATTTCTTCTATTCTTATTTCTTATTAAAGGTCTTAGTATTTAGTCTAGGCTGGTCTGGAGCCACTGTGTAGCCCTAGCCTAGTCTCAAATGCATGATCCTCTTGCCTTTGCTGTCCAAGTACTAGGTGTATGCATACCTGAGTTTTCCTCTCTTTTGTCTTGAGATTAAAATAAGGTAATTTAATTTTTACCCTAGATAATACAAATGTACCCTTTGTCTTATTTAAGCCTAAATTAATTTAGATATTTTACTGCTTTCTGAGCAATGCAAGGTCTTTAAAATATTTTAATTCTAGGCTGGAGAGATGGCTCAGGGGTTAAGACTCTGTTTTGCAAG
Source organism: Typhlomys cinereus (assembly GCA_023101885.1). Classification (NCBI taxonomy): domain Eukaryota; kingdom Metazoa; phylum Chordata; class Mammalia; order Rodentia; family Platacanthomyidae; genus Typhlomys; species Typhlomys cinereus. The sequence continues at coordinate 3,993,242 of JALPQD010000158.1, read as the reverse complement.
CAAAAGGTCCTGAGTTCAAATCCCAGGTCTCATGTAAAAACACCAGTTGGAAATAGCACTGGCCTGAACTTCTGACCCTGGTGGGCAGAGCCTGGGAAATCCAAGAGCAAAGCAAGGAGATAGAAGCAATCCAGGATGGTTCCTGAAATCAACCTTGCCTCTACAGGAACACACAGTGCCCTTTGATACAGACACACACACACACACACACACACACACACACACACACACACACACATAAAATAAATAAATAAAGTATTTATGGATGTATTTTAAATTTTTTGTGTATTTAACCCATAGACTAGTATTTTTGTTTCATAGTCAATTTATATACATACTTATCCAATCCGGTGATTGTTCAATGTTTTTTCCTGCCAAGCTTCTTGTTGTATTCCATTTTATGAGATACTGTTCAATTCCTGGAAGCCCACATGATGGAAGCAGAGAATTGACTCTTACCGGTTTTTATCAACCTTCACCTATATGCTGTGGCAAACATGTGCCCAAACACACACACACACACACACACATACACACACACACACACACACACACACACACACACACACACACACAAACTAATTGATGATGGATGAAAAAGGTCTTTAATTAATTAATTAATTAATTAATTAATTAATTAGTGTGTGTTTATCAGAAGGCATTATATGTTCCTGAGGAAGACCAAGGGTGACTTGGGAATCATCCTGGATTGCTTCTACCTCCTTTTTGCTTCTCTCTGGGATTTCCCAGGCTCCACCCACCAGTGGCAGAAGTGCAGACTGCTGCCTGGAGTTTTTTTACATGGAACCTGGAATTTGAACTCAGGACCTTCTTCTTGTGAGACAGAGTATTAACCCCTTAGCCATCTCTCCAACCCAAGTTAAAAGTTTTTTAAAGTTATAATTTCTCATATATGTAGATTTTGTTGCAGGTTAGTCAACAAAGTGGTTGCAAAACCTCTTTGGTTTGACTTGTTTAGGAGGGGATCAGTACCTTCTTTATTTAGGATACATCTTGCTGTGTAGATTCTTTTCTCCACATCCTTGCCAACATTCACATAGTTTGTGTGTTTGTGGCTTTACAGGGTAGTTTTAATTTTCATTTCCCTGATGACAAAAGAAGTTGAGCATTTTTAAAAGATAATCATTATATACTTGAATTTCTTTTTGTAAGAAGTTTTTATTTAGTTCCAGGACCCATTTGTTGATTGGGTGCTTTGGTATCTTGGGGTTTAGTTTTTTGAGTTCTTTGTATACTGTGGAGATTAATCCTTTGTCAGATTCATAGTTAGCCAAAGTTTTTTTTCCAGTTCTGTGAGTTGTCTTTTTTGCATGATTGACAGTTTATTTTGTAGAACAAAACTTTTTTAATTTCATGATTTTCCACTTGATTTGGAAGTGTGATTTTTTTTAAATGAAGGAATATTGTAGGGGAAAAAGTATAAAGATGCACTGAAAGTTGATCTAGATTGCTATGGGAAAATAGAATAGAAAAGAGCCTTGCATACATTAGTGGACTTGTGAATGAAGATATAAAGTTGATAAGGATGAAGGTTTAGAAAAAAATAATTCTTGGTATATTAAAACTGATGAAATAAGAAACTTGACCATAGAACTGAGAAATATGGTAGGAACATGCCAATATCAAGGAAGCTATAAGTATTTTGTATTAAGAATTTTCCTTTTATACAAACAAAATGATTGGTGTTCCTCCCCTCCCTTCACCAATCCATCCCTCTTCTTCTTGCCCTAGTTCCTGTTTGTTTGTTTGGGCCACAGGCCTCTGGAGTAATACATGTGGCCCTTCAGTGGGTAAACCCACTGGTGGGGACACTGCCCTTCAACTGTCTAGCCCCTGCCTCTGTAATTTTTACTGTATATAGTTATTTCTCCTAAGGTCTTTGCTGACCCAAGATAACAGATTCTCCTCCCTTTATTTGCATTGAGCCTCAAAGAAGATCATAAAAGAAGTTATACCATCTTTTCTGTCAGAGCACTGCTCAGATGACTTGTCTTATTCCTTTAACATTGTTTCTTGGCCATAGAGTCAGGTTTGTACCTTTAGTTTGGCCTCATTAAATTAATAAGATTTCAAGTTGGCATTGGAAAGCAGAAAAAAATAATTCAATATGACCATATGAAAAGAGGCTAATTATTTCATTGTCAAAGTCTACTCAGAAGGGGTAATGTTTAAATAGCAGGGGAAAGCAGGAGATACACATATGTAAACAGTTGTGTTCCAGGTGTGATTCTCTCTATTATTGCAAGATGGTTTAATCTGTGTGAAATTTCAGTTTCTCTCTGCCCCCTACATGAGATTGCTAGGGGAGTGTTAAATCTAAGGATCTGTTCATTTGATTATCTGACAGCCAGATTCTTTAGAGAAGTATAGTCTAGTATCATTTACTCACTTTCTGTTACAACATAAGACCAACATCATGAGTCCATGTTTTCATCTACTCTGGTATACTTTCTCTTTCCCTTATAAAGTCTATTAGGTTCTAAATCTTACTGGATTGTGGTACACTCAGTTTCCTATGATGCCTCCTTTTATGTAATAAACTTATTTGCCTTTCTTCCTCTTACTCCATCTGTTGTCAGTTTATTTCAGTAAGTTCAATTATGGACACTTAGGTAGACTAAGGGAAAGTTCCCTTTACCCCTGTAACTATATACTCATCTCCACGTGTTCTTATTGTTGGTTTTGATTGCCATTAGTGAATGAATTCTGGATTTAAATGTTTAAGAAATCTTAGTTGCTTTAAGGACTCTAAATATTTCAGTTATCTTTTTACAAGGTTCAAGGAATTATGATTTTTATATGAAATATAAAAATTTTTTATGAAAGATAATTTTGAATTTAAATGCTTAAGGACTCTTAGTTACTCTAAAGACTATAACTAGTTCAGAGATATCTTTTTACAAGGTTCAAGGAATTATGATTTTATATGAAAGATAATATTTTCAAAGTCATGTTGTATTACTATTTCTTGATTTGAATTCAATCTTCGCAGGACTTTGGTTTCGTTCATCTTCTACCAGACTGATGTTTAGTTCCTAGGTGCACTTAAAAATAGAATAGCTTCCAAAGTTCTTGTTTTTATTTCTGTTCTTCTCTGTTGTATTTCTTTCAAAGGGATGTAACAAGTTTACATCATTTGCTAAATATATGGTATGGTTCAGAGCTTAATATTCACTGGCTCATTCTTAGATTTATTAGTGTAGCTCCCAATTCCCTATTTTGTTTCTTAGCTTTTTTTCTGGTTCTTTTGTGTAGAGCACAAATAGCACTCATGCTAAGACTCTTCTGATTTAGACTAGACCCACAGCATACACATTTGAAAACCTATGGCTGCTTGGGGGACCATATGGTAACTTAAGAGAGTCCTTGCTACTGCTGCCAAGTCCCCACTGTTATGAAAACAGGCCTCTATTGTTTTCAAAGCCCAGAAATGGAAACAACTCATTTCTAGTTCTTCTTTTGCAAAACAGCAGGAACTGTAAATAACAAATTCTCTAGATAACACAAATAGGTAAACATTGCCAAGATCTGTTATCTAAAGTGCTAAAATCCTTTTTTTTAAGTTGTTGCTCTGCTACTAATTCACAGGTTTAGAATTTCTCTTGCTGATAGATGGTGAGACAAGGTGTTACTACTGGGTCTAGGGAATGACCTAGGGTAAAACAGGCCAGGCCCAACTACCCATCTTCAGAAATTCAATTTAAAAAGCCAAATTAACAGTGACAAGAAGAAACACAGAGAATTGCTTAATGTGGCCACATTAGGAAGAGAGTCAAAGAGACCTAATGATGCCCTAAATCCATCTTCAGGGGACCAAACTTGAGGGTATGGTTAAAAATAGAAAGAAGGCAAGATTTTTTACATAACTAATCTACCCTGGTCAAGGTGTGTTCCTTCCCATTATTGACCCATCATTGTCTTAACTCCAATCTTAGCCCCGAGGTGGTCTGGCAAGCTTTCAGCACTTTTTGGAATCCCTTCCCCTTCTGCCTGGTACTGGTCTTCAGCTTTTCCCCCACTCCCAGCATGAGATTCCTGTGGAAAATTCCAAATCTCAGAGGTGCTATGTTTTAACAGCTCAATTATCCAGAGTGAGGTGCATAGTGCTCCTTTACAACATTTTTATCTCTGTTACTATGGTTAACAGTAGGGAAATTGTATAGGAGAAAAAAATGTGTATGTCTAAGAAATAAGAAATTAATCTGTTGACATTTGTTGAATCTTAGATTTGGAATTTTTTTAAAAAATATTTATTCATTTATTGTGTGTGTGTGTGTGTGTGTGTGTGTGTGTGTGTGTATCAGAGGACACTGTGTGTCCCTACGGAGGACCAAGTGTGACTTGGGACTCAACCTGGATTGCTTGTACCTCTTTTTTTCTTTGCTCTAGGATTTCCCAGGCTCTGCCCATCAGGGTCAAAAATGCAAGCTGATGCAGTTTCAACGTCATGTTTTATATAGGACCTGGGATCCAAACTCAGGACTTTCTGCTTTCGAGGCAGAGAGGCAGAGTCTTAACCTTGAGCTGTCCCAGCCCTGGAAATGCTTTTTAGTAAAGAAAGTTCTCTTATGAAAGAGATATGAAAGAACAACAAAGATATGAAGAACAACTCTGTCTCATACCTATAAGGCAACTGTTTTTAATTCTTATATAACTTAAATGTTTTCTAATTAATTGACAGTTCTCCAGTATATTATATCTCAAGTGTAAAATTTTGAGTATTTCTTATTGAATTTGAATACTGCCATGCCATTTTTGGTTGGAAAAGTATGCTCTGATATTGATAAATATGAAAGAGTAATAGTATTACATGGAATGATTTTTGTGAAATTACTATGTGTTTTGTTATTATGTAACACACACACACAAACACACACACACGCGCACACACACACACACACACACACACACACACACACACACAAGCACACATACATAAGCACAAACACACAAGCTTTCCTAGCTATAACAGACTGTATTTTTCTTCCCTGCAGGGAGCCTTTCTAATGAACAGACTCTTAGAGTCAGTTTTTTCCCTCATGTAAGAATTTTCTAAATTCAAGGAATTTGCAGGATATTTAGAGACAAGATGTCCTTCCCTGAACAAACACTACAGCTATTATTGGAGTTAGATTTAGGTTTTATTGCATAACTATGTTAATAGATTTATAAATAAGTACTGACAAATAGTAATTGGTTTTCATTTCAAGAAATCAGGAAAATCAGAAAAAGGCAATATTTTAATGGAGGAAAAAATGCTCTAGACCTGGGATAGAGGTTAGAATTGCAAGCAGAAGAAGATGCATATATGAGGATACAAGAGCTGTCTTAACTGTTTAAATTAGTATATGGTTCTAACTCACATAGACATTTTACACTCTAGCACTTCAAAGAAGATGTTTATACAAACATAATAAAATAGCATAGTATTTGTGTTTTGGTTGAGGGAGGTTGAGGGAAACAAAATCCTTAGTTCAAACGTCAGTTTTCCATTAAATAATCTGTAAAATGGGTTTCTAATAGTATGGAAATATTAACAAATATATGTGATTGTGGATATGTACATCCACATGTATATCCACATCTGAACTAGGCCTTTGTCCCTTTGCTTGGGTAAATGAATCTTTGTAATCAGGAAACAAATTATCAAATCTTTCATTTGATCTTTGTGTATATTATCACAGTGAATCACATCAGACCTCCCATTTTTATATCACATACATTATCAGCTTACAAGGATATTAACCAAGTTTTCATTAATTGTAACCAACTTCAGATTCTGCCTAAAGTTTCATGGTAGTTCAACTTTAGCATTCCATCCCTAATGGTTTGTGTTTAGAGAAACAACTTTGTTATTTACTCAAGATCAAAAAGGATTTGTGTAGCTAACTCGTAAAATTGTCACTAGTGATCTGCTTTATGGGCTTCATAACATGTTTTAACTCCTTCTAGTAACATATTAAACTTATCTGATGTGACCCATGGTATACAGCAGAAGTGAGTGTATATATCGCTGGCAAGTTTGGATTATAAAAACAAAGATTTTCATATTAGTTTCTTTCTCTATCTTTCTTGAATCATTTACTGTTAAAGAAGCCATTGGTAATTTTACAAGGATAAGTAGTCATCTATATGGATTTCTATATGGGAGGAAAATGAGAGAAATGAGTCATGCCAAAGTCATACAAGTGAGCTTCAAAGTAGGGTTTCCATCCCAGAGATGCCTGCAGCTCATGAGACCCAAAACTACAACTAATTAATTACTATTGACTGTTGTTTCAAATAATCAACTTTTGCAATAATTTGTTACATGGTGATAGGTGACAAATAGAAGACTCTTCAATGGGGGTTGTCATAGTTAGGCACAGGTGTCAACTTGACACTTGAGGGTTTGAGTTCTGGGCATATTTGTGGAGAATTAGTGGTTGGGTTAAGGCCAGAGCAAATCTACAGGAGATTGTCTGGCTGGTGGGAAAGGCCCAGGTGGGTGGGATTAGGCCCTAGAATAAAACACAGAGAGCTGGTTGAGAGAGTTGACATCCTTGTGTATGCTTGGCTAGATATGCTTGTCTGGCAAGTAAGGACCATCCCTCTCTCAGCCGTTATGTAGAGATGGTGTGGCTAGTTCTTTCAGCCCTGGTGTTGGTGCGTGCTCTCCTGTCAAGCTTGACTACAGACTGTAAACAGACTATCAGTATGAAAATAAACCCCCTTTTCCCTTAAGATGCATTTTTATGATCATTTATCAGCAAATATGCAGGTGAACTGCAACAGAGGTTTTCATTATTCAGAAATCACAGAATCCCTTTGCAATTGCTAGATATGGTTGAGGAGAACAGGAGAAACAGGTTGTGCACTTTAGAAAATTTTGAAAATGAGCAGTTCTGCTTCTTCCTTGACAGCCAGCTGTGTTTTGGCCAGAAGCTAGAAATGTCTTTGTTTGTTTGGGCAGTTTTGTCTTGTTAGAAATGCCAGAAATGCTTAGGGGGACTGGTTTGTGTTCTGATTCCTTGTTATCTTTCTTTTCCTTTCCCATAGTAACCTGAATGAACACAGCTGTGGAAGTGATACATACTGAATTTGAAATGTTACTCCAACTACTGGAATAGAGAGGTGTATGAATTCCTGAAAGTTGAGACAGCTGGACTGATCAGCTTACCTCACCACACTTTAACCTAGTAAAGACTTTTTAATTCCTGGACAGGAACGCTCAGTGGCAATCCATTCTTGGAATCCACTCCTAACATGTAGGAGATCTACTCTCTTCCTTTTCTTAAGCTCTCACTTAAAATTATACTACTTTCTGAAACTCACACTTCTATTGTCCAGGAAATTCATTTTTCAAGTTTGTGAGTCAAAGGACCCAGAAACCACTAGCCTGGATAGCTTTGGTGCTTATTGATGATCTTGTAGACCAGCCCCTTGAGTTATGCTCACCTGAGGTAAGAAAGCCTTTGTCACACTCAAGAACCCCTTGTTTTCCCCATTTCACTGCACCACATCAACAATGGGGTATGGCCTCTTAACACCTTTTAGTCCAATGCTCTTGCTATATAACTTTACAAAGAAGTTGATGAGAGACACTTCATATATATGACCTCTTATGCCTTGGGACATGCTTCTTATTGTACACAAAACATCTTTTTTGCTGGTATTTGATTCTCGGGTTACTCAGCTTCATATTATTATAATGAAATATCAGAGACAGTTTAACTATGAAGTTAAGAGAAATTTAATTTGATTTATAGTTGTAGATATTCTGGTCTAAAATCATAGCTGTTGGGCCAGCCCAGGAAAGATGGCGCTGGGAAGAAGTGAGCAGGGTGTAAAGGAGCACGTGGGACCTAAGATGGTTCTGGTCGCTAGTGTGCGGGGCATAACCCTGTTTACATCACAGGAACTCTGATTGGTTCGTAAAAGTTCCCTAATGCTGACCCTAGCCCGTGAAGCCTGCGTGCTACGCTGACCTTTAATATTGGCTGCCTTTTTCGCGCCTCGCGGTTTTTGCCTTTATAAACTGCTGCGCTGAGTACAAGAAATGAGTTCTTGCTTCGACTTCAGACTCCCTATGTGTCTGAATGTCCTCAGAGGGCTGGGAACTGGCGGACACTCACCCCTCTCCATCCGGTCAGCCGAGAGCTGGCGACACGAGTCTAAACTCCACATCAATAGCTGCCTTGCTGCTTTGGGTTTCTGATGAGAACCTGGTGGTATTGTGAGAAATGGATATAAAGACAAACTGCTTTTATCCCAAACTAGAAAACAGAGGAAAGGTAAGGAACCAGGGTCACACAATCTTCATTGATCTAAGTACCTCTATCTTTCCCAATTAAAACATGTCTCAAATATTTCATCATGAGATGGTCTCAACTGTGAGCTTGATACAATATGAAGTCACCTGGGAGAAAAGTCTTCAACCATACCTGTGGGAAATTGTCTTAGTTACATTAATTGATATGGGAAGACCCATCTTCATTGTGGCTGGATCCAGTTCCTTGCCAGGGGTCTGGGACTGCAAAGAGATTGAAAAAGCAAACATGCATGCATTCATCTCTCTCTGCTTCTGACTGTGGTTGTGATGTAGTCAGCTGCATCAAGTTTCTGCTGCTGTGATTTTCTTGCCATGGTAAACTATAACCCGCAATTGTGGGGCAAATAAACCCTTAAGTTGTTTTTATTGACCTATGTTTCACAGCAACAGAAAAATGAACTAATGCCTGCTGCCTCCCAATTTTAGGTCACTTTAGAAACCAAACCATTGACAAATTTTTGAAAGATATTCGTTCAAAATATAGCAGTTATTTTATTTAGAAACATGTATTATTTATGCTACATTTATATATTAAATGACAATCCTGTTTTGTAACTAATGAGGAAAGCAATCTGGAAGATGGTAATAGTCACAGTGACAATTACTATTATGATCGTAATTGTTTTGATGTGTGAGTTGGGAGAACTGTAACAGACAGTTTGAGATGTCCCATACCAAAGGTGAAGAAAAATTCTTTATTCAAATTAACCACTATAAATGGAATTCTGCTTAAGGTCTCAGGTAGGCACAGGATTGTCCTGATACCCTCAAGAGTTCTGGGAGGGTATATGAGTCTCAAGATCCCAAATCCCAAATTTCCTTAACAAAGGAAATTCTTTATTGCTGTAACACTTTCCAAGGAGTGGATGTTCTTAGCTAATATATAGCTTTATTACAAGGACTTCATTAGCTAAGAGACATTTGGGGCTTTGAGGTACTGGAATGTAGAGCTACAATTCTAGAGTGACAGAGGTTAAGAAAGATTTGTTGACATATCTCTGCTTCATTTGGCAGAAGTTGGAAATGGCAGTAGACATGGCTAGTCAATAAGCTTGGGCAGCAGAGATAAGGGTGAACTAGATTGTTTTCACACCACAGTAAGGAACCTACCTGTTGCATAATATGTTCATAACCTAACAATTTCTAGGCCTCTTTGTCTCTCTGTCTCTCTCTACATAGATATCTTTAGATACTTACCAGCCTGGAGATTGCACCAAAAGAATCTAAATACAGACTTTTCAGATTATTCTTTATCAATAGTTTGTTATATATTTGTCTTCTCATAATCTTTCTCCCCAAAAGACTCAATATCCTTTTCTTTCATCTTGTTACTTTTCTAACAAAATGAATTCGTTAGTTGCTATGTAAACACATATTCTAACAAAATCTTTGAGCTTCTCATTTGTGAGTACTCCCCAGAGTTATATTTGTATTATACTCATTAGATAATAGACATCAGTTTATTTTTGTCTTGTTAATTCTCTTTTGTCAGTCCAATTTAAAGAGTCCTAGGAAGAAGTTGTAGGAGGTAAATTAATTTTTCCTTTCTCCATTTCAGTTCAGATCCAAAGTTTTTATTTCATCAAAACTATGAACAATGAAAGGGGATTTTTATGGTTGTAAATGTGGGGATAGGTTGTATATAAGACTAAGATTTATCCCTTAGCAGTTGCATGACAATAATGAGGAGGATTAGATTTTTGAATGGAAACCCTCTCTGGGGTACAAATGGACCAAAAATTACTAATCCACTCTGAGATTTAGAATATAGTTTTGTAAAATTAGGTAATATTTGATAGAGATTTTGTGATGATTTAGTGTGCTACTGCTTTATGAGCATCTTACCTAATAAATAACATTTAAACACTATTCTTTAAAAAGCAATACATTAAATACCATGTCGGTTCACAGAGGACGCCTTAAACCACTGAAAATTTTTATCTGACTGAGTAGTAGGTGTCAAGCACAAAGTTACATGTATAATAATGGACTTTTAGTACTCCCTTGAAGGTTCTAGTAGGAGAGCACAGATACTCTCACACACTTGATGAAGTGCAGTCCTTCTGTGGTGGCAAAAGAAATGTTTTCTTACATTACATGTAAAGTTTGGGAAGAAAAGCACATGAAGCAGAAGGAGGAAGAAGACATGGCTTAATCAGTGAGATCAGCTGAACCAATCACTATGGGATGACAGATACTATGACCAGATTGTCCTCACATCTACCTATTATGATAATGGAAATGGGGAGAAATTTAGATTTTGCACTTGTTCCCCAGAAGTGAAACTGACTAAAGAAAGATTAATAAAAGAAAGGCTTATTAATGTGCGCATCACACACACTGAGAATGTTCAGATGAGTAACACAAAGGGGATTACAAGAATCTTTTCTGGAGTGGGTAGTTTGAGGCGGTATCTCATTCTTCAGTTCAGGCTGGCCTAGAATGCACTATGTGCAAAGCAAGGCAATGATACGTCTGAAATTTTTAAATTTATTTTTGAAACAGTGTCACTGTCTACCTCAGGCTGGCCTTGAACTTGCTATGATCTTTCTGTCTCAGCCACCATGCATGGCTTATAACTTGAGATTACATGTGATTAGAGCAAAACAAAGGAAAAGTATTTAGATTCCTCTGGTTGGTGATGTGAATTATGGGAAAGTACAAAATATTGGGTCAGTTTAGTCAGGTTCGCTGTACAGATTTAAATGCATGTATTGTCCATAGATAGAATGAATGAGAATACTCTTCCTGGCATGGGAGAAGGAAGCATTTATACAAATGGAAAATTTCTGTTTTATAAATGGAAATGTTTTCTTTGCCTCTCTGCTCATTCTCAATGTCCTTGAGCTCAAATTAGTCCATATGCAAAAAAGTGTATTTTGAAATTGCATATTATATAGTACTATTCATAATGAATAGAAGATACTGGGTTCTTTAGTATTTGTTTTATTTATTTAACAGAGAGAGAGAGGAAGAGTGAGAGAGACAGATATAGTTCTTATTCTCAAGGAATTTTTAATGTAGTGACAAAAGCAATAATCAATGTAATAGCATATTAAATGGGAACAAAATTCCAATAATGATGAGTTAGAGGAGCTGTCAGAACACATACAAGAGTACATATGCATATGAGCTCATGAGGGAAATAAAAAACGCTCCAGAAAGTGATAGGTGAACTGAAGTCTGACGGAAGTATAGGTGTTAAAAAGGCTGAAAATTTTCTCTCAGGTAAAGAGGACAGACAGCAAGTATAGTGATCCATTGTGAGGGACAGTCAGCTAAATAGAAAAGACTAAAATTTCAGCAAAGCTGGAGAGGGAAAAATGAGGGGAACTTGATATATGCATGCACATTTATAAAATAAGTTCACATATTTTCTAAAGTCTGTAGTTGACAATATAATTAAGCAATATAGCAAGTACCCGATAGAGCAATATATTCTTATATTCTGTCCAGGCTGTTTTAACTAACTGAATAGACTTTACATAGAATACTAAGGAATTCTGTCCAAGAAGTAAAAAAAAAATGAACTTAGACGTACATCTTAAGCTATGTAATGATTTACAGCCTGAGCTACAGTATGAGATCCTGTCTTGAAACACACACACACACACACACACACACACACACACACACATGAGAGACAGAGTGCATAGCAATATCTGAAGGCTACAAAAGTTATCTCCTGAGTTCTCTTCAACTTTGCTATCTCTTCTGTTAATGCTCTAATGCCCTTCCAGTATAAGTCCAAACTATGATTCCCTTGACCACAAGGCCCTCAACTCTAATAAAACTCATATTCTTGTTTCCCCTTTATGTTAGCTTCTCATCAATAGACCTCCACATCATCCTTACTAAAGAGAGAGATGATACTTAATTTTACTTTTATAGTACATGATTTAGGGCACAAACACCTATCCATTTCTTGTCACTTCAGGGTCTGTAATTTACTTCAGGTTGGGTGGTGTCATGGTTTGAATGTGAGTTGCTGTTCAGACGCCCATGTGTTTTTATCCCTAGTTGATGTCGTTGTTTGGGAAGGTCATGGCACCTTTAGGAGTAGAGCCTTCCTTGATGGAGGAAGGGATGTCACAGGGGGCTGCCCTTGAGTTCTGTTACAATGGGCTACATCCTCTCTGGAACCATAAGCTAAATAAATCTCATTTTCTCCCCTTAAATTCTGTCTGAGGGTTGTCTCAAAGTGGCACAGAAGAATAACTGCAATAGATGGCTTATGAACAATACATATTTATTACTAATAGATCTTGGTGTGCTGGGAAGTTCAAGATCAAGATACCAGCAGATGTGACATCTGGATAGTACCTATCTCATGGATCACAGAGATTCATCTTCTTTCAAGATCCCATGGAAGAAGGATGAGAGCTCTTTAGAGAGATTGCCACTCCCGTCTCTCTAGGTCTTTGAGAAGACCACCAATTCCATTCATAAAGGATCCCCATTATAACCTAATATCAACTGTCATCAATTGGGGGTTAAGATTTTAACATTGCTACATGTAGCAGAGCATGTCTACAATCCCAACACTTTGAAGGTAGAGTCAGGAGAATTGCAATTAAGGCTGCCCTGGGCTATTGTTTAGTTAGTACTTTCTTTGTTTTTATGGTATAGCAGACTAATCAAACTCTTCATTCCATCACTTTGGGAGTCAAATTGATTTCTCACAAAATTTAAATAAATTTAAATTGGTGTTACTTTTCTGGAAGGAAAAGTATGACTTTAACCAAAAATCATTAAAAGTTCAGTTTTTATCCTAGTATTCTCCTTTTGCGAGGTTTAACAAAAGAAAATCATCAGAATTCAACAGCACTGAATCATTTTTAATATTTTGTTGATAATTAAGAAGTTATACATATGTCTAGCCATAAACGTTTGCTTAAATAAATTATAATTCTCAGTAATCTATGACATACAAATGTACCATAGGAGAATTGATCAGTTTTGCATCACTATTATGCAATACCTGAGACAACACAATTTGAGGGAGGAAAGATTTATCTGACTTATAGTTCAGAGGTTACAGTGTGTAGTTGGTTACTGCAGTATTTCTGGGTGTGTGATAAGGCAGAAAATCTTGGAAGAAGTGGGTGGAGAAGAGTGCTTTGCCTCATGCCAACTAAGAAATAGAAAGAAGCATGAGGAAAAGACCAAGGCCAAGAATCCCTTTAAAAAGCACAACTGCATACACCAACTTCTTCTGACTAGGTCCCACCTTTTACAGTTCTACCACCTTGATATAGTCTATTCAGACTTTGAATCTAACAGCAGATTAAGCAGTCATTAGATAAGAGCCCTCATGGTCTGTTTGTGAATATATCCACACAAAATACAGTAAGAGGCATGCTTCCCTAAGACCTCAAGTGTTCATCAAAGTAATCAAATTCACAATCAAAATTAATTACTACATATAACATGGAAGAACATCCAAAAGCACAGTACAAAATGGCCAATCTATGAGCCCAATTTTGTATCATCGTATCATAATTTTTAATTGTACTTACCTGGCAGGGGAAACAGCATGGTTTTCCCAGGGTTAGACTTATATATCACACTCCAGATGTGCTGACCCCTTCGATTTTTCTAAATGTGGGAAGCTCGACAGCATGATTTGTGGCAGCTGTGGACTGCATTTATATAATATATAATTTATTATTATATATATTTTATCCATAAATTATAATTTATCTTATTAAATATATTTTGTAGCACATATAAACGTATAGACAAAGAACATGCAATGAGCCCTCCTTATTCATGCATTTTGCATTTCATAGATACAACCAACTGCAAATCTGAAGTCATTTGTAAAATTTCATGTTTGTACTGAATACATATTTTAGACATTTTTATAGTAAATACATTATTTTTCCAACCTGAAAAGAAATAGTACTTCAACAAGAATAAACAGTATATTATAGCTACATCTAGTAGGATGATGTGGCTTATAACTTGTGCATTCTATTTTTGAAGAATTTTAGAGCTTTCTTTTTTTTTACCTGCTAAGTTTTCTTTATATTTTTGAGTTTTACAAGTATATTGAGTACATATCCCTGCTTCCCTCCATCATGCCTCCTTCTATCTGATTCCTTTTCCTTCATCAATCCATCTGACTCCCTCCCACACTATGATTGTCCCCATGTATGGCCACTAGGATTCCCTCTTGCTTATCTACTCTTGTGGGCATTCAGGTCTCTGTGATGTACCATGTTGCCCCTCTTGGGACCTCCCCACTGTATAGGCATTTCCCTTCACTAATGTTGCTCTAGTCCCCAAAGTTTGACTGCATATTCTTATCTCTTTTGAGTTCCTCCAGTGTATGGGGGCATGTTTGTAGGTCAGTCTTTCTTCAGGTCTGGGAAATATAAGTCTCGCTATAGTGAGTTCTCTCTGACAATGTTTCTAATGTTTATAGCCCACTGCTCTGTGTCCCTGGGTGGGACCCAGAAGCCAAGAGCCAGAAGTCACTTCATTGCAGTTGCCAGTAGTGACACAGTGTGGTCCCCAGGCTATAGACACACCGACTCTGACAGTCCAAGCAGACCTCTGTAGCAAAGGAGACCTTCCTGGGCTGCCTTACCGCACACAGAGATCACACTCCAGATGCGCAACCCCTTCGATTTAGCTCCTGAAGGTGGTGTTAGAGGGTATTGAGTCTACCCCAAGAGATCCATGAGATGGGAACTGAGTTGGACAAATCTCTCTGGAATGACATCATAGATTTCATCATAGGTTTCCAGAGGGGCAGGGCCAGCTGGCTCAGGGAGGCTGTATGGGACAGCAGGGTCTTCAGGATAGTCAGGGAGATGTTATTCCAGAAGTTGACCTCAGTGGGGGCTGGAGAGGTGGCTCAGGGGTTAAAGCTTCTGCCTTGCAGGCAGAAGGTCCTGAGTTCAGATCCTAGATCCCACGTATAGACGCCTGGCGGTAGCGGGGGCTGCCTGTGTTTCTGGTCCTGGTAGGGCGGAGCCTGTGAATCCCAGGGCAGAGTAAACAAGGAGGAGGTGGAGGCGTCCATGGTGGTTCCCGAATTCACCTGTGGTTCTACACACACACATACAACACACACACACACACACACACACACACACACACACACACACACACACACATGCATACGCACACATGCACAATTGAATAAATAAAAAAAAAAGAAGTTGACCTCAGTGAGCTGGGTGCAGCAGCAGGGCTGGCAGAAGGGCACTGAGCTGGGAGTCCTCTATCCAGCAGTCTTGCAATGTCAGGCTCTACAGAGTGCCTGCAACTCTCTCCAGGAGCACCTGCAGGGGCCTAGTATCTGAGTGCAATAGCACCACACCACTCAGGTTGAGGTTTGTGAGCTGCCACAGACACAAGGATTGGGACAGATAATCAATGTCTGCTTGTGAAAGACAGCAGACTGTGATGGACAGGGTCTTCAAGGGGGTCTTCAGGTACCTGGGGAGAGAGCAGGATGTTAGCTCCTGAAGGTGGTGTTGGAGGGTATTGAGTCTACCCCAAGACATCCAAGGGCTAAGGTCGATGTGACTGGGTTGAGGTTATCTGAAGGTTACTGCCTCCTGGAGTCTACCTACTCAAGTCTCCAGTTCTAGGCTGAAGTTGACCAGTATCACTGTGAACCTGGTTTAGCCCACAGCTTGGAAGCTCCTTTTCTCACTGTCCATCCTGAAAACATCCCTAGACACATGAGGCTTGAGAGGTATAACCAGGAATAATCACCCTGGGGAGACCTCACCATCATCATCCTGGGGGCGAAGTATGTTGGTGGACACCCTACAGACTAACCACAGTTTTCTATATATGTTTCTCAATACTGACCTCAGGGTCCATTTCATAGCACTCATACTACAGGAATACTGGAATATTCTTCCTTCCACAGGGAATAAGGAGTAGACTGCTGTTCTTTCATGGGGCTTCAGAGGCTAAAATATACCTCATTGTATGTGCAGGTCCTCTCCACCTGATTGGCTAGTGCTTTTCCTGTTCTCCTCCCCTTTGACAGGTCAGTTAAGGAGGAGATCAAAAATCACCTCACAGGTCCTGAGTCAGCAGCTGGATTTCTTTTTTTTAATATTTTTTTTTATTTATTCAATTGTGTGTGTGTACACGTGTGTGTATGTGTGTGTGTGTGTGTGTGTGTGTGTGTGTGTGTGTGTGTGTGTAGAACCACGGACGAATTCGGAAACCACCATGGACTCCTCCACCTCCTCCTTGTTTACTCTGCCCTGGGATTCACAGGCTCCGCCCTACCAGGACCAGAAACGCAGGCCGCCCCCGCTTCCACCCGGCGTCTATACGTGGGGTCTAGGATCCGAACTCAGGACCTTCTGCCTGCAAGGCAGAGGCTTAAGCCCTGAGCCACCTCTCCAGCCCCCAGCAGCTAGATTTCTATAAGGGTTGCTATATACAATACCCACAGAAGCAGCCTTGTGCTTCCTAGAAGTAGTCATGGGAAATTATAGATTCTCTCAGATAGAAGCAATACCAGATCTAGACATGCTAACATCTTCAGCATTGCCAGAATCTAGAGCACTACCAATCTTCTCCCTCCCACTAATCTGTCCCTGGATGTTGCTGTCCTGGTCTGCAGCATCACCTTGGCCCACTTCCCTACCTGATCAGCTGCTTGAGGTGATTCCTGAAGAAGTAGATTCTATTCATGTGCAGATCCTGGAGATACTTGAGTTTGGTGAACTGAGAAATAAATTGTAGTAAATACCTTTCCTCCATCTCCTCATCCTTAGGAGGGTAGAATTGCTTGTAGATGCCAGCTACAAAGAGTCTGTGCAGATTTTGTATCTGGCCCAGGTAAGGTGCAAAACATGTCAGGGTTCCCAGCTTCCACCATGAATTCAGTTCCAACTCCTGGATGGAGTCTGGTTCACAAACCTTCAGGACTTCTCGGATCCTGAAGATGGGACAAGTCCAGACCTGCAACATTCTACAGCACAGCTCCACAGACCTTTTTCTTATTGAACCCACTGCAAGAGGAACCTGTGGTACTCATCTAGATGATGGTTCTCTATGTGGAAGTCAACCACCACCTTCAGGAGCTGCTTCTCTCCAGATCCTGGGTTGTCCTGTATTCCTGGCTTCTTGGGAGGTACCTGTGTTGAGCACTCTGGATGTTGGGCTCCAGCTCATATGTTCCCGAATTTGCAGTCCACATTTCTCAACTCAACTACTTGTAGTTTCCACCTCCTGTGGGCAAAACGGAAGTATCAGCAGATAGACCTGGTTGTCTTTCTGTCTCCACCTTTAGACAGAGTATAATTTTCCTTCCACTCTTCTGCTTGCTCAGTGCTGAAGATGACCATCAGAAGCCCATATTGTAAGCAAGACATCTTTTCTGTGTATCACCAGTGGCCCTGGCCACCTTGCCTACCTTCCTTGCCCCAAGGACCCTGGTTCTCTCATTATAAGGCCTGTGTGATGAGGAAGAGGCAGGGTAATTCTGCTGAGGGTGAGGCTGTTCCAAGCAGTTCTCATACGAGTATTTTCCAGGGGCTCAGTCATAGCCACTGGAGTGTTCAACTTGATGTTGTCAGAAGTCTAGGAAGCCAGATTTGATTCCTGACCCCACTCCATCTGTCTCTTCTCTATACCCTACCTCTTTCTCTTTATACTACCTGGACCTAACTCACCTGGGATGAACCTCCGGTGCCAGCAGCTGTTTGATTCCACTCAGCACAGACTGCAAAGTTTGCAGGTCTTGGGTCTGCATCAGGGAGCCAATAGGGAGGCATGTGAATGCCAGGCTGCCACCATTGCCCTCACAGTATGATGGTGTCTACTGGTGAGAGCTTCTTTGAAAAGTGAGGGGAAGAGTTCCCTGGGAAGAATCTCCAGGGCAGAGATAGCCAAGGACTCATCTCTCAACAGGCTGTGGACTGGGACTTCCAGGAGGGTGGGTGGGGCCTTGATGTCCATCCTGAAGATCATCTAGGAGAAGGATCCTTAGCCACTCCAATCTAATTATCCTGCCTGTTCCTGGCTGTGCCCACCAAATGTTGTAGTATTGATCTCCTGGCTGTGGTTGCCAAATATTTAGGGTTCACTCTCTAGGAGTCTGTAGGTATCCATGTTCTTGGGTTTGGAGTAACAAATGGAAACCAGAACAGGATTGAAGTAGAGTTTCTCAGAGGTGAGAAAAAAGGGAACTGAGGGACTGCACACATGGAGTACCATGAGGGGCTAGGGCACTTTGGACAAGTCATGGACTACAGACATGGAATCCACGAAGGGAATGGAGCAGAGAAAGAACTTATAGAATCCAGACCTAGAGTGCAATGACAGATAGACCCCCTAGAGCTTTCTTAATATGTCTGATAGTCATGATTATACAAGTCCATGTCTCCTTTCTTCCACTACAAAAGGCTTAGAACCAAATTTTTTTTTGTTTCTGCTCATACAAACATAATAGGAACCCCTGTCCCCTCCCTCCCTCCACTTCTCCCTGGACCTCCCTGTTTCCTCCCCGCTTTGTCCCTTCCTTTCCCCCCTCCCTCCCTTTCTCCCAGTGCCCCTCCCCCGTCTCTGAAGCATCCTTTAATGAGTATATCAAACTTTCCTCTGGGTCCTCCTCTCTGATGAGGTGTAAGGACTCAGTGGCATTTCCTAGAACTCTTTCTTGTGTTCCCCTTAAGTATAGGAACACTATTGTGACTGTTAATCCCTTGCTTCTAAGGATCCTAGTGTCTTTAGTCCATGCTAGAATTTGAGGGGTCAATGATATGTTGGTCATTGCTCAGATCATGCAGAGTCCTGTTATAATTTTTTCGGCCCTAACTTGTGTGGAGTATCTTACATATCATGACTCCTCCCATCCTTGTGCTCTTACAATCTTACTGCCCCCTCTTCCGCAAATTTCCCTGAGCTTCAGGATGGGGAGAGATTAGGCAGACCTGATTCCAGATGGTTAAAACCAATTTTTTATCTATCATTAGCATTAGCAATGAAAAAGCATTATTTGTGATATACAATTTTGGCCTTTTAAAAAGAAGCTCCATTTTATAACCCTTCTTGTTTTCTTCCTGTGCACCCATTTTGTTTGCTGTGTTTTCTCTTATTTGATATGTTCCTGTAAATATCTCTTTTAATCAATATAAAAATTGGGGTCTTTGAATACCGTTTCATATTTGCATGTGCATTTTAATGGTAAGTAGAGCATAATTTAGGTTTTGAGATTTTAAAATATTTTCTATTAAGAATATCTATTTTATATGGTCCATTAGTTCTACAATTCATTGACAGTTTTAGAACACAAAATTATTTATCTTATGATTCTTCACAAGTGTTTTATTCTTTGTAGTACTAATCTACCACTTCACTTACTTTTAATCATGATTTGCACTATGCTTCTATAATTGGAATGTGATACAGAAGAGCAAAATAATCTCCTAGAAAAAGTACTGGAATTAACATCAGAATTTTACAGTGTGTGTCTGTCCTCTGACAATTGTTGGTATGCCACTTCAGGTAAACCCTTGCTTCAATGTGGATTATTTCAATTATGAAATATAACAATACCCTTGTTTCTAACTAGGCAATAGAGTTTGGGGGCTCATTGGAAATTATGAGTGTGGAAATGTGTGTCAAATCCATGTTCGGTTGTTAATTTTTGAACAAAATGTCCAAAGTAACCAAATCTGAATTTCTGAGGCTGATCACCTTTTGCCTTCCTTTCCTTCCCTCCTTCTCATCCTCCTTTCATCCCTTCCTCCTTTCTTCACTTCTTTTCAAAAGGGTCTTGCTATGCAGCCCTGGCTATCCTTAAAGTTATGATCCCCTTGACTCAGCCTCCTGCATATTGGAACTACAGGCATGTACTACCATGCTGAATGAAGATTCCTTTTTCTAATTTGTACAAAGTCTTCAGGAGAACTGCTAAATCTTAAAAATTACTTTCATAAATTCCAAAACCATTGTCCACATGCATTTCTCTGTAGTATTATGTAGGCTAAGATCATGAAAAGGCTGATAGGATTTTCCACTCTATTTTCCTTTCTGATAAGTCACCAACTGCTTAACTGATAGCAGACATTCAGGAGCTAAGGTTTTCGGTTGGCACTGCATACTCACTTATGGTAATAGTGAGTATTGGAAGTTTGCAAAAAAAGTAATTTTGTAGTATCTGCATGAAAAACAGGATATAAGGCAATATTTTACTCTCATTTTGCTCCTCCATTACTTCTAAGAATAAATGCTTTCTGTCAGTTCAGCAGAGTCTACACATCAACCTGTGATAGTCGAGTTATTATTAGCTTAGCACTGTGGATACTGAAATGTGCCATCTACGTTGCTACTTTAGATTTGAACACTTATTTCCCCAGAGTGTTACAGTTGAGCATGCTGAGTCCATGCTCAAGAATTGTCTGGGAGAAATATCTGCCTCTTCTAAGGTCATATGCCCTTTCCATAGACCATACATACTGAACTGCTGACTTATGTCAAATACAAGTCTATCCTTCTTGACTCATTTTGGTATATCTCTGAAGGGCCACCACAGCTTCAAAGTATTTCATGAAGTGGACTTGTTTCTGTAGCAAATATGTTACAGTTCTGTATACTATTGATAAGAACATTCTCGTAAAAATTACATATATGCAAACATCTTTGGATCTATTTCCGTGAAACCCAACCTGAAAATCTGCAAATCTATTGGAAAATGCTGAGATGCATCTTTAGGAATGGGTGTTAGTGTCTAATTAATAGCTATTCCTTGTCTTCTTTCTTATAAACTAAACTCTAATTTTATTAGGCTTAAGATTTTATTTCCCTGAATTCATTTTAGCCAGTGGTGCATTAGGACACTGTTCTGACCAATATGAGTTGGTTAAGTGAATTCTCAAGTGTATTATTAAACTCTCACTTCTTCTTTCCTGAAAAAACATTTTAAATATTGGAAGAGACATTGTCATGGTTTCAATGTAAAATGTCTCCTACAGATTCATATGTTTGAATACTGAGTTCCAGTATGATGATGCAGCTTGGGAAATAATGGGACCTTTTTAGGAGGTAGAATAATACTGGATAAGGCATGTTTCTTTATAGATCTTGAGTTTGGATAATCGGATCCCACCTCCTTTTACTCTTGTTCTTAGTCTCTCGCTGCCTCCTGATGGCTATGGAAATATGAACCAGCTACTTGATTTGGTTGCCATCCCTGCTCCCACACATTACTCACTATAATTGATTGCATAGCCTCTGGAACCATAAGCCAAATAATAAACCTATTCTCTCTTAATTGCTTGAGTCAAAGTATTGTCTCACAGAAGCAGGAGAGTAACTTCAACAGAGATACATTAGTTACTTTTCTTTTTGCTATGACCCATTACCTGACGAGAAGCTAGTTAAGGGAGGAAGGGTCTATTTTGACTTAAATTTTGGGCAAGGGAGATACTGTGGGGAAAGGAAGTGTATGCACAGGGCTCTTTGTTCACATCTGGGTCAATCAGTAAACAGAGAACAAGGAATGTAGGAGATTAGCTTGCTTTTCTCATTTTTTCTCTTTTTATTTCAGTCTAGGACTCCAGCTCATAGGAAGTATATCACCCCTATTCAGAGCCTTTGTTCCCCAATCAGTCGATCTTCTCTAGAGACATCCTCCTAGGCATATCCAAAAGTATAAGATCCTGCCATAGGTATTTTTTTAATCCAATCAAGCTGAATATTCAACCATTATGGAAAAAAGAGAAAAACCCGAAAAATTTTGGAACCTTAGATGCAACATCCTTCATTTCCTGAACTGGAGTCAGCCATTATTTAGAACTTTTCATATTGAGAAAAATACGTTGAATCAAGTTTTTATCATCTGTGACTTAATTTTTTTAAAAAAAATATTCAGCCAAACTTAATATGGGAAGGGGAAATTTCTTTTACATTCTGGATTCATGTTAGACTGAGGCTGAAATTTGAATTCTTTTACTTAGACAACAGTGCCTTTAGTCGTGATTTGTGGACATTCAGTAAACCTCTTACATGTGCTTAGCATTATCTCTCACTACAAAATAGTTAGGTAGTAAAGTATTATCCTCACAAATAAGTAATGTTATTCTTGTGTGGGTAAGTTGCTCTTCCAATTATGGGTTGTTGGAAGGTATGCTATGTCATGTGTTTTACCTCTTCTGAACAAAGCCAGTTCTAGTTTTAGTTTTCTGTTATGTATGTTATGTATGACTTAGAGGTCAAACAGATGCTGTTGTCTTATTCTGAACATTCAGGCTCCAAAACTGTCAGCTAAATAAGCTTCTTTGCTTTATATATATTAATCAGCTTCAGCCATTTTGCTGCAACACATAAACTGGATTAAATGGAATGCTTATTCAGAGTATAGATTAATTCACTGTAGGGCTGGAGAGATGACCCAGTGGTTAAGACTGCTGCATAACCAGAAGGTCGAGATTTAGATCCCAAGTCTCATGTAAAATACTAGGCAGAAATGGTGGCAGTCTTCACTTCTGTCCTTTGTGGGCAGAGCCTGGGAAGTCCCAGAGCAAAGCAAAAAGGAGGTAGAAATAATCCAGGATGATTCCGGAAAATTATCGTTGGTCCTCCACAGAGACACACAATGCTCTCTGATACACACACGCACACACACACACTAAAAAATTAACTCACAATGGTAGGGAGTGGCAGGAACACTTAGGCTGAAAAAGTTGTGATATGAATCCAGTAGCAGTCTGAATTGAATGGACATGGTATGCCGGACCAAGGAAAGTCCTATAGACTTTTTCTCCAATTGGGTTATAATGGGCAGACTTGTATACATTGGCTATATGCCATCCAGAGCACAGAATTGACCTTGGCTTTCTGCCTCAGATGCAGTCCCTGAAGAGGCTGACAGCTGGAGGCTGTCTGCTCATAACAGTTCCAACTGCTGGGGCAAAATATCCTTCATTGGAGGGGCACCTCCTTGATCCTTAGCCAGTGTCTAGGCCTGATGGAAGTTAAAAACAAAGTGAAAGGAAATGTTTGCACTGAAACTTAAGTGACAACGAAACAACTATTTTCTCGTGTATCACAGGCTAGTGCCTTTCTGGTTCATGACTAAAAGAATTTTTGAAACTGTTTTTTGTAACCAAATGGCTGTAGTCACATTTGAATTTGTGACTTTCAGAGTATTTGCCTATCATACACAAAGCCCTGGAGAAAGGAGAGAGAGAGAGAGAGAGAGAGAGAGAGAGAGAGAGAGAGAGAGAGAGAGAGAGAGAGAATAAGGAGAGAGGAAAGGAGAAGTTTGCCTTACGGTTCATATTTTCAAAACTTTTTGTAATTCTTGCTTTCTTGAAATAGAGAACCTGATTGAGCCCCTGATTAAAGACCCTTGGGATTTTGGAGCAAGGCCCTGCCATCATCAGCAGACAACTACTCTCCCTTTGAGGGGCAGCTTTTGCCCTGTTACTGGGCCCTGGTGTTAACTGAACATTTGACAAGGGGTCACAGAGTTACCATGCGACCTGAGTTGCCCATCTTGAGTTGGGTGTTATCTGACCCAGCAAGCCATAAAGTTAGACAGGCACAGCAGCAATCTATTATCAAATGGAACTGTACATAAGAGATAGGGCCCCAGCAGATCCTGAAGGCACAAGTAAGTTGCATGAAGAAGTTGCCCAAATACTTATGGTTCCTCAGCCTGTTTTGATGCCTATTCCCAAGTATGTGCCTATGGCCTTCTGGAGTGTGTCCTATGATTGGCTAACTAAAGAAGAGAAGACTAGGGCCTGGTTCACAGCTAGTTCTGCATTCTGTTCAGGTGCCACCTGGAAGTAGACAGCTGCAGCATTACAAACCTTTCTGGGACAACCCTGAAGGACACTGTCCAAGGGAAATCTTTGCAGTGGGCAGAACTTCAAAGAAGGGAAGGTGGTCATACACTGCCTGGATGGAAAAATGGCCAAATGTGCAATTGTATACTGATTCATGAGCTATAGCCAATGGTTTGGCTGAATGATCAGTGACTTGGAGGGAACATAATTGGAAAATTGGTGATAAAGACATTTAGGGAAGAAGTATGTGGATAGATCCCTCCAAGTGGGCAAAGGACACAAAGATATTTGTGTCCCGATAAATGCTCATCAAAAGATGACTTCAGTAGAAAAGACATTCAACAATCAGGTAGATAGGATTACCTCTTTCCACAGCCATCCCCATCATTACCCAATGGGCCCATGAACAAAGTGGGCATGGTGGCAGAGATGGGCTCAACAACATGTACTTCCACTCACCAAGGCTGACCTGACTACAGCTGCTGCTGAGTAGCAATTTTCCAGCAGCAGCAGAGCCCAACACTGAATCCCCAATATGGAATCATTCCCTGGGGTGATCAATCAGCAACATGTTGGCAAGTTGACTACATTGGACCATTTCCAAAATGGAAAGGGCAGCTCTTTGTCCTTACTGGAATAGATACTTATGCGTATGGATTTGCCTTTCCTGCATGTAGTGCTTCTGCTGAAACTATCATCTGTGGATTCACAGAATGTCTCTTCTATCACCATGGTATTCTACCCAGCATTGCTTCTGACCAGGGAATACATTTTACAGCTAAAGAAGTGTGACAATGGGCTTATGCTTCTGGTATTACCATGTTTTCTACCATTCTGAAGCAGCTGGAACTGTCTTTCAAAGACACAATTATGATGACACCAGTTAGGTAGTAATAGCCTGAAGGTATAGGGCAGATAAGATAGGCATCTTCAGGATGCTGTGTATGCCTTGAATCAGCATCCAATGTATGGTACTGTATTTCCTATATCCAGAATTCACAGGTCCAAGAACCAAGGGGTAGAGGTTGGAATGTTGCCCCTTACAGTTACTCTTAGTAACCCATTAGGAAAATTTTTGCTTTCTTTCTTTGAAAGTCTGTACTCTTCTGACTTAGAAGTTTTGGGTTCAGAGCAAGGGATGCTTTAGCCAGGAGGCACAATAAGCATTCAACTGAACTGGAAGTTAAAGCTTCCTCCTGGCTATTTTGGGCTCCTGATACCCTTGAGTCAGCAGGCTAAGAAAGGAATAATACTGTTAGGAGGTGTGATTGATACAGACTATCAAGGGGAAATTGGACTGCTTCTCCATGATGGAGTCAAAGAAGATTATAAATGGAACACAGGAGATCCACTAGGGTGCCTCTTGGTGTTGCCATGTCCTATGATTATAGTAAATGGGAAATTGTAACAACCCAATGCAGGCAGAATAGTGGATAGCTTAGATCCTTCAGGATTGAAGGTGTGGGTGACACCTCCAAGTAAAGAGCCAAGACCTGCTGAAGTACTTGCAGAGGGCACAGGAAATACAGAACGGGGAGTGGAAGACAGTAGTTCTAAATACCAGCAAAGGCCACGTGACCAATTATAGAGCCGTGGCTTATAACTTCCCAGAGCACTTCTGTTCTGTTCTGTAAAGTATAAATGGAACTGCCTAGAATTTTTTACCTTCCTTGAATATATAATGAGTGACAGTGAACTATAGAATGTCATCTGTATTTTTTCCTAAACTTTGCTCTTTTAATTATGAATTGATATTTACTTATTGTGATATGTTTCTATTTTATTATTTATTCTGTGCTAAATAATTTAATTTGTTTTGATATTGATAGGACTTTATATTTAAGAGATTTTGAATTTTTATAATGTTAGAATGTGAGGACTTTTGATATTGAATTGAATGTATTTTATGAATATAATATCTATGGGAATAAGGGTTGGAAGGTCATAATATTAAAGTTATATGTTTGTGTCAAGTTGACAAGGGATGAAATGTACGGTTAGACTTGAGTGTCAACTTTGGGGAACAGTTGTGGAGAATCAATGGCTGGAGCAGGCTTCTGAGCAAGTCTGCAAGTACTTGCTTAATTGATGTGGAAAACCCAGCCAATAGTGATTGGTACTTTACAGGAGTATACTGAATAATAAGAAGTGCAAGGAGAAGTGACTTGCTCTTCCCTTATCCTGCATCGACTTGCTGTTGAGTTCACTCTTAGAGTATTGAGCATTATGTTGACTTCTTCGAGCATCGTTGCCTTCTTTGATGCTTCTACTGCTACTGCCTCCATCCTTGGTTGACTCAGAACTCCATCCTTTCCAACTTGCTGTCTTTGGAGCCTGATCTCATAGGTCTTCTGCTCTTTGCTGTTTATCACTGACATTGAAGCCCAGCTATTCTTCACAAACTTCTGAGCCTAGAGTCTTCAAACCTTCAGCAAGATAGAAGCTCAAGAACTTTTTGAAATCCTTTGGCTTTGTGAGGTATTATGGTCAAGAATGAAGTAGCTACAGGCAACTACATTGAAGGACTCTACCTTTATTGTGAGTATTTAATAGTAATTTTACATATGTATTGTGTTCTAGAGATTCTGTTCTTCCAGAGAACCCTGACCAATACAGTGCACATATGTATGTGACTGTGGAAGCTAGAGGTCAATTCTGGATGTTTTTCCTTGCCATCCACCTTGTTTTCTCAGTGTTGCAGTTAGTCTTCTTCTGTTGCTGTGAGAAAATAATCTGACTCAAGCATCTTGAGGTTGTTTATTTGATTTATAATACCAGAGGGGATTGATTCTATTACAGCCAAAAACACATAGCATAAAGCATGAAAGCCAGCATCAGGAGCCAGTTCATGAGAGAAGGAAGCTGGGCTAGGTTACCAAACCTCAAGGTGACAAGCTTCTTAATATTCCCATCAACTTCCCAAACAGCACCACTAGCTGGACACCAAGTACTCAAACACATGAGTTTGTGTGGGCCAATTAACATGCAAACCATGACACTCAGACAAGATCTCTGACTGGGATCTGGGGATTGCCAATTATTGAGGTACACTGGTCAGCCAGTGAGCTGCAGAAATATACTCTGTCTTCTGAGTATTGGGAATAGAAGTGTGTGACCATGCCCACTTTTTATATGGGTACTGGGCATCGAGATCAAACTTGGATCCTCAGGTCTATATGGCCAGCATTCAAAGAGTCATCTCCCCAGACCTGGTTTCACTCTCTTTCATGAAATCTACTTCATCCAATATTATTTATAGCTTTTCTTGTTTGGAAGGTAAACCACATATAATTGATACATGTGGCATTTAATCACTGAAAAAGCAATCACATACATTATTCTACGTGTACTATTGTTTTAGAAAACTAGACTCCCTCACCTTTATTTCCTTCACTTCCTATGGCCTTATAGGATTCTTTGTAAAATTCCCCATTTGCTTAAGGGAAAATTCATTCTGTTTGTGTATGAAAGTTTCAAAGAATAAACAGAATTTAGAAAAATCTAAGCAAGCCAAGGAAACAAAGGTGGGTTTGTGTGTTGGGAGCAGTTTTGTTTCACAAGCTGCTTTCATGATATATAAAAATGGTATTTTTAGTGTTCTTATTTTTGGAGATGTTGCTGAATTCTATTAGGATGTAGAAGTAAAGTTACTTTATCATTTTATCCCCAAACATTGCTTAACGATGTTATTTAGCCTTGCCAGTTACATGGAAGTGTGTTTGAGTGTGTATGTGCGCATATGCATGTGCATGTGTGTGTGTGTGTGTGTGTGTGTGTGTGTGTGTGTGTGTTACATATACACATAAGTAAGAGGAAAAATTTTCAGATGAGAAATTGAGTCTCAAATTAAGTAACCTTCCCAAGGTCCTTCTAGGGTAGATAATTGTCACTCTCGGTTGCTGTGAGACAATACTTAAACTTAAGCAACTTAAGAGGAGGAAGGAAGATTTATTTGGTTTAGTGTTCAGAGTCTATTTTGGTGGGAAGAGCATGGCAGATGGCAGCAGCTGGAGGATGCTCAAGTCACCATAGATATTATGGAGTCTGAAAGGCTAGCTTCAGACTACTAGTGAAAGTAAGGCAAGACTATCCAATCTCGAGGCTTATTCCCTGTAATGTTCCTTCCTCCAGGAAGACGCAACTTCCTAAAGGTACCATGATGTTAATTAAGGATTCAAACACATGAGCCTGTGCGGGACAATTTACATTCAAGACATGACAAATAATACAGAATTGAATTTTGGCCAATATTTCTCTTCTGTTATGCTAACCACTTCCTATGATTATCACTTCATGAATCATGCTTCCTCCTGTATATTATAATGTGATCAGTGGCCTTTCTTAGACAATTCAACAAATAAGTCCTGAAATTCTAGAGTTTGAAGTGGTTATTCTCTAGGACTCCAAAAGCATATATCTAGGGTTCATGTAGAGATCACAGGGCAATTTTTTATTTTCCTTTTTTTTTTTACATTTTTTTATTATTATTTCAGCTCATACAAACTTAATAGGTACACCAGTTCCCTCCCTCCCTCCTCCTCCCCCCGAACCTTTTTGTAAGTTAGTTTTCTCATTCCATCATGTAAACTCTAGGGATTGAACTCAGGTCACTAAGTTTTTGAGTAGTCACTGTACCTGCTGAGCTATCTCATTGACCCTAACCTGATACATTTTATAAAGTTAATATAGGAGGCTGGAGAGATGACTTAGGGGTTAAAGCCTCTGCCTTGCAAGTAAAAGGACCTGAGTTTGGATGTAGATCCCAGATCTCATGTAAAAATGCCAGACAGAAATGGTGGTAGTCTCTATGGAACAAAAGCCAGTAAGGGAAGGGAAGTAAGGTGATAGGTCTTAATAAGGGATAAAGGAAGAAAAAAATGATGCAAGTGGCTCAGGGGAAAAAAAGAGAGATCAAAGGCCTAATCTAGTAGTGGATGCTGAAAACCACTATGACTATGGTATGAAGAATCTAGGGGAGCAACAGAGTTATGTAAGACTCATGGGAAAGCAATTACTCTCTGAATGAGTACTTATCCCCTTAATGTCAGGGAAATCATGCCTGTTACTGTAAACCTATCCAAATAACAGTAGAATGGAAGTAAATGGACAGGAACAGATAGCCTAGTGTTAATTATAGAAGACTGATAATATAACATAATCTAAACGCTTCTTTTTAAAATACTTAGATAAGAAAAGCTCTCAGAGCTCAATCAAATTGCACCCTCTTACAATGGAAGACTAGTGAGGCAGAAAACCACAACATGCCAGAGTACAGAATATCAGTGAATCTGGAATACTCAGTCCTAATCAGCCCTTCAAAATCTTACCACATACCTACTCCCTAATAGGTGGCTCCTAGTACCAAACCCACCCAGCCCACCTAGAGACAGTAATTCCAAGGATTATGAACAGGAGGGATGGGGTAGGAGGGCCACACCAGAAACAAGGAGAGAAGGGACCATGTTACAGCAGAGAAAATAGGCCTCCATCAAGGACCCAAATAAGTAATGAGACATCTGGTTAAGTTCACAGACTTTTGTTCCTGATCATTTACTACTGAGGGGGTATGATCTCACCAGAAGAGGAGGGCATATAGTCTGGCAGATAAAAAGTAACCATTTTGCAATGGGTAATAGA
Organism: Typhlomys cinereus; assembly: GCA_023101885.1. Taxonomy (NCBI): domain Eukaryota; kingdom Metazoa; phylum Chordata; class Mammalia; order Rodentia; family Platacanthomyidae; genus Typhlomys; species Typhlomys cinereus. The sequence goes on along the minus strand of JALPQD010000158.1, from coordinate 3,963,491 downwards.
CCCCTCCCTCACTGTGGTTTCCCACTTTTATTACATCTACCTTTGAATGTGCTTTTATCACAAGACTCTAGTTTAACAGCTTTTTGTCTCTGGCCAGGGGGTAACATACAATGCCCACCAGGATGGAGTGAAGGACATTGCAGGAGCAGCAAAACTGCAAAAGAAAATCAACAAACCACAATCCAGAACTTCAGAGACTCTATATCAACCACCTAGAACTAGGCCAGACTAATCTCTCCCCATCTTGAAGCTCAGGGAAATTTGCGGAAGAGGGAGCGGCAAGAGTGTAAGAGCAAAAGGATGGGAGGAGCAATGATATGTAAGGTACTCCATACTAGTTAGGGCCGAAGCAATCATAATTGGACTTTGCATGCCCTGCGCATTGTCCAACACACTATTGACCTCACAAAGTCTAGCATTTGCTAAAGGCACCAAGATCCTTGGAGGCAAAGGATTGGCAGCCACAGCAGTGTTCCTATACCTAAGGGGAACATGGGAAAGGGTTCAGGGAAAGGCCACTGGGTCCTTGTATGTCATCGGAGAGGAGGGCCCAGAGGAAAATCAGGCATGCACAAGAAAGGACTCTCTGGGAATTGGGGTGGGAGGCACTGGGAGATGGGGAGGGAGGGGGTTGGGAAGGGGGAGCAGGGGGTACGGGGGGAGGAGGAGGGAGGGAGGGAACTGGTGTACCTATTAAGTTTATATGAGCTGAAATAATAATAAAAATGTATTAATAAAAAAAATCTTACCACATACCAAGGCTCAGGGGACTTCAAGGAAGAGGGGGCAGTACCACTGTAAGAGCCTAAAGGTGGGATAAGGTACTCCTGACCAACACACTCCAATCAAGACAGGTCTGCAATACCCAGGAATTCACTATGATGAGAACTTCTACCACCAGATCTACACAATCAACATTCATTCAAGGACTAACTAGGATCTTAGAAGAAACAGCTGCTCTCAGAATTATCTCAGAGTCAGGTTCTAGACAAGGGAAGAAGAACCTCCCCACTTATGACTTTACCTACTAGGGAGCCACATAAAGTTCAACAGAAATCTGACTCCCTTACCAACACAAGCACTCCAAAGGGACGTAGCCCTGTGATATACACAAGCAGACAGACAAAGGGGAAGTGGGATAGAGTGGGATGGATGAAGGAAAGGGAGGGTGGGAAGAATGTGTGTGGATGGGGACGGTGGGAGAGGAAAGAAGTAGGTGCAGAAAGGGTCAGGGCAAAGTCATTAACCCAGTTTCTTTGTAAATAAAATAAAATAAAAAGAAATGTTGATGGCCTGCACTTCCAGTCTGGAGGGCAGAGTCTGAGAACCCTCAGAGCAAAATAATGAGGAGACAGAGCAATCAAGGGTGATTCCCGATGTCAACATTTGGCCTCCATAGGGAACGCAAATTGTAGTGCCTTCTGGTATACATACATACATGTGCACACATGCAAAGAAAAGGTCATATTGGGTTGCTACTGTAGAATTTATTGTAGTGGCTAAAATTAGGCAACTGCTTAACCATCAATTAAGTTTCCTCCATTGAGATCAGCTTTAGATTTTTGCTAAAGCTATTGCTTGAGAAGAGCTCTTTCTCTCTCTCTCTCTCTTCCCCCTCTGATTCTGACTCTATGATCTACTCTCCCTTTCTATTTCTTTTTTTATTTCAAATTCTGTCTTTTTCTTGGGTTCTTTGACTCTCTATCCTAGTCTGCCACTCCATACCCATCTTTCATTTTCCTCTGTCTACTATTTCTTTTTTTTAACATATTTTATTATTATTTCCGCTCATACAAACTTAATAGGTACACTGGTTCCCTCCCTCCCTCCTCCTCCCCCCAACCCCCCTGCTCCCCCTCCCCTCACCCCTCCCTCCCCATCCCCCAATGCCTCCCCCCCAAACCCCGGAGAATCCTTTAATGTACATGCCAGACTCTCCTCTGGGCCCTCCTCTCTGATGATGTACAAGGACCCAATGGCATTTCCCTGAACCCTTTCCTGTGTTCCCCTTAAGCATAAGAACACTACTATGGCTGTCAATTCCTTGCCTCCAAGGATCTTGGTGCCTTTAGCAAATGCTAGACTTTGTGGGGTCAATAGTGTGTAGGACATTGTGCAGGGCATGCAAAGTCCAATTATGATTGCTTTGGCCCTAACTTGTGTGGAGTATCTTGCATATCATTGCTCCTCCCATCCTTGTGCTCTTACAATCTTACCACCCCCTCTTCCGCAAATTTCCCTGAGCTTCAGGATGGGGAGAGATTAGGCTAGCCTACTTCTAGGTGGTTGATATAGAGTCTCTGAAGTTCTGGATTATGGTTCATTGATTTTCTTTTGCAGTTTTGCTGCTCCTGCAATGCCCTTCACTCCATCCTGATGGGTATTGCATTTCACCCCCTGGCCAGAGATAAAAAGCTGTCAAACTAGAGTCTTGTTATAAGAGTATATTCAAAGGTAGATGTAATAAAAGTAGGAAACCACAGTGAGGGAAGGGTCAATCACCCATTTGCAAAATGGTTACTTTTTATCTGCCAGACCATATGCCCTCCCCTTCTGGTGAGATCATACCCCCTCAGTTGTAAATGGTCAGGAACGTTCGAACGTCTGTGAACTTAACTGGGTGTCTCATTACTTACTTGCAGTCCTTGATGGAGGCCTATTTTCTCTGCTGTAACATGGTCCCCTCTCTCCTTGTTTCTGGTGTGGCCCTCCTACTCCATCTCTCCTGTTCACAATCCTAGCAATTACTGTAAATATTACAGAGATTTATCTTTCAGTGTCTCTAGGTGGGCTGGGTGGGTTTGGTACTAGGAGCCACTTATTAGGGAGTACATACGGCGCTTAATTTTCTGGGTCTGGGATACTTCACTTAATATAATTGTTTCTAATAACATCCATTTCTGGGCAAATTCCAGTAGTTCATCATTTTTGATGGCTGAGTAGTATTCCATTGTATAGATGTACCACAATTTCCTTATCCACTCGTCAACTGTTGGACATTTGAGTTGATTCCATGACTTTGCTATTGTAAACAGTGCTGCTATGAACATGGTTGTGCTTCTGCTATCGAGGTGAATTTTTGCTGTATGTGGGATTATTCCCAAAAGTGGAATAGCAGGGTCAAATGGCATTTCAATCTTTAATTTAGGAATCTCCAGACGGATCTCCAGAGTGGTTGTATGAGCCTGCGTTCCCACCAGCAATGTAGGAGAGTTCCCCTCTCTCCAAATCCTCTCTAGCATTTGTTGTTGTTTGTATTGTGGATTTTTGCCATCCTGACCGGGGTGAGATGATATCTCAGGGAAGTTTTGATTTGCATTTCCCTGATGGCTAAGGAAGTGGAACATTTTTTAAGATATCTGTTGGACATTTTAATTTCATCCGTGGTAAAGTTTCTTTTAAGTTCCAGAGCCCATTTTTTAATTGGGCCATTAGTTTCCTTGGTGTTTAGTTTTCTAAGTTCTTTGTGCACTCTGGATAATAGAGCTCTATCAGATATGTGGCTAGTGAAGATTTTTTCCCATTCTGTGGGTTGCCTTTGAGCTCGTGTTACAATCTCTTTATCTGAACAGAAGCTCTTTAATTTCACCAAATCCCAACTGTTGAGAGTTGGTAGCAGTGATTGTGCCATTGGATGTGTGTTTATGTCTACCTATTTCTTGTTCTGCCTTCTTCTTCCTTTCTCCTTCACTCCTTTCTCCTCCAATTCCTTTTCCTCCCCAGTGTTTATCTCTTTCCTGGTTTGCCTCCTGTCTTTTTTTAAACTGGTGATGTCCAAAGGTTCAGTAGGAACTACTTTGTTTGTTGAGACATCTTTGGGTCTTCTAAATTAAATCATTTTGTTAAAGATTTAGTCACATGAACTACAACCAGAAGACAATTAAGCAGAATAAATGAATATTTAATGATAAGTCCTTGAATACTTGGTTTTGCAGAACACATTTTATAGCTTTTAATGCTTATTAGTTATATTCTGCTGCATTTCTCTCAGATGAGCTTAGCCCTTAGCTTTCGTCATATATCACTGAAGACTTGTTAACATCCACTCCACACTGGGATGTCCCCTGCCTAACTTACTTAACCCTCTACTTTAAAGCAGAGGTCAACTGATGCCAATCTATGGACCAAGTGCTTCTGCTTCTTGTTTCTTCATTATTAAGAATGAAGAATGGTGTCTGAATTTTTCTTTTACTTATGGTCTCACTATGTGGCTTGGGCTGGTCTTGAACTCATGGCAATTTTTTAATATCTGAATATCAGTCCATCATTTAGCAATGGGCTGGTACCTAGAAAGGAAGTCTTATAACTTCTTAGTCTCTCAACCAGACAGTCTTAGTTGATATACTATAAGGGATAGGTAAGCTATGAGCAGTTAGTACTTAACGCTCACAGCAATTTGAAATATGACTACAATCGCCTGATGAAGGGGGTCTAAATGGGAAATCAATGACAATGACTATAGAGATGAAGCAGGGATTAAGGAGACTCCTTTAGCCTTTCACCCCTGTGAGCAATTACAGCGTGTTCTTCAATTCATAGATGTCCTTATCTCTCAGAGACTTTCTGGGATGAACTCTAATATCCTATTCATAGATATACCACCATATTTAAAAGTATATTGTCAAGGTTATGACCACGTGAGAAGTCCATTTTTCCTTCTAGATTAGAATGTTAAGAGTGATGGAATGTCTGAGACAGGCTAAAGTAGGTGAGCCTAAACTCTTGTATTAAAGAGTAAGAGTGATATCACAAAGTTTAATGAGATTGGCAAACCACCTTGTTAATGCTCCTGTTTTCTGACTTACGGTAAGTTTATTTTTCCCAATTCATGGTCCAACTCTAGGCTGTACACCTGTCATCACAGCTTGTTTGTCTTTACTTAAGAAAAGATGAGAGGGCTGGTCAGATAGTCTTGCATATAAGGCACCTGGTTGCAGACTTGGTAACCTGAGTTTCATCTCCAGAAACTCATATGGTGGAAGAAGAGAACCGATTTCCAAAATGTGTCTTCTGACTTCCATCTCTGCTCCATTTCTATATGTACCTTGCTAACTTTTTTTAATGGGTGGGCATATACAGTTTTCCTTTGTAAGAACAATCTTTTTATTATTATTATTTATTCAATTGTGCGCGTGTATGTGTGTGTGTGCGTGTATGCATGTATGTGTGTGTGTGTGTATGTGTGTGTAGAACCACGGGCGAATTCAGGAACCATCATGGACGCCTCCTCCTTGTTTACTCTGCCCCGGGATTCACAGGCTCCGCCCTACCAGGACCAAAACGCAGGCCGCCCCCGCTTCCGCCTGGCGTCTATACGTGGGGTCTAGGATCCAAACTCAGGACCTTCCGCCTGCAAGGCAGAGGCTTAACCCCTGAGCCACCTCTCCAGCCCCAGAACAATCTTTTGATCTCACTAATTTTTTCTCTATTGTTTCTGTTTTCGATTTCACATATTTAGAATAAAATTTCTATTATTTTTAATGTTTTAGGCTTAAAATTTTCTCCTTTTTCTTATTGTGTAAGGTTTAAACCTAGCTTATTGATTTGGGGGGCCTTTATTTTCTAATATGTGTTTGTGTGCATGCGTGTGTGTGTGTGTGTGTGTGTGTGTGTGTGTGTGTGTGTGTGTATTTATGATATATGTCCTGTAAATTTCCCCTGAAATAATTATTTCTTATGTCCTCACATATTTTGATGAAAACACTTTCATATCAGTTAAAATGTTTTTACATGATGATTCCAAAACTTCTCCTTTGACCTATCTGTATGTTTAATTTCCACTTTATTTGGGTTTTCTAGGTGCCTTTTTGTTATTGATTCTATTTATAAAATCTACTGTAGGGATCAGCAAGTAAGGTATCTGTCTGCAAATGTGGCAACCTGAGTCCAATCTCTGGAAGCCTGCATTATGGAAAGAGATAACTAATTTTCAAAAGTTAACACCTGACCTGGATCCACAAGATCTCTCTCTCTCTCTCTCTGTGTGTGTGTGTGTGTGTGTGTGTTAAATAAACCAATAAAATCAAAGAGAAAATACTCTTTTCATTCTTCAAATTTGTTCAGATGTATTTTGTAGTCTGAAATATAATCCATCTTGGTGAATATTTCTAGAAAATTTGAGATGAATGTATCTTCTTCTGTTGTTGTATAGGGCATTATATTAAAGCCAATGAGATCAAATTGATCAAACCCATATAAATGGGTTTATATGAACTATATATTTTTTGTCTACTTATCACTTACTGACTGAGAGGGCTATTGAAGAATCCAACCACAATAGTGAATGTTCTACTTCTTTCCACACTTTTGGCTTCATATGTTTGGGCACTCAGTTTCACACATGTTCAGGATTATTACATGTTTTTAGGGAATCAATCTCTTTACTATTTTGTGAAAGTTTTTGATCAGTTATTTTATATCTTTTCTTATTGTGGACTAGTTTCTTTGCTTTGGAATCTGATTTGTCTAACTATTGCTGTACCTGATTTGATTTGATTTGATTAGTATTAGCATAGCACATTTCTCTTCATCGCCTTGTTTTCAAACTAGCAGTCAATATTTAAAGTGAACTCCTTATAAGCACCATATAATTAGTTCTCATTTCTGTATTCATTCTGAAAATCTTTGCTAATTGGTTTACTTAGATCATTCACACTTAATTTAGTCACTAATGTATTTTTCTTATCAATCATGTTTGTAACAGTTTTGTAATTAGAAGCTAGAGCTACGTTTTCTGCTTGCTTTAGTTTTAATTGAGCAATTGATATAATTTCATTTTACTTCCTTTTTAAAATATTAAATAAGCTTTAAAAAACTTACTGATTACTCTATAGTTTCCAATATATATTTAAAGTGAATTTAAGTGTATCTTTCCTACTGACATTGTATAATGAAATATCCCCAATGAAATATCCCCAATTTCTTTCTCCCTATCTGTATGACATGCTTTCCTTCATTTATCTGTTACAATCTCAAATACTTTACTATTTCAGTCACTTTAAAAAGATAGCTAAATTTTAAGTCAATTAATCAATAAATAGAAATTGTGTTCTACCTTTGCTGCATTCTTCCTTTCTGTATGAAAATCCAAGCTTTGACATATCTACCTTATTTCAAACAGAAGAAAAGCTTCAACCTTTCCTGTAGGATGGGTTTTTATGATGGATTCCCTTACATTTCCTTTTTCGAGAAAGTCTTCAGTTTCTCTGCATTTTAAAAGCATAATTTCACTGGAAATTGAGTTCTCATTCTCTTTCAGTGCTTTAAGTACTTCATTCTCTTGCACTTTATATGATTGCTGCAAAGACGTTTGCTGTAATTTGTATTCTTATTCTACTATAGGTAGATTTTCCCCCTCTCTTTCTCAAAGAATTTCTTTGTGCTTCATCTTCTGCCACTTGACCATTATATGATAATATAGTCTATTGCATTTATTTGATTAGGTACTTTCAGAATTTCTAAGATATGATTTTTGCTGTCTGTGCTAGTTTGGGGAGCTCTCAGTTATTGTTTCATGAAATATCTCTTCTTTTCTGTTTCTCCTGCTAGTGTTTAAATTGTTCATATAACTGTTCATATATTTTTATTTTTGTGCATACAGAGTGCGTGTGTGTGTGTGTGTGTGTGTGTGTGTGTGTGTGTGCGCGCGCGCATGTGTGTATCAGAGGGCATTATGTACCTGTGGAGGACCAAGATGACTTTCAGAAATCATCCTGGATTGCTACTACTTCCTTTTTGCTTTACTCTGGGATTTCCCAGGCTCTGTTCACCAGGGCTGGAAGAGTAGGCCTTAGCCTTTTCCACCTGGCATTTTCACGTGGGCCTGGGAGTGGAATTCAGGATCTTCTTCTGAGGCAGAATTTTAAGTCCTGAGCCATCTCTCCAGCCCTGTCTATATTTTCTAAAAGTTTGTGGTTGTACTGTGTTTTTCTCATTTTTTTTCCATTTCCATTTAAATTTGGCAAGTCTCTTTTGTCTTCTCTTTAAGCTCACTATTTCTTTCCCCAACTTTGCAAAATTTTCTAAGGAGTCCTTCAAAACCATTCTCAGTTTCTTTTTGATATTTTTGATTTCTTTTTTTCATTTCAATTTTCATGTGTTTGCCTACATTACCCATCTATCATTGTATGTCATATGATTTTTCTGCTGTAGTCTTTGTTATATTACTCATTGTCTTTTATTTCACCAATTATATGATTTCAATATTTGTCATATCTCACTATTTTTTGATAGCTGCTTTTTAATTTTTTTCTTGCCTTTTGTCATGTTTTATATTTTTGGCTAAAATTATGTATATAGGGTTTCTCTAATAAGAAGAAAGGATTACCACTCTACCTAGGAACTGAGTTTTGCTAAATATATATTACAGCCCTTAATGTTCTTTTAGCAAGGTTCTACCTCATAAAGGTGTCACAACCTTCACAAATACCTGCTAAGATTATTAAAAATGTATTAAGAGTACCTCCATATGATCCTGGGGGTACACTCACATTCAAACCCAGGGCTACCTTAAATATTCCTTTCTTAGAGACAGCCTAAATTGTGAACTTGGTGTGTGTTTGTGTGTGTGTGTGTGTGTGTATGTGTGTGCGTGCGTGCGTGCGTGCATGTTTATGTGTGTGTGTATGCGTGTGTGTATTTCACAGATGGAGCCATGAGCTTCATTTGTTTTAGAAGAGAACTCTATCACTGAACACAACTCTACTATCTTTTGCAATCTTACACCTTTTTGGCTATTTTATACTCTTATTAAACTTGTTGTTTTACAAAAAAATATTCTATTCAACATCTGCTTGTTTTGTGATTTAGTATTAATAACCCAGGCTGGATGTGAATTTGTACTCCTATTGCTTAATTTGTGTTGGATTTAGAGGTATGTACCACAGCTTTATGCCTGAATGGCCAAATATTTTTTCTTTCATAGCTTTCTTTTTTTATTTTTTATTTTTATTTATTTATTTTTTTCTTTTTTTTTTCTGCTCATACAAACATAATAGGAACCCCTGTCCCCTCCCTCCCTCCACCACTCTTTGTTCCCTCCCTGCTTTGTCCCTTCCTTTCACCCCTCTCTCCCTTTCTCCCAGTGCCCCGTCCCCGCATCTCTGAAGCATCCTTTAATGTGTATATCAAACTTTCCTCTGGGTCCTCCTCTCTGATGAGGTGTAAGGACTCAGTGGCATTTCCTAGAACTCTTTCTTGTGTTCCCCTTAAGTATAGGAACACTATTGTGACTGTTAATCCCTTGCTTCTAAGGATCCTAGAGACTTTAGTCCATGCTAGAATTTGAGGGGTCAACGATATGTTGGTCATTGCTCAGATCATGCAGAGTCCTGTTATAATTTTTTCGGCCCTAACTTGTGTGGATTATCTTACATATCATGACTCCTCCCATCCTTGTGCTCTTACAATCTTACTGCCCCCTCTTCCGCAAATTTCCCTGAGCTTCAGGATGGGGAAAGATTAGGCAGGCCTGATTCCAGGTGGTTGTTATGGAGTCTCTGATGTTCTGAATTATGGTTTGTTGATGATTTTTTTTTTCAGTTTTGCTATTCCTGCAATGCCCTTGGTTCCATCTTGATGGGTATTGGATGTCACCCCCTGGGCCGAGATAAAAACCTGTTAAATTAGAGTCTTGTTATGAGTCTATTCAAAGGTAGATCATAGCTTTCTTATATTTTAAGTGATACCAAAAGATTGAAGAGGTCTACCATAGGCTAATGAAAGAGGCTTACTTTGGATCATAGAAACCTAATGTTGAGGGGCCATATCTGGTGGTGTTCTTTTTTTCTTACAGTATTGAGGAAACATATAGTACCACAATACAAAAGACAGGGCATATGCATTCAGGAACCCTACAATTGACTTTTGCAGGAGATCCACAATTAGGATTACTTATTAAACTAGTAATCCATAAATGCATTAATTAAAGGAATGAATTGATCCATCTGTGCAGGTAAATACCTTGTTATCTCTTAAGAGTCTCATCTGCAGCTATGTATATTTCTGTAAGACCTTTAAGGAAATTGCCCTCACCATAGAAGTGGAAAAACATCAAGTGATTCCATGACTCTCTGAGAGACTAATGAGGGTTAAGGTTCATGGAGAGGAAATGGAAGATGCTTTCTTCAATAGTATACCTAGTGATATATGAGTCATGCTCCAGCAAGACTCAAGCATACGTTATCAAAGGCAAACAAGATGTAAACCAGTGACCCATACATGTGAGAAGACTTAAAAATAGGAGGGAGTCTCGTAGGGGAGAAGTATTGTTAATGGTAAGCGGCAGGATGATAGGATTGGAGATTAATATGTGAAAATATCATAAATTCACTATATTCATATATAGGACACTGAAAGAATAAAAAGATAAGAATAATACTTCCTGGTCTCACCTATTTAAATTATTAATGAGTTTTACGGGGGTGGAGACCATATTTGAATCATGTCATGCACCTTGTTCTGTACTCCTAAAGTCTGACCTGTATGGAATGATCATTCTGAGCTCCAATACACTGTAGGTTTCAGATGGGTCTGACAAATTGAGAGTCTTGGCATCCAATTAAAAGAATAGAAAGTGATTAAGTGACAAGTTCTTCTGAATTCTCCTAGATATCACCTTGGGTTGGCTGTTTTCCTTAATAATTTTTTTTTAGTATTATTATTATTTATTCAACCGTGTGTGTGTGTGCGCGCGCGTGTGTGTGTCTGTGTGTGTGTGTGTTTGTGTCTGTGTATGTGTAGAACCACGGACGAATTCGCGAACCACCATGGACGCCTCCACCTCCTTCTGCCCCGGGATTCACAGGCTCCGCCCTACCAGGACCAGAAGCGCAGGCCGCCCCCGCTTCCGCCTGGCGTCTATACGTGGGATCTGGGATCCGAACTCGGGACCTTCCGCCTGCAAGGCGGAGGCTTAACCCCTGAGCCACCTCTTCAGCCCTGGCTGTTTTCCTAATCCAAGGTTATGTCAAAATTTTTGACCTAATTTTCTCCCCTTTGGTATTGCAATAATTTCTCATTGTCTCCTCATTCTCTCAAGTATAGATGTAGACACAACTACAACTCTTTGGTAACAATACAGTAGGTTTCAGCAATATTCCTTGTAGTTTCCCCAAATGCTGCATAAACCTTTGTTATTAGACCCTTTATAAATCAAACGTCCTCAAATTAACTGGAGTATGCCATCTGTTTTCAGCTGGGTCCCTGACTCATGCACTTGCTTTTTACTTTTATATGCATATGCCATATCTACTTAATTAGATTTATATAAGCAATCTGAGACAGAAACTGGGACTTACACCAGGCTTTTAATAAGCAAACATATTTTACATAATACAGTTTCTCCTCTCAATACCCATCTCTCCATTTATCTATTAATTAAAGAAGTATTTAGAACCTACTGTGTGCCTACTATGTTAGCTATCTTGTTCAAGGTTCTGGCCCAGCCTTCAAAAAGGAATCTAATATATAGGCATAGAATATAAAGTAGAATGGAGCAGAAAAGGAGCTGACATACAACGAATTATGAATGCATTATGGAGAATGCAATCACTTTTCACCTAGAAATCAGGGAAAGGCTTTGCTGAAAAGGTGACACTTGAAATGAGTTTTGAGAGGCATAATCATTTGGAAGACAGGATAAGGAAATGTATAGTCATTGATTCCATTTCTGTTTGACTGAAGAATAGCAAGGAGGAAAAGACAAACTCAAGAAAGCTTGAAACGGTTGTGTTAAAGGGCACTGCACTCATGCTAAGGAGCTTGGATGTCATTTTGTAAACAATGGAGAACTATTCATAAGTTTTACCAGGGGACTGAGGAGGGTCAGATGTGCATTTAAGAAAGATTGCCTTATAGTATGCTCTAGTATGTTGAAAAATACACTGGAGAAAAGATACATAGTGACATACAGAAAGGTTACTTGAAACATATGTTAAAATATTTCAAATAAGAAGAAAGGAAACTGGATTATGATGGTAGAGAATGATGACAATGATGGTGAATGAGATAGAATTAATTGTCAAGTTGATAGGAAGGTGATATTTCAAGAAAGAAGTGTAATATCTGAATATGATTTGAATTCTGAAAGCAACATAAACTTGTTTCCAATTTTTGTGATTTTGCCTGAGAAGTACTCAGCCAGCCCTAATGGAAACCGAACAGAGATGCATTAATATGTACTATTGACGTAAAGTGAAAGAATGAGTTATCTCTGCTTTAATAATTTTACAGGAATATCCTATAGGGAGAGAAAGTTTATGAAAAATCATATGTAAATAGCTATTACTTTTTAACTTGGTTTATATCTACTTTATTTCACACATGATTGCAAATTTGTTTCTCCAGGAATACTTTTTATTATTATTATTTGTAGCTTAGTTTTTTTTTTTCTTTAAAAAGACAAAGATTTGTGTAACTTGGGGACAAAAAATTGAAGGCAACTTTTTGTGACAAAAGAACTGAATTTAAAGGCCAGGCATTTTAAATAGTATTGTGCTGCAATTTTGATATCCAGTTAAAGAAATTTATTTTCTTCCTTGCTAACTTATTCATGCAGTCAAGACACTGTTAATGATAATCATTGTGTACTCTGAAGAAGATAATGAATTTTTCCTAAAAATAATCCTTGAAACTATTTCAGATACAGTGTTCTAGAAAGTGTACTATAAAAATAACTTGTGTTTATATTTTTCTTATTTTTGTTCTTTTTCACAAAAGTAAATATCAACAGGGCAAGTATTTTTCATGTAATAAATAAGAATGAAGATTCAGATACAAAGGCAAAGAATATAGTAAGCAATTTATTTTTTAAATACATACATGTAAGCATAAACATGACATTATTAAACCTAAGAAATGAAAGAAATCTAAATGAAACCAACAATGAAATATTTTTTCATAAGTTTGCAAATTGTAAAGTAATAATGCCCAGATTTAATTGAAGTTGAATATATAAGTTGGGCTGATATGCATCAATATAAGTTGTCAGAAGTTTGCTGGAGGGCAAAAAAGTAATCTGTATTGATATACTTAAAATATTCATCATTTTTAAACAATCAATTCTACTTCTTAAAATATATTCCAGCAAAATTAAAATAAATTTCTGTTATGAATTAGCTGAAGTGTTATACTTAAAGTGTGATGTGTAGAGAGGAAATGGGGAAACTTCAATGTTCTACAATATAAATTTGTTTAAAACTACTTACCCTAAATCTGTGTTACATATGTTTCACATATATACATTATATATATGCATGCATATGTGTGTATGCATAAATTTACTTAAATCATTATAAAATAGTCTAGGAAGCAGGAAAAGCACACTTGAAATAGCGTAGCAAGAATGGTTTACTTATATGCAGGAACATGAGACTAGTGACGGACTTGAATCATGATTGCAGGCTTAACAATGTTAAGAGTAAAGAGAAAGAATATAGGCCATCTTCTGGAAGAAAAAAACTCAGAGCTGAAACTTTATGCTGGGAGTAGTATTAGAGAGAGCACTGATGAGAAACATTAGAAAATAATGGAAATAGATCTGTAAGGGAATCAAATAAGAAATCTCATATGGTCCATTTCTTTTGATATACAATATCTGATCTCATATTTCATGGGGTGAGCACTTCATTTTTCCAACAGAAGAATGAAGGCTTATCAACTTCTATCATGATAGGATGATAAAATTCCACCACACATTATGTATAAAATGTAAAATAAAAAGCAACGAATTCACACACACACACACACACACACACACACACACACACACACACGGTAAAAAAGATTAGTTAAACCATTGTTAAACTGTTAGGTCAAGTGTTAGGTTAGTTGAATAGTTATAAGAATTATGATAATTAATATTGCCATCTTGATAGGATCTAGAATCATGTGAGAGATAATGCCCAGCCTCTGGTCTGGGCATTCTTTTGAGGTTTCCCCCCCTATATTAGGTTAATTGAGGTGGGAAGACCCATCCTATACATTGGTGGCAACATTGCATGGCTTATGAAAGTGACCTGAGCACCCACATTCATCTCTCTCTGCTTCATGAATAAGGATTCAATGTGACCAGTTGACTCAAGTACTAACCACCATGACTTCCCTAACATGACAGACTGAACTTTTGAACTGAGATTCCAAATGAACCTCTGCTTTCTTAAGTTCCTTTTTTCAGGTAGTTTGTCATAGCAACAAGAAAAGGAATTAATGTAAGGGCCAAGTTAATTATCATAGTTATCTTCTAACACGCATTACATTTATTCTTTTGCTTGTATAGCATGTCAACTGGATGGTAATCTTTACTTGAGTATGAACAAAAATTTAATTCCTAAATGATTAGGGTCTTTGACATCTGAGTTTTTGTGGGTAGGTGTGGGTATTTGTATATGGGTGTGGTGTGTGTAGAAAAGTACGCTACTGTGTGCATCTGTGGAGGTACAAGGATGACTGTAGGAAACGTCCTGGATTGCTGCACCTCTTTCTTGCTTTGCTATGAGGTTTCTTAGGCTCTGTCTTCCAGGGACAGAGTGTAGGCTGCCACCATTTTTGTCTGGTGTGTTTACTTGGAATCTGGGATCTGAATTAAGATCCTTTTTTGCTTGTGAAGCAAGTCTTAACCCTTGAGCTACCTCTATAGCCTATGAGGTTTGGTTTTTATTACAGCAATGCACATCATTGTAGATTCCTTCTACTGAATATATGTTAAATCAAATGTGGCTTAGAAAATATCTCAACTTTCAACATAATATTTATAATGGAGCAACAATTCAATTTTCCTCCAATAATCAGAATAAATTACCTTCCTAATGCAGTGATTCCTTCTATGGCTACATGTTTAATGGCATAAGAAGCCCCAATTAGGTAATTAATAGTTGTAGTTGACACTATTGGGACTACACCTATGTTCCTTGGTACACAAATTTCTCTTGATTGCTGAAGCAGCAAAAATACAATAAAAGTATTCCAGTATATTCTCATTGGTTTCTGCACTCATGTGTTGCAATTATAGGGAAGAAAGCGTCATGTATTGGGAGCTGCATGGCATCTTTTCCCAGATGGGAATGTAATTGAACCTTTATTCGTCTTTTGCACTCTCTGTAAAGCCACCTGTTTCTGGATCAAAGAGCACCTGATATGGCCTGTGAAATTTGTGTGCACTCATAGTCATTGCTGTACTTTCTTTTTTTATTTATTTATTCAATTATGCATGTGTGCATATGTATGTGCGCGTGCACGCGTGCGTGCATGTGTGTGGTGTGTGTGTGTGTGTGTGTGTGTGTGTGTGTGTGTGTGTGTGTGTGTAGAACCACGGACGAATTCGGGAACCACCATGGACGCCTCCACCTCCTCCTTGTTTACTCTGCCCCGGGATTCACAGGCTCCGCCCCACCAGGACCAGAAATGCAGGCCGCCCTCGCTTCCGCCCGGCGTCTATACGTGGGATCTGGGATCCGAACTCAGGACCTTCTGCCTGCAAGGCAGAGGCTTAACCCCTGAGCCACCTCTCCAGCCCGCTGTACTTCCTTTCTACTTATCTAGCAGACACATGTTATGGAATGCTCTATGGATGCCACTGAAGTGAATAAAGAATTGCTTAAGTAGAAAGTGGTATTGTTGGTGAAATGATGAACATAGGGACCATAAAGGCCAAATCTATACTGAGAACATGTGTTTATCCCGAAGAGGACAAAACTCTTTTTCTCCCTTGAGAATAGTAATAAGTGTAATCAATCACCAAGTACACAGTTTCCATCATTGTCAAATGACTACTTTAAAAATAAGTCTTAGAAAACAGACTCAATATGAAAATAGTTTTCAATTCACAGAAAAATTTAAAAGAGAACTCAGACAAATGTGTACACCATACCATTTTCTCCTTATTAACATTTTAAATTAATATGGTCCATTTTTGTAAATTAATGAGAAACATTTTTATTATGCTATTAAAGTCAGTTTTCTTTTTGGATGTTCCCAGCTTTTTTCTCTTTCTTTTTTGAGAGAAGATCTCACTGTGTAGCTCAAGCTGGTTTTGAAATATTTTTACATGTTTTGTCGCCATAGTTGTATCATCTTTGGAAACTGGAAAAGCTTTCAGTAGCACATTTGATATAATCTCCCATAGTGTGGGCTATGTTTTTGGATTTTTTTTTACTTAAATTACTTTCTGTCCCCGTAAATGTTTGAGTTAATGTTGAATAATTTTCTGTCTCAATCTTCTGATTTTGCAAGAACTTTTCTTCTGATTTTTTAATAGAAAATGTCTGGAGAAGTCAAAGTTTGCATGCTATATATGTAAGGCATAAATATAAGGTATTTACCTCAAAAATTCACTGTACCAGGGACTAAATAGAAGTTTTTTTTAACATTTTTTATCATTAGAAGTTTTTTAATGGAGTTCCAGAACCACCGGCCAATCCTAGGAAGAGGGAGAGAAGAAAGAAAGAGAAAAAATAAAGAGAGCAGAGAGAAGGGAATGGTGGGTTTTATACCCTCAGGATTGGTGGGTGGGCTGAGGGGCATGGTCTGGAGGTGATTTCCAGGACCTTTGCCGAGCCCAGAATGTGCGGCCAGGATCAGTCTTTGACCTTGACCATGCTAGCAGTAAGGGTCAGGCAAGCACCGTGCTCTTACAAGCACCAACAGTTAATGGAGCAGTGCTCATCAAGCAGATCTGCCCTGAGTTTGGGGGTATGTGGGAGTGGGATTCCTATCAATATATGCTTTTTATTACTGAGGGTACATTTTCTTTCTAGACACTGACGTTGATAGGGCAAGGATTTATTAACATCCATGTATGTATCTATGAATCTTTCATTAACCTGTCAATACAATGACTTGTGAATTTTTGCAGTTGATGCTACTCAGTGTTCTATCACTGAGCTATGCCCTCAGTTACACATAACTTAAATATTTTTAGTTGTGATCATTTGTATCTATATTAAGATAAGAATAAGTTTATAATATCATCTCTAAGCCTATTCCTCTACAACATAGGACAACATTCTAGATTTCTCTCATTACATATGTGTAACTTCCTTCATCAACTAATACAGCTAATTGACGTGAAACCGTGTGTGTGTGTGTGTGTGTGTGTGTGTGTGTGTGTGTGTGTGTTTTCTCAAAATTCTGTTGGAACAGAAGACCCAATGTGATGGTATTAAGAGGGAGGAGGCCTAGGATTATGCCTCATGCATGGGATTAGCACCTTTATAAAATGGCTCAAAATAATGAAACCCTTTCCCTATACCATCTTCCATTCATGCAAAGATGTTTCAAGGAAGTATTAACCAGAAGCCAAACCTGTAAAAATCTTGATCTTGGATTTCCAAGATTCCAAAATGATGAGAAAAATAAATATTCTTTGCAAATATCCCCTAGAACATAAGTACAACAATATCAAAGTTACAAAATCCTACTTCTGCGGGTAAAACTTTCATCAGCTAGAGTGCAGTGCTTATGAGTTTTTTTTATATATTTGTTTCTAAGTTGTCTTAGGTCAACTTTTTTTCTCCTAACCCTTTTAATGAGATTCTATATTTGTAATACAGCTAAAGTGTCTTTCACATTACACATTCCTTGATTTTCTTGTGTTTTAAATTTCCAAAAGCTGTTACAAATGCAGAATGCTATATATCCATTAGTATTAATACATTATCATGCACAAGAGTTTCAATGATATAAAAATCCTCTACACCTGTATTAGTCAGGGTTCTCTGAGGAAACAGAATCCATAGAATGTAATATATAAAAATAAGTTTTTAAAATTAACTTGCAATAAAAATAGTGTTTTTCAAAATAGCTGCCCGTAGCTGCTTCATTCTTGACCAGAATGTCCCACAAAGCCAAAAGATTCCAAGAAGGTCTCAAGGCTTTACTTGTCTGGAGGGTTGAAGACATTGGGTTCTGAGGTCAGTGAAGAACAGCTGGGCTTCGATGTCAGCGATAAACAGTGAAGAGCAGCAAGGCTTAGAGGCCAGGCTCCAAAGGGCAGCGGGAACAGCAACAACTTAGTAGAAAAGATGAAACTCCAAGCCAGCCAAGGGTGGAGGCAGCAGCAACAGCAGCAACAGCAACAACGAAGGCTACGATCCTTTAAAAGTGCACGATGCTCGCAGATAGACTCCACAGCAAGTAGAAACAAGCAACTCCCTCCTCCTTGCACTTCCTATTATCTGGTCCATCACTGGAAAGTTCCACCCACTATGGGCTGGGTTTTCCACAGCAATCAATCAAGTACCTGCAGACTTGTTAAGGGTCTATCCCAATCATTGATCCCCCACAGCTGCAGCCACCCCAAACACTCTGCAACTGTCAAGTTGACACCAAAATGCAAGCATAACAACGCCCATTCATCTCTTCCTCATCCATGCACCTTGGATCTTTGTGTGTGTGTGGATATGTATAAGTGTAGTCCATATTTGTGGTGTGTGAGTGTGTGTGTGTGTGTGTGTGTGTGTAGGTACATGCACCTGTGCATGAGAGACCAGAGGAAGATTTTGGATGTCCTGCTCTATCACTCTCTGCCATCTTCCCTTGATACAGGATCTCTTGCTGGACATGGAGCTAGGATGCTGTATGCTGCTATATGTCCTACCTGCCAGGAGTTTTAGGATTAACAATGTGCAGAAATCTGTACAGCTTTTTTGAGTTCAGGCGGCTAAAGGCGGCCCGTGGGCGCCCGCGGCTGAGTGGAGCTGGCTGAGAAAGCCCACATCTTTTTCAACAGAGGATGATGGCATTTGAGCAGATACCTAAAAAGGATTGGTACAGCATTCTGGGGGCGGACCCTTCTGCAGATATGTCAGATCTAAAACAAAAGTATCAAAAACTTATATTAATGTATCATCCAGATAAACAAAGTACAGATGTGCCAGCAGGAACAGTGGAGGAATGTATGCAGAAGTTCATCGACATTAATCAGGCATGGAAAATTCTAGGGAATGAAGAGACCAAAAAAAAGTATGATATACAGCGGCACGAGTCTCATGCAGTCAGGCCTCACATTCTCTATACAGCCAGAGAATGACCCTGAACTCCAGATTCTCTTGCCTCCCAACTGCTGGAATTACAGGCATGGGCCACTATGTTCTGACTCCTTGATGCTAAGAAGCAGAGCATGCTAGGCAAGCGCTCCACAACTGAACTACAACTCCAGTCTGCTTTTAATTCTCTTTACTTTTTTTAAATGACAGAATAAAAAGTAATACCATAACATCAATATTTTGTGTTATTTCTATTATAATTGTCAATAAATTTTTGCCAATCTGATAATAAAAATTAGCACCTTTGTATATTTATTTGCTTTTTGTCCAATTTTGAGGTCAAATCTTTGACTATTAAAAGCTGTATGTAATTCATTTTCTTTAATGTCTTGTGACCATTAAAATGGTCCTCATTGCATAGAAGCTCTTAAAATGTTACAGAGATTACCTTTGTAAAACAAAAATGGAAATATTATTTGTGGGACAGAAAATTATTTTTTATATTTGGTTTTTAATTATATTTTATATCAAGTTAACAAGTGTGTATTTGGTTTTATATAAGGCTTCAAGATGTCAATTTCTTATCAATCTGCAATGTTCATTACATAATAGCTTGCAAATATTTGCTGTTGATATTTTCAGTCTACATTTGTTTTTATACTGTTACAGAGTTTTAGCTTTTATATATTAAATATGTACATATTTTCCTTTTCAAAAAAGTTACTTTAATTCCATACAACAACTCAACCTCGGTTGGAACTCAAATATCTGATGGTGATAATTCTAAGTAGAACTTAACACACAACATCCAGCCATTAGCTACTTCACTTTTGTTGTACTTCTAACAAGTGTCTTGGGACTAAAAATAAAATGAAAGTATCTATGGGATAATAAATTTAATAATTAAAATTAGTTTTCACAAAAAACCCACAAAATATATCACCAGAGCCTTTGGAAGATTTGACTCAATCTCTGCATAGCTGATTGTAAGATCAAGGGGTGGCAGAAAAGATCAATATTATGTGTTTTGGTTATGTCATGTGATCTTCAAAATAACCTGTGAGAAACTACTGTTTTTGAGAAAACAGAAAAAAACTGATTTGCCTATGTAACATACTTACTCTTCTACAAGCTAGTTAATTATCTCTTCACCTTATGCATAACATTTCATATTACGTATACAAATTAATAAAAATCTTATCATTCATGTTAAAAAAAAAAAAAAAAAAAAAAAAAAAAAAAAAAAAAGAAATCTGTACAGCTTTTTATGTGGGTTCTTGGTGTTTGAACTCAGGTGCTATTGAACTATATCTTCAGCCCCTGCCAGTAATATTTTCACTGATTCCACAAACTTTTCAAAACTGTAAGTCATACACATTGACTTATTCAATATTATGATGGTTATTTTTATGTGTCAACATGTGTGTTAGTAAAACATTATTTCTGGTATGTTGAGAAAGGCATTTCTGGAAGAGATTAGTCCTTGAATTTGAAGACCAAGTAAAGTACATTGTCTTCACCATCTGTACAAAATTTGAACAGAACAAAGAACAGAAGATAGGTGAGTTATATATTCTCTCTCCCTCTCCCTCTCCCTCTCCCTCTCCCTCTCCCTCTCCCTCTCCCTCTCCCTCTCCCTCTCCCTCTCCCTCTCCCTCTCCCTCTCCATCTCTCTCAGAATTGAATTCAGGGTCTTGATCATTCCACCACAGTATGGAGATACTGGCTCTCAGTACTTCATTTTCTCAGGATTTGCTGCAGCACCACATTCACACATCTGAATTTGTCTAAGTGATTTAACATTGGATTTCTCACTTTTCAGGTATTCCAATTCAGATTGAATTATATGCATACCATCATGTTTCCTTGTTCTCTCTCTTGCAAACAGAATATCTTGGGACTTCTCAGCCTCCATAATGACACAAACCAAATCCCATAGTAATCAATTTTGTCTTGTACTTCTCCTTTCTTCCCCTCCCTTCCCCTGCTCTCTCTTCTTTGACTTTTTTTCACCTCTCCTCTTTCTTATGGAATATATTTTCTCTACATAATCCTAGCTAATATAAATTGTGGTATCGAGAATGACTCTAGAGAAATGTAATTACAAGGGCTAGTCTTCTGTGTTTGTTGAGAACTTTGGAATTGTTTCACTCACCTGATTATATGCAAAGATGGCAGCGACTTTTTCTTGTAGCAAAAGTGTACTGTTAGCCAACCAATGCATGAACTATCTATAAAATGTAAAATATCCATATTTGATAGTTCTGATTATCCACATTCAATACTCCACTTATGAAAAACAAGGTCCCAAGTGATGATATATGATATCTTGAATGTATTTGGGAAATAAAGGATATAATGGCATTTGTTGGTTTCTTCTAATGTTTTTAGACAAAATGGTTAAAAAAGGATGAGCTCAGGGATTTGAATTGAGTTAAAGCAATGCGTAAATGACTCAAGAGCTTTTAGGTGTGCCCCAGAGAGGGCCTTAACGCTTATAATTGCTAAGCTGAAATTGCTTAAAATCAAATAAATGATCTCATCCTGTGATTAGCTGAATTTACATTGCAATCAGAGTCTCTTGCCTCTCAAGGTGTCTCCTGACAACGTGTAGGAACTGATTGGGAAAGAATGGAACCCTGTAAATGTTATATGGATATATTGAAAAGCCCTGTTGAGGCTGGGGTACAGAAGCCCTAATTTCTTGATGACTCTTCTTTACTCAGTGGTCTTTCCACATTTAATAGAAGCAGGATCCCAATTAAAGTGGTATTATGCTATGGTGGATTAACCCTACATTGTATAAGAAAAGTTTAATGGCTTCCCAGTGAGTCAACTGTCATGGGGAAAAAATCCTCCTTTGAACCCTCCCCTACCATTCTTCTTCATGTGTAGACCTGTAAGTAAAGACAAGACCCAGTAAGCTTCTAGACGTGATGCTATGATGTCTGATCAATGAAGAGATGATCTAAATTTTGAGGGAATTCCTTGTTACCTAATTCAAACAAGCACAATTTCAGCAACCATATATAGTAATGAATACTCAACATGTGGGATAATGAACATAAACTGAGATCAGAATGAATTTATGAATATGGGATCAATAAGCAGAGATGTTGCATGAGCTGCAAACTAGAGAGTTACAAAATCTTATAATTGCTGGTTTTGTTGGTTGACAGAAACATAGATCAAAAGACTGCCTACTGTGTATAAATTGGAAATGTCTATTTTCCTTGAGTTAATACAGAGAAGGGAATACAATGACAAAACATTGGAATATTAAAATAAACTTACCATTTAATGCCTCTGTGTCTACCTTAGAAAGGTCACAAAGACATATATTTTACCAATTCATCAAGAAATAAATTTGTGAAAGAAATCTCAGCATTCTTGAAGATCTTCATGATCATTATTTGTAGGCCAGTGTATGTAAGTGGAATGTTGCTTAGGATTACTTTGCATTTTTTAATAATTATTTGTTCTTTGACCCTTCCATGCACAAATACAATATATTTATTCCATTTTATGCCTTGCTACCAAATATCATCCCCCTCCTGTTCCACATTGTACTTCCTCTTTGCAGCCAATCTCCCCACTACTTTCATGTCTTTGTGTCTATGTAGTCCACTGGTTTCATCTGGGATGCCTATGCTGGTAAACACCTGAGTACTTGTTTGGACATAAATGACTTAATCAGTAGGTTTCTTAGGACCAATATTTTTTGAGGTTTTCTTCATCTATGGTGAAATGAAGATGGGCTAACTATTGTGCAGGTCTTGTGGAAGTGGACATTGCTGCAGTGAGTTCTCAAGTGTGGTAACCTTGCCATGATCAAAGGACACTGCCCGGAAGCACCTTTTCCCACTCTCAGGTTCTTCCATTGTTACCACCCATCTTCTGAAGTGTTCTGTGAGCCTTGGAATAGTGGGTGATTTCAATGTCATATTACCTTGTACTTAGGCTAAGATAAATGGTTGTAGTAAAACCTGGTATATGCCAGAAAGATGCAATAAAAATGAAGAGCATTGTACTCTTGTAATGAAATCTGAGTCTTTTAGTGACTTGTGTCTCTATGTGGGTTTCATAAGTTTCTTCATTGTTACATATTCCTCACAACGATAGTGAGCTATTCATCATTGTTATCTAGGGTCATTCCTGGTAACTAACGGTTTGGTGTCTTGGTGCGGCAGGCTGGGGGGTTTTATTGCGGATTGGATTTCTATCTATACTTATCTTAGATTGTTGGGAGGCTGCGATAGATACCGGCTTTGTTTTCTTTGTTCTTGCTCTTGTCTCTGCTATCTGCTTTCCCCTCCTCCCTCTTCCTCCCTCCCTCCCTCCCCTCCCTCCCTTCTTCTTTCCCGCCCTTTCTCCTCCCTTGCTTCCTCCCTTTCTCCTCTCCGCTTTCTTCCTCTCTCCCTCCTATCCCTCCCTCCCTCCCTCCCTCATCCCTCCTTCCCTTCCTCCCTCCATTCTCCTTTCCTTTCTTCCTTCTCTGTAAGAAACCTACAGAGGCTTGTAATTATAAGTATCAACAAGTTAGATAAAAAATTGGCAAACTCTCCTCCACTTTGGTATTCAACATTTGTCATTGAAAAGGTTTTGGGTTTAGTTTAAAGTGATTATTTTTGCCTTGCCAAATCAAGGATAAGATTTTTCCTTGATCTTCTTTTGAAGGACATGATAGAATTTCTGGAAGTAAAGTCCATAAATGTGTAAGGGACCCTAGAACTATGAGAGCAGGTGGTTTGTCCATATGGTCACTTGCCAGAAATTTGTTAAATTTGTTAAAATTATTAGGCATCTCTAAACTTACATCTCTAGCAGTTTGTGATATAAACATGCAGATCTCAGCTATATCTTTCTGAATATACCTGTCTGTTCATATTTTGTCATAGTGGTTTGCTCTGAAATCCTTGTCTTTGAAGGATCCACAAAAAATAGTTAATTTTCAGTTTGCTTTCTCTCATATGAAACCAAAGGGATAATGCATTACTTGTTTATACATCACAACTGAAGACAGAAATGCACATGGATCTTTTAAACAACTGATGAAAAGACACGGATTGACATTTGCAATACAGACTACATTGCCCACTTGATTACACTTTTGTGTGGATCATGCCCTGTGGTTGAAATTTTGTGGTACCATTTGAGAGTACTAATGGACAACCTTGCTTTCAACTTATTTCCATATCTTTTACAATATAGGGGGTGGGGGGGCAGCTGAGACAAGAGGATCACTTGAACACAGTCATTTCAAGCAGTCTGAGTAACAGCCAGATCAAAAAGAAAAATAAGGAAGGTTAGGTTTAAATAGCATCTTAAATTGCAATAAGAAAAATTTAGGTGTGTAGAGGCCAGTTAATGAGGCACGGCCCAAGAAAAGCATAGAAAAGAATAAATTTTATTAAGCAGCTCTGACTTGGAGCTTCCTCCATTAATTAGAATCTCTAAGTGATTTTGATATCCTTCTCTTTCTGAACTACAGAGGGAGATTTGTTTGTAGAGCTTCTCTTGGTTCTGCACTTTTCCAAAATAATCTGCTCAAAATAACCCTCAGGCCAAAGATGGATATTTTGATGTGTCATATTCTGGTCCCCTACAGTTATATTTTCAGGTAATATATTTAGGTCTTCTATAGTGAGCAATCATAAACAAAAAGTATGTATATACTTTCATGAAATATAGAGATACTAGAGATAAAGGTATTTGCATGTAATTCTAACACTGGGGGGTGTCTGAGGATCATCACATGTTTCATGTATGCTTCCTGTATAAGATGAGAACTTGTATATTAAAAATAAGCATAAAAACCCACAAAGTAAGCAAAACCAAGAAAAATCCTCTGAGGAATAAAGAAAGGAAAATTTAATACTACAACTTGCCCCAGGACACCGGGATCTCTTCTCCCTCCGGCGACGCCTTTGTTCCCCCGAACGTGCTGCCCGTTCCCCTCTCCGCCAGGCCCCCAGGTGAGTCCCCGCCCAGTCCCACCCCGCCCAGGTCGCCCCAAGTCCCTGCGACACCCAGGCTGCCTGGGGCTTTGGCCTGGGCCACACCCCGGGACCCTGAGACCCCTTCTCCCTCCGGTGCCGCCTTTGTCCACCCGACCACACTGCCCACTCCCCGCTCTGCCAGGCCCCCTGGTGAGTCCCCGCCCAGCCCCGCCCAGGTCGCCCTGTGTCCAGTTTTGGCCTGGGCCACGCCCCAGGCCCCAGGCACCTTTCTCCCTCCCAACTGCCTGTCCCCCAACTGGACCTAACTTGCTCACATTCCTCCATCCCTGGAGCTTGGGTGGGGCACTAAGCCAAGTCCCAGGTCCAGGGTGAAGAATTCTGCCATCAACATCAGCCCCTCTGCCTCTCTGGCCCACTGGGGACCCACACACGTGGTCTACAGAAGACGAACTGCTACTTAGAATTCAATAGAGTCCAAAGAAAACTCAAGCAAAGTTCTAAGGGTCAAAGGCCATACATCTGTAAACCTCTACAATCATCCTATCATATGGGAGAGATTCTTCACATCCAGCCCAAAGATAAGTAAACCTTTTTTTCACCTTACTGTTCCTTTCTAATATTAATCACTATAGATTAACTTTTCCATAAAGCCACCCCAAAAACACAACTCCAGGGATCATACCACTCACCCTCACATATCACCAAGATACTACATCATAAAAGTGCACTATCATACTAATATTCACTTCTTGTCTACTTAACCTGACTTAATTGATGTACTAACAACCTAACAGCCTCAACTAGGAAATTACAATAATAAAAGACAAACATACCCAACCCCAGGGCAAGCACTAGTAATAACTGCCCAAGTGTAGGAATACCAACTAAATCAGTCAAAAACACACAGAAACTGAAAAGCCCTAGAAGACAAAACAATGCCCAAGTCAAAGTGCAGATCCATGAGAAAGGAAACCCAAAAAGACCAATCTCCCACTGAAAGAATTAACCCCTTAATGATGGATTCCAACCAGAACAAATTCACAGAAAGCAGCCAAGAAAGCCAGGACCAAGACAACAACTTTCAAAGTATGATGATTACCATGATTAATACTATGAAAGAGGAAATCCAAGAGGAGTTAAACAACAGAATCAACCACTTTGAAGGAACACAACAGGCACTTGGAGGAGTTGAGAAAAACAGTTCAAGAAAAAAAAAATAGGCAAAGAGCAGTTAAAACAGACTCAAGCAGAGTTTAAAACAGAACTAAAAGACAAGCTATCTTCAACCCAAAGCTCAACAGAGAGTTTTATCAGCAGAACTAACGAAGCAGAAAATAGAATTTCAGATCTTGAAGACAAAGTGGGAGAATTAACCAGCTCAATGGAAGAGATTGTTAAAGCCAAAAAGATACTTGAGAGGAACATTCAAGAGATATTGGACACCTTGAAGAAGCCTAACATGCGCATTCATGGAATACCAGAGCAAGAATCTCAAAATACCACACCTGAGGAAATTTTTCAAACTATCATAAATGAAAACTTCCTTCAACTGAAGAATGAGAGGCTCATCCAAATACAAGAGGCATTTCGCACTCCAAATAGATATGACTTAAATAGAAAATCACCACGGCAAATAATAATCAAAACACTCCACATTCAAGACAAAGAAAAGATGCTGAGAGCTTCAAGAGAAAAAAAGCAAGTCATTTTTAAAGGTAAACCTATTAGAATAACAAATGAGTACTCAATGGAAACAATAAAAGCAAGAAGAGCTTGGAGAGACGTACTTCAAGTATTAAATGAGCAAAAATGCCAACCCAGACTGATATACCCAGAAAAACTATCTGTCATGATAGAGGGAGAAAGAAAAATTTTCCAGCACAAAGACAACTTGAAGGGATACATGTCTACTAAACCAAGCCTTCAAAAAATGCTAGAAATGATACGCAAACTTGCAGAAAAGAACAAGCATATACAGGAGGACAGAAGGGAAGTATAATACCACAAAACTATAAATGTAAAACAATAAGCTTACAAAATTCACTAAGCATAAAAAATGTCCAGAATTAAAAAGAATTTCTCCATTATAACATTAAATGTCAATGGATTTAACTCACCAATAAAGAGACACAGATTACAAACTTGGATTAAAAATCACAACCCATCAATCTGCTGCCTTCAGGAAACTCATCTCACCACAAAAGATAGGCACATCCTAAAAATGGAAGGCTGGTCCAAAATTCTGCAAGCTAATGGAACTAGGAAACAGGCAGGGGTAGCCATTATGCTGTCAGACAACATGGACTTCAACCTCAAAAAAATCATAAGAGACACACAGATGGATACTACATTTTAGTCACAGGTACAATTCACCAGGAAGACTTCACAATACTAAACATATATGCACCCCATACGGGCCCCTCCATATTCATTAAGAAAACCGTACAGCGTCTAAAGCAAGAAATCAACCCCCAAACGATAATTCTTCAGGACATCAACACCGCCCTCTCAACCTGGGATAGATCAACAGGTCAAAAGCTTAACACAGACACTTTGGAACTTAATCAAACCCTTGAAGAAATGGACCTTACAGATCTCTATCGAACTTTTCATCCACGTACCAAAGAATACACATTTTCCTCAGCAGCACACGGAACTTTCTCAAAAATAGATCACATATTGGGCCACAAAATGAATCTCTACAGTACAGAAAAGTTAAAATTCTAGCCTGTGCCCTATCAGACAATCACGGCTTAAAGCTGGACATTCACAACACAAAAAAAGACAGAAAATACACTAACTCCTGGAAACTTAACACTATGATGCTGAATGAGAACTGGATTCAGGAAGAAATTAAAAAGGAGATTCAAGATTTCCTAAAAGTGAACAATAATGAAAATACAACTTACCAAAATCTCTGGGACACAATGAAAGCTGTCCTAAGAGGTAAGTTCATAGCTCTTAATGCCTACATCAAAAAAATGGAAACATCATAAATAAATGACTTAACTATCCAGCTTAAAACTTTAGAAAAAATCGAGTAATCTGATCCCAAAAGCAGTAGAAGAGAGGAGATTAGCAAAAAAAGGGGAGAAATATCTGAAATCAAGATTAGGAAAAAGATAGAGAAAATTAACCAGTCAAAAAGCTGGTTCTTTGAAAAAATCAATAAGATTGATACACCCCTAGCTAAATTAACCAAAAGCAAGAGAGAGAACATCCAAATTAATAAAATTAGAAATGAACATGGAGTTATCACTACTGATACCCAAGAAATCCAGAGAATTATAACATCATATTTCAAAAACTTGTACTCCGTGAAATATGACAACACAAAAGAGATGGATGAATTCCTAAGTAAACACAACTTACCTAAATTGAATCAGGAAGTTGTGAAGTATATAAATAGTCCTATAACATATAAGGAAATTGAGGAAGTAATCGCGAATCTTCCCACCAAAAAATGTCCTGGACCAGATGGATTCAGCACAGAGTTCTACCAGACATTTAAGGAGCTAATAACATCAATACTCCTTAAACTGTTCCAACAAATAGCAAAAGAAGGAATACTACCAAATTCCTTCTATGAAGCTAATATTGTTTTAATCCCAAAACCTAATAGAGATTCACTTAAAAAAGAAAACTATAGGCCGATCTCTCTGATCAACACAGATGCAAAGATTCACAACAAAGTCTTAGCAAATCGGATTCAAAAACATACCAAGAATATCATTCATGGGGACCAAGTAGGCTTTATCCCCTGCACACAAGGTTGGTTCAACATACGCAAATCAATAAATGTAATTCATAATATAAACCAGTCCAAAGGCCAAGACCACATGATACTCTCGATAGATGCAGAAAAAGCTTTTGACAAGACCCAACAGCCTTTTATGATCAAAACGCTAGGGACAGTAGGAATGGAAGGAACCTTTATCAATATAATAAAAGCAGTATACAATAAGCCTACAACAAGGATTATACTTAATGGGGAAAAACTGGAAGCATTCCCACTTTGATCAGGAACTAGACAAGGCTGTCCACTCTCACCACTTCTATTCAACATTGTACTTGAAGTGTTAGCTGAAGCCATAAAACAAGAAAGGGACATAAAAGGGATTAGAATTGGCAAGGAAGAAGTCAAGCTATCCCTATTTGCAGATGACATGATCTTATACCTGAGTGATTCCAAAAACTCCACCAGGAAGCTCTTGGAACTAATTGAGAAGTTCAGCAGGGTAGCAGGACACAAAATAAATGTACAAAAATCAGTGGCCTTCCTATAAGCCCAGAATGAAAGAAGTCAAAAAGCTCTGAGAGAAACAATCCTATTTACTATAGCCCCTAAAAAAATGAAATACCTTGGTATAAACCTAACCAAGGAGGTATACCTTTACAATGAAAACTTTAAAACCCTCAAGAAAGAAATTGCAGAAGACACCAGAAGGTGGAAAGACCTCCCGTGTTCCTGGATTGGTAGAATCAACATCATAAAAATGACCATCCTACCAAAGGCAATATACAAATTCAATGCTATACCAATTAAAATCCCAAAGCAATTCTTTAAAGAAGTTGACCAAACAATCTCAAAATTCATATGGAGGCACAAAAGACCCAGGATAGCAAAGACACTCCTGAGTAACAAAAACACTGCTGGAGGTATCACCATACCAAACCTTAGTCTATACTACAGATCCATAGTTGTAAAAACAGCCTGGTACTGGCTCCAAAATAGACACACAGATCAAAGAATAAGGCTTGAAGACCCAGATATTAGCCCACAAAACTACAGCCATTTGGTCTTTGACAAAGGGGCCCAAAGAATCCAATGGAAAAAGAACAGCATCTTCAACAAATGGTGTTGGCAAAACTGGATCTCCACATGCAGAAGATTAAAGCTAGACCTGTACTTGTCACCTTGTACAAGACTTAATTCCAAATGGATCAGGGACCTTGACTTAAGGCCAGAGTCTATAAAAACCGTAGTTGAAAGGGTAGGGAATTCTCTCGAGCTGATTGGGCTAGGCCAACATTTCCTAAACAGACATCCAATGGCAGAGTCTCTGCTACCAACTCTCAACAATTGGTATCTTGTGAAACTAAAGAGCTTCTGTTCAGATAAAGAGATTTTAACACAAGTTCAAAGGCAACCCACAGAATGGGAGAAAATCTTCACTAACCACATATCTGATAGACCTCTATTATCCAGAGTGCACAAAGAACTTAGAAAACTAAACTCCAAGATGGGGGCTGGAACTTATAAGAATCTTAATAGGGATGAAATTAAAATATCTAACAAATATCTGAAAAAAATGCTCCACTCCTTAGCCATCAGGGAAATGCAAATCAAAACTTCTGTGAGATATCATCTCACCCCGGTCAGGATGGCAAAAATCCACAATACAAACAACTCCAAATGCTGGAGAGGATGTGGAGAGAGGGGAACTCTCCTACATTGCTGGTGAGAATGCAGGCTCATACAGCCACTCTGGAGAGCCGTCTGGAGATTCTTAAAGAAATTAAAGATTGAAATGCCATATGACCCTGCTATTCCACTTTTGGGAATAACCCCCCATGCAGCAGAGGTTCACCTCGATAGCACAAGCACGACCATGTTCATAGCAGCACTGTTTACAATAGCAAAGTCATGGAATCAGCCCAAATGTCCAACAGTTGACGAGTGGATAAGGAAACTGTGGTACATCTATACAATGGAGTACTACTCAGCCATAAAAAATGATGAATTAATGGAAAATGCCGGGAAATGGATGTCATTAGAGACAATTATATTAAGTGAAGTATCCCAGACCCAGAAAATTAAGCGCTGTATGTACTCCCTAATAGGTGGCTCCTAGTACCAAACCCACCCAGCCCACCTTGAGACACTTAGGTAAATGTATGTATTACCTACAGTAATTGCAAGGATTATGAACAGGAGGGATGGGATAGGAGGGCCACGCCAGAAACAAGGAGAGAGGGGACCATGTTACAGCAGAGAAAATAGGCCTCTATCAAGGTCTGCGAGTATGCAATGGGACATCTGGTTAAGTTCTCAGACTTTTCGTTCCTGATCATCTACAACTGAGGGCGTGTGATCTCACCAGAAGGGGAGGACATATAGTCTGGCAGATAATAAGTAACCATTTTGCAAATGGGTGGTTGACACCTCCCTCACTGTGGTTTCCTACTTTTATTGCATCTACCTTTGAATATATTCTTTTTTTTAATATATTTTTATTATTATTTCAGCTCATACAAACTTAATAGGTACACTAGTTCCCTCCCTCCCTCCTCCTCTCCCTGAACCCCCTGCTCCCCCTCCCCTCACCCATCCCTCCCCATCCTCCAGTGCCTCCCGCCCCAATTCCCAGAGTGTCCTTTTTTGTGCATGCCTGATTCTCCTCTGGGCCCTCCTCTCCAATGACGTACAAGGACCCAGTGGCCTTTCCCTGAACCCTTTCCCGTGTTTCCCTTAAGTACAGGATCACTGCTGTGGCTGCCAATTCCTTGCCTCCAAGGATCCTGGTGCCTTTAGCCGATGCTAGACTTTGTGAGGTCAATAGTGTGTTGTACATTGCGCAGGGCATGCAAAGTCCAATTATGATCGCTTCGGCCCTAACTTGTGTGGAGTATCTTGCAAATCATTGCTCCTCCCATCCTTGTGCTCTTACACTCTTACCGCCCCCTCTTCCCTGAACTATGCCAGCCTAATCTCTCCCCATCCTGAAGCTCAGGGACATTTGCGGAAGAGGGGGCGGTAAGAGTGTAAGAGCACAAGGATGGGAGGAGCAATGATTTGCAAGATACTCCACACAAGTTAGGGCCGAAGAAATCATAATTGGACTTTGCATGCCCTGCGCAATGTCCCAATACAATATTGTCCCCACAAAGTCTAGCATTTGCTGAAAGCACCAAGATCCTTGGAGGCAAGGGATTGACAGCCAAAATAGTGTTCCTATGCTTAAGGGGAACACAGGAAAGGGTTCAGGGAAATGCCTCTGGGTCCTTGTATGTTATCGGAGAGGAGGACCCAGAGGACAGTCAGGCATGCACATTAAAGGATTCTCCGGGGATTGGGGGAGGGGAGGCACTTGGGGGTGGGGAGGGAGGGGTGAGGAGAGGGCGAGCAGAGGGGTGGGGGGAGGAGGAGGGAGGAAGGGAACCGGTGTACCTATTAGTTTGTATGAGCGGAGATATAAAAAATGTTAAAGTCTCAAAAAAAATACTACAGCTTTTGTTTCCTTTTGCTACAAACTTGTAGATCCACTTGCCTCTTTGAATTCCCTGAATATACATATTAAAATTATTTTAGAATGTAAAATTTGGAACTTGGTCTGGATAATTTTTGGATTACTATCAGATAATTTTTACCTGTATTCTTTTGCATAGAGCCATGCAAAATATACAAATGTTAATATAAGATAATGATTGTGCAGTTTGCTTGCACATTGCTGATGAAATCATGACAATAAAACTTAAGGAAACAAGGGATTTATATACTTACCATAGTTTAGTTACAGTTGCTAGTCCTGCTTGGCAGGAGAGCCCACTGGAACATCAAGGGTCCAGAGAACTGGTCACATCATATCCATATAATAGCTGAGAGAGAGAGAGAGACAATCCTTACTTGCCAGACCAGCATGTCTAGACAAGTATATACAAGGATATCAACTTCCTCAACCAGCTCTCTGTATTTTATTTACCTATCCAGGGCCTAGTCCCACCAACCGTGGGTTGGACCTTTCTCATTAGCTATAAAATCTCCTGCAGGTTTGCTCTGGGCTTAACTAAACTACTAATTCTCTACACATGTATTCAGAGCTCAAAACCTCAATATTCAAGTTGACACCGCCATCTAACTATAATATTCATCTTCCCAAACAGAACAAATCAACTAAAATGAAAATATTCTTCATTTATTGAATATGGACTAAATGCCAGGCATTTTACACAATTGGTAATTGTTTATCAGAGTTACTCTGCTTTTCACATAAGATGTAGAAACCAGAAATTCAATAATATCAAACTACTTGCTATAATTGGAGTTAATGGGGATTTTGAACTTAGCTATTTTTACTATAAGATTCAGACTTCTCAATAATATTGACTGTTGCTTGACCTCACAGAAAACAGGACCTGAGTTGTTCTAGTTCTGCATGAAAAGTTATGACTATGTATTTCTAGTAAATAGTTTCTGGCCTCACAAAATTCTAGGCAGTGTTAAAAATATCTAAGTGAAGGAAGAAAGAAAAGAGTGAATGTATGTGCATACAAGTGCACATGAAATATGAAAATATAGATACACAATATCATTATGAAAGTACTTAATTACAGACATTACTAAAACAAAGAATAATCATTATGAAGTATTTTTGTGCATGTAGAGGGATAGCTAAATTGCAAATGATATCAGTGTATATACTTTATGCTATGTGATATTTGGGGAAAATCGATCAGCTTGGTAAAGTTAAATATAAGATAAAATTTTAATGTAATTTTTGAACTTTTATCTTTTTAATTTAAGGATGCAAAATTGAATAAATTAGAAATACAGTGTGGCATTCCTGCAATCCCAGTGCACAGGTAGATGAGGCAGGAGGACTGTAATTTTGAAGCCACTCTGGACTATATGTCAAGACACCTTAACTCAACTGCCTCTGAGGAAACAAAAAAGCCACAAACCACAACAAAAAGACTCCAAAAAATACTCACAATGAGTTTTTAAATTTTCTTTACCCAGATATTCTACATGCTTATGTTCTGTCATATAAGTACCATAACTTTATTTTTCTGAAATATTTGATTCAAAGTTGCAGTTATAATTCCCATTATTCCCAAATGTTTTAGGATGAAAATATTGTAGTTTGAAAGTATTTTAGTTTGTTTAACTAAGAAATGCACATTTTATAATATAAATGTAAAATTACTGTTATTTCACCTATGGTTTATACTCAAATTTGATCAAATTTCCTAGTAATGTTCTTTAGTAGGATATATATTTTTATCTCAGTTCATTATAGAATTTAATTTCTTTAGTGTTTGTTCTGTGTCATTTATTCTGCCTTTTTGCTTTCAGCCTCATGTTTTTGAAAAGGGAAAACCAATTATCTCATAGAATTCATGCTTGTTTGATGTTCCCTCATGATTAAATTTACACTATGCATGTTTGAAATAAATACCACAGAAGTCAGTGTATGCCTTGTTAGTGCATCAAATAAAGAGCCACAGGACGTAATTTTAAATCTGCCTAAGTGATGTTTCTTTTATAACTTGGTTGAGGTGGTGTCCTCCAGACTTTTCATTGTACAATTCCTGTTTTATCCATAAATTATATAAAGATATGCAGATTAGGTAAATATATTGTTCCAACTGAAACTTTATACTAGTTTGCTTACCAGTATAGCAGTGATGATTCTATAATTAATCAGTTATTGCAATTGTGATTGCTATATGATGATTTTCTAAGTCCATGACTTCTTTGAAATTTGTTAATTGACATTATCCATGGGCAGGAGAGATTGTTCAGGGGTTAAACCTCCACCTTTCAAGCAAAAGGTCCTGATTTCAGATAACAGATCCCACATGAAAATGTCAGTCAGAAATATTGGTCTGCACTTCTGGCCCTAGAAGATGAAGTCTGGGATGCTCCAGAGCAAAATAAAGGTGATTCCTGAAGTTACCCTTGGTCCTCCACAGACACACACACGATGTCCTCTGATACACACACACATACACACACACACGTGCATGCACACTGTCATAGTTAAACACAGGTGTCAACTTGACTCTTGAGGGTTTGGGCTCCGGGCACAGTTGTAGAGAGTTGATGGTTGAGTTAAGCCCAGAGCAAACCTGAAGGAGATTGTCTAGCTGCTGGGGAAGACCCAGCCCATGGTGGGTGGGATTAGGCCCTGGATAAATCACAGAGAGCTGGTTGAGAGAGTTGGTATCCTGGTCTGACATGCTGGTCTGGCAAGTAAGATTGTCCATCTCTCAGCCGTTATGCAGTGATGGTGTGGCCAGTTCCCTCAGCCCTGGTGTTGGTGCGTGCTCTCCTGTCAAGCAGGACTAAGAACTGTAACCAGGAATCATAAGAGAATAAACCCTTGTTCCCTTAAGCTGTTTGATGGTCATTTATCAGCAACCATGCAGGCTGACTGCTACACACACCTATACACACATGCCAAGAAAATTACCTAGTAGTGAAATGCTTTCTCTTTTGCCATCTATTGCTAATTCAATCATTTATTTATATCTCCATGGACTTATATATTTAGAGATAACTATTTTACTTAATGTGTTGCTAGCATTACTTACCTATTTATTGTTAATAATGAGGACATTTTTTAAATCTTCTGTGTATGTGGAGTGGTAAGTGCTTGAACATGTAGAGACTAGAGGTTGAAATAGCATGTCTTCCTTAATTACTTTCCACCTAACTGGCCAGCAAGTACGAGGATTCTCCTGTCTCCTCCCACCCAGAATTGAAATTATAAGAATACTCACCACGCTCATCATTTTACATGGGTGCTATGCGCATGAGTCCAGGTCCTTATGCTGGTATGGCGGGCATCTTAATGATTTAACCAAGATCTTCCAGTCTGTATTTTTCTTTTCTTCCCTCCCTCCCTCTCTCTTTCTTTCTTTCTTTCTTTCTTTCTTTCTTTCTTTCTTTCTTTCTTTCTTTCTTTCTTTCTTTCTTTCGTTCGTTCGTTCTTTCTTTCTTTCTTTCTTTCTTTCTCTTTCTTTTTCTTTCTTTCTTTCTTCTTTCTTTCTTTCTCTCTCTTTCTCTGTCTCTCTCTTTCTCTCTCTCTTTCTCTCTTTCTCTCTCTTTCTCTTTCTTTTTCTTTCTCTCTCTCTTTCTCTCTTTGTTTCTTTGTTTCTTTCTCTCTTTCTTTCTTTCTTTCTCTCTCTCTCTTTCTCTCTCTCTTTCTCTCTCTCTTTCTCTTTTCTCTTCTCTCTTCTCTTTGTTTGTTGTTTTTTTTTCTTTGTTTCTCTCTTTCTCTCTCTTTCTCTTCCTTTCTTCTTTTTTCTTTCTCTTTCTTTTTTTCTTCTTCTTTCTTCTTTCTTTCTTTCTCTCTCTTTCCTCTCTCTCTTTCTCTCTCTCTTTCTCTCTTTCTCTCTTTCTCTTTCTTTCTTTTCTCTCTTTCTCTCTTTGTTTGTTTCTTTGTTTCTTCTCTCTCTTTTTTCTTCTTTCTTTCTTTCTTCTTCTTTCTTTCTCGCTCTTCTTTCTCTCTTTTTCTCTCTCTCTTTCTCTTTCTCTCTTTCTTTCTCTTTCTCTCTTTCTCTTTGTTTGTTTCTTTGTTTCTTTCTTCCCTTCTCTCTCTTTCTCTTTCTTTCTTTCTTCTTTCTTTCTTTCTTCTTTCCTTTCTTTCGTCTTTCTTCTTTCTTCTTTCTTTCTTTCTCTTCTTTTTCTTTCTTTCTTTCTTCTTTCTTCTTTCTCTCTCTTTCTCTTCTCTCTCTTTCTCTCTCTCTTCTCTCTTTCTTCTCTTTCTCTTTCTTTTTCTTTCTCTCTCTCTTTCTCTCTTTGTTTCTTTGTTTCTTTCTCTCTTTCTTTCTTTCTTTCTCTCTCTCTCTTTCTCTCTCTCTTTCTCTCTCTCTTTCTCTTTCTCTCTTTCTCTTTCTCTTTGTTTGTTTGTTTGTTTGTTTCTTTGTTTCTCTCTTTCTCTCTCTTTCTCTTTCCTTTCTTTCTTTCTTTCTTTCTCTTTCTTTTTCTTTCTTTCTTCTTTCTTTCTTTCTTTCTTT
This sequence comes from Typhlomys cinereus, assembly GCA_023101885.1. Classification (NCBI taxonomy): domain Eukaryota; kingdom Metazoa; phylum Chordata; class Mammalia; order Rodentia; family Platacanthomyidae; genus Typhlomys; species Typhlomys cinereus. The sequence continues at coordinate 3,926,806 of JALPQD010000158.1, read as the reverse complement.
CTCTCTCTTTCTCTCTCTCTCTTTCTCTCTCTCTTTCTCTCTTTCTCTCTCTTTCTCTTTCTTTCTCTTTCTCTCTTTCTCTCTTTGTTTGTTTCTTTGTTTCTTTCTCTCTCTTTTTCTTTCTTTCTTTCTTTCTTTCTTTCTTTCTCTCTCTCTCTTTCTCTCTTTTTCTCTCTCTCTTTCTCTTTCTCTCTTTCTTTCTCTTTCTCTCTTTCTCTTTGTTTGTTTCTTTGTTTCTTTCTTTCTCTCTTTCTCTCTCTTTCTTTTCTTTCTTTCTTTCTTTCTTTCTTTCTTTCTTTCTTTCTTTCTTTCTTTCTTTCTTTCTTTCTTTCTTTCTTTCTTTCTTTCTTTCTTTCTTTCTTTCTTTCTTTCTTTCTTTCTTTTCTCTTTCTTTCTTTCCATGTATCCTAGGTTGGCCTGAAAGACATGCTCCTCCTGCTTCTTGAGTGTTCGAATTACAGATGTGTATTGCTGTGCCTGTCTTCCTCTAAGCTGAGATTTCTTCAGAGTGGACAGCAAGAAATTCTTTAATTTATGGCATATTCTCAAATCAGCTTTGTTTGCCCAGGGGGTCCTGTTTTCTTTTTTTTTTTTTTTTCTTTTTTTTTTTTCCTGAGGAATAGCTTTAGAAATCAAGATCTAAGTGCTAAGAATCCTCATTGTTACTTGGGTGCCACTGCTTGAAAGATTTAATAGACAATGGCAGAATATGTGCACTCATTCTCTGTTTCTCACTGTTCATGGACATTTATATATTTATCTATACATAATCATGTATAATCATAGCGTAAAGCCTATGGATACTTCTTTTTAATGTTTTATTTATTTATTTATTTTTATTGCATTTTTCTAATTACTTTTTTGCCTATTATACAAGCTCAATAGGTACCCCCTTTTTCTCCCTTCCCCTTCTCTTCCCCTATGGTCCCCTCATTGCACTCTCCACCACTTCCCACCCCCTCCCTCTCACCCCTTTTCCTTCCCTCCTTCTCTCTTGATACTTCCCATCCTCCAGAGCATATGTTTATGTGGGCGCTGAATTTCCTTTTGAGTCATCTACACTAGTGAGGGTTCAGGAGTCAGTGGCATAGCTTGGGGTCCCTTCTTGAGTATTAGTATGGGAACTCTATTATGATTGTTTAACCCTTTGCCTGTAAGGATCCTACTGCATGTAGACTTCTCCCCAGTGAACCATGGTAGACTTTGGGAGGTTGTTCACATGTCAGCCATTGTGCAGGTCAGGCAACGTCCAATCACATTGTGGCTATATCCTGGCTGCTGCAGCCCTGACATGTGTAGACTATCTTGTATATCGTTGGTCCTCCCCATCTTTAGGCTCTTACAATCTTGTCTCCCCCTCTTCCACAAAGTCTGGCTGGTCTGGTTCCAGGTGAATATTGGAAGGTCCTTGTCGTTCTGAATTATCGTTTGTTGTTGTTTTGATGTTCCAGCATCCTGATTGGTTGTTGAGGTCATCTCCTAACCAAAGATAAAAGACTGTTTAAATGAAGATCTTAATATAAAAAGAGACTCAAAGCTAGATGGAAGAATAGGAATAGGACACAGCAGTGAGAAGGATATGAATACTTATTATTCCTGTTCAATAACACATTTTATTTTAGAGTTTTCATTCCAATGTCTGTCTCTCCCTTTTGTACAGAGACAATATTGGCTCTTATTATATCCAATGTATTTACTCATTTATATAATTGAAGCTTGCAGTTGCAACTTCATTTCTTCTGCTATTTCTGGATTTTTAGAGGGGGGATTATGAAGAATAAAATCCAATATCTCTAGATTTTCTAAGACTTCAAAATTGCAGTTTTGACCTTTGACCTCCACAAATCCTCAATCCTAAGAACATGGATATTTATTCTGGATTCACAGAATTCTCAAAATTTTTGGTGAAGTTTCCACTATTACTTAAAACAATTCTCTAAAACTTAGGACTTCTGGTGAAATTTTATTTTTTAAAAGTGGTTTTTCAAAGTTCTAGGAATTGCCACTGACTCCTTACACTTCATTAGAGAGGAGGACCCAGAGGAAAGTTTGATATACACATTAAAGGATGCTTCAGAGATGGGGGGAGGGGGCACTGGAAGAAAGGGAGGGAGGGGGGAAAGGAAGGGGAAAAAGGGGGAGGGAACAGGGAGGTCCAGGAGGGGTGGAGGGAGGGAGGGGACAGGGGTTCCTATTACGTTTGTATGAGCAAAAAAAAAATTAAAAAAAAGGAAAAAAGAAAAAAATAAACACAGGAAAAAAAAAGTGGTTTTTCAAAAAGATTTGTGTGAATCTCGTCTGTTCTTTACAATAAAAATACATTACATGAATTAAAGTTATTTTAATATGGAAGATAAAAAAGTTGAGATTAGGATGTTTGGTAACCTGTCATGCTTTGAATATGAGTTGCCCTCCCAATCCATCTCATCCCTTATAGGTTGAAGTGTTTGAATCCTTAGCTGGTGCTAATGTTCTGGAAGGTTTTGGCATCTTTAAGAAGTAGAGTTCTTCTGGAGAAAGGCATACCATGTGGGTGAGATTGAGGCTTGATAACCCAGCCTTTCTTCCACTTGCTTGCTTTCCTAGTTTCCTAGTGACTAGCATGATCTGAACCAGCTTTCTGTTTTGGCCTTCAGCCACGCCCTATGCTAGGCAACTCCCATCCTAGTGAACTGTGTATCCTCTGAAATCATAAAAGTCAAACAACTCTCTTTTTCTCCACTAAATAGCTTGGTCAGAGTGCTGTCTCAGACTGAAGCAGAAAAGTAATGGCACCAGTGGTATTCTCAGGGTGAATAGGAAGCGGAGACTTTGATTTCCAAGACAGAATGCTCAGGAATCCAAAATTCATAACCACTAGAAACTTTTCTAATTTTCATCTGCCTATATCCCCACCCTAAGCATTTTAAATTCATCTTGTCCTTAGATTATAGGTCAATCCGTAAGTGCCTAAATCACTTAATTCCCACAACTGAATCTGGAACATAGTACTTAATACAAGATAAATTAACCTTTCTCCAAAACAATAGTGCATGGGAGCAATCAGTATTTCATAGCAAAATTCTAAACCATATCCACAATTTTTTCTCTAGCCTAAAGGCTTTTAGAACATGGTCATAAAATAGCTCAACTTTGAATATTTACAAAAGTTCAAGCTATTATCTCAGAGTTATCGATTCACAAGCTTGGTTGTCTTTTAGTGCTAAATCAAGACTGAAAAATTATTGGTAAGGTCAATGGCATTTGTCTTCTCTCACATTGCTTGACCTTCTTAATATAATTATAATAATTCTATTTAGGTATAATTTACTAGTTTTATGCCTTTCTTATTTTCTTCTGGAACTGCAAATGAGTAAAGAAATATATATTAAGTTGGAAATCAGGAGGGTGAAAGAAAAATCAAGTAGTCTGATCAACATACCTGACTGGATTTCATAATTAGGAATTATTTCAGCAATTGTTTTTTTCAGGAAATCCATTCACCTCTTTGAGTGGGAATTCAATTTGGAATTTCCTCATTAAACTGCATGTCAAAATACTGCTGGCTTCATGACTCATTGCTTTATTCAATATCTAGAGAATCTTAGGTGCTCTCCAAATTTAGGAAGGAAGAACAGCACAAAAATAAAATTCATATCTTCTTGAAAACTGAGTAGAAAGAACACAGATTCTCAAGCATTTGTTATGAAATTTTCAAATATAAAATGTTCATTTCTACTTTGGAACATTCAGAAAGTGAATATTAGCATTTAATTGTAGTTCTTCTTACTGGCACATCTTATCTGTAGGGTCTAAGTATGCTACAATTGTGTTACCTCTGGAATTGAGTTTCAGTTAAGACTGCTTGCTGAGCATGGTGACACATACGTACAGTTTCAGTACTTAGGATCACGTATTCCATGATAGATTTGGCTACATAATGAGATCCTACTCTCTAGCCTCCATCAAAACCAAATCAAACAAAAACAAAACAATAACCTCTCCATCTCCCCAAGATCATCAGAACAAAAGTTAGATTGCATATCGTTTTGAGATAAGGTCTCTCTTGTACCCCACCACGATCCTGCTGCTTCAGCTTCTTAAATGATTGGCTTATAAGTATATACTCCATGTTCTGTGATAGTCCCCTTTAAAAGGGCACTTGAAGTTGGTTTTAAGGATAAAATGTATACTCCCTATCTAATCAATAACATGAACTTTTATAATATTCCCATTCCTCACATATTTTTAAAATACATAATGTATCTTAACTTAATTTGTACTTTTAGAACTAAAAGAAAATGGGAGAAAATCTTTTTAAAATATTTAAAAATAAGATCCTATGTCCACAGATGTAAAATATCATGATTTCTACAGAAGAGAAGATTATGAAAATTTAGCGTATTTATGCTTAGATAAATGTTTTGGGGATAGTAGAACTGACAGGTTAAAAATAAAATACTACCCTAGATAAATGTTTTGGGGATAGCAGGGCTGAAAGGTTAAAATAAAACCCTAATGCATAACCAATAAAAAGGTTTTATTTTAATCATACAATCATATTTCATTATCTGTTCTTTTTCTTCTGATAAAGAAATTCATTTCTTTCTTTTTGAATGTTTAAATAAAGAATCTGATTACATATAATAAATTATTAAGGATCCCCTACTTGTTTTGCTTTCAATTATGTGTTCCATAAATAATCACGATGAATTTACTATTTCTACTAAATAGTAGAGAGGAGAACAAAAAATTTGCCAACTAATGGTTATATAAAAAACATTTATAACAGTAGTACCTGTTATCAATATTGACATCAATGTCATTAGTTATCTTTAGTGTTTTTTTTTTCTTTACTTGCTCTTAAGAGAAACTCTGTCTTGGCAAATAATTTTTGGACCACTAAACACATACATGCACACACAAAGACACACACCAATGCGTGTGCATGCATGTATACACACACACACAAACACACACACAGACAAATTTTATTATTGTAAGTCATTTTTCCAACATTTTAAAATTGGTTATATCTATGTATTTGAGTAATTTTAGTTTCTGAGTCACAGAATGGCTGTTTTTCTTTTTCTTTTTTTGTCTGTGTGTGTGTAAGAAGGTACAATATATCACTGTGGAGATCCAAGGGTGACTTCAGGAATCATTCTGGATTGCTTCTACCTCCTTTTTGTTTTGCTCTGGGATTTCCTGGGATACACCTACCAGAGCCAGAAGTGTAGGCCATCACCTTTTTGTCTGGCAATTTTGTGTGGGATCTGGGATCTGTACTCAGGGCCTTCTACTCGTGAGCCAGAGTCTCAACCCCTGAGCCATCTCTTCATCCCCAATAACAGCTTTTCTGATTCCTCCCTTCTGATTACATTGATTTAAATTTTTCTGAATATGTATAGCATAATTTCACATTCCTTCAAGTAGTGGAAGTGACTTAGATAAATAAATTTCTCTCTCATGTTTTATGCGTGTCTGTCACTGGATTCACTGGTTAAAGACAGGATTAATGCCATAATTACTTTTAAAAAAATTATAAAGTTGAGCAGAGTATTGGGAGGAAGGTAGGAAGGAGGAAAAGTTAGGGGTAGGGATATCTACTCATTGTGCTTGCTAATGTTATTATAACAAATAAATTAATACAAGATTTATTTATAAAGCACAATCAGTAATAAAACTTGGCATAACCACTTTGGAATATTGTTTGGCTATATTTAGTGAACCAAAATATACATGCACCTCATAAACCAACAAAGCAACTCCTAGTTTACAACCATCAAAGATGTACACATGTTTACCATGGACCCACTGCAGGATTAACATAGTAGAATTAATAGGAATAACAAAAGAGATGATTATGACAGCATGTGTGCTCAAGAAATAGAAACAGGAATATTGTGATTTCTAGGCCAGCATAGGCTACAGAATTAAAACTTAAAATTCAGACCAAAGAATAAATTGCCCCAAAAAGTGAAATTTCTCATGAGTTCAGTAGGGCAATGAATAAATAATTGAGGTATATTCACACATTGAATTTTATGCTGCGATGAGAATGAAAAATTTACAAGCTCAGACGATATAAAATAAAAAGGAATCAGGCAGAATACATGCTATTTTATTGTATTTATATAATTTTTTATTCCTTTAGTACTTCATGAATGGATATAGTGAATTTATACATAAAATTGAAAGGCAGATCTAATTTGTATTATTAAAATTCCCATCCCAAGAATCTAGTTGACCAAGAGTTTTGAGGAACACGGTTCAGGGCAGCACAACTCACATTTCTTCATTGTCAAGTATACTCAACTCACTTTCTTTTTTTTATAAAGTTCAGGATTTGAGACTGGGCACTTGTTCTGCCACAATGGGTGGTGATAATAATAGTACTGCATAGGTATACCCAGATACAATCTCATTCTCGATAGTTCCTCATTAGTTTTCCCAGAGGCACAGCACCCAGATAACTAGAGACTGTCTAGTTGACAACACTAACCTTTGATACATCTATAAAGAACTTATTCTCAGTAAGATCCCATTTCAATGCTTTCATCAATGATACACATACTGATGTATAATTCATGTTCCAAAAAGTGCTCAAGTACATGTTTTCAAAGGGAAAACAAGTAAAATCCAGTGGTTCACACATGCAAAAAGACTTGAAAATAGGAAAAAGACTGGAAAGAGAGAAAAAGGGTTGTAATGGGAAGAGAAAGGGGTTTGGGCTTGGGGATTAAGGTGTGACCATCATCCAGAATAACCACATGGGGAGGGACTTGGCTATCTGGTGAGTCAAGGTAGGACATGCTAGTAGTTTCATAGTGGTTTCCTTCAGTCAGGGAAATGACTGGAAGAGACCATGAAGGGATCCACTGATGTGCTGTTTCTTTATTTCAGACCTATTTACATAGGCAGATTTCATTTGGGAATAATATATACCATGCATTAAACATTAGACTTATGATGTGCCTATTCTATGTTAATAAAAAGATTATTTAAAGGCATCAAGCCCTAAAAGCCAATAGGCTATCCTGAGAGGTACATACTCAATTTGTCCTGCCTTTTATTGTTTTCAAAACTATTGGTTTTTCTGTTTAATTCAATTCCAGTATGTGGGGAGAATGATGTTTTGTACAATATTCATTCTGAGATTAGGAGAACAATTAGATATTGCAGTTTAATTTTAACAGTGTGTTCTGGAATACCAAGTTTTTACATAAGCAATCTTATTATCAATCGGTGATGTGCAAAACTGTATAAGTGAAGCAGAAATTGCTGTGAGTCTGTAGCTTTGACAAATGCCACCACAGTCCTGCACCCTGCTAATCACAGTTATGGATACTGCATCAGGAAATAGTCCTTGAAAGATTAATTAAATTTTATTATAGAAACTAAAATGAATGCAAAGGACAGGGAGAAAAAGTTTACAAAAGGCGTGACAAGACAGCGGCTTATTGAATTGAAGTGATATCTTGCCATGTAAACAGAAAGATAATTAAGTGCACTGAAGATACTAAATTGGAAGGTGTTTCCTTGACTAGCAAAGATGGAGAAAGCATTCTTTTTGGACTTGGAAAGGTTAAAGTCAGGGCAGGAAATAAAATTAAATTCAACCAGGGGAAAATAGAATCTGGTATGCCTGGAGAAAGTAATCTGAAACACAAATATTCTGTTGAGAGAGAAGTTGAAAAGGCTAGTATCCCGAGAGGACTGAGAGGAGCTAAAGCATAAAAATCAGGCACCAGGACTTGATAGGACTGGAAGGAATAACCAGTGACGATTCTTGACTCTGAGGGATCATTTCTTCTTTCCCTTTGAGTTTCTTTGGAGCTCCTTTCAAGGTGACTAGAAACCTGGAAAGGTAGAAGGAACACGAATATGGAATGATATGAGGATGAGGACAATCCTGTCTTTGATCCTTGCATGCTACATAGACACAATAATATCTCAATTTTAAAATTATATATCCATTTGAACATGCTTCTGTGTGCTAGTATCTGTACTTGTGTCTGTTTATGCACGTGTTGGATTTCCTATTATAACACTGTGCTTAGAACCTAGCTGTCATAAGGCCTGAACTGTGGTATGGGGCTTGTCCCACCTTGACCTGCACCTCATCAAATACAAAACCAAGTTTCTAGCACTCTTAACCTTGCCTTCCTTTTTATATTCTCTTTTTGTTGCCGCATTTACCAGAACTGTGCATAATATAAGCTGTTCCTGAATTCATGCGCTATATTATATAAATAATTCATAGGATATGTTACATGCTCTATTTTGTGTTAAAAACTTTTCATTTGCTGATAGAAATTCTAGCACTAGTAAGATGTCAGTAAAATGAAGGTGTGCAAAGTTAAGAGGAAAGCACCCCGAATCACTATGATTCCAACACACTTTTGTATAGGCTAAACTCAATACTTGTACATTATTATAAATATGTCAACTTCTGGTACCCTTTTAGCAAATTTATTTTCTGCTGAAGATGAAAAAGCAGCCTATTTTTTACAATTTATAATGAATAAATATTCCAGAGTTCCTGAATACAAATCTGAGAATTATCAGTCACCGGGAAAGAGAATTTATTTCTACTCTGCTAAAAATCCTTGTCTTCAGAAGCAACTTTTCAGACATGTTATTATTGGACAGATGGCAAAATAATATGTGAGTTTTATTTAATTTGAGACATTTTATTTGGATTTTTTTAACAGATCTTGGTTCAAGTTTTGGGCAAAGGTAATTTGTTTAACAGTTGATCTCTGAAAACACACAAAACAAGAGTGCATTATTGGGCTGGCAAGAAAACCCAGCATGCAAGTTGCTTGCTCACAAACCTGGTGACCAGATTCCCATCCCCAGAAATCAACACATGGTGGAAGGAGAGAGCTGACTTCTGAGAGTTGGCCTCTGACTTCCACCTGTGCATCATGATATGCAAATTCTCTCTCTCTCTCTCACACACACAAAAATATTTTAAAAGATCGCATTATTGGGACTGGAGAGGTGGCCAAGGGTTAAGCCTCTGCCTTACAAGTAAAAGGTCCTGAGTTCAGATCCTGGATCACACGTAAAAATGCCAGGTGGAAATAGCAGCAGCCTGTACTTCAGGTCCTGGATGCCTAGGAAACTCCAGAATAAAGCAAAGCCAAGGTAGGGCAATCCAGGATTCCAGAATGATTCCTGAAGTTGCCCTTGGGTGTCCACAGGCATATACAGTGCCCTCTGATACATACAGATACATAGATACACACACACAGACATACACACACACATACACACAAATAAAAATATCACATTATTTAAAAAACACATTTTTAAACAATTTGAACTTTGAATACCACTTAAGAATGCTAAAGGAATGAAGTAGAGCCTGTTTACATCTGATGGCCACAGAAGATGGGGAAGTACATGCCATTTATCCGTAGTGTCTCATCCTATTGACTAAGGGAAAACAATCAAATATGTTCTCACATGTTGCTATGTCCTGGCAGCATTGTGAATTGCTTTTGAAAATGGTGATTCTAGGCAGTGACACTTGCCAGCAAGAGCTCATACCTGCTAGCAAGTATGACATTTAAAGACAATGGTAATTTCTCTTTTCTGCACATATCTGGCAATGTGCATAGAAGGTATTGAGTCTCGTTGAAAGACTGATGGGCTAAGGGATACAATAAGCACTGATAACAGTATGTCAAGGAGCTTTGGGAGGCTTTCAGACAGAAAGGTGAGTCGATCATCATAAATCAGGTGCCAGAGGCTTCTTTCTCAAAGTCATGATCCCCATGACTAGAATAGGGAAACTTCAAGTAGAAGGCAATATCAATGTCAAAAGAGTTTTAGAGGCCTAAAGAATTTTTTTTTGAAAAAATAAAATAGGAAAAAGTTTTGTTATCCACACTGGAAGACAGAGCACAAAATTGAGGTTCAGGAATGAAAGGAAAACTGCAGCAGTTGATGGTCTTTGGATTTTGTCTGATGGAGAATTTCATTTGATGTCGGTCTACAGAAATCCCCCTACTTTCTCACTCGTGCTAGAATTGATCTGAGCAAACTGGTGGGAGTCACCTGGTAGTGAAAGCTCTGGGACTGAGAAGAATGAAAAAGCAGGGACACCTGACACCTGTCAGAGAAACAGATCCTTAACATCTGCAAAGAACTAACCGTATTTTGCCATCATGTTTCTCTCATTTGTGCCATTACAGGCATGCATATTTCTAGGTCAGCGTACATTATTAACACATGTAAAAATACTCATATACCTATCAATTTCTACTTAAATAGCATGTTAACTTTCACCTTTTATGAGTATTGTGCATAATAAAAATAATAAAATGAGTCATTTGTTTGAATTTTGTAATCCTACTAAATGTCTTAATTAATAAATTTCAAATTTCTAACACTTTGCATAATGTCTTATAATAATACTTAATTTGTTGTCACTATATTAAGACTGTATAAGAAATCAAATGTTATTATTTTTCTTTTCTTTTTTTTCTTTATTTATCTTTTCATTTTTTGAGACAAATTCCTGGAATATAACAGGGGCTGACTATGAAGTCCTAATCCTCCTGCCTCATTTTCACAAATGACCGCCGGAATTAAAGGTGTGCACAAGTACACCAAGCTTCTGGGGTCTTCATAAAGTAATATTTAAACTCTGTATTTCCAACTTTAGCAAAAAAGAAAAAAATGTGTATTCTAATAGGAATATTAGTGCCTTACTGTTGAGATATTGTGAGTTTGTTTTATCAGTGTTCCAAACGAAGGAGTTGTGACAGTTACACATGAACTTATGTTCTTTCCTAAAATACTGCAAATCTAATGTAAGTTTAAGATGTACCATTTAATAGTAATCACCACTCATAATGTGTGGTTAATTTATTTTATTCATATAAAACTCTGGAGTACTTACTGTAATTATCAGGAAATAGAGGCAGAGAATGATGAAGTAACTTGGTGAAGTCTTCCTGGCTGAATGTGCAAAGCTAGACTCTGGTAATTAACTCTAGATTTTGTTCTTGTGAATATTACTCTGACTGTAACATTTTATTCAGGTCTATAGAGAGCAAACTAAAGTGATCTCTAGATAAAATGCCCAATGAACACATTTCTTATGCAGTAAGGCTTATTCATCTTCCTATTTTTCTCCCATTTGGCAAGTTGCTTACATTTTTCTTCTTTTGCACTGGAGTATCCTCACAAAGCCCGAAGGATCTTGAAAGAGCAATAGGATGGGATTCTATTGTCTTCTTAACTAAGACCTTTTCTTCCTCTTGTGACAATGATGTTTGTCTGTCCCTGCCATACATCCATCTTTTTTAATTTTTTTATTATTATTTATTCAATTGTGCATGTGTTCGTGTGTGTGTGTAGAACCACAGACGAATTCGGGAACCACCTTCTCCTTGTTTACTCTGTCCCGGGATTCACAGGCTCCGCCCTACCAGGACCAGAAACACAGGCCGCCCCCGCTCCCGCCCGGCGTCTATACGTGGGGTCTAGGATCCGAACTCAGGACCTTCCACCTGCAAGGCAGAGGCTTAACCCATGAGCCACCTCTCCAGCCCCCATACATCCATATTAAAGCATTAAAACCGGTAAAACTGTAGGTAATTCTTGCGATGTACAATGTTATGATCTGCCCTTAATTCACATACATGAGAGACCTAAAGATATAATGGAGTTCCTACATTCGTGGCCAGCCCAAGAAAGGGCCCCAAGGTATGCCACACAGTCCTGAACCTTCACTGGTTTAGACGATTCAGAGGGGACTTCAGGGCCCAAATAAGCTGAAGTTCTGAAGGGGGGGAGGGAAAAAGCAGGAAACGTCAAGAGGAGAAGGAGGGAGGAAAAGGTAGAGGGAGAGAGGAAACAGACCAGGATGAGGGGCTAGAAGGGGAGATGGAAGAGAGGAAAGGAAGTGAGGAGCAGGGGGGTGAGGGTACCTACCCATTGAGCTTGTATAGCTAGGTGAAAAATAAATTTTAAAAAATGTATGTATCAACCGCAATGTTCATGCATTTGCAATCAGTGATTCAGTCTTGGTGCTACACACAGAATCAACATGAAGAAAGTGAGTATGTTATGTTAATTTACTGATGATTTAGAAAATATTGGACCTATTTTTGCCATCAAGAGACGAGTCAATGTTTTAAATATTTAAAGCAGTGCTATACCACTGAAGAAAAGTATTTGGAATTATAAAGAGATAATCAATTGGGCATTTCTTCTTTCACTTGTCATGTATTCATTATTTACAAACTACTCTGAACAACAATTTTCAATTTAGATTTTTCTTCCTATTATCAAAGATGATGGTACATTGATTTGGGTACTCTAACACATTTCTAGAGGATACAGTTCCAAAACATTTTGTATTTTCCTTGGAATGCATTTTAGGCTTGCCGCATCTTTAGGGTTATTGTAGAGCCATGCAGAAAATTCTAAAAGGTTGGAAATATTTTAGTGGATACTAGATTTTATTTAAATATGTGCATCTACCCAAAGAAAAAAATTGTCTCTCTCTGATGTTTATAAAGTTAACAGCAATATCTACTCACTTTCAATGTTCAATTAACGATTGAAGAATATAAAAAGTTGTAAACTGAAGACTTTGAAAACTTTTTGTTTGGTTTCTTTGTTTTCTTTTAGAACAAGTATCGAGGTTTATTCAGTAGTAACTTTAAAAAAAAGTGAAAGATGCTTTTTTCAAGGCAGTTACAAAATATTCCTGATTTATAGAACTAGTATTACATATTTGCATTTTTCAACTTAGATATGATAGACCTCCAAGCAGTTTAAAACAGTTATTTATAAATTGTGTCCACTGTGGTGGACTATTTCCTAAATTTCTGAAGCTACTTCCCACTGGAGAATAAGAATGAATTTTGACAATCTTATTCAGTTATACCAAATGTAATGCAAATATTTTATGAATATTCACAGTAAAATTAGAGGTTATTGGAGCCTTAAGATTTTAATAAATATGGAAATACAGTTATTTTTGTCAGTCTCTGAGTATTAAAAATGCTACATTGGGAAAAATTTTCTGACAAATACAATAGTTTTGGGATTACTTGGAAATAGCAAGAAATTCAAAGGATCTGAATATGTTGTCCTATGAGCATGTATAGAGTGCCTGTACAGATTTTCCTCAAGATAGGCTTAATAATAAAATCATTTTTAAATGTTTTTTGAAAGAACAACATCTGTTTCACTCATTGTATTGTCTCTTAGAAGTCATAATCAGTGTGTATTATGTTTGATGTATTTTTCTTATTCTTTGAAACTTTCATGCATAAATACAAAGAACTATGTGTTTTTTCCTCATCCTACACATTCCTATACATTCCTTCTTCTCTCCAACCAACCAGTCTCCCTTCTACTTTCACACCTTTTTGACATGTGTGACTCACTGGGTTTCATTTGGGATGCCTGCACTGGCAATTGCCTGATGGGAGATTGTAATGCAGAGAACCACAATTGCCTAAAGTGAGAGAAAAAAATGACTATAAAGTGCTTAACTCTAAATGGGAGATCAAAATCAGTCTTCTAATCCTAAGTGCTCAAGGAAACTTGCAGAAGAGGAGTTTGAAAGAATTTTTAATGTAAGCTTTATAAGTGTGTCTTATGGTTTGCTTATAAGAACTGACTTTATATTGCTTTTGATAACTCTCGTTGCAATGCTTATTAAAAATTTTCAGTCTTACTGCCCTTTCTTCCACAAATTTCCCTGAGCTTCAGGATGGGAAAAGACCATAAGAGCACAAGGATGGGGAGGAGTAATGATATGCAAGATACTCCACACAAGTTAGGTGTGAAGCAATCATAATAGGACTTTGCATGACCTGTGCAATGATCAACACATTATTGACTCCTCAAAGTCTAGCATGGACTAAAGGCACTAGGATCCTTAGAAGCTACGGATTAACAGCCACAATAGTGTTCCTATATTTATGGAGAACACAAGAAAGAGTTCTAGGAAATGGCACTGAGTCCTTATACCTCATCAGAGAGGAGGGCCCAGAGGAAAGTTTCACATACACATTAAAGAATGCTCCAAGGATTGGGGAGGGGAGAGGGGGAGAGGAGGCACTGGGAGGTAGGGAGGGAGGGGGGTAAAGAAAGGAGAAAAAGGGGGAGGGAACTAGGGGTTCCAGGGAGAGTTGGAGGGAGGGAGGGGACTGATGTACCTATTAAGTTTGTATGAGTGGAAATAAATAAATAAATAAATAAATTAATTAATTAATTAAAGAAAATGCCACCAATTACCATTTTTCCCAATGGGAAAGTAATAAAGATATTTAAGCAGTATAAAAAAAAAAAAAGAAAAGCCCAATGTTTTGCTATTTCTACCTTATTTCATTCTCATTCTACCTTTTATGTTTTCTTTGGCCTTTTGAAATTTTTCAGAAATGCTTTTCTTTTGCTTTGTTTTTAATTAGTTCTGCTATGTTGAACTTCTTTCAAGTAACAATGTTGGAATAAATTAATCTTAATTCCAAAAAAAATTTTTTTCAGCAAGCATAGGTGACCAACTTTGGAATGGTAGTGGATAAAGCTGGTTTATGGGCACATTCTAAGCCAGGGCACAAGTATCAGGGAATCACACACACTTGGATGAGATGCATCAGTAAGTTGTAGGTCCTATCTCGTATCTTCTTAGAATTCCTGTTACTATGTCCTTAGAGAATGAAAGTCACACATCTGCTAAGTCAAAAGTTTATGTAGTTCCACTTATGTATTCTTCTAAATCTTTATTGTTATTTAAAGATATTTAGATACAGGACCTTCTCAATATAAATTGACTTTACTTGCTTTTCCTCCTTTTTAAGATTTTTCTTTGTAATTCTGTGCTATAAGATCCAAGTTTATAACTGTAGTGTCCACTTACCCACGGCGTAGCGTGTTTCAGCCCACTCACACACTCATTCACATGCTCTATTACACAGCTGCTGGCTGTGTTGATGAAGAGGCCGTTCCCACCTCCGCCTCCGTTCCCACCTCCGCCTCCGTTCCCACCTCCGCCTCCGTTCCCACCTCCGCCTCCGTTCCCACCTCTGCCTCCCGTTCCCACCTCCGCCTCCATTCCCTAGAGACTCAGTCGCGGAATGGGGAGTCTGTCTAGTCTTCAGCAGATCTCAGTTTATTGGGAGAAACAAAGGAGCTTATATAGCAAAAGACAAAAAGCGCCAAATGGCTGGCCAATTATGTCAAAGGTCAAAACATCCTTTAGGTGCTAGTGGCCAAGTTCAATGTCAATCAGCACAGAGGGCAGGTAGATACCTGAAAGACAATTAGGGCTCTCTGTGAAGTGATCAGGTTCATGCCCAGGACACTTGCCATCAGCGCCATCTTTAGTCCCATGTGCTCGGCCATGCCCTGGGGCAAATCCTGAGCGGGCCCAACAATAATCCTGATAGATTTTCCAGTTGAAAAATAGAATATGGAATGAATTCTTAGATTTTAGCTATTCTTGTACCAAGGGTACCTGCTACTGGAATCACAGAAACTTTCTATTTAGGATAAGCAAGGCTTATCCACAGTACTAGAATTAATCACTGGTTCCCTGTTCTAAATCTTTTTAAGTCTGAAGTATTTTTTATGAAATTTTGTATTCTATATGAGGAGGCATTCCCTACAAATTGATAGTGGAAGTCATAGGATTGCTATGTAATCTCAATCTCGAATGGTGAATGATGCATCATTTAGAACACTACCAAAAATTATGTTCTTAATCAAAAATGATCCAAATACCCTCTGATGTTGTTTTCTATAATAACTGAATATATTGGTATCAAGGTTTTAGATATATTTCTATCAGAGTTTAACAATATCAGTAAAAAATGGTAAAATAAAAGTAAAAATTAAAATAAGATTCCCTAAATATCAAGAGAAACATTGATCACTTAATTTCTTCTTTATCAGAGCAACTATTTCATTTTTTTTTTTTACTGAGACTTTGAAAGCAAGGCCGGTGATCTATGAACAATACCTACCTTGAACACACAGGAATATACTGCAACCAACAATAGCTTGAAAAACTTTATTGAGGATTATATCTTCATTATTCTAAAATATGAAACCTTATTATTGTGTATAGCAAGACGTTCAAATTGCATACAGCTGGGAATGTTTTATTTTGACATTATTTCATTAAGTAGGTCCCCAAGGGTTTTTGTTCAAAAACTTATGGACACCCTTCAGGTGTTTCCAACCTGTCCCATACAGGTGATGGAAGTTATGTCTGTGATTCAGGACAAAATTGTTAACTTACTTCTGAAAATAATATGCTTTTTGATGTTAAAATTTGGATTTTGTAGGTGATAACTTCATTTTTCAATGTTGAAGGTTTGGACATGCCTGTGAGGATGATATTCTTACCATTATCTGTCACTAGAAAACATTTTCACACCTTGGAATCCATTGATTTTGGCACTTAAGGCTATTGAAGACAACATGAATTCTTCCATGGATGCAATTTTGGGCTAGCCTTAGGATTCCATGCAAGTTAGATCCTTGCTATGGACATACCAACTCTAATTATTTCTTAAGGGAGAAGTAGTAGGTAGATATTTTTGTGACTTCTTTTGGTTCAGCAAAATTGGGTTTGGTACTAAATATCCTGTTTATTTTTCTGAGGTCAAAGCTGAGTGTCCAAGTTTGTATGCTTTTTCCCAGTTCGGACCTGTGTGTGTGTGTGTGTGTGTGTGTGTGTGTGTGTGTGTGTGTGTGCTTGTGCTCATGTGCAGAAGAATTTTCATACCATATGTAAGAGTACTATGGGAGATAGCTACTCATGCCAACTTGGCAACTGAAGGCTTCAGCTCTGTGCACATTTGTAAAGAATTAATAGTGTTGTTAAGCCTGAATAAGCCTGCAGGAGATTGTCTGATTGATAGGGATGAGTCAATTTATGATGGGTGGGATTATTTCCCTGGACTACATAAAATGGAGGAAAATGGTTCAGTAAGTTGTCATTCTTCAGCATACTTAGATAGACATGCTGATTGGCAAGTGAGTTTGCCCCTCTCTCAGCAGTTCTGTGGATATGGTGTGGTTAGTTGCCTCAGGCCCTGCTGTTGGATTGAGCAGTGAAACTGGATATCAGTAAATCTGAATAAAAACTCTTGTTCCTCCGTAACCCATTTGGTTATGCATTTATTGGCAACATGAAGACAAACTACAACAAGTACATACAGGACATCTGATATGGTAGCAAGTGGGGGAAGGAATGCTGGAGTCATATTATATTCAGATGTAGGAGCCTGATTCTCTTAGTGCCACAGCAACACCCCACTTCTCAGTAACAATTTCCATAGCAGTTGCTCTTTGTGCTGTTATGAGATACCACACAGGCTCAAACAATGTAAAGGAAGAAAGAGAGATTTATTTGGCTTACAGTTCCAGAGGGTAGATAGAGTCCATTATGATGGGAAAGGCAAGGCTAGCTGGCAGAAGCTGGCAGAAGCTGGAAGTGGATCAAGTCCTTGCAGATATCATGGAGACTGAGAGAATAAACTACAAACTACAAGAGCAGACTATATGTGGGAAATAACTCACATTCAAACCATGACAGTAGATTTTCCACTTTTCTCTATGGGAAAAACTCTAGGTAAGTCAATGAGGTTTGTCTGGACACTGAGTTTGAAAGAGGGATGACTTGGGTAAACTAAAACTGCCTTTTTATGCTATTTCAATATTTCTGTTCTCAAAGCTTTTGTTCCCACATTGATCACCATTAAAGCCAAGGATGGCTGCCCAAAGTTGTTATTATCTGTAAGTGCTTGTCAAAATTTCTGTTTCTATTGAGAGGCATGCATGATTAAAAATTTAAATTCTACTATCTCATTGATACTATGCATATGTATGTATGAGGTATATGGTTTTTTTTACATTTTTTATTATTTCCGTTCATACAAACTTGGTAGGTACACTGGTTCCCTCCCTCCTTCCTCCTCCCCCCGACCCCCCTGCTCTCCTTCCCCTCACTCTTCCCTCCCCATCCCCCAGTGCCTCCAATCCCAATCCCTGGAGAATCCTTTAATGTGTATGCCAGGCTCTCCTCTGGGCCCTCCTCTCTGATGATCTAGAAGGACCCAGTGGCATTGCCCTGAACCCTTTCCTGTGTTCCCCTTAAGCATAGGAACACTACTGTGGCTGTCAATCCCTTGCCTCCAAGGATCTTGGTGCCTTTAGCAGATGCTAGACTTTGTGGGGTCAATAGTGTGTTGGACATTGCCCAGAGCATGCAAAGACCAATTATGATTGCTTCGGCCCTAACTTGTGTGGAATATCTTGCATATCATTGCTCCTCCCATTCTTGTGCCCTTACAATCTCACTGCCCCCTCTTCTGCAAATTTCCCTGAGCTTCAGGATGGGAAGAGATTAGGCTGGCCTAGTTCTAGGTGGTCGATATAGAGTCTCTGAAGTTCTGGATTGTGGTTTGTTGAATTTCTTTTGCAGTTTTGCTGCTCCTGCAATGCCCTTCACTCCATCCTGATGGGCATTGTATGTCACCCCCTGGCCAGAGACAAAAAGTTGTTAGACTGGAGTCTTGTTATAAGAGCACATTCAAAGGTAAATGTAATAAAAGTAGGAAACCACAGCGAGGGAGGGGTCTATCACTCATTTGCAAAATGGTTACTTTTTATCTGCCAGACTATATGCCCTCCCCTTCTGATGAGATCATACCCCCTCACTTGTAAATAATCAGGAACGAAAGTCTGTGAATTTAACAAGGTGTCTCATTACTTACTTGAAGTCCTTGATGGAGGCCTATTTTCTCTGCTGTAACATGGTCCCCTCTCTCCTTGATTCTGGTGTGGCCCTCCTATCCCATCCCTCCTGTTCATAATCCTTGCAATTACTGTAGGTATTACAGAGATTTATCTTTGAGTGTCTCTAGGTGGGCTGGGTGAGTTTGGTACTAGGAGCCACCTATTAGGGAGTACATATGGTGCTTAAATTTCTGGGTCTGGGATACTTCACTTAATATAATTGTTTCTAATGACATCCATTTCCCGGCAAATTCCAGTAATTAATCATTTTTGATGGCTGAGTAGTACTCCATTGTATAGATGTACCACAATAACCTTATCCACTCATCAACTGTTGGACATTTGGGTTGATTCCATGACTTTGCTATTGTAAACAGTGCTGCTATGAACATGGTCGTGCTTGTGCTATCGAGGTGAATTTTTGCTGTGTGTGGGGTTATTCCCAGAAGTGGAATCGCAGGGTCATATGGCATTTCAATCTTTTTTTTTTTAAAGATCACTTCTTTATTTCAAAGGAAAAAAAAAAGACCCTCCCAACCCTTCCAAAAAAACCCAATAATAATAACAATAAAAATCCTATTAGAAACCATAAGGAAGCACTGAGAGTTTGAGTATTACATTCTTCAAGTATGCTGTTCGGATTTTTTATTTTTTAAGTTGGTAACTATACGCATATAAAAAAAACCTTAAAAGTGCGGCTGAGGGATTATGCTTAAAAGTAAGGATTAAGGGCAGCTTCACAATACTATACAGGGCTGTGCAGATCCTGTGGGGCTTGATGCTCTCGCTTCTGCATCCTGGCAAAGTCAAGGAAGTGTGCAAGTCAGAAGTGATCGTCCTTCCAGATTAGCGTGAGAAAGCCAGGGAGATGCATGTGTTCGTCTGTGGATGAAGAGAATCCACCCTGAATCCAAAATTCCAACCTGGAATATGGTGGGACTTCACAGTAGAGTTAGTCTGAACGGAGAGATGGCAGCCCAGACAGGAAGGGGTGTCAGGCCCAGGAGGTCTTTGCATTTGTTTAGGGGTTTAGTGCAGTCCTTCAAGACTCAATTCGGAATGCCCTTCTGTATGCTGCAGACTGTTGGTTCATGTTAAAGATTGTTTAAGATTTGCATCCCAGGGAAAATCATGCTACATAAAAATGATCCAAGATTTTCGCCCAAAAAACTTCTTGGATAAAATCTAAAAAATACTATTGCAATTGCGTCTCTTGAAGAAAAAAAACATTATTCTAAATGTAAACAGATTCACTCAACTCTCCTGTTGTGGACAACTTCAGAGCAGTTATGCTGCTGTCTGGCTCTCACGGCAAGTGCTCGCTAGAGAGTGGGGAGCACTGCTTTCTACGCCAGCATCATCTGGGGGGTGAGAAGAACCGGTCCACGTAGCTGAAGAGGGCATCCCAGTGCTTCCAGAGAAAGGCAATGAAAGCCACAAGGAATAAAGTGCTGAATGTCCTATTGCGAGTCTTCATGAGGGGGACCACGCAGTTGGCCACTGTGGACACAAAGACCCAGAGAACTGCCATGACAACTAGGAGGATGTTGATGAGCTTGCCCAGAAGGTTCCAGGCAGTAGCATTCTCCAGCCCTTCCAGCTGTACCACCTGCTGCTGCTGCTGCTGCTGCAGCTCCATCTTGGAGATTCGGGTCTGGCATGCCTCCAGTGCCTCCTGGATGTCCCGGGCCCGCTCATAAGACTGATATGCGATTTTCTCTTCCATGCTGGCCAGTTCCTGTTTCAAGTTTAAGATCTCATTCTGGTGGAGCTCCGTGAAGTCATTCAGCTGTTCTTCTAGTCGTTTGCATCTGTATCGCTCCTCTTGTAATGTCTGCATTATTAAGGAATAGTCTCTCTGATAATGTTCTTTGAGAGTTTCGAAGGATTCCTCCAGTCTGGCTTGGGTTTCCCGGATCTCCTGGATCTCATGGAGTAGCGCATCAAACCCTGAACTCTGCATGTCTAGGGTGTTTGTTTTGGAGCTAGATGCTCCTACAGCAACACCCCCAGTGGTATTGTTGGCTCCTACAGAGCCTGAAGTGGCACTAGAACAATCTTCCTCACTACCATATTTTGGTCTTGACTGGAAGTTTGAAATCATCCCTAGAGCTTTCCCTATATCATCCACTTGTCCTTCCTCTAATGAGTCCTTCAGGTTAGGAATGTTGTTTGCACTGCCAAATTTGTTCCGAATCAGTGATGCAATCTCTCTGGGCTTCGAGACCACAGCTCCTGTTGCTGAATGGGTGGCCTGGGAGAAGCTGGAAAATCTACCACACCTTCACTGAAACCAGTCACCTTTGTTCCCACGTCTTTCAGACCCTGGTGCATGTCCCTGAAGACGTCCTTTGGCTGCCGGGGGATCCCATTCTGCTCTACCTCACGGAGCTTTTGGTGGTAATGCTCAAGCTTCTTCTGCACCTGGAGGATGGTTTGGCAGATTTCTGATTCTTCTTCTCAAAGACCTGCTTGATGCGGGCAGCTTGCTGCTTGTCTGCGCTGTTGGCAAGCTTCAAGTACTCAGCGACATTGTCGTCATGGGCTGTCTGTGCAATCTTGATCTGTTCCGTTAGCTTTAGGATCTTTTGCTGCAGGTGAGAAACGGCAGCTTTTGTACACTGGGGTCTGGACTTCCACCCACAGATTCTGTGTGGATGCTGCCATCTGTGCTAGAGGCCAAGCACTGGAAGTCTGGGCGAGGTTGCTTACTTCCAAACGTTCAATCCGTTCTGTGGTTGCCTCCTCTCCTGGTAGACATGCAGCAGCACCAGCACAAGCTATTTCCATCATAGCAGAGTTAGTAGGAGCATCAGTAGTGGATGAAGACCTGGGTCGGCCTGACTAAATAATAGCAGATACCTCCTGGCCAGATTTCCTGTTGATTTGGGGACTTCCCTTTAGGGTCTCTGACTTGCTCCGCCTACTATGCAAGCTTGTCCCTCTCTTCATCTTGGGTGGCACTTGGATCTGCTGCAGAACACAATTCAGAGCTGTGGAGTGGGTAGGGACACCATCAATTTCAGCACATGTGTTCTGGTTGTCCAGATCCATTTCAGGCTCTGGATCTGTCGGAATTTGCTGCACATCATGTGGAGACACTGATGACCTCCTGCGTTGGTGCTGGAAGAGATGCTTCAAGCCTTGGCTAATCACATTAATGTTCTCCAGAGCATTGTGAGTCATTTTAGTTAACTTTTGTTCTGATTCTGTCTGCCTTCTGGTCTCTGCATCTTGGGATTTGCCTCTAGGATCAGGGTCCTCGTATAACTGTTCACTGCCTGAAGGCTCCATTAAGAGGTGTAATATGCTTATTTGCAAAGTCAAAAAAATTTTAAATACACCGCAACTGTTAAATTAGGTAAGTATTTGCTTCAACAGTGACTATGCATGCAGCAGTAAGACGAAGGCTTCATGACTACCTTCACTGTTCTTCCTCAAGCACTTCTGGGGGTGCAGGAGTCCTTCAGGAAAATCGGGGGCGGGGAGGAGAGGAGTGGCCAGCGTCCCCGCCAGCGCCGCGGCGCGGGCTCCAGCGCTGGCTCCTGCCACTGTGGCCGCCGCGCGCGGACTATGCCCCCCACGGCCGCCCCCCTCCCGTCCTGCCCCCCGCGCCGCCTCAGTCGCCGCGGACAACGACGACCCGAAGGCATTTCAATCTTTAATCTCTTTAAGAATCTCCAGATGGCTCTCCAGAGTGGTTGTATGAGCCTGCATTCCTACCAGCAATGTAGGAGAGTTCCTCACTCTCCACATCCTCTCCAGCATTTGGTGTTGTTTGTATTGTGGATTTTTGTCATCCTGACTGGGGTGAGATGATATCTCAGGGAAGTTTTGATTTGCATTTCCCTGATGGCTAAGGAAGTGGAATATTTTTTAAGATATTTGTTTGACATTTTAATTTCATCCCTGGTAAAATTTCTTTGAAGTTCCAGGGCCCATTTTTTAATTGGGCCATTAGTTTCCTTGGTGTTTAGTTTTCTAAGTTCTTTGTGCACTCTGGACAGTAGGAGCTCTATCAGATATGTGGTTAGTGAATATTTTCTCCCATTCTGTGGGTTGCCTTTGTGCTCATGTTACAATCTCTTTATCTGAACAGAAGCTCTTCAATTTCACAAGATCACAACTGTTGAGAGTTGGTAGCAGTGACTGTGCCATTGGATGTCTGTTTAGGAAACGTTGGCCTAGCCCAATCAGATCCAGGGAGTTCCCTATCCTTTCAACTATGGTATTTATAGTCTCTGGCCTGATATCAAGGTCCTTGATCCATTTGGAAATAATTCTTGTGCATGGTGACAAGTACGGGTCCAGCTTTAATCTTCTGCATGTGGAGATCCAGTTTTGCCAGTACCATTTGTTGAAGATGTTGTTCTTTTTCCATTGGATTCTTTGGGCCCCTTTGTCAAAGACCAAATGGCTGTAATTTTGTGGGCTTATATTTGGGTCTTCAATCTTTATGCAATTATCTGTGTGTCTATTTTGGAGCCAGTACCAGGCTGTTTTTACAACTATGGATTTGTAGTATAGACTAAGGTTTGGTATGGTGATACCTCCAGCAGTGTTTTTGTTACTCAGGATTGTCTTTGCTATCCTGGGTCTTTTGTGCCTCCATATGAATTTTGAGATTGTTTGGTCAACTTCTTTAAAGAATTGCTTTGGGATTTTAATTGGTATAGCATTGAATTTGTATATTGCCTTTGGTAGGATGGTCATTTTTATGATGTTGATTCTGCCAATCCAGGAACATGGGAGGTCTTTCCACCTTCTGGTGTCTTCTGCAATTTCTTTCTTGAGGGTTTTAAAGTTTTCATTGTAAAGGTCTTTTACCTCCTTGCTTAGGTTTATACCAAGGTATTTCATTTTTTTAGGGGCTACAGTAAATGGGATTGTTTCTGTCAGGGCTTTTTCACTTCTTTCATTCTGGGCATATAGGAAGGCCTCTGATTTTTGCACATTTATTTTGTATCCTGCCACCCTGCTGAACTTCTCAGTTAGTTCCAGGAGCTTCCTGGTGGAGTTTTTGGGATCACTCAGGTATAAGATCATGTCATCTGCAAATAGGGATAGCTTGACTTCTTCCTTGTCAATTTCAAACCCTCTTATGTCCCTTTCTTGTCTTATGGCCTCGGCTAAGACTTCAAGTACAATAATGAGTAGAAGTGGTAAGAGTGGACAGCCTTGTCTAGTTCCTGATCGAAGTGGGAATGCTTCTAGTTTTTCCCAATTGAGCATAATCCTTGCTGTGGGCTTGTTGTATACAGCTTTTATTATATTGATAAAGGTTCCTTCCATTCCTACTGTTCCCAGCGTTTTGATCATAAAAGGCTTTTGGGTCTTGTCAAAAGCTTTTTCTGCATCTATCGAGAGTATCATGTGTTCTTGGACTTTGGACTGGTTTATATGATGAATTACATTTATTGATTTGCGTATGTTGAACCAACCTTGTATGCTGGGGATGAAGCCTACTTGGTCCCCGTGAATGATCTTTTTGATAATTTTTGGATTTGATTTGCTAAGACTTTGTTGAGAATCTTTGCGTCTGTGTTCATCAGAGAGATCGTCCTATAGTTTTCTTTTTTAAGTGAATCTTTATTAGGTTTTGGGATTAAAACGATATTAGCTTCATAGAAGGAATTTGGTACTGTTCCTTCCTTTGCTATTTGATGGAACAGTTTTAGGAGCATTGGTGTTATTAGCTAATTAAATATCTGGTAGAACTCTGTGCTGAATCCATCTGCTGCAGGACACTTTTTGGTGGGAAGATTCGAGATTACTTCTTCAATTTCCTTGTATGTTATAGGACTTTTTAAATAATTCACAACTTCCTGATTCAATTTAGGTAAGTTGTGTTTACTTAGGAATTCATTCATCTCTTTTGTGTTGTCAAACTTCACAGAGTACAAGTTTTTGAAATATGATGTTATAATTCTCTGGATTTCTTGGGTATCAGTAGTGATAACTCCATGTTCATTTCTAATTTTGTTAATTTGGGTTTTCTCTCTCTTGCTTTTTGTTAATTTAGCTAGGCGTGTATCAATCTTATTGATTTTTTCAAAGAACCAGCTTTTTGATTGGTTGGTTTTTTTCTATTGTTTTCTTAATCTCGATTTCAGATATTTCTCCCCTTATTTTGCTAATCTCCTCCCTTCTACTACTTTTGGGATCAGATTGCTCTAGTTTCTCTAAAGCTTTAAGCTGCATTGTTAAGCTATTTATTTCTGATATTTTCATTTTTTTGATGTAGGCATTAAGAGCTACGAACTTACCTCTTAGGACAGGTTTCATTGTGTTCCAGGGATTTTGGTAAGTTGTATTTTCATTATCATTCGCTTTCAGGAAGTCTTGAATTTCCTTTTTAATTTCTTCCTGAAACCAGTTCTCATTCAGCATCATATTGTTAAGTTTCCAGGAGTTAGTGTATTTTCTCTTGTTTGTTGTGTTGAGGATGTCCAGCTTTAGGCCGTGGTGGTCTGATAGTGCACAGGTTAGAATTTCAACTTTTTTGTATATGTGTAGATTCGTTTTGTGGCCCAATATGTGATATATATTGGAGAACATTCTGTGTGCTGCTGAGAAAAATGTGTATTCTTTGGTACGTGGGTGAAAAGTTCGATAGAGATCTGTAAGGTCCATTTCCTTAAGGGTTTGATTAAGTTCCAAAGTGTCTCTGTTAAGCTTTTGACCTGTTGATCTATCCCATGTTGAGAGGGCGGTGTTGAAGTCCCCAAGAATTATCGTTTGGGGGTTGATTTCTTGCTTTAGATGCTGTAGGGTTTTCTTAATGAATGTGGAGGGGCCCGTATTGGGTGCATATATGTTCAGTATTGTGAAGTCTTCCTGGTGAATTGTACCTGTGACTAAAATGTAGTATCCATCTATGTCTCTTATGATTTTCATTGGTTTGAAGTCCACGTTGTCTGACAGCATAATTGCTACCCCTGCCTGTTCCCTGGTTCCATTAGCTTGCAAGATTTTGGACCAGCCTTTCATTCTTAGGATGTGCCTATCTTTTGTGGTGAGATGAGTTTCCTGAAGGCAGCAGATTGTTGGATTGTGGTTTTTAATCCATGTTTGTAATCTGTGTCTCTTGATTGGTGAGTTAATACCATTGACATTTAATGTTATAATGGAGAAATTATTTTTAATTCTGGACTTTTTTTATGTTTAGTAGATTTTGTAAGTGTGTTGTTTGATATTTATGTTTTGGTGGTATTATACTTCCCTTCTGCCCTCCTGGATACGCTTGTTCTTTTCTTCAAGCTTGAGTATCATTTCTAGCATTTTTGAAGGCCTTGTTTGGTAGAAATGTATCCCTTCAAGTTGTCTTTGTGCTGGGAAACTTTTCTTTCTCCCTCAATCATGACAGATAGTTTTGCTGGGTATATCAGTCTGGGTTGGCATTTTTGCTCTTTTAATACTTGAAGAACGTCTCTCCAAGCTCTTCTTTCTTTTCCTGTTTCCATTGAGTACTCATTTGTTATTCTAATAGGTTTACCTTTAAAAGTAACTTGCTTTTTTTCTCTTGAAGCTCTCAGCACCTTTTCTTTGTCTTGAATGTGGAGTGTTTTGACTATTATTTGCCGTGGCGATTTTCTATTTTGGTCATATCTGTTTGGAGTGCGAAATGCCTCTTGTATTTGGATAGGCCTCTCATTCTTTAGTTGTGGGAAGTTTTCATTTATGATGATTTGAAATATTTCCTCAGGTGTGGTATTTTGGGATTCTTGTTCTGGTATTCCATGAATGCGCATGTTAGGCTTGTTTAGGGTGTCCCATATCTCTTGAATGTTCCTCTCCAGTATCATTTTTGGCTTTAACAATCTCTTCCATTGAGCTGGTTAATTCTCCCACTTTGTCTTCAAGATCTGAAATTCTATTTTCTGCCTCATTTGTTCTTCTGATAAGACTCTCTGTTGAGCTTTGGGTTGAAGATAGCTTGTCTTTTAATTCAATTTTAAACTCTGCCTGAGACTGTTTTAACTGCTTTATGCCTATTTTTTTTTCTTGAACTGTTTTTCTCAACTCCTCCAAGTGCCTGTTGTGTTCCTGTTCAAAGTGGTTGATACAGTTGTTGAACTCTTCTCGGATTTCCTCTTTCATAGTATTAATCATGGTAATGATCATACTCTGAAAGTCGTTATATTGGGTCTGGCTTTCATGGCGATTTTCTGTGAATTTGTTCTGGTCGGAATCCATCATTATGGGGTTAATTCTTTTGGTGGGAGATTGGTCTTCTTTGGTTTTGTTTCTCGTGGATCTGCACTTTGACTTGGGCATTGTTGTTTTGTTTTTTAGGACCTTTCAATTTCTGTGTGTTTTTCACTGAACTGATGTAGTTGGTATTGTTACACTTGCCAGTTATTACTTGTGCTTGCCTTGGATTGGGTATGTTTGTGTATTGTTATTGTTATATCCTAGATGAGGCTATTAGGCTGTTAGTACATCAGTTAAGTCAGGTTAAGTAACCAGGGGGTGAATATTACTATGGTAGTGTACTTTTACGATTTAGTATCTTGGTGATATGTGAGGGTGAGTGGTGTACTCCTTGGAGTTGTATGTTTTTGGGGTGGCTGTATGAGGAAGTTGATCTACAGCAATTGTTACTAGATAGGATCAATAAGGTGAAAAAAAAAAGACTTACTTATCTTTGGGCTGGATGTGAAGAATCTCGCCGGTGTGATATAGTGATTGTAGCGGACTCCAGATGTATGGCCTGTGTTCCCTTTGTTCCTTAGAGTTTTGCTTGAGTTTCCTTTGGACTCTATTGAATTCTGAGTAGCAGTGTGTCTTCCGTGGACTATGTGCATAGGTCCCCGGTGGGCCGGAGAGGCAGAGGGTCTGATGTTGATGGCAGAATTCTTTACCTGGGATCTGGGGAGGCAGCAGAGGCACCCGGGGGGGGGGGGGAGTTCCCGGGAGGGGGGCTGGGCTGCGCGGACTCTCTCACTCACTCATCTGGCGGGAGCTGGCGGGACCGCGGAGGCGAGGTATATGTTTTTTAAAGGCCAGAAATACATGAATAATTGAGATGAATGACTCCATACTTGAAGATATTTGTGGTCCAATGGATAATATAAGAATAAAATATGAATACAGGGTAATTTGAAATACTGGTATTTTTCTTTAAATGTTTAAATAATATAATAGGTTAGACATCTAGGAAATAAGGGGGCCTGAAGATCTAAATTTTGATTTATAGTTTTAGATTATTTTCTGTTGTTTTATATATGTAAATGTTTTTCTTTTTAAATATAAATAGAAGAAAAATAAATTTTAAATGATAATAGAAGACATGTTCCCCCCTGTAGTTGAGATTTATCTATATTAAAATGTCTAGTTGTGGAAAAAAATGATGCTTTGATTTTTGCTTCTGGTTTCTTATTGTTTTATAAGAATTTGGCCATTAACTCTGGCATTTTTTTATATACATTGCATGAAATTTAGTTGAGAGAATCCCTTAAGTGACTTAAATTATTAGTGTTAGTTCCTAGCTCTCCTGGCAGTGTTTAGAAAAACTTCCTTGAACTTTTACAACACCCTTTGACAAAAGAATCCCTTTCACCATTTAAAAATATTGTGCAGTATAAGACAGAGAATATGAAAATAGACCTAAGGACTTGCTATAAAACAAACACTGAGCAAATAGTCCACATTTCAAGAAATGAAATAAAAGCTTGTCAGGAAACCACCTGTGCTGCTGCTTGTGTCTTACCTCCATCCAGCACATGTAGCCAAGTTAACTACTTTTCCCACTTTTAACAATTTGAATTCCATTGCTTTCTGTTTTTACTGTTTATATGTTGCTTTCATTTTTTAAAAGCATTTATTCTTGACTCTTTACTATGTTTGGATTTTACATTACTAGGTCAAAATATTTCTTTTAATTCTCTAGGACAGATATTGCCAAATACTTAGATACAGGTATCAATCTGACTAATAGATTGGGAACAATTATGAAAAATGGGTAGTTGAGCTAAGCTATAAGCAAAGCTTCAAGATATTTTCTCTTTGATGGGGAAGGCCCAGTTCAGGGTGGGTGAGACTTTTCTCTGAGCAGGTACATAAGATGGAGGAAGAAGATTCAGGGAGTTGGTATTCTCCAGTATACTTTGCCAGATATGCCAATGTTGCATATAAGGATTGTTCCTATCTCAGTAATGGATATAGTGGTCAGTTTCTTTTTCTTCTGAAGTTGGTGTGAGTCCCCCTGACATGCTGGACTGAGAGAGGTGGTTAGAGAATTGTAAGAGAGGATAAAACCTCTTTTTCCCTTGTAAGCCAATTTGGTTGAAATTATTCACATTTCAGAATAGCTGCTATGAAAACAATCTACTTGCAGCTTTTTCCATTTTCAGTTTTATGTTGGTCATTAAAATTTGTTAAAATCATCCATATTGCTGTGTACACCAAGGAATGAGAAAGCAATCACATATTATATATATATATATATAATATATATATATAATCACATATTATATATATATATATACACACATATATACACTATAATTTTATACAGTATATTTATATAATTAACTCTATCATCAGTCACCTTATATTTTTACATAGCTTGAGGTTGACTATGATTAGGAATGGATAATTCATCCCGTGGAAATGGATACATGTATCAGGCAGAGCTTTTTATTTTTTGGAGAGCTGGAATTTTGAATATTTTCCAACACACAGGGCAGATTTAGTTTCAGGTAAACTATTTCAATTTTTCCCTGTTATATCAATGCATTACTATACTAGATCTCATTCATTTTTCTGTTGATGGTGGTTGAAGTTGTTTCCAGTTTCCTGCTATTATAAAAAATACCTCACTATTGAATCCCTCATATATATACCCTCATGCATAAAAACACAACCATATGCAGAGTATATTTCTCACTTTATTTTGAGACAGGGCTTACTATGTCACTGAGGCTGGTCTGCAACTTACTAAGTTCCCCAGATTGGTCTGGAATTCAATATTTTCCTGCCTTTGTCTCTTGAGTCTTGAGATAGGAGGGAGGTATGCAATGTAGATAATGTTCATTGAAGAAGAAGTGCTTCAGACTCATCTCAGATCTCTAATTTTCTCCTTGACCTTTGTTTAGTAATACTTTTTTATTTGATTTATTTTTTATTTTATTTTTCCTAATTTTGCAAGCATACTGATTAATCGTCCCTGCCCACTCTCCTTCCTCTGTTCCATTTCCTTTCCCACTCTCCCCTCCTTTCATCAATCTTGTTTGCCTACTTATATGGGTCCCAAGGTTCCCTCTGATTGTCTGCTCTAGTTCAAGTCTCTGTGGCATATTAAGTGGCCCTTCCTAGAGTAGATCCACTGATAAGAGCACTCCCCTTCACCTGTCAACCCTTAGACCCTAAGGTTCATATTGCATGTAATTATTTCTCCTGATATCCTTGCTAGTCTATGAGTGTGTTGCAGTTATTCTGCATGGCTGTTGATAAAATCATGACAAAACTGCTTAAGGGAAAACAAGGGGTTTATTCTCTTACAATAGACTGGTTACAGTTCCTCATCTAACTTTGCAGGAGAGCTCACACCAGCACCAGGGTCCAGGGACCGGCCTCACCATCTCCACATAACAGTTGAGAGAGGGATGATCCTTACTTGCCAAACCAGCATGTCTGATCAAGTATACACAAGGATACCTCTTTTCTCAAACAATTCTCTCCATTTTATTCACTTGCCAGGGGATTATTCTACCCACATGGGCTGGGCTTTCCCCATTCGCTAAACAAAATCCTGGAGATTTGTTCTGAGCTTAACTCAATTACCACTTCTCTACAGATGTGCCCAGAGCACAAACCCTCAACCATCAAGTTGACACTTGTGCTTAACTATGACACTCCATCTCTTGTCAACTTGACACAAGAACATATTGCTTTTAAACCGTAACTTTCACCTTGTCCCCACAGGTGTTGAATTTGTCTTAAATACAGATACATTTAAAAGTCTGAAATCTGATAACCATGAGATATTGTCAAAGCAAGCTAAATACTCCAGCACAGATAAAACATTGACATATAAGTATTGTAACAAAATAAGAAAATACAAGCTAAGAAATTGTCCAGCCAGAATGTTAATTGTGCTGATTTAGGAACATGGGAGGTTTTTCCATCTTTTGGTGTCTTCTGTAATCTCTGTTTTTCAGGATTTTAAGGTTTTTATTGTATGATCTTTCACATCCTTGATCAGGCTTATTCCAAGGCATTTCATTTTTTAGAAGCAATAGTGAATAGTATTGTTTCACTCAGGTCTTTCTTGCTTTGTTTATCCTTGGTATATAGGAAAGTCACTGATTTTTGAACATTAATATTGCCACTTCGATGAATGTATTTATTAGTTCCAGGAGTCTCCTGGCAGACTCTTGAGGGTCCTTGAGGTAAAAGATCATGTTTTCTGTGAATAGGGATAACTTGATTTCTTCTTTTTCAAGTTGTATCCTGTTTAATCTCCCTCTCTTCTTTTAGAGCTCTAGCTAAGACTACAAATACAATGTTGAATTAAAGTGGTAAGAGTGGGCAGCCTTGTCTATATCACAATCTGAGTGGGAATGCTTCCAGTTTTTCACCATTTAGGATGATATTTGACATAAGTTTCTTGTATATGATCTTAATTACATTGATAAACTTCTCTTCTAAACCTATTTTTTCAATGTCTTTATCATAAAGGAGTGCTAGATTTTGTCAAAAGCTTTTTTTGGCATCAATTAAGAGTATCATGTGTTTTTATCTTTGCATTTGTTTATAGATTTGTAGATTTACATATATTGAACCAACTTTGTGTTTCTGAAATAAACCCAACCTGGTCATAATGGAAGATTTTTTTGATAATTTATAATCAAGTTTGCTAGTATTTTATTGAGAATCTAGTTTTCATTTATTATGTCTTTATTTAGTTTCATAGAAGGAGTTTGTGATCCTTCCCTTTCTATTTTGTGGAATAATTTTTTTATAACATTTTTATTATTTCCGCTCATA
Organism: Typhlomys cinereus; assembly: GCA_023101885.1. Taxonomy (NCBI): domain Eukaryota; kingdom Metazoa; phylum Chordata; class Mammalia; order Rodentia; family Platacanthomyidae; genus Typhlomys; species Typhlomys cinereus. Next base: position 3,895,048 of record JALPQD010000158.1, on the reverse strand, counting down.
CAAACTTAATAGGTAGACCAGTTCCCTCCCCCCTCCTCCTCCCCCTGAACCCCTTGCTCCCCCTCCCTCCCTCCCCATCTCCCAGTACCTCCCCCCCAATTCCCAGAGAGTCCTTTATTGTGTATGCCTAACTCTCCTCTTGGTCCTCCTTTCTGATGACATAAAAGGACCCAGTGGCATTTCCCTGAACCCCTTCTCGTGTTCCCCTTAAGCATAGGAACACTACTGTGGCCATCAATCCCTTGCCTCCAAGGATCTTGGTGCTTTTAGCCGATGTTAGACTTTGTGAGGTCAATAGTGTGATGGACATGGCGCAGGGCATGCAAAGTCCTATTATAATTGATTGAGCCCTATCTAGTGTGGAGACTCTTCAAATCATTGCTCCCCCCATCCTTTTGCTCTTACAATCTTACCGCCCCCTCTTCCGCAGATGTCCCTGAGCTTCAGGATGGGGGGAGATTAGGCTGGCTTAGTTCTATGTGGATAATATAGAGTCTCTGAAGTTCTGGATTGTGGTTTGTTGATTTTCTTTTGCAGTTTTGCTGCTCCTGCTATGTCCTTCACTCCATCCTGATGGGCACTGTATGTCACCCCCCTGGTCAGAGACAAAAAACTGTTAAACTGGAGTCTTGTTATAATAGCACATTCAAGGATAGATGTAATAAAAGCAGGAAACCTCGGTGAGGGAGGGATCAGTCATCCATTTGCAAAATGATCTCTTTTCATCTGCCAGACTATATGCCCTCTCCTTCTGGTGAGATCATACCCCCTCAGTTGTACATGATCAGGAACGAATGTCTGTGAACTTAACCAGGTGTCACATTACTTACTTGCATTCCTTGGAGGTCGATTGTCTCTGCTGTAACATGTTCCCCTCTCTCCTTGTGTCTGGTGTGGCTCTCCAACCCCATCCCTCCTGTTCACAATCCTTGCAATTACCATATGACATAGATTTACCTTTGAGTGTCTCAATGTGGGCTGGGTGAGTTTGGTACTAGGAGCCACCTATTAGGGAGTACATACGGCGCTTAACTTTCTGGGATTGGGATACTTCACTTAATATAATTGTTTCTAATGACATCCATTTCCCAGCAAACTCCAGTAATTCATCATTTTTGATGGCTGAGTAGTACTCCATTGTATAGATATACCACTGTTTCCTTATCCACTCGTCAACTGTTGGACATTTAGGTTGATTCCATGACTTTGTTATTGTAAACAGTGCTGCTATGAACATAGTCGTGCTGGTGCTATCGAGGCGAACCTCTGCTGCATGGGGGGTTATTCCCAAAAGTGGAATAGTAGGGTCATATGGCATTTCAATCTTTAATTTCTTTAAGAATCTCCAGATGGCTCGCCAGAGTGGCTGTATGAGTCTGCATTCCCACCAGCAATGTAGCAGGGTTCCCCTCTCTCCACATCCTCTCCAGCACTTGTTGTTGTTTGTATTGTGGATTTTTGCCATCCTGACCGGGGTGAGATGGTATCTCAGGGAAGTTTTGATTTGCATTTCCCTGATAGCTAAAGAAGTGGAGCATTTTTTAAGATATTTGTTAGACATTTTAATTTCATCTCTGGTAAAATTTTTTTTAAGTTCCAGGGCCCATTTTTTAATTGGGCCATTGGTTTCCTTGGTGTTTAATTTACTAAGTTCTTTGTGCACTCTGGACAGTAGAGCTCTATCAGATATGTGGTTAGTGAAGATTTTCTCCCATTCTGTGGGTTGCCTTTGAGCTCCTGTGATAATCTCTTTATCTGAACAGAAGCTCTTTAATTTCGCAAGATCCCAACTGTTGAGAGTTGGTAGCAGTGACTGTGCCATTGGATGTCTGTTTAGGAAATGTTGGCCAAGCCCAATTAGCTCAAGGGAGTTCCCTATCCGTTCAGTTATGATTTTTATAGTCTCTGGCCTGATATCAAGGTCCTTGATACATTTGGAATTAAGTCTTGTACATGGTGACAAGTACGGGTCCAGCTTTAATCTTCTGCATGTGGAGATCCAGTTTTGCCAGCACCATTTGTTGAAGATGCTGTTCTTTTCCCATTGGATTCCTTGGGCCCCTTTGTCAAAGATCAAATGGCTGTATTTTTGTGGGCTTATATCTGGGTCCTCAACCCTTATCTATTGGTCTGTGTGTCTATTTTGGAGTCAGTACCAGGCTGTTTTTATAACTATGGATTTGTAGTATAGACTAAGGTTCGGTATCGTAATACCTCCAGCAGTGTTTTTGTTACTCAGGATTGTCTTTGCTATTCTGGGTCTTTTGTGCCTCCATATGAATTTTGAGATTAATTGGTCCACTTCTTTAAAGAATTGCTTTGCGATTTTAATTGGTATAGCATTGAATTTGTATATTGCCTTAGGTAGGATGGTCATTTTTACGATGTTGATTCTGCCAATCCAGGAGCATGCAAGGTCTTTCCACCTTCTGATGTCTTCAGCAATTTCTTTCTTTAGGGTTTTAAAGTTTTCATTGTAAAGGTCTTTTACCTCCTTGGTTAGGTTTATACCAAGGTATTTCATTTTTTTAGGGGCTACAGTAAATGGGATTGTTTCTCGCAAGGCTTTTTCACTTCTTTCATTCTGGGCATATAGGAAGGCCTCTGATTTTTGCACATTTATTTTGTATCCTGCCACCCTGCTGAACTTCTCAATTAGTTCCAGGAGCTTCCTGGTGGAGTTTTTGGGATCACTCAGGTATAAGATCATGTCATCTGCAAATAGGGATAACTTGACTTCTTCCTTGCCGATTTGAATCCCTCTTATGTCCCTTTCTTGTCTTATGGCTTCAGCTAAGACTTCAAGTACAATATTGAATAGAAGTGGTGAGAGTGGACAGCCTTGTCTAGTTCCTGATCGAAGTGGGAATGATTCCAATTGTTCCCCATTGAGCATAATCCTTGCTGTGGGCTTGTTGTATACAGCTTTTATTATATTGATAAAGGTTCCTTCCATTCTTACTGTCTCTAGCGTTTTGATCATAAAAGGCTGTTGGATCTTGTCAAAGGCTTTTTCTGCGTCTATCGAGAGTATCATGTGGTCTTGGACTTTGGACTGGTTTACATGATGAATTACATTTTTTGATTTTCGTATGTTGAACCAACCTTGTGTGCCGGGGATGAAGCCTACTTGGTCCCTGTGAATGATCTTTTTGATATGTTTTTGAATCCGATTTACTAAGGCTTTGTTGAGAGTCTCTGCGTCTGTGTTCATCAGGGAGATCGGCCTATAGTTTTCTTTTTTAAGTGAATCTTTATTAGGTTTTGGGATTAAGACGATATTAGCTTCATAGAAGGAATTTGGTAGTGTTCCTTCCTTTGCTATTTGATGGAACAGTTTAAGGAGTATTGGTGTTATTGACTCCTTAAATGTCTGGTAGAATTCTGTGCTGAATCCATCTGGTCCAGGACATTTTTTCGTGGGAAGATTCGTGATTACTTCCTCAATTTCCTTATATGTTATAGGGCCATTTAAGTAATTCACAACTTCCTGATCCAATTTAGGTAAGATGTGTTTACTTAGAAATTCATCCATCTCTTCTGTGTTGTCAAACTTCACTGAGTATAAGTTTTTGAAATATGATGTTATAATTCTCTGGATTTCTTGGGTATCAGTAGTGATTACTCCACATTCATTTCTAATTTTGTTAATTTGGGTTTTCTCTCTCTTGCTTTTGGTTAATTTAGCTAGGGGTATATCTATCTTACTGATTTTTTCAAAGAACCGGCTTTTTGACTGGTTGATTTTTTCTATCGTTTTCTTAGTCTTGATTTCAGATATTTCTCCCCTTATTTTGCTAATCTCTTCTCTTCTACTACTTTTGGGATCAGATTGCTCAAGTTTCTCTAAAGCCTTAAGCTGCATCGTTAAGTTATTTATTTCTGATGTTTCCATTTTTTTGATGTAGGCATTAAGAGCTATGAACTTACCTCTCAGAACAGCTTTCATTGTGTCCCAGAGATTTTGGTAAGTTGTATTTTCGTTATCGTTCACTTTCAGGAAATCTTGAATTTCCTTTTAAATTTCTTCCTGAATCCAGTTCTCATTCAGCATCATAGTGTTAAGTTTCCAGGAGTTAGTGTATTTTCTCTTGTTTGTTGTGTTGTGGATGTCCAGCTTTAGGCCATGGTGGTCTGATAGGGCACAGGTTAGAATTTCAACTTTTTTGTATATGTGTAGATTCGTTTTGTGGCCCAATATGTGATCTATTTTGGAAAAAGTTCCGTGTGCTGCTGAGAAAAATGTGTATTCTTTTGTGCGTGGGTGAAAAGTTCGATAGAGATCTGTAAGGTCCATTTCCTTAAGGGTTTGATTAAGTTCCAAAGTGTCTCTGTTAAGCTTTTGACCTGTTGATCTATCCCATGTTGAGAGGGCGATGTTGAAGTCCCCAAGAATTATCGTTTGGGGGTTGATGTCTTGCTTTAGACGCTGTAGGGTTTTCTTAATGAATGTGGAGAGGCCCGTATTGGGGCATAAATGTTCAGGATTGTGAAGTCTTCCTGGTGAATTGTACCTGTGACTAAAATGTAGTATCCATCTGTGTCTCTTATGATTTTCTTTGGTTTGAAGTCCACTTTGTCTGAAAGCATAATTGCTACCCCTGCCTGTTTCCTGGTTCCATTAGCTTGTAAGATTTTTGGACCAGCCTTTCATTCTTAGTATGTGCCTATCTTTTGTGGTGAGATGAGTTTCCTGAAGGCAGCAGATTGTTGGATTGTGGTTTTTAATCCAAGTTTGTAATCTATGTCTCTTAATCGGTGAATTAATACCATTGACATTTAATGTTATAATGGAGAAATTATTTTTAATTCTGGACATTTTTTATGTTTAGTAGATTTTGTAAGCATGTTGTTTGATATTTATGTTTCGGTGGTATTATACTTCCCTTCTGCTCTCCTGGATACGCTTGTTCTTTTCTTCAAGCTTGAGTATCAGTTCTAGGATTTTTTGAAGGCCTGGTTTGGTAGACATGTATCCCTTCAAGTTGTCTTTGTATTGGAAAACTTTTCTTTCTCCCTCAATCATGACAGATAGTTTTGCCAGGTATATTAGTCTGGGTTGGCATTTTTGCTCATTTAATACTTGAAGTATGTCTCTCCAAGCTCTTCTTGCTTTTACTGTTTCCATTGAGTAGTCATTTGTTATTCTAATAGGTTTACCTTTAAAAGTGAGTTGCTTTTTTTCTCTTGAAGCTCTCAGCACCTTTTCTTTGTCTTGAATGTGGAGTGTTTTGACTATTATTTGCTGTGGAGATTTTCTATTTTGGTCGTATCTGTTTGGAGTGTGAAATGCCTCTTGTATTTGGATAGGCCTCTCATTCTTTAATTGTGGGAAGTTTTCATTTATGATGATTTGAAATATTTCCTCAAGTGTGGTATTTTGGGATTCTTGTTCTGGTATTCCATGAATGAGCATGTTAGGCTTCTTCAGGGTGTCCCATATCTCTTGAATGCTCCTCTCAAGTATCTTTTCTTGCTTTAACAATCTCTTCCGTTGAGCTGGTTAATTCTCCCACTTTGTCTTCAAGATCTGAAATTCTATTTTCTGCCTCATTTGTTCTGCTGATAAGACTTTCTGTTGAGTTTCGGGTTGAAGATAGCTTGTCTTTGAGTTCAATTTTAAACTCTGCCTGAGACTGTTTTAATTGTTCCATACCTATTTTTGTTTCTTGAACTGTTTTTCTCAACTCCTCCAAGTGCCTGTTGTGTTCCTGTTCAAAGTGGTTGATTCGGTTGTTTAACTCTTCTCGGATTTCCTCTTTCATAGTATTAATCATGGTAAGGATCATACTCTGAAAGTCGTTATGTTGGGTCTGGCTTTCATGGCGATTTTCTGTGGATTTGTTCTGGTCGGAATCCCTCATTATGGGATTGATTCTTTAGGCAGGAGATTGGTCTTCTTGGGTTTTGTTTCTCGTGGATCTGCACTTTGACTTGTACATTGTTTTGTTTTTTAGGACCTTTCAGTTTCTGTTTTTCACTGAATCCACATAGTTAGTATTTTTACGCTTGCCAGTTATTACTAGTGCTTGCCTTGGATTGGGTATGTCTGTGTATTGTTAGTATTATATCCTAGATGAGGCTACTTGGCTGTTAGTACGTCAGTTAAGTCAGGTTACGTTACCAGGGGGTGAGTATTAGTTTGGTAGTGCACTTTTACGATTTAGTTTCTTGATGAAATGTGGGGGTGAGTGGTGTACTCACTGGAGTTGTATGTTGTGGGGTGGCTGTATGAGAAAGTTGATCTACAGCATTGATACTTTAAAGGATCAGTAAGGTGAAAAGAAAAAGTTTATTTATCTTTGGGCTGGATGAGAAGAAACTCGCCCACGTGATATAATGATTGTAGTGGAGTCCAGATGTGTGGCCTGTGCTCCCTTTTTTCCTTAGAATTTTGCTTGAGTTTCCTTTGGGCTCTATTGAATTCTGAGTAGCAGTGTGTCTTCCGTGGACCACGTGTGTAGGTCCCCGGTGGGCCAGAGAGGCAGAGGGTCTGATGTTGATGGCAGAGTTCTTCACCTGCGATCTGGGAAGGTGGGCGCGGAGAGGGGCGCCGGGGCAAAGCTGGCTGCGCAGTGCGGTGCTGCTGGCCAGGCGGCTCCCAGGTGGGGGGCGGGGTGGGGCTGTGCTGGGCTCTTTCGCTCTTTGGCTCAATGGCAGAATTCTTCACCTGGGATCCAGGGGGTGGCTAGGCGCATGGGGCAGGAGGTTGCGAGGGGCTTGGGTCCGGGGAGGGGCCCAGGCTAACCTGCAGTCGGCCTGGGTGCTCGCCGCTGGGACACGTGGGGCTCCGGGGTGGTTGGGGGCTGGGCTGGTCTCTCTCTCTCTCTCACTTACCTTGGGCGGCAGGCAGAGGGCGGCGGGCAGGGGCGTGGCGGCGTGGAGGGGGCTGGGGTCGTCCGGGCGGGGGGGGGGGCGCAGTCCAAGCCGCAGTCGGCCTGGGTGCTCGCCGCGGGGACGCGTGGGGCTCCGGGGTGGGTGGGGGCTGGGCTGGTCTCTCTCTCTCTCTCTCTCTCTCTCACTCACCTTGGGCGGGGGCGGGGCGGCACGGCGGAGGGGGCTGGGGTCGTCCGGGCCGGGGGTGCAGGCCAAGCCGCAGTCGCAGTCGGCCTGGGTGCTCGCCGCAGGGACGCGTGGGGCTCCGGGGTGGGTGGGGGCTGGGCTGTCATTCAACTTCTGTAAGTGTGATTCTCCCACTCCATGGCAATGAACTTGTCCCTGAGGTCTTCCTTCATCACCAGAATGGGTGTCTCGTCTACACCGAAGGCAGCACCGCCCCACGTTGGTGCGCCATATGTCGCCAAATCTGTCGCCAGGCCAGGGGGGGGAGGGGAAAACGGAAGGGCCTCGTGGGCGTGAGGCGAATGGGTGAGCCGGCAACAGGGTCACCACCCAGACCCCGGGAGTCAGGCGAGAAACAGCACACAGACCAGGAGTTGGCCAGAGACTCTATTTTGTGGAATAATTTATGGAGTGTTGGTGTTAATTGTTCTTTGAATATCTGGTAGAATTCTGTGCTAAATCAATCTGGTTCTGGACTTTTCTTGGTGGTGAGATTCATAACTATTGTTTCAACTTCATCCCTTGCTATAGGATTATTTAAATTATTCAATTCATCATGGTTTAACTATGGCATAATATTTCTTTATACATTAATTGTATTTTTATCCTTTTCTGGTAATATTTCTTATTTGCTTATTTGTTCTCTCTCTCTTTCTGTGTAAAGTGTTGGTATAATTTATTAGAACATCTGTCACTGTTTAAGTCACATGATACACATAGTATTCACAGAATTTGGGATGTGGAGGTAGGAGGGGGAATCAAAATTTCAAGGCCAGACTTGACTACCTGTCAGTGTGAGGATAGGTTCAGTTTTATGATACCGTCTCAAAACAACCACAATGACAACAACAAAAGGAACTTCTATAATCAAAATCTGTTCTCTCTTTCTCCAGTACAATAATAACTTGTTGCAATTCCTGATTCGATTGTGACAGTAGACAACTACGTTATCAAAAAAATTTGATACATAGAATCATCTGCCTTGTAAGAAAAATTGGTGTCAGAGAAAAACAAATACTATATAGTTTAGAACAGAGCAAGCTCTCTCTAATCATGCACTCCGGTATTTAGAAAACAATATTCTGCTCAAAAGGATCACTGGTTCTAAAAGTCAGTTAGTTCTGATTTACTCTATTGTACTATTGTCATAGCAATATTCTGAGGCAAGATTTCAATTAGAGATGTGCTTCCTCTTATTTCTATTCAGGTTGCAGTTTTGCCTAAGGGTATTGTAGAGTCTAGAGAACAAGAGAACGCAGAGGTAAGATTAAAATACCCAAATTCATCACTTCCTAAAGATATATTTCAATCTCTTTCTGGTAACTCATGAATACGATATATAACATAACTGGTGATTAAGTTAAAGTATCACAGGTTGTGGACAATATATAAGAATATGCTGATATGTTAAGGAGAAAAGTAGAAGCTTTAAGAGCAAAGTTAAAAGTCAAAATTGAAAAAAATTTTGAACATAAAATATTTCATCAGTGTGCTCATCAGCAGACTAGGCAGCAGAAAATCAGTAGGCTTGAAGAAAGTCTAATATAGTGAACAAAACAGAAGTGAAACAGATAACAAGAACGTACAATTGGAACATTTAAGAGCTATGGAAAACTATCAGTGTATTAATGCAAATGTAATTGAAGTCCCAGAGAGAAAATATCACAGAAGCTTAAAAATGGAAGGTGAGACTTAACTCCACAAAGATGTCCTTGACATCTGTGCCATAGTGCATGTCCCCCACCCTAAGGAATAATGAGAAACAAGTTGGAAATAATAAAAAGGAACATGGAAACATAGATATGTGTGTGTGCGTGTGTGTGTGTATGTGTTTAAAGGAAATCAAAAATGGTAATAACATATTGAGATTTCTAATATACATAAAAATAACATGTATGTCCAGGTAGAGTTTTTTACAATGGCAACATGAGGATAGGAAATAAGAGAATGAAGTGTACTGTTTATTAGAAAATTATTATGCTGTATACATGAAATATTTTTAAAGTTGTACTATGATTAGCTCACTTGGTGCATTTTGAACACTAAAACTACTATGAAATAAAGCTTAAATAATAGATCAATAATGTAAGTATAATAGAAACATTGAAATAATGTAGTTAATATAAAAATGGGGACACAAAGAGGGAGAGGGAACTAAGACAATAAGAGGAATAAAGAAAACAAGAAATGGCTATAATAAATGGCTATATGAAAAAATTACAAAATCCACCATTATTTTATTATATTTGAAAGATTTTTTTCTCAGTTGGTTTTATAAAGTAAAATTAATCTTTATATGAGGAAATGTTCAAAAACAAAGACATGGAAATACTCCAAATTAAAGAATAGAAGATTCCAAGCAAATAATAGCCAAAAAAATGCTGAAGTGGCTATAATAAAATCAGAAAGTGGATTTCATGTTATTACTAGTGATAAAGATGCATATTATGCTTATTCAACATATCATTGCAATTTCAAATGTGTGAGCAACTGCCAATAGGAGCATAAGAATATCTAGAACAAAAGCAGATCCTCCTGATAAGATAGAACTATCATATTTTGGCTGGATGTTTTGTGCTTATCTCTTATTAATTAATAAAACAAGTATATAAATGTATAACTGACATTGCAACATATTTCATATTTCAGTAGTAAAATATTTATTATTTTCCAAAATCATGATGTTTGCCAGTTTAGACAATGAGATAAGTAAAAAGAAAGAAATTAGAACAGGAGTTAATAAAATAAAAAAAAAATGGAGAAATAAGTAAAATCAAAGCATAACATTTTTAACAAGCCTGTGGAATTGATGAACATTAAGAAACCTACAGATATTAAGTGTCTAACAAGATTTGCTATAATAAGTTTTTTCCAACCCTGGAGAGACCTTGCAAGCAAAAGGTCCTGAGTTCAGATCCTAGATTCCACATACAAATGCTAGGCAGAAATATCAGTGGCCTATCCTTCTGGCTCTGGAAAGCAGAGCCTGGGAAACTCCAAAACAAAGCATATAGAAGGTAGTGGACTCCTGGGTTATTCCCAAAGTCACACTTGGGACTCCATGGCTACACAGTGCCTTCTGATACACACAGATACAATGAAACACACACAGAGGGAAAAAAAAAAACTTTTCTCCAATTAAATGACTTACATGAAATACAAATTCCTTGAAAGAGACAAGTTATCAAAACATACTTAAGAAATATGTAACTTGAATATTCTTACACATATCAAGAAACAACTATTTAAAGTGGAATATCTTCCCACTGAAAAGAAAGGGAGGGACAAGAAAGAAAAAAAAAAGACCTTAATAGCTTCAATGTCAAATTCCACTATATAATTACAGATGAAATCAAACTACTTCCACACGAATGTATTAAAAGTAGAAATGGGTAAAACTCTTTGCAGTATATGTCCATTTAACAAAACTGGAATTGGCGTTAAAATACTGCCTCACAAATGCAAGGTCCTGAGTTCGATCCTGGTCCCACATAAATGCCAGGCAGAAATGAGGCTTGCACTTCGTGCCCTGGTAGGTGGAGCCCGGGAAATCCCAGAGGGAAGCAAGAAGGAGATAGAAACAATCCACAATGATTCCTGAAGTTATCCTTAGTCCTCCACAGTAACACACAGTGCCCCTCTGATAAACACACACATGTGTTCACACACACGTGCTTTCTCTCTCTTCTCTCTCTCTTCTCTCTCCACACGCAAAATAAATAGATGAATTTGTGATCACATCGAATAATAAGTTCTTGGGGTCCAGTTTTAACAAATGTCTTCAAGATTTATGATATATAGAAAACATTTCTAAAGAAAATTAGATAAATTTAAGAAGTAGAAATATTTTGGTTATGGACTCAAATAATTGATATAGATAATGCATGAATTATCTGTTAACTTATATATCAGAAAGATACACAGCTAGTATTACATGGGACCATGGGCGCTGGATGTTGTGTTGTTATCCTTCTTCAGACCACATTTTTAAAATTCTTCTTTTATTTGATGTTATATGTATGCATATTGTGACTTTATAATATTTTCAACTTTTAGTCCCAAATTCCATCCCCCTCCTTTTCCCCTTAAAACCCTTTATCTCCCTTGCCAAACTCCCTCCTATTTTCAAATATTTTTGCTTGTGCAGCCCACTGTGTTTCATCTAGGCTGTCTTTAATGGCATATGCCTGACCCAATTCATGCTCCAACATGCATCCTAAATCAGTGGATGTACTATTGAGGAAAACATCTTCCTTTATTTCCCCATTAATCCTCATCAGTCTCTCAGAGAGGTGGGGAACTTCTTGAGATCTTTCTGATGATATGGTGAGATGTTGATAAGACAGTTCCCATGCCATTCTTGTGTATGTGTACATATTTGCCATGTAATCTTGTGTATCATATTTATGTCATGTCCAGGAGATAATGCCTGACATATGTCTTCCCACTTCAGGTTCTCACAATCTTGCTGCCCCCTCTTCTACTATGTTCCCTGAGCCTTGGGGTGGAGGCCCATGAGGTTTATATGTTCTGTTTAGGGATAAGCAGTCCACAGTGACTTATTTTATGTGTTTTGGCAGGTGTAGATTGCTTTTTATCAGAGTTTTTATTTCCTAATGTTGCATTCATGAATATGATGAATTTATGATAGTTTCACCCTTTAATCCCCAATCCCATCCTCCTTTTTCCCTTGCAAACCTTCATCTCTCCTGTCAGACTTCCTCCTATTTTCAAGTCTTTTCACTCATGTGGCCCACTGTATTTCACCTAGTTTGTCTTTGATGACACATGCTTGTCACAATTCACACTCCAGACAGTATCATAGATCAGTATATGTACCATTGGGGAAAATATCCTCCTTATCTTCCCCATCAGTATTAGTCTTAACCAGTCTTTCACAGAGGCGTGGAGCTTTTCGAGATCTTTCTTCTTTAATAGTGAGATGTTAGGACAGTTCCTGTTTTTAAAGACAGGTGGTGAGTAAATCATTGTTAAATGACCATGCCCTAATATTTTCTTCAAGGATTTTTAAAGGGGGTTAAGAGAGTATAATCTTGTCACTGTAAATATAATTATGAATCTGTCTTGTGCTACTCTGCTACAATAAGTGAAATGTGCACATAATCATTTGGAAATAAAAGAGAAAATAACCATAAAACTGTTTGATTCAAGAAGATTTACCTTTATCTCCAGTTGAGTAATGAAATTTTATCTTTGCTGATTACGTGCATTGATTCTTAAAAGTAAGTGAAGACTTCTGTGGCCTTGTTTCATTTTTTTTTTTTTTTTTGGCATAAGATCTCCTGTGTCACAGCTGGTTTTGATATTCCTATACAGCTGAAAATGATGTTTAACTTCTGATTCTTGGGCCTCCACCCCTCAACTTGTGGGATTGTAGGCATTTGATATCCTATTTGGCTTTAAGTGTTTCTCTTCATTTACCATGCTTCTCTGACATTTGAATTATTATCTTCCTCCATGATTAGAATGCTTTATTTATTTAATTTATAAATAATATATAAAGAAAGAATTTTTAAGTTAGTGAAGAGAGTATTTTAAAATTTGCTTAATCACTTGGCCTATCTATTAACTACTGGCCTTCCCTTTATTTTTATTTATTTATTTTTTTTGTGTGTTTCTGTCTGTATCAGAGATCACTGTATGTGCCTGTGGAAGCCCGTGGGTGACTTAGGGAATTCCTCTGAATTGGTTTTACCTCTTCTTTGCTTTGCTCTGCAGTTTCCCAGGCCTGCCACTATTTCTGCCTGGTGTTTTTATGTGAAATGCTGGATCCAAACTCAGGACCTTCTGCTTGCAAGGCAGAAGCTTAACCCCTAAGCCATATTTCCAGCCTGTGTCTTTCTGTTTAATCACAACTTTTTTACATGAGAATAAACAACTCTGAGAAGAGGAAAGAAAGAACAAAGAAAAGAAAGAAAGAGAGAAAACAGAGAGAAAGAAAAAAGACACAACAACGAAAAGAAAAAAATCTGCCACTTGAATCTCTCCAGCATCCTCTCATGTTGTGTGAATGATATCTTTAACATGTTCCTAATGTGATCCCATACACCATGTTGTAATAGAGCCAGATGGCTCTTACCAGAAGCCTAAACTGATAGAACCATGTTATACTTACATTCTTCAACACTGAGTTAAACACATTTTCTCTCTCCATTAACCTACTTCTTAGATACTTTGCCATATCAAAAGAAAATGAACTATTTCAGATTTCCCCAAATCCTTCTAAGAATTTAAAATTTCATGGGTAATTGTGTTAATAAAATTAAGAAAGGAGCGAAATAGATTGCACTTTTAAAATGATTACCTTTGTAATTTGTTATTTTGGTTTTATTACTTGAAATCATAAGTGCTAAATTTATCTAATTCCATCACAGAAATATTGACTCCTTTTAGGGAGTCAGTTTGGATAAAAAAAGAGGGTCAAAGAAAAACAGTAATTTTCTACAGTGTAGGATACAATCCTGGGTATGAAATCCAAGCCATGCTGTTATTGCAAGAAATAAAATCTCCAAAGTCACCTGTTATCACTGGGGCCATGGAGTCATCCTCCTAGGATAAAGGTTATTAAAAAGTACCATCGTGAATCAAATCATTTTGCGAGGAGTGTATACAAAATGTAAGTCACCTTTAAACCTTCTGTGAAGAAATATATGGGCTGGCAGAAGAGCAATATGTCTGAATTTCACGAGAACCCAGCAATAAAAATGTCCCAGAGTCTTTCACATATGTAAAGATAATATTTTCCAATAACAGGTATATTCTTGAAAGTTTACTAGGTTGCAATTATTATTAGTAGGACTTAGAAAGTAAAAAAAATAGTACAATTATAGTTGAGGGACTCGATAATTTAGTAATAATATTTCAAAGTACTGTGTGATTTTAAAAACAGGATCATTTCTTTATTGTCATTGGGATTTGATAGATCTAGGAATAATATTTGAAGATATTGTGTGATTTTAAAAACAGGATCATTTCTTTATTATCATTTGTGTGACTCCAATCCATCAAGGTTTGCACCATTATCAAAATAGACATAATTTATGTTTCTCCATGTGTACACTCACATATTTCTACTTCATAACCTTTGTCTTCTCTGCTCATGTATCTGACTCACATATCTTTATTATATCATTAAACAACTGCTGACTCAAATACAGTCATTTATGCTCTTCTCTGAGGACAAAACACTTATTATAATATTTATGCAGAACCGCATCTTTTACAGAGTGTATTTAAGTATCTGTTCGTCCACATAGATTATTCATATCATTTTTTAAGGAATTAGATGTATTTTCATATTTTGTGTAAGGTTTACATAGTGAATTACAAAATCACCTTGGTAATTTACCTGCAATTTGAAAGATAATGACTCTACCATTATGGTCATGATACAGAATTCGAGGCAAAAATAAAATGTCACCCTAGATCATACAGAGAAATTTTCATAATTAATACTACACCATCACCTCTATTCAAAAGTTGCAGAGTGTACAGGTGCATAGAAAGCTAAATGAGAAGGCGAGTGAACGGGTGTAGATTTATGAAAAGATTATTCAACAATGACTTGTTTTACATAATATTGTTTCATATAATTTTATTTAAACTGTCATCTGATTTGTAAGTGGTACTTAAACAGTGGAAATTTTGTATTTTTGTCCACATCAGATTGCACCTGATTTAATATAATCAAACACATAAAATTATTGCTTTGACTATCTTTCCTGAGGGAAAATTACAAGTATGATCTATAATAAAAAAATTTAAGGCATATGCCATGTAGAATAACAAAATAAATTCTTACACACTCTTCACTTACTTTAAATGATTTCTTCGGTTATTGTCATATTTATCAAATGGGTTTTTTTTTTTTGCCTCTCCTGAGTAAGCTTGAGCTACATCTCAGAAATACTGTCATTTTTGCCTCTGTGTATTTTAGCATTCCTCTCCATTTTTTTTTACATTTTCAATTAGATAGCGATACCAACATTGTTAAAACTATCCTAACCCAATCAAAATTAGTAATTTTTGTCCTTAACCAATACATAGTCCCTATGAAAATTGCTCTTCTACATCTGTTTACTTAAAGTGCTAACAAAGGAATGTCTACACATGGCTGGGCATAAGCTGTTATTTTCCATGCATTTTTAAAGAAAATATACATGAATCCTTCCTCTCTTTTTCCATTCTCTCTTTCTTGTCCATTTTCTTGTTGAAGAAGTCAAGCTTATTTTTCCCCGTAGAATGGTTTACACATATCAATTTGTTAGTTTGCTCTTCACCTTGTCACTTAGCTTATTCTTATATATTACTTGTATTTCTGGTAAACGTGATAATTTGTGCTATAAGGTTTATTAGATTCACCTTTAACACTGTTGGTTAAAATTTTTTCCATAGGTGAATTTTTGTACTTAATATGGATATCACCTCAGATGGTTTGCAGTGAAAGTAATTTTACTACCGGTGATGCTCCAATTAATCAACGAACATAATTCCTCAAAGTTTGCTTTTTCATTAAAACTGTCAATTAATGTTTTATTCTATTGAAATTATTGGAGAACAAATTAATCTATCAAGGTTTACAAAGTGGTGATTTTCAAATAGGCTTCTGTAAAAACTGAATTCTAAGGAAAGGCAGGTTAAATATTTATTCATTTCTTTGCCAATTTGATACTGTTTATTTCCTCTTGCTTACAGTTTTGTTCAATTATTGCATTTTTATATATTCTCTTCTATTTATTTCTGAGTATCAGTAATCACACATATTTATAGTATTCATTATTTTTCAACAATTGTTATCTATTATCGAATTTGATGCTTGAATTATTCCATATTTGGAGAGTAAGAATCCTTTTATGTTAGCTCTGGTCTTTTCTTAACACTGCCACTCTTGACTCTGATAGCTCTTTCTCTTTGGCACACACAGCAAGATGTTTTTGTATGTTCTGAACTTATAGCTAGAAATAGACTTGTAGGAACTTTTGGAAGAAGGTGATATTTAGTGACCAAAATTCAAATCCTTACTTGTGCTCATTGCTTTTGAAATGTTACTGTGCTTCAATGAGCAGAAGTTAGACATATGTGTTTTTAAAAAGACAAGTAGTGAGTCCTTTCTTGTGCATGTCTGATTTTCCTCTGGGCCCTCCTCTCTGATGACTACAAGGACCCAGTGGCCTTTCCCTGAACCCTTTCCCATGTTCCCCTTAGCAGATGCTCTCTGGGAATTGGGGCGGGAGGCACTGGGGAATGGGGAGGGAGAGGGGCGGGGAGGGGGAGCAGGGGGTATGGGGGGAGGAAAAAAAAAGTTTAAATTCAATAAAACAGCGATGATAGTCAAAAAAAAAAGACAAGTAGTAATGACTTTGCCTTAAGTATTTCAATTCAAATGTATTATTACATTTTATTAATTATTTTATTGAAAATTTTTGTATACAAATAAAAAGGAGTTTATATCCTTATTCCATCCTCTTCCCCTAGCCCTGTTCTTCCAGTCGCTCTTCCCCCCATCAGTGCAGCCATGTCGCTCCCACCCTTGTCCCTCTGCATGTGTGGATGATAAGAGTCACTTTGGATGTCTGTGTTACTAAGGAACCAATTGTCTGTGGTAGTGTATTTGGCCATTCAGTGATCAAACTCACAGGTTGAGTAGCTCCCCTTCTTTTGTCCAGCAATGTCCCAGAGACTCTCTCCATGTGCAGTTGTCTCTCCTGAGATTCTGACTGCTCCATGGGGATAAATCAGCCATTGTGTAGATCTAGTAGTGTTAGATATCACTGCAGTAAGCTTCTGGATGCAGCAGCACTACTGAGACTGGCCAGCACAGCACCTCACCAACCTTTAGACACTTACAATCTTACCATCCCCTCCCCTCTTCCAAAAGGTTCCCTGAGCCTTGGGATAGAGAGAGATTTTGATGGCCTGATCAGGATTAAGCATTCCAGGGTGACAAATACTTTGCACTCTGGCCAATGGTGGCTTTCTGCCTCATTACTTTTCCATTGTAATAGGGTACCTCTTAGTTGAGTGCTGAGAGCTTTTCTTACGTAAGGATATAATAAATGTTAAGATGGAAATTTACTATCAAATAATTTATAGTTAACACTAAGACTAGAATTTTTTTTCTCTTGTATCATCTCGATATTGCTTTCCTATAAAATATAACAATATTGATACTATTTCTTACAATTTGGGTTATCAGTTAATTTTCACATTTCTTTGCTATTCCACCTTTCTTTTTTTATTTTTTATTTAGTTATACAAGCTCAATGGGTAGATACCCTTCTCCCACTCCTTTTCCTTCTTCTTCCACCCATACCCTCCCCTCTTTTATCCCCCTATCCCATGCTCTTTCTCCCACACCTCCCTCTCTACTTCCCCCTTTCCTCCTTCCTTCCCCTCTCTTAGTGTTTCCTGTCTTCTCTCTCCCACCCTCCAGAACTTTAGCTTATATGGATCCTGAAGTTCCCTCTGAGTTGTCTACACTAGTGACAGTTCAGGACTCTTTGGCATACCTTGGGACCCCTTCTTGGGCTGCCCACTAATGTAAGAACTCTGTTATGTCTATCTGACCCCTTGCCTCTAAGGATCCTACTGCTTGAAGTCATCTCTCCTGAGATCTCTGCTAGTGTATGGGGGTTTGTTGACATGTCAGCCATTGTGCAGTTCGTTTAAGGTCCAATTACAATGCAGAGAGATCCTGGCTGTTGAAGTCCAGACTTGGGTGGAGTATCTTGTCTATCGGTGGACCTCCACATCTTTAGGCTCTTACAATCTTGTTACCTCCTCTTTGGCAAGGTTCCCTGAGCTTTAGGAAGAAGAGTAATTTGGCTGGTCCGGTTCCAGGTGAAGATTGTAGAGTCACTGATATTCTGAATTATGGAGCTCCACCTTTCTTAGGGTATATTCTTTGGTACCAAGTTTAAAGATACTTGGAATAATTTTTTTTCTTTTTGATTATGTCATCAACTTGGTAAACAATTTATTTCTAATTAAAATGTATGATTTCTTTTGTACTTAATTTTACATATGAGGATGCAAAATGAATGAGTCCAGCATCAAATCTGTGTAATAAGGTGTAGTCAGAAAAATGTTACATTCTTTACTTTTCTAGCTACTCTTTCTTATGTTCAATAATGATAGCAATTTCTATAACCTTTTAATATGATTTCTCCCTTTTTGAGAGAATTGAGTGAAAATATATTTATGTATTTGTGTGTTTACTTTTGTTTCCAATTCTCTCATTTCCTATGCAAAATAATGCATGCAATATATACTAGACATAACCAAGAATGAGTAGTAAATTCATATCAGTGTAAAATGATCTACTTTCGCTTTAGTGGTATGTAGTATTCTAACTATTAAATCAGTCTTCTAATAACAGAAGTTTGGCTTTTTTTTACTACATGACTTGGACACAAGTTATATACAAATGCAATTTTAAAGGTCTTGTCGAGTTCATTTTATTAATAATTATATCATTTTGTTTTATCTTTTTTTTTTTTTTTCCGGTGCTGGGGACCGAACCCAGGACCTCGCACTTGCTAGGCAAGCGCTCTACCACTGAGCTAAATCCCCAACCCATAATTATATCATTTTGATATGATTGATGTGATTAAGATAGTTTTCCTATAACTCTACCTATTAGATTTTTGGATTTTTATTAACTGTTATGTGAGAAATAGCATTTAGTATAATATCAATTAGGGATTCTTTTTTAGTAACCAATGGATAGCATATATTTGCATGTTTAAAATTGATTTCTTATTTATTGAGATTGAGGTTATATCTTTTGTCTTTTCATCTTTTAAGAAGCTGTCAAACTCAATTTGGGGGATCACTTTGTTTATTAGAAATGTTAGTATACTTTTTCTCCTTTTTTGTTTTGCACAATTTCATAAAATGTATCAGTCCACTTGCACTGATTTTGAATTACGATTAATTTTTTCCTTCTAGTTTATAGGAAAATCACATATTTTATTTAGTACTTAAATATTTCTTAAATTACATAAATACATTGGTTTCCCTTAATTATTTCAAACTTAATATATTCTTATTTTCTTTTGTATTTAATGTTACATTTTAACGTGTAAGATTATTTTATGAGTTATAAGTAAAAATTTTATCGTAAGGCATATTCAGAATAGCTACTTCATTTCTCATCTAACATGTGTCTTAAATAATTTTTATATAAATTAGTAATATTTTTGAGATTTTTTTCTTATGAAAGAAGACTGAGTATTCTAAAGAGGGTAATGAGATACCTATTAGAGTTTTTTTTCCATCAAGGTCTAAAACAGATGACAATAGACTAATGTATTCAAAATACTTAGTGAAAGAAGATTGACCCAGGGATTTCATAGCCATAAAAGAGATAGACGTTTGATGAGTATGCATGGATTTAAGAAATACTTTTTCCATGAACAATTTCTCAGGCTTCTCAGAAATCCAAAATGATTGAATAGGCATTGCATAAGGAGGGGTTCTAAGCATCAAATATGTAATTTGCTATAAAATTGACTTTAGATGTCACATAAAAGAAAAAAAAGTACAAAAATGTCGATACATAAAATAATGTGAAAGTACATAAAAAGCAGTATTAGGTTGATGAATTGACTGCTTTGAATTATTTTCCTGTTCCTGTTATAACAACAAGTGAATTAAATACTACTTAGTTATTTTTTAAACAACACATATTTATACAGCTATGAAAAATCAAACAAACACCTAATATATGTCTTCAGGAATGCATTCCTCCTATAATCCCTAAGGGTAATAGCTATTTTTTTTTTTACCTTATCCACCTTCCAGTTCACAGTCATCTGCATTTCTTGGCTTGCAATTGTATCATTTCACTTTTAAACCCCTATTTGTATACACACACACACACACACACACACACACAAATGTACACACGCACACACACATGCACATGCACACGAATGTATACATACATACACACAAACTCTGATATTCATTCCTCCCACTTACAAGGAACTTTGTGATTGCATTTAACTCACCTGGATAGTTGTCTCTTCTCTGTTTGTTAACTGAATCACATCTGTTAAGTGCCTTTGGACATGTAATTGTATTTGCATATTTTGAGAATTGGAACATTGACATATTTGGCCATCCACAGGTAGTGACTAGAATGAAAAACATAACACTTCACAAAAGATCATGATTAAGAAGTGAAGCAAAAAAGAGTGAAAAAGGAGGGCCATAGTATTGATTAAAGGAAAATATTATTGTAAAATGCAACCCTTTCTGAGTATAAAATGATATCACAAAGAAGGGAAGAATAAAACATACTATCTAGTAAAATACTGTGGTTTTGAATGTGTATATATCTAAAGATCTACATGAAATGTATGTATGTATGTATATAAAAAGTAGATGGCAGACATGCTTTAATAATAGGAGACATTTACATACCTCTGAATTTAGACAAACTAAGTCAATAAAATTTAGAAGGATATAGGAAGTAAATTAATAATGTATATCTCATAGGGAATTCTGGATTGTATAATATACATCAATCATTCATAAATTTGATAATAACTTTGACCACTGAAAAAACTTCAATAAAATCCAGGAAATACATTTCCATGAATATTTTCTTAGGCTTCTACTAGAGAAAGATAGTTCAAAAATCCAAAATGATTGAATAGGCATTATATAATTTGCTATAAAATTGACTTTACATGGTACATAAAAGAAAAAAATAGTATAAAAATGTTGACACATAAAAATGTGGTGAAAGAAAATTATATAAAATTGGTATGAGCTTTTTACATACTTATATATGCTGATATACTTCATATATTTATATAGAATTAAAACCAAAAGAATTCACTGCTTACAATGAAGTGAAATTAGAAATTATTAAGAGTAACAATTGAAAAAATCTTGTACATTTTCTCTCATTTGTGGGTATTTTTATATATGATAAAGTCATACATACATATGTATGGCATGGAAGTCTAGGATAACAAGGAAGACTAAAAGGAAGGAGAGTATGAGCTAAAGGGGAGTTGTGGTGTATGGGTTGAAATGTTCTTAACAGCACAGAATAGTAATATTACAGAGTACTTGGTACCAGATGGGACATTGAAGTATTTCACCTCAAGAATCACAGAACATCACAGCAAAGGTAGCATAAAGAATACAAATTGAGAGAGATCTGCTGGTCTGGTTCTGGGTGAATATTGTAGAGTCTTTGGTTCTGAATTATGGTTTGTTGTTTTCAGTTTTGCTGTTCAGCACTGCTCTTTGGTTTCAAGGTCATCTCCTAACAAAGATAAAAGACTGTTTAAAGGAAGATCTTAATATAAGAAGAGACTCAAAGGTAGATGGAACAATAGGAGTAGACACAGCATTGAGAGGGGTCAGTCTCCCGTTTGCCTCTCCTGTTTGCCGGTTGGTTACCATCTAACTACCAGTCCCTATACCCTTCCTGGCTGGGGAAATCAAACCTGTTTACTCCCAAGTGAACAGGAAGGGAGGTGAGAATGAGCAGCATCAGTGTCTTGCTACTTACATGCAGTACATGACCGTGGCCTAATTTCTCTACTGATGTGTATTCTTTTGTCTCCTTTCTCTTCAGGTATTTCTCCTTCTCTCCTATTTATAATCCTTTGCAATTATAGTGGGTATTACAGATATTTACCTTTGACTATGTCATTAAGTACATTTGTAATTAGGATCCACTTATTAGAGAGTACAACTGGCAGGCAGCCTAAGAAGGGGCCCCAAGCTATGCCACTGAGTCCTGAACCCTCACTAGTGTAGATGACTCAGAGGGAAATTTAGAGCCCACATAAATAGATGCTCTGGAGGATGGGAGGGAGAAAACAGGAAGCACCAAGAGAGGAGGAAGGAAGGCAAAGGGGTGAGAGGGAGGGGGGAGAGTGGGAAGTAGGGAAAGTGGGATGGGGGACAACAGGAGGGAAAGGAGGGGGAAAGAAAAGAAGGGGGTACTTATTGAGCTTGTGCCATTAGGCAAGAAAGTATTAAAATAAAAAATATTTTGAGAGATTATAAAAAAGGAACTTAGACTGCAGCCTTAAGCAGAGCACCTTCTAATCCTCATGACTGGAGGAGAATGCAGAGAGCCATGGTTGAACAAGATGCTGAAAATAAATTAAAGCTGAGAATTTTCAGTTCTCAACATGTCATATCTTTTCCGTGCAAAAGTTCAGGAACTTATGCAGACAAGGGAACTGAAAAAATACAGAACCATAAGATGGGAGAAATCATTATGAAATGTTGTCCTCCAAAGATGAAACAAAGATGGAAGTCATAACCCATAGCAGAGATGTTAGCTGACACTGAAACTACAGGGAACCTACATGGCCAGTGACCATCTATGAACCAATGAGAAACCCATAGTGCCTTACAAAAGACTGATGAACAATGAGCAATTCATGGGTTTGAGTGAGGGGAGGGGAACAAAAATATCTATTTAGGTGACAAAGAAGGTTCCAAGAACTTATTTTAAGACCAGAATTTCACATGGGAACCTGGTTGAGCACAGGTATACTTTTTAACATACAAGGAAGAATAGAAGGAAAGAGGAAAGAAGTGAAGGGAGGCAAATAGGGGAAGACAGACAAGATTTTGTAAACGTGTATGAAATTGTCAAAGGGCAAATTCATCAACAAGGAAATGTGGAGAAAATTGACACATACATACAGAATCAACTCTTGAACAGAAGGAAAATACACATCAATTTGCATAATTCTTAAAAGTTGTAATGAAAAAACGTTCTGTTCAGTTTTACTTATGCAGATGAAACACCTGTTGCAGGGGATTTTCCTCTGAACAGTTGCCAAATTTGAGACTAACTGGATTTTACCTGTTGACTATATTGCCTCAGAGACAGAAGGGCAAGGAAGGGCTAGTATGCAAGTGCCCTCCCATGTACCTGCAAATATGCCAGCACATGTGCCTGCCCACATGCCATCCACCCACTCATGTGCCCTCACACATGCCTACACATTTGCCTTGGCATGTGCCTGCCCATATGTCCTCAGAGCCTTAAAATTTGGGAGAGCCCAGTTGGGAGGATTCCACTACATCTGTGCAGGCATGGGAATCTGTCAGACATGCTAAGCTGGTGATGAAGCTGTCCTTGAGTTGTCCCTGCTCCTGTCAGTAATCTTCATCCCCTGCCTATAAGTAACTCCAATAAACTTATTTGTTCTTTAAGTTGGACCCTGGCATAATCATTACTTTGATCTATCATCAAACTCTATCTGGGGTGCAAAGATAATTGTGTGGTTTCTCCCTAGAAAAGTGTTCATGAAACATCATATAAAATTTTATTTTATAATTTTAAGTACTCAAAACCTTCATATATTTTTTCCTCAGTCACTACTTCAGCCAGGACTATGCTTGCCTCTATCACAACAGCATTGCAGAACAGGGGGTAGCTTCATTGCCAGGACTGTGAATTGTTCTTATTTAAAAATCTTGATTTTTGTTCATCATGGGATGTCTTCATCAATTATGATTTTTCAATGAATTGCTTGCTTTACAGTTTCTTACGTGAGCACAATGTATCTATGCTGTCTTCACCATTTATTGGCCAATCTGTCACGATTTGAAATGTGAGTTGTCTCCCACAGATTCATGTGCTGGACTCTTTATTTGTTTGGGAAGGTCAAGATCACTTAAAAGGTGGAGCCTTGCTGGAGGAAGGCAGTCACAGGGGGTGGGCCTTTAGGATAGCCCCACCCTACTTCCTTCTTCCAAGAGAAGTCTGTTTTTGTTTGCAACAGCTCTCAGGCTCCATGATGTCTCAGGCTCCACTTTTCTAGGGAGGCAGTGACTTAGGCTGCCTCCAGCTTCTGCCAGCCAGCCAGGCCTTTTTTGCCTTAAAGAACTATATCTCCCCTCTGGAACTATAAACTGGATAAATTTCCCTAGCTCCCTTTACTTTGTGTTAAAGTATTGTCTCACAGCAACAGAGAAGAATAACTGGTACACTAATCTCATCCTTTCTCCTTTTTTGCACTATAAACCTTCTCTGTCAGTCTCTGTCCTCCTTTCATATTGTTTTGCATGTGTGACTGATTGAGTTTCATCAGGGTTGCCTTTGATGGCAAGTGCCTGAGCACTTACTGGAATATGAATCATATATATTGAGGGTATCAGCTAGATCCACTTTTCCCACATGCCAAGGCAAATGTGTAGGTGTGTGTGAGGGCACATGAGATTCCTAAGAATCTCTCAGGGAGGTTTGGACCCTCTAGAGATCTTAGACCTTCTATGATGAAATGCTGATAGGTCAAATCCTATATAGGTCTTTGTTAAGTACATAAATACCATTGAGTTCTTGGATGCAATAGCTCTATCATGTCCAGGAAATACTGTCTGCCCTTCCTCCTTTTAGGCTCTTACATTCTTATCATCCTTATTCTGTGATGTTCTCTGAGCCTTGGCATTAGACTAATTTATATATTCTATTTAGGGTTGAGCAGTTTGCAGTCGTTTATTTTCTTTACTTTGGACAGTTGTGATTCTCTGTATTAAACAACTTGCATTGCAAAGGGAAGGTTTTAGGCCCAATACTAAGAGCTTATCTAATCTATGGGGATAGGTGATAAATGTTTAGAAGGCAGTTTGATATCAAGTCCTTATAGTTAGATATTAGTACCTTGTTCCCCCCCCTAGGGCCTTTGTCGTCCCCTTTCATGATTTCTTAGCCTAGTTTTCAGTACCAGGAACATGTTACCTGATGAAAAATGGGATTTAAATGCAATCAGAAATCAGTAGATTACCCCTTGATATTCATGCCACTATTGCACCAATGGTTACTTCTTGTTAAGATGTTTGCTATTGTGGCTTACAACATTCACAGCTGGACTAGACTATTGATTTCTTTTCTGCAGCAGCAGCTTGCATCATACCTTCTGTTACTATGAAAGCTTGTCTGTAAGAAGAGAACTTTCTGACAAGTTCCAGTTTCTTTTCTGTGTTCTGTGATTAATGTGTATAGTACCTTTTGCAATAGGCTCTTACCATGAGTTTTTGTTTACAAGCAAGAGTAATGACAAAAGCCTATAGTATTTTCAGGGCCTTTGAGATATGTATGACTAGCAACTTATTATAAGATATCACATGTCCGGTACTGAGAATTTAGTTTATTTTCTATAACTCCTGTTAAAAGGATCAGAGTTTGTATGAGTGGAAAAGCATTAAGTTTGTATGAGTGGAAAAATAAATAAAAATAAAAAATAAATAAATAAAAATATAAACAGAAAAGTAACTCCTCAGTTCTACCAGCTTAAAAAAAAGCATCAGAGGGAATTTTCCATTAATCTCTCTCTCTCTCTCTCTCTCTCTCTCCCCTGATGATTTTTAAAGTGGTGAATTTTATTATTTATCTTTATCAATGCATTTTGATTCTTTCTAAAAGTGCTGAAGGTGAAGGTCTCTCTTGTCTCACATTAGCCGCCAGCAGTGAGTAAGAATCTCAGAGATGGTCACTACTTTTGAAAAAAGAGTTGTCATGGACAGTAACTATGATTACAGATTGGGAAATGCAATTTAACTGCAACAAAGTAGTTGGCAGAACCCTCGATCTTACTTGAACTGAGAAGAATATGAGAAGTTCTGTAGAAGGAACTACAGTCTGTGTAATAGACAGGTTTTTCTTTCACTGTGACAAAATCCCTGACAAAATAAACATGAAGGGGAAAATATTTAATTTGGCTCACAAGTTCGTAAGTTTCATTTCATGGTAATCTGGCCCCATTGATTTTGGTCTGTAGTGTATCAAAACATCATGTTGCAAAAAGCATGCTCTGACAAATTTGGAAGCCAGAGAAAAGAGAGGGGAGAGAAAGAGAAAGAGAGAAAGAGAAGGAAAGAAAAAACTCTTAGGACAAGCTGTCCAGCAACATACTTCTTACAACTAGGTACCATCTTCTAAAGTTTGCAGAACCTTCAAAAAACCTAGGGACTAGGGTTGGAGAGGTGGCTCAGGGATTAAGCCTCTGCCTTGCAGGCGGAAGGTCCTGAGTTCGCATCCTAGACCCCACGTATAGACGCCGGGCAGAAGCGGGGGCGGCCTGCGTTTCTGGTCCTGGTAGGGCGAAGCCTGTGAATCCCAGGGCAGAGTAAACAAGGAGGAGGTGGAGGCAGTCCATGGTGGCTCCCGAATTCGTCCGTGGTTCTACACACACACACACATACACACATGCATGCGCATAAACATGCACAATTGAATAAATAATAAAAAATTAAAAAAAAAACCTAGGGACTAAATCTTCAATACACAAGCCTCTTGAAAAAACAATTCATGATCAAACCATAACAAGTCAAAAATTATTCAGCAAGAACACAAGCAACATAGAATGTTGTGGAGAAAAAGGGATACTTATTTACTGCTGGTGGGAGTATAAATGGATACAGCCCTTATGGATATCACTATGGAGGTTTCTTAGAAAGTTAAAAATGGAACTGACATATGGGGCAGGTATACCACTTCTAGGAATATTCCTGAAAGACTACATCTTATTACAAAGACATTTGTTCATCTATGTTCATTGCAGCTCTATTCACAGTAGTAAAAATAAATCAGCCAACATGCCTATCAACAGAGGAACGGATAGTGAAAATGTGGTACATATACACAATGGAATATTACTCAGCCAATAAAGAGGATGAGATTATGGAATTTGTGGATTTTCATTGAAATGTGTCCACCACAATCTCACGTGTTTTGGACAGTTATGGTACCGTTGAGAGGTAGAGCCTTTCTTGAGAAATGCAGTCACAGAGGGTGGGTCTTGAGGTGGATTAGTCCCACCCTGCTTCCTGGAAAAGTCTGCTTTTCAGCAAGGAGGCTTGCAGCTCTCAGTCTCCAAGACAGTTTCAGTAACTTACCCTGCCTCCAGCTTTGGCCACCAGCCATGCTACCCTCTCCATAAAAGTTTGTTTCCCTCCTCTGGAACCATAAATTGAATAAATCTCCCTTTCTCCCTTAAGTTTCTCAAGTTTGAATGCTCTCTCACAGCAACAGATAAGAGTGAGTAACCATTACACTGGTAAATGGATGAACCTGGAAAATTTAATATTGAGCAAGGTATCACATACACAGAAAGTTAAGCAGCACATGTTTTCTCATATATGCAGATGCTAGCACTGATATCCTTGTCAATGTATTTGGGTATGATTGGGAAAAAAAATATAATTTTTAAAAGAAAAAAAAAGAATTACCGTAAGAGCCAGAAAATTAAAGACCAATGAATGGGAAGGTGGGAAGGAATGGTTAGGGTGAAACCTTTCAAAAGGGAGATTTTGGATACCATGACAAGTAGAGGGAGAGAGGAAATAATTGAGAAAAATACACACTGGAGAATGAGGAGGGACAGAGGACTTATACAAAAACCTTAAGATTGTCAGAAGTAACCCCAAAGGAACCTCCTATGCTACTAATATGTCAGAAAAGCCATATCTTTTAAAGAAAGGAACAAGAATGGGCAGTCCCTATACAGAGGAGCATACAGTGAGAAAAATGGGGAAAAGGCCCTGAGCTTATCTACATAGAACCCAGTCATAAAATTATACTAGAAGTAACAGGAATGTGACACTTCTTGGTAAAATGTTGGTGAAAGAGGTCTTAAAGGCTTCCAAAAATTATAGGCTTTTGCCATTGCTTTTGATTGCTTTCCAAAAAATCTGTCAGAAAGACTCTATTACTGAAGATGCAATACGTATGAATCATAGAACATGGAAAAATATATCAACTAGAAATGGTCTGAGAATTTCCTCCTTGTTGGATAGGTTACACTGTACCAAGGAATACTGTATAAGCTGCTGGGGGAGAGAAATAATCACAGGCCCCATCCACACATGAGATCTGCAAGTTGCAATAAAAATCACCATGGCAACAGGTGACCACCAATGTAATAGTGGCATGAGTATCAAGGAGACAACCAACAGCTTTCTGATTGGACTCAAGATCTGCTTGTGAGCAATCATAATTGGACTTTGCATGCCCCGCGCAATGTCCAACACACTATTGACCCCACAAAGTCTAGCATTTGCTAAAGGCACCAAGATCCTTGGAGGCAAGGGATTGACAGCCACAGTAGTGTTCCTATGCTTAAGGGGAACACAGGAAAAGGGGAACACAGGAAAGGGTTCAGGGAAATGCCACTAGGTCCTTGTACGTCATCGGAGAGAAGGGCCCAGAGGAGAGTCTGGCATGCACATTAAAGGATTCTCCGGGGATTGGGGTGGGAGGCACTGGGGGGTGAGGAGGGAGGGGTGAGGGGAGGGGGAGCAGGGGGGTCGGGGGTAAGAGGAGGGAGGGAACGAACCGGTGTACCTACTAAGTTTGTATGAGTGGAAATAATAATAAAAAATGTTAAAAAAAAGACCTGCTTGTGAGAAAGGAACACATTGCTATTACTGTAAACTAGAACAAGAACTTAAAAAAGGGAAGGAACTAGATTGATAGAGAAAAACAGCCAGTGAACCTACAGGGAGGAAGACAGTACACAAAACTTCTCTGTAAATAGCTGTTATTATACTCATAGGTTGAAAGAAAGCTTAACATCTGGCCTAGAAGTCTTCTTTCATAACAGAGGTAGAGGGTCTCAGCACCCTGATGGATGCAGCCTTGGGCAGCAGAAGAATGGTGAAGTGGACAGCAATGGTCACCCATGATGCAGAGTACAAATGACTCAGCAAAGGTCATCTGGAATGAGGCCAACCTAATCTCTCCCCATCCTAAGACTTTTGGAATCTCACAGAAAAGGGGGCAGTGAGATTGTAAGAACCTAAAAATGGGAAGGTTCACCATTGCACAAGATATTCTATAAGGCAGAACTGCAGCATCTAGGAAATCAGTGAGACTTGTTCTTATCAGACCTGCATAATGACTGACATATCAACCTGCCCCCATATATTACCTAGGAACTTAATAAAGGTAAAAACATCAGGTGAAAACCTTGAGGATCAAAGCTGGAAGAGTGAAGGAAAGTCCCCCTATCAATGGGGTGGCCCACAGATAGGCAACTTGGTTTGCCACAGAGAGCCTGAACCCCCACAAAAGTAGACAAGACAAAGCAAACCCTGGGGTCCATAGAAGCATACAGACAGGAGGGTGGGAGGGAGTTAAAGAGATTGATGAAATGAAGGAAGATAATGGAAAGGAGGGGTGATGGAGGGAAATAAGGATGCATACTTGCTATAATTATAAAAATAGGAAAAAAATAAAACATAAGCATTTACATACAGTCATAATGGTAGATCCATGACATGTAATTAAGGGAAACTGGACATATCACTGGCCACTTCAAACCTATGTGCTTGACGTCACTGAGGTA
The DNA here is from genome assembly GCA_023101885.1 of Typhlomys cinereus. Classification (NCBI taxonomy): domain Eukaryota; kingdom Metazoa; phylum Chordata; class Mammalia; order Rodentia; family Platacanthomyidae; genus Typhlomys; species Typhlomys cinereus. The sequence goes on along the minus strand of JALPQD010000158.1, from coordinate 3,865,628 downwards.
CCTGTGCCCTTCTACATTTTCCTCAATGAAAATGCGAGAAAAAGTGTCCTCAGCCAAATGAATCCAAACTGGCTTGCATCCATCTTGTTCACTGTATTCTTGTAGGCTGTTGAGATATCCTGTATTAATAAAACTGCTAATGAAAGTAAAATATATATATATATATATATATATATATATATATATATTATCCATGTATAAATGCTCCTCAGATATGTCTCTGGTCATTTTCCAGAGTTGATTTCCAAATTCTAAGAATTTTTTTTGTTAATTTCACAGCTCAGTAGTGGTTTTTTTGTGGACAGGACATGCCTGTATTCTGTGGCTTTAAGCAGAAGTTCAGCCACAGATTAGCATTTTTATGTTAATAACTAAGTATATTTGAGAAAGAAAAGGAAATAAGACTAGCAAAACAGTCAGATCTGCAGGCTATTTTCAGTCTTTTAAAGGTCTATCTGAAATAACATTCATTTCAATAATAATGACTGGAATAATTAAAAAGATGTCCTACCTTGCTTCTGATCACATTTCAGAGTATTGTTACAGTTATTAAAATGCTGCTTCAAAATAAGAAGTGAATTATGACTTTTAATAAATGCAGTTTGTTTTTTAGATCCTGTGTCAAAATATGATGTCCATGGGGAAAAGAAGTAATAAATAAATGGTGTTTGGTGCTTGAAAGGTTTACTTGCTATTTAAAAGAAAATTTAGAATAGCCATTTCTCTTAAAACTATTGCATATTGCAAGATGAAAGTGAAGTGAACACATTTCAAAGGCTTCCTGAGGACAACTTTGGGATTAGGAATATCCTTAGATATTTGGGATAAAAGAAATTAATATGCTGACAAAACCTCTTTTCTGCATTTCTTCTTTTTAGGGAACAAAATCTGCAGCTGTAAGTATAAAATCACATTGTTTCCTATACACATTTTTGTATGTGGTTTATAACCAAATTTCAAGATTTCCAAATATATCACTTATATTTCTTTCCTTTTTCTTTAACTAATATTTGCAGCATTATATTGAATAGGAATGAAAACAGTGTGTATCCTTTGTCCTGTTCATGACTTAATGGAATTGTTTTGAATATTTGTCCATTTAGGATGTGGTTGGCTATAGATCTATCATGTATAGCTTTTCTTATGTATAGTTATGTCCCATCCAACGCTATTCTCTCCAGGACATTTTATCCCAAAAAAGATGTTGAATTTTTCCAAAGGTCTTTTCTACATCTATTGAGATAATCATGTAATTTTTATCTTTAAATACTGAGAAAGTTAGATTCAGGTGTCAACTTGACCACTGTAGGCTGAGTTTGTGGTACAGCTGTGAAGAATTGTTAGTTAAGACAAGTGCTTGAACAAGCCTACAGGTTATTGTTTAATTGATATGGAAGACCCAGTCCATAGTGGATGGAGCTTTACAGTGGGGGACCTGATTAAAGGAAGTGCAAAGGAGGGACTTTCTTATCCTATGTTGATTTGCTGCATTTTGTCCACTACTGGTCTATTGCTGCCTTTGTTGACTGCCAATTCTGCCAAGGCTGTTCTTGACTGCCTTTTGAACCCAACTTCTTTGGCCTTGCTGCTATTCTTGGCTGCCATTGGAGACCAGACTCTTGGGCCTTGCCCTGTTCATCCCTGAAGTCAGCATATTCAGTCTTGCTGCTGTACTTTGCTGTCGATCTTCTCTGGTTCTACAGCATGACTGTGACTGAGGTTTGAGTCTTTCCAGGGATCCTTCAGTTTTCTGAGATATTCAGTTTGAGAACTGAGCAGCTACTGTCAGAATACATATTTATATGTACATCCATTGTATCTGTTCTATTCCTCTAGAGAGCCCTAAAACAAATACATATTTATGGTTTATAACATTTATCAGTTTGTATATGCCTAACCTTCCCTGCATCTCTGGGATAGAACCAACTTGATCCTGGTGGATAATCTTTTTGATGTGTGCCCATATTCAGTTTGCAAATATTTTGTTGAGAATTTTTGCACTGTGTTCATCAGGGATATTGGTTTGCAGTTTTCATTCTTTGTGTGTCTTACCTGGTTTTGATATTGGAATAGTACTAATTTTGTAGAAGGAATTTGGTAGTGCTACTTATATTTATGTTTTGTGAGGTAATTTGAGAGGCTTTGTGATTCTTTAAACTTCTGATAGAATTCTGCTGTGAATCCATATGGACCTGGATTTTTACTTTTTTTGGGAGATTGATTTTTTTACTATTTCAGTCTTTTTCCTTGCATTGAGTGTATTTCAATTGTTAATCTATCTTGGTTTAACTTTGGTAAGTAAAAGGTAACTAGGGATTCATCTGTTTCTTTTAAGTTTTTCAACTTAGTGGGATATATGCTTTTTGTGAAACTTTATTCTTTTAGTGTTACACAGATAAATATCATGAAGCTTCAGTATTTCACCCTTTAATTCCCAATCACATCCACCTCCTTTTTATATTACAATCCTTCTTATTCTCTGCCAGAATGCTTCCTATTTTCAGGTCTTTTTGCATGCATGGTCATCTGGTTTGCCTTTGGGGACACATGCCTAAATTTTTGATGGAGAATGAATCATATATATAACATTGGATATACCACTGAGGGAACATCTATTTCTTCTCTATCAGCATGAGTCCTCATCAGTCTCTTGGAGAAGTATGGAGCCTCTTAAGATCTCTATCTTTTTCATGGTGACATGTTGATAAATTAACTCCATGTAGGTCTTGTGAAAATATATTTAGCTGTCATGAACTATATTTAGCTGTCATATCCAAGAGATAATTTCTGGCTCCACTCTTTCCCACTTAAGGTTCTTGCAATCTTACCACTCTCACGTCAGGGATATTCCCTGAGTTTTATGTTTTATATATTTGCTCTCATGCTTTTCTTCATTTCTTTGATATCTGTTGTGATTTCTCCATGTTTTTTTATTTCATTAATTTGTGTCTTCTCTCTTTCTGTTGGTTAATTTGTCAAATAATATTCCAATCTTGTTCATTATTTTAAAGAATCAGCTCTTGGGCTGGAGAGATGGCTCAGGAGTTAAGACTTTGCCTCACAAATGCAAATCAAAACTTCCCTGAGATATCATCTCACCCCTGTCAGGATGGCAAAAATCCACAATACAAACAACATCAAGTGCTGGAGAGGATGTGGAGAGAGGGGAACTCTCCTACATTGCTGGTGGGAATGCAGGCTCATACAGCCACTCTGGCGAGCCGTCTGGAGATCTTAAAGAAGTTAAAGATTGAAATGCCATATGACCCTGCAATTCCACTTTTGGGAATAACCTCCCATACAGCAAAAATTCACCTTGATAGAACAAGCACCGCCATGTTCATAGCAGCGCTGTTTACAATAGCAAAGTCATGGAATCAGCCCAAATGTCCAACAGGTGACGAGTGCATAAGGAAAATGTGGTACATTTATACAATGGAATACTACTCAGCCATCAAAAATGATGAATTAATGCAATTTGCTGGGAAATTGATAGAATTAGAAACAATTATATTGAGTAAAGTATCCCAGACACGGAAAACTAAGCGCCATATGTACTCCCTAATAGGTGGATCCTAGTACTAAACCCACTTAGAGACACTCAAAGACAAATCTCTGTAATACCTACAGCAATTGTAAAGAGTATAAACAGGAGGGATGGGGAAGGAGGGCCCCACCAGAAACAAGGAGAGAGGGACCATGTTACAGCAGAGAAAATAGGCCACCATCAAGGACTGCAAGTAAGTAATGAGACATCTGGTTAAGTTCACAGACTTTCCTTCCTGATCATTTGCAACTGATGGGGAATGATCTCACCAGAAGGGGAGCGCATATAGGCTGCCTGATAGAAAGTAACCATTTTGCAAATGGGTGATTGACCCCTCTCTCACCACGGTCTCCTACTTTTGTTCCATCTACCTTTGAATATACTCTTATAACAAGACTCTAATTTAACAGGTTTTTATCTCTGGCCAGGGGTAACATCCAATACCCATCAGGATGGAGCCAAGGGCATTGCAGGAGCAGCAAAACCAAAAAAAAAAAAAAAAAAGTCAACAAACCATAATTCAGAACATCAGAGACTCTATATCAACCACCTGGAATCAGGCCTGCCTAATCTCTCCCCAATCTGAAGCTCAGGGAAATTTGCGGAAGAGAGGGCAGTAAGATTGTAAAAGCACAAGGATGGGAGGAGTCATGTTAAGCAAGATACTCCACACAAGTTAGGGCCAAAGCTATTATAATAGGACTCTGCATGATCTGTGCAATGACCAACATATCATTGACCCCTCAAATTCTAGCATGGACTAAAAGTACTAGGATCCTTAGAAGCAAGGGATTAACAGTCACAATAGTGTTCCTATACAAGAAAGAGTTCTATAAATTGCCATTGAGTCCTTACACCTCATCAGGGAGGAGGACCCAGAGGAAAGTTTGATATACACATTAAAGGATGCTTCAGAGATGGGGGGAGGGGGCACTGGGAGAAAGGGAGGGAGGGGGAAAGGAAGGGACAAAGGGAGGAGGGAACAGGGACATCCAGGGAGGGGTGGAGGGAGGGAGGGGACAGGGGTACCTATTACGTTTGTATGAGCTGAAAAAATAAAAAAAAAAAAAGTCTTTGCCTCACAAGCAGATAGTCCTGAGTTCAGATCTCCAGGTCACACATAAAAACGTCAGGCAGGCCCTTTTCAACCCACCCCGCTCCGCCCATTGGGACACACAGGTGAGGTCCAGCCGGGCCTCACACCGCGCCCTAGGTAAGTCCCCGTTCGGGCCCGCCCACCAGGACCCCAGGTCAGCCCACAGGGATCCGGCTCCGACTCCCACCATTCAGCCGGAGCCGGCGCAGGGCCAAGGGACGAGGAGGACCTCCCCCTGCGCCCGGGCCCCGCCCCAGCTTCCCTCGGGTTAATTAGCTCCACGCCAACGCACCCATCCTCCCTTTTCACCCCACCCCGCTCCACCAGTCGGGACACGCGCATGGTCCATCCGGGCCTCACCCTGCGCCCTAGGTAATTCCCCGTCGGGCCCCGCCCACCAGGACCCCAGGCCAAATAATTCAGTTTAGTGAAATTGAGAGATCTTAAGAGTTAAAATGACAATGCCAAAGTCAAAGTGCAAATCCATGAGAAGCAACACTCAAGTAAACAAATTTCCCACTGAAGAAATTAATCCCATAAGGTTAGACTCCAACAAGAACAAACCCGCAGAAAAAGGCCAAGAAAGCCTCACCCAGGATAAGGTCTTTCAAAATATGATCATTACCATGTTCAATACTATGAAAGAGGAAATCCGGGAGGAATTACATAATCGAATCAATCGCTTTGAAGAGGAACACAACAGACATCTGGAGGAGTTGATAAAAACAGTGCAAGAAACAAAAAGTAGCATAGAGTAGTTAAAACAAACTCAAGCAGAGTTTAAAACTGAGCTAAAAGACAAGTTATCTTCAACCCAGAACGCCACAGAGAGTCTTATCAACAGAACTAACGAAGCAGAAAATAGAATTTCAGACCTTGAAGAAGATAAAGTGGGAGTACTAACCAGCTCAATGGAAGAGGTTGTTAAAGCCAAAAAGATACTTGAGAGAAATATCCAAGAGATATGGGACACCCTGAAGAAGCCTAACATGCGTATTCATGGAATACCAGAGCAAGAGTCTCAAAATACCACCCCTGAGGAAATTTTTCAAACAATCATCAAGGAAAACTTTCCTCATCTAAAAAAAGAGAGGCCCATTCATATACAAGAGGCATTCCGCACCCCAAACAGATACGACCAAACTAGAAGCACGCCGCGGCAAATGATAGTTAAAACACTCCACATTCAAGATAAAGAACTGGTGCTGAGAGCTTCAAGGGAGAAAAAACAAGTCACTTTTAAAGGTAAACCTGTTAAAATAACAAATGACTTCTCAGTCGAAATAGTAAAAGCAAGAAGAGCTTGGAGAGACATACTTCAAGTATTGAATGAGCAAAAATGTCAACCCAGGCTGATTTACCCTGCAAAACTATCAGTCATGATCGAGGGAGAAAGAAAAATTTTCCTGCACAACGACAAATTGAAGGGATACATGTCCACCAAACCAGGCCTTCAAAAAATGCTAGAAATGATACTCAAGCGTGAAGAAAAAAACAGGCATATCCAGGAGTACAGAAGGCAAGTAGAAACACCATTAAAAGTGAAGCAATATACTTATAAAAGCTACTAAACATAATAAATGTCTGGAATTAACAATAGTTTCTCCATTATAACACTAAATGTTAATGGACTTAATTCACCGATCAAGAGACACAGATTACAAACTTGGATTAAAAATCACAATTCATCAATCTGCTGCCTGCAGGAAACTCATCTCACCACAAAAGACAGACACGCTCTAAAAATAAAAGGCTGGTCAACAATTCTACAAGCAAATGGAAGCAGAAAACAGGCAAGGGTAGCCATTATGCTATCAGACAAAGTGGATTTCAAAACAAAGAAAATTATAAGAGACACGGATGGATACTACATTTTAGTCACAGGTACAATTCACCGGGAAGACTTCACAATACTGAACATATATGCACCCAATACGGGCCCCTCCACATTCATTAAGAAAACCCTACAGCATCTAAAGCAAGAAATCAATCCCCAAACGATAATTCTTGGGGACTTCAACACCGCCCTCTCAACATGGGATAGATCAACAGGTCAAAAGCTTAACATAGACACTTTGGAACTTAACCAAACCCTGAAAGAAATGGACCTTACAGATCTCTATCGAACTTTTCACCCGCACCAAAGAATACACATTTTTCTCAGCAGCACACGGAACGTTCTCCAAAATAGATCACATATTGGGCCACAAAATGAATCTACACATATACAAGAAAGTTGAAATTCTAACCTGTGCCCTATCAGACCACCACGGCCTAAAGCTGGACATCCACAACACATCAAACAAGAGAAAATACACTAACTCCTGGAAACTTAACACTATGATGCTGAATGAGAACTGGATTCAGGAAGAAATTTAAAAGGAAATTCAAGATTTCCTGAAAGTGAATGATAACGAAAATACAACCTACCAAAATCTCTGGGACACAATGAAAGCTGTTCTAAGAGGTAAGTTCATAGCTCTTAATGCCTACGTCAAAAAAATGGAAATATCAGAAATAAACAACTTAACAATGCAGCTTAAAGCTTTAGAGAAACTAGAGCAATCTGATCCCAAAAGCAGTAGAAGAGAAGAGATTAGCAAAATAAGGGGAGAAATATCTGAAATCGAGATTAAGAAAACGATAGAAAAAATCAACCAATCAAAAAGCTGGTTCTTTGAAAAAATCAACAAGATTGATACACCCCTAGCTAAACTAACCAAAAGCAAGAGAGAGAAAACCCAAATTAACAAAATTAGAAATGAACATGGAGTTATCACTACTGATACCCAAGAAATCCAGAGAATTATAACATCATATTTCAAAAACTTATACTCTGTGAAGTTTGACAACACAAAAGAGATGGATGAATTTCTAAGTAAACACAACTTACCTAAATTGAATCAGGAAGTTGTGAATTATTTAAATAGACCTATAACATATGAGGAAATTGAGGAAGTAATCTCGAATCTTCCCACCAAAAAATGTCCTGGACCAGATGGATTCAGCAAGGAGTTCTACCAGACATTTAAGGAGTTAATAACACCAATATTCCTTAAACTGTTCCATCAAATAGCAAAGGAAGGAACACTACCAAATTCCTTCTATGAAGCTAATATCGTTTTAATCCTAAAACCTAATAAAGATTCACTTAAGAAAGAAAACTATAGGCCGATCTCCCTGATAAACACAGACGCAAAGATTCTCAAAAAAGTCTTAGCAAATCGGATTCAAAAACATATCAAAAAGATCATTCATGGGGACCAAGTAGGCTTCATCCCCGGCACACAAGGTTGTTTCAACATACGCAAATCAATAAATGTAATTCATCATGTAAACCAGTCCAAAGTCCAAGACCACATGAAACTCTTGATAGATGCAGAAAAAGCTTTTGACAAGATCCAACAGCCTTTTATGATCAAAAGGCTAGAGACAGTGGGAATGGGAGGAACCTTAATCAATATAATAAAAGCTATATACAACAAGCCCACAGCAAGGATTATGCTCAATGGGGAACAATTGGAATCATTCCCACTTCGATCAGGAACTAGACAAGGCTGTCCACTCTCACCACTTCTATTCAATATTGTACTTGAAGTCTTAGCTGAAGCCATAAGACAAGAAAGGGACATAAGACGGATTCAAATCGGCAAGGAAGAAGTCAAGCTATCCTTATTTGCAGATGACATGATCTTATACCTGAGTGATCCCAAAAACTCCACCAGGAAGCTCCTGGAACTAATTGAGAAGTTCAGCAGAGTGGCAGGATACAAAATAAATGTGCAAAAATCAGAGGCCTTCCTATATGCCCAGAATGAAAGAAGTGAAAAAGCCTTGAGAGAAACCATACCATTTACTATAACCCCTAAAAAAATGAAATACCTTGGTATAAACCTAACTAAAGAGGTAAAAGACCTTTACAATGAAAACTTTAAAACCCTAAAGAAAGAAATTGCAGAAGACACCAGAAGGTGGAAAGACCTCCCTTGTTCCTGGATTGGCAGAATCAACATCATAAAAATGACCATCCTACCAAAGGCAATATACAGATTCAATGCTATACCAATCAAAATCCCAAAGCAATTCTTCAAAGAAGTTGACCAAACAATCTAAGTTCATATGGAGGCACAAAAGACCCAGGATAGCAAAAACAATCCTGAGTAACAAAAATACAGCTGGAGGTATTACCATACCAAACCTGAGTCTATACTACAAATCCATAGTTATAAAGACAGCCTGGTACTGGCTCCAAAATAGACACACAGATCAATGGATAAGGATTGAAGACCCAGATATAAGCCCACAAAGTTACAGCCATTTGGTCTTTGACAAAGGGGCCCAAAGAATCCAATGGAAAAAGAACAGCATCTTCAACAAATGGTGCTGGCAAAACTGGATCTCCACATGCAGAAGATTAAAGCTGGACCCGTACTTGTCACCATGTACAAGACTTAATTCCAAATGGATCAAGGACCTTGATATCAGGCCAGAGACTTTAAAAACCATAGTTGAAAGGATAGGGAACTCCCTCAAGCTGATTGGGCTAGGCCAACACTTCCTAAACAGACATCCAATGGCACAGTCACTGTTACCAACTCTCAACAGTTGGGATCTTGTGAAATTAAAGAGCTTCTGTTCAGATAAAGAGATTGTCACAGGAGCTCAAAGGCAACCCACAGAATGGGAGAAAATCTTCACTAACCACATATCTGACAGAGCTCTATTGTCCAGAGTACACAAAGAACTTAGAAAACTAAACTCCAAGGAAAACACTGGCCCAATTAAAAAATGGGCCCTGGAACTTCAAAGAAACTTTACCAGGGATGAAATTAAAATGTCTAACAAATATCTTAAAAAATGCTCCACTTCCTTCACCATCAGGGAAATGCAAATCAAAACTTCCCTGAGATATCATCTCACCCCGGTCAGGATGGCAAAAATCCACGATACAAACAACGACAAATGCTGGAGAGGATGTGGAAAGAGGGGAACTCTCCTACATTGTTGGTGAGAATGCAGGCTCATACAGCCACTCTGGCGAGCCGTCTGGAGATTCTTTTTTTTTTTTTTAATTTTTTATTATTATTTATTCAGTTGTGTGTGTGTGCATTATGTATGTGCCCGCGCACGCGCGTCTGTGTGTGTGTGTGTCTGTGTATGTGTAGAACCACGGACGAATTCGGGAACCACCATGGACGCCTCCACCTCCTTCTGCCCCGGGATTCACAGGCTCCGCCCTACCAGGACCAGAAGCGCAGGCTGCCCCGGCTTCCGCCTGGCGTCTATACATGGGATCTGGGATCCGAACTCAGGACCTTCCGCCTGCAAGGCAGAGGCTTAACCACTGAGCCACCTCTCCAGCCCCATCGTCTGGAGATTCTTAAAGAAATTAAAGATTGAAATGCCATATGACCCTGCTATCCCACTTTTGGGAATAACCCCCCATGCAGCAGAGGTTCGCCTCGATAGCACAAGCTCGACCATGTTCATAGCAGCACTGTTTACAATAGCAAAGTCATGGAATCAAACCTAAATGTCCAACAGTTGACGAGTGGATAAGGAAACTGTGGTACATCTATACAATGGAGTACTACTTAGCCATCAAAAACGATGAATTACTGGAATTTGCTGGGAAATGGATGTCATTAGAAAGAATTATATTAAGTGAAGTATCCCAAACCCAGAAAATTAAGCGCCGTATGTACTCCCTAATAGGTGTCTCCTAGTACCAAACTCACCCAGCCCACATTGAGACACTCAAAAGTAAACCTATGTAACACAGTAATTGCAAGGATTATGAACAAGAGAGATGGGGTAGGAGGGCCACACCAGAAACAAGGAGAAAGGGGACCATGTTACAGCAGAGAAAATAGGCCTCCATCAAGGTCTGCAAGTAAGTAATGAGAAACCTGGTTAAGTTCACAGACGTTCTTTCCTGATCTCATCAGAAGGGGAGGGCATATAGTCTAGCAGATAAAAAGTTATCATTTTGCAAATGGGTGATGGACCCCTCCCTCACTGAGGTTTCCTACTCTTATTACATCTACCCTTGAATGTGCTATTATAACAAGACTCCAGTTTAACAGCTTTTTGTCTCTGGCCAGGGGGTGACATACAGAACCCAGCAGAATGGAGTGAAGGGCATTTCAGGAGCAGCAAAACTGCAAAAGAAAATCAACAAACCACAATCCAGAACTTCAGAGACTATATCAATCACATAGAACTAGGCCAGCCTAATCTCTCCCCATCCTGGAGCTCAGGGACATTTGCGGAAGAGGGGGCGGTAAGATTGTAAGAGCAAAAGGATGGGAGGAGCAACGATTTGCAAGATTCTCAACAATAGTTGGGGCCAAAGCAATCATAATGGGACTTTGCATGCCCTGCACAATGTCCAGCGCACTGTTGCCCTCATAAAGTCTAGCATCTGTTAAGGGCACCGAGACCCCTGGAGGCAAGGGATTGACAGCCATAGTAGTGATCTTATGCTTAAGGGGAACAAGAGAAAGGGCTTATGGAAATGCCACTGGGTCCTTATATGTCATCGGAGAGGAGGACCCAGTGGAGAGTTAGGCGTACACTATAAAGGACTCTCTGGGAATTGGGACTGGGAGATGGGGAGGGGGAGGAGGGGGTTCGGGGTAGGAGGGGGGAGTGAGGGAACTGGTAAAAAATTTTAAAATGTATAATTAAATTTTTAATTAAAAAAAGTAAAAAAAAAACAAAAAAAAAAGTCAGGCAGACATGCACAAGAAAGGACTCTCTGGGAATTGGGGTGGGAGGCAGTGGGGGATGGGGAGGGAGAAGGGTGGGGAGGGGGAGCAGGGGGTACGGGGGGAGGAGGAGGGAGGGAGGGAACTGGTGTACCTAATAAGTTTGTATGAACTGAAATAAAAAAAAAAGTGAAAAAAAAAACACAAAACAAAAAAAACGTCAGGCAGAAATGGCAGTGGCCTCCATGTCCAGCTCTGGTGGGCAGAGCCTAGGAAATCACATGGTATTGCAAAAAAGAGGTAGAAACAATCCAGAATGATTCCCAAAGTCACTCTTGATCCTCCACAGCGATCTGATACACACACACACAGACACACACACACACACACACAAAGAGAGAGAGAGAGAATAAATAACGTTTAAAAATTAAGATTTCACCTATGAAACTGGGAAATTTTCAAATGCAAATGCTACTTTTTAAAGTATCACACTTAGTCATGGACGATGTTAGAGAATATGTAAAGGAATGTGTGTCATTCTAAGAACAAAAATGGGAAAGCAAGAATATACATTTGAACCCATTCCAAGAACTCGTTCTACTCACTATTTTTTGGGAATCATGAGAACAGCTTTCAGGTTGAATTGTGGAAACTAATGGGCACAAAAATTGCTTTATGTAGTAGAGAGAAAAAATATTTGAAAGAAAGAAGGGACACAGTAGGAAACTCAGATATCTTAAGATGAGCGAAAGGAGGGGAAAGTCTGTTCCTGATAATTCTGGAACCCAGAGGAAGTCTGAAAATGGAGCTGCAGGTACTGTGTGACAGAATAGTTACAAGTCATTTATCAAGCTAACAGATTGCAGGAATCTAAAATATATTCACATACTCTCTCCTCTTGTCTTGACAAATAGAGCTTCATGCTAACAAACTTTCACTTGAAGGCTGAACTATTGAATTTAATTAAATTAATCAATACTGTGTCTGCCTGGATCTTTTGATGAATTGGTGATGTTTAGGTGAGTAGAACATGAAAATGTAATTTATTAATTCTCACATGTTTACTTTATGATTTTATTCTTGCTTTCACTTCCAAAATTTGCTAATCATATCACTTTAGTCAATATTTTCACATTATTTGTGGAAAATTTTCTAGTTCACCAATGATATAAACCAAAATTATCTATTTAAATTAAAAGCTAGGTACAAACATTTGACTGAAGATTTAGCTCTGTGGTAGAATATTTACCTAGATGGTTATATTCCCAGACAAATAAATTTCATAACTCAAAGATGTCAGATACAAATTATGAATTAAGCTAATTATTATTATTGGTAAATGTATTTTGATCAGAATTTTGCTTAAATCTAAAAGTGAATGTTTAAATATTTTAATGAAATTTTAATTGCTATTTGTAGCACTCAATGTCCATTTAATGTGTAATGTAAATAACAGGTGCAAGTATTCATGCATTAAGTCTAGATGTACAATAAAATGTAAGAGTTATTTGCTTCTATTGCAAAATTTCCTTTATGCATCATGTTACAAATACCATACATTTTGTGTTTTTTTTCCTAAATTTTACATGGAATACAAAGAAAATAAATAAAATGGACTTTTAGAGTCACTAAGAGATATTTTTAATTCCATTTTATTTTTTTCCCACTCATATAAACTTAATAGGTACCCCAGTCCCCTCCCTCCCTCCACCCGTCCCTGGACCTCCTTGCTCCCTTTCCCCTTTTCCCCTTCCTTTCACCTCCTCCCTCCCTTCCTCCCAGTGCCCCTCTCTTTCCCCCCAATCCCTGGAGTGTCCTTTAGTGTAAATGTCAAACTTCCCTCTGCATCCTCCACTCTAATGAGGTGTAAGGACTCAGGAGCATTGCCTAGAGCCCTTTCTTGTGCTCCCCTTTAGTATGGGAACACTATTGTGACTGTTAATCCCTTGCCTCTAAGGATCCTAGTGCCTATGATCCACGCTAGACTTTGGGGGGGTCATTGATATGTCAGTCATTGCGCAGGTCATGCAAAGTACTATTATGGTTACTTTGGCCCTAACTTGTGTGGAGTATCTTGGGTATTGTTGCTCCTCCCCATCTTTAGGCTCTTACAATCTTACTGTCCCCTCTTCCACAAATTTCCCTGAACTTTAGGATGGGGGGAGATTTGACTAGTCTGGTTCCAGATGATTAATGTAGGGTCTCTGATGTTCTGAATTATGGTTCATTGTTATTTCCAGTTTTGCTGTTCCTGCACTGCCCTTGGCTCCATCCTGATTGGTATTGGATGTCACCTCCTAGCCAGAGATAAAAGGCTGTTAAAATGGAGTCTTACTATAAGAGTACATTCAAAGGTAGATGGAATAAGAGTAGGAGACTGACCCTGTCTCCCATTTGCAGAGTAGTTACCATCTATTTGCCAGACTCTATGCCCTCCCTGATTGGTGAGATCAAACCCCCTCAGTTGCAAGTGACCAGGAAGGAAAGTGAGTGAGCTTAACCAGATGTCTTACTTGCAGTACTTGATGGTGACCTATTTTCACTAAGAGATATTTTAAAAGGGAAAAATCTCTTGGCTGCCAACCATAAAATGGATTTGTTTCCAGCATTGTCAAAGGCATAAACTACAAACATTCAAAAATTGAGTTGACATGATTGTATTTATTTATGAGTATTTGGAAGAAGAGCTATGGAGATGCATTCTTGCTGTCAGTGCTAGAAGTGGACATTTATGCTTGCGGGTTGTGTTGTGCCAACAGTGATTGGTAGAACAAGAATGTGAGTTACACCTATGTTTCTGTGTGAAATACAACTTCATGTTTTGCTACAGCTGTGCCATTGGTATTCTTTGAAACCTGGGTCCAGGAAGGGCTTTTTTCCCTAAGTCTAAGAACTTTTGGTACTACAAAAATTCAATGATAAATATAGAAAATGCTGAAAAGTTTAGCATCAACCAAAGCCAGTAAAAATAATAATATAGATTTGTTATTATGATCATCACCATTATTTGCAGTACTTGTGATTGAACCCAAAACCTTGTGAATGTTGGGAAAGTTTTCTATTAGTGGGCTACATCCATAGCTCCAAATTTATGGTTTTAAAGATTGTTTTACTGGGAAATATGTGATATAAATATACTAAGTCACCCGTCTTTGAAACTATCCAAAGTTTATTAATATGCATACTTCTTGCTTATTAATAATATGCATACTTCTCTATGGGAATAGTTTCTCTCTTTCCAGTGTACATTGTGCTTAAAATTTACCAAAGTTGTTGTACATGGATTAACACAATCTCACTTATTTTTTGATGTTTAAGATTCTTTGTGAATGAGTTTACTAAAAATTGGGCATTAAGAAATGTAGATATCATCACATTTCTACAAAATTCGTAATTGTATCAATTTGTGTTCTACATTGAGGAAATGGGAATTTTCATTTTTCTGCTTTCTAGTGCAAAGTTGGTATTGTTATACCAGTAACAACTCATTGACAAATTATCTTAGCAAACATGTGTCCCTTAACTCAGTACCTAATATGTCACAATTACACGGTGGAAAGAGAAAACTAAATTTTTTTTTTCATGCTCTCAAGAACTTTATTAGGTGGAGTTTGGGCAAGAGAAAACCCTGAAACAGTTGCCCACCTGGTTCAGGACAACTGGCAGAGGAGCCTTTTATGTGGAGACAGGCTTTCACTGAAGTGGAAGTAGATCTTTGATTTTTACAAAGGGAGCTGACTAGCTGTGCATCTCTGAGACCCAGTTAAGATTCTCTTTAGATGGTTGGTCAGAAAAAAAAAAAAAAAAAAACAAGTCTGTAGGGGCAGGACCAGACCAAAAGTAGAAGCCCTTGGCTGTGTGCAGACAGAGCTTTATAGTTGGGATGGTGTCTGCTATTGCCGGATTAAGACTGGGGGGAGGGGGGCAAATAACAAAAGTATCACTTTCTCAAAAACAAGTGTAACACAGTTACAGAGGGAAAAGACATAATGGTTCACAGACAAGTAAGATAGTCGTGATTCTTCATTGGTACCTAATACCTAAACTGCCTTGAACCAATCCTACTAATCTTCAACTATGAGCCTTGGGGTGCATCCTCGTGGTCTCTCTCTCTCTCTCTCTCTCTCTCTCTCTCTCTCTCTATCTATCTATCTGTCTTTATCTGTCTCTATCTTATTGTCTCTATCTCTCATACTGTCTCTTAAATAAATAATTTAAAAAACACTGGCAGATATAAAACCATATCATTTTCAAATATCTATTTACTTTTCACAGGTACCCTTCATTAACATGCTCATTAGCTTTTTCATCGATTTTAAATAATTAACGTTCTTCTAATAATCTTAAATTGATTGTTTAAATTCTTTCCTACCTCTTAGGATGATTTGTTTTTTTCTTTAATTATTATTTTTAAAATATGACAATGTATTTACTTGATTTAAGATTAAATGAAAAAAATGGTCTGGAGAGATAGATCAGGTGTTAAGACTCTGCCCCACATAAAAATACTAGGTGGAAACGTTAGCAACCTGCACTTTTTTTTTATATAACTTTTTTTTTTATTTCCACTCATACAAACTTAACAGGTACACTGGTCCCCTCCCTCCCTCAACCTCCCACCCCCTTTTGCCCCTCTCCCCTCCCCCTCTCCTCCCCCCTCCCTCCCCATCCACTAGTGCCTCCCCCTCCCATCCCCAGAGCATCCTCTAATGTGCATGCTAAACTATCCTCTGGGTCCTCCTCTCCAGTGAGGTGCAAGGACCCAGTGGCATTTCCCAGAACCCTTTCCCTTAAGCATAGGAACACTACTGTGGCTGTCAATCCCTTAACTCCAAGGATCTTGGTGCCTTTAGCAAATGCTAGACTTTGTGGGGTCAATAGTGTGTTGGACATTGCGCAGGGCATGCAAAGTCTAATTATGATTGCTTCGGCCCTAACTTGTGTGGAGTATCTTGCATATCATTGCTCCTCCCATTCTTGTGCTCTTACAATCTTACCACCACCCCCTTCCGCAAATTTTCCTGAGCTTCAGGATGGGGAGAGATTAGGCTGGCCTAATTCCAGGTGGTTGATATAGAGTCTCTGATGTTCTGGATTATGGTTTGTTGATTTTTTTTTTCAGTTTTGCTGCTCCTGCAATGCCCTTCACTCCATCCTGATGGGTATTGTATGTCACCCCCTGGCCAGAGATAAAAAGCTGTTAAACTAGAGTCTTGTTATAAGAGTATATTCAAAGGTAGATGTAATAAAAGTAGGAGACCGCAGTGAGGGAGGGATCAATCAACCATTTGCAAAATGGTTACTTTTATCTGCCAGACTATATGCCCTCCCCTTCTGGTGAGATCATACCCCCTCAGTTGTAAATGATCAGGAAAGAAAGTCTGTGAACTTAACCAGATGCCTCATTGCTTACTTTCAGTCCTTGATGGAGGCCTATTTTCTCTGCTGTAACAAGGAGAGAGGGGACCCCTCTCTCTCTGTTTCTGGTGTGGCCCTCCTACCACATCCCTCCTGTTCATAATCCTTGCAATTACTGTAAGCAACTTGCACTTCTGACACTGGTGTGCAAAGCCTTGAAAGTCCCAAAGCAAAATAAAAAGGAGGCAGAAGCAATTCAGGTTGATTCCTGGAGTCACCCTTGGTCTTTCACAGGTACACACAGTGCCCTTTGATACACACACACTCACATGCACACACTCTCCCGCACAAAATAAATAATAAATAAAGTTAAAAAAAAGATTATATGAAAAAGTAGGGTGTTCCATTCATCTATATTTTGCCATCCCCATTTACTGCATAAAGAAAAATCCTTTTTGGAGTCTGAGAGTTATATAAATAATTGGGTTTAAAGTAAAAAAGACAGTTTTATTTCATGCCCTGTTGACAAAATAATATCAAAAATTCTCCCCTAGGGCCTATTATTTCTCCTCTCTGTGGAGCAGAAGGTAAAATTAATATAAGAACCAGAAAACAGGGGACAGGATACTAAGTCTACAGGGAACCTACTATAATGAGCACTTCTTGAGAACAGCATAAATCACTGACATAAAGAAAAGACCAGAGACTGGAAGCTTTTCCAAATCAATAAGTGATTTGGATATAAGTAATCCATTGATCAAAACTGTCAATCATGCAGTCCACTGCAATTGCACATCAATAACAATAACACATCAGAGTCCAACTCATTCACCATTTTCATGGATCTTTCCTTTCTGGCTCATTGACACTGGAGTTGGATAGCTTATGATTAAATCTCTTTGAGTGCTAGCTCCTAGGTCCTTTTTTGGGGCTTTGGCCCAGAGGAAGACCAGGAAGTTCCAAGTATGTGTTGGAGTCACAGCATGTCTTATTTGAACAGCTTCTGTTGGGATTTATTTGCTTATTTTTGGGGAGTTCTAATCCATGCTGCAACCATCCAGTTTAAAGTTGCTTCAGTAGCCAAT
Source organism: Typhlomys cinereus (assembly GCA_023101885.1). Classification (NCBI taxonomy): domain Eukaryota; kingdom Metazoa; phylum Chordata; class Mammalia; order Rodentia; family Platacanthomyidae; genus Typhlomys; species Typhlomys cinereus. Next base: position 3,847,832 of record JALPQD010000158.1, on the reverse strand, counting down.
TGGTATTGACACCTAGTCACCTCAGACTTTGAGGATCTTTTCAAATAGAAGCCTATTTTATTCAGGTCTGATCAATTTGGTTGAATTTCACTAATGATTTCCCCTTCCATTTTATCTCTACTATCTTTGTAACTGTCCAACGATTGGAACTTTGTTTTTCTTTTGCTCAAATTTATAGTTATTGTTATTATCATTTCTTTTTTCTTCTTCTTCTCCTTCTTCTATTTTTCTTTCCCCTTCTGATCCTCCCTCTCCATTTGAATTTCTGGGACACATTACAGTGGTTATTTTTCTTATTTCTCAGTTTCATCATATGAGAAGAATTAAATCTAATTAAGTAACGTTTAACTTGTTTTGCAGCTTTCAGTTTTACGTTGAGCCACTAGGAAAGCAGACAAATATGCCACAACATATGCAAAATATTTAAAGAGAATAAACTTTAGAATGTTTCAAGTAAGATCAAAATATGAAGAACGTAACTCTTTTGATTTGGGGTCTAGCTTAGCCTCCATCAGGCCATGTCTACTAAGAAAAAATCATGATAAAGCAATTATTGAACAGAAATTAAATGTTTGGGATTAATACTCACATATAGATAATCCTTAAAGACTCCACTTATTCCAAATTTATCTTTCTATGATAATTCTTCATAGCATACTAGCAACAGCAGAAATAACAAATTGCTATCAAGTTATAATTAGTTTTCACACTAACAAATTAAACTGACACCTTTAACACTCAACTTTCTACTTGATTGAACTACATTTAAGGCTTTAGAGAAATTTTAGTTCTTAAACTTAGTTTTATAGCTAAGGCTCTGACCCTAAACTTTATCTTTCTTTTAATTCTATTAGTGTAATTCAGACTTTTTGTTGAAATGTCTTTAATTATTACCTTTACTTAAATGCTTATCTTCATATTTTTCACTTCCCTACTTTTTTATCATATAGAAATGGTGAAACATGTCACAGATAAAATGAATACATATAAAATGTATTTAAAGTGAAAACAATAATACCATGAACATTCCTGTATACCCTTGACACATGTTTAAGTGTAGAACATTGTCATTCATTTTGATGACACATATTGTAGTCCTTCCTGTTTGTATCCTATCTGTTCCCACCACAAGATAAATCACAGTCCTGAGCTTATTAGCTATACAGTTACTGATACCTTTTATAGAAAGGCACCAAAACCTTGGTGACTTAACCAACAAGCAAGCATTTATGCTCATACAGTCTGGAGCTTAAGAATCTCAGCTCAAAGTTTGTCAGCAAGTTCTTATTCTTTTGAAGTTTTTTTTTTCCTTTAGCTAGAAAATGTCTGCCTTGTTAGTTCTCTCTCTCTCTCTCTCTCTCTCTCTCTCTCTCTCTCTCTCTCTCACAGACACACACACACACACACACCCTCTTCTTAAAAGGACAGTAGTCTGGCCAGGGAGAAAGCTGAGTTGTTAAAGTGCTTATACTGGAATTCTGCAAGCAAGGAGACCAGAGTTTGGATCTCTAGAATCCATGCAAATGCCAAGTGTACTTGGTGTCCTGCCGGTAATTCCAATCTTGGAAGGAAGAAACAGGGAGTGCACAGAACAAGCTGACTGAGGCTTGCCATATATGGGAAGCTCTTGGTTTTATTGAAGAAAGTTGCCACACACAGTAAGGTAGAGAAGAGTATTTCAGGATGATTCACAACATCAGTCTCAGACCTACAAATACACATATGTATTTGGGTACCCCACACACATATATACCTACAAACTTGTGAATAAGCATGCATACATATATGCAGACCACACATGCATACACAAGAAAAATGGAATAAAAGATAGTAGACACATTGTATTAGGGTAACCTTAACAACTTCATTTAAACCTTAAAGAATTCATGTCCTATTTTAATCAAATTCCAAAGAACTAGGGATTAAGAATTGAACATAAATTTTGATTGAATACAATCTAAAACCATTGATCTCTGTGAATTATCCCTTTGGTTATATATGCATACCTATATGTATTCTTAAATATGATTTGAGTTTGCCAGTTTTCTGAGATGTGTATCAGTGAAGCCAGCACTATATTCACAAGGCTCTATATTTATTATTTCTACTTGTTTTTAAGATGCGGTGATGATTTCTACCCATCTGTGATATTCTTTTATGTGAATTTGGTGATCTACTATTTATATATCTGGTGGCATCTAGTTTTTTATATTGTGAACATGGGTTTTTTGAAAATCTGTGTACATGCTTTCTGCTCAGCCTTTTGAAGAATTTCTCTAAGGTATTAGTATAGTAGTAAAAATTATATAGTAGTAAGAATTAGTACAGTAGTAAGAATTAAATTATGGCATTTCACCCAATTTCACTTAAGGGTATTTTTATTTTTGGCATCATTTTTTTTGTTTCCACTCAATAACAGTGCCAGTTGCCTCCCACTAGACGGTATCCTTAACCTTTCTTCATTAAAGTCTGATTTTTAACAGGAGGCATGACCAGACAAAATGGATATTGTATTCATTTATTTGGGAACTAATTTGAAAATTTTTAATCAACATGTAAAATAACAGGTTTTACTGTGACATTGTCATCCATGTATATTACATATTTTGCCCATTCAGTCATCCATTGTCTTAATTTCTTATTCTGTGTAAATAGGCACTTTGTTCTCAATTTCCTTAATAAATGAGAACATAAATGTTCAGTTACACTTTGAACAGGCTGCTTACAAAAAGCTGAGTACTGAAAGTTTGTCCTTTCCCTTCCTAATAACTAGAATGTAAGTTACATAGCAGATGACTAGCAACCACCTTGACATTTAAGGAAAGAAACCATTTGCCAAGACACAGGAGGAGACTAAGGGAGTCTGGTTTACAAAAGACACTGTAAATTTCCATATAAATTCTAAACTTCCAAATTTCAGACCTCTTTAATGTCTTTAATGAGAACAAATCCTTTTGTGCTTAAGCTACCTTCACAACTACAGAAAAGTCCTAAGTGAACTTATTTTTAAATTTACCTTGCTGGTATATATCTGTTATTTGAGTACACGACCAAGTTTTGAGTTTTCGGTTGGCAATTTTTTGGTATCTGTCTGAGAATGGCTTTATTTCCAAATGTCAATCATTGTCCCCAAGAAGTAAGAAGTCCTTGAAAGGCATACTTGATAGTCTTGAAAAAAACCAAAGCAGCAATTCTCCATCTAACAAGATGCATTTGCCATTAATAACTATTTCAATGCAAAGAAGGATTAAAGAAAATGTCACAATTATTATCTGAGAAGTTGTGATTAATCTTACTATATTGTTTCCTATCTGCTCACATATTCCTCTCAATTCCATCCCTTTAGTCCCCCTAGAATTAACTGTTCTCATTAATTTTTTAATCATTTTATAACTCTGAAAGCATGATTCTTAAGCAACATATTATTAGATTTTCTTATTTTGAGTCTATAAAATTATGAGTTACTAAATATTATCTTTTTTTATTTACTTTTTGTCTCAAATTCAGATTTTCAAGATACATCTATAATTTAATGAGTTTCAAAAAAGCATGATTTAGGGTATAATCAATTGTCAAATTAGATAAACCTTCAAATTTCAGTATTGCAACTTAATAGTTTCTCCTTTGCATAAAGTTGAAAATGAGTGTTATAACAATGGATGGTTCACAGCCAAGTAGTGAATCAGAAACTTACCATTTCTTGATCTTGTTCTATATTATTTTCAACACACAGCTTCTTATACTGCTAAAGTTAGCTGCTCTTAAGTTGTAGGAGGGAGACCATGGAGGTCCAGAAGTGATGCTGATTAGTTTCTCTCATGTTCTGTATAGTAAGTTCATTTACATGGCATGGTAGCAAGAAGGATATACTACCACAGATCTCCCTTCATCAGAGAAACTGCTAGGAGCACAGTAAGCTAACAGACTATGATTTTAGCATCATCAAAATCTGTCGAGTATTTGCTCTGAAATCACGATTTCCTCATAGGTTTCTAGTACATCAGGTAAATAAAGAATGGACACCTTTGGTCAGGGTAGAATTCATCGTTATGTAACCTTTGTGTTGAAACTCAATAGGGTGGCCAACTCTTTCTTAGAGCTATAATGCCTTTTAGTATTTTCTATACTTGGTCTTCATTTATTTATTCTTCTTTCTTCCACAAGGGTCACATTTACTTTCCAGTCTGGGGGCTTCCTCAGTCTACCCTTGCTCCTTCTATCCTCTGCTGTTCATAAAACTCATAGTTCTAATAGTTCTAATTTGAGTAGTCTTCCTGAGGTCTCCAACTGATAAGCATGATCACATAGATATAAATGATATTTACCTGTATTTCCAGGAAGAAGAAGGACTAGCTTCAGTAGTTGACCATCAATCATTATCTACCATAAATTAGATCATTCATTTTTGCTCATAATTTTTTTGTTTTGTCTACTTTATTCATTCTGATGTTAGTGAACATTTGAGTTGTCTTGTGGTTTGAGCTCATTTTAAATCATTACAAAAATTTCTGCTATAAAGAATCCTATAGATGTTCAGGAGTATATATGCGAGAGTTTCTCCTGGTTTAGGTACTTACATGTGGGATTGTTACCCTGCAAAATGTATACATGTTCAGCTTCTCTAAGAAGCTGTTCCCATGCCAACCATGCATAACAGCTTTCTTTGATTCAGTTTTCCTTTCATATATTTTGTTAAACTTCTTAATTTTGCCATTATACTGAGATAACAATATTATTGGATTTAAATACTAATGTTTCTCTGTTTTCCATAATTTTTAGAATGTGGTACAAATGCTTTATAAGCAAAAAGCTCTAGCATAGCCATTTATCCCATTCAGAATGTGTCTTGTTTCCTGTGACTTTCATCATTTTTTGTAATCGCATATGCAGCTCTTCATTTCATTTTCTTTTTTAATATTCCCAGATTTTCTTCTTAGTAAAATTTCATCTGACATTTTATTTTGATTTATAGTCATCTAAAACCTTTCCCACTTAAAACAAACCACACCAAATAATAAGGGAAATTGAAGGCATACTATGTATACACATAATAAATAAAGTCTGGTAAAATTTCAGAGCCTTCTTTTATTCATACAAAACTCATTGAACACATATTTACATAAACTTCCATGTGTATACAGTGCATTTATGTACCTAGGCTTCATGAGTACATTCATGTCATAAATATTATATAACCTATATGCAAACATTTGTATTATATATTTGTAATATTTATGCATTGTATTATAGTCAAGGCTCTTAATAAATAACTGGAATTATTGAGAGTATATTACGATAGCGGTAGCTGTGCAACATTAAAATAAATTGGCTGAAAAAAATAAGTACTTATGTTTGAGGAACATGTTTTATCTTACATACACCCCATCTCAGCCAGCTGTTAGAGAATGCTACTTCCTTGTATTACTCATTTGTGCCAAAATAAGTCCTAAAGGGAATGAGTCTTTTGAGTAGATTGCTATATTGACATGTTTGTGATCAAAGGTACTTCTCTTTCCTCTGAAAAACCTCATATTTTGGAGGTACTGAAAAGATCAAACACTGACATTGTTAAGAGACTGTCACTGCATATGACAAAGTCATGAACTTTGGAAGTATGTAGGAGAAGCAGTTGAACAACATATATGGTAACACATGAGAGAAAGAGAAAGAGAATGAGATCTTGTGGATGTTATTTATGAAAGCTACTATCTCTCTAAAGGCCAAAATCAATAAGCCATTTTCCATTTTAGTTTTTTCTCTTTTACACTTTCATATGTGAATATAGTACATTTTTCTCATTTTCACCCCTTCCTACCTGATCTCATCTCCCTCCTTTTTTACATACTACATAGTTTTTTTTGTTTTATTCTCCAGCCAATCTCCCTTATGCAACTTTCTATGCATGTGTCTCTCTGGGTGTCATCTGGAATAACTATAGTTACAACTGTCTGAGTTACTTGCTGGGGCATGGAAGACTTGTGAGTGAGTAAATCATGAGGAAAGTAGCATCTTTTTTCCTATTTGATGTTGATTTTCAATGGTCACTCAGGGAAGTGTAGTGCCTCGAGACCTTCGAGGCAATTTTAACCAAGCAAGGTGTATAGTTACTCTGCATGTTGCTGATAAATCCTTGACCAAAAAACAAGGCATTTTATTCTGGTTATGACAGTCTGATTCTAGTTCTTAATCCAGTTTGGTAGAAGTGTTGCATACCAGCACAACGAGCTAAGGGAACTGGCCACTGCTGAGGGAGGTGCAAACTTCACTTGCCAGATTACATGACTGTTTATGTATGCCTAAGTATACCAATTTATGTAAACAGCTGCCTCTATTTTCTCCACCTTCCCAGAGAGTGGTCCTGCCCATTATGGGTTGAGTCCCCTCCCAGTTAGACAATTTCCTGCATGTTTGTTCAGGGCTTAACTAAGCTATTAATTCTTCACAGCTGAAAGCTGGAGCTTTCAATTGTCAAGCTGGCATCTGTATCTAACTATTACAAAAGGAGGAGAGAGCAATCCTACCATGAACCACTGTGCAATAGCATATGGCAGTTTCCCCACTCCTCATAGCACACAGCAAAGAGTAGAACAAAATGTGCTCATTAGAGCAGACCAGGTACTTGTTGCCAAGACTGACCACCTGACTTTCATCCCCGGAACACATATGTTTGAGGTAAATTGATTTCCGCAAGTTGTCCTCTGACATTCACATACATGTTGTGGCACACAATGCACATAAAGATGCACAAGTACAAATAAATAAATGTTTTAAAAAAAACCCAATCGACCCTATGTTCTACCACAACTCTCAGGATCCTTAGAATCCCCTTTATGTAAGCTGATACAACTACTTACTTTATTTTTCCTGTATATTAGAGAAAATCTTTGGATAAGCATGATCTTTACTTTGTAAAATGGACAAGACAGTTCAGCTCAAGAAAATGACGCAAACTGCTAATAAACTGAAAGCATTTGAGAAAGCATGAAGTTAAGATATACTCATGTCATAACCACATTCAGATCTCGGACAGATTGCATCCATAACAGTGGTCCCATAAGACTCTATAGCCTAGTGACACTGTAGCCTTTTCAGCTGTGTGTATATACAGCATGATGTTCATATAACAAGGAATTTCTTAGACCATATCCCTGATATTAAGTAATAAATGGCACAGTGATAAAGGTGTAATTGAAAATACAGCTGGAAACTGCAACTTAAAAAATCACAACTCTTTTATGCTTCTTTCTTAAGCCATAGGATCCTTTATTGGACTTTAAAACGGTTCTCTGATCTTTTAGATTAATGGTGCTAAGTTAACTTTCCAGAGTAAATTCGTGACTTATCAAAGGACTTCATTTGTTTCAACTATAAAAAAACAGTTTCGTTCACTCCATCAAGACTCTTTGAACACTTTCTCTGTGCTAAAACACTCTGCTAGGCAATAGAGGTACATGATCTTGTTTATAATTTTTCTGATAATCAGTGACTTGATTGTTACAATTATGTATGGTGCATATATAATTTAACTACAAGTAAGTCTGTGAAATTGATTATCAGAATTTATGAGAAGCCCTGACTGTGAGGAGGACAGTCAATAATCTGAAAGCTAGTCTTGTTTCTAGGTTTAGAAGAGAAAAGAAATGTGGACATTTTGTTGCTAATGTGTATTTATACATGCACATTGTGTGTGTGTGTGTGTGTGTGTGTGTGTGTGTGTGGTGTATCCATGCAGTAGGGCACAGGGCATGAGTATATAGGTACCACTGACATACTACTGGTGAACTTAGTCAAGTGCTTAATCATATTGGTCATGAGAAGAAGAAAGATAGAAGAGATGTTAGGAAAACAAAGTCCAACATAAAAGTAGAAATAGCCCACACTCTGTAAGTTGTAACACTCAGTTCCAGGTTTATTAAGATTAAGAGATGAAATATATCCCTTAAAAATCTCTCCTTTCAGGTTTCTGGGGCTCCTTATTGTTTTGCACTGTTCATAAAATGATAGGTGTATGGGAACAAGACTACTTAATATAAAATTGGGAAACACAGAGCAATCACTTTGCCTGAGGAGTTAAGAAATAAATAGATTTTGTTTGTGTTTTAGGCAAAATGTAGTGATTTAAACCCAGTCATTTGAAGTCATCATGTATTTAAAGGAAATGAGAGATGAATGTGGGTGGTGGAAATAAGTCTCTTGGTCTCATAGAAGTCTTACAAGAAAATAATGTTCTGCAGTCACCTAGAACGTGTGAGAAATTTCTGTAAAATTAGAAAAAAACTAGGTATATTGAACCTCAGGCTCCATTTCTGAAAACATTAAGGGAAAAGCAACATTCTTTGGACACTTGGAAGAGCATTCTACTTTTTCAAACTTAGTTTGCATTTCATGAGCACTTTAATTTATTTTAAAGCTACGGAACATATAATCTTGTCCTGATGATTCACTCAGAGACAAAACAGTATTCCCCCTTTTAATTAAGTGATATAATATAACAGAAGAGTATATAGCCTGGGTCACAGATTGGACTTAACAGAAATTTACTTTCTCATAATGGCATAGGCAGGAAGTTGGAGATATGATTACCAGTATGCTTAGAATGTTCATTTTTTTTTTGTCCTGGTGACAAAGTACCTCAGTGAAAACAATTTGAGGAGGAAATATTCATGTTGACTCATGATTTCATAGATTGCATTCCATGATTGCTTTGAGCTTAGGGCAAGGCAAAACATCATGGCATGAAGTTCTCGGTAAGGCAAAATTGCTTACCTCGTGGCAGAGAGTAATTATAAGAGGCGCTTCTGTCTTTGTTTGTGAGCCTGTGGCGTGGATGCGGGACCCGGACCTCAAAGATAGCCACAATGGCTGAAAATGGAGATGAATGAAAAATGAAATGGAGATGAAAATGAAAAAATGGCTGCCCTGGAGACCAAAATCTGTCATCAAATTGAGTATTATTTTGGAGATTTCAACTTGCCACGGGACAAATTCTTGAAAGCACAGATCAAATTGGATGAAGGCTGGGTACCTTTGGAAATAATGATAAAATTCAACAGGTTAAACTGTTTGACAACAGACTTTAAAGTAATAGTGGAAGCACTGAGCAAATCTAAGGCAAAACTCATGGAAATCAGTGAAGATAGAACTAAAATCAGAAGGTCTCCAAACAGACCCCTCCCTGAAGTGACTGATGAGTATAAAAATAATGTCAAAAACAGATCTGTTTATATTAAAGGCTTCCCAACTGATGCAACCCTTGATGACATAAAAGAATGGCTGGATGATAAAGGTCAAATACTAAATATCCAGATGAGACGAACATTGCATAAAACATTTAAGGGATCAATATTTGCTGTGTTCGATAGCATTCAATCTGCTAAGAAGTTTGTAGAAACCCCTGGCCAGAAGTACAAAGACACAAACCTACTAATTTTTTTTAATTATTTATTCAGTTGTGCATGTGTACTTATGTATGTGTGCGTGTGTGTGTCTGTGTGTGTGTAGAACCACGGACGAACTCGCGAACCACCATGGACGCCTCCACCTCCTCCTTGTTTACTCTGCCCCGGGATTCACAGGCTCCGCCCTACCAGGACCAGAAATGCAGGCCGCCCCCGCTTCCGCCCGGCGTCTATACGTGGGATCTGGGATCCGAACTCAGGACCTTCCGCCTGCAAGGCGGAGGCTTACCCCCTGAGCCACCTCTCCAGCCCACCTACTAATATTTTTTTAAAGAGGATTACTTTGCAAAGAAAAATGAAGAAAGAAAGCAGAATAAAGTGGAAGCTAAATTAAGAGCTAAACAAGAACAAGAAGGAAAACACAAGTCAGGAAATGCTGACATGAGATCTCTGGAAGGAAAGATTGGATGCTTACTGAAGTTTTCGGGTGACTTAGACAACCAGACCTGTAGAGAAGATTTACACATCCTTTTCTCAGATCACAGGGAAATAAAATGGATAGATTTTGTCAGAGGAGCAAAAGAGGGAATAATTCTCTTTAAAGAGAAAGCCAAGGAAGTGCTGGATAAAGCCAAGAATGCAAATAATGGTAACCTACAATTAAGGAACAAAAAAGTGACTTGGAAAGTACTAGAAGGACATGTGGAAAAGGAAGCGTTGAAAAAAATCATAGAAGATCAACAAGAATCCCTAAACAAATGGAAGTCAAAAGGTCGAAAATTTAAAGGAAAAGGAAAGGGAAATAGAGGTGGCCATCCTGGATCTGGTAAAGGAAGAGTACAGTTTCAGGGAAGGAAAACAAGATTTGACAGTGACGATGAATGTGGTACAGCTGGACCAATGAAAAGAACAAGAGAAGAAAGAGACAGAGACGAACCTGCATCAAAACATAAGAAAAGAGAAAACGGTGCTAGAGACAAATAACAGTATAAACTTTTTATTCATCTTACTTAGTTTTAAGCTGCTTTTTGTCTTTGGAGTCTTTTAAAAAGAAAACCGAATTAGGTCCACTTCAATGTCCACCTGTATAAAAGGGAAAAACAATTGTTGTTTTACTTGTCTTTTTTTGTTATCCAAATGAAAGTTTTTTAAATTGTATAGTTCTGTTTGTGTTCAAATGACTGAAATATGAAAAGGAAGATTCTTCCTCTTAATTGCCTTTGTAATAATATGAGAATGTATTAGTACAAAGTTATAATATATACTATATAAAAATAACAAAAAGATTTTTTTCCTCCCTTTACATGTCCCTAAAACTTTTGACAAAGAACTGTAACTTAAAGTGTTCGCAGTTAGTATGGGCTCTTTGGCTGGCTTTCATTTTATGTAGACAACCTGATGAAGAGAGGAAAAGATATTGTAAAGCTTTTCAATACTGAATGTATATAGAACAGAATTGGGACACTTAACTGATTTCTTCTTATGAAAGTTGTATAGTGCTGGCAGGTCATACCGAAGCTCTGGAAAACAAAAGCCACCGGAGAGTAAAGTTATTTCCAAATGTTTGCCAGCCAAGCACTGATTTGGCAAATTGGACACAGTGTTTTTGTTGAGGATAAGTACGAAAAATAATTATGAAAATTTGTTTTAATTTCCTAGTAATCTAAAACTCATAACAATGCTTACTTCAAAAAGTTTCTGTCCAGATTTCAGTAATGATAGTAAGTCCCTATTTTCCCACTAAACTTTTAAAAGTAAAACATTTTTTGGTGTGTTTTTTTCTTCTGTATACTAATATAACTTCATATTCTTACTACTGATGAGTTTTAGAAGAATGGAAAATAGCTACTGTTCCTTTGTATCTTGTGAGATAAATCCTAACTTTATAGGTCACAGCTCTCAAATTGTAATGTGTAATCAAACACCTGGTGACCTTGTTGAAGGGCATATTAGTTCAGTAGTTCTGAGTGAAGCTTATAATTCTGCATTGCTGACAGGGTTGTCACAGCTGATGGTCTGAAGACCACATGTGAAGTACCAAGGTTCTGGCTTGGTGTACTATTAATACTGTTCTAAAGTGCTCCACATTTCGTTCTGTAATATAAATTGTATAAGGGTTGACAACTGAATGTAACAGGATGACCAACAGATCTCTATGGACAATGTATCTAGACAGATGCTTTAACACAACAGGGCCAGTTTGTATTAAGTTTATTATGTAGAAAAACATGTTCGTTTCATTGCTCTCTTATTTCCTGTCTTTTTCCTTGAGAATGAACCCAGGACCTTGTACATGGCTAGGCAGATACTCTACCACATCCTCAGCTTCATTGCACTCCTTACTTCAGACTTTTCAAAAGTTATCTAGATTACATCTAGCTTCTAGTTACATTTTTCCTGTTGTGATGTAAATTTACCTAATTTAGTAAAAAAAAAAAAGTATCATACACGATCACAGTGTGGATATTTATCTTTTGTCTATCACCAAAAAGGAAAAGGACAGTTTAGTTCAACTTAATATAAACTGGTGGTATTTTTCCATGAGTGGATGTCAAGCCAGAGTTTTACCAACTCTAAGCCTGTTTTCACTCACTGACACTAAGTAGTTTTCTGTCTGGGTCTGGAGTTGTGTTAATTTTTTTTCAATAAAATGCATAAACTGGGATAAAAAAAAGAGAGTAATTATAGAGGGAAGGAGGAGGGCAGAGAAAGAGATAAGATGTTTGGGAAGAGTTTGGGGATAAGATACAACCTTTGACGGCATGCCAACAGAGACTCACTTCCTCCACCTAGGTCCCATCTCCACATAAGCATTCAATTATTTTGGGGATTTGCATCTTCATACTAAAATCACATTTCAGTAGTACCACCAGGTAGAGACATAAGCCTTTCACATCCATGCCATAGTAGTTAGGTTCTAGTAAGGGTTTTTATGTAAGTAGGTAGATGGGTGTTATCTTATTGGACACTCACATGAGCACTGCGTATATGGTGTTAAGGTGTGTATGTGTGTGTGTTTGTGTAAAAAGAGAAAGAGACACCACACACACACACATATGGAGAGAGAGAGAGAGAGAAAGAGAGAGAGAGAGAGAACTTTTCTGCTGTCAGAAGAAGCATCTTATTGTTTTATAGAAATGAAAATCAATTACATATGTACTTTTTCTGAAATTTACAGGTATTTTTAACAGTATATTTTTGACAGATTAAAATGCCAACATTAGGCTAGAAAGATGACTCAGGGGTTAAGAGTCTGTCTCACGAGTAGAAGATCCTGAGTTCATTTTCCAGATCCCACTAAAAAAAATGCCAGGTGGAAATGTCGGCAGCCTAAACAACCTGCTCTGGTGGGCAGAGCCTGGAAAATCCCAGAGCGAAGCTAGAAAGAGGTAGAAATGATTTAGGATGATTCCTGAAGTCACCTTTGGTTCTCCAAAGGGACTCACAGTGCCTCTGATACATACGCGCGCGCGCGCGTACACACACACACACACACACACACACACACACACACACACACACACACAAAGATAAATAAATAAAATGTCAGTATTTGCAGATTTGACCCATTATTTTGTATGGCTGTGGCTTATGCCTAGTACGTAGTGTAATGTGCTATGGTTTATTTACTTAGTTCCTTATGTAAGACTTTGGACTATTTCAGAATTTTTTGGAGAGGGGTTTAAAAAAGAATGCAGTTCTGAATATCTCTGTGTAAAAATCTCTGTGTTCCTGTGTCAGTGTTTCTTTGGAACTGTCAGATTAAAGGTATATACTAATACATTTAAATGTTAGTAAGCAATGCTAAATTAGGTACCAGCATACCCATTTACAATGCAGTCCACATCTGAGAGGTACTGTTTTCCCAAACATTTATCAACACTTGTATTACTAAGTTTTATTATTTTGTTTCCTTTGTTATGAATAAAGTTGAATGTCTTTAAATGTGTTTTTGACTACTGTATTTCCTGTGTGTGACCTGTTAATCAAATGGGTTGCTATAGTATATAATACCTGTCTAGATGAAGTATGTCACCATGTCCAGTTCGTGTGTTATTAAGGCTCAAACTCAGAGTCTCATGCATGATAGGCAATCACTCTACCAACTGAAGTGCATCACAACCTTTGTTTTGTTTTGCTTCATTTTTTTAAGGAGTGTCTTACTTTGTAGCCTAATCTGACCTTGAACTCACAACCTCAGTCTTCTGAGCAGTGGAATTGCAGGTGTGTACCACCAGGTCCAGGTTTTGGTTTTTATGTAATGGACAATGACCTTGATTTTCCTGCCTCCACTTTCCAAGGCTTGAAATAACAAGTATGTTTCACAATGCCAGAATTATTATTATTTCGATTCGTATTTTTCTGATTGCTAAGGATATCAAACAGTTTTCCTGTATTTGTTGATTATTTGTACTTCTTTTGAGGTCTGCCCATGTAGCTCATTTCCCATTTAATTATTTAGGTTATTTGTTGTTTGGTGTTTAATTTTTTTTTGGTGTTTAATTTTTTAAAAAAATATATACCATGACACTTTCATACATAAATACAATGGATTTGGGTATTTTTATCCCTTACTACTCAATCCACCCCCTTTTGTTATTTCACTTCATACTTTTTTCCTTTCCTGATAATATCCCTTCTGCTTTCACATAGGTCACTAATTTTATCCTGGGCCTCCTAGGTCCATTGTCCCATCCGAACATTTAACTTTAACTCTTAAAAGCCCAATCTTCAAATGCTACATATTTGATTGTAAGTGATTTAACATGAATTGGAAATGATACAATTCCATTCATAGCAAGGTGATGCTTTCTGTTGGACCTTATTTATAGTTAAAGTGATAGCGGTGTGAGATTGCTTAGCTGCTATTTAGCTTTATTAAAAGATAGATATTTCTACAAATTCCAGACATAACTAATGCTAACTACAAACAACTTAGATCATAACATTAGAAAACTCCTTATTCTTCAGTCTCAAATCTTCTCAATTATGGCTCTCAACTTGTCATCAATCTTACTTTAAGGCATACTACTTTAATGAGTCAGAAATTTAAAATTTCAAAACCAGAATTGATCTGACATTCATAGCTAGACCTCAATAATATTTATAAACTTCTCTGGTACCCAAGCCCTGACTATTTTGTTCTTCAGTTGAAATCACACAATTTTCAGAATACCAAGCATAGACAAAGTTTCTTTGAGACTGTTATAAAATCAAACAAAGCAATGCTATTTTCTCTCCCTCTTTTGTCAAATAAAAGAGATTTATTTATTTTTAGATAAAGGATTTTAAAAGCTGACTTGGGTTAGCATACAAAATAATGAGCTTCTATGGAATTTTGATGCACATAAATCATTTTAAGATAGTGATTTTGTATTTTACCCTAAGCACAGTCAAAATCAAGGCTATTGTACCACCCATTTAAAAACAATCCCAAACCGTAACATTGTCCACTGTTCTTAAGTGCCCAATGAACAGCGAATCCCTTTTTCTTTAAACACTGTTCTAAATCACCTAACCAAAATTCAACTCCTTTATAAAGTGCTCTCATCCTCATACTGAATGAACAGCCTTATGGTTCCCTGTGGTAGTCTCTCTCACTGCAACAAGTAATAAATTAAGCTTGTTTAATGGCAAATGTGTTTCTGATTGTGATTAGTTGAAGACAATTGCCAGGTGTGTATTTCTGGCCTCAATAGGAAGCAAGACCGAAGACCTGTCTCTAATTATTGCCAAGTTACTTAGGAAGAAATGCTTGTTTTCCAACCTGCTTTCCCAGATGCTATCTTTCTACTTACTAGAATCCTGCTGCAATATTCAGGAGGTAAGCTGTGGCTCTGTATATTCGTGCTGTGATTTGGCAATCTTCTGTCAACCCTGCAGAGTTCCTTGTCTAATATCCAAGCACAGGACTATCACTTGAGATGTAAAAAAATCTACTTTGAAATTCAGGCCCTTTAGGTCCCGAAATGGTTACAGGTATTCATTATCATTCAGACCTTTCATTATATATCATAGAAAAGCAGGAAAACAAGACTGTAAAGGGAGGTGGGAATAAAATAAAAAAATAGAACTTCCTAATACCTTGTCCACTGCTATTGGCATTAACTGTCTATATTATGAGTGCTATGTGAGTTGTCATGATCATTCAAAGATTTATTAGATACTTACAATTCTCTTGGTCACACTGCAATTTGAATTTCTTAAACTCTTGGAAATTAGTTGGAGAGGTGTGATTTGCTTTGGCCACAGAAATATCAGCTGAGCCAACATATGTCTCTTATGGGTCACTTTTATAAGTCAGTGTGTAAATATCAAATGGTTTGTTTTTTGCTTCAGCAATTATGTCATCATGGAGAGGTAGATTCCCACATCTCCTCCTTTGTTACTAAATGAGAATGACTTAGATACGTATATATAATGCAGCCAAAAGCCTTTGCTGATTTGTGCCAACAAGATCTGGAGGGTATTTGTCAGTATGGCAAAACCTACCTTCTCCTCTCTAATATGAATGCAGATGTGCTTGTAGTTATCTTTAAACACACACACACACACACACACACACACACACACACACACACACCACTCAGGACTGAAAGAAATTGAATTTCATGTGAGATAATATCAACTCCAAAAGAAATAGCATTGTCTATCCTAACTTCTAGTTTATATTCCCTATGAATACCAAAGTGCTAGGCAACACTAATTCAAGCACAGAAAATGCTTACAAGTGAAGATCATCTTGGAATAGATCCCAGTGTATTAACTACTGACAAAATGTGTTGTTTGTAAAGCTCCCTAGGCGCCTCAAAAGGTTAGGGAAAGGGAAAATGGGAAAAGAGTCGGTCTGTTTATCTCCTGCAGAACTGCTTTTTTGTCCAATTACAAACTTGGCTTGCAACAGCCAAACTCTGCTTAATCTGCTACAGTCAAATTAGAGATAGATGCTACTGTCTTTATGAAGATGCCAAGGTTGAATGTCTCAGCCTGTTGATTCACAAGGCCACAGTATCAGTACCACACCCATTCAAAAGCTGTGCTTTTCACTCAGATTTATAGAGCTCATGCATATATCAAGAGGGATTTCTATGCTGTTTCCTCCAAGCAGAGCTTCCACTCCTCTTATGTAGTTAGAACAAACACTTTTAGCATCTTTATTCTAGTCTAATTTATTTTGAGTTGATCAAAGAAGTAAATAGATACTCTCATGGCTTCTTCACATATTATTTTAGTTCTCAATCCTTTTGCACATTGTAATTACCTTGGAAGTTTCAAAATTGTGGATGTCTAGGCCCCATATTAAAATCTGATTTAATTAGTCTTGTGTGAATCATGGACTTATGAAATTTTTCAAATTCTCAGATGATTATAGTATAGTTTTTTTAGAAAGTTTGTGGGTTTTTGAATGAGGGGACATATTCTGAGATGGCAATATACATTCTTACAGTTTATGGAAGAGCACTATAGAGTAACATCAGTAGGGGAATGAAGAAGCAACTTTGACAAAGAGCCTTCTAATGCTTAATTGACCTATTTCATCTAAGCTCTTCACAAAGGGGAATTAGGATCTTGTGCAAGTTACCTGTCTTCAACCAATGACAATTTTCAGGACTGATAGTTGAGTGTCAATGAGCACTCTCAGAGCTGAAAAAACAGAGAACAAGAATCAGTCTGGAAGGTCACGTCTGTGCTGTCCATGACAGCATCCACTGCAATTCAATCTCTCAAGTAGGTACAGTCCTGGGACAGGGATATGATGAAATTCCACACACATAAACAAAATCATTTTTCAATTATTTGGACAATGCTTCCTCAGCTGCTTTTACAGCATACCCAACACAAATATGCGGGATTGTTTTTCACATCAAAACCCTCTAGGCATCAAATGGATATCCTATAATTAGCTACCTAAATTGAGTGTAAGACTCCACACTTATTGGTTTGATCCCATAAGACACATATTGGTTTGATCACCTTCCCTTCAAATGCCCATCCCAAACATCGGGTGCCCAGGGAACCTACATCCCTGTTTAGCTTGGTTGGCTAGAAATCCTCACAGAATCCAACAAGTAATATTACTATTATTGCTCTATTTTAAGGGATATAAGTGCACACCCTGAAGGGGCCTGAAGAAATGGCTGGGTGGATAAAATGCCTGCTGCACAAGCATGAACATCAGTTCAGGATCCCCAACACCCACATAAAAGCAAGGAATGATAACACACAAGTGTAACTCTGCTACTCATCCTAAGATAACTTTCAAGCCATTTCAGTTTCCGAGACACCTTGTCAATGTGGTTGAGGTATTTCTCTTTACTTTTATCTATTTTTTTTGATACAGGGGCTTTCCCCCCCCCCCCTTTTTTCTTGTTTGTTGGAGACAGCATCTTTAACCACATAGTTCAGACTGACCTCAGATTTTCATGAAACTAATGATGTATAGTTGTCCTCTTGCTTCTACATGCAAAGTAACGAGATTATAAATGTATGGCACAACCCTGAGACATAATCCTGCATTGTCCTTTGCCCAATCATGCTCACTCTGTTTTCTTTTGCAAAGGCATAAATTCCAATATTATGCCATTCTAAAGTTATCACCTACTAATTTCCAACTCAGTACTTTCTTCAAAGGAAGGAAACACAATTTGAATTGGGGGCTATTTCCTTATACTCAAGCTGAGCACACATCCAAGAAACTTAAGTAAATATTGGGCAAGTTAGCACATAAATCGTAGTAAAGAGTGGCAATAAGTGCCAAGATGGCTTTAGTGGACGTCTTGGCAGTGGCAGGAGAGATAGAAAGGAACAGATATATAGTAGATATTAAAAAGTAGATGAAATCCCCCACAGGATAGAAGTCTTCTTTTCCTTTAGGAGGAGTTAAACATAGAGCTTAAGATAGTACATGTGTATCTGAGCTATTGGAAGAGTACACTTTTTATTTTTTTAATTGTAGCTAAGGGGATTAATTTGAGGGCATCACACATGGTAGGCAAGTGCTCTGTCACAGAGCCCAGAGAAGCAAAACTTTGACATAGGAAAACAAATTTTCATCACTATGAGAAAGTCAACTATGCGCTTTGTGGAAAAATAAGCTAATGGCATTTAATTTCAACTATCTCAAAGAGCACAGGATAATGCAAAGTGCTTCCTGGTGCTGAACAGCTGATGTTGGTAAAAAGAGAGGACACTAAGTAACCACAAAAGGGTTACCAATATACCCAAGGTTTTGGATGAATTTATTATTTATTTATTTTATATATATATTTTTGGTACTGGGTGAATTTAGATCTTTATTTACATAAAGATACTACAAAAACAGATGTAAAAATGATTCAGAGTGCATGGTTCATAAGGAAGTATCACCTTACAGGTGTTTTGAGTCAGTGCAAGTAGTGACAGCTCAAAGAGCAGCATCACCCTACTAACCCCACCAAAATACACAGTCCTGAGTCTCAATTGTTGCACCACATTTTCTATCATTACTGAACATCCGGGTGGAGAAAGTCCTGCCCTAAAATGGGATTTCACACATAAGTCATGGAATGAGATACGATATTAAAGATGTGTTTGACCAAGAAGTGACTAAACAAAAAGTCTGATCAGCAGAGCTCAGCCACTTCCCTACATCTTTTGCTCACATTAAAAAAATGATCTCACATGTCTCCCTAAAGATATGCCCTCACATGATTTTCCTGAAGGGAAGAAGTGGTGTGTGTGTGTGTGTGTGTGTGTGTGTGTGTGTGTGTGTGTGTATACATGCCAATGTGTGAGGGTTTTACTTATTTTATTTTTAGCATCTTCTTTATGAGAAAGAGAGAGAGAAAAAATATGCATGCCATGGCTCAATGTGTGGAGGTCACCATGTGATTTTTTGAGGACTGAACTCAGATTGCCAGGTTTGTGAACACTGAACTAAACTATCTTGCCAAGCCAATGAGTTTCAAATTATAGCTATATATATACTTAAGTACTTGGATTTTTTAATATTTTATTTATTTATTTATTTATTTCTGCTCATACAAACTTAATATGTACACCGGTCCCCTCCTTCCCTTCACCCCTCCCTGAACCCCCTAGCTCCCTCTCCCCTTTTCCACTGCCTTTCCCCTCCTCCCTCCCTATCTCCTAGTGCCTCCTCTCCCCAATCCCTGGAGCATCCTTTAATGTGTATGTCAAACTTTCCTCTTGGTCCTCCTCTCTGATGAGGTGTAAGGACTCAGTGGCATTTCCTAGAACTCTTTCTTGTGTTCCCCTTAAGTATAGGAACACTATTGTGGCTGTTAATCCCTAGCTTCTAAGGATCCTAGTGCCTTTAGTCCATGCTAGACTTTGAGGAGTCAATAATGTGTTGGTCATTGCACAGGTCATGCAAAGTCCTATTATGATTGCTTCGGACCTAACTTGTATGGAGTATCTTGCATACCGTTGCTCCTCTCAATCCTTGTGCTCTTACAGTCTTACTGCCCCCTCTTCCGCAAAATTTCCTGAGCTTCAGGATGGGGAGAGATTAGGCTGGCCTGGTTCCAAGTGGTTGATACAGAGTCTTTGATGTTCTAAATTAAGGTTTGTTGTTTTTTTTCAGTTTTGCTAATGGGAGACTGACCTTCGCCCCCTCACTGTGGTCCCCTACTTTTATTCCATCTGCCTTTGAATATACTCTTATAATAAGACTCTATTTTAACAGCTTTTTATCTCTGGCCAGGTGGTTACATCCAATACCCATCAGGATGGAGCAAAGTACTTGGATTTTAAATGTGCAGCTCAATGAAATATCACATATACATTTACATATTTAACCATAGACATATATATTATATATATATTAATTCCAGCATTCCATGTAGCTAATTCATACCATTTCTAAATATTAAGCTCCTAACACTAACCTTTATAATAACCTCCATCATTATTGATAATTTTGCTTCTTTTTGGGGTGGAATTACATAGCATATCCTATTCTGTGTTATATTTTCTTAATACTTTGACTCAGATCATTATAGGTACTTGTTGCAGAGATTTGATCTTTTTCAACTTTGAGTAATAGTTGTTTGAATATTTCCCACTTTATTATCTTCATTGATGGACATATGTCTTATGTTCAGTATTTACTTGTTAAAAATAAGACTGCATTGAAGATTCACAGACAAGTCTTTAACAGGCATAATAATCATTTCCTTTTTTTTCTCTAGCATTTAATTCCTTTTAGGACTTTACACATAAATTTGTGTATTTTGTCTATTTATTACCAATCCCAATCCCCTAATTTCTCCATTTCAAACTTTTTTCTTCCTCACCAGCCTCTCTCCTGTTCTTATATCCTTCTGTTTGTATGGTTTACTAAATCCCATCTGGATTTATGTAATGACATAAAGTGTTCATTTTTTCATGGATATATACTTATTTGTAGAATCATTCATATCAAAGCCACAGAACGTCTAGTTTATATTTCCCAATGGCTTTGGATGCATTTGCAAAATTTTATACTTTTTTTCTTTTATTATTATTATTATTATTATCATTATTTCCGCTCATACAAATGTAACCAGTACACCAGTCCCCTCCCTCCCTCCACATCCCCCCTCCCATCCCACCCCCCAGTGCCTCCCCACACCCAATCCCCGAAGCATACTTCAATGTGCATGCCAAACTCTCCTCTGGATCCTCCTATCCAATGAGGTGCAAGGACCCAGGGTCATTTCCCAGAACCCTTTCCTGTGTTCCCCTCAAGTTTAGGAACACTACTGTGACTGTCAGTCCCTAGCTTCCATGCTAGACTTTGTGGGGTCAATAATGTGTTGGACATAGCGCAAGTCATGCAAAGTCCTATTATGATTGCTTCGGCCCTAACTTGTGTGGAGTATCCTGCACATCATTACTCCTCCCATCTTTGTGCCCTTACAATCTTACTGTTCCCTCTTCCACAAATTTCCTTGAGCTTCAGGATGGGGAGAGATTAGGCTGGCCCAATTCCAAATGGTTGATATAGAGTCTCTGATGTTCTAAATTATGGTTTGTTGATTTTTTTTTTCAGTTTTGCTGCTCCTGCAATGCCCTTGGCTCCATCTTGATGGGTATTGAATGTCACCCCCTGGCCAGAGATAAAAACCTGTCAAATTAGAGTCTTGTTATAAGAGTATATTCAAATGAAGATGGAATAAAAGTAGGAGACCGTGGCGAGAGAGGGGTCAATCACCCATTTGCAAAATGGTTACTTTCTATCCGGCAGCTTGTATGCCCTACCCTTCTGGTGAGATCATACTCCATCAGTTGCAAATGATCAGGAAGGAAAGTCTGTGAACTTAACCAGATGTCTCATTACTTACTTGCAGTCCTTGATGGTGGTCTATATTTTCTCTCCTGTAACATGGTCCCCTCTCTTCTTGTTTCTGGTGGGGCCCTCTTTCCCCATCCCTCCTGTTTATAATCTTTACAATTACTGTAGGTATTACAGAGATTTGTCTTTGAGTGTCTCTAAGTGGGTTTGGTACTAGGATCCACTTATTAGGGAGAATATATGGCACTTAATTTTCTGTGTCTGGGACACTTCACTCAATATAATTGTTTATAATTCCATGCATTTCCTGGCAAATTGCATTAATTCATCATTTTTGATGACTAAGTAGTATTCCATTGTATAAATGTACCACATTTTCCTTATCCACTCGTCACCTATTGGACATTTGGGCTGATTCCATGACTTTGCTATTGTAAACAGTATGGCTATGAACATGGTCGTGCTTGTGCTGTCGAGGTGAATTTTTTCTCGGGGTCATATGGCATTTCAATCTTTAATTTCTTCAAGAATCTCCAGATGGATCACCAGAGTGGTTGTGTGTGCCTGCATTCCCACCAGCAATGTAGGAGAGTTCCCCTCTCTCCACATCCTCTCCAGCATTTGGTGTTGTTTGTATTGTGTGTGGATTTTTGCCATCCTGACCGGGATGAGATGATATTTCAGGGAAGTTTTGATTTGCATTTCCATGATGGCTAAGGAAGTGGAGCATTTTTAAGATATTTGTTAGACATTTTAATTTCATCCCTGGTAAAGTTTCTTTTAAGTTCCAGGGCCCATTTTTTAACTGGGCCATTAGTTTCCTTGATGTTTAGTTGTTAAGTTTTTTGTTTACTCTGGATAATAGAGCTCTATCAGATATGTGGTTAGTGAAGATTTTCTCCCATTCTATGGGTTGCCTTTGTGCTTGAGTTACAATTGCTTTTTCTGAACAGAAACTCTTTAATTTGACAAGATCCCATCTGTTGAGTGTTGGTTGTAATGACTGTGCTATTGGATGTCTGTTTAGGAACTGTTGGCCTAGCCCAATCAGCTCGAGGGAGTTCCCTATCCATTCAAATATGTTTTTTATACTCTCTGGACTTATATCAAGGTCCTTGATCCATTTGGAATTAATTCTTGTACATGGTGAGAAGTACAGGTCCAGTTTTAATCTTCTGCATGTGAATATCCAGTTTGGCCAGCACCATTTGTTGAAGATGCTGTTCTTTTTCCATTGGATTTTTTGTACCCCTTTGTCAAAGATCAAATGGCTGTAGTTGTGTGGGTGTATATCTGGGACTTCAACCCTTATCCATTGATCTGTGTGTCTATTTTGGAGCCAGTACCAGGCTGTTTTTACAGCTATGGATTGGTAGTATAGACTAAGGTTTGGTATGGTGATATCTTGAGCTATGTTTTTGTTACTCAGGATTGTTTTTGCTATCCTGGGTCTTTTGTGACTCCATATGAACTTTGAGATTGTTTGGTCAACTTCTTTAAAGAATTGCTTTGGGATTTTAATTGGTATAGCATTTAATCTGTATATTACATTTGGTAGGATGGTCATTTTTACAATAATTGATTCTGCCAATGCAGGGACATGGGAGGTCTTTCCACCTTCTGGTGTCTTCTGCAATTTCTTTCTTTAGGGTTTTAAAGTTTTTATCGTAAAGGTCTCTTACTTCCTTGGTTAGGTTTATGCCAAGGTATTTCATTTTTTTAGGGGCTATAGGAAATGGGATTGTTTCTCTCAGGGCTTTTCACTTCTTTCATTCTGGGCATATAGGGAGGCCACTGATTTTTGTACATTTTTTTTTGTATCCTGACACCCTGCTGAACTTCTGTATTAGTTCTAGGAGCTTCCTGGTGGAGTTTTTGGGATCACTCAGGTAAAAGATCATGTCATCTGCAAATAGAGATTACTTGACTTCTTCCTTGCCGATTTGAATTCCTTTTATGTCCCTTTCTTGTCTTATGGCTTCCGCTAAGACCTCAAGTACAATATTGAATAGAAGTGGTGAGAGTGGACAGCCTTGTCTAGTTCCTGATCGAAGTGTGAATACTTCAAGTTTTTCCACATTAAGTATAGTCCTTGCTGTTGGTTTGTTGTATACAGCTTTGATTATATTGATAAAGGTTCCTTCCATTCCAACCTTCTCTAGGGTTTTGATCATAAAGGGTTGTTGGATCTTGTCAAAAGCTTTTTCTGCATCTATCAAGAGTATCATGTGGTCTTGGACTTTGGACTGGTTTATATGATGAATTACATTTATTGATTTGCGTATGTTGAACCAATCTTGTGTTCCTGGGATGAAGTCTACTTGATCCCCATGGATGATCTTTTTGATATGTTTTGAATCCGATTTGCTAAGACTTCATTGAGAATCTTTGCATCTGTCTTCATCGGCCTATATTTTTCTTTTTTAAGTGTATCTTTATTAGGTTTTGGGATTAAGAGGACATTAGCTTCATAGAAGGAATTTGGTAGTGTTCCTTCCTTTGCTATTTGGTGGAACAGTGTAAGGAGTATTGGTGTTATTAGCTCCTTAAATGTCTGGTAGAACTCTGTGCTGAATCCATCTGGTCTAGGACATTTTTTGGTGGGAAGATTCGAGATTACTTCCTCAATTTCCTCATATGTTATAGGACTATTTAAATAATTCACAACTTCCTGATTCAATTTAGGTAAGTTGTGTTTACTTAGGAATTCATCCATCTCTTTTGTGTTGTCAAATTTCACAGAGTGTAGGTTTTTGAAACATGACCTTATAATTCTCTGGATTTCTTGGGTATCAGTAGATGTAACTCCATTTTCATTTCTAATTTTGTTATTTTGGGTTTTTCTCTCTCTTGGTATTTGTTAATTTAGCTAGATAATCTTATTGATTTTTTTCAAAAAACCAGCTTTTCGACTGCTTCATTTTCTGTATCTTTTTCCTAATTTTGATTTCGGATATTTCGCCCCTTTTTTTGCTAATCTCTTCTCTTCTACTGCTTTTGGGATCAGATTGCTGTAGTGTCTCTAAAGATTTAAGCCACATTATTATTTATTTCTGATGTTTCCATCCTTTTGATGTAGGCATTAAGAGCTGTGAACTTACTTTTTAGGACAGCTTTCATTGTGTCCCAGAGATTTTGGTAAGTTGTATTTTCATTATAGTTCACTTTCAGGAAATCTTTAATTTCCTTTGTAATTTCTTTCTGAATCCAGTTCTCCTTCAGCATCATAGTGTTAAGTTTCCAGTAGTTACTGTACTTTCTGTTACTTGTTGTGTTGTGGATTTCAAGCTTTAGGCCATGGTACTCTGATAAGGTACAGGCTAGAATTTCGACTTTCCTGTATTTGTGGAGATTCGTTTTGTGACCCAATATTTGATCTATTTTGGAGAAAGTTCCATGTGCTGCTGAGAAAAATGTGTATTCTTTGGTGTGTGGATGAAAAGTTCGATAGAGATCTGTAAGGTCCATTTCAGTAAGTGTTTGATTAAGTTCCAAAGTGTCTCTGTTAAATTTTTGACCTGTTGATCTATCCCATGTTGAGAGGGCAGTGTTGAAATCCCCAAGAATTATCGTTTTGGGATTGATTTCTTGCTTTAGACATTGTAGGGTTTGCTTAATGAATGTGGAGGGGGGCCCGTATTGGGTGCATATATGTTCAATATTGTGAAGTCTTCCTGGTGAATTGTACCTGTGACTAAAATGTAGTATCCATCTGTGTGTCTTATGATTTTTTTTGTTTTGCAGTCCACTTTGTCCCATAGCATAATGGCTACCCCTGCCTGTTTTCTGGTTCCATTAGCTTGCAGAATTTTGGACCAGCCTTTTATTTTTAGGATGTGCCTATCTTTTGTGGTGAGATGGGTTTCTTGCAGGCAACAGATTGATGGACTGTGATTTTTAATCCAAGTTTGTAATCTGTGTCTCTTGACTGGTGAGTTAATTCCATTAACATTTAATGTTATAATGGAGAAACTGTTTTTAATTCTGGACATTTATTATGTTTAGTGGCTTTTGTAAGTGTATTGTTTGGCTTTTAGGTTTTGGTGGTATTGTACTTCCCTTCTGTTCTCCTATATGCCTGTTTTTTTCTTCAAGCTTGAGTATCATTTCTAGCAGTTTTAGAAGGCCTGGTTTGGTGGACATGTATCCCTTCAAGTTGTCTCTGTGCTGGAAAGTTTTTCTTTCTCCCTAGATCATGATGGATAGTTTTGCCGGGTATATCAGCTTGGGTTGACATTTTTGCTCGTTCAATACTCGAAGTACATCTCTCCAAGCTCTTCTTGCTTTTACTATTTCCATTGAGAAGTTATTTGTTATTTTAATAGTTTTACCTTTAAAAGTGACTCTTTTTTTCCCTTGAAACTCTCAGCACCATTTCTTTATCTTGAATGTGGAGTGTTTCACTATTATTTGTCGTGGCGTGTTTCTGTTTTGGTTATATCTGTTTGGGGTGTGGAATGCCTCTTGTATATAGATGGGCGTCTACTTTTTTAGATGAAGAAAGTTTTCCTTGATGATAGTTTGAAAAATTTCCTCAGGGGTGGTATTTTGGGATTCTTGCTCTGGTATTCCATGAATATGCATGGTAGGCTTCTTCAGGGTGTCTCATAACTCTTGAATATTTCTCTTGAGTATCTTTTTGGCTTTAACAACCTCTTCCATTGACCTGGTTAATACTCCCACTTTGTCTTCAAGGTCTGAAATTCTATTTTCTGCTTCATTAGTTCTGCTAAGAAGACTCTCTGTTGAGTTCTTGGTTGAAGATTAGTTGTCTTTTAGTTCAGTTTTGAACTCTGCTTGAGTCTGTTTTAACTGCTCTATGCCTATTTTTGTTTCTTGAACTGTTTTTCTCAACTCCTCCAAGTGTCTGTTGTATTCCTCTTCAAAGTGATTGATGCAGTTATTTAATTCCTCCTGGACTTCCTCTTTCATAGTATTGAATATGGTAATGGTCATATTTTGAAAGTCGTTATCCTGGGTCAGGCTTTCTTTGCTATTTTCCGTCAGTTTGTTCTGGTTGGAGTCTCTCATTAAAGGACTAATTCCTTCAGTGGAAGGTTTGTTTTCTAGGGTTTTGTTTCTCATGGATTTGCACTTTGACTGGGGCATTGTTCTTTTAATTCTTAAGACCTTCTTACAATTTCTGTGCGTTTTTTACTGAACTGAGTTATTTGGCATGGAGCAGCTCCTACTCCAGGTTTTGGGGTATGGGGGGAGCTTACCTAGGTCGCTGTGAGTCTCAGCTAGACTGCGCCTATCCCGGGCAGGTGGGGAAAGGGAGGAGGTGGCAGTGGAGGGGTGCTATTTAACCTGGGGAGCTGGCGCATGACCCAGGGGGTCCTCCCTAGCCTGGTGTAGCGCTGGCTCAGGGTGGCTGGTGGGAGGAGCTGGGTCCAGTGGGCTGCCTGGGGTTTGGGGGTGGGTGGGGAGGGGGGCTTACCTTGGTCACCCGTGAGTCCCAGCTGGACTGCATACTTCCCTCGTGTAGAGGAGGGGACGCGGGGATAGGCAAAATTTTATACTCCTTTCAAAGATGTATTCTATATTCTAAACAGTCTTGGTATTTTCATACATTTAAATTTGACCATTCTCTTGTGGGGAGGCAGGATATTGTATCTGAGAGGTATTTTGTGATGTAAACTCTCATCTCCTTCCTGAGATACAAATGTATCTACACCTATGTATCTACACCTGTATTTCGACAATGTAGGAATATCCCATTAAATGCAGAAACAAATACAGCAAAAGTCTTAGCCGGGAAAAATAACATTAATACTGGTATCAAAGGATATACTATGGTAACAATCTGTAGAATGAAAATACAAATTTCATAAATTTCAATAAAATTATAAAACAATAAGATGACTCAGCAGGTAAAGATACCTGCACGCAATCCAAGTGACCTGTGTGTGTTTCCACGTGCTTCTTTTGCCATGACATCAATGTAGCATTGCCTCCACTTGTGTTCTTGTCTCTTCACAAAATAAACAGATAAAGTATTTTAAAAGGAATCTTTAAAAAACAATAAGGAAATGAATCACAGAAGAAAAGAAATTAAATATGTGACTTCACATAAAATGAGTCAATATTACAAGAATAAATATAAATGAATTTATGCCACCTTGTAAGACATAATTCCAGAATTATCTCTCAAAATATATTTTATACTTGCCACATACACATAATAAAATGATTCATAAAGTTTAAAGCTAAAGTAATATAAAGGTAAAATGAAGTAATGCAAATAATCCAGAAAAATTAGGGGTTGCAATCCTCTTAACACCTATAATGTAAAGAAGCACAATAATAATAGGAGAATTTAATATACCAATGACATTCAAAATAGGTTAACAGGAAAACAATATCAGTAGTAATGTATAAGATATAGAAAGCTACAAAAAGGCAGGGCACATCTAATTATAATGAATGTTAGAGATATATGCCTGTTTTTCAAGCACACAAATATACATAAAATAAGTCATGAATGTCATAAAAACCTTTAATATATTTCATACAGAACAGAAAAATATGTACCATTTTTATACTGTAATAAAAGTCAGATAGCAAAATGTTTTCTCACTTCAAAATTTTATCATTTCAAATAATATTTTTTTAAAAGAGAAAAATAGAAATCCAAACTGGAAATTCTCAAATGTAAAAAAAACAAAAACAAATATTACATGTTAGAATATTTAGGAAACATGGTGATTATTAAAAATGAAATCTTAAGCATTCAATAATAAAGGTAAAATCCATATAAATTGAATATATAAACATCATTATAATTCTAAAGAAAGCTGACTAAAGACTGGACACGGTGTCTCACATCTGTAATCCTAGTACTCAGGAGACTGAGGCAACAGAATTCTAGGTCAGTCAGGACTAAATAGCACATTTGATACTACATAAATAACAAGCTGTAATTAATTTAAAATAACAAGGAAATAAAGTAAGGTACTTTTAAATATAGTTAATCAAATATCACAGAAATTTATATCAGAAGGTATCAATTACTAATATTCACAGATACTCAATAGACATACAAGTGAAGAGTTTTTTTCTTGTAAATGTGTCATGAAAAAAGCTTTAAAGTCATTTCATATGTATTCATACATATGCATGCATATATATGTTTCAAATAAAATGTCTGCTTTTTAATTAAAGCTTATTTTGAAAATATAAACATGTGCAATAATGTTCTAAGGAAGCCCTGAATATAATGGCACAGAGACAAATAAACCCAGACAGATATTAAGATATTGTGACTTTTCTATAATTAAAGCAGTTTTAATATTGGCACATGAAAAGACAACTGGTAGAACAGAGGAGAGCAGTTCAGAAATATACCCAAGGACATATGGTAACTTAAGATGGTAAAAATGGCATCTTGTTTCACTGGGAAAAAAAGACTCAAATTGTGTTAAAATAAATGGATAATCATTTGGAGAAACAGGTAAAACTGGATTCATAGTGTGTATCATGTACCAAAATGAATTTCAAGTAGATTAGATGCCTAATCATCAAAATAAACAAGCAAAACCATACAAATGTAAGACAAGTCAGCAAAATTCCTTTATAACCTGCATGTGAAGTTCTGTAATTTATAAGCTACAGGAAATATGTACAAAAGATTGATAGTTCTTAAATTATAGTCCATTCATAGAATGATTGCCTAGTATAGCTACATTGTCGTCATGACCTGACTTGCCTTCCCCCATCACCCCAAAAAAGAGAGGGAAAAAGGCAATCCTTTCACATGGGAAGCATATGTAAGAAAGTCCAAACACACAGAAAATAGCAGTTTATTGCTATGCTAGATATTGTGAGTCTCTACATATCAGTGTTGGAGTTGTGGCACTTTGGTTTGTGTTAGTCTTTTAACTTTCTTATGAGTCCTGATGAAGCTCTGAGTTAAATGCTATTAACTTGCCTACTTGTCTTTTCAGATTCAGATGCTTTCTCTTTGTGCCTGCACTCAACTATTCTTTAACAGTCATAAAAATTTTATCATTTAAAATTCCTGAGCTTAAAATGTTTAGCTCATCCCCACAACCCTTAAGCTCCTCATTGTGTTAATAGTGTTCAAAAAGGCAGCAGTTACTAAATTTCTCAAAGTTACTAAGTCACTCGAATTCCTCTACTATCTGTGGTGTTTTGATGATCACAGGTGATGCTTTACCTTGTCATTTGACTCTAGGTCCTATGAGCTGCTAAACCCTATATCTTATTATTAGCCAAGTGTTCCTGCCAACAGGTATAATCACATAACAAAAGTTTGGTTAGAGAAGGAGAGTGAAAGGAATAAGGAGTTTTTCTAGTTCAGAAACATTTTTACTAGGCCAAGGGGGAATCCTTGAGGCATTATTGTCCTTTTAGGAATCATGATGTCTTCCATAATGAAGTCTGTTTATCACAAGCTGGTGAAGACATCTCATTTGGTTTCCTTTCAGTCATTCTTCTATGGTTTCATTAAGATAAAATGCAAAAATATTCCCCCTAATGTTCTTCCTTATTCATATATGTGCTTGATTAATTTGAGGCATCATCTTTTCTATGACTGTCAATAAACCTGGCTTTTACTTCTCTTTTACTGATATCACTGGTATGAAATAGACAACTACCACCTAACTCAGTGATGCTTGTGTACTCCTTAATGCCATATGCTTCATTACCATGGTGAATGGAGTGTTCCCTGGTCCTTTCCATGAAGCACAGTCCTCTACTGGATATTCTGGCTTCATGTGATATTCCATTCTACTATTCCTACTTCCTTCAGTCTCTTCATTCCTCCTCTACTATCTTTCAGGAAAACTATAGACATACATTCTACCTATCACATTATTGGTAATCATATTCTAGGACTTTAAAAACTGAGCTAAAAACATGCTTGTCAAATGCCTTTTAATTGTCCCATCTCAATTAATTTTGACTCATTTAGTCAAAGGTTCCAACCAGTTTTAAACCTCATCAACATCCAATCCTATAAATATTCTGCTGCTCCTGTGGGTGATTGCTACATACTTTCTGAAACTCTCACCAAGTTTAGTCTCTTTCTTGGTTTTAGGCCAAATATTTACCTCTCAAAATTATTAATGGATTGAGTCTTAATTATCACCCTAGTGGCCAAAAGTGTAGGTGAGCAGCTCCTTATACAAGGAAGCTTATGGTATGGGCCACTTGTTGCCTTGCAAGGTACAAACAAGGAGCAGCTACCATATGGGATAAATTTTAGTTCTTAGTCAGGTGAGAATAGTTATCCCTCATGCTCTAGATCTGCAGATGTGCAGAGCTGCAATCCTCAAAAGCATACATTATGACCTCTCTATTTCATGTGTCCCAATTTTCCCTGCCAAGATCTCACCTTCACATGACAGGTCTGTTTCAACTTAACATTTGACTGCCTATATAATTCTGTGACTCAGAGTGGCTCTCCTACCACTATGTCTACTCTTTCACTGTAGAAGGTAATGCCTCTCTATCAAATTGCCAGGATATATTCTGATCCTCATAATCTTTAGTTGCTAACAGCTTGAAATCTTCCATCATCTTCCTGCAACATGTCAATAAATTTAGTCATAAGCAGCCAACTCCCCTGTCTTGATAGTCATTATTTCATCTGTATCTTTTAAATCTCTAAGTCATTAAAGCAGCCAAGTATTCCCCTCCTCTGTGAAATAGTCCCAGATTTTCACAGATGGAAACCTCAACAACTAGCTAAGCACATTGTATCAATGACTGTTTGTCCCATTGGCACTAAACACTGAGAATGTGGTTCTCTTAAACAGCTAGGTGCTCAGTCAGTCATTGAACAAGCTCATTTTCACATGTTTTCTTTGGCCTTTTATTAGTACCATTCATGTCAGGTAGGTTTTTGTGGAGTAGATACCAAGATGAGAATAGACATGAGGGATTTATAGGTGGAAGTGCCCAAAACTAAAGATAGCTGAAGTAGGTATAACCAGGGAAAGCCTTCAATCTGATGCAAGTAAAGAACAAAGAGAAAAGGAAAAATTGCACATGAAGTATCTAAGACCGCAGGGCAATTCTGATAAAACTTCTCAAACCAAAGGTCAGTCCTCTGAGGAATCCTGGGATGAGACCGAAATGGGCTGAACCTAGTGCTGCAGCCATTGCTTAGACACTGGCTGAGAGTAGTAACAGCTGGAAACTGTCAGTCATTGTGTTCTCTGTATCACACAGCAGGTTCTCTTGAAGGAAAGCTGAACGGTATGTTTCCATGGCTGCCATACCAGACAACCAATCACAAGCTTCTGCATTCCCCAAGGCTTCTGTTGCCTGCAGCACCTTCTGGTTCCAATTTCTATATCTTTCCAGATTCTTAACTGTGTGATTAAAAGTGACTGGTTGATAGGCAAAAAGGGAGATTTTCTTTACAAAGAAAAAAAAAAAAAAAGATAGCTCATAGAACTGTTGAAAGTATCTTAGGCTAGGTTTCTGTGGTCAATGCCAGAAAGCAACCTACGGGATTATATAATGAAGAAAACACAGCTGTTTCCTTGATGGCTACTAAATCCTGCATGCTATAGCTTGAACAGATGCTATTTACTAATCTTAACTGGAGTAACTGTTGTAGTCACCAAAAATCACTTCTGTACAAGGAGCTCAAGGTTCCCACTACTATCTCCCTAATACTCAGATAGCTGCCTTCCCCAGGAAAACAGGCAAAGCATGGAAACTTCTCTTAACCAAATCAAGCTTGTGCATGGGATGTCTAAGTCTCAACATCGTTATCTACCTGGAAAAAAAAACTGTTGTGGAGCTGAGCTGTTTGTTGAAATGAGACTCAAATTTCCTCCATATTTCAAAAGTGTTAAACAAACAAAATATTGACTTCGAATGCTCAAATTCATGCCTTCAATGTACAGAAGTATACAATCACTTTTATAATAGAAATAACTTAGAAAACTATCACTAAGGATATGTTAAATTAAATTATACGATACCCTTATTTTTTTTAACAGGGGAGAGCACGAACGCAGTCCCCCACTACCACAAATTATGCAGTATTATACCCTTATTTTTATGGTATATAATAATAGAAAGAATGAGAACATTCTGGATGTGTGGAAAAGCGATAGTATCTAAGAAATTGCATAACAACTAAGTAATATCTATAGGTATGAAATAGTATCTAATATGTCTGTGAAAATGAATTCAAATTTTAAAATATATATATCTATATATATGCATGTGTGTATAAACAGTAATTGTAAAATCCTACTCAATTTCATCACATTCATATAATTTTATACATTTGTGTATATAAATTAAAGTTAATGGAACAACATACATCTTAATGGTAAGTACGATAACTTTTAGGTTGAAGAAACTATGATGAACATTAGAAATGCAGTAATTGGCATAATTGCCTTTAATTGTTATAATTCTCACTAGTTTAAGACTATATTTGAATTACTTACTTATAATGCAAAATGTTGCCTTATTTATATTTTTTTCATATTTATTAGCTGGACACAAAGAAAGTCCCCAATTCATGGATCTTTGGGGAAGTACATGAAGATCTTATCCAAAGCACATCACGGCTTTTTCATAAGTTTGGCATAATGATTCAAATTGCATGTTTCTATTACTTCCTTATATTGTCAGTAAATTCTACTAAGCTGCTTCCAGGTGGAGCAGAAAGCCTGAGTGGACTCTGGATGTTCTGTCTCATATTTGTTTGGCCTACCTGAGTTTTCCTAAAGCTGGAAAGAAAGGTGATTGTCAGTACCCACTAGCTTCCTATTAACCACTTTCTTATGCTTCTCCGAAAACATTCCCTGGCATGTCAGCCTAGTCTTCCTTATTAAACACACAGCATTCCAAGTATGGGAGAGCTTATGAGAGTTAAGATAAAATCAACCAGTGAAGGACGAGAAATGTTCCAGACTCAGTCCTATTCCCCAATGCTTCTACTCTAGTCCTTGAAAAATCTGACATTTCCCTAGCTAAAACTTCTTTTCCTACAGTGGTAACCTATTTCATACACTGAAGTTCCTTTCTTCCTCCCTCCCATCCTTCCTCCCTCCTTCCCTCCCTTCTGACAAGGTCTTGCTAATATGGGCCAAGAGATCCATTATCCTCCCACCTCAGTTTCCTGAGTGCTGGAAATACGGATGTGCACCACCATAATTGGCTCCTTTTCAATGACTTTTCTCTTCTGTTTCCTGTGGACCCTCAAGAAATAAAGACATGTCACTCATGTCCTCATACCACAATCTGCTTTTAAGTAGTGCCAATGTAAGAAAGGCACATTCAGAATCATATTTGTAGTGAATTACACAGAATAAAATAGCCGATGTTAAGTTCTTAGGCAGAAATCATGAGTTTTCTACAGGTTGAAAAAAATTCAAAAAGAATATTTTAAAATCTTAGGAATCAATAGTTACCATTGTAGATAACACATACAGGAAAACCACATTTCTGGTAACTGCTCTATGCTGAAAGATCTGTTTCCCCTATGAGCATTCCTCAAATCCAAGTCAAAGATTGCACCCTTCCAGAGACCTTGTATTGAATGAATAAAGAGACTGTATCCATCATTTCCTCCAATCAATATTCTTTTTTGAAGATGCAATCATCTTGCAAAAGCAAAAAGCAAGGCAGAATGATTTATTTAAACATATCTACCAGATAATCACTGCTTAGTTGTCATTTTGCAACTGGTTGAAGCCCAGTAGCTTTCCTGAGGTTTAAACTTGAAACGAGTTCTGGAGAATAAAGAAAAATGTGTGTTTTGAGCTTTGAGATCTTCAAACACAATGAGTAATGTGTGGGTGTCTAGCCACTCTCCTAAGATTGAAAGAGAGCAGAGAAAAAACATATGTTGCTCTTATAAAACCAGAGTTTAGTGAAGGAGGAGAAATACAACGAAGAAAAATCAAATGAAAAGGCAGCCACCAGTATTTGCAAATATTTTCTATTCAATACAATAGAGTTATGATGGGTCTGTCCCCTACTTAGTAAATCTCCAATATGTATAGTCAGATACTTGCTTCAAACTAAAAAACTTGCCACTAAAAGGTCAGGAAGGCTTCATTTCATATATATCTGCAAGGTTTTAAATAATGACTGATTTGTTTCATTCTCTTTACTTGATTTTCATTTTCAGTCCAGTTCCACAAGATAGTTTTTCATTATGTTTCAATCGACCCACAAGTGAAGGGTTGGGATTTGGGGAGAGAATATCTGTTTTGAAGTATGTGCCAAATTTGATTAGCATCAAACTGCCACATTGGCTTCTTTTTGCAAAAGTAACATTGAACTCAGAGATCATGCAAACTTATTTCAAAGACAGTTATCATTTCCCAGTGATAGTTCTTCTCTTGTGCCACTTGCTCTTCTAAAACTGCAGGGAGTGGGCATAGTTACAGAAATATTATGGGTTTTATTCTCTCAAAATTACAAATATCCAAAAATTTAGAAAATGCATGGTGTTTTTATATTCAAATCTTATGATTCACCATATTATTAGTTATAAAGATTAATTTCTCCATGACAATAAATGTGAATAATATATTTTTACATTAAGAATTATGTAGAATTATCTTTATCATTCATTGAAATCATATGAATGGTATCCACCTTGGTAGAGAGAGGCAGATCATGACTTCTTCAGGAATATGGTTAATTTCTTTCAGTGCACCACTGTGAGAGACTGAATATATTTATGACACATAGATAATTGAATAATAAACATTTATCTAAATGAAACAAAGCCTCTTTTGTTTGGGCACCTTTGAGACCTCTCTGACCACATTTTATCAGGAAGTACCACACTCCTGTTACTTCTAGTATATTTCTAATTGTCACCCCGTACTAAGAGGATCAGTGCCAGACTTTTTGTTGTTGTTTTGTTTGTTTTGCCCTGTTTTTGTCACTCTATACTCCTCTGCATAAGGGCTGCCCATTCTTATTCCTTTCTTAGGAGACATTTTTGGAAATATTATTAGCATATGGGGTTCCTGTGGGGTTACCTCCCACGATCTTAGGATATTTCTGTAAGTCCTTCTGTCCCTCCTATATCCCATCCCCTCATCCCCCCTATGCATTTTTCCCAATTACTCCCTCCCTCATTCTACTTGCCCTGGTATCATAAATCTCCCCTTTAAAGGATTTCAGCCTAGCCACTCCTTTCCCCCTTCCCATTCATTGGTCCCTTTCAAATTGTCTTGATCATACAGTAATTCTAAACCAAATACATTGACAGATATCAGTGCTAGCATCTGCATATAAGAGAGAACATGCAGTGCTTATCTTTCTGTATCTGAGACACTTCGCTCAACATTAAATTTTCTAGTTCCATCCATTTACCAGAAAATTCCATAACTTCATTCTTTCTGATGGCTGAATACTTGTACCATATTTTCATTAATAATTCCTCTGTTGATGGACATTATGGCTGATTCCATTTTCTTGCCCTTGTGAATGGGGCTGTGATGAACACAGATGAACAAGCATTTTTGCAATAAAATATAGACTTTTGGGAATATTTCCAGAAGTGGTATAGCTGGGTCATATGATAGTTCCATTTTTAATTTTCTGAGGAATCACCACACTGATTTCCAAAGAGGCTGTACTAGCTTATACTCTTACCAGCAGTGACTAAGTATCCCCGTTTCTCCATATCCTTGCCAGCCTTCTCTGTTGGTTGTGTTTTTTATCTTCACTATTCTGACTGGGGTAAGATGGCATCACAGGAAAGTTTTAATTTGCATTTCTCTGATGATCAGGGAAGTTGAGAATTCTTTTAAAATATTTATTTGACCTTTCAATTTTTTTGTCAATAAGACCCTATTACTGAAGATGCAACACAAAAGGATCACAGAACATGGGCAAAATAGATCAAATAGAATTGGTCTGAGAACTCCTTCCTTGTTGTATAGCTTACATAGTACCAAGGAATACTGTATAAGTTACTGGGGAAGAGAAATAATTACAAGCCTCATTAGCTCATGAAATCTGCAAGTTGTAATAAAAATCACCATGGCAACAGTTGAACACTAGTGTAATAGTGGCATGAGTTTCAAAAAGACAACCGACAGCTCTCACTGAACCCAATAACCACTTGTCAGAATGGAATACATTTCCGTTACTGTTAACTAGAACAAAAACTTAAAAATAATGGAAGGAAATAGATCAATAGGGAAAAATAGTCAATGCACATCTAAGTAAGAAGACAGTACACCAAACTGATCTGTAAATAGCTACTATTATATTCATAGATTTGAAGAACACTTAGCACTCAACCTAGAAATCTTCTTCTACAAGAGAGGTAGAGAATCTTGATACCCTGACAGGATGGAGCCTAGGCCAATAGAGGAGCAGTGAAGTGGCCAACAATGGCCAGCCATAATGCAGATTCCTGACAACCTGGAAATGCTCACCCAGAATCAGGCCATCCTAATCTCTCCCTATTCTACAGCTTGGGGAACCTCAAAGAAGAAAAAGTGGTAAGATTCTATGAACCTAAAGATGGGAAGGTCCACTGTTGGGCAAGACATTCCATTCAAGGCAATGATGCTGCATCTAGGAACTCATAGAAATGAGAAATGCCTTTACCAGACCTGCATAATGACTGAAATATCAACATAGCATAGACTATGAGGAACTGAAGAGAGATAAGAATACACAGGAGAAACCTTAGGGACTGGAGCTGTATGAGTGAAAGGAAACACCTCTATAAGTGGAGGGGCAAATTGGTATGCCACAGTGGCCTGAATCCCCACAAGAGTAAACAAACCAGAGGGAACCCAGGGGTCCATAGAAGTGGACAGGTAAGGGGTGTGGAGGGAGAAGAATGGATTGACAATAAGGGGAAGTGAGGAGAACAGGAGGGAGGGGAGATGGAGAGGTCAGGGATTAGTACTCAATATGTTTGTAAAAAAACCAAAAACAAACAAACAATCTTGAAGTGTGAAGAGGAATGCAATCAGCTCATCCATGTGCTTTTGATAATAATTCTAAATACTCATATTTCCTGCAATGAAAATTTGTTTCCAAGGGAATGTTTGTAATATCAAACCAATAGGAACAAGTAAATGGTTTGAAATATTGAGAAAGGTCTAGCAAGGCACTCATTTTGCTAATGAACTCAAACTTTCAGACAAAAAAGGTATTCAAAACTTACTGTTGATTTGCATTTCCCTGATGGCTAAGGATGTGGAGCATTTTTTTTAAGATATTCATTAGACATTTTAATTTCATCCTTGGTAAAGTTTCTTTTAAGTTCCAAGGCCCATTTTTTAATTGGCCCATTTGTTTCCTTGGTATTTAGTTTTCTAAGTTCTTTGTGCACTCTGGATAATAGAGCTCTATCAGATATGTGGTTAGTGAAGATTTTCTCCCATTCTGTGGGTTGCCTTTGTGTTGGAGTTACAATCTCTTCATCTGAACAGAAGCTCTTTAATTTCACAAGATCCCATCTGTTGAGTGTTGGTTGTAGTGACTATGCTATTGGATGTCCGTTTAGGAACTGTTGGCCTAGCCCAATCAGCTCGAGGGAGTTCCCTACCCTTTCAACTATGGTTCTCGTAGTCTCTGGCCTTATATCAAGGTCCTTGATCCATTTGGAGTTAATTCTTGTACATGGTGACAAGTAGGGGTCCAGTTTTAATCTTCTGCATGTGGAGATCCAGTTTTACCAGCACACTTGTTGAAGATACTGTTCTTTTTCCATTGGATTTTTTGTGCCCCTTTGTAAAAGATCAAATGGCTGTAGTTGTGTGGTCTTATAATTGGGTCTTCAACCATTATCCATTGATATGTGTGTCTATTTTGAAGCCAGTACCAGGCTGTTTTTACAACTATGGATTTGCAGTATAGACTAAGGTTTGGTATGGTGATACCTTGAGCCATGTTTTTGTTACTCAGGATTGTTTTTGCCATCTTGGGTCTTTTGTGCCTCCATATGAATTTTGAGATTGTTTGGTCAACTTCTTTAAAGAATTGCTTTGGGATTTTAATTGGTATAGCATTGAATCTGTATATTGCCTTTGGTAGGTTGGTCATTTTTATGATATTTATTCTGCCAATCCAGGAACATGGGAGGTCTTTCCACCTTCTGGTGTCTTCTGCAATTTCTTTCTTTAGGGTTTTCTCTGAGATATCATCTCACCCCGGTCAGGATGGCAAAAATCCACAATACAAACAACACCAAGTGCTGTAGAGGATGTGGAGAGAGGGGAACTCTCCTATATTGCTGGTGGGAATGTAGGCTCATACAACCACTCTGGCAAGCCATCTGGTGATTCTTAAAGAAGTTAAAGATTGAAATGCCATATGATCTTGCTATACCACTTTTGGGAATAACCCCCACACACACAGCAAAAATTCACCTCGATAGCACAAGCACGACCATGTTCATAGCAGCACTGTTTACAATAGCAAAGTCATGGAATCAGCCCAAATGTCCAACAGGTGATGAGTGGATAAGGAAAATGTGGTACATTTATACAATGGAATACTACTCAGCCATCAAAAGTGATGAATTAATGCAATTTTCTGGGAAATGGATGGAATTAGAAACAATTATATTGAGTGAAGTATTCCAGACACGGAAAATTAAGTGCCATATATACTCCCTAATAAGTGGATCCTAGTACCAAACCCACTTAGAGACACTCAAAGACAAATCTCTGTAATACCTACAGTAATTGCAAAGATTATAAACAAGAGAGATGGGGAAGGAGGGCTCCACCAGAAACAAGGAGAGAGGGGACCATGTTATAGCAGAGAAAATAGGCCACCATCAAGGTCTGCAAGTAAGTAATGAGACATCTGGTTAAGTTCACAGACTTTCCTTCCTGATCATTTGCAACTGATGGGGTACGATCTCACCAGAAGGAGAGGGCATATAGCCTGCCAGATGAAAGGTAACCATTTTGCAAATGGGTGATTGACTCATCTCTCACCATAGTCTCCTACTTTTATTCCATCTACCTTTGAATATACTCTTATAACAAGACTCTAATTTAACAGGTTTTTATCGCTGGCCAGGGGGTTATATCCAATACCCATCAGGATGGAGCCAAGGGCATTGCAGGAACAGCAAAACTGAAAAAAAAATCAACAAACCATGAATCAGAACATCAGAGACTCTATATGAACCACATGGAACTGGGCCAGCCTAATCTCTCCCCATTCTGAAGCTCAGAGAAATTTGCGGAAGAGGGGGCAGTAAGATTGTAAGAGCACAAGGATGGGAGGAGTCATGATATGCAAGTTACTTCACACAAGTTAGGGCCAAAGCAATTATAATAGGACTCTGCGTGATCTGTGCAATGACCAACATATCATTGACCCCTCAAATTCTAGCATGGACTAAAGGAACTAGGATCCTTAGAAGCAAGGGATTGACAGTCACAATAGTGTTCCTGTACTTAAGGGGAACACAAGAAAGAGTTCTAGGAATTGCCACTGAGTCCTTACACCTCATCAAAGAGGAGGACCCAGAGGAAAGTTTGATATACACATGAAAGGATGCTTCAGAGATGGGGGGAGGGGGCACTGGGAGAAAGGGAAGGAGGGGGGAAAGGAAGGGACAAATGGGGGAGGGAACAGGGAGGTCCAGGGAGTGGTGGAGGGAGAGAGGGGCAGGGGTTCCTATTACGTTTGTATGAGCAGAAAATTAAATTAAAAAAAATTACTGGTCAACCTGGAATAATGATACTTGTCTATAATCTCAGCAATCAGGAAGCTGAGGCAGAAAGATCACGAGTTCAAGATGAGCTTGTACTGTATGGTAAGACTATTTCCCAATGATGGCAAAATTACTTTACATACCTAAAAATAGAATTTTAAGTCACTCTGGGTTACGCGTTTTTGCAAAGGATAAACGTTCTCTGGGAAATTTGCATGATATCAAATTCCAATGGATAAGGAAAATGTTTTTAAATATTACTTGTATTGTAAGAGAAATATTTCATAATTTTGTGTTGTAATTGTTGATATATCCAAAAATTTGAGAAGACAAGTGGGACCTCACATGCAATAATCATGCTCCCACATATTTCTGGTAAGAAGAAAAGACAAATTGATTAAGAGGAAATGCATAGTTGATTACTCACCTAGTTTACAAGTCTTTCAGTCTAGGGAATCAAAAGCATTGAGTAAAAATTGGTGAGAACAGTTGAAATATTCCCCTTTGATTCTTGTTTATTTCTTTCCCCCCTTTGGTATACAGTTTATGAGTGGAACACATTTATATTTATGAGTCCACTATCAAAATCAAGATAAAGAATAGCTTTATCAACCCTAAAATTATGACCTCACACTGTGCTTACATACTCACATCTAACTTCTCCCCCTATCTCTGGCAAGCTCTTAGGCGTTTTCTCTTTCCAGAATGCATTCTGAGCCTTATCATGCATGCATAACATTCACATATTTGCCTCATTCCAATTTATTGCCTTTATAATTCATTCATAGTGCTTCTTGGTGGATAGTTTGCTAAGTTTTATTGATGAGCAATGATCTACTCTATAACTTTGTCAGTGTATTAAGTACAAGACCCAAAAACAGTAAGGGAATAGGTGAATATTATTTCTGCTTATGATTTCTAATTATACTTCATCAAAGTAGGAGAGTTACTGGAAGGAGCTGAGGGAAGTGGCCACACCATTACCACAGCGAAGAGGAGAGGGGTAACTAATGCCTTGCTAGCCTGCCAATTACTGACCTAAATCCCTGCAACTTTATCTATCTGTGCAGGGAGTAAAACCAACTAACTATGGTCTGGATCATCTCACATCAGTTATTCAATTAAGATAATCTTCTCAGTTCCTCTCAGGTGTGTCTAAAGATTCAGCACTCAAGAGTCAAGTTCCAGGTCTGGAGAGACTGCTCAGGATTAAGACAGCCTCAAAAGCAAAGATCTGAGTTCAGATCTTGGTTCTCATGAATGTGTAGAGGACGGAATTGGCAGGAACCTAAAGAGAAGCAAGAAACAAATAGAAACAATCCAGGATGTCTTCCTGAAGTCACTCTTGGTCTTCCACAGGGACACACAGTGTCTTGTCTCATACACACACACATACACACACACAAACAAGTCAAGTTAACATCTGAAGTTAACTTGAAGCTAAGTAATGTATTCCATTGCACTTATACATCTATCCATTTTTGAGTGATACGTGACTGTTTCCATCTTGGGAACACTAAAAATAGAGCTCTTTCAAAAAAGGGAAAAATTACAAA
This sequence comes from Typhlomys cinereus, assembly GCA_023101885.1. Taxonomy (NCBI): domain Eukaryota; kingdom Metazoa; phylum Chordata; class Mammalia; order Rodentia; family Platacanthomyidae; genus Typhlomys; species Typhlomys cinereus. Next base: position 3,805,940 of record JALPQD010000158.1, on the reverse strand, counting down.
ACTGAAGAGTCAATCCACAGAATGGAAGTTTTGCCATACATCTGATAGAGGTTCGATATTTAGACTCTATAAAGATCTCACAAAATTAAATACCACCAAGCCATATCATCCAATCAGTGATTGTGCAAATGAATTGAACAAGCACTTGTGCTCAGAAGCACAAAGGGCTAATTAACATATACAAAAATGTTCCACATCCTTAGTTACCATCACAGTGCAAATAAGAAAAATATTGATATTCTACCTCACCTGTCAGAACAATTGCCACAAAGAAAACAAAAGTGCTGAATGCTGGCTAGGATGTATAGTGAAATATAGAGAAATCCTTATATACTGCACATAGGAATACAAACTGGTTCAGTCAGTATGAAAATAAGTGTGAAGAGTTCTCAATATATTAAAAAATGAATCCCCAAATGATCCAGCAATACCACTTCTAGCATATACCTGAAGGAATATAAATTAATATACTACAGAGCAATCTCTGCACTCATGTTTATTGTGGCACTATTCCCAATAACCAAATTATTTATTATTCAAGGAACCCATTGATAGAAGAATAAAGAAAATGTGTTTGGTACACATACATAATGCAATTTTATTCATCCATAAGAAAAATAAGAACATTATACATCACACGAAATAATCAGACATAGAAGAATATGGTATGCTTTGTCTAGTTTGGGGAACTCAGATTAAAATACACATGCATGAGTCATAAAAGTAAAAAGTAGGACTATAGGAACAGAAGTGTACCAGTGAAAAAGAAGAGAGGGCAAGAGAGGATAACAGAGAGCTATGTAGCTAAATATGAACAAATTAATGATCTACATATGTGAAAACTAAACATATGTTTCCAATCAATTTGTACAATAAATATATGCTTATTAAAATAAAGATAAAATCCTTCTCAAAATACAGCTGCTATATACATGTGTGTGCTGTTTTTTTTTTTTGTATTCACAGAAGAACTCTTCATTTTCCATTCCAAAGAATAAGATTGCTAGATTGCATAGTCTGTGTGTACATAATTTTTTGAAAGATAATATTATTTTTAAATTTCATTTCTCCAAAAGCAGTAGATTCATTCTTAGGGTTGCTAGATTAAAAAAAGATATTAATTACGTTTGAATTTTAGGCAAACACAAAAAAATTTAGAACTACCCATTTGAATTTTTAGCATACAAAATAGTTTTTTTTGTTTTTTAATATATTTTAGTATATTTGTTTATTCTTTTCCCAATCATATAAGCTTAATAGATACCCCGTTCCCCTCCCTCCAACCACCCCTCCCCAGTCCCTCTTGCTCCCTCCCCCCCTTTTCCCCTTCTTTCACCCCCCTCCCTCCCTTTCTCCCAGTGCCCTCCTTCCCCCCTCCCATTCCCTGGAGCATCCTTTAGTGTGAATGTCAAACTTCCCTCTGCATCCTCCACTCTGGTGAGGTATAAGGACTCAGTGTCATTGCCCAGAGCCCTTTCTTGGGCTCCAGTTTAGTATGGGAACACTATTATGACTGTTAATCCCTTGCTTCTAAGGATCCTAGTGCCTGTGATCCATGCTAGACTTTGGGGGGTCATTGACATGTCAGTCATTGCACAGGTCATGCAAAGTCAGATTATGGCTACTGCGACCCTAACTTGTATGAAGTAGTTTGCATGTCTATTATCCAGAATGCACAAAGAACTTAGAAAACTAAACACCAAGGAAACAAATGGCCCAATTAAAAAGGGACTGGGAACTCAAAAGAAACTTCTCCAGGGATGAAATTGAAATGTTTAACAAATACCTTTAAAAAACGCTCCACATCCTTAGCCATCAGGGAAATGCAAATCAAAACTTCCGAGATATTATCTCATCCCAGTCAGGATGGCAAAAATCCACAATACAAAACACCAAATGCTGGAGAGGATGTGAAGAGAATGGAACTCTTCTACATTGCTGGTGGGAATGCAGGCTCATACAACCACTCTGGCGATCAATCTGGCAATTTTTTAAAAAATTAAAGATTGAAATCCCACATGGCCCTGCTATTTCACTTCTGGGAATAATCCCCCATAAAGCAAAAATTCACCTCAATGACACAAGCACAACCATGTTCATAGCAGCACTATTTACAATAGGAAAATCATGGAATCAACCCAAATGCCCAATAGTTGATGAGTGGATAAGGAAAATGTGGTACATTTATACAATGGAATACTTACTACTCAGCCATCAAAAAAGGTAAATTAATGAAATTTGCCTGGAAATGGATGGATCTAGAAAAAATTATAGAGTGAAGTATCCCAGACACAGAAAATTAAGTGCCGATTGTACTACTACCTAATAGGTGGATCCTAGTACCAAACCCACTTAGTGACATATTCAAAGATAAATCTCTGTAATACCTACAGTAATTGCAAAGATTATAAACAAGAGGGAAGAGGAAGGAGAGCCCCCCAGAAATAAGGAGATAGGGGATCATGCTACAGTAGAGGAAATAGGTCATCATCAAGTACTGCAAGTAAGTAGTGAGACATCTGGTTAAGCCCACTCACTTTTCTTCCTGGTCACTTGCGACTGATGGGGTTTGATCTCACCCATCACGGAGGGTTTAGAGTCAGGCAAATAGAGGGTAACCATCCTGCAAATGGGGGACTGACGACCCCTCACTGCTGTGTCCTACTCCTATTCCATCTACCTTTGAATCTACCCTTATAGTAAGATTCCATTTAATCAGCTTTTATCTTTGGTTAGGAGGTTACCTCCAATACCAATCAGGATGTGTGTACATAATTTTAAAATGAAACTGACAGTTTCTTTTCTAACATCGTTTTGCCTTTATGCAATCCCACTAATAATATGTAAGTATTCTGTTTGCTTGACAACTTTACAAGTAGAGATTATCATTGGTGTATTTTTAGACAGTATAATAATGGTATTCTATTATGGAATTATGTTAGCTTTATGCATCTGCTATCAAATACCCTATACAATTAACTAGGGAGAAATGGGTTATTTTGCTCACTATTATGGAGGTTCTAGTCTAACATCAGATACTCATGAGCTTTGGGGCTTTTGGTGAAGGTGCCAAATATTGCCACTCTCAGGACCAATTCTTTAACACATTAACTTTTGCTCAACAAATCACAGCATTCCTCTCTCTTTCTCTCTCTCCCTCCCACTCTTCCTCCCTCCCTTCTTCCCTCCCTTTCTCTCTCTCTCTCTCTCTCTCTCTCTCCTGATAGGGTCTGTATGCATAGTCCAAGTTGACCTTTAATGTGCTATGTAGCCAAGGATGACTTTGTATTTCTGATCCTTCTGTCTCTGCCTTCCAGGTGCTATATTTGCAGATATGCATCACTATGTTTGATTTATGTGACATTGAAGACCATTCTCAGGACTTTGTGCATGTCAGGAAAGCACTTTACCTACCAAATGGCATTTATCCTCAACAAATTCATCATCTTAACTTGCAATTCTCTGATGTCTTTATGTGTTAAATACCCCTTGTGTGCTTATTTGACATCATTATATGTTACCCTTACAAGTTCCATTTGCACTGCAAATTTTAAGCAAATTTTATTTAAATAATTGTAACTTAACATGCAACACATGCAACTGTAAAAAATAACATGCAGGAATACTTTTGAGAGTTTGTGCTAGTTTTATCAATGGTAATAATTTTGCAAATATAAACTACTAAAGCAGGATGTTGAGATTGATACAAAGCACTGATTTTATTCAGATTTTTTCACTTTTGCTGGTATTAAAACACATGTACTAACTTCTACATAACTTTATCACTAGTATAAATGTTTGTATCACACTGAATAATTCTGCCACCACAAGGGTCCCTGTTGTTACCTTATATAAACACAGTTACACACCATTTGTGATGCCCCTATTCAATTCTGATCCTTGGCAACCACTAATAAATTCCACATTTCACCATTTTTCTTTTCAACAACATGTAGTTGAGGTTGAAACTTTAATCACTGGGTGTTTTTATACTCATTTTATTCCCCGGAGATTCATTCATGTCATTGCATGTGTCAATAGTCTGTTTCTTTTTAAAAATACATTTTTAAGTAAGGTTTCAGACACCTTTGCTAGTAGATTTAATCATGTTAACTTCATACATATGCTTTTCATACTTTGTTTTCACTCATTCATCTACCCTTCTGCTCTCTACCATATCTCTTCCTCCTCTTCTACATGATTTCCTTTTGTTCCCTTGTTAGTCTCCCATTCTACTTTTCTATCCCATGAATTTTCATATTCTTTTTTCCCACTTCCCTTAAAGATTCTTTCTATTTTCCATCACCTAAAAACATATATAAACACACACATAATTTTAAACATTGCTTTTGCATATGAAAGCATGAAACATTTGTCTTTCTGAGTTTGATTTACATTTGTTGGCATGCAGTTGCACCCATTCTCCTGAAAATATAATAATTACACTTTATTTATAACAGTAATATTCAAGTGCATATATGTACCATATTTTATCAACTTATCTGTTGATGGGTTTCTGGACTGTTTATATTTCTTGATTAATGTGAATAATGCAGTAGTAAACATGGACTTGCGAATATATCTGTGAAATGTTGACTTGAATTCCCTTGGGTTCGAAGATTTATATAAAGAGGTCATATAGTAGTTTCATTTTTAGTTTTTTTTGAGGAAACTCGTCCACACAGCTTTACATAGTTGCTGCATACATCTACATTTCCACAAATAGTGAATAAGTATTCTATTTTTCCCACATTCTATCTAGCTTTTGTATCTTGTTTTCCTGATGGTAAGATGAAATATTAAAGTAATTTTAGTTTGTCTTTCCCTGATGACCAAAGGTATTGAACACTTTTTCAAGTATTTATTGTCTATTTGTATTTCCTCTTTTGAAAACTGCTCAGTTTTTTAATTCACTATTTATTGGAGGATTTGATTTTGGGGTGTCATATCTTACATGTTAATCCTATATTTGATGTGTAATTGACAAAATTAGTTTGCCAATTCCATAGGGAATGTCTTTATTTCAGTGAGTATTTCCTTTGCTTTGCAGAAATTTCTTAATTTAGCATAAACACATTTGTCAACTTTTGTAACTGTTTATCTCTATAATTTTGAGGTTTGAAGTCTTATATTAAGGTCTTTGATGCATTCTGAATTTATTTTTCTCTAAGGTGAGTGACATGGGTCCAAATTTCATTCCTCTGCTTCCTTCTCTTTTCCCAGCACATTTCTAGAGTAAGCAATCTTTTTTCCAATGTATGATTTTGATATGCTTGTAAGAAATTAGGTGGAGGTTCCTGAGTGAGTTTATTCATACATCCTCTCTTCTCTTCTCTTTTGTGCTGATAATATGCTGTTATTCCTACTATTGCTCATAGTATGATCTGGGAACATGTGTTGAAAAACCTTCAGCATTGTTTATTCTACTTGAGATTGCTTTGACTATGTGAGACCCTTTGTGTTTCCTATGAATTCTAAAATTGCTTTTCTACTCTGCGAATAATGTCATTGGAGTTTTCATTGAGATTACATTAAATCTAGAGACTACTTTTGGTAATATACCTATTTTTACTATATTGATATTGGTAATCAGGAACTTGGAAGGTCTTTCTGTCTTTTAATGTCTTCTTCATTTTGTTCAGTAAATACATTATTTTTATATAGAAAAGTTACTGATGTAGAATCCTGTTACTTTGCTTAGGGAATTTGATTTCTTCACTTCTATCTGTATCACATTTAATTTTAACTTCATTTTATTTCTCCAGGTAAGATTTCAACAGTATATTAACACTGTTTAAGAGTGAAAACAGTTTCATCCCTGATGTCATTCCAAATATTGAAAAAAATGCTCTCAGTTTTATTTTCATTCAGTATAATATTAGAAGTTTGTCCTGTATAGCTTTCATGATATTATGTTCCTTTCATTCCCCACTTTATTGTAAAGGGATGCTAAACTTTTTAAAAAGTCTATTCTACATTAATGAAGAGGATTGTATGGCTTCTGTACTATTTATTTGCTGAATTATGTTTATTACTTTGCATATATATGAATCAACCTTGCATCCTGGGAATGAACAAACTTGGTTTGGATATATGATCTTTTAAATATGTTCTTGAATATGATTTTTATATCTGATTTCATCAGACAATTTGACCTTAAGCTTTCTTTCATTTGTCTCCTTATTTGGTGTTGGTGTCAGGAAAATGCTGTCTTTATTGTATGAGTTTGATAGTTTTCCTCTCCTTTCTATTTTCTGGGACAGTTTAAGGAACATAGATATTATTAGCTAGCTCTTCTTGAAACATTTGTAAAAATTTAACAGTGAATATATATGTTCCTGGGCCTTTCTTTTTGGGGAGACTGTTTATAACTACTTCACTCATTAATTGTTATAGATATGTTTATGTTTTTATACATTGTTTATTTAATTTTGGTAAGTCTTACATGTCTAGTAATTTATTCAATTCTCTAATATTCCAGCTTCATGGAATGTAAATTTCCAAAAGTATTCCCTAATGATTCTCTGGATTTCATTGGAATCTGTAGTAATCTTCCCCTTTCTACTCCTTGTTCTATGGTTTTGGGTCCTTTCTTTTGTATCCTTTGTCTAGTTATACATCAAATTTTAGTTCTTTCTTCAGGCAATTAATTCTTTTTTAATCAATCTTATGTATTCTGTTTTCATTTCTACTTCATTAATTTCTCCTCTGATCTTTATTGTTTCTTATATCCACTGTTTTGGGATTTAGATTATTCTTGTTTTTCTAGGATCTTGATGCATACTGCTAGGCTAATGGTTTGATATCTTTCTTTTTAACTCAAGCACTTATATTTATATCCTTTCCACTTAGAACTCAACTTAGGTTGAGTTGTGGCATAACGATTCCAATAATTTTAATTCCATTATCATTTGGGTCCTGGAATTTAAAAATTTTCCCCATGATTCCTTTTTCAAGAGTTTATTTTTAAATCATCATGTACTTTTACAGCTTCTATAGATTTAGTTGCTATTGGTTTTCATTATTATTGTGCTATAATTTTATGAAACAGGAGATCATTTTGATTTTTTCTGATAAGGAATTATTTGTGGCTTAGAATGTGCTCTGTTTAAGGGAATGCTCCATGAGCTACTAAGAATAATGTGGATTCTGCTTCTGTTGAATTGATATTCTGTATATATTTTCTAAGTCCATTTGATCTATGAAATAGTTTAACTCTAAGTTTCCTTTATTGATTTGTAATTTAGATGACCTTTCAAGACATGTGAGTTGGGTACTTAAATTGCCCACTATTATTGAATCATGAACTATCCAACCTTTTATGTCCATTAGTGTTAGTTTTATCAGGTTGGGTGCTACAATATTTGATGTGTATTTATTCATCTTCATTATATATTCTTGATGAATTGCTCCCTTTAGTAATATGAATTGTTCTTTCCTTTTCTGACTAACTTTTGGTTATAACACCATCAGATATCAGAATACTTATACTAGCTTATATTCAGTTTCCACTCACTTGACAGATTGTTTGTATCTTTGACTCTCTCTCAGGTTTCAGTTGTCTTTAAAGGAAAATGTGTTTCTTGGAGACAATGGATATTTGGGCCTAGTTTTTAAACTAGCCATCCAGTCTGCATTTTTATTAATTAATGTATTTATTTACAAACAAACTGGGTCTATGTCTGTGCACTCATCCCTTCCTCCCTACTTCCCTCTTCTTCTACCCCCCCTATCCATAAACCCTTCTATCACCCTCTCCTCCCTTCATCCATTCTGTTCGGTCCCAACTCCCTGTACTCCTGTCCTTTTGCTTGTGAGTATCTCAGGATTCCCTTTGGGGTGCCTGTATTGGTAAGGGAGTGAGATTTCGGTTGAATTTTATGTAATTCTTCAGTGAGTAAAGTTGTAATTCAGAAGGTTCCTTTTCCTTGGTCCAGAACGTGTCCTGAAACATTTTCTGAGGCAACTATATCTTCTAAGATCCTAGTTAGTTAGGTGGAGACATTGATAAGTTGGTTATTGTTTAGATCTCCTGTGTTCCTTTTAAAGCCTGCATTTTTTTATTGGTAAGTTGAGGCCATTGACATCAAAGGAATCAATGAGTAATGTTTCCTAATTTCTACAATTTTGTTTATTTTTCTGTTTGAGCATATTATAGCTTGATTTACTTTGTCCCCCACTACTATTTATTAGGGTATTGATGGCTAACTGTGTTGGATAGGATGATTTCTTTCCTAGGTCTCCTTTGTTCAGTTATTCCTCCCATGCTATTTACCCTTTCCTAAACTCTTGTGATTTAGGTGGTTGTTTTTTTCTCTTATGTGCATATTATCCTTTAAGTATTCTGTGCACTATTGAGATGGGGAATGAATTGCCTTTGTTTGTGCTTGTCTTGAAATGTCTATACTTTTTAGTCAAATTTATTTTTCATTTCCTTCTTTTTTAATGTTGCATATGTTAATATATTGACTTTATAATATTTTAACCTCCAGTCCCAAATCCTCTTTTTCCCCTCAACATTCCTCCACAGCCCCTGCCAGACTTCCTCCTATTTTCAAATCTTTTCAGTTGTGTGGACCACTATGTTTCATCTGGTTTATCTTGATGACATATGACAGACATGATTAATTCTGTAACAAATATCATAGATCAATGGGTACACAACTGAGGAAAGTATCCTTCTTTATTCCCCATAAGTTTCTCAGAGAGGTGTGGAACTTCTTGAGATCTTTCTACTTTCATGGTGAGGTGCTGATAGGAAAGTTGCCATGAGATTTTTATGTAAGTATACATATCTGCCATGAAATCTTATATATCACAATTCTGTCAAGCCCAAGAGATAGTTTGACTTACCACTGTCCCACTCCAGGCTTTACAACCTTGCTGTACCCTCTTCTTCAATATTCCATGAACCTCGAGGTGGGGATGGGGGAAGCATATATATCCTGTTTAGGGACAAGCTGTCAGCAGTCACTTATTTTCTGTATTTTGGTGAGTTATGCTTTTTAGCAAAAAACATCCTGTGTTGCATAAACTCTTACAGGTTTAGTGCTGAGTGCTCTTACAATCTATGGATATTATAGCAGGTACCTTCTAAACAGTTTCATGTACTTCCTTATTAACTAAATATTCATAGTCTATTATTCTCTTGGGACCTATGTTCTTCCCTTTCATAAGTTCTTTTTCTAATTTACAGTAACACGAATGTGTTCCATTCTGACAAGCAAGTCTTAAATCTGACCAAAAAACAATTGGTGGTCTCCTTCATATTCATGCCATTAGTACTCTGTTGGTCAACTGTTACCAATGGTGATTGTTAATGCAATTTGAAGATTTCACAAATTGATGGAATTGTTGATTGCTTTACTCTCCCAGTAGTTTCCATTGTACTCTCTGGCACTATGTAAGCTATCCAGCAAGGAGGAAGCTTCTAGACCAGTTCCAGCTGGAATTTTTTTTCTATGTCTTGAGATCCATGTATGTTAAATCTCCAGTAATGGTATCTTACTATCAGTTTCAGGAGGGCAAACAAGGGCAATGGCAAAAGCTTGTACTGTTTGGGGGCCTTTGAGACCTCTCTGACTAACAATTTACCAGTCAGTATAACATGCCTGCTACTTCTAGCATTGTTTTTTCAGTAGGTTCTAAATGGAGCATCCCAAGACATTTTATTTTTGCATTGCTGTTTTCCAGTCTCTGTACTGTTCTGCACCTGGAGTGTCCATTTATATTTCTTTTTAAAAAATTTTTTGTTTATTATTATTTATTCAATTGTGCATGTATGGTGTGTGCGTGTGTGTGCATGTATGTGTGTGTGTGTAGAACCATGGACGAATTCGGGAACCACCATGGATGCCTCCACCTCCTTGTTTACTCTGCCCGGGGATTCACAGGCTCTGCCCTACCAAGACCAGAAATGCAAGCCGCCCCCGCTTCCGCCCGGCTTCTATACGTGGGGTCTAGGATCCGAACTCAGGACCTTCCGCCTGCAAGGCAGAGGCTTAACCCTTGAGCCACCTCTCCAGCCCCCATTTTTATTTCTTTAAAAAATATTTTTGACATATTAATAACAAAGGAGACTCCTATCTAGTTGCATCCTAAAATTTTCGCATTTTTCTTTTAGCCCCTCAGCTCTTCGTACATCCCAGTACCTCATCTCCACTAGAATTTTTCTCCCATTGTTCCCTCCCTCACTCTACCAACCATGATATCCCATGTCTCAACCGCCAAAGACTTCACCCTAACCTTCTCTCCCCACTCTCCCACTCATTGGTCCCTTTCAAATGTTCTAGCTCTTACAGGAAGACCTACTCAAAAGACTTTAGTCAGGATAGCAATGCTAGCATCTGCATATAAGAGAGAACATGATGCAGTTTTCTTTCTGAGATACCCCACCAGTATTGAATTTTCCAGTTCCATCCATTTACCAAAAAATTCCGTAATCTCATCCTTCCTGATGGTTGAATAGTTTTCCATTGTATATACACGTCACATTTTCATTACCCATTCCTCTCTTGATAGGCATGTTGCCAACCAACTTGAAAATATACCTTTGCTGGATATAGCAATCTTGGTTAATAGTTATTGACCTTGAGTGCTTAAAATATATCATTCCCTGTTTTGGGAGTTGTTGACTAGAGATTTCATGTTATTTCTACCTTTGTAGGTGAGTTGATATCTTTCCCTTTGACATGTTGATATCGTCTGCTTGCTTTGAATTTTTGATATATTGACTATCATCATAGATACAGGTGTCCTCTTGATGGTTGATGGCTTGAATTCTGGGAATATTTGTAGAGAATTAGTAGCTGAGTAAAGTTTAGACTGGACCTGCTAGAGATTGTCTAGTTGATGGGAACAGTTTATTTAGGGTGGGACTAGTCCCTGAGCAGGTGAATAAGATGGAAGGAACTGTTTGAAAAAGTTGGCATTCTCATGTATACTTGAACAAACATGCTGGTCTGCCAAGTGAGATTTGTCCTTCTCTCAGCTGCTTTGTGGATATAGTGTGGCCAGCTCCCTTAATCCTTGCTATTGGTGTGGACTCTGCAGTCAAGCTGGACTAAAAACTGTAACTGGACAATCATAAGAGAAATAAACCCCTTATTCCTTTAAGCTGTTTTATTATGATTTTATCAGCAACCATGTAGAGTAACTGCAACAACTATAATATGTCATGGGAAGATTCTTCTCAGATCATATCTATTTGGGCTTCTAAATGTTACATGTTTCAGTGTCTATTTCTTTAAAATTTGGAAATTATATGGTTTTTTTGGCACTGAATGATTTCTCAGCTTCTTCTTTCCCATGGATTCATAAGTTTGTTCTTTTTTTAATTTGAAAGGTAAAGATTTAATCTTTATGGCATTGATAGATAATAAAAATTTCAATGTGACAAATTAAATCTCTATGACTTAAATTAGGCAAAGATTTACTTGAACATCAAAACATGAATTTTTGAAGAAAATCACTATGAACTGAAATACATCAATATTGATATTAAAATACTGCTCTCAGAACTCAAGACATAGACGGAACTAAAATTCCCATAGATTTGACATGTAGCAACACTTGTGCCTCAATACAACTAACAAAAGAAAAATAGCAAAAATAGTCCAATTAAGAATTGCTAAAGAATTTCTACATTTAACACTTTCCTGAGTACCCTCTGCTTCTTTCCTGGGGGGGAGGGGGGTAGAGCAGAGATATGGCAGTCAGAAATTGAGTCTATCTTATTCTCAAGATGCATGCCAGGGAGATCTTTGACTCTTATGGGAATCTCACTGTTGAGTTTGATCTCGAGATCTCAGATGGTCTCTTCTGAGCTGCTAGGCTGAGACATGCTTCAGTTGTCATATCTGAGACACTGGAGCTCTGGGACAACGAGAAAACACTAAGGCATGCAGCATCAGGACCCGTACATCAAAACTCTTGATAATGCCAGATCATACCTGATCAGCTGACTGACCTGTCTACTAAGTACTTCATTGAGTGATACCCAGTGGTTGGTGTTCATCAAAGATTCCTTTGACCAAGATGACTGAGAAACTCAACATATGTTTACAGGTAGCATAGGCATCTGGGGACTTATGGATGAACTCACAGTGACCACCCTAAATGAGATAGCCTGGCCATGAGTGAAAACTCTTACAATAGCTTCCTGTTAGAAGTGAATCAGACTGCTTCTGTTATTGTCTCTGAAAGCATGCAAGTGTCACCAGCTCAGTGGTTAGAGTTTCATCTCATGGTGCCCCAGTGTTCTGGAGACAATGAAGATTGTGGTAGGGCTCGGCATTGAACAGATCAAACATAATGTGTGTTGCATCAGAGTACTTGGCCAAATAAAACTAGCTTCAGGAGGAACTGAGCAGTGAGGCAGTAAAGACATTCTTTCGTAACTATCATCACCAAGTATTCTATGAGTAAGTGAGTCCTGTAGACTTTATTCATCACCAGATGCTTAGACCCTACCTGTTATGTCAGTTATACACCTAGAGGCTGGTTCAGTAGTTGCTGAGCTTCTGAATTTAGCTCCTGCTTTGGTTATGCCTAGGCAATATCTCTGAAACTTTCTGCTGAAACTGCTTTCTAAATTCTTCCCATTTTTCATTTTCATAGAAATTGTCTGAATACTGTGCATCTTCACTGAAATGTGCTTTTCTCATTTGTCTAAATATAAAGTATTTAATGTGTATAATGGCATCTATTTGTATCTGTAATTTATTCTTCTGATTCTTATCATTCTTTAACTAAACATATTATTTTTTCTATGATCTGTTCACCAACTTCTTTTTAAATGGGTAACTAAGGTGTTTTTTTAAATATAAAACCACTGTAGATCTTGCCTGTTGCCACCTTGTAAGTTCTAGGGCTGCAGACATTATAGATGAACTAAAGTTTGTTCTCTTGATCATATCCTAAAATTCTTGAGCATTGTGGCCATGCTTGCTTTCTTTTTTTTTTGTATATAATTAAACAGAGTAGTTTAGCAACTTTGTTCTCCATCCCTGATAAATTTCTCCAGCTAGATTGAATGCACTGTTGATGATTTCTTTTCCACTCTGAATGTTTTGATTCATTGATTTTCTCATTTCTAAATATTTCTAATTTATTTTCAAAATTTCAACTTCCTTACTAAATTTTTATTCCACATTGTTTTACCTTTTCAGTATAGCTTATATTCTCATTTATTTTGCTATTTTCTTCTGTTTTGCTAATTGTTTTTTTTTCTTTCTAGAGCTTGAATTGAATGCATCTGCTTATTTGTACATATTCTGTACAGTCCAGAGAATGGTCTAAAATAGCCATGCCTTTGACTTAGATAAGTGGAGATAGTAAATATATAGCAATCAAAAGTAAAATTTCAACTAGCAAGTAGAGAGAATCAGCAGATAGCAAACATCATCAGCATAAACTAAAAGATGAGAATCCACATGCTCAATTGAGCCTCTACCCAAACCTTCTGTCTCTCTCTTTCTCTCTCTCTCTTTCATGCATGCACACAAAAACAAATATAATTGGCTCTTCAATTTTTAAGAAATAGCAAGACAAGGCTCCCCAACCTGGTCTCAATACCCAAGAGCAGCTACATTTTTCAAGTAGGCATTTTTTTTTTCACAGGATGGCACTTGGTTAATTTCTTGCAAGATGTATACTAGACAGAAAATTTTATTTCTATGCTCTGTTGACCTTTTTTTTTCTGAGAAAGAACTATCTCACCAAAACTGCAACTGGATTTGAGGTTTGTGAGATCTATTCGCTGGTCCCTAAGGTGGGAGTATGTAGCTTTTATCAGGCTTACTTTTAGGACTAGCTTCTGCATCCTCTAGCCTGGCCTGGGAACTGTGCTTGACTTTACTTCTCTTCATCCCACATCTTTATTTTCAGTATACTTTCATTTTCCTTTGTGGAATTCCAAAGCCTTGTCTCTATTTCTGTTTTGGGCATGCTGTTTTTTTTTGTTTTTTTTTGTTTTTGTCGTTGTTGTTGTTGTTGTTTTTTGTTTTTCTGTTCTGATTCTCTCCATCACTAGTTTACACAGAGTCAGCCTCTAACACTGCCTTACCCAGAAGTCTTCTCATTTCCTTTTCATTACTGAGAATGTATATATCACAGTTTATCCATATATTTCTTGAAGGACATCTGAAAATCATTCCTATTTCTTAATATCATGAATGAAAATGCTGTGCATTCATATGCAAACATTTACGTGACTATAACTTCCTAACTTTGTGAAAAGTGTTGAAGAGTACAGTTTCTGGGTCACATGTAGCCAGCCATATGTTAGTTTTGTAATAAACTAACAATGTTTTCCAAAGTGCCCGTGCCATTTCATTTTTATCAGAAATTTAGGTGATCAATTTCTACACACACACACATACATACACATGCATACATGCATACACACGCATACATGCACAGTTGAATAAATAATAAATAATAAAAAATTTTAAAAAATATCTTTCACTTTTAAGAATTTTTCAGAGAAACAATCAATGAGATACATAGACAGAAGCATAATACATACTTATATGCATAAATACATGCATGAAAAGGTAAGGGTCATTTTTTTAGAGAATTAACTCATATTATTATAAAGGTTAAAAACTCCTATAATATTCCACATGTAAACTGGAAAAAACAAACTTTTCAGAACTAAGCCAGCCAATACTGTAGTTCTTAGAAGCCAAACACCTAAGAATCTAAAATGTTATAGTTCTGGGCCCTATTGACCAAAATTTGGAAAACATGGATTTCCAGTATTCAAAAACAAGGTAAGTATATTAGCACCAGAACACAAGACCAGTTAATCTCCCATTTGGTTTTTGGCTCTGTGACCATCGTTCATTAGATAGAACATACATACAAAGATTGAGAGTTAATATTCCTTACTTGGTCCACTTTATTTATATGTGATTCTCTTCTTGAATCAGCTTTACAAGCTGTGTGCAATGGCCCATGCCTATAATACAATACAATGAGTGCCTGCACTCATGAATCTGAGGCAGGAGGATCTCAAGTTTAAAAGAAATAGGAGTTACTAAGCAAAATTATGCCTCATAAACTAAAAAAAGTTACTGCCTTTAAAAAGAACTGTTCACATGGCATGCGTTTCTCTCTCTCTTTCTCTTTTTTCTCTCTCTCTCAAATAAATGAATATTTTTAAAAACTCATCACAGACATACATGTAACCAATGCTTTTATTCACATGCAAAGTATGCTTTAACCCAGTTGAATTGAAAAATGTCATGAGAATATTTACTTTTGATTGTTTTAGGCATTCTTACAGATATGTGTTACAGTTTCTCTGCATGTTGCTAATAATGTCTCTAGGATAAAGCTTATTTTTCCTTATGACATTTCATAGTACAGTTTGGCAGGGGAGTTTATACCAACATCATTAGCTCATCATATCCACAGAGATTGCTGAAAGAGGAGCAAACCTCCTTACTTGCCAGACTGCAAGTCTGACTGACTTTGTCAAATTATACCAAACTATTAAGCCAGCCTTCTCCTTCATATTTACATGCTCAGAGAAATGCCTTACTCATTATGCATTGGGTCTTCCCAAAACAGTTAGATAATTGCTCACAGGCATGCATAGCATTTAATAATTCTTCACAGATGTGCCTTGTTGCAGTTCACCTGCATGGTTGCTGATAAATCATCATCAACCGGCTTAAGGGAACAAGGGGTTTATTTTCTCTTACAATTCCTGGTTACAGTTGTTTGTCCATCTTAGCAGGAGAGCTCACACCAGTACCAGGGCTGAGGGAACTGGCCACACCATCACCACATAACAGCTGAGCGAGGGACGATCCTTACCTGCCAGATCAGCATGTCTGGCCAAGTGTATACAAGGATGCCAACTTCCTCAATCAGCTTTCTGTATTTTATTCCTGGCCCTAGTTCCATCCACCATGGGCTGGGCCTTTCCCATCAGCTAGACAATCTTCTGCAGGTTTGCTCTGGGCTTAACTCAATCACTAATTCTCTACAAACATCCGCAGAGCTCAAACCCTCAACTGTCAAGTTGACACCTGTGTCTAACCATGATATTCCCAGAGATCAATCTTCAATTATCAATCCATACCAAAATCTAATTGTACCAGGTGTAATGACATCTTATTTTGGCATTAATACATTTTTCTGGGTAATGCTGTCAAGCATCTTTTTAAAAAATTTTTCCCTTTTCATGTGCATGTATATATGTGGTATGTAAGTACGTTTATATATTTATATGTGTGTGGATTAACGTATGTATGCTGGTACAAATGTGCATAGATATGTGTATGTGTGCCTAAAATTGATATTAGGAATCATCCTCAATCATTATTCCATATTATTATTTTGAGTCTGGATCTCTAATTAAATAAGAGCTTACTGTTACACTAGTCTGGCTCCACTGCTTGCTGTTGGGTTCTCAAGCACTTTAACCACTGAGATATTGTAACAGTTACTCTTTACTTTTGCTATGAGAGAGCACCCAAAGTCAAGCAACTTAAAGGTGAAAGGGAGATTTGTTCAGTTTATGGTTCCAGAAGGGAGGCACAGTTTCTTATGGCAGAGGCAGCATGACTGGCTGGCCAAAGTTGGAGGAGGCTACATCACTACAGACATCCTAGAAGCTGAGAGCTGCAAGATTGCTTGCTGCAAAAGCAGACATCTCCTAGAGATAGGGTAGGACTAATCCCCTTCAAGGCACACCCCTTGTGACAGCCTTCCTTCAGCAAGACTCCACCTCTCAAGGTGCCATGACCTTGCTAAACACATGAGACTGTGGGGGACACAATTCAAACCATGATACTCCACCCTTGGCTCCCACGAGTTCATTGCCATCTCATTATGTAAGCCATACTCAGTCCAAGTTTAAAAGTCTTCATAGAGTGCATCAATAGTCCCAACACAGTCCAAAAGTCCAAAGCAAAGCGTCCTGTAAAATCAAAACACAAGTTAAGCCACCAGGACCCCAGGTCAGCCCAAAGGGATCCGGCTCCAACTCCCGCCATCCAGCCAGAACCACGCGCAGGGCCGAGGGACAAGGAGGACCTCCCCCTCCTCCCGGGCCACGCCCCAGCTGCCCATGGATTAAATAGCTCCACACCGACGCCCCCATCCTCCCATTCCCTATCCTGCTCCACTGGTCGGGACACGCGTGCGGTCCAACCGGGCCTCACCCGTGACCTAGGTAAGCTCTGTCCCTGCCCACCCCCAGAACCCCAGGCCAAATAATTCAATTTAGTGAAATTGAAAAATCTTAAGAGTTAAAACGACAATGCCAAAGTCAAAGTGCAAATCCATGAGAAGCAACACTCAAGTAAACAAATCTCCCACAGAAGAAATTAATACCATAATGTTAGACTCCAACCAGAACAAACCCACGGAAAAAGGCCAAGAAAGCCTCACCCAGGAAAACGACTTTCAAAATATGATCATTACCATGTTCAATACTATGAGAGAGGAAATCAGGGAGGAATTACATAATCGAATCAATCGCTTTGAAGAGGAACACAACAGACATTTGGAGGAGTTGAAAAAAACAGTGCAAGAAACAAAAACTGGCATAGAGCAGTTAAAACAGACTCAAGCAGAGTTTAAAACTGAGCTACAAGACAAGTTATCTTCAACCCAGAACTCTACAGAGAGTCTTATCAACAGAAGTAACGAAGCAGAAAACAGAATTTCAGACCTTGAAGATAAAGTGGGAGTACTAACCAGGTCAATAGAAGAGGTTGTTAAAGCCAAAAAGATACTTGAGAGAAATATCCAAGAGATATGGGACACCTTGAAGAAGCCTAACATGCATATTCATGGAATACCAGAGCAAGAATCTAAAAATACCACCCCTGAGGAAATTTTTCAAACGATCATCAAGGAAAACTTTCCTCATATAAAAAAAAAGAGGCCCATCCATATACAAGAGGCATTCCGCACCCCAAACAGATAAGACCAAAACAGAAGCACCCCATGGCAAATAACAGTTAAAACACTCCACATTCAAGATAAAGAACTGGTGCTGAGAGCTTCAAGGGAAAAAAAAACGAGTCACTTTTAAAGATAAACCTATTAAAATAACAAATGACTTCTCAGTCGAAATAGTAAAAGCAAGAAGAGCTTGGAGAGACATACTTCAAGTATTCAATGAGCAAAAATGTCAACCCAGGCTGATTTACCCTGCAAAACTATCCGTCATGATCGAGGGAGAAAGAAAAACTTTCCAGAACAAAGACAACTTGAAGGGATACATGTCCACCAAACCAGGCTTCAAAAAATGCTAGAAATGATACTCAAGCATGAAGAAAAAAACAGGCATATCCAGGAGAACAAAAGGCAAATATAACACCATTAAAAGCGAAGCAATATACTTATAAAAACTACTAAACATAATAAATGTCTGGAATTAACAATAGTTTCTCCTTTATAACACTAAATGTTAATGGAATCAATTCACCGATCAAGAGACACAGATTACAAACTTGGATTAAGAATCACAATCCATCAATCTGCTGCCTGCAGGAAACCCATCTCACCACAAAAGATAGGCACGCTCTAAAAATAAAAGGCTGGTCAACAATTCTACAAGCAAATGGAAGCAGAAAACAGGCAGGGGTAGCCATTATGCTATCAGACAAAGTGGACTTCAAACCAAAGAAAATTATAGGAGACACGGATGGATACTACATTTTAGTCACAGGTACAATTCACCAGGAAGACTTCACAATACTGAACATATATGCACCCAATCCGGGCCCCTCCACACTCATTAAGAAAAACCTACAGCGTCTAAAGCAAGAAATCAACCCACAAATGATAATTCTTGGAGACTTCAACACCGCCCTCTCAACATGGGATAGATAAACAGGTCAAAAGCTTAACAGAGACACTTTGGAACTTAATCAAACCCTGAAAGAAATGGACCTTACAGATCTCTATCGAACTTTTCACACACGTACCAAAGAATACAAATTTTTCTCAGCAGCACACGGAACTTTCTCCAAAATAGATCACATATTGGGCCACAAAACGAATCTACACATATACAAAAAAGTTGAAATTCTAACCTGTGCCCTATCAGACCACCACGGCCTAAAGCTGGACATCCACAACACATCAAGCAAGAGAAAATACACTAACTCCTGGAAACATAACAATATGATGCTGAATGAGAACTGGATTCAGGAAGAAATTAAAAAGGAAATTCAAGATTTCCTGAAAGTGAATGATAACAAAAAAACAACTTACCAAAATCTCTGGGACACAATGAAAGCTGTTCTGAGAGGTAAGTTCATAGCTCTTAATGCCTACATCAAAAAAATGGAAACATCAGAAATAAACAACTTAACAATGCAGCTTAAAGCTTTAAAGAAACTAGAGCAATCTGATCCCAAAAGTAGTAGAAGAGAGGAGATTAGTAAAATAAGGGGAGAAATATCTGAAATCGAGATTAGGAAAACGATAGAAAAAATCAACCAGTCAAAAAGCTGGTTCTTTGAAAAAATAAGTAAGATTGATACACCCCTAGCTAAATTAACCAAAAGCAGGAGAGAGAAAACACAAATTAACAAAATCAGAAATGAACATGGAGTTATCACTACTGATACCCAAGAAATCCAGAGAATTATAACATCATATTTCAAAAACTTATACTCTGTGAAGTTTGACAACACAAAAGAGATAGATGAATTCCTAAGTAAACACAACTTACCTAAATTGAATCAGGAAGTTGTGAATTATTTAAATAGTCCTATAACATATAAGGAAATTGAGGAAGTAATCTTGAATCTTCCCACGAAAAAATGTCCTGGACCAGATGGATTCAGCACAGAGTTCTACCAGACATTTAAGGAGTTAATAATACCAATACTCCTTAAACTGTTCCATCAAATAGCAAAGGAAGGAACACTACCAAATTCCTTCTATGAAGCTAATATCGTTTTAATCCCAAAACCTAATAAAGACTCACTTAAAAAAGAAAACTATAGGCTGATCTCTCTGATGAACACAGATGCAAAGATTCTCAACAAAGTCTTAGCAAATCGGATTAAAAAACATATTAAAAAGATTATTCACGGGGACCAAGTAGGCTTCATCCCCGGCACACAAGGTTGGTTCAACATACGCAAATCAATAAATGCAATTCTTCATGTAAACCAGTGAAAAGTCCAAGACCACATGATACTCTCGATAGATGCAGAAAAAGCTTTTGACGAGATCCAACAGCCTTTTATGGTCAAAACGCTAGAGACAGTAGGAATGGAAGGAACCTTTATCAATATAATAAAAGCTGTATACAACAAGCCCACAGCAAGGACTATGCTCAATGGGGAACACTTGGAAGCATTCCCACTTCGATCAGTAACTAGACAAGGCTGTCCACTCTCAACACTTCTATTCAATATTGTACTTGAAGTCTTAGCTGAAGCCATAAGACAAGAAAGGTACATAAGAGGGATTCAAATCGGCAAGGAAGAAGTCAAGCTATCCCTATTTGCAGATGACATGATCTTATACCTGAGTGATCCCAAAAACTCCACCAGGAAGCTCCTGGAACTAATTGTGAAGTTCAGCACAGTGTCAGGATACAAAATAAATGTGCAAAAATCAGAGGCCTTCCTATATGCCCAGAATGAAAGAAGTGAAAAAGCCTTGAGAGAAACTATCCCATTCACTATAGCCCCTAAAAAAATGAAATACCTTGGTATAAACCTAACCAAGGAGGTGAAAGACCTTTACAATGACAACTTTAAAACCCTCAAGAAAGAAATTGCAGAAGACACCAGAAGGTGGAAAGACCTCCCATGTTCCTGGATTGGCAGAATCAACATCGTAAAAATGACCATTCTACCAAAGGCAATATACAAATTCAATGCTATACCAATTAAAATCCCAAAGCAATTCTTTAAAGAAGTTGACCAAACAATCTCAAAATTCATATAGAGGCACAAAAGACCCAGGATAGCAAAGACAATCCTGAGTAACAAAAACACTGCTGGAGGTATTACCATACCGAACCTTAGTCTATATTACAAATCCATAGTTATAAAAGCAGCCTGGTACTGGCTCCAAAATAGACACACAGATCAATGGATAAGGGTTGAAGACCCAGATATAAGCCTACACAACTACAGCCATTTAGTCTTTGACGAAGGGGCCCAAAGAATCCAATGGAAAAAGAAGAGCATCTTCAACAAATGGTGCTGGCAAAACTGGATCTCCACATGCAGAATATTAAAGCTGGACCCGTACTTGTCACCATGTACAAGACTTAATTCCAAATGGATCAAGGACCTTGATATAAGGCCAGAGACTATAAAAACCATAGTTGAAAAGATAGGGAACTCCCTCGAGCTGATTGGGCTAGGCCAACATTTCCTAAACAGACATCCAATGGCACAGTCACTGTTACCAACTCTCAACAGTTGGGATCTTGTGAAATTAAATAGCTTCTGTTCAGATAAAGAGATTGTAACACGAGCTCAAAGGCAACCCACAGAATGGGAAAAAAATCTTCACTAACCACATATCTGATAGAGCTCTACTTTCCAGAGTGCACAAAGGACTTAGAAAACTAAACATCAAGGAATCCAATGGCCCAATTAAAAAATGGGCCCTGGAACTTCAAAGAAATTTTACCAGGGATGAAATTAAAATGTCTAACAAATATCTTAAAAAATGCTCCACTTCTTTAGCCATCAGAGAAATGCAAATCAAAACTTCCCTGAGATATCATCTCACCCCGGTCAGGATGGAAAAAATCCACAACACATAAAACAACAAATGGTGGAGAGGATGTGGAGAGAGGGGAACTCTCCTACATTGCTGGTGGGAGTGCAGGCTCATACAGCCACTCTGGTGAGCCTTCTGGAGATTCTTAAAGAAATTAAAGATTGAAATGCCATATCGCCCTGCGATTCCACTTTTGGGTATAACCCCCCATACAGCAGAGGTTCACCTCGATAGCACAAGCACGACCATGTTCATAGCAGCACTGTTTAAAATAGCAAAGACATGGAATCAACCCAAATGTCCAACAGTTGATGAGTGGATAAGGAAACTGTGGTACATCTATACAATGGAGTATTACTCAGCCATCAAAAATGATGAATTACTGGAATTTGCCAGGAAATGGATGTCATTAGAAACAATTTTATTAAGTGAAGTATCCCAGACCCAGAAAATTAAGTGCCGTATGTACTCCCTAATAGGTGGCTCCTAATACCAAACCCACCCAGCCCATCTTGAAACACTCATAGGTAAATCTATGTATTACCTACAGTAATTGCAAGGATTATGAACAGGTGGGATGGGGTTGGAGGGCCATACCAGAAACAAGGAGAGAAGTGACCATGTTACAGTAGAGAAAATAGGCCTCCATCAAGAACTGCAAGAAAGTAATGTGACACCTAGTTAAGTTCACAATTCGTTCCTGATCATTTACAACTAAGGGGGTATGAACTCACCAGAAGGGGAGGGCATATAGTCTGGCACATTAAAAAGTAACCATTTTGCCAACGGGTGACTGACCCCTCCCATTGCCAAATGCCATATGACCCTGCGATCCCACCTTTGGGTATAAGTTTTACATCTACCCTTGAATGTGCTCTTATAATAAGAGTCCAGTTTAACAGCTTTCTGTCTCTGGCCAGGGGGTGACATACAGTGCCCATCACGATGGAGTGAAGGGCATTACAGGAGCAACAAAACTGCAAAAGAAAATCAAGGAACCACTATCCAGAACTTCAGAGACTCTATATCAACCACCTAGAACTAGGCCAGACTAATCTCTCCCCATCCTGAAGCTCAGGGACATTTGGGGAAGAGGGGGCAGTAAGAGTGTAAGAGCAAAAGGATGGGAGGAGCAATGATTTGCAAGATACTCCACACAAGTTAGGGCCGAAGCAATCGTAATTGGACATTGCATACCAGGCGCAATGTCCAACACACTATTGACCTCACAAAGTCTAGCATCTGCTAAAGGCACGAAGATCCTTGGAGGCAAGGGATTGACAGCCACAGTAGTGTTCCTATGCTTAAGGGGAACACAGGAAGGGGTTCAGGGAAATGCCACTGGGTTCTTGTACGTCATAGGAGAGAAGGGCCCAGAGGAGAGTCAGGCATGCACAAGAAAGGACTCTGGGAATCGGGGCGGGAGGCATGGGGTGGGGGGGGGATGGGGCGGGAAGGGTGAGGGGAGGGGGAGCAGCGGGTTAGGTGTGGGGGGAGGAGGGAGGGAGGGAACTGGTGTACCTATTAAGTTTGTATGAGCTGAAATAATAATAAAAAATGTATTATATATATAAAAAAAAACACAAGTTATATACTTCCAACATGCAATGACACAGAATAAACATTCCCATTCCAAAAGGAAGGAATGGGGGCATATCCAGGAAAGATCCGTCCATAACAAGATCAAAAACCAGGAGGACAAACTCCAAATCTTATAGCACCAAGTCCAACAGGTGTGCCACTCTTGAAATTATCTCAGTTCCAAAGGGCTTTGGTCTGATCAATCCAATGCAGCTACCCACAGAACATGTTGCTCTCTTGAGCTGACTCCTCCCAGGGTATACAGCTCTCCTGGGCAGGTTTGCCACATTGTCTCTGGCATCTCTAACATCTTTACTTCTCAATGGCAAACCAGGCTTTAACTCCACAGCACAAACTGCCCTTCTTGTGCCTCTGAACTGAAGACTTTCTGCCACATGCTGCCTGGCTTCCATCATTGTTTGAAATCTTGGAGAAGGATTCCAGGATCTCCTCCCTCTTGCATCACTGATGCCTCTAAAAGCAGAACCATGTGGGCAACTTTGTCAAGACTGGCCCCCCTTGAATCACAGCTGATTCCACTTCTCTGCACTGACCATCTCTTTCACTCCTGGGCTGTTGCTTTGTAGGAAGAACCAACTCTTGCTTTGGAACTACACCCTTTAGCTCCAGTCTTCTGAAAGGATTTGCATTCTTATGGGTGGGAGCCTTCAACTGAGGATCTTGCCCTCAAGCTAAGGCCTCTCCTATTATTCAAAGTGAGAGCAGGCTTTGATTTACAAATGGAGCTAATCTCTTTAACAGCCATTTTGTTCTCTGCTTCTTCCTGGTTCAACCCTTTAAGTTAGGCATTGTATTTTTCATCATTAGATCTTACAGTTTTGGCTTCTTCCTGTCTGATTCTTTGCTCTTTTTCATAACTCTGAAGACAACTAAAAAGTAGCCATATCACATTGTCAAGACTACATTGCTTTGAAATTTCCTCCACCAAGCATTCCAGTTTAACTTTAGGCAAGCTTTCAGGATGAGGGCAAAACTTCACTAAACTCTCTGCCAACACATGTCTCCATATATCACTCATCCATTTGTAAACACAATCTCTGTTCCCCCTTTGAATCATCATAAGCTGAGCTTCCACTGCCAGTATCTCTCACAGCATTGGTCTCCTCTGAGCTCTCATGAGAAAGGCCCAGTTGGTCCCATTGCCAAGACGCAAAGACTTTCCCAGTACAAAGTCCCAAAGTTCTCCGTATTTCTCCCAACAAACAGTTCCAAAGGCACACTAGCCACATCACAGTATTGGCTATACTGCTGGGTACCAACTTCTCTCAGCTTCACAAACAGCTTCTCATTGTGGTATCAGCTATTCTTAATGTTATAGCAATACCCCACTACTCGGTACCAATTTCTGTAAGGGTTCTGTGAGAGAACACCCAAAAACAAGCAACCTAAGGGAGAAAGGGAGATTCATCTTATGGTTCCAGAGGGGAGGCACGGTTTCTCATGGCAGAGGCGGCATGGCTGGCTGGCCAAAGCTGGAGGAGGCTACATCATTTCAGACATCTTAGAAGCTGAGAGCTGCAGACTGCTTTCTGCAAAGGCAGACTTCTCCTAGAGATAGGGTGAGACTAATCCACCTCAAGGCCCACCCTTTGTGACTGCCTTCCTCTAGCAAGGCTCCACCTCTCAAGATGCCATGACCTTGCCAAACATGAAATTGTGGGGGACACATTTCAAACCATGACAGCTATTTCTCCAGTTGTCAAGTAGTTTTTTCATTGTCTATCTATATTCTGTATAGTCTCTTTTATAAAATGTTTCTTTCAGCCTTGTGTATTTTTTCTGGTGGGATTGCTTTATTTTCCACTTCTGGCTTTGGTGAGTTTTTTTCCTCCTGTATAACAAACCTTTGCCAGATATATATTTTACAAGTATTTTCTTCCAGTGTAGAATAGATCATTCTTATCTTTTCAGCTGAACGTCTAGGTTGACAAATATTTGAAAGGCAATTGACATTGTTTCTTTATAGCTAAACATCAATAGATTGCATCCACTATCATCTATATCCTTTCCTTTGATAAATTTTTGTACAGATTTACAGTCCAAGGACTGTGATCCCTGCTGAAAAGTGAGCCGTAAACCCAATCAGAAAGCTATTGGTTCCATTCTTGGCATTCATACCATTATTATATACAGATGGTTGCCTCTTGCCAGGGTGGTTATTATTGTAGCTTGGACCTCTCACAGCTTGACTAGACAATTGTTTACTTTTATCCCCACACTCCATCCCTAGGCAGTTTGCATAATACTTTTTGGTAATATCAAATTTGGCCAGCAGAGATATTTTTCATAACAGTTTCAGCTGCTATTTTTGATCTGTATCCTGTCATCAATATGTGTTGGGACTTCAGTATTAGGGTGTTTCTGTCAATTTCTAGAGGGCAACCAAGAGCAATGGCAAAGCCTATGCTATTTGGGGGACTTTGGAAACCTCTCTTAGCAACAGGTTATTAGAAGTTATCACCTACTTGGTACTTGCATTTCAGTTAGTTGCATTTTCATGTGGTTGGAATGTTGAAGAACATTATCCGTTTTTCTCTAGCTTTGTATCTCTTTGAGTGTCCCTTTGTATATGGCTTTTCTGCTATCACTCTTCTTTTTTTAAAACAAAAATATTTTTGAAAGTTCATTACTAAGATCCATTAATAAGGGAGAAGATACAGCATTTGTCTTTCTGTGTCTAGGACACTTCACTCAACATAATTTTTCCAACTCCATGTATTTAGCAGCAAATTCCATTAATTCATTTTTCTTTGCAGCTGAGTAGTATTCAATTGTATGTGTGTACCACATTTTCATTAGATGGTGGACATCTAAGGCTGAATCCATTTCTTTGCTACTGTGAATAGAGCTTCCTACCTCTCTCTCTTGTTTCTTTCTTTCTGCCCTTATTTGATTTTATTTTCCAGAAAAATAAATATCTTAAGTTTTATTGTGAAATATTCCTTTCTCTACAATTTTAAGCATGCTTTGTCAAATTGATGTCATTTGTTCTTTAAATTTACAATAGAAATTGCCAAAGAATCTGAAGGATTTTGTTGTTGCTTTCAATAGTTTTAAAAACTTAATGGTGTCATGGTTTGAAATGTGAGTTGTCCCCCACAGGCTCCTGTACTTGAATCTTTAGTGATTTGGGAATGTCATAGCACATTTAGGAAGTGGAGTCTTGCTGGAAGTCACAGTGGATAGACCTCGAAGTTGGTTAGGCTCACGCTGCTTCAGTTAGCTGGTCTGCTCTTGAGTTTGTAAATTACAGTTCTTAGGCCACCTCCAGTTTCTGTTCCCTCCACCATGTCTTTTCTGCCATAATGCCCTGTATCTCCTCTCTGGAATCATATGCTGAATAAATTTCCTTTCTCCCTTAAGTTGCTTGAGGCTGAATGGTGTCTCACAGCAGCAACAGAGAGGAGTCATGGATGCAACAGTTATATAATTTATCTTAGCTAAGTTTCAGTAATTTATGATAACTTTTTAGGAGCTCATGGTTCAGCTCAGTAGAGTACTGTCCTGCATACACTGATAAAAGACTATTTAATTGGATGTACCAAATTTTATGAATAAAATTGTTTTGATAATCCTTAATTATTCTTTATCATATCCACAGATATGTGCCCATACTTACATAACTACTTTCACTCTTGATATTGCCAATTTGTATTTTTCTTTTTCAGCTTTTAATTATAACTATAAACTTATCAATATTATGAATATTCTGAAAAATTAACTTGTATTACATTGGTTTTTGGCTCAATTTGACTCCTTTTATCCTCCATTATTTCTTCTTGATTGTTTTCCATTTTAATGTGCTTACTTTCCTGGTTTCTTAGAAACAGGTTGCCAATCTAAAACTTTCCTAAACCTATGATGAGAATACGCTGCTATAAAATTTCATTTGTACAATTTTAATTGCATCCCACAACTTTCAATATGTTTCATTTTGATTCAGTTGAAAGTTTTCTTTATTCTCTTGAGATTTCTTTATTTTAAAGGTTTTAATTTCAATTTCAGATACTTAAATTTCCCCTAAGTTTTCACTCATTGAATTAATATATAATTGTGTATAATTTTCATTTATAATTATACAATAATATATTAAATTACATTATGATCTAAGGCTATATCATTTCTTTTAAACTTGCTAAGATTCTTTTGTGGATTCAGAAAGAAACTAACTGCTGAATATTCCATCTGAACTACTTCCACATGAGTTCTCGAGTAGTTAAACAATAAGAAAGTAATGAAATCGTATTGAAAATACATAGAAATAAAATATATTTAAAAGTTTTTCAAATGGTAAAGACACTATATCTACATGAATGTTTCAAAAATACATGCTTAGAAGCTAAGGAACAGATTATTCCAGTTGAATCAGAGCCAAAAGAGTAATCTTCAATATTTCTTCCACAGAACATGTCTGTTTAGCCAGGACCTCTTATTACTGCCACTTGGTAAACAATGTTTTAGAAAATGAAGAACATCATGAGCATAATTTTCACATTTTTTTCTGTCTTGAATTCTTCTTTGTCATGTGTATGTTTGTGTACGTGTGTTATTTCAGGGGATTTTTAGGCACTCCAAAGTAAAATTGGACAGTTGCAAGACTATTATTGATTATTATAATAGTCTTAAAACATTGATTAGTTTCTGTTTTTGAAGCACAGATGAGTAGCCTTCCTGTATTTTAGGAGCTAAATGACTGTGCTTTTCGGCATTAAGTAGTCATTCATTACGATCAAGTTGCCTTGATATTTTTGTTCTGAAAATGGACATAGATCCCTACTTATGACACAACTGATTCCTGACTAGAAGGCTATCTGCTACATCTACATCTTTACATACTTGTCACATTATTTCGCCCATAGCTCCTATATGATTAATGGCATTATTGACAACATCTTGATGATAGCTGACGTGAAAAGAATGAAGAGGACTACATCAAGAATAATACTGAAACAAGCTTTTACAGGTAGTCTGGTTTTCAGAATGTTTCTGTTATAAGCTAAGTTGTACTATTCATTCACATGCCAATTGATAGGTTGAAATCCTAATGTCAATGCTTTAGAAAGTGACTTTATTTGGAGATAAGATCTTTATTGTGTTACTCCAGGTGAAGGTCATTAATTCAGTATAACTGGTGTCTTTATAAATAGCAACCATTTGAAAATGGACAAACTTACAAGGAGAATGTCATATGATTATAAAGACAGCTATCTACTACGCAAATAGAGACGTCGAAAGTAGATACTTTCCTCATAGACTTCACACAAAACAAATTGCTGTCCTTTAGTGGGGTATTTTGTTAGGGTGACCCAAGGAAACTAAGCCAGTGCTGAAAAGCACCAAAGCCAGAATAGGTTTTCCAGCCAAGCACCATTACGAGATTGCAGTTTAGCACATTTCATTTTCCCATGAGTAATTCTAATCTCTTGGGGAAAATCTACAGAGAAGCTGCTGGGAAGATTTCACTGGGGTTTTTCTTTCAGGGTTGAATGAGAGTGAACTGAATAGTCACTCACCCATCTGGTATAAGATGCCCTGCAGCACTTTTCAAGTGGTGATTCAGAGTCTCTTTGATAATAAAGCACTTGGATATCCTCTCTTAACATAACTTCCAGGGAGTTGATAAGTTAATCATATTCCTCAAGTTGAAGGCCTATAACCTGAAGAAAGATTAAAAAAAAAAACCAAGCAACCTTTGTGAAAATTGGCATGTGTCCTTCAACAAAGTTCATGCTTTATCATAGATGGAGGAAGTATATACATACAGCTTATCCCCATGAATGGCAGTAAGGCTACATTGCACCTAAACTGAAATAACTGTATCCATGTCTAAGGGATGCCTAAAAGTCTATTTAAGATAAGGCTGAAATATGTTAGGTAGTGTTTTAAAATGTGCTGTTTAAAGTTCAAATTTCCTTGGAGGCATCTTTATGCTGGCTTAACACTTCATTAATTTAAATCTATGTAGATTGATGGTTTGCCCCTGTTTTAACCATTTACAAAATTTGGTTTTGGTTGTGACCAGTTGATTATGAAATATTTATCCAACAACTGGTATCCTGGCTTCCTTTCATATATGCACCTTATTTGTTCATCTTAGTGAACTATGAGGCAAATGCAAAGGAAGTCCTTTGCTTCTGAGAAAGGACTCTGAGAACTTTTCACAGACATGTTGAATTCACGTATCAACTATACTTTGTGTCTTTTGACTGTAATAAACTTTAAATTCATTCATTCATTCAGGCTTTGTGTGTGTGTGTGTGTGTGTGGTTGCACACATACTACAGTGCACCTGTGGAAGTTAGGATACAACTCGGCACAGTTAGTTCTTTCTTCCCATCTTAATGTGGGTTCCAGGGATCAAACTCAGCTCCTCAGACTTCATTGTCTCTGCAATTAACATTTGAAAAAGTCTTGTAGGTGAAGTGTTTTAAGGTGATGTACTTTAAATTCTTTCAGGTGTTCTTCTCTATGATATACATAAGAACCCTACACATATTAGGAAGAAAATGAACAAGGATTTTTTTGCTGTAGGGTACACATAGGACTAACATCAGTGGTTATAAAGATGCCTGCAGAATTCTATACCTTAATTCAGGATGCAAGTGGAAAGAGTGGAGTGTATTCTAGCTTCAACATAGAAACATCTAGGACACCTAATTCTAGTTTTCTCACCTCTCTCAGGAATAATACTTGAGGTGGTGGAAGAGCTAAGCTTCCAAATGAAAGAAAACTTGAACCTGACAGCTTTATCTGCTCAGTTGCATGAATTTTATCTTTCTGGAGACTATCTCGGAGACCAGAGACATTGCAGGATAGAAGAGAATGAAAGCTTCAGCATAATGAGAATTGCACAATTAAATCAAGGTCATTCACCAAAGGCACACAATGTAAATAACTACTAAGATCACTGCCTTACAGAAATGATTTGTTTTGAGTGTTGTATTACATTAGTCAGAGACAGCTTTATATTCTGAACATTATTCAGACTCTAAGTGGGATCTCTGTTAAGAAGCATATGTGTACGGAGAAGTGGTAATGAAATAAAACTGAAGAGCAGAAGCATTGAAACATAGAAAATGCTTTGTGGCCTTAATAAAGAAATTAAGCACCAAGAGAATGTGTAACAATGGAGAAATATGTTAATAAAGCATGGTATACAAAAGAATGGAATATTATGTAACGATTTAAATAATTGAATTTATGTTGAAACATCAACATGATAGTTCATTTAATATTAAGTAAAATCAGCAGAATATATAACAGCTTGTATAAATATGAGAAAAGGAGATTATATATGCAAATTGAAAGAAACCCAGGTGAAAATACTATTCAAACCTTTGTCAATTTCCTCTATTGATAGAGCCATAGTGACAAAAACAACATGGTACTAGCACAAAAACACATGGATACATAATGTAATAGAATAATGAGCCCAGAATAAACCTGCACAGTTTCAGCTACCCAAATTTATTATTTACTTATATTTTTAGAGTGTCATACATAAATACAACAGTTTTGTTATTTTTCTCCCCTCTTTTACCATAAATAGTCAAACAGTTTTCTAAGACTAAGTACTAATGGCCAATAAGCATGTAAAAAGTTGCTAGAGATGAAAGTCAAAACCTACATGGGATACATTACAGTATGAGGACAACTATAATAAGAAAGATAGATGATAACAAGTCTTGGGAGAATATAAACAAATTAGAACTGTTCTTCACTGCTTTCAGGAAAGTAAAAGGGTGCAACCATTTCAGAATATAGTGTTTCTGAAAATGTCCAGCATGATGTGCTCTTATAGAGTAAAAAACACTGTTGTTGTAAAATAACACTCCTTAGGGGTCACTTAAGATAAAGCAATTCTATTTCTGGCACATAGACAAACAACCGAAGACTTACATTCACACAAGCTTGTGTACAAATATTTGATCAGTATTATTTGTATTGCCAAACAGTGGCATCAATCTAAATGTCTATGAGACAAGGAATGGATAAATAAAATAATATGTATTCACATAGCAGACAGTCACTTGGCAGCACAAAGAAATGACAGAATATTCAAATATGATACATGGATGAATTTTGAGAATATATTGTATATTTCCATTATGCATCCCTGCAATTGGACTTCTTTCTGATCAGAGCTGGAGGAAAAAGTTTTAACTGACAAAGAATTCCAGGTTATAATCCATAATTGTGGGGAATTTAAAAAAGCAGTACCTTGAAAAAGGCAGTCACATCACATTCACAGCAAGAGCAGGCAACAGTGATTTAATGCATGTATTTTGCCATGGCTCACTTTTCCTCATTTGTATACAGTTTTGAATCCTCTGTGTAGGATATGGTGCCATCCATAAAGGTCTCTACCTTCTCATATCAATTATACAGTCAATACAATCCCTTAAAACATTCCCAGAAGGTAAGCTTAATCTAAAGAATACTTATCAGGTGGGCCTGTAGACCTGCCAGAGGGTGTCAGGGTGAAAATTAGTACTAATCATCACACAGGTTAAGTGAAGGGGTTAGATACAATTAGTTACATATTAAAGAACTCCACTCATCTGAAGTGTCCAAGATATGAAAGCAATAGTAAGGACATGCAAATTAGTGCTGGCCCGAGAAAATCCAAAGGAAATGGGGAGTGACTACCAATGTAGGTTTCTTTTTGTAGTAATAAAAAGGTTCAAAAATTTATGGTAGTGATGTTTGTTCACATTTCTAAGTACACTCAAAATTATTATTATTAAATTAGAAACTTTAAGCTTGTGAATTGCATTGTGATTTATATCTCAAACTATTAAAATAAAGGTGCAATTGAGAATTTTCTTGGACTACAAAAGTATAGTTCATGACTATAATTTCTATAGAGATTAAAGTTAAAAGAAGTCATACAGAAGATACCAGAAAATGATACCAGAGAAAAATAATGAAAGATAATCAGAAATGGTAACTATCTGGGCAGGTATGCAACATTTCCGTAATTAGTTAAATCTCGAAAACATCCTTACTTTTTAAAGAATAGTTAAAATGTGGTCCACAATTTATATAATAAATAAAAACAAAATATGTGAAAATAATAGTAAAAGATCAGAAGAAGGAAAATGAAAATGTATTACTCTAAAGTTTTAACACTATTAACATGATATTATATTGCTTAATGATAAAAAGACAATCTAAATATGTATGTTTAAACTCATGAACAATCTCTGAGACAACAAAAATGAAATCAGAGCTAATAAGCAAGTTAAGTAAATAAATTAAATAGTGAAAAATATTTGGTGTGACTTCTACTTCTGGAAATATGAAAGAGGTATTCTTTCTTTCTGCTACTATGTGCAATTAGAATTTCTGGACCTGTTTCAGAAGACAAGGATAAGATACTGCAGGCCACAGGATGGTGTTCTGTTTGTTGGTTGGCCTGTTTAATCTTACTTGATTCCTGTTTCCTAGACTTGTTGATCCAAACTCCAATAATCTAGAAACACCTATGAAAAAAAACAAGGTGCTAGCAAAAGCTTTCAATATGTAATTCACAAACAAGAGCGTGGCATCCTAAAAATATTTAGCAAACATTGATGATACAGTTCCATAGTTTCTTCATGTGGAAAGTGAAAGCAAGATTTAAGATCAGACTGGGCTACACAGAGGAAAGAGAGAGAACATATGCACATCATGCTACAGAGGTAGATATCAGAGAACAATTTTCAGTACTCAGTTCTCCATGTGGAATTCTGGATATCAAATTTAAGTCACCAGATTTATATCCAGGTGCCTTCCATAATGAGTTATCTCACTGGTCTCTTTGCTTTCTTTTATTTTTCATGGAAAGATATTTCTTATATGAGGTGACACCACTTCTAGAATGCAATTCATTAATGTACATGTTCCTAGAGCAGTCAAATGCCTACTGTTAATTCGCTAAATGATGCATTTTGTAAGAGAATGTAGAGCTTGAAGATATGTGTGTGTGTGTGTATATATACACATACATATATATGTGTGTGTGTTTGTATGTGTGTGTCTATAGAAGAAACTTTGATACTCCCTATTTCCTTAGATTATAATTCCTGTCCTTTATTCACACCTTTTATGTTCTTACTAACAGGGCATCCTCCCTTCAGCAGCCAAATATTGTAGAGACTGCCCGACTAACCAGACTTTCAAAGTACACTTACAATGGGAATCCAAGGAAAAGTGTATTTTCATGTGGCATAGTTAATGAGGTATGATTTTAATGAATGGAGAGTAATGAAGACATATGATTTAGCAAAAAGTGTTATCTAATGGTAAATCTTGTTTATTCATATGCTTTTCTGTTTCTATATGACATACTTTCTTTCAGGATACACAAAAAGACACCTGCAACATGAGGTTATATATGGGAGAATATAATTCTAGTGCATTAGAGAGAAAACTTTCTAGGTTTTATGATTACTTTGGTGAAAGGATTTCAAATTTATATGACATGCTCTGGGGAGAAACGGACATGGGGAAACTCAAAGGGATCTTATGGACCTTCTAATCTCTTTTAATTAAAAATGTTCAGCATGCTAATATGCCATACTTTGTGAAATTATGTGCTGTGATCAACGATAATTAGACAAATAGCTACCCAATACCTTCTCTCCCAATGGTAGCAAGAAAAAAAATAAGCTTTAAAATTATGCATAGATGTATTTTCATAAATAATCATTATAACAATGTATATACTTTCAGATGAATGTGACATTTATATTCAACTCAGTATACTCATAAAAATAAGAGACTTAATAAAATCCAGTATCTATTCTTTAAAAATAACTTTTATTGACCAAGAAGAAACCTGAGATAATTATTAGCGTTAATGGTCAGTGTAGTAGAGGAAAAAGACAAAAAAGTATTAGTTTAGGAAAGAAAGAGTCTTGCCCTCATTTTCACAAATGATACAATTGCAATTAAAAATAAACTGTGAGAAACTTCTAAGTAAGATGGCAAACAAGAGGCTCCTCTCCCTGAATCAGTGAATGAAATTTAAAAAGTTACTGTATAGCAAAGTAAAAATCACCAAAGTCAAAAGACAACATGTAAAATGAAAATAAAATCATCGTCAACTACATGTCAGACAAGGGACTAATATTCAGGACTTAAAAAGAACTGGAAAAAAATTAAAAGCCAAAAACCTATATCATCCGAACAATAGAAAAAATACAGCTGGTCAATAAATATTTAGAAAAGTGTTTAACACCAATAAATATCGGGGAATAAGTGTGTATTAAAACTGCATTAATTTTTTTTTATTTCCGCTCATACAAACTTAACAGGTACACCGGTCCCCTCCCTCCCTCCACCCCCTCACCCCTCTCAGCTCCTCCCTCCCCTCCACCCTCCTTCCCCATCCCCCAATGCCTCAACCTCCCATCCCTGGAGCATCCTTTAATGTGCATGCCAAACTCTCCTCTGGGTCCTCCTCTCCGATGACGTACAAGGCCCCAGTGGCATTTCCCAGAACACTTTCCTGTGTTCCCCTTAAGCACAAGAACACTACTGGGGCTGTCAATCCCTTGCCTCCAAGGATCCTAGTACCTTTAGTCCATGCTAGACTTTGTGGGGTCAATAATGTGTTGGATATTGCGCAGGTCATTTTGCGCAATTATGACTGCTTCGGCTCTAACTTGTGTGGAGTATCTTGCATATCATTACTCCCCCTATCCTTGTGCTCTTACAATCTTACTGCCCCGTCTTCTGCAAATTTCTCTGAGCTTCAGGATGGGGAGAGATTAGACTGGCCTAGTTCCAGGTGGTTGATATAGAGTCTCTGATGTTCTGGATTATAGTTTGTTGATTATTTTTTTCAGTTTTGCCACTCCTCCAATGCCCTTGGCTCCATCCTGATGAGTATTGGATGTCACTCCCTGGTCAGAGATAAAAACCTGTTAAATTAGAGTCTTGTTTTAAGAGTATATTCAAAGATAGATGTAATAAAAGTAGGAGACCACAGTGAGGGAGGGGTCAATCACCCATTTGCAAAATGGTTACTTTCTATCTGCCAGACTATATGCCCTCCACTTCTGGTGAGGTCATACCCCATCAATTGCAAATGATCAAGAAGGAAAGTCTGTGAACTTAACCAGATGTCTCATTACTTACTTGCAGTCCTTGATGGTGGCCTATTTTCTCTGCTGTAACATTGTCCCCTCTCTCCTTGTTTCTGGTGGGGCCCTCCTTCCCCTTCCCTCCTGTTTATAATCTTTACAATTACTGTAGGTATTACAGAGTTTTATCCTTGAGTGTCTCTAAGTTAGTTTGGTAATAGGATCCACCTATAAGGGAGTACATACGAGGCTTAATTTTCTGTCTTGGATACTTGACATTCAATATAATTGTTTCTAATTCCATCCATTTCCTAGCAAATTGCATTAATTCATCATTTTTGATGGCTGAGTAGTATTCCATTTTATAAATGTTCCACAGATTCCTTATCCACTCATCAACTGTTGGACATTGGGTTGATTCCATGACTTTGCTATTGTAAACAGTGCTGCTATGAACATGGTCGTGCTTGTGCTATCGAGGTGAACCTCTGCTGTATGGGGGGTTATTCCCAAAAGTGGAATAGCAGGGTCATATGGCATTTCGATCTTTAATTTCTTTAAGAATCTCCAGAAGGCTTGCCAGAGTGGCTGTATGAGACTGCATTCCCACCAGCAATGTAGGAGAGTTACCCTCTCTCCACATCATCTCCCGCATTTGTTGTTGTTTGTATTGTGGATTTTTGACATCTTGACCGGGGTGAGATGATATATCAGGGAAGTTTTGATTTGCATTTCCCTGATGGCTAAAGAAGTGGAGCATTTTTTAAGATATTTGTTAGACATTTTAATTTCATCCCTGGTAAAATTTCTTACAAGTTCCAGGGCCCATTTTTTAATTGGGCTATTGGTTACCTTGGTGTTTAGTTTTCTAAGTTCTTTGTGCACTCTGGACAGCAGAGCTCTATCAGATATGTGGTTAGTGAAGATTTTCTCCCATTCTGTGGGTTGCCTTTCAGATCCTGTTACAATCTCTTTATCTGAACAGCAGCTCCTTAATTTCACAAGAGCCCAACTGTTGAGAGTTGGTAGCAGTGACTGTGCCATTGGATGTCTGTTTAGGAAATGTTGGCCTAGCCCAATCAGTTCGAGGGAGTTCCCTATCCTTTCAACTATGGTTTTTATAGTCTCTAGCCTTATATCAAGGTCCTTGATACATTTGGAATTAAGTCTTGTACATGGTGACAAGTACGGGTCCAGTTTTAATCTATTGCATGTGGAGATCCAGTTTTGCCAGCACCATTTGTTGAAGATACTGTTCTTTTTCCATTGAATTTTTTGGGCCCCTTTATCAAAGACCAAATGGCTGTAGTTGTGTGGGCTTATATCTGGGTCTTCAACGCTTATCCATTGATCTGTGTGTCTATTTTGGAGTCAATACCAGGCTGTTTTTACAACTATGGATTTGCAGTATAGACTAAGGTTTGGTATGATTATACCTCCAGCAGTTTTTTTGTTACTCATGATTGTCTTTGCTATCCTAGGTCTTTTGTGCCTCCATATGAATTTTGAGATTGTTTGGTCAACTTCTTTAAAGAATTGCTTTGGGATTTTAATTGGTATAGCATTGAATTTGTATATGGCCTTGGTAGGATGGTCATTTTTACGATGTTGATTCTGCCAATCCAGGAACATGGGAGGTTTTTCCACCTTCTGGTGTCTTCTGCTATTTCTTTCTTTAGGGTTTTAAAGTTTTTTTTCTAAAGATCTTTTACCTCCTTGGTTAGGTTTATACCAAGGTATTTCATTTTTTCAGGGGCTATAGTAAATGGGGTTGTTTCTCTCAGGGCTTTTTCACTTCTTTCATTCTGGGCATATAGGAAGGCCTCTGATTTTTGCACATTTATTTGTATCCTGCCACCATGCTGAACCTCTCAATTAGTTCCAGCCGCTTCCTGGTGGAGTTTTTGGGATCGCTCAGGTATAAGATCATGCTCACCTGCAAATAGGGATAGCTTGACTTCTTCCTTGCCGATTTGAATCTCTCTTATGTCCCTTTCTTGTCTTATGGCTTCAGCTAAGACTTCAAGTACAATATTGAATAGAAGTGGTGAGAGTGGACAGCCTTGTCTAGTTCCTGATTGAAGTGGGAATGTTTCCAATTTTTCCCCATTGAGCATAATCCTTGCTGTGGGCTTGTTGTATACCACTTTTGTTATATTGATAAAGGTTCCTTCCATTCCTACTGTCTCTAGCGTTTTGATCATAAAAGGCTGTTGGATCTTGTTAAAGGCTTTTTCTGCATCTATCGAGAGTATCATGTGGTCTTGGACTTTGGACTGGTTACATGATTAATTACATTTATTAATTTGTGTATGTTGAACCAACCTTGTTTGCCGGGGATGAAGCCTACTTGGTCCCTGTGAATAATTTTTTTAATATGATTTTGAATCAGAATGCTAAGACTTTGTTGAGAATCTTTGCATCTGTGATAATCAGAGAGATCGTCCTATAGTTTTCTTTTTTAAGTGAATCTTTATAAGGTTTGGGATTAAAATGATATTAGCTTCATAGAAGGAATTTGGTAGTGTTCCTTCCTTTGCTATTTGATGGAACTGCTTAAGAAGTATTGGTGTTATTAACTCCATAAATGTCTGGTAGAACTCTGTGCTCAATCCATCTGGTCCAGGACGTTTTTTGGTGGGAAGATTTGAGATTACTTCCTCAATTTCCTTATATGTTATAGGACTATTTAAATAATTCACAACTGAATTCACAACTTGAATTCCTGATTCAATTTAGGTAAGTTGTGTTTACTTAGAAATTCGTCCATCTCTTTTGTGTTGTCAAACTTCACAGAGTATAAGTTTTTGAAATATGATGTTATAATTCTCTGGATTTCTTGGGTATCAGTAGTGATAACTCCATGTTCATTTTTGATTTTGTTAATTTGGGTTTTCTCTCTCTTGCATTTGGTTAATTTAGGTAGGGGTGTATCAATCTTATTGATTTTTTTTAAAGAACGAGCTTTTTGACTGGTTGATTTCTTCTATTGTTTTCTTAATCTCGATTTCAGATATTTCTCTCCTTATTTTGCTAATGTCCTCTCTTCTACTATTTTGGGACCAGATTGCTCTAGCTGCTCTAAAGCTTTAAGCTGCATTGTTAAGTTGTTTATTTCTGATGTTTCCATTTTTTTGATGTAGGCATTAAGAGCTATGAACTTACCTCTTAGAACAGCTTTTATTGTGTCCCAGAGATTTTGGTAAGTTGTATTTTCATTATCATTCGCTTTCAGGAAATCTTGAATTTCCTTTTTAATTTCTTCCTGAATCCAGTTCTCATTCAGCATCATATTGTTATGTTTCCAGGAGTTAGTGTATTTTCTCTTGTTTGTTGTGTTGTGGATGTTCAGCTTTAGGCATAGGTTAGAATTTCAACTTTTTTGTATATGTGTTGATTCGTTTTGTGGCCCAATATGTGATCTATTTTGGAGAAAGTTCCATGTGCTGCTGTGAAAAATGTGTATTCTTTGGTGTATGTGTGAAAAGTTCGATAGAGATCTGTAAGGTCCATTTTTTTAAGGGTTTGATTAAGTTCCAAAGTATCTCTGTTAAGCTTTTGACCTGTTGATCTATCCCATGTTGAGAGGGCGGTGTTGAAGTCCCCAAGAATTTCCTTTAGGGGTTGATTTCTTCTTTAGACGCTGTAGAGTTTTCTTAATGAATGTGGAGCGGCCCGTATTGGGTGCATAGATGTTCAGTATTGTGAAGTCTTCCTGGTGAATTGTACCTGTGACTAAAATGTAGTATCCATCCGTGTCTCTTATAATTTTCTTTGGTTTGAAATCCACTTTGTCTGATAGCATAATGGCTACCCCTGCCTGTTTTCTGCTTCCATTAGCTTATAGAATTGTTGACCAGCCTTTTATTTTTAGGGCATGCCTATCTTTTGTGGTGAGATGGGTTTCGTGCAGGCAGCAGATTGATGGATTGTGATTTTTAATCCAAATTTAAAATCTGTGTCTCTTGATCGGTGAATTAATTCCATTAACATTTAGTGTTATAATAGAGAAACTATTTTTAATTCCAGACATTTGTTATCTTTAGTAGTTTTTATAAGTATATAGCTTCGCTATTAATGGTGTTATACTTGCCTTCTGTTCTCCTGGATATGTCTGTTTTTTTCTTCCAGCTTGAGTATCATTTCTAGCATTTTTTGAAGGCCTGGTTTGGTGGACATGTATTCCTTCAAGTTGTCTTTGTGCTGGAAGATTTGTCTTTCTCCCTCGATCAAGACTTATAGTTTTGCAGGGTAAATCAGCCTGGGTTGACATTTCTGCTCATTCAATACTTGAAGTATGTCTCTCCAAGCTCTTCTTGCTTTTACTGTTTCGACTGAGAAGTCATTTGTTATTTTAATAGGTTTACCTTTAAAAGTGACTTGTTTTTTCTCCCTTGAAGCTCTCAGCACCAGTTCTTTATCTTGAATGTGGAGTGTTTTAACTATTATTTGCCTTGGCGAGCTTCTGTTTTGGTCTTATCTGTTTGGGGTGCGGATTGCCTCTTGTATATGGATGGGCCTCTACTTTTTTAGATGAGGAAACTTTTCCTTGATGATCATTTGAAAAATTTCCTCAGGGGTGGTATTTTGAGATTCTTGCTCTGGTATTCCATGAATACGCATGTTAGGCTTCTTCAGGGTGTCCCATATCTCCTGGATATTTCTCTCAAGTATCTTTTTGGCTTTAACAACCTCTTCCATTGAGCTGGTTAATACTCCCACTTTATCTTCAAGGTCTGAAATTCTGTTTTCTGCTTCGTTATTTCTGCTGATAAGACTCTCTGTGGAGTTCTGGGTTGAAGATAACTTGTCTTGTACCTCAGTTTTAAACACTGCTTCAGTCTGTTTTAACTGCTCTATGCCAGTTTTTGTTTCTTGCACTGTTTTTTTCAACTCCTCCAAGTGTCTGTTGTGTTCCTCTTCAAAGCGATTGATTCGATTATTTAATTCCTCCCACATTTCCTCTTTCATAGTATTGAACATGGTAATGATCATATTTTGAAAGTCGTTTTCCTGGGTCAGGCTTTCATGACCATTTTCTGTGGGTTTGTTCTGGTTGGAGTCTAACATTATGGGATTAATTCCTCCAGTGGGAGATTTGTTTACTTGAGTGTTGTTTCTCATGGATTTGCACTTTGACTTTGGCATTGTCGTTTATAACTCTTAAGATCTTCTTTCAATTTCTGTGCGTTTTTCACTAAACTGAATTATTTGATCTGGGGTTCTGGGGGTGGGCAGGGACGGAGCTTACCTAGGTCGCGGTGGGGCCAGGCTGGACCACGCGCGTCCCAGGCTGTGGAGTGAGGGAAGGGAGGATGGGGCATTGGCAGGGAGCGCTATTTAACATGGAGATAGCTGGGGTGGGGCCGAGGGTGCAGAGTGGGTGTCCTCCTCCCACGCCCTGCCTGGCTCCAGCTGAATGGTGGGAGGAGCTGGGTCCCTTGGACTGCCTGGGGTTCTGGGGTTGGGTGGAGGTGGACCTTACCTAGGTCGCAGGTGAGGTCGGGCTGGACCTTGCCTGCGTCTCGGGCAGCAGAGTAGGGGAAGGGAGGCGCAAGCCACTTTTAAAGGTAAACCTATTAGAATAACAAATGACTACTCAATGGAAACAGTAAAAGCAAGAAGAGCCTGGAGAGATGTACTTCAATTATTAAATGAGCAAAAATGCCGACCCAGACTGATATACCCAGCAAAACTATCTGTCATGATTGAGGGAGAAAGAAAAGTTTTCCAGCACAAAGACAACTTGAAGGGATACATGTCTACCAAACCAGGCCTTCAAAAAATGCTAGAAATGATACTCAAGCTTGAAGAAAAGAACAAGTGTATCCAGGAGGACAAAAGGAAAGGGTAATACCACCAAAAACATATATATCAAACAATACGCTTACAAAATCCTCTAAACATAAAAATGTCCATAATTAAAAATAATTTCTCCATTAAAACATTAAATGTCAATGGTATTAACTCATCAATCAAGAGACACAGATTGCAAACTTGAATTAAAAACCACAATCCAACTATCTGCTGCCTTCAGGAAACTCATCTCACCACAAAAGATATGCACATCCTAAGAATGAAAGGCTGGTCCAAAATCTTGCAAGCTAATGGAACCAGGAAACAGGAAGGGGTAGCAATTATGCTTTCAGACAAAGTGGACTTCAAACGAAAGAAAATCATAAGAGACACAGGTGGATACTACATTTTAGTCACAGGTACAAGTCACCAGGAAGACTTCACAATACTGAACATATATGCACCCAATACGGGCCCCTCCACATTCATTAAGAAAACCCTACAACATCCAAAGCAAGAAATCAATCCAAAAACGATAATTCTTGGGGACTTCAACACTGCCCTCTCAACATGGATAGGACAACAGGTCAAAAGCTTAACAGAGACACTTTGTTACTTATTCAAAACCTTAAAGAAATGAACCTTACAGATTTCTATCGAACTTTTCATCCACGCACCAAAGAATACACATTTTATTCAGCAGCACACAGAACTTTCTCCAAATAGATCACATATTGGGCCACAAAATGAATCTGCACATATACAAAAAAGTTGAAATTCTAACCTGTGCCCTATGAGACCACCACAGCCTAAAGCTGGACATCCACAACACAGCAAACAAGAGAAAATACACTAACTCCTGGAAACTTAACAATATGATGCTGAAGGAGAACTGGATTCAGGAAGAAATTAAAAAAAGAAATTCAAGATTTCCTGATAGTGAATGATAATGAAAATACAACTTACCAAAATCTCTGGAACACCATGAAAGCTGTCCTAAGATGTAAGTTCATAGCTCTTAATGCCTACATCAAAAAAATGGAACCATCAGAAATAAATAACAATACAGTTTAAAGCTTTAGAGAAACTAGAGCAATCTGATCCCAAAAGTAGTAGAAGAGAGGAGATTAGCAAAATAAGAGGAGAAATATCTCAAATTGAGATTAGGAAAATGATAGAGACAATCAACAGTCA
This sequence comes from Typhlomys cinereus, assembly GCA_023101885.1. NCBI lineage: Eukaryota > Metazoa > Chordata > Mammalia > Rodentia > Platacanthomyidae > Typhlomys > Typhlomys cinereus. The sequence continues at coordinate 3,763,551 of JALPQD010000158.1, read as the reverse complement.
AAAAGCTGGTTCTTTGAAAAAATCAATAAGATTGATACACCCCTAGCTAAATTAACCAAAAGCAAGAGAGAGAAAAACCAAATTAACAAAATTAGAAATGAACATGGAGTTATCACTACTGATACCCAAGAAATCCAAGAGAATTATAACATCATATTTCAAAAACTTATACTCTGTGAAGTTTGACAACACAAAAGAGATGGATGAATGCCTAAGTAAACACAACTTACTTAAATTGAATCAGGAAGTTGTGAATTATTTAAATAGTCCTATAACATATGAGGAAATCAAAGAAGTAATCTCAAATCCTGCCACCAAAAAATGTCCTGGACCAGATGGATTCAGCACAGAGTTCTACTAGACATTTAAGGAGTTAATAATACCAATACTCCTTAAACTGTTCCATCAAATAGGAAAGGAAGGAACACTACCAAATTCCTTCTATGATGCTAATATCATTTTAATCCCAAATCCTTAGAAAGATTCACTTAAAAAAGAAAACTATAGGCCAGTCTCTCTGATGAACACAGATGCAAAGATTCTGAATAAAGTACTACCAAAGCGGATTCAAAAACATATCAAAAGATGATTCACGGGGACCAAGTAGGCTTTATCCCTGGCACATAAGATTTGTTCAACATACGCAAATCAATAAATGTAATTAATCATATAAACCAGTGTAAAGTCCAAGACCACATGAAACTCTTGATAGATGCAGAAAAAGCTTTTGACAAGATCCAATAGCTTTTTATGATCAAAACGCTAGAGACAGTGGGAATGGAAGGAACCTTTATCAATATAACAAAAGTGGTATACAACAATCCCACAGCAAGGATTATGCTCAATGGGGAACACTTGGAAGCATTCCCACTTCGATCAGGAACTAGACAAGGCTGTCCACTCTCACCACTTCTATTCAATATTGTACTTGAAGTCTTAGCTGAAGCCATAAGACAAGAAAGGGACATAAGAGGGATTCAAATCGGCAAGGAAGAAGTCAAGCTATCCCTATTTGCAGATGACATGATCTTATACCTGAGGGATCCCAAAAACTCCACCAGGAAGCTCCTGGAACTAATTGAGAAGTTCAGCAGGGTGGCAGGATACAAAATTAATGTACAGAAATCAATGGACTTCCTACATGCCTAGAATAAAAGATATGAAAAAGCCCTGAGAAAAACAATCCCATTTACTATATCCCCTAAAAAAATGAAATACCTTGGTATAAACCTAACCAAGGAGGTAAAAGACCTTTACATGAAAACTTTAAAACCCTAAAGAAAGAAATAGCAGAAGACACCAGAAGGTGGAAAAACCTCCCATGTTCCTGGATTGGCGGAATCAACATCGTAAAAATGACCATCCTGCCAAAGGCAATATACAAATTCAATGCTATACCAATTAAAATCCCAAAGCAATTCTTTAAAGAAGTTGACCAAACAATCTCAAAATTCATATGGAGGCACAAAAGACCCAGGATAGCAAAGACAATCCTGAGTAACAAAAACATGGCTGGAGGTATCACCATAAAAAACCTTAGTCTATACTACAAATCCATAGTTATACAAACAGCCTGGTACTAGCTCCAAAATAGACACACAGATCAATGGATAAGGGTTGAAGACCCAGATATAAGCCCACACAACTACAGCCATTTGGTCTTTGACAAAGGGGCCCAAAGAATCCAATGGAAAAAGAACAGTATCTTCAACAAATGGTGCGGGCAAAACTGGATCTCCACATGCAGAAGATTAAAACTGGACCCGTACTTGTCACCATGTACAAGACTTAATTCCAAATGCATCAAGAACCTCGATATAAGACCAGAGACTATAAAAATCATAGTTTAAAGGGTAGGGAACTACCTGGAGCTGATTGGGCTAGGCCAACAGTTTCTAAACGGACATCCAATGGCACAGTCACTGCTACCAACTCTCAACAGTTGGGATCTTGTGAAATTCAAGAGCTTCTGTTCAGTTAAAGAGATTGTAACACGATCTCAAATGCAACCCACAGAATGGGAGAAAATCTTCATTAACCACATATCTGATAGAGCTCTACTGTCCAGAGTGCACAAAGAACTTAGAAAACTAAACACCAAGGAAACTAATGGCCCAATTAAAAAATGGGCCCTGGAACTTAAAAGAAATTTTACCAGGGATGAAATTAAAATGTCTAACAAATATCTTAAAAAATGTTCCACTTCCTTAGCCATCAGGGAAATGCAAATCAAAACTTCCCTGAGATATCAGCTCACCCCGGTCAGGATGGCAAAAATCCACAATATAAACAACAACAAATGCTGGAGAGGATGTGGAGAGAGGGGACTTCTCCTACATTGCTGGTGGGAATGCAGGCTCATACAGCCACTCTGGCGAGATGTCTGGTGATTCTTAAAGAAATTAAAGATTGAAATGCCATATGACCCTGCTATTCCACTTTTGGGAATAACCCCACATACAGCAAAAATTCACCCCTATAGCATAAGCACGACCATGTTCTTAGCAGCACCGTTTACAATAGCAAAGTCATGGAATCAACCCAAATGTCCAACAGTTGACGAGTGGATAAGAAAAATGTGTTACATCTATACAAGGGAGTACTACACAGCCATCAAAAATGATGAATTAATGAAATTTGCCCGGAAATAGATGTTATTAGAAACAATTATAGTAAGTGAAGTATCCCAGACCCAGAAAATTAAGTGTCGTATGTACTCCCTAATAGGTGGCTCCTAGTACCAAACCCACCCTGCCCACCTAGAGACACTCAAAGATAAATCTCTGTAATACCCACAGTAATTGCAAGGATTATGAACGGGAGGGATGGGGTAGGAGGGCCACACCAGAAACAAGGACAGAGGAGACCATGTTACAGCAGAGAAAATAGGCCTCCATTAAGGATTCCAAGTAGGTAATGAGACATCTGGTTAAGTTCACAGACTTTCGTTCCTGATCATTTACAACTGAGGTGGTATGATCTCACCAGAAGGGGAGGGCATATAGTCTAGCAGAGAAAAAGTAATGATTTTACCAATGGGTGATTGACCCCTCCCTCACTGCGGTGTCCTACTTTTATTACATCTACCTTTGAATATACTCTTATAACAAAACTTTAGTTTAACAGCTTTTTATCTCTGGCCAGTGGGTGAAATGCAATACCCATCAGGATGGAGTGAAGGGCATTGCAGGAGCAGTAAAACTGCAAAAGAAAATCAACAAACCATAATCCAGAAATTCAGAGACTTTATATCAACTACCTAGAACTAGGCCAGCCTAATCTCTCCCCATCTTGAAGCTCAGGGAAATTCGCGGAAGAGGGGGCGGTAAGATTGTAAGAGCACAAGGATGGGAGGAGTAATGATATGCAAGATACTCCACATAAGTTAGGGCCAAGCAATCATAATTGGACTTTGCATGCTCTGGGCAATGTCCAGCACACTATTGACCCCACAAAGTCTATCATTTGCTAAAGGCACCAAGATCTTTGGAGGCAAGGGATTGACAGCCATAGTAGTGTTCCTGTGCTTAAGGGGAACACAGGAAAGGGTTCAGGGAAATGCCACTGGGTCCTTGTACGTCATCAGAGAGGAGGGCCCAGAGGATTGTCTGGCATGCACATTAAAGGATTCTCCATGGATTGGCGGGGATGCACTGGGGGATGGGGAGGGAGGAGTGAGGGTTGAGGGAGCAGGGGGGTCAGGGGGCGGAGGGAGGGAGGGAAGGAAGCGGTGTACCTATTAGGTTTGAGTTTAAATAATAATAAAAAATGTTTAAAAAAATAAATGTAATGGAGAAAATGTGAAACAGAATAAAATTCCCCTTGTTCCCTTAAAATGTTTGATTGTGAAATTATTAGGAGGATACAGATTAAATGCAACCAAAATTAGTACCAGATAAAAAATGCTTTATGTCTAAATATGGGTTACTGTTACATACATGTATTGTTACATGTATTTGTTAAAACTCACTGAAGTGTACATCTGAAATGGTCACAACGTGTAATAATTATGTTATGGTTATGTAATATAATTATAACTTAAAAAGATCATTTTTGAAAAGGGAAGTAGTCTTTAAATAAAAGTGCCATTTACAGTTGCATAAAAATTCAAAGCACAGAAAAATATATTGGATAGCACAATTAGTCATAAAATAAATGTAATTTAACTATTATAGCATGCAACATATTAGAAAACACTGAAAGTCTGAAAATACATCACAATGTAAATTTTCTAGTACAGCCGGTGGGACTTTAAACTTGCCTGATTACCACTGGAACAAATTAGTATTCTTTACTAAAACTGAACTCATATCCTACTATTGATGATATACTCAAGAAGAATTATTTTATTCTTTCAGTGTTTCATGTATGAATATAATGAATTTCTGATATTTTCATATATCAATCTCTAGTTCGATCACCTCTCCTCTTCCCATTAAAATCTTTTCTGCCCGAATCCCTTCTATTTTCATGTCTTTTCATATGTGGCCCACTAAATTTCATTGTTTTGCCTTTGATGGAATGTGTTTGAGTACTTGCTGGAGTGTAAATCATATAACAGTGAATATACCATCAAGGAAAGCATCTTCCATCCCCAACCTCATCAGCATTAACCTACATCAATCTCATAGAGGTCCAAAGCCTCAGGAGAATACTTACCTGAATACTAGAATGTGTAAATAGTGCCGTTTATAAAATCAGTGACAAGTGGTGATCTATATGTATGTGTACAGTATAATGGATATACAAATAGTATTGTGGTCAGAAAATGCTACTCAGAAATGAAATCAAGGGCAGGATAGCTATGTTCAATTATCACAAACATAATGTTGACCTCAAAGATAGTCACAAAATATCCTAACACTATGAGTCTATTCTTGTAAAAGTTCAAAATCATAGGAAAAATATATTGCATAGTGACCCATATTCAAGTTAAAGTACTCTAAGGAAAATAAAAGAAGTTGCTATCACAGTTATGCTCTTGGTTGTTGCCAGGGAAAAAGGAAAAAGAATGTGATGACAAGAAGAAATAAGTGCACCTCTTAAAAACAGGCATTATTTGATTTTTTAAAATATAGGTGATAAAATAGTGGAGCTCAGACATACTATTATTTTTGAACAAAGGTTTGATATATAATTTATTCTTTAAACTTTGTGTTTCTTTTATGTACCCATAGGTCTATTTTCCTTCATTATCTTTCAGCTAAGTGAGGCAATGATTTCTCCTTTCATTGCTTTTTCCCAAAGTGGTAACTAGCTGCCGCCTCTGTTATTCTAGTGTGCCCACAGAATCTTAGCGGCATTGACAATGTCTGGGCTTTCCATCTACAAAATCACTCAGGCCTCTTAATAGTGTCTTGATGAAGTCATCTTGCCTCGGGGCCATCAAGCTTGGATTGTGATTTGGAGAGTACTTTCTGAACACATTAAATTTTCTTTCCTGGGTTGAAAGGGTTGAACCTGGATAAGTTGATTGTAAATTATGAGATAAGAGAACACCTAGGTTTCCTGAAAGAAATGAGCCAGCAATGCCGAGTCTTTTGATGTTACCAGTGAATGGCCATCAGTGATGTCTGAGCATACCAATGTCCTTATATGTTGCCTTTCATTTTCTCCTGTTAGAATCTCTTGATACTGGGGTTTAAGCATGAGTTCCTTAAAACTGGAGTAGATTGAAGGAGCTGGCTCTTTTTCCATAACTTCCCTTTTCTCTCAGCTAACAATAGCTACCATGTAACTCTTCCTGGCATGGGTTTCCCAGGAGGCAAACCACCTCATCTAAATTTTTCCACAAGTACTTTTTCAGGTTCTAAGACTTGCCCACACTTACGAATCCTACAAAGGAAGGAGAAGCAAAGGGCAATTCTAGGCTCAACATACCAAGCTAAGACAATTTCACTTGCATACTGTGATGATGACCCAGAAAGCTTGTAGTCTATCTGGAATATTTTTTTCTAATTATAACAGTCAAAGAGGAAAGTTAATGTGGAATAAGAATTCTGTCTTCTTGAGATTTTTCCAGAAGTGACTCAATAAATAAGAAACACCGTGTCTCTAGAGCCTCTAGCCAAAGGCTCTGCGAGTTCCCAACAACTTGACTCAGTCACTTATCACTATCAAGATTTAGAAAGGAAAATAATTATAAAAAGAATGAATTTATACACAGTTTGGACCTAACTCAGAAGATAGGTGGTCTGCCTTTCTGAACCCACAGAAGCAATAAGAGTAAATAGAAGAAAAAATTAGGGCCAGAAATATGCTTATACATTTTATGTGGAGTTTCAGATCTGGTTGTTGTTGTTTGTGTTGTTGTTTTTGTTGTTCTGTTGGCATCATCCTGTTGTAAGGGACCAGGCTTTTTGATAAAGGGACATCTTCCATTCACCTTCCATTCTCAATGTGAAGTGATTGCTTTTGGAAAGTTGAGATGGGGAAATAGCTCAAAGAACAGGTGTTAAGGACAATGACTGGTTCTTTCCAATTTGAGAAGAGCAGCTGTTACAATGACAGGGAGATATCCAGAAATGTGGTATTATTAATTGGAATTTCTGCATACATAATTAAAAACTTAATAAATAGACTTTAAAATTGTTCCTAATGTTTAAAACATTACGTGTCTAAAATAATGATTTTCACATCTTCAGCTTTGCAGTATTATCAAAGATAAAGTTTACTCTTCAATTATACCTATGTCACAAGTCAGTCAGATTTCAAGTTAAAGAGGAAAAAGGAATTAACATTGGTCAGATTCACTCTATCATATCACTGGGGACTGAGGACATGGGTGAACAGGCAGAAATATGGCAACCCAGGAGTCTGGGCTAGATATGGGGGCTCCATTACAGAGGAATAATATGGGCCACGTAAACTTGAGGAGAAGCTAAACCAACAACTCACTTCCTGTATCAGTGAAATTAGTTAGAATATACTTGAATATAAGGATGCTATCAGGTCAATGAGATGTTTCAGCAGGGAAAAGTAACTGCATGCTAGCAAACTTGTTGACCTGATCACAGACCACATCATGGAAATAGAGAATTGGCTTTTGAAAGTTGTTTTCTTGTCTCCACATGCACATCATACAGTGGGGATAATCCTGTCTTTCCTCTGTCCTCTTCCCTCCTTTTTTCCCTCCTCGTCTTCCTTCTCTTTCTTCCCTCAAAGAAATAGAATATTTTTAAAATATGTCATGGAGCAACTGCCACAACTGGGTCTACTTGAATACTTCTAAGTACTGTTTGCCAGTTTCTTTCTTTCTTTTTTCTTCCAATAGGACATACCTGTTTCACTAGGTCCTGCTTTCCCACAACGACAAATGGTTGGAAGGACATGGGATTTGACATGCATCTCCCTTTCTCCCATCCTTACACGACTCTTCACTCAAGACAGGCTAAGACTGTACTCAAAATCAAGATGGCCTAAACCCATACTTTTGCTTGATTTATTTCTCTTTCTCTCCTGTTTGTTCAACCTATATTGAATATGGGTGCTTTTCTTACATGGATCACTCTATCCTCAATAATCAAATCATCTAGTTAGTAAGTGATAATATTGGTTAAACATCTAGGCAATATATTAGAAAGCTATTATCTCCTTTCCAGAAGAAACAAGAAGTTTGGCGGTTACAGATTAGTGGTAGAATATTTGCATAGTATGGTACAAGACCCTGGTTTCTATATCTGGCATAGTCATTAAAAACAAAAGAAAACAAAGGAGATTCTTGAAGTACCCAGGTTCTCTGATTTTGAAAATAGTCTATCATCCAAGCCAAATAAGTCTGATTCAAAAGAAAAAAATCGGATGGTTATTGAAATAAGCAAATCACATTCTGTCTCAATGCATGTTCTTTCAGAGTTACTGAAAACATATTTTATAACTAGATTAGTAGAGGAAATAGAAGAAAAATGAAACTCACTGCCTGCCCATTAATACATTCATGTATACTACCAACTGCTTGAAAATAATCAACTTCAAATCAGGTACAAATTGGCTGCTGCTGAGATAGTGGAAATGAAATTCACCCTGTGAGTCAGAACACAAAATAGTCTGCTTCCAGTCGGAGTCATAAAAAAAGAAAAATTTTTACCCAACTTCAATTCTTTTCTTCTGCCTTTTAGATTTGGTTTTAAAGATAAAATACTATCTTGGTAAGTAAATTCATAGATACATGGGTAAGACTTCTGTTGATTAAATTTCAATCTCTGTGCAGCAATGTCTGACATAAATTGGCTTCATGTTTCAGTGCACAGCAAAGATTTGTTGTTCATTTCGAATTAATGCTATTCTGTAGTATGTAATGTAGTCATTGAGAAGCCAAATTAGGAAATCAAAATGGCAACACTAATCAACTTGAAGGACATACCATATCTCATGCCTTGGCGACTCTAAAAATTTTTAACATCTTCTGAACTTTGAAAAAAGCAGCCACTATCTATTGTTGTTGGATAAACACTTCTTTGATACTACGATTTTTTTCCAAAAAATTCCAGAAATCTTTTAAAAAATTTTTCTGGCATTTATTTGTGGCGTGTGTGTGTGTGTGCGCGCACATGCAAGTGTGTGCACGCAAGTGCGTGCACACGCGCGCATATGCACATACATGTGCATGTGTATATGGAAGTTCAAGGACAGCTTGAGGGAGTCTGCTGTTCTCTTTCATCCTGTAGATTTCATGAATTGAACTCAAGTCATTGAGATTGGCCAGAATCACCTCCTGGGCCATCTTAACAGCCCTGAGAAGTTTGCACATGGCCACTTTTGGGAAATCTATTCATGCCATGGAACAGTTTTTTTTGTTTGTTTGTTTATGGTAGCATTCAGTCATTTATTATGATATTTAAATCTTTTTTTCTGTTAAATATCTTCATTTTCTTTTTAAATTAATTTTTAAAAATTTAAATTCCTAGTTATACATACTCCTTTGCCTCCTTCGTTCCTCTCTCCCTTCCTTCCTCCCTTCCTTTCTGTTCTCATCCCTTCCCACCTTCCCTCCCTTTCCTTCATGGGTCCAGTCTACTTCCTTCTATTCGCCTGTCCTTTGGTTCTATGAGTCCTGGGGTTCCCTCTGTATCATCTGTTCTTGTGGAGGTTCAGGTCTCTGTGGCCAACCTTTCTTGGATGGCCTGCTGATATGGGTACTCATCTACTTCTGTCTGACCCTTTACTCCTAAGGATCTTACTGCCTGAAACTATTTCTCCTGAGATCCAAACATTACCTTATATAAAGGCCTCTTTTTAACACTTTCCGTATTGTTGGATAGGAGAGGATCTCAACACCCAGATAGAATGCAGCATTGTGTAGTACAAGAATAGCAAAATGGACAACAACCTGAATACAGAACACTGGCGACCCTACAATGTTCATCTGGAACCAGGCCATCCAAATCTCTCCTCATCTAGAGGGTCAGGGAACTTTGTGAAGAGAGGGCAGTAAGACTGTAAGAGCCTAAAGATGGAGACTTCTGTTACTGGACAGGTCACTCCACTCAAGATAGAGTAGCTACAGCCAGGAACTCACAGTAATGGGACTTGAACATATCACACCTGTACAGTGGTGGACATGTCGATATTTCTTCTTTTTTTTTTAAATTTATTCAACTGTGCGCATGTGCGTATGTATGTGCGTGCACATGCGTGTGTGTGTGTGTTTATGTGTGTGTGTCTGTGTATGTGTAGAACGATGGACGAATTCGGGAACCACCATGGACACCTCCACCTCCTTCTGCCCCGGGATTCACAGGCTCTGCCCTACCAGGACCAGAAGCCCAGGCCGCCCCCACTTCCGCCTGGCGTCTATACGTGGGATCTGGGATCCGAACTCAGGACCTTCCGCCTGCAAGGCGGAGGCTTAACCCCTGAGCCACCTCTCCAGCCCGATATTTCTTCTCTTTTATATGGGAATGATTTCCTGTTAATTACATAAGGATGCTGATATGTTAATCCACCTCCATGATTTATTTGGAGAAATGGAATGATGTGTTTAAATCTGCACACTGAAAATTTGGAATAGAAACTAATATCTATTGCTAATTTTATTGATTTCTTAAAAGAATGTGTTAAAACTTGGGAATGTGACTATTGCTATTCAAGGCATTTTCTAGGGGTATCATGACAAGCCACCTACAATAGTTGACTTAAAGCAATAGAAATTCATTCTTTTAGGTTGATGACTTAGCTTAACAGTTAAGTTCACAAACCTGGAAACCTGAGTTCAATCCCCAGAAATCTATATAAAAGGAGAGAAATGACATCTAAAAGTTAACTTCTGACCTCCCTCAACCCAATTTCCATAGCATTCATGTGCATTCTCATTCTCTCTCTCTTTCTCTCTCTCTCTTTCTCTCTCTCTCTCTCTCTCTCCTCTCTCTTTCTCCCAAAAGTAAACATATTTTTAAAAAAGAAATTCATTCCCTCACAGTTCTGGATGCTGGAAGTCCATAATCATACCTCTGGTCTAACAGAGCTCATTCACATCCTTACCTCATCAAGTTTTTAGTGACTGCTGACAATCACAGACATTTCTTCACTTGTAGACATATCCATTTACTTACAGGGTCATTTTCTCATGTGTCCCTTGTCTCTACATATCCAACTCTTCCTATTTTTATAAAGACACTAGGAAGGTTGTATTATGGTTCACCCTATTTGTTTCATCTTGACTAATACATCTGCAAAGACCTCATATCTAATATATCTACTTTGGAGGATACAAATCAATTTATAACAGCTGTGCTCATCTCAAGCAGACCCTAAACTGACGAACATGTCATACACCTGTAAACATGTCACAAGAAATACTAGTGAGCGATGATGGAAGCAAGGCAGAAAAAAAAATGAAAGTCATTATGAGGAACTGAAGAGAGATGAGAACACACAGTTGAAACTTTAGGGACTAGAGCTGGATGAGTGAAGGGAAACACCCCCAGCAGTGGGGTGACCCAAAGAGGGACAACTAGGTGTGCCATAGAGGCTGGAATCCCCACAGAAGTAGGCAAGCTGGAGGGAACCCTGGGATCCATAGAAGTGGCCAGGCAGGAGGGTGAGAGGGAGTGAAATGGATTACCAAGGGGACAGGAAGAAAATGGGAGGGAAGAGGGATGGAGGGAAGAAGGGATTAGAACTCAATATACTTGTAAAATTAAACTTGCAAAATTAAAAATTAAAAAAGTGGCTGCTGGTCAAATCCTGGAGTATAAACTATGCTTTTGACTTTTTCCTGATTAGAGGCAAGTAAGCAGGGAATTCATGCCTCCAGCCATTATTACCAAATAAAAGCTGCTCCACATGTGAAAGAACTCCAGGGCCAAGGCTTTCCCATCTTTGCTATAGAAGTTCATTTTCTGTGTGGCAGTCCCCCAAACAGGGACAGGTTCAAACTAGCTGGAAGGGAAACACCAAAGCTAGGGGATCTACAAATAAATCAACAAAATATTAGTGGAGATTTGAGCCTGAACCAAATTAGGATCTTTTCCAAGGTGGTATGGCCATACCCCAGTGTGTTGACTCAAAGACAAAAATGCTGATGTGCATAGAATGATTGACGAGTCATTTCTTAATCATTCTTGATGATTAAGCCCACCAAAGAAAGAAGACCTTGAAGCAGAATTTTTTCTAGGTACCTGATGGCTATCTTTTGCCAATTCTACTTTCCTAAGCTCTGTTGCATTTCAGTTTGAAAAGTTTATGTAGTTCTTCTGTGACACATTTCTCCCTCCAGCTCCCTCTATCTAAGTTAATAATACGTGGTTCTGTGATTAATAACTAAAATTAAGCCACTAAGCATCACACTGTTTTGGAATTGTTTGTATACAACTTGATTGGGGGGAAACCATTGAATCTAAAGAAAGAAAAATGTAATGAGGACAACAGACTAAATTGACTGCTTTTTCAAATTGCTTATAAGATTAATTCATTCAAATGTTCCAAATTCAGCTTGGTGGTACATTAATGATACAGTGATAAGCATAGCTACCTTACAAACACAGCTCAACATTTCTCACTGGAAGTATTTCCCTTTCATATGAATGATACTTGTATTCTTTTATTCATTCAGTTACTCAAACTCACAAGTCTGAGTTATCTCTACTCTCTAAACACTAGCAGATTCCAAGACTCATGGGACTGCCTCTGGATTCCATTTTCACTGTTTCTTCCTACTTTAAAGTATCTTTATATGCTTCTTTATGTCTGGATTTGATCAAGTTACAGTCTTTCTGTGTCTTCTGTAATTTATTTATTACACTACTGCTGTTCATCTTCACTGATACATACATCCGTTCCTTTCCCAGCTATTTACTGAGAAACTCTTTTACACAGAAGTAGAAAACACAAATGCGAATATAATAATGATAGCAGTTAAATTTCATATTATACCATTCACTGTTCTTAAATTCTCTTTTAAAATGAACCATTTCTATTTTCTGTCCTATTGGTGCTCAATTCTAGAGTTATAATTAAACCAATGAATATCTGTAAACTGTGTGTGTGTGTGTGTGTGTGTGTGTGTGTGTGTGTGTGTGTGTACTAAAGGGCATTGCATGTGCCTGTGAAGGCCCTAGGTTGATGTCAGGAATCATCCTGGATTGCTCTACTTCCTCTTGGCTTTGCCCTGGGATTTCTCAGGTTCTACCTTTCAAGGTAGGAAATACAGGCCACTGTCATTTCTGTTTGGTGTTTTTACATGGAATCTAGGATCTAAATTCAGGTCCTTTTGATTGTGAGGCAGAAGCTTTACCTCTGAGCCATGTTTCCAGTCCCCACTTTTGTTACTTTATTTTTTATTTTTCCACTTATACAAACTTAATAGGTACACTGATCCCCCTCCCTCCCTCCACCTCTCTCCGACCCCCCTTACTCCCTTCCCCCTTTTCCTCTTCCTTTCCCCCTCCCTCCCCTTCTCCTAGTCCCCCGCCCCCCATCCCTGGAGCATCCTTTAGTGTGCATGTCAAGCTTCCCTCTGGGTCCTCCTCTCTGATGAGGCGTAAGACTCAGTAGCATTGCCTAGCCTAAAGCCCTTTCTTGTGTTCCCCTTTAGTATAAGAACACTATTGTGGCTGTCAATCCCTTGCCTCTAAGGATCCTAGTGTCTGTGATCCATGCTACACTTTGGCGGGTCAATGATATGTCAGTCATTGAGCAGGTCATGCAAAGTCCTATTATGACTACTTCAGCCCTAACTTTTGTGGAGTATCTTGCATATCATTGCTCCTCCCCATCTTTAGGCTCTTAAAATCTTACTGGCCCCTCTTCTGCAAATTTCCCTGAGCTTTAGGATGGGGAGAGATTAGGCTGGCCTGATTCCAGGTGATTAATGTAGGGTCTCTGATGTTCTGAACTATGGTTTGTTTGTTTTCCCAGTTTTGCCATTCCTGCACTGCCCTTGGCTCCATCCTGATGGGTATTGGATGTCACCTCCTAGCCAGAGATAAAAAGCTGTTAAAATAGAGTCTTACTATAAGAGTAGATTCAAAGGTAGATGGTATAAGAGTAGGAGACTGTGGTGAGGGAGGGTCAGTCTCCCATTTTCAAGATGGTTGCCATCTATCTGCCAGATTCTATGCCCTCCCTGACAGGTGCCCACTTTTGTTACTTCAAACACTGCCTACATTTGGAATTTATTTTGGCTGAAGGACTAGAGGATGCATACATCCCCTCTCCATTTTTCCTTAATTTCCCAGTGACCAAGTAACATCATGTATTGTGAGTAATTCATCTTTGACCCAAAGTTATAAAAACTATCAAAATATTCTATGTGTCTGTTGTTATACATCATTTGATTGCTGAAGACTTAGGTGGTGAAGCCACATGAGGTTTCAGCCTATTTGAATTTAATCAAGAGTCTCAGAGTGGTTTGCAGGTATTGCACAGCACACCTTGTAAGAGGAATTTCAGCAGCCCCCCGCCGCCAGGTACCAGGTCCCAGGTGAGTCCACTCAGCCCCTCACCAGGTGCCCCCATGTCCCAGCGGAAATCAGGTGGCCTCCAGCTTTAGCTGGGCCCCACCCCAGACCACAGCCCCTTTCTTCCTATGACGTGCACCTCCGCCAGACAGGACTTGCTCACATTCCTTCATCTCTGGAGCTTGGATGGGCCCTAAGCCAAGTCCCAGGTCCCAGGTGAAGAATTCTGATATCAGCATCAGACCCTCTGCCTCTCCGGCCCACCAGGGACCTACGCACGGGGTCCAGGGAAGACACACTGCTATGCAGAATTCAATAGAGTCCAAAGGAAACTCAAGCAAAACTCTAAGGGACAAAGGCCATACATCTGGAGTCCTCTACAATCATCCTATCACATGGGAGAGATTCTTCACATCCAGCCCAAAGATAAGTAAACTGCTTTTTTTCACCTTACTGATCCTTTCTAATATCAATTGCTATAAGTAAACTTCTCCATAGAGCCACCACAAGAACAAATACAACTCCAGGGAGTACACCACTCACCCTCATATATCACCAAGATACTAAATCGTAAAAGTGCACTACCATACTAATATTCACCCCTTGTCTACTTAACCTGACTTAACTGATGTACTATCAGCCTAACAGCCTCTTTTAGGAAATTACAATAGCAATAGACAAACATACCCAATCCAAGGCAAGCACTAGTAATAACTGGCAAGTGTAACAATACCAACTACATCGGTTCAGTGAAAAACACACAGAAACTGAAAAGTCCTAAGAAACAAAACAACAATGCCCAGGTCAAAGTGCAGATCCACGAGAAACAAAACCCAAGAAGACCAATCTCCCACCGAAAGAATTAACACAATAATGATGGATTCGGACCAGAACAAATTCACAGAAAATAGCCAAGAAAGCCAGACCCAAGATAACCACTTTCAGAGTATGATCATTACCATGATTAATACTATGAAAGAGGAAATCCGAGAAGAGGTAAACAACCGAATCAACCACTTTGAAAAGGAACACAACAGACACTTGGAGGAGTTGAAAACAACAGTTCAAGAAACAAAAACTGGCATAGAGCAGTTAAAACAGACTCAAGCAGAGTTTAAAATTGAACTAAAAGACAAGTTATCTTCAACCCAAACCTCAACAGAGAATCTTATCAGTAGAACAAATGAAGCAGAAAATAGAATTTCAGATCTTGAAGACAAAGTGGGAGAATTAACCTGCTCAATGGAAGAGATTGTTAAAGCCAAAAAGATACTGGAGAGGAACATTCCAGAGATATGGGACACCCTGAAGAAGCCTAACATGCACATTCATGGAATACCAGAACAAGAATCCCAAAATACCACACCTGAGGAAATATTTCAAATCATCATAAATGAAAACATCCCACAACTAAAGAATGAGAGGCCCATCCAAATACAAGAGGCATTTTGCACTCCAAACAGATATGACCAAAATAGAAAATTGCCACGGCAAATAATAGTGAAAAAACTTCACATTCAAGACAAAGAAAAGGTGCTGAGAGCTTCAAGAGAAAAAAAGCAAGCCACTTTTAAAGGTAAACCTATTAGAATAACAAATGACTACTCAATGGAAACAGTAAAAGCAAGAAGAGCCTGGAGAGATGTACTTCAATTATTAAATGAGCAAAAATGCCGACCCAGACTGATATACCCAGCAAAACTATCTGTCATGATTGAGGGAGAAAGAAAAGTTTTCCAGCACAAAGACAACTTGAAGGGATACATGTCTACCAAACCAGGCCTTCAAAAAATGCTAGAAATGATACTCAAGCTTGAAGAAAAGAACAAGTGTATCCAGGAGGACAAAAGGAAAGGATAATACCACCAAAACATATATATCAAACAATACGCTTACAAAATCCTCTACACATAAAAAATGTCCATAATTAAAAATAATTTCTCCATTAAAACATTAAATGTCAATGGTATTAACTCATCAATCAAAAGACACAGATTGCAAACTTGAATTAAAAACCACAATCCAACTATCTGCTGCCTTCAGGAAACTCATCTCACCACAAAAGATAGGCACATCCTAAGAATGAAAGGCTGGTCCAAAATCTTGCAAGCTAATGGAACCAGGAAACAGGCAGAGGTAGCCATTATGCTTTGGAACAAAGTGGACTTCAAACCAAAGAAAATCATAAGAGACACAGATGGATACTACATTTTAGTCACAGGTACATTTCACCAGGAAGACTTCACAATACTGAACATATATGCACCCAATACGGGCCCCTCCACATTCATTAAGAAAACCCTACAGCGTCTAAAGCAAGAAGTCAACCCCCAAACGATAATTCTTGGGGACCTCAACACCTCTCTCTCAACATGGGATAGATCAACAGGTCAAAAGCTTAACAGAGGCACTTTGGAACTTAATCAAACCGTTAAAGAAATGGACCTTACAGATCTCTATCGAACTTTTCACCCACGCACCAAAGAATACACATTTTTCTCAGCAGCACATGGAACGTTCTCCAAAATAGATCACATACTGGGCCACAAAACGAATCTACACATATACAAAAAAGTTGAAATTCTAACCTGTGCCTTGTCAGACCACCACGGCCTAAAGCTGGACATCCACAACACAACAAACAAGAGAAAATACACTAACTCCTGGAAACATAACAATATGATGCTGAATGAGAACTGGATTCATGAAGAAATTAAAAAGGAAATTCAAGGTTTCCTGAAAGTGAATGATAATGAAAATACAACTTACCAAAATCTCTGGGACACAATAAGAGCTGTTCTAAGAGGTAAGTTCATAGCTCTTAATGCCTACATCAAAAAAATGGAAATATCAGAAATAAACAACGTAACAATGCAGCTTAAAGCTTTAGAGAAACTAGAGCAATCTGATCCCAAAAGTAGCAGAAGAGAGGAGATTACCAAAATAAGGGGAGAAATATCTGAAATTGAGATTAGGAAAACAATAGAAAAAATTGACCAGTCAAAAAGCTGGTTCTTTGAAAAAATCAATAAGATTGATACACCCTTAGCTAAATTAACCAAAAGCAAGAGAGAGAAAACCCAAATTAACAAAATTAGAAATGAACATGGAGTTATCACTACTGATACCCAAGAAAACCAGAGAATTATAACATCATATTTCAAAAACTTATACTCTGTGAAGTTTGACAACACGAAAAAGATGGATGAATTTCTAAGTAAACACAACTTACCTAAATTGAATAAGGAAGTTGTGAATTATTTAAATAGTCCTATAACATATAAGGAAATTGAGGAAGTAATTTTGAATTTTCCCACCAAAAAATGTCCTGGACCAGATGGATTCAGCACAGAGTTCTAACAACATTTAAGGAGTTAATAACACCAATACTCCTTAAACTGTTCCATCAAAAAGCAAATGAAGGAACACTACCAAATTCCTTCTATGATGCTAATATCGTCTTAATTCCAAAACCTAATAAAGATTCACTTAAAAAAGAAAACTATAGGCCAATCTCTCTGATGAACACAGACGCAAAGATTCTCAATAAAGTCCTAGTAAATCGGATTCAAAATCATATCAAATGGATCATTCATGGAGACCATCCCCGGCTCACAAGGTTGGTTCAACATACGCAAATCAATGAATGTAATTCATCATATAGACCACTCCAAAGTCCAAGACCACATGATACTCTCGATAGATGCAGAAAAAGCTTTTGACAATATCCAACAGCCTTTTATGGTCAAAACGCTAGAGACAGTGGGAATGCAAGGAACCTTTATCAATATAATAAAAGCTGTATACAACAAGCCCACAGCAAGGATTATGCTCAATGGAGAAAAACTTGAAGCATTCCCACTTCGATCAGGAACTAGACAAGGCTGTCCAATCTCACCACTTCTATTCAATATTGTACTTCAAGTCTTAGCTGAAGCCATAAGACAAGAAAGGGACATAAGAGGGATTCAAATTGGCAAGGAAGAAGTCAAGCTATCCCTATTTGCAGATGACATGATCTTATACCTGAGTGATCCCAAAAACTCCACCAGGAAGCTCCTGGAACTAATTGAGAAGTTCAACAGGGTGGCAGGATACAAAATAAATGTACAAAAATCAGTGGCCTTCCTATATGCCCAGAATGAAAGGAGTGAAAAAGCCCTCAGAGAAACAATCCCATCTACTACAGCCCTGAAAATAATGAAATACCTTGGTATAAACCTAACCAAGAGATAAAAGACCTTTACAATGAAAACTATAAAACCCTCAAGAAAGAAATTGCAGAAGACACCAGAAGGTGGAAAAACCTCCCATGTTCCTGGATTGGCAGAATCAACATCGTAAAAATGACCATCCTACCAAAGGCAATATACAAATTCAATGCTATACCAATTAAAATCCCAAAGCAATTCTTTAAAGAAGTTGACCAAACAACCTCAAAATTCCTATGGAGGCACAAAAGACCCAGGATAGCAAAGACAATCATGAGTAACAAAAACATGGCTGGAGGTATCACCATAAAAAACCTTAGTCTATACTACAAATCCATAGTTGTAAAAAGAGCCTGGTACTGGCTCGAAAATAGACACACAGATCAATGGATAAGGATTGAAGACCCAGAAATAAGGTCACAAAGTTATAGCCATTTGGTCTTTGACAAAGGGGCCCAAAGAATCCAATGGAAAAAGAACAGTATCTTCAACAAATGGTGCTGGCAAAACTGGATTTCCACATGCAGAAGATTAAAACTGGACCCGTACTTGTCACCATGTACAAGAATTAATTCCAAATGGATCAAGGACCTTGATTAAGGCCAGAGACTATAAAAACCATAGTTGAAAGGGAAGAGAACTCCCTCGAGCTGATTGGGCTAGGTCAACAGTTCCTAAACAGACATCCAATGGCACAGTCACTGCTACCAACTCTCAACACGTGGGATCTTGTGAAATTAAAGAGTTTCTGTTCAGGTAAAGAGATTGTAACATGAGCTCAAAGGCAACCCACAGAATGGGAGAAAATCTTCACTAACCACATATCTGATTGAGCTCTATTATCCAGAGTGTGCAAAGAACTTAGAAAACTAAACACCAAGGAAACTAATGGGCCAATTAAAAAATTGGCCTGGAACTTAAAAGAAACTTTACCAGGGATGAAATTAAAATGTCTAACAAATATCTTAAAAAATGCTCCACTTCCTTAGCCATCAGGGAAATGCAAATCAAAACTTCCCTGAGATATCAGCTCACCCCGGTCAGGATGGCAAAAATCCACAATACAAAAAACACCAAATGCTGGAGATGATGTGGAGAGAAGGGAACTCTCCTACATTGCTGGTGAGAATGCAGGCTCATACAACCACTCTGGCGAGCCGTCTGGAGATTCTTAAAGAAATTAAAGATTGAAATGCCATATGACCCTGCTATTCCACTTTTGGGAATAACCCCACATACAGCAAAAATTGACCTCGATAGCACAAGCACGACTATGTTCATAGCAGCACTGTTTACAATAGCAAAGTCATGGAATCAACCCAAATGTCCAACAGTTGACGAGTGGATAAGAAAACTGTGGTACATCTATACAATGGAGTACTACTCAGCCATCAAAAATGATGAATTACTGGAATTTGCCCAGAAATGGATGTTATTAGAAACAATTATATTAAGTGAAGTATGCCAGACCCAGAAAATTAAGTGCCGTATGTACTCCCTAATATGTGTCTCCTAGTACCAAACCCACCCTGCCCACCAAGAGACACTCAAAGATAAATCTCTGTAATACCCACAGTAATTGCAAGGATTATGAACAGGAGGGATGGGGTAGGAGGGCCACACCAGAAACAAGGACAGAGGAGACCATGTTACAGCAGAGAAAATAGGCCTCCATCAAGTTCTGCAAGTAAGTAATGAGACATCTGGTTAAGTTCACAGACTTTCGTTCCTGATCATTTACAACTGAGGTGGTATGATTTCACCAGAAGGGGAGGGCATATAGTCTAGCAGAGAAAAAGTAACCATTTTGCAAATGGGTGATTGACCCCTCCCTCACTGCGGTTTTCTACTTTTATTACATCTACCTTTGAATATACTCTTATAACAAGACTCTAGTTTAACAGCTTTTTATCTCTGGCCAGGGGGTGACATACAATGCCCATCAGGATGGAGTGAAGGGCATTGCAGGAGCAGCAAAACTGTAAAAGAAAATCAACAAACCGTAATTCAGAACATCAGAGTCTCTTTATCAACCACCTAGAACTAGGCCAGCCTAATCTCTCCCCATCCAGAAGCTCAGGGAAATTTGCGGAAGAGGAGGCATTAAGATTGTACGAGCACAAGGATGGGAAGAGCAATGATATGCAAGATACTCCACACAAGTTTGGGCCGAAGCAATCATAATTGGTCTTTGCATGCCTTGGGAAATGTACAACACACTATTGACCTCACAATGTCTACCATTTGCTAAAGACACCAAGATTCTTGGAGGCAAGGGATTGACAGCCACAGTAGTGTTCCTATGCCTAAGTGGAATACAGGAAAGGGTTCAGGGAAATGCTACTGGGTCCATGTATGTCATCGGAGAGGAGGGCCCAGAGGAGAGTCAGGCATGCATATTAAAGGATTCCCCGGGGATTGGGGGGGGTGAGGCATTGGGGGATGTCGAGGAAGGCGTGAGGGGAAGGAGAGCAGGGGTTCGGGGGGGATAAGGAGGGAGGGAGGGTACCGGTGTATCTATTAATTTGTATGAGTGAAAATAATAATAAAAAATGTTAAATAAAGAGGAATTTCAGACATGCTGCTTTCAGCTATACTTAAATGTAGAGAAGTGGAGACAATTGGCACAGACCTGCGTCAGCTACTCAGGTGTCTGAGACAGGAGGATCACATATTTAAGACCTGCCTCCACTATGACTCTAGTTCAAGGCTAGCCTGGGCATCTTAATTTAAAAAGTAAAAGGACTTCTGGAGATGTAGCTCACCGTTAGAGTGTTGGTTTGACATGTTCAAGGCATGGGTTCAATCACTGGTAACACTCCCACCAGCCCCAGGTAGACACTAGTAAACAAAAATGTGTTTATTTAAATTTTTTGACCAGAACTAGAAAGAGAAAAGTTTTCAGGTTTTTTGTTTCTTTTCTGCAACCCGTTACTAACTTAAGGAAAGGCAGAGCTAATTTTTGGAAATACGCACATGTGGATTTAGTTGTGAGATGTGATCAGAATAAGTCTTTTCCTGGGGGAAGTTTCTTCCTCCGGCAGTTACTCTTTGGTTACCAGGACTTGAGGGTATTCTCACCCTCACCAACATGGGATCTCCTGGAGAAACTTTATTTCTTTTGGACTCCCAGTTTTCCAGCTACCATCTGACAGAACTGATCTGTCAGTCTTCTTTAAAGTAAAACCCTGTGTACCAAGGATTTCTTAAGTCATGATTTGGTATTTGGTTTTCTTCTGATAACTAATCTGTGGCTTGGATTCTAATCACCTGTTCCTGCCTAAGACAGTTTTGTACAAGACTGTCATTTATGACCTCTGTGACAAAAACTGGCTTCAAGGAGGTTCTTCACAAGGTCAGGCTTGTGTCAATCAGAACATGTTTTGCTAAAAGGGATTCATGAACCATAGATGTTTGAAAGGTGTTTCTCTCTACTCAAATCACAGAGTTCCAATTCCAGTTCTGATGAATAATAGCCTTGTGATCTTGGGCAAGGTATTCACATTTGTTGAGTCTCTGTTTCTGTGCTTGTAAACATAGATAATAATGTATGCTTCATAGGGTTATGAGTGTTAAATTAATTAGTGAAAGTTGTACTAATTATTGCTTCTTGGTATACAGTATGCTTATTAAGAATTACTTCCTCAGTTTGGAGAAGGACATGATCTGAAGTTCAGCCTTTCAAACAAAAGAATCACTTCACTTACACCTCCAGGCAGGCTACAGACTTTGACAAAAAATGTGGAATCTTTCATGGGTATTGATTGGATTCATCACAAATTTACCAAATCAAGAATTCCAGATAAAGTGTTTCAGCTGAGTCCTGAAGATCATGAAAAATATAGTGGGGATCCCAGCACCCTCATAAGCTGCATATTATCACCAGAATAAGAAGCACAAGAAGGGGCTGGAGAGGTGGCTCAGGGGTTAAGCCTCTACCTTGCAGGTAGAGTCCTGAGTTCGAATCCTAGACCCCACGTATAGATGCCGGGAGGGAGCAGGGCAGCCTGCGTTTCTGGTCCTGGTAGGGCGGAGCCTGTGAATCCCGGGGCAGAGTAAACAAGGAGGAGGTGGAGGCCGTCCATGGTGGTCCCTGAATTTGTCCGTGGTTCTACACACACGAGTAGACACACATACATATACACACACACACACATGCACAATTGAATAAATAATAAAAAACTTTTAAAAAAAGAGTATTAAAAAAAAAGAAGTACAAGAAGGCATCCATATTGGGAAAAAGATATGATAAAGAAGCTTGGACTAAAAAAAAGCACATACCTCTCAGATTCACAAGAATATTCCTTCAGTGAATGCACAACTGAAAGTGGTTAAACACTTGAAAAGGATCAAACCTTGAAGCTGCGGCAAGGACTTCCAACTCAGGAGAACATGTCCAACACATGCCTCAAGAGCACTGGGGAACAGTAGTGTGGTTGCATCTGAAGCCAGTGGGGAAGGAAGCCAAGTCCTGATGCCACAGCAGCTTCAGGTTATTACACGCAAATCATTTTTATTTAAAAGAAAGTGTTTTCATTAAAATATATTTAAATTAAAAAATTACTTCATAATACCTGAAGATTTTTTGTATCTATCTTGGTATCTATCCCCATTTAAAAATTTGAACTATAACACATCTAAGTGATGTTCTTACAGGATACAGGATGTCTCTTTCTAAGCTTCTTTAAAAAATTAATTTTTAAGCCTATCTTTATAGTTTGTGCTTATTATCCCAGGACTCAAGTGGCTGATGAAGTAAGATTGCCATAGTTTGGCTTCATAGCAACATCAAGGACAGCTTGAAATATACAGTGATATCTTTCTTTTCAACAATTCTCCAAGCTAAGAAGGTGCTAGCAAGTAGCTTGTTGCTCAGTCATCTTATGAAAGCTATCAGGAGCCAGAGATGGTAGAATATTTTTAATAATATTCATTTCTACAGAAGCTATTTGTATATTATCTTAGTTTATCTTCCTGTTTCTATGATAAAAATACCTTGATTTATAAAAGCAACTTAAAGAAGGTTTTCTAGGTCACACATTATGAATACAGCTCATCAAGGCAGCAGGAATTTGAAGCACCTAGTCAGACTGCATGTGTAATCAGGAAGAAGAGAATAATGAATACATGTGCTCACCTCACTTTCTTCCTTTTTAAAGTCCAGGATCCTAGCCCAGGATCACTCCCAACAATGATTGAGTTTTCCCATCATAATTAATACAATAAATACCACAAGCATGCCAGAGGCTAAATAATTCTTTACAATTATGCTTGGATATTATCTCCTATATAATACCAGATAATGTCAAGCTGAAATTTGACATGAACCATCAGAGGCGCCTTCAAGCATTTGCTTTTTGTTTCAATTGGGTTCTGCTTTGCTCTTCTGTTTGTTATTTTAAAATCTGTAAACATTTATCTGATGGAAATATTATCCAATTTGAGGTGTAGGAATACAATTGTCTCTCATTTTCAATAAGCAACTGAAAGATAATAGACATAGCTTTGCTTGGGGCAAATGTTACAATCTTTTATTCTCTAGCAATTTTACAAATATATAGCGATCTATAGGCAGTTCAGCAGGTGTTCAATTACATTCTCTGTGAAATTGCATTGTATTTCTCCCCAGAAGATAGGGAGGATTTCTCCACATGTGTTCAGTAAAATTTCCATGAAGAGCAACTCAGAAAATGTATACGAAGGGCTTAGAATTGTACCTGGTCCCTAGCTTGCAATAGGTATTGAATTATTGTTTGCTGTTCACCTTGCTTTCTGTGGTCCCGCAGGAGGAAATTTCTTTTTTCAGGATGTTTTCTTTAGTATTGAGTTGTGAGCACTTAACTTACACACAGAGAGCTCCCTTCCTCCTCTCTCATCTACACACACACACACACACACACACACACACACACACACACACACGCACACACACACACACACACCACAAGGTGACAAAGGCTTTGTTCTGTGGGTCTTCTACCAAATTTAAGTTGTATGACTTTCCTCAGTTTTCTTGTCTTCCTTTATCCAAATTAAGAACGAATTGGTGAAATGATACACAAAATGCAGTGTTCAGACTATCTCCATGGTCTGTGCTCTTAGAGGTTA
This sequence comes from Typhlomys cinereus, assembly GCA_023101885.1. Lineage (NCBI taxonomy): Eukaryota > Metazoa > Chordata > Mammalia > Rodentia > Platacanthomyidae > Typhlomys > Typhlomys cinereus. Next base: position 3,739,334 of record JALPQD010000158.1, on the reverse strand, counting down.
AAATTCATAAGGGTGACTGCAAAATCTGGACCTATTGACCATCAGTCACAGGAGCTTCCATTTCTGGTTATTTAATTCCCCTCTCATTTCTAGAGACTGTTGGTTTAATGGTTGGAAAGCATAGCACTGACCCTCAATAGGCTTCCATTTTGTTATATTTAGTCACTATGTAACCCCATGAAGTATCTGAAAGCTAAGAGCCCCAATTTCCTCATCTTTTTATAAGGAAAAAGAGCTGACTTCAACAGGATCCTCTCCTGTTTCTTTTTATATATGGAGCTAGGAAATCCATATAATCCCAGACTACTTTTTCTAACAGGTGGAAACATAGTGCCTTTTGTTTTTGTTTATGTGAAGCAGTATTTTACAGTGTCTAAGCATATGGATGTTGGAGGGAAAGTGACTTGTATTTTAATCCTAACTCTATTCCTTTTTATTGAATGTGCGTGTGTGTGTGTGTGTGTGTGTGTGTGTGTGTGTGTGTGTGCGCGCGAGTGTGTGTGTGTGTGTGTGTGTGTGTGTGTGTGTGTCAGAGGACACTGTGTGTCCTTGTGAAGGACTAAAGATGACTTCAGACTCATCCTGGATTGCTTCTACATCCTTTTTGTTTCACTATGGGATGGAAGTGCAGGCCACTGCCATTTCTGCCTGTCATTTTTACATGGGATTTGAGATCTGGACTCATGACCTTCTGCTTGCAAGACAGAATATTAATCCCTGAGCCATCTCTCAAGTCCACTCTTTTTCTTTCTACATGTGTTCACCTGATTCTTTTCTTTTTACAGTCCAGGATCTTATCCCAGGATCATCCCCATAGTGATTAAGTTTGCCATCACAATTAATGCAGTATTTATAATCACCAGAGTCAAGCCAGAGGTTAGATAATTCTTCACAAGTATGCCTGGGTGCTTATCTCTTATATAATACCAGATCATGTGACTTTAACATTGTCATTATCTGATAGTTTGTGTCTTTCTCCAAAATTCATGCTAAAGCATAGTCAGAGGGCACTTGCCTTGTAAATGGTTCAGAACCTCATAAAAGGTTAGGAGGTTATCCATATGCTTTTGCCCTTCAGCTTTTTGCCATGTGAAAGCACAACTACAAGGTGTGATCTTTGAAATATAAAGCAGTCCTCACCTGACACTAAACCTGCTAGGCTTGGACAATTTGCCTTGACCTTTGACTATTATCCCCTCAGAACTGTTGGAAATGATTATTTATTATTTTTTTTAAAAAATCCATCATATAACATTGTTACAGTAGCATTCATGGAATAAGATGAGCTTTGTCATTGTTTGAATGTGAATTATATGCCACAGAGTCTTGTATTTAAATCTTTAGCTGATGTCAATATTTGGGAAGATTGTGCCAACTTGAAGCTATGCCACTTTGTTGATGGAAGCGTATCACAGGAGACAGGTATTGAAGTTTGTTAGTCTGGCCTTGCTTCCTTTTGTATTCTTGCTCTCTCTGCCTTCTGATGGCTACTGTGAACCAACTTTTTTCTTTTGCCACAGCCATGTCTCTGCTGTGTAATTCTTCCCATGATGGACTGTATCTCCTCTGGACCCCTAATGCAAATAAATAACACTTTCTTCCCTAAGTTGTTGGTCTGAATACTACTTTACAGCAACAGAAAACTACTGTAGCATTAACTTTCATACTTTCAGTTTTCTTTCCAAAAACGTATCAAGATTTAATGGCCATTTTAATCCTGATGAGAATTAGGTCCAAGACTGCCTCTATTTCTCTCTCCATCTCTATTTCTCTCTCCATCTCTGTTTCTCTCTCCATCGGTTTCTCTCTCTCTCTCTCTATGTATCTTTGCCTAACACAGACACACACACACACACACACACACACACACGCACAGACAAACAGAGTCACACGGACTTTTAAAGAGTGATTAGGTCATGAAAAGATTAATGTTGTTTATGAAAACTTAAGTTTTAACCCCTCTCTCGCCTTTCTATCATATGATGTTGGACTTTCCAGCCTGCAGAATTGTGAGCAAAGACAATTCTATTTTAAAATTAACTAATGTTCTCCCTTCCCTACACTCCGCTGCCCGGGACGCGGGCGCGAGGTCCAGCCGGGCCTCATCCGCGACCTAGGTAAGATCCGTCCCCACCCACCCCCAGAACCCCAGGCCGCCCAAGGGACCCAGCTCCTACCACCATCCAGCCAGAGCCGCGAGCGCAGGGCCTGGGAGGAGGAGGACACCCCCTCTGTGCCCGGCCCCGCCCCCAGTTCCCCCAGGTTTAAATAGCGCCCCGCCGATGCCCCATTCTCCCTTCCCCCACTCCGCCGCCCAGGATGCGTGGGGTCCAGCCTCGACTAACCTCAACATAGGTAAGCTCTGTCTCCGCCCACCCCCAAAACCCCGGGCCAGATAATTCAGCTTAGTGAAAAATGCACAGAAATTGAAAGAAGATCTTAAGAGTTAAAACGACAATGCCAAAGTCAAAGTGCAAATCCATGAGAAACAACATTCAAGTAAACAAATCTCCCACTGAAGGAATTAATCCCATAATGTTACACTACAACCAGAACAAACCCACAGAAAATGGCCAAGAAAGCCTGACCCAGGATAACGACTTTCAAAATATGATCATTACCATGTTCGATACTATGAAAGAGGAAATCCGGGAGGAATTAAATAATCGAATCAATTGCTTTGAAGAGGAACATAAAAGACACTTGGAGGAGTTGAGAAAAAGAGTGCAAGAAACAAAAACTGGCATAGAGCAGTTAAAACAGACTCAAGCAGAGTTTAAAACTGAGCTAAAAGACAAGTTATCTTCAATCCAGAACTCCACAGAGAGTCTTATCAACAGAACTAAAGAAGCAGAAAACAGAATTTCAGACCTTGAAGATAAAGTGGGAGTACTAACCAGCTCAATGGAAGAGGTTGTTAAAGCCAAAAAGATACTTGAGAGAAATATCCAGGAGATATGGGATACCCTGAAGAAGCCTAACATGCGTATTCATGGAATACCAGAGTAAGAATCTCAAAATACCACCCCTGAGGAAATTTTTCAAATGATCATCAAGGAAAACTTTCTTCATCTAAAAAAAGAGAGGCCCATCCATATACAAGAGGCATTCCGCACCCCAAACAGATATGACCAAAACAGAAGCACCCCACGGCAAATAATAGTCAAAACACTCCACATTCAAGATAAAGACTGGTGCCTGAGAGCTTCAAGGGAGAAAAAACAAGTCACTTTTAAAGGTAAACCTATTAAAATAACAAATGACTTCTCAGTCGAAACAGTAAAAGCAAGAAGAGCTTGGAGAGATATACTTCAAGTATTGAATGAGCAAAAATGTCAACCCAGGCTGATTTACCCTGCAAAACTATCCGTCATGATCGAGGGAGAAAGAAAAATCTTCCAGCACAAAGACAACTTGAAGGGATACATGTCCACCAAACCAGGCCTTCAAAAATTGCTAGAAAGGATACTCAAGCTGGAAGAAAAAAACAGACATATCCAGGAGAACAGAAGGCAAGTATAACAACATTAAAAGTGAAGCAATATACTTATAAAAACTACTAAACATAACAAATATCTGGAATTAAAAATCATTTCTCCATTATAACACTAAATGTTAATGGAATTAAATCACCGATCAAGAGACTCAGATTACAAATTTGGATTAAAAATCACAATCCATCAATCTGCTGCCTGCAGGAAACCCATCTCACCACAAAAGATATTCATGCCCTAAAAATAAAAGGCTGGTCAACATTTCTATAAGCTAATGGAAGCAGAAAACAGGCAGGGGTAGCCATTATGATATCAGACACAGTGGACTTCAAACCAAAGAAAATTATGAGACATAGATGGATACTACATTTTAGTCACAGGTACAATTCACCAGGAAGACTTCACAATACTAAACATATATGCACCCAATCCGGGCCCCTCCACATTTATTAAGAAAACCCTACAGCGTCTAAAGCAAGAAATCAACCCCCAAACGATAATTCTTGGGGATTTCAACACTGCCCTCTCAACATGAGATAGATCAACAGGTCAAAAGCTTAACAGAGACACTTTGAACCTTAATCATACCCTTAAAGAAATGGACCTTACAGATCTCTATTGAACTTTTCACCCACGCACCAAAGAATACACATTTTTCTCAGCAGCACATGGAACTTTCTCCAAAATAGATCACATACTGGGCCACAAAACGAATCTACACATATACAAAAAAGTTGAAAATCTAACCTGTGCCTTGTCAGACCACCATGGCCTAAAGCTGGACATCCACAACACAACAAACAAGAGAAAATACACTAACTCCTGGAAACTTAACAATATGATGCTGAAGGAGAACTGGATTCAGGAAGAAATTAAAAAGGAAATTCAAGGTTTCCTGAAAGCGAATGATAATGAAAATACAACTTACCAAAATATCTGGGAAACAATGAAAGCTGTTCTAAGAGGTAAGTTCATAGCTCTTAATGCCTACATCAAAAAAATGGAAATATCAGAAATAAACAACTTAACAATGCAGCTTAAAGCTTTAGAGAAACTAGAACAATATGATCCCAAAAGTAGTAGAAGAGAGAAGAATAGCAAAATAAGGGGAGAAATATCTGAAATCGAGATTAAGAAAACGATAGAAAAAAATCAACCAGTCAAAAAGCTGGTTCTTTGAAAAAATCAATAAGATTGATACACCCCTAGCTAAATTAACCAAAAGCAAGAGAGAAAAAACCCAAAATAACAAAATTAGAAATGAACATGGAGTTATCACTACTGATACCCAAGAAAATCAGAGAATTATAACATCATATTTCAAAAACTTATACTCTGTGAAATTTGACAACACAAAAGAGATGGATGAATTCCTAAGTAAACACAACTTACCTAAATTGAATCAGGAAGTTGTGAATTATTTAAATAGTCCTATAACATATAAGGAAATTGAAGAAGTAATCTTGAAGCTTCCCACCAAAAAATGTCCTGGACCAGATGGATTCAGCACAGAGTTCTACCAGACATTTAAGGAGTTAATAATACCAAAACTCCTTAAACTGTTCCATCAAATAGCAAAAGAAGGAACACTACCAAATTCCTTCTATGAAGTTAATATCGTTTTAATCCCAAAACCTAATAAAGATTCACTTAAAAAAGAAAACTATAGGCCAGTCTCTCTGATGTACACAGACGCAAAGATTCTCAACAAAGTCTTAGCAAATCGGATTCCAAAACACATTAAAAAGATGATTCACGGGCTGGAGAGGTGGCTCAGGGGTTAAGCCTCCGCCTTGCAGGCGGAAGGTCCTGAGTTCGGATCCCAGATCCCACGTATAGACGCCAGGCGGAAGTGGGGGGTGGCCTGCGCTTCTGGTCCTGGTAGGGCGGAGCCTGTGAATCCCGGGGCAGAAGGAGGTAGAGGCGTCCATGGTGGTTCCCGAATTCGTCCGTGGTTCTACACACACACACACACACACACACATACACACACAGACACATACGCGCGCACATACACAAGCATATGCACACAGTTGAATAAAAAAAAAAAAAAAAAAAGATGATTCACGGGGACCAAGAAGGCCTCATCCCCTGCAGAAAAGGTTGGTTCAACATACGCAAATCAATAAATGCAATTCATCATGTAAACCAGTCCAAAGTCCAAGACCACATGATACTCTCGATAGATGCAGAAAAAGCTTTTGACAAGATCCAACAGCCTTTTATGATCAAAACGCTAGAGACAGTAGGAATGGAAGGAACCTTTATCAATATAATAAAAGCTGTATACAACAAGCCCACAGCAAGGATTATGCTCAATGGGGAACAATTGGAAGCATTCCCACTTCGATCAGGAACTAGACAAGGCTGTCCACTCTCACCACTTCTATTCAATATTGTACTTGAAGTCTTAGCTGAAGCCATAAGACAAGAAAGGGACATAAGAGGGATTCAAATTGGCAAGGAAGAAGTCAAGCTATCCCTATTTGCAGGTGAGCATGATCTTATACCTGAGTGATCCCAAAAACTCCACCAGGAAGCTCCTGGAACTAATTGAGAAGTTCAGCAGGGTGGCAGGATACAAATAAATGTGCAAAAATCAGAGGCCTTCCTATATGCCCAGAATGAAAGAAGTGAAAAAATCTTGAGAGAAACAATCCCATTTACTATAGCCCCTAAAAAAATGAAATACCTTGGTAAAAACCTAACCAAGGAGGTGAAAGACCTTTACAATGAAAACTTTAAAACCCTCAAGAAAGAAATTGCAGAAGACACCAGAAGGTGGAAAGACCTCCCCTGTTCCTGGATTGGCAGAATCAACATCGTAAAAATGACTATCCTACCAAAGGCAATATACAAATTCAATGCTATACCAATTAAAATCCCAAAGCAATTCTTCAAAGAAGTTGACCAAACAATCTCAAAGTTCATATGGAGGCACAAAAGACCGAGGATAGCAAAGACAATCATGAGTAACAAAAACACTGCTGGAGGTATTACCATACCAAACCTAAGTCTATACTACAAATCCATAGTAATAAAGACAGCCTGGTACTGGCTCCAAAATATACTCACAGATCAATGGATAAGGATTGAAGACCCAGATATAAGCCCACAAATTTAAAGCCATTTGGTCTTTGACAAAAGGGCCCAGAGAATCCAATGGAAAGAGAACAGCATCTTCAACAAATGGTGCTGGCAAAACTGGATCTCCACATGCAGAAGATTAAAGCTGGACCCGTACTTGTCACCATGTACAAGACTTAATTCCAAATGGATCAAGGACCTTGATATCAGGCCAGAAACTATAAAAACCATAGTTGAAAGGATAGGGAACTCCCTGGAGCTGATTGGGCTAGGCCAACAGTTCCTAAACAGACATCCAAGGGCACAGTCACTGCTACCAACTCTCAACAGTTGGGATCCTGTGAAATTAAAGAGCTTCTGCTCAGATAAAGAGATTGTAACGCGAGCTCAAAGGCAACACACAGAATGGGAGAAAATCTTCATTAACCACACATCTGATAGAACTCTGCTGTCCAGAGTGCACAAAGAACTTAGAAAACTAAACACCAAGGAAGCCAATGGCCCAATTAAAAAATGGGCCCTGGAACTTCAAAGAAACTTTACCAGGGATGAAATTAAAATGTCTAACAAATATCTGAAAAAATGCTCCACTTCCTTAGCCATCAGGGAAATGCAAATCAAAACTTCCTTGAGATATTATCTCACCCCGGTCAGGATGGCAAAAATCCACAATACAAACAACAACAAATGTTGGAGAGGATGTGGAGAGAGGGGAACTCTGCTACATTGCTGGTGGGAATGCAGGCTCATGAAGCCACTCTGGCGAGCCGTCTGGAGATTCTTAAAGAAATTAAAGATTGAAATGCCGTAAGACTCTGCTATTCCACTTTTGGGAATAACCCCCCATACAGCAGAGGTTCACCTCCATAGCACAAGCACGACCATGTTCATAGCAGCACTGTTTGCAGTAGCAAAGTCATGGAATCAGCCCAAATGTCCAACAGTTGACAAGTGGATAAGGAAACTGTGGTACATCTATACAATGGAGTACTACTCAGCCATCAAAAATGATGAATTATTGGAATTTTCCGGGAAATGGATGTCATTAGAAACAATTATATTAAGTGAAGTGTCCCAGACCCAGAAAATTAAGTGCCATATGTACTCCCTAATAGGTGGCTCCTAGTACCAAACCCACCCAGCCCACCTAGAGACAGTAATTCCAAGGATTATGAACAGGAGGGATGGGGTAGGAGGGCCACACCAGAAACAAGGAGAGAAGGGACCATGTTACAGCAGAAAAAAATAAGCCTCCTTCAAGGACCCAAATAAGTAATGAGACATATGATTAAGTTCACAGACTTTCGTTCCCGATCATTTACTACTAAGGGGGTATGATCTCACCAGAAGAGGAGGGCATATAGTCTGGCAGATAAAAAGTAGCCATTTTGCAAATGGGTGATAGACCCCTCCCTCACTGTGGTTTCCCACTTTTATTACATCTACCTTTGAATGCGCTTTTATCACAAGACTCTAGTTTAACAGCTTTTTGTCTCTGGCCAGGGGGTGACATACAATGCCCACCAGGATGGAGTGAAGGGCATTGCAGGAACAGCAAAAATGCAAAAAGAAAATCAACAAACCACAATCCAGAACTTCAGAGACTCTATATCAACCACCTAGAACTAGGCCAGACTAATCTCTCCCCATCTTGAATCTCAGGGAAATTAGCGGAAGAGGGGGCAGTAAGAGTGTAAGAGCAAAAAGATGGGAGGAGCAATGATTTGCAAGATACTCCATACTAGTTAGGGCTGAAGCAATCATAATTGGACTTTGCATGCCCTGCGCAATGTCCAACACACTGTTGACCTCACAAAGTCTAGCATCTCCTAAAGGCACCAGGATCCTTGGAGGCAAGGGATTGGAAGCCACAGCAGTGTTTCTATACCTAAAGGGACCATGGGAAAGGGTTCAGGGAAAGGCCACTGGGTCCTTGTACGTTATCGGAGAGGAGGGCCCAGAGGAAAATCAGGCATGCACAAGAAAGGACTCTCTGGGAATTGGGGAGGGAGGCACTGGGGATGGGGAGGGAGGGGGTGGGGAGGCGGAGTAGGGGGTACGGGGGGGGGGGGAGGAGGGAGGGAGGGAACTGGTGTACCTATTAAGTTTGTATGAGCTGAAATAATAATAAAAAATGTATTATATATAAAAAAAAGAAAAAAAAAACAAAACACAAGTTACATACTTCCAACATACAATGACACAGAATAAACATTCCCATTCCAAAAGGAAGGAATGGGGGCATATCCAGGAAAGATCCGTCCATAACAAGATCAAAAACCAGCAGGACAAATTCCAAATCTTATAGCACCAAGTCCAACAGGTGTGCCACTCTTGAAATTATCTCAGTTCCAAAGGGCTTTGGTCTGATTAATCCAATGCAGCTGCCCAAAGAACATGTTGCTCTCTTGAGCTGACTCCTCCCAGGGTATACAGCTCTCCTGGGCAGGTTTGCCACATTGTCTCTGGCATCTCTAACATCTTTAATTCTCAATGGCAAACCAGGCTTTAACTCCACAGCACAAACTGCCCTTCTTGTGCCTCTGAACTGAAGACTTTCTGTCACATGCTGCCTGGCTTCCATCAATTTTTGAAATCTTGGAGGAGGATTCCAGGATCTCCTCCCTCTTGCATCACTGATGCCTCTAAAACCAGAACCATGTGGGCAACTTTGTCAAGACTGGCCCCCCTTGAATCACAGCTGATTCCACTTCTCTACACTGACCATCTCTTTCACTCCTGGGCTGTTGCTTTGTAGGAAGAACCAACTCTTGCTTGGGAACTACACCCTTTAGCTCCAGTCTTCTGAAAGGATTTGCATTCTTATGGGTGGGAGCCTTCAACTGAGGATCTTGCCCTCAAGCTAAGGCCTTTCCTATTATTCAAAGTGAGAGCAGGCTTTGATTTACAAATGGAGCTAATCTCTTTAACAGCCATTTTGTTCTCTGCTTCTTCCTGGTTCAACCCTTTAAGTTAGGCATTGTATTTTTCATCATTAGATCTTACAGTTTTGGCTTCTTCCTGTCTGATTCTTTGCTCTTTTTCATAACTCTGAAGACAACTAAAAAGTAGCCATATCACATTGTCAAGACTGCATTGCTTTGAAATTTCCTCCACCAAGCATTCCATTTTAACTTTAGGCAAGCTTTCAGGATGAGGGCAAAACTTCACTAAACTCTCTGCCAACACATGTCTCCATATATCACTCATCCATTTGTAAACACAATCTCTGTTTCCCCTTTGAATCATCATAAGCTGAGCTTCCACTGCCAGTATCTCTCACAGCATTGGTCTCCTCTGAGCTCTCATGAGAAAGGCCCAGTTGGTCCCATTGCCAAGACGCAAAGACTTTCCCAGTACAAAGTCCCAAAGTTCTCCGTATTTCTCCCAACAAACAGTTCCAAAGGCACACTAGCCACATCATAGTATTGGCTATACTGCTGGATACCAACCTCTCTCAGCTTCACAAACAGCTTCTCATTGTGGTATCAGCTATTCTTAATGTTATAGCAATACCCCACTACTCGGTACCAATTTCTGTAAGGGTTCTGTGAGAGAACACCCAAAGACAAGCAACCTAAGGGAGAAAGGGAGATTCATCTTATGGTTCCAGAGGGGAGGCATAGTTTCTCATGGCAGAGGCGGCATGGCTGGCTGGCCAAAGCTGGAGGAGGCTACATCATTTCAGACATCTTAGAAGCTGAAAGCTGCAGACTGCTTTCTGCAAAGGCAGACTTCTCCTAGAGATAGGGTGAGACTAATCCACCTCAAGGCCCACCCTTTGTGACTGCCTTCCTCTAGCAAGGCTCCACCTCTCAAGGTGCCACGACCTTGCCAAACATGAAATTGTGGGGGACACATTTCAAACCATGACAGCTATTTCTCCAGTTGTCAAGTAGTTTTTTCATTGTCTATCTATATTCTGTATAGTCTCTTTTATAAAATGTTTCTTTCAGCCTTGTGTACGAGTGGATAAGGAAACTTTCAGCCTTGTGACGAGTGGATAAGGAAACTGTGGTACATTTATACAATGGAATACTACTCAGCTATCAAAAAGGATCAATTACTGGAATTTGCCCGGTATTAGATGTTATTAGAAACAATTATATTAAGTGAAGTATCCCAGACCCAGAAATTTAAGCGCCGTATGTACTCCCTAATAGGTGTCTCCTAGTACCAAGCCCACCCATCCCACCTTGAGACACTCAGGTAAATCTATGTATTACCTACAGTAATTGTGAGGATTATGAATAGGAGGGATGGGGTTGGAGGGCCACACCAGAAACAAGGAGAGAAGTGACCATGTTACAGTAGAGAAAATAAGCCTCCATCAAGGACTGCAAGTAAGGTATGTGACACCTGGTTAAGTTCACAGTCGTTCGTTCCTGATCATTTACAACTAAGGGGGTATGATCTCAACAGAAGGGGAGGGCATATAGTCTGGCAGATAAAAAGTAACCATTTTGCAAATGGGTGATTGACCCCTCCCTCACTGAGGTTTCCTACTTTTATTACATCTACCCTTGAACGTGCTCTTATAATAAGACTCCAGTTTAACAGCTTTTTGTCTCTGGCCAGGGGGTGACATACAGTGCCCAGCAGGATGGAGTGAAGGGCATTGCAGGAGCAGCAAATCTGCAAAAGAAAATCAACAAACCACAATCCAGAACTTCAGAGACTCAATATCAACCACCTAGAGCTAGGCCAGACTAATCTCTCCCCATCCTGAAGCTCAGGGACATTTGCGGAAGAGGGGGCGGTAAGAGTGTAAGAGCAAAAGGATGGGAGGAGCAATGATTTGCAAGATACTCCACACAAGTTAGGGCCGAAGCAATCATAATTGGACTTTGCATGCCCTGCGCAATGTCCAACACACTATTGACCTCACAAAGTCTAGCATCTGCTAAAGGCACCAAGATCCTTGGAGGCAAGGGATTGGCAGCCACAGCAGTGTTCCTATGCTTAAGGGGAACATGGATATGGTTCAGGGAAATGCCACTGGGTCCTTGTACGTTATCGGAGAGGATGGCCCAGAGGAGAATCAGGCATGCACAAGAAAGGACTCTCTGGGAATTGGGGCAGGAGGCACTGGGGGATGGGGAGGGAAGGGTGAGGGGAGGGGTAGGGAGGGGTGAGGGGAGCGGGAGCAGGGGGTTCGGGGGGAGGAGGAGGGAGGGAACTGGTGTACCTATTAACTTTGTATGAGCTGAAATAATAATAAAAAATATATTAAATAAAAAAATCCACTAATGTTCTGTCGTAAGAAGCACAAATGGATAGTAACTTACATATACCATGATGAAATCTATCTTCAAAGTATGAGAAATATGTCCACTTACATCTAAATATTATAGAATTTAGACTAAATGTATGATCATTTTTGTCAACAAGACATATTCATTTATTCCAGGAAAAAAAATTGCCCTGGAAAGATGAGACTATAAACCAATATTTTAAATATTTGTATCCTTAAATTCCTCAAGTCAATTTGTCTGAGGGAACAGTCTTGTTTTCCTAAGAAGCAATCAGTTAGTATATTGTTAGCTTACCAATGCTTATTAAAAAGGTCTGTGTCTAGCAGTTTCAGGTTATTGTATTTCAGTGTTATACCTTCCCATGGAAAGTCACACTTTTGATAAGACCTTCTTAGTCTGATCTGACTCCTATTTGTGTAAACATATTTCCTACTTCCCCCTAACCATTCATTGGACTCCAGCCACACAGACATCCCTGCTGCTTCTCAAATAATCCAGAAATGGTATATTCCTACCTCTGGATTTTAAGCTTGCACTTGCCTCCATATATTCACATAATTCAGATACAAATTTGCTTTTATCCATAGCACCTATCATATTCATGGGTATATACAGTGTATTTATCTATCAGCCACTGAAATGTAAGTATCTGTAGAAAAGAAACTGTTTGCTATTATATTCTTAGTACCTAACAGCATTCAGAATAAGGTAGGTCTCCAATAAGTTTGTGAGCAATTGTAAATGAGAAGTGAAAGTGCGAAGATTGTTGTGTGGTATTTTCCCGCTTGGCTGCTGTGCAGCAATTTGAAACATAGTATCCCAGAGGAAGGCTCAGAAAATAAATGATTGTAAGTCTCAGGAAGTTCTTAAAACTAATAAGATTGAGGGGGAAGGCTCTCCAAGGTAAAGAAAATCAGTAAACAACTGCTGTGGCTCCAGACTCCCAGGCCAGCACAAGAGAAGCCCTGGGCAGCTGAGCAGTCTGGAGAAGACTCAGAGCAGCTCAGCAGCCCAGGAAGAGACTCTTCCGGGAGCTGAGCTAGCAGCAAGTCATGTAGACTGTTCAGGGTCTCAGCTTCTTTGCATCATTGCTGAGACTGAGCTGGGCTTTTTGATAATGTAGCTGCTTTTGGATTGTCTAGCATCTCCTCAGGAAATAAAAGTGTTATATAACGAGAATTCTCAACGGTGGACACTTGCTTGAAGCAGAAATTTTGTGTGGATTAGGATGTGTGAATGTTTCTAGCATAAATCAGACCATTAAGTGCAGCACTGTGCAAAGGTGATCATTTCTCCCTTTGCTACATAAAACCTTTTAATTTTCCCTAGCAATCAGGAATTAATAAACTATGGTGTACTAGCCAAATTCATTTTGATTCCTGCTTTAGTAAATGAAGTTTTATTGGATCCTGGCCATACTGATTCATGCCTGCACTGTTTGTGATTGGTTTCCTGTTATAATAGCACAGTTAAGCAACTGTTACAGAAAAAATAATTCTCCACAGAGCTTGAACTTGTCTTGGACAAAACAAAAGGGAAACAAGCAAAATGCCTTAATAGGTAAAAGAGCTTGCTTTACAAGCTCCAGGATCTGAATTCAAACCACAAGAACTCAGTGTAGAAGGAGAGAACCAACACCTGAATTTTTTGTTATGACCTCCACAAACACAATGTAGCTTGTGTATACTCCCACAGAAACACAAATACTAAATAAATGAATAAATAAACATAATTCTTAAAGTTTTTTCTGAATAATTTCCAATATATTTGGAAGCATCCTACTTCCTGGACAGCTTTCACGGTCCCACAAGGTATGACACAGAGTACCAGGTGAGAAAACAATAGTTGCTGTTCATTTAGCTGTGAATGCTGCAAATACAATAGCTGTCACTCTGTCAAGAGGTGATCATTGGTGCCATGTACCATGTAAGGTACCATGTAAGGTACCATGGTAAACCACTGCTTTCTGATTACAGTTAAGTCCCGCTTTTCTGTAAAGAGCACATGTCTGATACTATAAACAAAGTCAAGAACTGGTAGAAGGGGAGACCATAGGACCTAGGTGGAACAACAGGCTAGTTGAGCTAAGATTTAAGTATCAGTACCTGATAGGAAACTGCCATCTAATTACATCACTATATTCAGTGATCAAGATTCATCCTTTTGAAACGGGAGGTGTTTAACAAAGAGAACTATATCTGGTCAAAATGCAGGGACTAAATGACTGTGGACTGCTTGGTTCTACACAGAACATTAAAATCACCTCCTTCTCAAGGCTCATGGAACCTTGTAGGAAGAGAAAAGTGCCCTTTCCCCAACCACCTGGGACATGCGCAGTCCTGCAAGGACACACTGTGCCCTAGATAGACACCCCCTGATCACCCCCAAGCCCCAGGTAACCAACTAGTCCCAGCTCCTCCCACCAGCCAGTCAGAGCAGGCACTGCTCCAAGCCAACTAATTCAGTTCAGTCAAAGACACACAGAAATTGAAAGAAGGTCTTAAGATATAAAACGACAATGCCCAAGTCAAAGTGCAAATCCATGAGAAACAAAACCCAAGAAAACAAATCTCCCACTGAAGGAATTAACCCCATAATGATAAACTGCAACCAGAACAAATCCACGGAAAATAGCCAAGAAAGTCTGACCCAAGATAATGACTTTCAAAACATGATCATTACCATGATCAATATTATGAAAGAGGAAATCCAGGAGGAATTAAATAACCACATTAATCACTTTGAAGAGGAACACAACAAACACTTGGAGGAGTTGAGAAAAACTGTTCAGGAAACAAAAATAGGCATAAAGCAGTTAAAATAGACTCAAGCAGAGTTTAAAACTGAACTAAGAAGACAAGTTATCTTCACCCAAAACTCAACAGAGAGTCTTATCAGCAGAACTAATGAAGCAGAAAATAGAATTTCAGACCTTGAAGACAAAGTGGGAGTATTAACCAGCTCAATGGAAGAGGTTGTTAAAGCCAAAAAGATACTTGAGAGAAATATCCAGGAGATATGGGACACCCTGAAGAAGCCTAACATGCGTATTCATGGAATACCAGAGCAAGAACCCCAAAATACCACACCTGAGGAAATTTTTCAAACGATCATCAAGGAAAACTTTCCTCATCTAAAAAAAGAGAGGCCCATCCATATACAAGAGGAATTCCACACTCCAAACAGATATGACCAAAACAGAAGCACACCACGGCAAATAATAGTTAAAACACTTTACATTCAAGACAAAGAAATGGTGCTGAGAGCTTCAAAGGAAAAAAAAAAAAAGTCACTTTTAAAGAGAAACCTATTAAAATAAAAAATGACTTCTCAATGAAAACAATACAGGCAAGAAGCACTTGGAGAGACGTACTTCAAGTAATGAATCAGCAAAAATGTCAACCCAGGTTGATATACCCCACAAAATTATCCATCATGATCAAGGGAGAAAGAAAAATTTTCCAGCACAAAGACAGCTTGAAGGGATACATGTCCACCAATCAGGTCTTCAAAAACGCTAGAAATGATACTCAAGCTTGAAGAAAAAAACAAGCATGTCCAGGAGGACAGAAGGGAAGTATAATACCACCAAAACCTAAAAGCAAAACAATACACTTACAAAAGCCACTAAACAAAAAAATCCAGAATTAAAAGCAATTTCTCCATTACAGCATTAAATGTTAATGGAATTAACTTACCGATCAAGAGACATAGATTATGAACTTGGATTAAAAATCACAACACATCAACCTGCTGCCAACAGGAAACCCATCTCACCACAAAAGATAGGCACATCCTAAAAATAAAAGGCTGGTCCAAAATTCTGCAAGCTAATGGAACCAGGAAATAGGCAGGGGTAGCCATTATGCTATGGGACAAAGTGGACTGCAAAACAAAAAAAAAATCATAAGAGACACAGATGGATACTACATTTTAGTCACAGGGACAATTCACCAGGAAGACTTCACAATACTGAACATATATGCACCCAATGTGGGCCCCCCCACACGACATTCATTAAGCAAACCCTACAACATCTAAAGCGAAAAATCAATCCCAGAACGATAATTCTTGGGGATTTCAACACTGCCCTCTCAACATGGGATAGGTCAACAGGTCAAAAACTTAAAAGAGACACTTTGGACCTTAATCAAACCCTTACAGAAAGGAATTTACAGATCTCTATTGAACTTTTCATCCACCTACCAAAGAATACACATTTTTCTCAGCAGCACATGGAACTTTCTCCAAAATAGATCACATACTGGGCCTCAAAACGAATCTCCACATATACAGGAAAGTTGAAATTCTAGCCTATACCCAATCAGACCACCACGGCCTAAAGGTTGACATCCACAAAACAACAAGCAACAGAAAATACACTAACTCCTGGAAACTTAACACTATGATGCTAAGTGAGAACTGGATTCAGGAAGAAATTAAAAAGGAAATTCAAGATTTCCTGAAAGTGAACAATAATGAAAATAGAACTTATCAAAGTCTTTGGGACACGACGAAAGGTGTCCTAACAGGTAAGTGCACAGCTCTTAATGCCTACATCAAAAAAATGGAAACATCAAAAATAAATAACCAAACAATGCAGCTTAAAACTTTAGAGACGCTAAAGCAATTTGATCCCAAAAGCAGTAGAAGAGAGATTAGCAAAATAAGGGGAGACATATCTGAAATTGAGATTAAGAAAACTATAGAAAAAAATCAACCAGTCAGAAAGCTGGTTTTCTGAAAAAATCAAAAAGATTTATACACCCCTAGCTAAATTAACCAAAAGCAAGAGAGAGAAAACCCAATTAACAAAATTAGAAATGGAAATGGAGGTATCACTACTGATACCCAAGAAATCCAGAGAATTATAACGTCATATTTCAAAACCTTATACTCTGTGAAATTTGACAACACAAAAGAAATGGATGAATTCAAAAGTAAACACAATTTACCTAAATTGAATCAAGAAGTTGTGAATTATTTAAATAGTCCTATAGCATATGAGGAAATCAATGAAGTAATCTAGAATCTTCCCACCAAAAAATGTCCTGGACCAGATGGATTCAGCACATTCTACCAGACATTTAAGAAGCTAATAACACCAATACTCCTTATACTGTTCCATGAAATAACAAAGGAAGGAACACAACCAAATTCCTTCTATGAAGCTAATATCGTCTTAATCCCCAAACCCAATAGAGATATACTTAAAAAAGAAAACTATAGACCGATGAACACAGATGCAAAGGTTCTCAACAAAGTCTTAGCAAGTCAGATTCAAAAACATATCAAAATGATCATTCACAGTCCATTTATACAATGGAATACTACTCAGCCATCAAAAATGATGAATTAATGAAATTTGCCAGGAAATGGATGGAATTAGAAACAATTATATTGAGTGAAGTATCCCAGACATGGAAAATTAAACACCGTATGTACTCACTAATAGGTAGATCTTAGTACCAAACCCACTTAGAGACACTCAAAGACAAATCTCTGTAATACATACATTAATTGCAAAGATTATAAACAGGAGGGGTGGGGAAGGAGGACCCCGCCAGAAACAGAGGGGACCATGTTACAGCAGAGAAAATAGGCCACCATCCCATCAAGGACTGCAAGTAAGTAATGAGACATCTGATTAAGTTAACAGACGTTCCTTCCTGATCATTTCCAACTGATAGGGTACGATCTTACTAGAAGGGGAGGGCATATAGGCTGCCAGAGAGAAGGTAACCATTTTGCAAATGGGTGATTGACCCCTCTCTTACCACGGTCTCTTACTTCTATTCCATCTATCTTTGAATATACTCTTATAACAAGACTCTAATTTAACAGGTTTTTATCTCTGGCCAGGGGGTGACATCCAATACTCATCAGGAGGGAGCCAAGGGCATTGGAGGAGCAGCAAAACCGAAAAAAAAAATCAACAAAACATAATTCAGAACATCAGAGACTCTATATGAACCACATGGAACTGGGCCAGCCTAATCTCTCCCCATCCTGAAGTTCAGGGAAATTTGCGGAAGAGGGGGCGGTAAGATTGTAAGAGCACAAGGATGGGAGGAGTCATGATATACAAGTTACTTCACACAAGTTAGGGCCGAAGCAATTGTAACAGGATCTGCATGATCTGCGCAATGACCAAGAACATATCATTGATCCCTCAAATTCTAGCATGGACTAAAGGAACTAGGATCCTTAGAAGCAAGGGATTAACAGTCACAATTATGTTCCTATACTTAAGGGGAACATGAGAAAGAGTTCTAGGAATTGTCACTGAGTCCTTACACCTCTTCAGAGAGGAGGACCCAGAGGAAAGTTTGATATACTCATTTAAAGGATGCTTCAGAGTTGGGGGAAGGGGCACTGAGGGAAAGGGAGGGAGGGGTAAAGAAAGGGACAAAGCAGGGAGGGACCAGGGAGGTGCAGAGAGGGGTGGAGGGAGGAAGGAGACAGGGGTTCCTATTATATTTGTATGAGCAGAAAAATAAAAAAAATAAAAATAAAAAATTTGGGAAATAACTAAAATAAATTACAAACTTATTCAACTACATTATCAGGAATCACAGGATAATAATTTGAACCATGTATGACTTTCACTTTTATAATTGATATGATTAACACTGTGCAATTTAAAGCTTCAATTGCTAGTTTGACAAGAAGAGATTGCAAGAAGAAAAAAAAAGATCATTCACAGGGATCAAGTGGGATTATCCCAGGCATGTAAGGTTGGTTCAATAAATGTAATT
This sequence comes from Typhlomys cinereus, assembly GCA_023101885.1. Classification (NCBI taxonomy): domain Eukaryota; kingdom Metazoa; phylum Chordata; class Mammalia; order Rodentia; family Platacanthomyidae; genus Typhlomys; species Typhlomys cinereus. The sequence goes on along the minus strand of JALPQD010000158.1, from coordinate 3,720,740 downwards.
CACCATACAAACCAGTACAAAATCCAAAACCACACGATAATCTTGATAGATGCAGAAAAAGCTTTTGACAAGATCCAACAGCCCTTTATGATCAAAACCCTAGAGAAAGTTGGAATGGAAGGAACCATTATCAATATAATAAAAGCATTATACAACAAGCATACGGCAAGGACTATACTCAATGGAGAAAAACTTGAAGCATTCCCACTTCGATCAGGAACTAGACAAGGCTGTCCACTCTCACTACTTCTATTCAATATTGTACTGGAAGTCTTAGCTGGAGCCATAAGACAAGAAAGGGACATAAAAGTGATTCAAATCTGCAAGGAAGAAGTCAAGTTATCTCTACTTGCTGATGACATTATTTTATATCTGAATGATCCCAAAAACTACACCAGGAAGCTCCTGGAAATAATACAGAAGTTCAACAGGGTGGCAGGATACAATATATAAGTACAAAAATCAGTGGTGTTCCTGTATGTTCAGAATGAAAGAAGTGAAAAAGCCCTGAGAGAAACAATCCCATTTACTATAGCCCCTAAAAAAATGAAATACCTTGGCATAAACCTAACCAAGGAAGTAAGAGACCTTTACCATGAAAACTTTAAAACCTTAAAGAAAGAAACTGCAGAAGACACCAGAAGGTGGAAAGACCTCCCATGTTCCTGAATTGGCAGAATCAACATCATAAAAATGACCATCCTACCAAAGGCAATATACAGATTCAATGCTATACCAATTAAAATCCCAAAGCAATTCTTTAAAGAAGTTGACCAAACAATCTCAAAGTTCATATGGAGGCACAAAAGACCCAGGATAGCAAAGACAATCCTGAGTAACAAAAACACTGCTGGAGGTATAACCATACCAAACCTTAGTCTATACTACAAATCCATAGTTATAAAAACAGCCTGGTACTGGCTCCAAAATAGACACACAGATCAAAGGATAAGGATTGAAGACCCAGATATAAAACCACATAACTACAGCCATTTGATCTTTTGCAAAGGGGCACAAAAAAATCCAATGGAAAAAACAAAACAGCATCTTCAACAAATGGTGGTGGCATATCCACATGCAGAAGATTAAAACTGGACCCATACTTGTCAGCATTACAAGAATTAACTCCAAATGCATCAAGGACCTGGATATAAGGCCAGAGACTATAAAAACCATATTTGAAAGGGTAGGGAAATCCCTGGAGCTGATTGGGCTAGGCCAACAGTTCCTAAACGGCATCCAATAGCACAGTAATTACAACCAACACTCAACAGATGGGATCTTGTGAAATTAAAGAGCTTCTGTTCAGATAAAGAGATTGTAACACGAGCTCAAAGGCAACCCACAGAATGGGAGAAAATCTTCACTAACCACATATCTGATAGAGCTCTACTGTCCAGAGTGCACAAAGAACTTAGAAAACTAAACACCAAGGAAACTGATGGCCCAATTAAAAAATGGGCCCTGGAACTTAAAAGAAACTTTACCAGGGATGAAATTAAAATGTCTAACAAATATCTGAAAAAATGCTCCACTTCCTTAGCCATCAGGGAAATGCAAATCAAAACTTCCCTGAGATATCATCTCACCCTGGTCAGGATGGCAAAAATCCACAATGCGAACAACACCAAATGCTGGAGAGGATGTGGAGAGAGGGGAACTCTCCTACATTGCTGGTGGGAATGCAGGCTCATATAACCACTCTGGCGAGCTGTCTCGTGATTCTTAAAGAACTTAAAAGATTGAAATGCCATATGACCCTGCTATTCTACTTTTGGGAATAACCCCCCATACCGCAAAAATTCATCCTGATAGCACAAGCACTGTTTACAATAGCAAAGTCATGTAATCAACCCAAATGTCCAACAGTTGATGAGTGGATAAGGAAAATGTGGTACATTTATACAATGGAATACTACTCAGCCATCAAAAATGATGAATTAATGCAATTTTCTGGGAAATGAATGGAATTAGAAACAATTATATTGAATGAAGTACCCCAGACACAGAAAATTAAGTGCTATATGTACTCCTGAATAAGTGGATCCTAGTACCAAACCCACTTAGAGACACACTCAAAGATAAATCTTTGTAATACCTACAGTAATTGCAAAGATTATAAACAGGAGGGAAGGGGAAGTGCCCCACCAGAAACAAGGAGAGAGGGTAATCATGTTACAGCAGAGAAAATAGGCCACCATCAAGGACTGCAAGTAAGTAAAGAGACATCTGGTTAAGTTCACAGACTTTTCTGCCTGATCATGTGCAACTGATGGGGTATGATCTCACCAGAAAGGGAGGGCATATAGGCTGCCAGATAGAAGGTAACCATTTTGCAAATGGGAAACTGATCCCCCCCACCGTGGTCTCCTACTTTTATTCTAACTGCCTTTGAATATACTCTTATAATAAGACTCTATTTTAACAGCTTTTTTATCTCTGGCCAAGGGGTGACATCCAATACCCATCAGGATGGAGCCAAGGGCATTTCAAGAGCAGCAAAACTGAAAAAAAAATCAACAAGCCGTAATTCAGAACATCAGAGTCTCTTTATCAACCACCTGAAACTAGGCCAGCCTAATCTCGCCTCATTCTGAAGCTCAGGGAAATTTGCAGAAGAGGGGGCAGTAAGATTGTAAGAGCACAAGTGTGGGAGGAGTGAGGATATGCAAGATACTCCACATAAGTTAGGGCCGAATCAGTCATAGTAGGACTTTGCATGACCTGCGCAATGACCAACACATTATTGACTCTTCAAAGTCTAGCATGGACTAAAGCCACTAGCATCCTTAGAAGCTAGGGATTAACAGCCACAATAGTGTTCCTATACTTAGGGGGAAACATAAGAAAGACTTCTACGAAATGCCACTGAGTCCTTACACCTCCTCAGAGAGGAGGACCCAGAGGAAAGTTTGAATGCACATTAAAGAATGCTCCAGGGATGCGGGGGGAGGAGGCACCTGGGATATAGGGAGGGAGGGGAGTAAAGGAAGGGGAAAAGGGGAGCAGGAGTAAGGGGGTATAGGGAGGGGTGGAGGGAGGGAGGGGAATGGTGTACCTATTAAGTTTGTATGCGCGGAAATAAATAAAAAACAAGGAAGAGAAAATGGCAAAAAAGTAAGAGCCTAAGGGTTGGAATTGGTGTGTCCATGTAGCATTCTCTGGTCAGGACAGGTCTATCACACCCAAGAACTCACTGTAGAGTGTAGCCGAATCCTTCTGGGCCAGTCGGAGGGAAGAGGGGCCTTGTGGGTTTGAGGCCAATGGGCGAGCCTGTGGTGTGTTCGAGGCTAATGGGTGAGCCGGGAAAGTGGTCACGATCCAGACCCCGGGAGTGAGTCAGGCCAGAAGCAGCACACAGACTACGAGTTGGCTGCAACAGCTTTACTCAGGAAGTGTTTGGGCTTATATAGGGTGGGGGGTTCAATCAGGTGTGGCCACCCCTCTGCTCGGAGGAGGGGGGGAGCAGCCACCAATCATTTAGCTGTTTACTGGGTGTCCAGGGTAGATGACCACTTCCCATTGGTTGTTCATCCATCCTTCCCATTCGTTGTTCATCCCTCCTTCCCATTGGTTGTTCATCCCTCCGCCCACTGGTTGTCCATCCCTCTGCCTGTATGCTTCCTCGTTCAGGCTTGTCTGTAGCCAGACCTCCTGGATTGGGGAGCCTGGGCTAGGGCCTCCCTGAATCAGTAGTGCCACAGTAGAGGTCTACTTTCACAAGACCTGCACAATAGTTGCTTAATCAACATTTCACCATAAGAGGGGGAAGATCTCAAAAGGTAGTACGCTTCCTGAGAGATAATTTAAGAATGTGCCAGACAGGAGCAGGGGAGCTGCTTTGTCTAACTATTTATCCACTGATAAGTCATCCATGTCCCAGAAAGTACTCAGGTACTTTCCAACACCGGCATCCCAGAGGAAATCCAGTAAGTTACACACAAATGTGAAGATAAGAGGGAGAAGAGTGGGAAAGGAGTCAGTATGAAGTTGAGTAGAATTGACGGGTAGGATTTATATATGAAAGAATAAAAATATTTTAAAAAGTACAATAAAACAATGGTTTCTGTGACTCCAACTATGGACTAAGTGAAATACATTGCTTTGGGGCCTTGAATAATAGCATGGAATTTGGCTAACAATTCATAATAATATAAGTTGAAATACTAATTTTGCCAGTTATCATCTATGGAAACTTGTATGCTTCATTGGTAAAATAGGCATTATATTAGCGCTTGCCTCCTCTCTTGTAAGAATAAATGTTGTCTTGGAATATGACTCTTACCTCATAGCTTTCCATATAACAGAGCACATGTAATTTAATCCACAATTTTTATTTCTCACTCTCTGGTTATTTCTTGCCCTGTGCTTCATTCATTATTAACACTCAACTGCTGAGTGTTCCTGTATTCTGCAAGGCATTTCCTGCCCTTGTAACTTGCTTACTGTTTTCAGCTTTCTGAAACACATATTTGAAAACTTTCTTGCTTTTGCGGACCTCCACTAAGACTTTCAGAAAACTTCATGAAAGACCTCAGTATTGTGTTTTTCCACAAAGACACTGGTCACAGAGTACACTTGACGTTTGAGTCCTATTTCTTGGGACTTCGTGTATCGAATGAAAAAAATGTAATTTCTGTGTACTTGCCTAAAAGTTTCTGATGGCAATGGTAGATGAGGGGAGAGAGTTCTTACATGTATGACTCCTAATGCCTGGTGAAGCACCAGAAATATAACTAGTGGTTTTGATTCGCCCTATAAAACATCTATTATTTCTATCCACGTATACCTGTTGTTTGTGTTTTATGTGATAGGAGAGCACTGATAGTGGCCTAGATATTTTTTAAAGGAGTGAAAAGGAGAGAGGTACCTGACTTCAAAGACTATTCCAAAAAGCTTTATTGGTCCATAGCAGACCTCAGGAACAGAACACTCCATTTTCCACACAGGTAGCTGTGGTCATGTGAAATAAGCAATGCACTTTTCCTGATTATATTCAGTAACTTGAGTCTCATTTCTGCCATTTTCCATGTAACTTCAGATTGTTATTTTACTCACCCTTGGTTCCTTATTGGAAACCTGGGGAAAATTTTCCTCTCATAGATTGTGATGAATCAAGAGGTGAGCTTAGTAAAAGTTCTGAAAAACTGCACACGAAGCACAAGTCATTTACATGGACTTGTTGTCATGGCTCATTGTACACAGAGCAGGAATAAACCTATCATTTCTTGGTTAAAAATTTTTTCATTTAGTAATGACGAAGCTAGTCTTATTTGTAGCTTAGTCCCTCAGTTTAATGCAGGTTGTAAGAATTTGCGTGACATTAACAAAAACAACCATGTTGATCCAATGATATACTATTCTCAAACAATGTTCGCCCACGAAAGTCATAATCTGCTTATCTATAAATGACTTTTACAGATTTTACTTTAGAGTATTAATTTTCTCTATCACGCTCAACACAGGATAAGGGTTGGTAATTATTTCTTTTGCCATGTAAAAAATTACAAATGAGGCCATTTAAAAGGTCACATATTTATTATCTTGGTTTCTCTGAGTCAGGTTCCAGTTCTTGAGTGAATTAGGTTCTTCTCACATTTTCATAAAGGTACTAACAAGGTGCCAGACAGGGTTACATATTTTCGAAAGTTATGACTAGGAAAGGATCTGTATCCAAGCTTCCTGAAGCCATTTGCAGAATCTTTTCCTTGAGGCTGTATTACTCAAGGGAGAGAGATAGAAATAGGTGCAGATGATAGATAGATTGATGGATGGATGGATAGATAGATAGATAGATAGATAGATAGATAGATAGATAGATAGATAAAGATTGAGAGATTTTTGGCAAGTACCAGGATCACCAATATCTTATCACCTTTGTCATACTAGAAGGTTTAAAAGCAGTCACAGGTCCAGTCATATGCAAGGGAAGATGACTGAATTCCATGAGTACCAGTAGAGGTACAGATCATTGGAAGCATTTCCAAGTCTGTTCACCATTCTGTGGAATATGATCCTTGTGACTTTCTCCAACTTTGCTCTGCCTTGTAAAGTTTTTACTGCTTCTTGAGACCCCAATAGCCTTTCAGTTCGCCCATGCATAAATTCATTGATATGGAAAAGCCCTCATGATCCAGTCACCTTCCAGAGGCCTGGGCTCTGAACATCACCATGTTGTACATCAAACTTCTGGAAGATGTTTCAGAACTAAACCATAGAACACTTCATTCTTTCATTGAACACTCGAATATGTGGGTGTATGATAGGGTATAGGTTCCACGGGATGATAGACTTTAGAAAACAGATGTTTTTGCCATTGACATTCACACTTGTATCTTTGAATCTCAAATAGTACCCAACATAGAGAAGATGCTTTATAGATATTTGTGGAAGTACCAAATTAATGAACAAATGGATCCCTATACTTTCCATGAAACTGTTTTAGATTATGACAGCATGTGATGCATACAGTGCAGCATTTTATACATGGAAACACGATCAACACTTATCTTTTTAGTGATAATAAACTTTAAATTAATTTAAAGTCTTTCACAAGAATTATGGGATTATTTTGAACTCAGTGATAAAAAGTAGTTCTTACACTGGAGCCCACTGATTTTTATGAAGTGAAATCTATGACCAAATCACATTTCTATGACTAATTATTTGAAAATAGAACTTTCAAGTTGACATGTTCTAACATAATTACAAAAGCACTTGCTCCTGCTTCTTCTCCATTTTTTTTTCATTTTGCATGAGAAAATTTTTCATCTTCATTCTGATAAGTTATGTCCTGCGGTAACCTGTAATCACTTCCATCTGTTAAAGAAAATTTCTTGCGTTATAGAGCTATTATGGCTTTAGGATTCTTGGTTTGAGTATGGAAAAATAGCACCTCATGACTTTGGCAGAAATTTGTCCTGTCTATAGACAAATTCTGATGTCAAGAAGCAGGTCCTTGTTCAATTCTCACATTAAGAAAAGATTCTACCCTCCATGGAGTGGAGAGTGAAAAAAAAGAAACAAGGGAAAGAAAAGAGAATGTTTGGGATGCTAAGTAGTACATGAAGAGTTTTATGTGCCAGGATGTCTGGGGAAATCGGTAACAGGATGCCTTCTCACAGCTGCTAGAGCCCCTCTGATGAGAAGTCTTTATGGAAAAAAATAGGCAATCAACATTCTGCAAAGGATGACATTTTCTATTAAATTATCTCCACTTTTTATATAACACAGCTGCAACAGCTTTATGTGGCTTTTCCTAATGACACCTCATCTTACAAGCACACAAAGTAGCAAAACAGTTGTCAACGGTTCTCTCTAAATTCAGTGTTCCAGAGTAACAACTTCCCTTTTCACCTGAAAGTTCCCAGCCATCCTCGACAGTCCCAGATGCCTCTGACAAAACAAACCACTACGATAAATATGAAGTACAGACCATGCTGTGGGTTTTTCAGAGTGTTCTCCTAATATACACTGTTGTTCAAAAAAAATGATAGGCTGAAGATTCATCATTAAATATTTGGGACAGTGTCTTATAGGGTCAATCCATAAACATTCACTGAACAAAGCAGTAGTTAATTAACATTTGTAAGTTTTATTTAGTTAAAAAGAAAGATAACTTTGTATTTTTCATGTCTTTGCAACTTATATTCATATTAAATGGATCCATTGTAAATCTCTATTTTTTCTAGGTGCTCTGTCTTATTCTGTAATAAACTATTCAGTTTTTGGCAGATGGTTGCAGTATCTCAGAGTAAACATAATTTTGACTACATAGAATACAATAATTTTCTATTGACAAAATGACTGAAACTCATGAAGAAATTGCCCAGACTTACTTAGATTAAGCACTTTGTCCATGTATCTGATGTTTCTTATATTAAAGTGTTGACTACGGGGTTGGAGTATGTAGGTCAAAAGGAAATGTCTTGCCTAACATGCATGAGACCCTGGGATGTATCTCCAGCACCCAAAAATTTAAAATAAAGTTAAAAATAATGTATATTTGAAATTAAGAGAATACATCAAGTATGCCTCTCTTTTTCTATTTTCTTTTTCCCTCCCTCCTTCCTTTTCCTCTCTTCCTCTTTTCTTTCCTCTTTCCTTCATTCCTCCATTATTTCCTTCATTCTTTCCTTTCCTGTTTATGCTGGACATCAAACCAGGACCATACTCACATTAAGGAATTAATACCGAGTTATATCCCCACCCACCACATGCTAATGCTAATTTTTAATATTCACAATATGATGTAATTATATAGAAACATGTCGACTAGAAGGCATATTTTCAAATTTGGCTTGTGATAGTTAAGCTGAAAGGTAAAATTTTTTTGTCCCCACAGAGCGTAACATGTTGAGTAAATGCAAAATAATGATGAGTATGATGTACTATAGCATAGTTTTCAATGAAAGAAATCTTCTTTAACTATAATGATAGTCTAATGTTTAGTAAACCTATGTTATCTTTCTGTTTATGTTGCTTTCAGGAACCTCTACTATAGTCTCCCAAATCAGTGTCCCCTTTTCCCAAAAGTATTCCTTTGTCACTGACTTTAGTTATATATTTGATGTGCCAATCAGTTATGAGGAAGCTCAATACAAACAGAGACTATGTTGTTGTCATCAGTGATTCTCACTATGTAGTTATGTTTTTGACACACTGAAATCAACTACAAATATTTGTTGGATAAATAAAAGAATAGAACCTTGCCAATGAAGTTTAGCTACCTGATTTGTTTTCAGTATCTATGTATATCACCTGTGTGAGTACATATACCTCATTTTTTGATGTCATTTTGCTTGGTGCTTATTTTTGCTATTATTTTTTTTTGTGATGCTGAAAATGCAATCACATAACTTCATGCATGCTGGGAGTGCTATACAACTACTCCATACTCCAGCTTCTTTTTCTTTACTATTTTAAGTAGTCACAGAGTTGATTACCTTTACCTATGAAATATATTTAATAAAATAATATAATTATAATTAGATGTATTTAATATACCATTTAAATTGATACCAAAAGGGATTCTGACACACAGTGAGATGAATTAGCATGCTGCAAAAAAGAAGGAAGAATGTCAGCCCATGTTGGTTGATACGCCAGTCTTGAATTCTAAAGCAACATTTTCTTTTTTAATACTTTCATATCAAAGCCTCCAAATTGTAATATTTGTGATGTTCATACATCCCTAATTTGTTCCTATTCTGTTTAAAGTATTTCATATAATCATATATTATGAAAGGCATTATTTCCACTGTCATAAGAAACAGAAAATTTCATTTGTTTGCTTACTGGTATCTCACTATTTGCAGCTGTTATTATGGAAAAGCTGCTTTGGGAAATAGCATCATTTAGGCTTTGTGGTAGAAATGAAAGCTATGCCACAGGTGTGATCTGATTCTGAGCCCAGATAACAGTGGCTCCACTTTAAACCATCATATCAAAAGTCTGTATTTAACTGACAACAATATTTACTACCATATTGGGAAAGAAATGACATGGGGTAACCAGTCACAAAATATATTAATATGATCAAAATCAAATATTGCATTCCTTCTTTATTGTTTTCCTTTCCATGTTTGAGTTACCTAGAGTCAAATATAGTCTGAAAACAATGTATGGAAATTTCTGGAAACAAAGCCCACATCCATATACCTTTTATTAAAATACATTGCTGGAATTTTTATAATTAGTTAATGATATTAATTTAAAAATTTTATTATTTATTCAATTGTGCCTCTGTGTGTGTGTGTGTGTGTGTGTGTACAAGTGTGTGTGTGTGTGTTGCGTGAAGAACCACGAGCGAATTCAGGAACCACCATGGACCGCCTCCACTTGCACTTTTTTTAGTATACCTAATTCATAAAATAAATATTTATGCTATGGTCACAAAGGAAAAGGCAAAGTGCACCTGCTGTTCAAAACTGTGCTGGTTAGTCTTCTCTGTTGCTGTAAGACACCACTCAGGCTCAAACAAGTAGAAAAAGCAGAAACATATTCGACTTATAGCTGAAGTCATGGCAGATGGCAGAAGCTGGAGGAGGCTTAGATCACTGAAGATCACGGAGACTGAGAACTGCAAAACTGCCAACCACAAGAGCCGACTAACTGAAGCTGGGTGGGGCTGACCAACCTCAAGACCCACCCCCTGTGGCTGCCTCCCTCCAGTAAGGTTCCACCTCCTAAAGGTGCCATGACCTTCCCAAACAATTAACAATTCAAACACATGAGCCTGTGGGGAACAACTCACATTTCAAGCCATGACAGATAATACCTGTGGTTTCAGAGACCCATTTGGACTCTTGTCATGTGTCCCACATGACAATTAGGGGCTACTATACTGTGGTGTTGATATTTTAGAAACAGTAATATCTCCTTCAATTTTTGGTACAAATTAGTGTTCTTTCAGATGGTAAAGTACAATGATAATAAAGAAAGAGACAGGTCAATTAAATACCAACTATAAGGCTGCAATGCAAAATAATTGTCTTACTCTTTTCAAACGGGATCGCAGAAACACACTGGAAGAAAGACCCATTTTATAAAAGGGAAGTAACTGTTATGGAGCAAGGAAGGACTCACTGCCTTGTTGTCATAGTTAGGCACAGATGTCAACTTGACTGTTGAAAGTTTGAGCTTTGGGCACATTTGTAGAGAATTAATGGTTGAGTTAAGCCCAATGCAAACCTGAAAAAGAGATTGTCTAGTTGATGGGGAAGGTCCAGCCCATGGTGGGTAGGTCTAGGCCCTGAACAGGTGAATAAAATATTGAGAGCCAGTTGAGGAAGTTGTCATCCTTCTGTACACTTGGCCAGACATGCTTGGTCTGGCAAGTAAAGATCTTCCCTCTCTCAGCCATTATGTGGTGATGGTGTGGCCAGTTCCCTTGGCCCTTGTGTTAGTATGTCCTCTCTCATCAATCTGGACTGAGAACTGTAACTGGAAAATTGAGAGAATAAACCCCTTGTTCCCTTAAGCTGTTTTATGGTCATTTATAAGCAACCATGCAGGAGAACTGCAATAACTGTATACATAAGAACCAAAACTCAACCACTAAACTTTTTCACAAATAAATGTCTTAACATTCAACTGGTCAGGAGGCAAGGAACCTTAGTTTACCCAAATTTGTGTTCCCAATCATTTGGTAGTTGAACAATTAATTGTTAGGAAGGGAAAAGAATGTTTTTTAATTAGATGTCTTTTCAGCCTATATGGTTATTTCAGAGCTGGCTTAGTTACATACCTCACAGAGAATTCTGAGTTTGTGACATCATTGGTAGACTTTTGCTATTCATGTACATTCTAAGAGCTGTTTCTAACACCTACAAATCACTAGCAGAAAGTCTGGAGGTCATCTATTGAACAATGAAATGAATTGAGAGTTTTGTAATTTGTGGAATCCATGTCTAGGCATCTCCAGACCTTAGTCTACATCGGCAGAACAGTTTTAAGGACTTACCATGTAAGTATGATACAAATTTATTTGAACCATAAGAAGGAAAAGGGGTAGGATTTCCAGGGATGTCCCTAACTATAACCTGGACAGTTAGTATAGTTAGAGTGGAAATGTGGATAGCATTCAAAGGAAAAAACAATGTTTTGTGACAATATGTAAGTCTCATTAAGGATATTCATTTCTTCCTGATCCATTCACTGACTATATAAATCAGTGTTGATAACTGCATATTGATTCTATTACTTTACCTCAACTGGGAAATGAAGGCGGAGGAGGCAATCTTTCACCATTATAGCAAATGGAATTTGAATGATAGTTTTTTATGTGTTTTTTTCAGGGTCCCTTATATCCTACAGGGATAACCAAGATTGTCTTTTGTGAGGAATCAGGTTAAGGATTCATCAACAGTTTGTACAATATTTTATCCAGGCTATAAAATGTGCAGGTTGAATTAAATAATCTGGAAAATGTCTTTCAACTCATTATGCCAAATGACTTGCTTCTCTTATTCTACTATTATACTACCTAATGCGTCTGTAAACCAGAGTGCTCTCTCTGCCTGATAAGTTTTGCCTTATAGTATCTAGTCTCCTATATTATTAGCTCTTACACTAACACTTCTTGAAGACTGATCTTAAAATCCTTATCTTGTATGAAATTCACTAATGGAGATATGTCCTCCCCCTCTCTCTCCTTTAGGCTTTCTCCTTCTCTTTCTCTCTGGTCAGTGTTTCAACTCTGAGAACATTTTGTATCTTTCTATTACTCAACAGATCTGTTTATTATGGGATAATGGTTACAATGAAGTAACAATTTTTCAATAACATCATGTGTACCAGTGTCTTGACAACCTGATTTTCCTCCCACCTACACATTATCAACCTTTTAAATTGGGTAAAACTAACCTTCACTCTTCTCTTTACAAAGATCTGGCTCTTTGTCTAATCCAGACCATTATTGGGTATTTAATTTTTGCTACTTTTTGCTTTATCTTTATAGAAAAAAAAAAGTATCTGTTTTCTCAATCTTATTGTCCTAAAACTTTTCATTCATGTAGAATACTAATGTGACAACTGATAAAGTTCACAATTTTTGTATCTATGTTTTAATAACTTTAATTTCATCAAAAGATCTATTGAGAATGAATGTCAAGCCTTGCATTTTAAGAATTACTAAAATAGGTTTCTCTCCATGTGTTAATTTAGGATCACAGGGACAAGTTTAAAGGAACCATATTATGTATAGCATGATGTGGCACATTCTTCAGTAAAGAGGAAGTAAATAATTTTGTATGGCCAGAGTATGGTCATATAACAAGCAAAGTACCTTGAGGGGATATAGGCACATTTTACTAGAGAGAAGATGAGAAGGGGTTTTACCGCAAAAAGGTGCAGTAAAAAAGTTTCAGAGCTTTATTGATGAGTATTCTTGAAAGCAGTAAGTGGTCCGTTGCATCTTGTAGGCCAGACTGTATGGTGGGATGCACATAAGTTGGAAAGATAGACTGAGCACTGATTGTGGAGAACCTCGATAATAAAACCTTATCTAATTCTGTCAAACTGATTTGCTCATTTTGCACCAAAGGCAAAAGTACTTATTGTAATGGAAGGTCTTTGGATCCTCCCATACCAACTGGGTCTTGAAACTCTCCCTCAACTTTTCTAGGCAGTGAATAAGCCGTGGTTCCAGAAAATATACCAGATATGAGTGTTTGCTGAAGAACATTTAATTGTAAGTATGTATTTTAAATCTTTTATTTAAAAACAATTAGAAATTCTCAGGAATCAGTAAAGAATACAAAACAACTCAAGTTCCCATTCCTTCAACTTCCCCTAATAATGACACTTTTTGGAATTACAGAATATCAAACAAGGAAATCGATATCACCTCATCGGCATTAACAAGAATACAAACCAGGTTAGTGGTCGATTTCACACTGGATTTGATTCCCAGCAAAATACATGCAAACGCAACCACATTCGAAGTAATTAAATGACAATGTATATTTTTAAAATAGTTCAGTTTTTCATTTTTGGTCATTTTATAAACTTACATTTTGTGAACATGTATATTTTATGACAATATATTTGATTTATATTTATATTAATAGAAATATTACCTTAGTCAAAACTGTTACCAACCATGCCCCAAATCAATTTCTTCATACTACCTTCTTGTATTTGCCTTCATATACCATCCACTTCCTGTACCTTCATTTCTGTAGCTTTGTCATTTCAAGGAAGTTGTACAAATGGAACAGATATGTAACCTGTGAAATAACTCTACTAAACATGAGGCCCATGCAGTCTATTTGGACTGCATATATCATTAGTCCAGTTTGCCTTATTGTTCTATAATATTCTGTCCTATATAGTACTAGAATTTTTCCAACTATTTACACATTGAAAGATATTTGAGTTTCTCCTAATATTTTATTATAAACTAATTATGAATATTCAAGTACAGATTTTCATGTGCATATGCATTTTCATTTAAATCATTTAGCAGTCTGATTACTGGGTCACAAATACATGCTTAGATTTACAAGAAATTTCTGAAACATGTTTGTAGAGTGCCTGTGCCATTTGCTATTAAAACCTAAAATGCAGGGAAAGTCCAATTACTTTTTAGTATTGATAGCATTTGATATTATCTCTAGTTATATTTTAGTTTTCTAAAAAGTAATACAGAGAATTCATTGAAGGGTCCTCTTACTAGATCCGTGGTTAAACCAAAGTGACTCTTGACTTTCATACAACTATTGTTTGGCCTCTCTCAAAAACTTTAGATCGTATCGGTGCCTTTTATCTTTTGTGTATGATTCTCATGATGTCAAATTGCCTTACAGTTTTTTTCTGTTGATAACATGATTCCTCCCAAAGTTAGTCCTCCTATGAGAAAAGAAATGCTTTCTTGTGTCATTCATCAAAGAATTTTGAAAGCTAAAACAGAGCTCAGCACGTGGTAGGCTCTCAATAAATATTGACTGAAGAACTGAAAAAAAGTAGGTAGCATATTTCATTGTAGATTTCATTTTAATTAATTTTTTTCTCATTTTATACTAGAAAATAGCAAACTGGTGAGTTTCAAGAGTTATTAACCTATTGGAGATAAAATGTCCTTTCAGATGCATAGTTTTGAAAATAGACTGTCTTATCTATTTCCTACCAGGGTACTTCATCATACAAACGATCTCTTTAAAGAAGCTTAACTTCCTTTTTTAGCAACATCTGCTCGCTTCTCGCTCCACCTGCCACCACCGCCCTGACTCACTGCTTACTGCACAGCTCTGTCGCCTGGCTTCCCGGATACACCTCGGATAATTTGTAACTCTCACAAAATGGCAGACTTGAACAACTTGCCTAAGGTAGTCAAAAGACGAGTGAATGCTCTCAAAAATCTTCAACTTAAATATGCACAGATAGAAGCCAAATTTTATGCGGAAGTTCAGGAACTTGAAAGGAAGTATGCCGTTCTATATCAGCCTTTATTGGATAAGCGATTTGAGATTATTAATGCAATTTATGAACCTACGGAAGAAGAATGTGAATGGAAATTAGATGAAGAAGACGACATCTCGGAGGAACTGCAAGAAAACACTAAGGCTCAAGACCCTAAAGGAATTCCCGAATTTTGGTTGACTGTTTTGAAGAATGTTGACATACTCAGTAACATGATTCAGGAGCGGGACGAACCTATTCTGAAACACTTGAAAGATATTAAAGTGAGATTCTCAGTTATCAACAAACCCGTGACTTTTTTCTTAGAATTTCACTTTGGGCCTAATGAATATTTCACAAATGAAGTGTTAACAAAGACTTACAGGTTGAGGTCAGAACCAGATGATTCTGATCCCTTTTCTTTTAATGGACCAGAAATTATGGATTGTGCAGGGTGCCAGATACATTGGAAGAAAGGAAAGAATGTCACTTTGAAAATCGTTAGAAAGAAGCAGAAGCACAAGAAGCGTGGGACAGTTCGCATTGTGACTAAAACGGTTGCAAATGAATCTTTCTTTAATTTTTTTGCCCCTCCTGAAGTTCCTGAGAATGAAGATCTGGATGAGGAAATTGGAGCTATACTCGCTGCAGATTTTGAAATTGGTCACTTGCTACGTGAGCGTATAATCCCAAAATCAGTGTTATACTTTACTGGAGAAGCCATTGAGGACGATGATGAAGATTATGAGGAAGAAGCATATGAGGAAGGGGAGGAAGAAAGAAATGAAAATGATCGAGCCTATGACCCAAAGAAGAATCAGAACATCTCGAACTGCAAGCAGCAGTGAGAAACAGGATGACTATTCCTTGGGTACAGCCTGTGCTGTAGTAGCCTAACAACTGTCATGTACTTAACAGCCTTAGGTTTCTGTATTCTCTTGTAGCTTCACTAAGCTTCTAAAAGAAAGGAAGTAAACGTGTTAAAGACCAATTTGTTCTACCTAGCATTTTTGTGTCAAGTATGTTGAATGCACAGTTCTCTCATGCATGTTCATTTATTGCTGAATTTTGGTTCTTCTGGAATATTCATCATGTGGTTACTGGACTATTGCTACAGAAATCAACAACTGCTAAACATATGTTTTTGTGTGGCTATTTTTTTTCCTAAAGAACCAAAGTAATTTTCAGCTGGTAGTAGGATGGGTTTAAGTCTGCTTTGTTACTTGTGCTTTTCACTACATTGTTGCAGAAATACAGTACTTATACTAAGACAATTCATCATTTAACAGGAAAATTGTGCTTAAGAATTTCCAGTAAGAATGATTTGCAAGATACTCCACACAAGTTAGGGCCGAAGCAATCATAATTGGACTTTGCATGCCCTGCACAATGTCCAACACACTATTGACCTCACAAAGTCTAGCATCTGCTAAAGGCACCAAGATCCTTGGAGGCAAGGGATTGGCAGCCACAGCAGTGTTCCTATACCTAAGGGGAACACGGGAAAGGGTTGAGGGAAAGGCCACGGGGTCCTTGTACGTCATCGGAGAGGAGAGCCCAGAGGAGAATCAGGCATGCACAAGAAAGGACTCTCTGGGAATTGGGGCGGGAGGCACTGGGGGATGGGGAGAGAGGGGTGAGGGGAGGGGGAGCAGGGGGTTCGGGGGGAGGAGGAGGGAGGGAGGGAACTGGTGTACCTATTAAGTTTGTATGAGCTGAAATAATAATAATAATAAAAAAGAATTTCCAGTAAGATCAAACCCAGTAACTGAAATTATTAATGGATTTTTATATTTTACATATAATTATTCATAATGTGCATATTAATCACCACAACAAGATGAATACAGCCTAGATTTTTCAGAAGTTAATCTGATTCTGTTTAACTGTGTGGTGAAATTAACCTCAATTAACTAAAGATATTTTCTTTATGGTAAGGTCTATAGGGTCTTGTCTACCTTCTGTTCTACTGGAAAGGATGAATTTACAGCATTTGATGAGCCTATTCCAAGTTTTTTGTTGTTTGTGCCTGTTTCTGTTTTTGCAGCCTAAAATAAAAATATCAAATACCATTTTAGTTCTCACAAGATAATGTCTTAATTTCTACTGATTTAAGTTATTCCAGAGGGTAGTTTGAGTTGAAGCCAAGTGCTTTAAAAAATAGACAAACATGAAGGTTAAATTTCATTTTTCTTTTGGTTAAAACTAAAAAAATGAGTCCTAGAACTCTACGGTTTATTCTAATTCTTATTGCTTAAGGATGAGTAGTATGTCATTTACCCATGCTTCTGTTTACTATGTATTATTAAGAATGGGTAGTACTGTTTGTTTAAGTACTTCACTGATATGTTAAGGCGTAGTAGGTTGAATCTCAGAAAAATTGGACTGTTTGTATCACGATGTGATATTCAGCATTTTGTTCACACCAGGCTTTGATAATAAAACTGGAGAAATTTTAAACACCTCTCTTCTGGATTTGGCCAGACAACTTTTTAAGGTTTTCAAGTGGCTCCTACGTAAGTGAGAGATGTGAGATCTGTGAACTATTGCAAAGGGTCCCAGAGTTTTGTTTGTGTCAAGATATTGCAGATGACCATATTGTAGTCAGTCCAGAAAGTGCTAATAAGGCCCAGGAGGATGCACTGAGTGAGACTGGAGAGCTATGTTTAAAATACCTCAGGCTGATCACTGTTAATTTGGGTTTTGTTTTCTTTGGACAAGGTAGATTAATTGGATTGTAACTAGAAGAGAATTTAGAGTTCTTGGAGTTAATAAAATTTACAATAATTTTATCTTTGGAGGTAATAGTTTTCTTTTTGAAAATTTATATTAAGGTGAATATATTTGTGTAGAACTATCCATACTTCTTTCTAAGATTTTTAACCTAACTACTAGAAATCCTTAACCAATTAGATAATATAGCTTTTTCCCTTTTATTTTGAAAGTGATACCATTGCTTTTTTTATTAGACAGTTTGTGCTTTTTGTTTTTGGTAATCATAGTTCACCTACACAGCTTTTTCTGAGCATTAAAATTAGTAATCTAAAGATAGAATCCCATTTTAATGAATTTAAAGAACTAGCAAAATCATTGCGTTCCATTCCTTTAGGAAATAGCTATTGCCAAAGTGAAGAGGCAGATGTGCTTCATCTTGTTACATCTTGGGATGTGGTTTTCGAGGACTTGTTTTCTTCATACAGGTGGGGTTTCAGGGATGTCATTATTCATCTATGCCATTCTTCAGTCCCATAATTGTTCCATGCCATTCTAGAAGTTTGAAATATATAGTTTTGAAATCCTTAATAAAATTGGATCTAATTTTATGAAAAAAATAAAGAAGCTCAACTTATTAAACTTGTCTTAATGAAATGCAATTTCTGTATTATGTCTAAGCACAAGATCTTTGCCTAGTACTAGGATCCAAGATATTTTCTAAAAATGTCATAGTTGTATATCTTACATATTTAAAATTATGACCTACTTTGAATTTTATAGCTACTATAAAGATTGGATTTTGTGTGTATAAGTATGAGTGAATGAGTGTGTGTGCGTGTGTGTGTGTGTGTGTGAGTGATGTCCAGCAAAATTTGTTTAAAAAGAACAATTATTTGTCCTCCACTGAATTGCTTCATCAAAAATCTTTTGGGAATACTTATTTTGCTCTTCTTCTGAAGTTTGATCTATGATTAAGCAACTGCCTAATGCTCCTGCTATCATAGCTAAATTTCTCTTCTATTATGTCTTCCCTACCTTCTCAAATCATGAAGCCAAACAAATTTTTCCCTTAATTTCTTCTCCCATGACATACTGACTTGATTAGCATAGTTGTATAGCTAATCATAAGCTCAGACTTTTGTCCTTTATTCTTTTTTCAGAACTGCTTTAACTGTTCTAGTTAACTTTCTGCTCCATAAAAATTTTAGAATGTAGTTATAACTCTGGAAAAAGTATCTTGGACTAAAATGAATTATGCTAAAATTATAGATCAACGTGTGGAATATGGATCTTCCTTTTTTGTATAATTATGACATTATGCTTTTAATTTTGGTTTCCATGTTTGTTGCTAGTGTGTAAAAATATAACTGATTTCTGTGTTTTGATATATCATGTGACTATGTGGAGTTTATTAGGTTTACAAACTTTTTATGACTTTTTTTGCCAATTTTTTAGATTTACTCAATTTTCCACGTAGATAATAGTTTCTTTTGAAAGGAGGGGTAAGTTTCTTCTTTTTAATCTTAAATCCTTCATTTCCTGTTTTGCTTTATTTTGCTAAGTAGATCTTTTTATACAGGACAGAATAGGACAAAATCCTTGGGTTTTTGGTTTTATTTGTTTTTGTGTTTTAGCAGAGCCTCACTTCTAGCTCAAACCCTTCTTCCTCCTGCCTGTGAATACAGTGGAAGCAGCTGTCTAATACTGCTGCTATCAAGCTGAGTTTGCCATCATGTCTTCCCTACCTCCTCAAACCATGAGGCCTGTCATGGTTTGAAATGTGTCCCCCACAGTCTCATGTATTTTGCAAGGTCATGGCACCTTGAGAGGTGGAGCCTTGCTGGAGGAAGGCAGTCACAATGGGTGGGGGAGGTGAATTAGTCCCACCCTACCTCCAGGAGAAGTCTGCCTTTTGCAGCAAGCAATCTTGCAGCTCGCAGCTTCTAAGATGTCTGCAGTGACTTCGCTTCCTCCAGCTTTGGCCAGCCAACCATGCCACCTCTGCTTTAAGAGACTTTTTCTCCCCTCTGGAACTACCAGCTAAGTAAATCTTTGGTTCTCCTTTAAGTTGCTTGACTTTGGGTGCTCTTTCACAGCAATAGTTAAGTGTAACCATTACAGAAATTGGTACCGGGTAGTAGGGTATTAAGATTAAGAGATTAAGAACATCTGGTACCACAACGTGAATCTCTTTGTGAAGCTGAGAGAAGTTGGTACCCAGCAGTATGGCCAATGCTGTGATGTGGCTAGTGTGCCTTTGGAACTGTTTGTTGGGAGAAATATGGAGAACTTTGGGACTTTGTGCTGGGAAAGTCTTTGCATCTTGGTATTGGGGCCAAATGGGCCTTTCTCTTCAGGGCTCTGGGGAGAGCATTGCCATTGTTGCAGGGAAATAGTCTTGACCATCCCAATGTTGTAGGGTCCTTGTGTTCCGGAGTTGAAGATTGAAACCAAAACATGTGCAGAGGATTAAGGTAGAGTTTATTAGAGGAGAGAAAGATTGGAACTCATGGGCTCCAGACGTGGAGTGCCATGAGGGGCTAGGATGCCTGGAGAACTCACGGGGCCTAGGCATGGAATCCATGAGGAGGGGAGTAAGAAACAGACTCATGGCACTGGAGTACCATGAGGGGCTAGGGCACCAAAGATGGCTGCCAGGGCCAGGTGTATTTGTACACCTAGACAAATCCGGGAAACTGGCTTTTTCCCATTGGTTAATTCCCATTGGGGTCCAACCCAGTTGCTCTTAGGCTCAGGTGGGCTAGAGGTCAAGTTGTTTGATGTGCAGAGCTCATCTCCGTAAGGTAATCCTTTCATAGGGAAGTTGGCCATCTTATCTCTGGGAGGAGTCAGTTCCTCAGCAAGAGTTTCTTCAGGGTGGTTCCAGCATTGGGAGATGACCTTCAGGAATTCCAAAGATCTTCAAAGACCTTGAGAAACCCATCCCAGCACGGCTGCTCTAATCCTGCCTCACTGTGAGAGATGCAGGCAGTGGAAGACCAGCTTGTGATGGTCCAGAAGGGAACAGAGACTGTGTTTGCAACTGGATGAGTGACACATGGAGCCAGGTGTTGGCAGAGTTTAGTGAAGTTTTGCCCTGGTCCTGAATGCTTGTCTGAAGTTAAACTGGAGTCCATGGCAGAGGAAATTTCAAAGCAATGTAGTCTTGACAATGTGATATGGCTACTTTTTAGTTGTCTTCAGAGTTATGAAAAAGAGCTAAGAATCAGGTGGGAAGAAGCCAAAACTGTAAGATCTAATGATGAAAAATACAATGTCTAACTTAAAGGGTTGAACCAGGAAGAAGCAGAGAACAAAATGGCTGTTAAAGAGATTAGCTCCATTTGAAATCAAAGCCCTCTCTCAATTTGGATAATAGGAGAGGCCCTAGCTTGAGGGCAAGATCCTCAGAGAAGGCTCCCACCCAAAGAATGCAAATCCTTTCAGAAGAGGAGAGATAAAAGGTGGAGTTCCAAAGCAATAGTTGGTTTCTCCTACAAAGCAACTGCCAGGACTGAAAGAGATGGTAAGCATAGAGAAGCAGAATCAGCTGTGATTCAAGGGGGCCAGTCTTGGCAAAGTCATCCACGTGGTTCTGGTTTTAGAGGCATCAGTGATGCAAGAGAGAGGAGATTGTGGAGTCCTCTTCCAAGATTTCAAAAAATGATGGAAGAACAGGTAGCATGTGGCAGAAAGTCTACAATTTACAGGCCCAAGAAGGGCAGTTTGTGCTGTGGAGTTAAATCCTGGTTTGCCATTGAGAAGTAAAGATGTTAGAGATGCCAGAGACAATGTGTGGGACATTTGCCAAGGAGAGTTGTATATCCTGGGAGGAGTCAGCTCAAGAGAGCAACATGTTCTATGGGCAGCTGCATTGGAGTGGTGGAACCAAAGCCCTTTAGAACTGTGATGATTTCAAGAGAGGCTCACCTGTTGGACTTGGAGCTACAAGATTTGGAGTTTGTCCTGTGGGTTTTCAGTCTTGTTATGGAATGATCTTTCCTGGATATGCCCCGATTCCTTCCTTTTGGAATGGGCATGTTTATTTTGTGCCATTGTATGTTGGAAGTATGTAACTTGTATTTTGATTTTACAGGAGGCTTTGGACTTTGGACCTTTGGACTGGGTTGGGACTACTGATGTACTCTACAAAGACTTTTAAACTTGGACTGAGTATGGCTTACATAATGAGATGGCAATGAGCCTGTGGGGGCCAGGGGTGGAGTGTCATGGTTTGAAATGTGTTCCCCACTGTCTCATGTGCTTGGGAAGGTCACGGTACCTTGAGAAGTGGAGCCTTGCTGCAAGAAGGCAGTCACCAGGGGTGGGCCTTGAGGTGGATTAGTCCCACTCTACCTCCAGGAAAAGTCTGCCTTTTGCAGCAAGCAGTCTGCAGCTCTCAGTTTCCAAGATGTCTGCCGTGACTTAGCTTCCTCCAGCTTTGGCCAGCCAACCATGCCACCTCTGCTTTAAGAGACTTTTTCTCCCCTCTGGAACCATAAACTGAATAAATCTCCATTTCTCCTTTAAGTTGCTTGACTTTGAATTCTCTCTCATGGCAATAGTTAAGAGTAACCATTACAAGGACAAACAAATTTGTTCCTGCTAGGTTTTCAGTGATGAGAAAAGTAACTAATAGATCTTCCACTGCAATCTCCCACACCACCACCCATTGAGAAGGAATATTAGAAGTTTCTACTTGGAAAGCTCAGCTAGGAATTTTCCGTTTAGTTATTTACTTTTCCTGATGGGCTGTCATAGTGAAAGACCCCCGTCTTTCACTCAGGAACGAGGCCACCGAGAGAAAGACCAAGACCCTTCTCGCTGCAATAGCATGAGGTTTTATTTAACGACGCGCCGGGCGGCTCCAGCTCCAGCAACCTCTCACGCAGGAGAGACTGAAGCGGCCCCGAGCAGCTCGGGCAAGGGGTTTTTAAGGGGTCTTGGGGTAGGGGGGGTTACTTAGCTGAGGAATTTTCTATGACCTTTACAGTCATTGGTCTCCTTATCCACAGGTAGTTGGCTTGGTTTAGCATCAGGCATGTATTCCCTACTGAGAAATAGGCCTTAATATTAATGCAAAAGCAGTTGGTTACTCCCATACCTTACAAACCACTATTGAATTGCTGTTGATCTTGCAGTATTCATAGCTTGGCAAGGGTGTTGATTGCTACTTCTCCCTGTAGTCTCAATTATACTTTTTGATTCTACGGGAAGGGTTCCTTTTAAAATAGTAATGAGAGGAAGGAAAAAGAGTTCTATGCCTCCCTCCTTCACTTGCCCACTTCTACCAAAATTTATATGGAAAAAGTTTGGTTGCTATCACAGCTTACAAATATTTCAACCTCATTCCAAAGAAGCTAATTTGATTAGACAAAACAAAGTCCTTAAGCATATCTTTGAGAAAAATGTAAAAAGAAAAGCAAATATTCACTAGCAGATTGGCATCAAAATTATGAAGTATCTCGAAAGTACAAAGCTTCTATAAAAATAATTTTGCTTCAAAATTGTCAGGTTCACAATCATATTTTTTCTTCATTTTGGTATTCCTCAGAACATTTTTATGCCCAAAAGATATTCAATAATAGTTGAGGAAATAGTATATGTGAATTTATCTGTTTAATTCTCAAAAGTTGACCAAAAGTTACTATTTTTAAAATCATTGGGAATCTTTGTGTAGAATGTAGTGGTTCTGCAGATACTTTATGGGGTTTTTTTGGGGGGGAGGGGTTGGGGAGCCTAGTAGTTTCCTGAGGATGGGACTTAGAGCCTTATGTAAGATAGGCATGCAAGCTGCAGTTCTAGCCCTGGCATGTAACTTTTTAAACATACAGTTTTTTCATTTGCAGTGTTATACCAAAGTAACTCTATCATTCCATGTATTTTTAGTATTCAAAATTTTAAAATGAAGGTAATATACTGGAGACATGACTCAGGGGTTAAGACTGTCTAATAAGCAAAATGTCCTGAGTTTGAATCTCAAATACCACATAAAAAACACCAAGCAGAAACTGCTATGGCATATAATTCTGGTCCTGGTGGGCAGAGCCTGGGAAATCCCAAAACAAAGCAATAAAGAGGTAGAAGCAATCCAAGACAATTCCTGAAGTCACCCTTAGTCCTTCACAGGGACACACAGTGTTCTCTCTCTCTCTCTCTCTCTCTCTCTCTCTCTCTCTCTCTTTCTCTCTCTCTCACACACAAATAATAATAACAATAACAATAATAATAATAATAAAATGAAGTAGCAATATCTATTACCTCACTGGACTTTTGGGAGTATAAATGGCATATATGTCACTTGCCAAAAAAAATGCTACATGCCAAGTATCACATTCATTCAGAGTTAGAATACAGCTTTCCCAAAGTTAATTGAAGATTAAAATCATCTTCAATCTTTCAGTTGACTTTCTCTGGGAGCCACAGGCTAAGTGACATAAGCAGCAGTTATGCTTATTAAGTTTTCAGGTCTAGACAAATTAAAAGTTCTAGTTTATACTATATTATTTATGCCCTAAGAAATTTAAGTTATTTCATAATATCCTTGATGACTTCACTGCAGCACTCTGGGAAATCTGTTCACATAGATTTGAAATCGTGGCATTAAGAGAATGAAAATAAAATATACCTCTTCTTTAAAGAAGAATTCGAATCTAGCAGTCTAGACTGAAGTCTTGTAAATCCTTTTAAAGAAATACTGCCAGAATCTGTGGAGAACATAAAAGTGTGAAAATGGGGAATGTGAATATGTAAGTGTTAACACTGCAGAAAGCATTAATTGGCTAATTATTCTTGAGTGGAAAAACAACAAAATAAAGAAGGGAAAAGAAGAGAGAGAGACACTCTTCAGTTAAGTATGTGATGATTAAGGTTGTAAACAGTTTGTTAGTAATGACTATTAAAAGGACAATGATTTTGGATTAGGAATACAGATAATGTAGATGATTATGGAAGTAACGGAAATGCACAGATTAATTTAACAGAGAGAACAATTTTTGAATAAGATTAGAGGCTTCCCTGTGGGATACATTTCAACATTCCTATTGAGATCATACTCTTGTCATTCTTCTACATAATAACAAACTGCTAGAGCTGGATCTTATGTAACACAAGATAGTAGACTTTACTTTGTGCTCTCTGATAGCCTCACTGAGACTTTGTTCAAAGCTGCATTGCAATCTGAGGCTCTCTCGCTCATGCTTTCTTCAGTTGCTTCTCTTTTCACATAGGTTGGACCTGAATTCAGGTCTAAAACTTCCATTCCAACCACCGTCTTTTGCTTTTTCTCTCTTTGTTCTTTTCAAAAATTTTCTCCAAATAATCTCTTACATTTGTAATTACATCTTGAGTTCAGTAATAAAACCGATGAGATTGAGGTTATTTTTTTCATTTTACTCTAGTTTTAGTTGAAATAATTCAAATAATAATACCCAATAGCCACAGTTGATCTATTGATTGACCAAAAAGATCTCATAAGTTCTCTTGGGGTATATTTTGAGTGAGATATTGAGAACCACATTGTTGTGTAATGAGAAATAAGTATGACAGCCTTCCCTAGCACATATAAAGGGAAACTTTTCGGTTAGTGTCTTGGTCTCCAAACTACATTTCTGTAATAAATATCTGCCCTAGGCAATTTCCTATTTTCTTCCTCACTCTTTCCCTTCCTTCTCTTCCTCTTCTTCCTCCTTCTCCTCCTTCTCCTCTTTGTTTTTCTTTTGAAACAGGGTCTTGTCAAGTAGCTATGGCTGACCTGCTTCCATTCTCCTTTTGAATGCTAGGATTACAGGTGTGAGCCGTGGCAGGGAATCCTTCCAGAAATGGGTTCAAGAAAAAAATGAGACAGAAAACAACAGCAAAAACTACCAGGAAATTTTGTTATAAATAATAATAGAGAAATTGTGCAATACTCACAGGACTCATACTCAAACAATGGACTCATACAATTCCAGCTGACAGTTGATCATACCAGGAGAAGTCATATCAACATCTTAGTGAACTATCCACAATCCACCCACCACAAGAGCAGAGAATTAGGGTCAGTTAATTATCAGCTTGCTGCCAATTTTGTCAAAAATACTAAACAGCTTTGTCCAGCCTGATAGTGTAATGTAACATAGCACTCCTAAACAGTCATTTTCTTTCTCTTATGAGAAATATGCTATGACATAATATGCGTACATCTGTTTAGTTGCTATTTTTTGTGTTTTGTTTCTAAACTGTAAACTTCAGAAGAGAAGCAGATTATACATTACTTAGACATCCTAACACTTAGAACAATTTATTCAATGCTAAACAAATATTTGTCAAACAAATTGATTCAAGTAGCTCCAATATTAATTTTCTTCAAGTCTGAATCAAGTGGGTCTCATTTTAGGACCATTCTCTAGCAGCTTCAACTTTATTTCTCATTAAAATCCATTTTTTCATTGTACAAAAGAGAAGTAAAAGTCCTAAGAGGATTCAAATAGTCAGGAATATTTGGTTTAAAATGTTCATAAAATCTTATTTTCTATACCATTTTAGAAATTCCTTAAGGTAAAAATCCCATATAGTCAAAAATATCTTTGAAAGATTCTTTTAAATATACAATTTCTTATATTAATTGATATGCATGGAAGAGTTTGCAAGCCATTGAGCTATATTAAAGAAAAGAACAGTCTGAAAGTCAATGTGTAGATGTGACATTCAAACTAGTTTTTCTTTAAAATAAATATCAAATAAGTCATTGTAAATAAGAGATGAGAGATTTCTGATGTCTTCATGCTTCCTGTAAGCTTCATTCCATATTTTTTATTAAGTCTTTATCACCATGATTTGTACTAGCAGACTTACATATTGTGGGGATTTAACAAGATATGCAGAATGAGCATCTATCTGAAGCCCTGAAACATATTGGGTGCTAAGAAAAATGTTTTCTAGTTTTTAATTTATACTTTCTCTGGTCACAGCAGCAAGAAAATATATAGAAGAACCTAAAAATTCCTGATAATTACACTTTTCTAAATTACTCTTTCTTTATGTGACTCCATAACAAGTATTGTCTCTGTTATTGGATACAAGCTTCAAGCAATCACTGTTTTGGCAGAGCCAGAAGAGCAGGGGCTTCATAATAGCATGAAGTTAATTACATGAATGGAATTTATATTTGCCACAAATAAAAATACTTTTTTCTGATTTTTATAGCAACTTGTTCAGAATATTTTATAGCAACTTGTCTTTTGAATATTTTATTTATTTACCCCGTGTGTGTGTATGTGTCCATGTCCATGTCCGTGTCCGTGTCCGTGTCCGCGTCTGCGTCCGTGTCCGCGTCTGCGTCCGTGTCCGCGTCCACGTCCGTGTCCGCGTCCGTGTCCGTGTCCGTGTCTGTGTCCCTGTCTGTGGAGGACCAAGGGTGACATTGGGAATCATCCTGGATCATTTCTTCCTCCTTCTTGCTTCACTCTGAGATTTCCCAGGCTCTCCCACCAGGGCCAGAAGTGCAGGCCACCTCCATTTCTGCCTGATGTTTTTCATGGGACCTGGGATCTGAACTCAGGTCCTTCTGTTTGCAAGACAGTCTTAATCCCTGACCCATCTCTCCAGCCCTCAAAGTTCATTTTGATGTATTCCACTCATATATATTAGTGAATTACAGCAGTTAAAACTGAAACAATTAGTCCTTATCTTTCCTCCTCTCCACAGACCTTATCCTGATCCTGAAATTAGAAAAGAAGTGGGAATCCTTGGGAGGAGATACTGAAACCTAGGGCCAGGTCAAAGATACAACTGGCATTGTTTGCCCCATTTAAGAGACATTCTTCATTTTGACTTTTCCAACATTCTTGTGATATTTTATGACTGGTCTGGTACAACCATCTGTTGCTTAGATGCTATTGTTTCTCTCTGATTTTCTCCATTCCTGAAATTGTCTCAAGATACAGATGTTTAACTTAAAGATCACAAATGAAAAAGTATATCTTTTTCCAATAATAAAGACACAGACAATTTAAGAGTTTGAACACTCACTAAGCTGCAAACTGAGGAATTGTAGATGGTCTCTCATTCTGCCTCCATATAACTTTGTGATCAAGAATCTCAAAGCAGCAGAAACATTTGAGAGATTGTTAGAAATAAGCCTGCCTCATCATGAAACGGCTCCACTAGATCCTCTGGGGTGTAGGCATTACCACCGGTGTTTCAGCAAATACTCTATGTGACTTTTATGTAAGCTAAAGTTTAATAATTCTTGCCCTACACTAACATAGGCAATTCTGTAACTAGCACTGTGTGTGTGAAGGAAGAAGGCACAGTAACTGAACAGAAATCAGGCTAGACCTTACAAGCCTACATAGTCTGATTCAGAGACAACTTCAACAGTGTTATTAAACTACCTCTTTAAAATCTAGTACTTAAAACATCCTACCATGAAAGAGTGGAATTTGATAACTCTATTTCGCTGTGGCCCTAAAACCTACAATTAGTATGACATCTGTGTGTTTTTTGTTATTCTTTCTGCTGCTCATACAACCAGCTTAAGGGAAAAAAAGAGAGATTCAGTTCTTGTAGATAGACTTTCAGAAAATGAAGTGTTCTTGGTTTCAGAACTGTGGGAATATAAGGGAAGTTACTTAAGGCAGATGGCCACTGGAGTTGATGTCTGACCCTGGTCCAGGGTAACTGTATAGAAGTGCAAATTTCTCAGAGTGGGTCTTATTAGACAGTGTTCAACCCCAGCAGTGGAGAGTGTTGTGTGTCTCAGTCTTGAGAGAAAGTTGGAGATTCAATAGTACCTATAATATCTCCCACGGTGTCATGATTTAAACATGAATTGTTGCTCATAGGCTCATGAGTTTGAATCTTTAGAGGATGTTTAGGAAGGCTGTGGCAACTTTAGGAGGTAGAGTGTTGCTAGAGGAAGGCATGTCACAGGAGGTGGGTCTTGAGGTTGCTTAGCCTTGCCCTGTTTATGTTAGTAGTCTGCTCTTGCAGTGTGCAGCTTTTGCTTTCAACCTCCATAATGGATGTGACTTAAACCACCTCCAATTTCTGCCATAAGTCATGCCTTTTCTGACACAATGGACTGTGTCTCTGGAACCATAAACCAAATTAAATCTCCCTTTTTTCCCTTAAGCTGGTTGTATGAGCAGCAGAAAGAATAACTGAAACACATCTTTGGCGATCTAGCCCCTCATGGCCCTGTAGTGCCATGAGTCTCTTTCCAGCTGCCTACTTCTCTTGGAGGCTCCCTAGCCCCTCATGGCACTCCACGTCTGGAGTCCATGAGTTCCAACCTTTCTCTTTAATAAACTCTACCTTAATCCTTTAAATAAAAAAAAAAGAATAACTGAAACACACAGTATTAATCTTACTTTTCAAACCTGCCAGCATACTTATATAAACTACATATCAGAGTATGCCAAAATACTCTCTTGTCTGCTGCTCAGAAAATACACCTGCCCGTTATGGGTTAGTTCTTTACACATCAATTACACAATCTCCTACAGATTTGCTCAGGCTAGCCTTAATTATATAATTCTTCCCAGGTGTTTCCAAATGCTCACCTGTATCTAATTGGAACATCTCTTTTGGAACATTATCAGAAAGATGTAACTGAAGATCAATAAGATGCATACTTACGGCTAAGATTTGATGTCACAGAAGAAAACAGAAGTGTTGGAGACAGTGCAAGGAGACAAGGAAGCAAGCAAGAAGTTTAAAACTAATCAATAAAATAGAGTTACTGAAAAGAAGAGAGCAGTTATAAGAGATCACTGAGTTCCAGAAAGTGATGTTACCCAAATACAAATGTTTTTCTGAGCTTCCCAACCAGGCTAGTGTCATTAGCAGGAGGGAAGTCATCTTGGGCCCTAGGGGAGGTCTCATTCCAGTCCTCAGTTGAATCAGAAATAAACAAATTAATGATTATAATGTAGCCTAAGTGAAAAGCCACTATTCACAAAGACTCCTGCTTTATTTTCTTATATGAAAGAAGTATGTTATTTGGCTAGAAACCTGGCATCAGGAAGACATTGTAAACCAGTTTGAGAAAATCATCTTGAGAAATCTCAATCTCTCTCTCTCTCTCTCTTTCTCTCTCTCTCTTTCTATATGTATGTATATGTTGTGAATTAATTAAAGATTTTGCACATGCTAAACACATACTTCATCTGTAGCCCAAGCCCTGACAAATGATTTTGTCTCACTATTTAGTTGTATTAAACCAATATCTTAGGAGTTGTTTGCTGTAATATAAAGGAGTGGGATCATTTGGGGATTTCTTTCTTTTTTTTTTTTTTTTTCTTAATGCTCTTTGTTTTAGCCATTTAGGTCTAGAGTCACAAAACCACACAAAAGAGTATGAAATACCAACTCATGTATTACATTTTAAAATTTCAAATTTGAATTTAGAAAAACTTAAGCTATAGATTTATTTCTATAGATATTTAAAAGAAAAGTTATCTGTGCAAGATACTCCACACAATTTAGGGCCAAAGTAACCATAATAGGACTTTGCATGACTTGCGCAATGACCAACATATCATTGACCCCCCCCCCAAAGTCTAGCATGGATCATAGGCACTAGGATCCTTAGAGACAAGGGATTAACAGCTACAATAATGTTCCCATTCTAAAGGGGAGCCCAAGAAAGGGCTCTGGGCAATGCCACTGAGTCCTTACACCTCATTAGAGAGGAGGACCCAGAGGAAAGTTTGACATTCACACTAAAGGATGCTCCAGGGATTTGGGGGGAAAAAGGAGGGCACTGCGAGAAAGGGAGGGAAGGG
Source organism: Typhlomys cinereus (assembly GCA_023101885.1). Lineage (NCBI taxonomy): Eukaryota > Metazoa > Chordata > Mammalia > Rodentia > Platacanthomyidae > Typhlomys > Typhlomys cinereus. Next base: position 3,690,354 of record JALPQD010000158.1, on the reverse strand, counting down.
GGTGAAAGGAAGGGGAAAAGGGGAGACGGAGCAAGGGGATCCGGGGAGGGTGGTTCCTCCAGTGAAATTCCAGCAGTAGGAGATGGCTTTCAGGTTCTTCAAGAACCTTCAGAGACCATCCCAGCATGGCTACTCTAGACCTGCCTAAACCACACAGGAGTCCTACCAAAAAAGTCCAGAAGGCTCAGGAATGGAACTGGGAATTGTTTGGGATGGGAAGTTGGCCTTAAAAAAAGGGATTTTAGTTTATAGAATATAAGCAACATTTGAAATTAATCTGACACCCTATCTTTGATTTGTAGCAAAGGCTAGAAATTTTGCAGTCCTGTGCTGTGGATATGGTCTGACTGAATCTCCTAAGGTTGACATGTTGAAATTTAATACCAAATTCAAATTATTAAGAGGGTGGAAACATAATATGACTGGGGTGTCCCCAAAAATCTGCTGTTCTTTATTGAAGATACTATAGAATTCAAAGGTACCCCTTTGAGAACTATTCTGAATTCCCTGGGCAATTGTCATTAACAAGTGATATAAAAGTGAAAACAAATTTGCATTTGTTTTTCTCTTGATAATATGATTACAGGGGATCCACTGCAAATAAGAACTAATAACTATTAATAAATTATAATCCTACTATGTGTGGAAAGAAGTGTGTAAGACAGCTGAATCTTTATCTTACACAGTGGAAAGACCAGTATTGAAAACAGGAAAAAAATCAAGAACCAACCATCGGAATACTCTGTGTGAAGATGAAAAGCACCAAAGTAGTTAGAAGTGGTTGCTTTTTTATGAACATTAATCAGCTTGTGGAGAAAAAGAATTTAGAAATGTTTCTCTTTAAAAACTCTGATCATGTAAAATTGCATGCAAATGCTTAAAGTAATTTCATGTCCACCCAAATTATAAATGGCCACCAATGACCACAGGCTTAGAAAAAATAGATGGCCTCTTTTATAGTTTTTTCCTTTGTAATTGATGAAATAATCTTTGTATGTAACAAGTGAACCATACATTACTTCCCTACTTGAGTATGTTGTGCCTATTATAAAAAGTCTTTATGGAGATGAGAGTAAAAAATTGGGGATTTAAATTATGAAGACTTTGGGTGCTTACAGATAGGAAAATAAGCCTGGTTGTGGAGATTGTAGCAAAGAGGGTCATTTTTCATTTATTGGAAGCTGACAGCATTATCAGTATGTGACAAACAACTGAGTTTGATTAACTTCACAGATATAAATGGTAGGTTTCCTTTTTATACCAAATAAATGACTCAGGTAAAAGAGATCAATATTGTAGTGCATATATCTGTGAATTTACACTTATCCACTGTGTACTCAATCACAGTGTATATACCATTTGATTGACACTGTATCTGAATTTCAATACACATTCACTGCTGCTATTGAACCCTGAGCATTTTTAACAAAAAATAAAAACTTTTAATAGAACTGCACTTCACAGTTTGACTCTGTTTACAGTATGAAAACCTTTATAAACCTTAAAGAAACATGCCATATCAACGTTCAGCCTAATCTACGGCTTTTGAATGAGTCTATGTAAATTATTTAAATAAGGCTTCATGCATTCAAAATATTACTTTCTTTTCATTAGTGGTAATATTTTAAATAAAAAAGCAGTGCTTTGCCTCAACAAATTCTATTTAACATGAATGAAGATTGTATGAATCATTGAAAGGATGATATCTCAAGCAATTCCCCAGATCTTCCCTACATCATTTTCTTCTGTGACCATCACAATTATGAATTAAACTTCATTTCCCTCATGGGGTAGGTGGTCTCAATGAAGAGATTAAATGTGTGACTTGCATTCAGCCTTAACTATAACAGAAATTGCTGTGGGTCTCAAGAGTTCTGGAGTTCTGAAATGACATTTGAGTTAGATCTTAAAGGAAGTCTTCATTTCTTGATTTTTCACTGATTGTCATATGGATCTTTTAAAAATGTGATTCTTTCTAAAGTTTTCTTTTTAAATATTTTTAGATGGCATGTAGAATAATGAGTTTCATTATGTCAAGTTAATATATATGTGCCACTCATTATATTTAGCTCCAATTCAACATTTCCCTTCACACAAAACATGAACCTTAAAGATAAAGGTTGAACATCATTCTTTAGAATGAAATTCCAGACATTGAAAGACAGTAGCCAAAAATGAAATAATGAACTGATTAATTCAGTGCAAAAACATGGTACATAATAGGACCAAATAAGTTAGAGTCACCATTATCAACCTTTTTTTAAAATCTGTATAGTGTCTTAGGTTCAATATTAAAGCAAAGAGAAGGACTCTAAGTAAGTCTTTCTTTTCTTTCTAAAATCAGTTTTGATTTAGCATGCAAAGAAATGGAATTCATGCTTCATCATGACATTTTCATATATATACATTCATACATGTTTACATACATATTTACTTTGCTCTTATCCATTCCCTTTCTCACTCTCCCTCTCTTACTGATCCCTTCCCATGTTGCCCAAATAATGTTTTCATATCACATGCATTCCATTACCCTTTTCTTTACTAACTTCCTCCATAAAAACTCTTCTCTTTTCATGGTCCCTATTTTAGTTTCACGATACACACACACAAACACACACACACAAATATAAACTGCACATATCAGAAAACATGATATTTGTCTTTCTAAAAATTTATTTTAAGCATAGTATCCACGAATTTCTTAAAGATCCCCCAATGTATCCCGATGTGACCACTCTTTCGTTGGCTGTAAAACAGAGCACACAGAATCAACGCACACAGTGATGGTGATGTTGATATGATGGTAGGTATGATAAATTGCGCTTGATGAGCAAAAACTATTGCTATTATAACTGTATTAGAAAAAAGTAATAACAAAATATCATTGAAAGTAAGAAATGGTTAAGCATTTCTTAGTCTTACTTGAAAATTAAGATTTGAGACTCTGTGGTAGAGAATTTTCTTCTCTATACACATTCACATAGCACACAGGAAGTTAAGTTTCAAGCTTGAAGAGTGTATACCTACTGATAAGATGTGTAAGTCACTTCTTGAAGCAAAAGCTCTCTGATTAGACACAAGACCCACTTGTCAGAATGGTACACATCCCTGTTACTATAAACTAGAACAAGAACCTAAAAAAAGGGAAGGAAATAGATCAAGAGGGAAGACAGCCAATAAATCTATAGGTAGAAAGACAGTATATCAAACTGCTCTTTAGGTAGCTGTTGTTATATCAATAGATTGGAAGAATATTTAACATTCGGCCTAGAAAACTTCTACAACAGGGGTAGAGGAATTTGATGCCCTGACAGGATGTAGCCTAGAGCAATAGAGAAGCAGTGAAGTGGACAGCAATGGCCAAACATAATGCAAAGTACCAGCAACTTAGTGGAGCTCACCCAGGATCAGGCCAACCTAATCTCTTCCCATCCCAAGACTTTTGAGGCCAAACAAGGAAGGGGTGGACAGATTGTAAGAACCTAAAGGTGGGAAGGTTCACTGTTAGACAGGACATTGCACTCAAGGTAGAACTGCTACATCTGGGAACTCACTGTAGTAGGACTTGTCCTTCCCAGACCTACATAATGACTGACATACCAACATACCCCCACAGATTACATAGAAAGTCAAGAAAGATGGGAACTTAGAGTGGAAACCTTTGGGTCTAAAGTTAGATGAGTGAAGGGAAATGCCCATATCAGTGGGATGGCCTGAAGAGAGGTAACTTGATACACCACCGAGGCCTGAGCCCCCACAGGAATATAGATAAGCCAGAGTGAACTGTGTGATCCATAGACACACACAGAAGTGGGCTGGAGGATAGGAGGGAATGGAAGGGATTGATGAAGGGAAGGGAGGGGATGGGAGACTGGGAGGAGGGAGGGAAGCTGGGATGAATACTCAGTATACTTAAAAGTAGAAAAAATAAATAAAAAAGAAGGCTCATGAAATCAAGGAAAAAAACTGAATGACCATACCTGTGTAAATGATGTCTTGAAAATACCCTTATTTGACTTCTTACCTTTGCAGACTTCATCCAAAAGTCTACCAACTATAAATCTATTGTTATCATTAATTTCAATTTGAAAATAGAGAGCTGTTGTGGTTGGTTTGCTGAATTAGCAAGTGCTCAGTGTCTTTGAATTTTTATTTATATTAAATGGTCTTCAGCGAATCCTGCTGAAGATTCCTTTAGATAAGAAGCACTCTTATTCATGAGAGTTACTTTGTGTATCTACAGCTAAAAGAATTTTGTTGTATACCTCTGGGCTATGAGGGTAATATAAAAGACAACATAGGGTTGGAGAAAAGCTTCTTTTTACATTTATTGGCATACCCCAATCAGTGTAAAAACATAGGAATAAAGTTTCATCAGTGGGATAATTTGTGAAAAAGGTGACATTTACAACACTAATAGATTCTAGGTCCTTACAATTCAATGAGTATAGTCAAATCCAGTCTCAAACATTTCTTGACCATTTTGTGTCAAGTGCTGAACTAGGATGTAAACTCCAGGAGTAACAGTGGATATCCTTAAAACAGAAATGATGGAGCAGAGCAGAGAGGCATCTAATCTGCATAGAAGTACAGTGTGGTGAGGGACTGAAAGATGAAGTATAGCACAGTTTGATAGAGTGTTCCATATATTTGGAGCATGGAAGTCAAAAAACTGACAAGAGTATATGACATCTCTCACATGATTGTCAGAGAAAGGAATTTGATAATGTTCTGTAAAGTTTAAAGTAGACATTGAATTTACATCGTAATATATTTTACAAAGAGTACTGTGGCACAGAAGACATTTCTTAATTTCCTTGAATCAGTAAATGTGTATAACTGTGTACAAGCATCAAGAAGTAAAGCAAATCAGCTGCCCTACCTTACCTAATTGTCACAATGACTTTCCTGCCATAATAATTTCTTTCTCTTCTGAAACTGCTCTAAACTAATAAAGACTTTCTTCCTTATAAAAAGTATCAAAATTTGGGTTATGATTTAAAAATACATGCATTATTTCATTTTCACATTTACAATATTCCAACCACAATGAACGCTAGTCATATTTGAAATGTCCTTATCTCATGTGTAGCTCACTTTTAATTAGAGCTTAAAACAATTGTGAGCTATAAATGCTTGAGTTTCCCTTTAAAAAATAATTTTAATAAGATAGAAGGAGCCATAAAAACATGTGTTTTCTTATTTGAGGTTGGTACTTCATAGCCAAAGAAACTAAGAGGAAAAATTAAGTATGGATCATTTAAGAAAGAACTCTGAGAAAATACTTCAAGGGGAGTAAGACATGGAAAGGAAAGGAACCAATATATGACACAAGTTATGATTATTAGTTTTATATATTAACTTGGCTAGAATGTACTCCACAGTCAATCAATTAAATGTTAATCTATGTATTGCTATAAATGCATTTGGTAGATGTGATTAATAATTATGAAAAGGTACTTTTAGATAAAGGGGGCTATTCTCAGTATGAGTGAACTTGACCCAACTCATGAAGCCCTTCAAAAACAAAAGTAAGGTTTATCTGAAGAAGAAATGCTACTTGGGATGTAAATATTGACTCTGCTTATCCTGTTATTTCTGATGGTCTGACATAAGGATATAAGATACCAGGTTCCACAAATGCATAGATAAATTTTTTAAAAAATAAATCTCTTTACTTACAGTTGTCCTTCAGTATTAGAAGAATTGATTCCAGCAGACCCACCCCACCTCACATAGGCAAAGTTTCAATTTCTTTGTAAAAAAATTTTCATAGGAACAATGCAGTCTCATGTATATTTAGCATCCTCTCAAGATTGTTTGTAATACTTCATATAATATAAATGGTATATAAATATTTATGATGGTTTATTGTTTATGGAAAAATGGTAATAAACACATTTTAACATGTTCAATACAGGCACGACTTTTAATTTAAAAAGATTTAACATTATTTATTTTGTGCATTTTATATGTGCATGTTTGTGTACTGCAGGTGCAACTTTTACAAAAGCATTTTAAGTCTGTAGTTATTTGGATTCATGTATGAGAAACCCTTTAATACAGAAGACAAATTTTATACATCTTTATGACTTTATTTCTTAAATTGAATGTTGCCTGATACAATTATCAAGTCATTTTCCACTGTGAACAACTAGAACTGGAACATCACCCATTGAGGTGTTCAGAGACTTGGTACAGCACACTTGGCTCAAAATCATTGCGCCAATGTGCAAGGTTCTGGTACATAATAAAACAACTTCCAGTAATATAAGTCATCAAGTAGACTGCTCTTAATGAATGTTAGTTCTCTGGTACTTGAATCTTGCCAGCTGTGTGAGCATAGAAGACTACAGAGCCAGGGAGACTGTTCAGACAAGGTGCAGATACTGGTGCTAAAAAAGGTAGATTGCATGAAAGGAAATTGTAAATCTCACAGCGATATAGGTGATTAGAAGTTCTACTTGCTGGGTCTCTGGAGGAGATAAAGTTTCAAGATGAAAAAGTAGAGGTAAAAAACTTCAAAGCTGTAAAATGCCAACAATGTCAATGTTTGTATCATATCACTAGGCATTTACAGTGTATCCCACAGTATTTCTATTCTCCCAGTACTCTATGGAGTCAAATAACTATTTCCCTAAGCATTTCAGAGCATGTACGCCAGCATCTTCAAAGAATACCAGTGCTAGGCATGAGCAAAACAGACTGATGGAACTTCTTGACTCTTCACAGTCAAGCTAGTTCAATTCCCCTAACCAAGAAGAATGAGGTAGACTGGGTTATACTTTCTATGCAAAGGTAATCAACCAAATAACTCTTGCTATTTACTGTGATTTTAAAATCCTTCTGAAAAAGTTGTCAGGTTTACTAATTAGGAAAATGGCCTCTGGAGCTGATATGCTTAAATTCTAATCCCAGCTGAACTTTTGAGTAGCATTTTGTCATTTTTGTGACTACACAATGTTTGGTGTGAAGGTTACATGAATTAATATATTCAAGTGCTTAGAAGAATAAATGACTTAGAGTACAGTATATAAATTTATCAGTATTTAAATTTCTTTCATTATCATTATTATTACTGACTTATGACCTCCTACCAAAAGGTCAAGCTGGCTTGAGGGGCCATGGTAGATATGAAATTAATAAGTAGTAAGTGAAATCATATTACAGTGATTAAAATGTCATGAATACTGCAATTTTCTAATCATGTCTAATTAGCATGGAGCATATACTACTCTTTCTTCGCTATTTCAAAGCATGAATTGACAAATGAAAATAGAGAAAGTGACCTCTGAGTCATTATAGACTTTTCCTCCTTTAACAAATGGTGAGAATGTAGTGTGTGTGTGTGTGTGTGTGTGTGTGTGTGTGTGTGTGTGTGTGTGTCTGAGTATCCAGCTCTGGGCTGGCAATTATGGTGCCTTATAATGGAAATATTAAGCCCTCACACAAGACAGGTTTACAAGGAGGCCTTATTCTTAAGTATTTCATCCAAGCATAGTCTGTAACTTATTGCCAAGCAACAGAAATGACTCCATGCTAAAAAGTATGAGTTCTGGAATCACTCAGGGTAGGTCCAAATCTTATCTTTATACTTCAGTCTCCTTGTGAGAAGAAGATGGAAATGTCTCTAATGTCATGAATTCCTAAAGAGAACACACTGCATCTTGGGTGCCAAAGTCAGTCTGTCATCTGTTTTTGAAAATAAAATTGTGTTGGAAAACAGTAATTAATTAATTGACCCTTTTGCTTTCTGGAATAAGTAGGCACATTATAATTTCCAAAATAACATGTGACTATTTTCAGAAAAGTTTTAACAGCTCTTGATTTACATGAATAAATATTGTTGACATATATAAGCAATATACCTATCTAGACCAACTGTACTGCGAACGAATATCACAAATGAAAATTGAGGGTCCACTTTGATAGTTTGAGAAGGGTTAAAGGCCCCCCACCAAGCCCTTAAAAGCCAGGAAGTAGTTTCTATTCTTTGATACTCCTATAGCTATGACAATTGAAAGGGTTCTTTAGTGCATTTTGTCTAGTCTCCTTATTTCACAAATAGAAAAACTAAGACTTAGATTAAACAATACTATGCTCCCCCAATTAAAGAGTGGGAAAATCAGGATCAAAGTCCATTTGAAAGACATGTTCTAGGGATATAAAGCAGCAGCAATGAAAGTGCTAAGGAATTGATAATGATGAATTCCTCTGTCCCACAGAACAAGTGACAAGTAGGCCTGCTCTTAGTATTCGTAAGTTCTAGGTCAAGGGAGCAAAAAAAGGCCCCACACTATTTACTTAAATATATAAACAGCATAAATCAAGTTAGCAGACTCAAGTGGTTTATTCACCCATCTTGACAAATATACTTTCATAAAAGTGTGGAAATCCTGAGTCAAAGTAGAATTCCCAAACTATTTCAAGCTATGACCTCTTCCCTGCCCCCTGTGTACCAGAGTGCCTACTAGAGAGTACCAAGCTGGAACTCCTTCAAACAAGAATTTTAGGTCAAGAGTTTCTCCCACTAGATTTGAAACAGAATACTGTGCCCAGTTTTGTGGAAGAAATTTATAATCAGAAGAACTGGGAACCACATAAACTATATCTTACAACACCTAACAATGAGATACAGCATCCTGAATCTACCTCAGCTACCCAGTCCCTTTCTTTTTCCAAACTCAGCTGTACTAAAATGGAAGCAGCAACTATTGAAAACATTTCAACTAATAAAAGCCCAGTCTGACAGGTGGAGCATAATCTTAGGAAACATCTATTTACAGGGAAGCTGAGATTGTGGAACCATATTGGGATGAATAATATGGTTCCTGTAGACAGAATCCAATTAAGTTGAACCCCAGGTTGAGAATTCTCTATCTGACATCTCTACATAATAATCTCAATTCCAAGGCTCTCAAGGCCACCTGAGCCACTTCAGTCTCATTCAAATCTAGAAAAAAAAAAAACCTCCCTTTTGTTTGTACTAGATGATGGTGAAAGTAGATTTTTTTTGTTCAATTTTATAGATCTTTAACTATTCTGCAGAATGCTTCTTTGGGCACTTTGGTAATTTTCTTTACTTAACATGTAGTGATTTTCTACGCTTTCTGCAAGCAGCAGTGAACCAATTAATCTTGCATGCACATACATTTTGTACTTATTTCATCATTATTTATGCCACTCCTTCCTTCTGTTTTCATTTGGAGCATTCAATCTTTAATTCTTTTTTCCAAAGACTATCAGTGTCCAATTTTCTTATCATTTCAAAATGCCTTTGCCTAAAATTAGAGACAATTACATTTAGAGAAAAGAAAATCATGGGCATATGTATTCTATATTTTCAACTATACCTTTTCAAGAGTGTTTCTATTGACCAACCAAAGGATTGAGACATTAAAGATTTCGGGTATGTCAGCTCCTTAGATATTTTACCATGATATTGCAAAACCACTTCACAGAGCCTTAGAAATAGATTTGGAATCACAGAGGTTTCAATAACTGGGTGAGATCAGTTTAAAAGGTAAGAAAAGATGCATAGAATCACTTAGGAAATGCAAACGATGAAAACTGTATAAACCAGTACATCATGGTTTCATTGCATTTCTTAATTCATCAAAATCTACAAATATTTCTTGAGTACTCTTTTTCTTGATATCAGATTATTAGCTTCTTGATTTTCAAGGACAGCAACAAATCAATACAAAATTGACAAACAGCTTGAATGAAAAATCTATTCCTGGTGTTTAATGTGACCACATTTCTTAGTGTTAGTTCCAAGGTATGTGTTTGTATTTTATTCATTCACTTACCAATAATAAGGCATGCTTAGAATGCTATCACTGTATTTAAAGAACATCTATTAGCAGTGAATCACACAGTCTCATTACATGATTTCTTGCATTTGGGGAGATTTTTGTATAGATAAAAGATGAAATAAACAACCTAGAGAAAGTAATCAGATAAGATGGCAACCTGAGCACAACTGTCTTTCCCTTTCAGTTTCCTAATGCATTTGTCAGGAATAAGTTAATAATGTTTGTGTATGTGTGAGGTGTGTGTGTGTGTGTGTGTGTGTGTGTGTGTGTGTGTGTGTGTGTGTGTGTGTGTCTGTCTGTCTGTCTGCTTCTCTATCCTGTTTTGATATAAGTAATATAAAAGTGATCATGTTTCTCTGAAATGTGATCATGTTTCATTGTTGAAACAGGAATTGGGTCCCATATGTTTAGGAATTTCAGGCTTCTCAGGCTCCAAAAAGAAAATTACTTCTCTGTAGCATGATTCCAATAAACAAGAAAAAGATTATTCTTTTTGATAGGATCTAAATAATAGGCACACACACTGAACTCTCTAAAAGTAGAGTCATTAAGTTCCAGGGATTATTTCAACCTCTGGAGATGTAACCATTGTACCTGTTCATCATAGTGTACCTGAAAGGTTCTGGCAAGCCCATGGATTCTTGTTATCCTTGAAGAGAACTGTTGGTATGATTATTCACCCTTCTAAAGAGCTAAAAAGAAGGGAATCATGGAACGCTTTCTCCTGGAAAACACTGAGATGCTTGAGCTCTCAAAACTAGTAAATGCAATTATTTCATACCTTTTCAAAATGAAATATTGCTGACTTCATTCTTATTTAAAGCTGCCACAACCAATAGCCTTACCCATAAAAGGTCTGAAAATGATTCATTTGCAGATAGTGTACACGTCAGTTAAGGGGTCTTAGTAGTTCAAAGTAGAGAAATGATAACATTAGAAGAAAATTTTAAATATTCACATTTGTTTTCATACATGCAATGATCCAAGAAATGTGTTAACCATACATACTTTCTAATTAAACTGGTAAAGTTTCTCCAGGCAAAATAAATTTAGAAAGTATTTCTAAGTTGGGGAAACGTAAGATTCAAGAAACAATGATGAATGTTAATTTTAGGAATCTCTATCCATTGTATCCATGCATGTCTTCTCCATTTTCTTTCCTTTCACACTAATCTAAGTATCATGATTTCTGACTGTATTATTTCAGTAACATCCTGTTCTCTTTTCATCACTATACACTCCTTTATTTCAGCTTCTCAAAAAGCTTCTTTGATCATGTTATCCACTCCAAACTCCTAAAATCTTTCAGCAGCTCTTTATTGTTCTTAGTTTATAAAAATTAAATCTTTAACTTCTTTTTGAAGATTTTACCTCAGCAAACTCCATTTACCTAACTTTGTTGTGTACAATTTCTTTCATGTCACATCATGTTTCATCTTACCATAGAGATTTTTCACTTTGAACCATTTTCCTGACGCTTTCTCCATTTCCTTATGCATTGTTTGAACTTTTATTCATTTGTTTTTATGGAAGTCTCTAAAAAATTTGTTCTCCAGGGAAAAAAGGAATTGAGACTCAACTCAGAAAGGACAGAATTAATCATCTATATATAATCAGCTCAGGATACAGTTAATCAACTATAAGTACAATTCATGTCTTATAATTGAATAACGGTGTATATTCCAGCATGTGTAAGATGATATTTGTCATAGTTTAAATGTGAGTTTCCCTCTACAGGCTCATGTATTTTTAACTTTCACTGGTATTAATGTTTTGGAAAGTTGTGGCATCTTCAGGAATTGGAGGCTTGCTGTAGGAAAGGACATCACAGTGGTCTTGCCTTAAGGTCTTGTAACAATGTCCTGCTTCTTCTTATTTTATCTTCCTTACAATGACTGGAGTGAACTGAACCAGTCTACTGATGATGTCTATAGTCATGCCTTCTGCTATACAATTTCTGCCATAATGGACTATATTCCATATGGAACCATAAATCAATAAGTCTCCCATTCTCCCTTAATCTGATTGTGTGAAAGTATTGCCTTGTATCAAAAAGAAAAGTGATGCAACAAAACTCAACTGAAGAACAAAGATGGTAATATTGGAAATCAATTTCGTGGCTGAGATTGTAATGGGAGACAAACATATAATCCAGTTATCTTCTGGAATCTTAAGTATATTTGTCTATTCCCTAGGTGGTCCCTAATACCACCATTCAAACTGAAACATGGGATAGTTTATCAGGGATGGAAGAGGTTTGCTGTATATCTATTTACAATAAGACCTTATGGGGCATCATGACTTGGAAAGAATCATGCTACATTAAAAAGAGAAAAATCTAAAGGTGTGCTAGTTTGTTATGTTTGTGGAACCAATTCACACAAATTTAATGGTTAAAACCAGCACATGTAGATTTTCTTGCAGCTGTTATGAGTGAGAGTTCTATGAGTCACTTAGCTAGGTTCTGTGCTCCAAGGTCTCATAGGTGACAATCAAGTTGTCAGTCAGAGTTACAGTCTAAACCAAAGTTCAACTAGGGAAAAATCCACTTGCAGATTCTGACAGCTGTTGGCAAGAGGCTGTTCAACAAGGATTTCAATGTCTTATGGACTTTTGGGCAGAAGTCATCCTCAATCACTAACCGTATGGTCCACACCTTTGACCAGTTCACACTATTTTCTGAATTTTTCTAAACCAACACAGGGAAGAGTCTTACTGCATTCTACAACTTGAGGTAACATCACCATGAACATATATAATCATAATTAGTTATGTGCTATATAATGATACATTTCATCAATGCTGGACCATATGTACAATAATATATACACCATATATTAACCAAAGGTTTAAAGTAGACTGTACCATCTAGGTTCATGTAATCGTATTTTATGATGCTAGTACGATGACAAAATTGCCTAATGGTGGATGTTCACACTGCTAAATGACACGATTGTACATTTCATAACCATTAGTACATTCAATTAGTTAGAAAGAAAATGACCTAATGGGAAAAAGAAGCCCTTGTACACCTGCTTTTAGAGGTATAAACTGGTATAGTAGCCTCCAGGGAAATTGGTATGAAGTGCCTTCCAAATCTAAAACCAGAACTATCATACACAATCCAGCTATACCACTCTAGTGTATATACCCAAAGGAATCTAAGTCACCAGGGGACTGTAGTCATAAATGAGATGTTAAAAAAAGAGAAATAAGGCTAGCCTAGGTACTGAAAGACTGATTGGCTATGACATAAACAATGGCTATGTATGTAATAGTAGCACTTGAAGAGGCAATCGAAACTTGGCCCCTATAATGATTTCTTCATTTCATGGGAAATAGATATGAGTAGCAGAAAGAAGAAAATTATTTAGTGAAGGAAGTCATGAACTTGAGAATTTGGGGAAAAGGCTTGCATGATAATTCATTGTACATCCTCTAGATTTTCTTTGTAGTAAATGCAAAGTATGTGGTAAAATATACTATTAAATACTCTTTTTCTTCATTTGTACTAAAATCAACAGGCTGAAAGATGTAACACTTCCCAAATCCTGGATTTGATACCTATTTGCTAAAAAAAAATCCAATAAAACATCCTAATATCCTTATCATGAATATACTCATTCTTGAATCTTTCAAATGACTTTGAGTTTAAACAGAGAAAGAATATATAAGTTATATAATTAACTACTTGCTTGTTTGATAAATGACATGCTAGTCTTTCATGTTCTTGTCTGGGAACTAAGTTACTGGTAGTTCTTAAGTAGTTAAGGAGTCACATTACACACAAAGAAACCATAACTACTGTACTCTGCTCTCATGACTAAATTGCCCTTGTAATCATTGGTTGATACATGCCTAGATTTGGGTTGTTAGCTGAATTTCAAAAGTGAGTCACCAGATTCAAGACAGAAATAAGCTAAATGCTCACAGAAGGAGCTGTTTTCCAGTGCCTTTTTGAGCTTGACTATTTTAGTTTCTCTTTAATCTTATTGATTATCTACACAGTGTGAAATGTAGTCATTAGAATTCTATGGAAGAAATCCTAAGATTTAGGCAAATCTTGTTGGCCTGGTATAGTCAAATTCAGCTGTAAGATCATTCTAACCAATTGTGATTTACCAGAATGCGACATTATGGTTGGAGAGGTTTTTTTGTTATTCAATTGTGTGTGTGTGTGTGTGTGTGTGTGTGTGTGTGTGTGTGTGTGTGTGTGTAGAACCACGGGCGAATTTAGAAACCACCATGGACCGCCTCCTCCTCCTCCTTGTTTACTCTGCCCCGGGATTCACAGGCTCTGCCCTATCAAGACTGGAAACACAGGCCGGCCCCGCTTCCACCCAGCGTCTATACGTGGGGTCTAGGATCCGAACTCAGGACCTTCCATCTGCAAGGCAGAGGCTTAACTCCTGAGCCACCTCTCCAGCCCCCATTGTTGGAGAATTTTTTAATGTAATAGTTCCAAACATGTCTCTAGCATTGTCCCTGAAAAGATTACCCCATATACAAATTGCTTCTAATCATGTTAAATCCCTCTTTGTTGTGAAATCTAAGAAGATGCAATTGCATGCTGTCATGTTAGGACCTAGAACACATATTTGCTAAAGGATTATTTATCATTTGATACTGCTCAAAATGCCAAATAGTTACTCTCATCATGCTTTTTTGAACTTGAGATGGTTTTTGTTATTATTATTAACTTTATTTTTGAAGCAGTTGCAAATCAAACTTACACTTTTGAACTGACTAACATTAAATAACCATCAAAATCAGAATTATTTGAGTGGACTGAACGTCTGTGATCAAAAAATTTTTGTTTGACTGATTTTTGAGTTTTGCTAAGAGTAGCATGCACATGTTTTATTAATTATATCTGAAATTCTCATTTAAAATTCATAGATATTCTGATAATTGACTCACAATAGTTGCTTTTATTGTGTGAACTGATATTTATACAATTAGCATGGATGCTAAACTATTTCTTGGGAATGGGTATCTAATTGTCTAAGTAAAGGAGCATATTGGCATGTCAATATATGGAGGTGGTAGTTTCTGAACTTCCTGTGAATACCAAATCTGATGATGCTCAGTTCTCTTATAGGAAATATAATTTCTGCATAGAATCTATACACATCATCCTGTATACTTTAATTCACCACTATATTAAGTTATAATACTAAATGCAATATAAATCTTCTGCAAATAGTTATCATACTATATATAGAGTTTTTTAATAAAAATGTGTATACTCAGTACAGTTTTTTTTTGTTTTACAAGCACAATGAGTAATAATCACTGCCAACCTCCTTCTCCCCAACTCCATTCCTAACTCCTTCTTCCCATTCACTCTTCTTCCCTTTTCCTTCCCTTCATCAATCTCTCCCACTCCCTGCCACCCTCCTGTCCATTTACTTCTATCGTACCCAGGATTCCCTCTGGATCATCTGCTCTAGTGGAGTTCAGGCCTCTGTGGCAGATCAAGTAGCCCTTCCTTGGGCAGACCCACTGATAGGGGCACTCTGCTTCACCTGTCTAGCCCTAATCTCTAAGGCTCCTACTGTTTGAGATTAGTTCTCCTGAAACCCTTGCTAGTCTATGGGGGCATGGTGATTTATCAACCATTGTGCAGGTCTGGAAAAGATAAATCTCATTTCAGTGAGTTCTTGGATTGCAGCAGCCTTGTCTTGAGTGGAAGGTCTTGTCTAGCGGTAGACCTCCCCATCTTTGGGCTCTTACAATCTTACTGCCTCCCTCTTTCACAAGGTTTCCTGAGTCTTAGGATGGGGAGAAATTTGGCTAGCCTGATTCTGGATTCTGGATTAGCACTGCAGGTTCATAAGTACTCTGCATTCTGGTTGATTGTTGTCTATTTGACTCTTCTTCCACCACACTAAGCTGTGTCCTATCTCAGTGTTGAGATCCTCTCCTATCCAAAGATAAAAATTATTAAATAAAAAAGACATTTATATACAAAAAGGATTAAAGGAGAGGGGAAAACAGGAAGATGATACAGTAGTGAGGTTAGCCTTCAGGTAGCCAACCAACCATCTACTTACGAACTCTTACCCCTCCATGATAGGGAACACATGTGCAGTGTACCAATCTAAACAACACTGGATGGGAGGGGGACTAACAGTGGACAGGATCAGATGTCTTAATACTTGCAGGCTTCTCTTAACAGTGGCCTTATTTATCTATTTAACTTTATACCTTTGTCTCTACTATCTTGGGATCTTTGACCTACCCTCTCCCCAAGTTATGTTCCTTTGTGCTCGGAAAAGATATAGAGATTTCCCCTTTAGTATGTCATTATGAGGGCTTAATGTAAGGATCCTCTTGTAAGGGAGAACATGTGATGCCTGTCTTTCTGTGTCTGGAATACATTGCTCGGTATAACTTCTTCCAACTCCATCCATTTACCTGCTTATTTCATTAATTCATTTTTCTTGATAACTGAATAGTATTCCATTGTGTATATGGACCACATTTTCATTGTGCTTTTGTTTACTGTTGGACATCTAGGCTAATTTCATTTCTTTGCTATTGTGGATAGAAATGCAATGAACATGAATGCATATGTGTCTCTATATTAAGATGTAGCCTTCTTTGGGACTATTTCCAGGAATGCTATAGCTGAGTCATAAGGTATTTTTATTTTTAACTTTTAAACTACAAAATAATGTAAATCAGGGAACAGGGGGAAGAAGAAGCCAAGGGAGTGGAGGCAAAGGAACACAGATAAACAGATGAATAAGGCTATTATTTAAGAAAAGCCCATTAGAGGAGGGAAGTAAGGTGACAGTGATAGGTCTTAATAAGGATTAAGGGAGGTAAATAAAAGAGAGAGGTGGCTCAGGGGAAAAATAGAAAAAGGGCCTAACTTGGTTTCAAACATTGTAAATTATTACAACTCTGGTAAGAGCAATCTAGGGGAGAACAGATATATGACCTATGGATAAGCAGTTACTATCTGAATGGATTCTAAAGCCCTTATTGTCAGGGAACTCATGCTTGATTCTGTAAACCTATAAAAATAGCAGTAGAAGGTAAGTAAATAAAGAACAGATATTTTAGTGTTAACTATTAAAAAATTAATAATAAAACACTACCTAAACACTCCTTATTTAACCCTCAGATAAGAAAAGCTATTAGAACACAATCAAGACATGCCTTTTTACAATGTAAGACCAGTGAGGCAGAAAACCACATCTGGCCAGAATGCAGATTATCAGTGAATCTGGAATACTCAGTCCTAATCAGCCCAACAAAATCTTCCCCCACACCAAAGCTCAGGGAACCTTGTGAAAGAGCTAGGATTAACACTGTAAGAGCTTAAAGGTGGGGTGAGGTAAAAGCCTAAAGGTGAGGTGAGGCGCTTCTGACCAACACACTTCAGCCATGACAAGACTGCTGTACCAAGAAGCTCACTATAATGAGAACTTCTACCACCAGATCTACACAATGACCAACTTATCAACATTCCCTCAATGACTAACAAGAATGTTAGAAGAATCAACTACTCTCAGAGAGTATCTCTGGGACAGGTACTGGACAAGGGAAGAGGAACCTCCCCTTTTATGATGTTGCCCACATATACTACAGAAGGTATCTTGACTCTGTTGCCAACACAGGCACCCCAAAGGGAGCTCTGTGATGTGCACAAGCAGAAGGACAGGAGGATGGCTGGGACATGGCAGGATTGATGGGGGAGGGGAGGGGAGTAGAGAGGGAGGTGTGAATGAGAAAGGTAGAAGAGGAGCAGGTCAGGACAAAGACACACATCCATTTTGTTTGTAAATGCAAAATGAAAGTTCTCAATAAAAAAAAATTTATAATGGAAAAAAAACCAGAATTTTCAATGCATACTTGATTGAAGCTATGCACATAACTGGCCACATCTAAATACTGAAACACGTCTATGCTTTTGTCACTCATTTTCTTCATTGTTGCAAACACCATCTTTTAAGATAGGAGAGGAACAACAGCTTCAGCTTCTGCAAAGGCAACTCTCCACTTGATTGCCCAGGCAATTTACTTGATAAGTCTCTTCTCAGGAATGTCTTGAATATGTCATTTGCTTCCTTCTCTTGTTCTCATTCTCTGCCTGCTTTCTTCTCTTGGTAGAAAGCCAGAATTGAATTTTAATTCTTAAACAGAAGTCAAATACATTAACTGAACACTTCAAGAAAGAATTAATTAGTTCTAATACCATTTTTCATTAAACAAGAAGGGATATTTCAAGTTTAAATAGGAGAAAAATAATAGAAAATTTTAATAAAGTTACCACACAATAGCTTTTCACAAACTTTCCCAATATTACCAAGCTATTTGAGCTAGAGCAAAAATCTTAAAATTCTGGGGTGGTCCAAAGATATCATATCTTTTTGAAAGCAGATTTTCCTTTCCATACAATGATGCCAGATGCAACTTCTAAGAGTTAGTACAAAAACAGTTGATGCAAAGAAGAGTATTATTACTAAATTCACTTTATCTTTTAAAATGAGGATTATAAGTGCATGGTTCTGTCTCATACTTCTCATTGGGTTTGAGTAAATATCTACTAAAATTGGAACTCATTCATTAGCATCGTACCATGTTATATAAACAAAGAAAATGTTACTATTCTGTGAGTTATTTAGCCAACTAAGTGTCACCCTTTCTCTTATGATTTGTATATGTACACTATTGCTGCAGAGTGTACACTTTGGGAAAAGCACAAAAGTTATGAAAAAGAGAATAGATCTGTAATATGTTGAATAAACTTAGGGAGCAGACACTCAGAAGGAGATGAATGAAATTTATTTAAAAATTTCATAGGTCAATTTATGACAGAAGGTCAATTTTTTCATTTTTAACTATTCTTTGACTGTTTTATATATATGATGGTTCATTATTTTCTCCCCATAGCATCCCACCTCATCTTTCTTCTCTCACTGAGATTCCTCTTTTTTCCAATAAATTTCTGTCTTAGTTATATGCAATTTCACTTTTAATATTGTAATTCAATGTTACTTGATGCTTAAGTATACTTCCAATTTTTCATTTATTAAACATTCTGTATAAGTACAACTACTTTACATAAAATATTTCTTTTATTCTTTTATTCCTTAGTCATATGGTAGAAATTCCATGACCCATACTTGGAAAAATAGCAATAAAGTTATATTTACTCCTTAATCTTTTAAAAATTCTTTCACATTCTGTGTTTCACATTTAATTTATATCACCAGAAATTTTTCTGACACAGATAAACATGAAAGCTAAACAGTAAGATATAAACCAATATTAGATCTTCTTCAGTCTTACGACTGAAAATAGGACACTTATTTTCTCTAGGTTTTGTGCAAAACTTTTATTTTTTAATAGATTTATACCTCTAAAATCCATGGCAGTCATGGTTTAAGCATTTGCTTACAGAATGTCTACAAGTAAAACAGCATTTTACAGGGTATGTGTTTTAATTTTGATCTTAGACTTTATTCAATGTGTACCTTTAGTATCTCCTATGTGTCAAGTCATAGTTGTATATTTTTGCTAATTAATACGTGAGTTATTTTTTTAACATGACTGATTAATGGCAAGTGATTCAACAAATAAATAAATTATCAATTTTGCAGTTATAAAAAGTCAGATTCTTTTCTTGCTTCAATGACGCTTCCATAATTATTAGACAATATATCCTGTTATTCCTTTCTCTTCCTGTTGATATTCGGTTTTGGAGTAGCGATTTTCTATTTTTTTTTTGTTTAAGTGATTATTTCCTCTCTGTGGACTTAGAATTTACTTTTTTAACATCTCCAGAAATGAGAGTTAAATTCTCACTTCTTAGAATATTTAAAATATAGCACTACTTTTGACTGCTCGGCAGGATTTTAAAGTTTTTATAAAGTGCCAATTTATTTTTTCTTTTTACTCTCCAGACATATCACATAAACATCATAAAAAGATGCTACTCTTGAAATGAAGTGAGAGAAAAGATAATGGGAAGTCTGCAGGGAATGAAAATGATTTCATTATTCTCTTCTTCTTACTCATATTTTTTCTTGTTGGATTTTTTTAAAAGAGATTATTAAAAGGCTCTTTCTGCATATAATCACCTTCTTTTTGTTCCTGCTTCTGTCCTTGACAAAACCTGGTACATTTTTCCATTGTTCCATACTTATGTCTATTTACGTGCAGAAAGAATGATATCATGTTGAGATTAATCCTTTCATGATAGACATCACAACCCAATGATTCATTACATCTCCCACAATTAGCTATTCAAGGAAATCATAATTACTTGCTCTTTGAATGAAACTTTAAAGAATTTGTTGTCTGTCTTTTTCTAGGAAATCAGTGGAGTTTTGCGTATTTCTCAGGTCTCGAATTTGAAATAAATGAGTATTTTAGATTTAGTTACCCATTACTAGATTATGAGATGACTATGAATGGGACAAAATTGGCAAGGAAGTACTGCTCAAAAAATGAGTTTAGAATTAGAAGAAACTGGGTAGAGATTGTGAAAGGACAAGTCAGGGCACACTTTCAAATTTCAGTGAAAGCTTTTTTGAGGACTTCTGATTGCAAAGAGAAACTCTGGTAAGTAATTTTTTAGGTTGTTAAATAGGAAAAAAGATTCAGAACTTCCATACTAGTTTTGTAAGTAGTACTAGGTACACTTGGGAAAGTAGCTTCCAGGTAAGAAAATTATTTCCAACAATGCTATTTCAGACCCCAAAGATTCTTGGGTGTCAGAGACTGGATTCCAAAAGTCCCTAAATCTGAAGGAAGGTTGGTTTAAATGATGAAACAGACCCAAGTTAAGCAATTGAAGAGGAATACAAGGATTCACTATAGAAGGCAGTTAACAGAAATGATTTTTATTCAACCTAAGGGTTAAAGACTGTCATCCATACTGTCTTTAATCAGGGTTTGCAAAAAATTACTTGTTGATTTTACTTTATAAGCATAAACCAACTATTTATAAGCACAAATAGTAACTTCATTTTATATCATTTTGCCTAATTTTATGCTCAGCTTGGATAGACTACTAGTAAGGAAAGTGCAAATTGATGCCATTGTTATTTCTGATTGCCATAAAAACTTGCAACTAAAATTAACATCTAAAGCTAACTTTATGTGTTTGATGGGTTCCAGAGTCATATACTGAGTTTTTAAAGAAGACCTGGGCATTTGATGAGACCCAGTTACTGAAAGTGAAGAGCAACTATAGATAAATCACTGAATGTCAACTGAGCTTCCCTCCCTCTTACTTCTCCCTCTTAAGTGAATTGCAGATTCATGACAAATGAAAAAAAATGATATAAACTCCAGTTTGCCAAAATATATATATAGTGACTTTTGGCTTCAGTTAGATTTTTTGAATTGCTATTTGTAACTGCTAGTGTTCCAATGATTTTTACAGGACCAGTATTAAACTTGCTTCAGAAAAATAATTTCAATTTTTTTCCTTAGTTTAAAATATTTGCTCCATTAGGACTATCCAATGGACAGTAGTGAGCTATAATTATCTGAACTATATGCTTTTATGAGAAGTCATTTCTTGAGAAACTTTCTTCCTTTGATAATGGAAATTGGTTTGTTTAAGTTTCGTTTCTCTTTCTCTGTCTACCAGACTATTTTTTCAATTATATTTTGCTTAGAAAATATCAATTTAATCTTATTTTTTCCAACTCGTTTTTAAGATGTGTTAAAAAATCAGCATTTACAACTTTTTCTTCTGTATCTAAAGTTATTTGCCTCTAATATTTCTTATTTTTATCCTTTTCACACTTTGATTAAATTTACCAAATGAATGATATATATAATGTTTTGAATTTTCCAAAGAGTTAACTGGAATTTTATTCATCAATGTAGCCTGCTTTCTATTCACTAATTTCTAATGAATTTTTTAAAAATTTCCAATTGATATAAAATGGTACATATTTATGGCATTTATGAACACGTGTGGAGTGCATGATGATCAAAACAGGGTATTTAGCAATTCTTTTTTTTGTTAATATATTTTTTATTATTATTTCAGCTCATACAAACTTAATAGGTACACCAGTTTCCTCCCTCCCTCGTCCTCCCCCCGTAACCCCTACTCCCACTCCCCTCCCCCCTCCATCCCTATCCCCCAGTGCCTCCCGCCCCAATTCCCAAAGAGTTCTTTCTTGTGCATGCCTGACTCTCCTCTGGGCTCTCCTCTCCGATGACTTACAAGGACCCAGTGGCCTTTCCCTGAACCCTTTCCCGTGGTCCCCTTAGGTATAGGAACACTGCTGTGGCTGCCAATCCTTTGCCTCCAAGGATCTTGGTGCCTTTAGCAGATGCTAAACTTTGTGAGGTCAATAGTGTGTTAGACATTGCGCAGGGCATGCAAAGTCCAATTATGATTGCTTCACCCCTAACTAGTATGGAGTATCTTGCATATCATTGCTCCTTCCATCCATTTGCTCTTACACTCTTACCGCCCCATCTTCCGCAAATGTCCCTGAGCTTCAGGATGGGGAGAGATTAGTCTGGCCTAGTTCTAGGTGGTTGATATAGAGTCTCTGAAGTTCTGGATTGTGGTTTGTTGATTTTCTTTTGCAGTTTTGCTGCTCCTGCAATGCCCTTCACTCCATCCTGGTGGGCATTGTATGTCACCTCCTGGTCAGAGACAAAAAGCTGTTAAACTAGAGTCTTGTGATAAGATAAGAGCACATTCAAAGGTAGATTTAATAAAAGTGGGAAACCACAGTGAGGGAGGGGTTTATCACCTATTTGCAAAATGGCTACTTTTTATCTGCCAGACTATATGCCCTCCTCTTCTGGTGAAATCATACCCCCTCAGTAGTAAATGATCAGGAACAAAAGTCTGTGAACTTAATCAGATGTCTCATTACTTATTTGAGTCCTGGATGGAGGCCTATTTTCTCTGCTGTAACATGGTCCCCTCTCTCCTTGTTTCTGGTGTGGCCCTCCTACCTCATCCCTCCTGTTCATAATCCTTGCAATTACTGTAGGTATTACAGAGATTTTTCTTTGAGTGTCTCTAGGTGGGCTGGGTGGGTTTGGTACTAGGAGCCACCTATTAGGGAGTACATACGGCACTTAATTTTCTGGGTCTGGGATACTTCACTTAATATAATTGTTTCTAATGACATCCATTTCTGGACAAATTCCAGTAATTCATCATTTTTGATGGCTGAGTAGTACTCCATTGTATAGATGTACCACTGTTTCCTTATCCACTTGTCAACTGTTGGACATTTGGGTTGATTCCATGACTTTGCTATTGTAAACAGTGCTGCTATGAACATGGTTGTGCTTGTGCTATGGAGGTGAACCTCTGCTGTATGGGGGGTTATTCCCAAAAGTGGAATAGCAGGGTCATATGGCATTTCAATCTTTAATTTCTTTAAGAATCTCCAGATGGCTCGCCAGAGTGGCTGTATGAGCTTGCATTCCCACCAGCAATGTAGGAGAGTTCCCCTCTCTCCACATCCTCTCCAGCATTTGGTGGTGTTTGTATTGTGGATTTTTGTCATTCTGACTGGGGTGAGATGATATCTCAGGGAAGTTTTGATTTGCATTTCCCTGATAGCTCAAGAAGTGGAGCATTTTTTAAGATATTTGTTAGACATTTTAATTTCATCCCTGGTAAAGTTTCTTTGAAGTTCCAGGGCCCATTTTTTAATTGGGCCATTGGTTTCCTTGGTGTTTAGTTTTCTAAGTTCTTTGTGCACTCTGGACAATAGAGTTCTATCAGATATGTGGTTAGTGAAGATTTTCTCCCATTCTGTGAGTTGCCTTTGAGCTCGTGTGACAATCTCTTTATCTGAACAGAAGCTCTTTAATTTCACAAGATCCCAACTGTTGAGAGTTGGTAGCAGTGACTGTGCCATTGGATGTCTGTTTAGGAAATGTTGGCCTAGCCCAATCAGCTCGAGGGAGTTCCTTATCCTTTCAACTATGGTTTTTATAGTCTCTGGCTTGATATCAAGGTCCTTGATCCATTTGGAATTAAGTCTTGTACATGGTGACAAGTACGGGTCCAGCTTTAATCTTCTGCATGTGGAGATCCAGTTTTGCCAGCACCATTTGTTGAAATTCTCCTGTTCCACTTCTTTATCAAGTATATAATATGTTGTAAACCATACTAATTATGTTATATAACCTATTGGATTTAAAGCATGCTCAACATGAGGGAATCTGTGCCTAGTACTGTAAACTTTCAAAAGAATTAATCATGGTTTGGAATGTGAGTGACCCCCACACCTGGCTCTTATGGTTGAATCCTTAGCGTTTTTAATATTTGGGAAGGTCATGGTATGTTAGAGAGAAAAAGCCTTGTTGGTGGAAGGAACACTGCATGGGGTCACCATGGGGTTTCATTGCCCAGCCTTAGTTTCTGGGGCTGGTTTGTTCTCTCTCTAGTAAAGTATGGCCATTGTTGTGATGTTTGCATTGTGACTTTGAGAATGTTCTGTGGGAGAAATGTGTAGAACTTTGGGCTAAAAAGTTACCAAGTGTTGAAAGCAGAGCTTAATGGCCATTCTAATGAGAGCTTAGAAGAGAATAATGCAACATAGTCCATATGGTACTGGTTTTGGAGGCATTAAAGATTGAAGTTTGATAAGACCATAGATTCCTCAATTGTGGTTTCTGAAAGCCACTGAGACCAGACAGTATGTATCAAGGTCAGAAGCCAGGAATGGGAGCAGATAAATTCCATGTCCTTGAGAGGCCTTTGCATTATGTAGAGTATTGAGATTAAGGTATTGTCACAGTTAAATACAATTGTCAGCTTGACAGTTGAGGGTTTGAGCTCTAGGCACATTTGTAGAGAATTAGTTGCATTAAACCCAGAGTGAGCCCACAAGAGACTGTCTAATTGATGGGGAAGGTACAGCATATGGTGGATCCACCATATGCTGTATGACACTAGTGCCTGGGGAAATGAATAAAATGGAGGGAACTGTTTTAGAAAGTTGTAATCCTTCTGTATACTTGGACAGACATGCTGGTCTGACAATTAAGGATCATTTCTTTCTCAGCTGTTACATAGAGATGGTGTGGCCAGTTCCCTCAGCCTTGGTTGTGGCATGAGTTCTCCTGTTAAGCTGGACAAATACCTATAACCGGGAATCATAAGAGAAAATAAGCTTCATGATCTCTTAAGTAGTTTGATGGATTTTATCAGCAACTATGAAGGTTATCTGCAACAGGTGTGATAATGCTAAAAATGCCAGTCATTGTGAGACATCTGCCAAGAAGGGCTATACTGCATATGAGGAGAAGGCTGCAGCAAGACTAGAGGAGCAAAACACTAAATGTCATCCAGAACTGAGGTGATTTCAACACATGGCTCATATACTGCACTTGGAGATGCAGTATTTAAAGTTTATCCTATTCTACCCTAAACAACATCCTTCCACCAACAAAGGCTCAGGGAACAAAAAGGAAATTTGTATGAACGGAAAGAATGTAAGAACCAGGAAGTGGTGAAAAGAAACCTCAAATATTGATTTCTGGTACAGATATGGTCACTATATCTGTGAACTAACTGTAGTAGTGTTTACCTTCCCAAGGCTTACACAAGGTTATGATTAGGCCCATCAGCCTTGCATCATGGATGGGAAAAGAGCTCATGTATTGATGGATAATGCTGGATAGGGGAAGAAGTTCTATTCGCTTTGGTGGTATTGCCAATGATATATTCCTTGTGGTATAGTAAGTGTACAGGCATGTACGAATGTAGGCAACTCTTATAAAATTCAGTGGAATACACACACACACACACACACACACACACACACACACACACACACAAAACATAAAAGTAGGAAAGAAATTACTTGAGAATATTCTCAGTAGTAAAAGGAGACTGAAGTAGAGTGATAAGAGGAGGAAATGACAAAATTTGATTGTATACATATACAGAATTATCAAAGAATAAATAATGAAAAAATATATATGCTAGGCCAGAGAGATACCTCAATGGGTTTAGCAACTGCTCACTAACCTGGCCACACCTGGAAACCTGAATTCAATTTCCCGAAGTTCAAATGGTGTATGGAGAAAACTGACTCCACTGAACTTCATACATGCACCATGTCACACATGTACCTCTCTCTCATAAATAAAATAAAATAAATCATATAAAAAGAATATATGTGCTGGGCTGGAGAGGTGGCTCAGGGGTGAAGCCTCTGCCTTGCAGGCAGAAGGTCCTGAGTTCAGATCCTAGACCCAACCTATAGATGCGGGGTGGGGGGGTGGGTCCTGGTGGGGCGGGACCTGTGAATCCAGGGGTAGAGTAAACAAGGAAGTGGAGGCGTCCCTGGTGGTTCCCGAATTCTTCCGTGGTTCTACACATACACACACACACACACACACACACAAACACACACACACATGCACACACGCACATGCACGCACACACGCAGAACTGAATAAAAAATAATAAAAAATATTTTAAAAAATCTTTAATATATGTGCTATGGACTACCATAATGTACTCCACTAACTATATTTTGCTAATTAAGATTCAAACTTTTTCTATCTCTCCCTTTCCTAGCCTCCAATGGCCACTTTATGTTGTACATTGATGAAACTGCTCTTTAAAAAAACTTCCATAAGTGAGGGGCTGGAGAGGTGGGTCAGGGGTTAAGCCTCTGCCTTGCAGGCAGGAGGTCCTGAGTTCGGATCCCAGATCCCACGTATAGACGCCTGTGGGAGTGGGGGCGGCCTGCGTTTCTGGTCCTGGTAGGGCGGAGCCTGTGAATCCCGGGGTAGAGTAAACAAGGAGGAGGTGGAGGCATCCATGGTGGTTCCCGAATTCGCCCCTGGTTCTACACACACACACACACACACACATACACACACACACACACACACACACACACACACACACATGCACACACACACACATGCACACACACGTACAATTGAATAAATAAATAAATAAAAATTTAAAAAAAAAAAAAAACTTCCGCAAGTGAAAACATGTTCTATTTGGCATTTTCCTCTGACTTATTTCACTAAACATATTTTTTTTGTTCTATAAACTACAGGATTTCTTTCTTCTCAGTGATCAAATAATACTTGTGTGTGTGCGTGTGTGTGCATGTGTGTGTGTGTATCTGTGTGACATTGTGCAGATGAACATATAGTTCATTTTCTCTGTATTCATGTCAACAGACACTTTGCTTAATTTTATATCCTGTATGATGTGAATAGTTCTGCAATAAGCACAGAGACACAGGTATAACACATTGATTTCATTTCTTTGGATATATCCCAAGTAATATTTCAGTCTTTACTTTTATTATGTTTGTTGTTTTTTTTTCTTACTTTTACAGTCAGAAGTTTAATTATTTATTTTTCATTCCTTTATTTTCATTGATGTGAGTGTTTGCTTCTATGCATTTTTCTCTCATTTACCTCATGGACTGTAATTTATAGTGATTTCATTAAAATTCTTTTTTAAAGCTTAGGGAATTTTTGTGCATTTGAGTTATAAGCTTTCAGGTAAAAAAGTCTATTTTCTGTGGCTTATACTTTATAGTTGTATGGCATTGTGATCATATATAATAGTATTGTTTATGATATTTGTATATTGTGAAAGAAACTGATCTTTTGAGAGGATATTCTGAATTATCTTGAGTTCTTGAGAGAATTGCATTTGTGCTTAGGAAAAATTGTACTGTCTATTATCAGTGTATGATATTCATTGTGTCATATGGCTTTTGTAGAGCTTTGATGATTTATTTATTTATTTGCTTATTTATTAATGACTTAATTTCCCTACCCTTTTCTAAGTGTTGTATGTTGCGAGCCTTTATTAACTAGACATTTCTGTTTATTTCACATCATACATTCCTTTTTGCAATAATATGCAAATGCAAATATGTTTTGCACATGTATATGTAGGCATATATATTTGTGTAAGCACAAGCATATTGGAAGCCCACATATGTCAGTGCACAAGTACATCTGTGTCCATGTATGAAAATGTTGATTCTGATGTCATCTTGATCACTCTCCACCTTTATTATTAAGGTAGGTCTCTCAACTGAACCTGGAGTTTGCCAATCAGCTAGGCTAGTAAGCCATCTTGCCTCAGGGATCCTATGTATTTGCTTCACAATTGATGAAATCACATGCTACTGCCCGCTCAGGTTTTATGTGGGTTCTTGGATCCAAAATCTGATATTCATTCTTGCAGGTCCATTGCATTATCACTATGTCATCTCTCCAGCCCTCTGTTCATACATTCTATATTTCCTGCTGTACATATGTAGCAGTATTAGTAATCATGACTTCTTTACTTTGGAGTGTAACTTTTAACAAAGTATAATATCTTTCTCTTTTTAATTTGTTTCTGTGAGACCTAAAGTTTGAGTAGTAGTATTGAAATATTCTAGTTTTTAAATGTTTTCCTTTTAAATAGTAAATGTTTGTTCATATCTTAAATTTTTTTTGGTTTTCTAGATCTTTTTTCCTTACATTTTATTTTTTTTCTAATCATACAAGCTCAGTAGGTACCCCTGTCCTCTCCCTCCCTCCTCCTCTCCCCAGTCCCCCCTTGAACTCTCCCCACTTTCCCCTCTTTTCAACCCAGAACCCTTTCTTGGGCTCCCCATTTGTATGGGAACTCTATTATGACTGCTAATCACTTGCCTCTAAGGATCCTACTGCCTAGAGCCTTCTCCCCTGTGATACATGCTAGACTTTGGGAGGTCCTTGACATGTCAGCCATTGCGCAGGTCAGCAAAGTCCAATTCTGGCTCCTGCAGCCTTAACTTGTGTGGAGTATCTTGCATATCGTTGGTCCTCCCCATCTTTAGGCTCTTATAGTTTTGATACCCTCTCTTCCACGAGATTCCCTGAGGAGAGATTAGGCTGGTCTGGTTCCAGGTGATTAATGCAGGGTCTTTAGTGTTCTGAATTATGGTTTGTTGTTGTTACAGTTTTGATTTCCCTGCCCTGCCCAGAAAAAGCTGTATTCTGATTGGTATGGAAGGTCACCTCCTATCCAAAGATAAAAGATTGTTTAAATGAAAATCTTAATATAAGAGGAGACTCAAAGGTAGATGGAAGAATAGGAGTCCTACGCCTATTCTTCCATATCTTAAATTTTAGACTTTTTGCTATCTTTCTGTCTTTGAAATGGATCTAGGTTTCCATTGAAAAAAATAATTTTAAGCGTCTAATATTTGTTGATACGACTGGCATATTTCAATTCTTCAGAGTAATTCATGTTATAAATTTGTCCTTCAATTATGTTTACCTTCTTTTAGTTTTCATTTGTTTAGATTTACTGCTTTTTGTTCCTTCTTTTGGTATTTGAGAAACTGATACTTTTTTCTAGTCTTTACATTTATATTTATGTCTTTCATGCTAACCTAATTTTTTAACAAATACTATTTATTTTCTCCCTTCCTTTTTCCAGATCAATGAAGCCAGAGGGTATCTATCTCATTAATCTTTTCTAAAACCAATCTTTGGTATGATAACTTTATCTGTTTAAATTTCCATGTCATTAGTTTTTACTTTTAGAGCTGGTACCCCATTTCATCTGCTATTCATATTCATTCTATTATTTTCATTAGTTAAAAATGTTTCATGTATTTCTAAACTTTATAATTCAATACCAATGTCTTTAAGGCTATCTTCATCTGTGCCAGGTATCAGCAAATTCCTATACTTTGTACATGTAAGATAGAGATATGATTTATCATTCTGGATTACCATTTCTAACTGCAATGACAGGTTAAAACAACTCTTTCAGCTTCAAAACAGGGGAAGATAGTATGATTTAGCAACTTTGTATTCTGTATTAATCAAGAATGAAATTTTAGGATAATATAAGAGATGGTTATTCATTCTCTTACAAAAGAGGCTTCTGTTCAGATGAATTATTTTATTTCTTTATTTAAGGTGACTGTGTTTACACTAAACATATTTATTTCTGCAAGAAATTCATTGCTGAAATGGTTGTCTTATCAGGTTTCATTAGAATATCAAAGAGAGAAAAAGATGAACAAATTATATAACTAATTCAGGCAAAAGCAATTCCATGAGTCACTATTTGGTGTTTTTATTTTGCTTTTGTTTTCTGAAATGTTTCCCACATCTGTATGATGTAGTTTGGCTTGTATGTATTTTATGCTAAATCATTTTGACAATTGCTTTCAATTTCCAGTTGCCATAGCCAAAGGACATTTCAGACCTCAAAACTTGAAACAAAATGGCCAAAATACAGAGATGTTTCAAATTTTAAAGCTATCATTTCTGGTAATAAGTCTCTGAATTCCTTCTGAACCACCCAGGTATTTTTCCCTCTAAATATTCTGCCTTCACTTTGGCAGGGCAGAACTAAAATACTTTTTTGCATCCTGATGCATAAGGACTTTTATCTCAGCAACTTGGTAAGAGTTCTCAACAGTGCATGTAAGAATCATGGTATTCTTGTTCAGCTTTGAAGGATGATGTCAATGTAATAAATGACTTGGCACTTCGGCAACATGGGGACAGTATATTTTCACAATATGGGACACTCTGTTAATTCTTATGGACAAATAAAAAGCAATTTAATATTTCTTTAAAAAACTTTGAAAGAATAACTAGGTGTGTGTGTGTATGTGTGTGTGCACTCACATATGTATGTTTGTATACATTTCTGGTAATTGGATCCAGTGCTGTGTATATGCTATGAAATCATTCTTCCACCGCCTACATTTCCAACCAAAAATATTAGGTCAACACTCGCTGTATCTTATAATACCTTTTAAAAGGTATTAGGAGACCAATTGAAAATATTCTTTATTGAAAAACTTCAATAGATTACTCCATAAAAACTCTCTGTACGGTCGTTCAGTACTGATGTACTACTATTACTGACCACCACCTGAGAATTAGCTTAGAGTTAAATTAGTTAAATCAGACAGCTCTGATACTTCTTGTTTTAAAATTGACTTTTCTTGAACTTATCTTATGTGTGAGTCTTACTATTTTTGAGATACTATCATAAAATACTGTAGACTACGAGTGTCAAACAACACTTTATTTTGTCATTATTCTCGATGGTCATGCCAACATATTCACTGTCTAGCTAGTGCAAATTTCCTTGATCTTCTCCCTATGTCTTCACATGATCTTTTTTGAAGTAATATTAGTAGAGATAAAAAAAAATCCTTTCTTTTTCCTTCTCTCCCTTTGTTCTTTCCCTCTTTCCTTATTTTTGTCTCACTTATTCTTCCTATTTGGACACTAATTTCATCAAGAGTATCGCATTTTCTTTTTTTTAAATTTTTTTATTATATTTTTTCAATTGTGCGTGTACATGTGTGTGCGCCTGTGTGTATGTATATGTGTGTGTGTGTGTGTGTGTGTGTGTAGAACCACGGGCGAATTCGGGAACCACCATGGACTGCCTCCACCTCCTTCTTGTTTACTCTGCCCTGGGATTCACAGGCTCCGCCCTACCAGTACCAGAAACGCAGGCTGCCCCCGCTTCCGTCTGGCATCTATATATGGGGTCTAGGATCTGAACTCAGGACCTTCTGCCTGCAAGGCAGAGGCTTAACCCCTGAGCCACCTCTCCAGCCCCAAGAGTATCCCATTTTCATAGCTTTATCTTAGCCTAATTACTTCATAATAATCCTTTCTCTAGATAGCACCACAATGGATGCTATGACTTGAACTCATGAATTTTAGGTTCAAAAGATATAATATAAAATGTGGTATTTGAGCAAAACATTTCCTTTAGTTTTGGGGTTTCTGTGAAGAAAGAAGAGGACTTAGAATTGTAATTATGATGATTCTGAAATTATTAGACTATGAAAATTGTTCTCTGTTCTTTTTCTTGTAAAGTAAAATGTTATTATTCTATACAGAGAAGTGTTATATTTCACAGAACTTAATAAAGCAGACAGATGCCAGAATCTCTACACAGAATGATTAATCTATACTTGTAAACAGATAATAAATCACAGCTAAATATAGACATATGATCTTATCCAATCAAGGAAAAGAGTCTATCTAAATAGAGCTATTCTATTAATCTGCATCTATGGAAAATGAGAATCTTGGAAAGTACTTCTAAATATAGAAGAAAATGATTAGCAACATGTTAAAGCACACAATGTTGTTTAGATTTTTTTCTTAGTGTAGGAAATGTGTATTTGTAGGGAAAAGTTTTATACATGAGAGTGTGGACCTGTACTCAGGATGGTGTTAAAGGAAGTGTACTAACTTTGCCAGTTGGAATCTTCAAAATCAGACAAAATAAATGAATTATGCTTTACCAACCACTAAACCATAGTGAGGGATGGTTACATGTAAGAGATGGGAAACAAGTGGAATGAGCTCTTTTAATCCTCTCATTTACTGTCTTGAGTGAGTTTCCAGGCATAAAGAGAGAAAACTAAAGCAGATCTGCTATATTCGGAGTAATAGAGATAAATTTAAGTGTGTAGAGGCATGTAGGGAAATAAAGCTTGTAAAGAAAAATACTAAGGCAGAGAGAATTGGGCCAATTGAGGATTGAGTAATCTATAGATTCCATAGAAGAATTACCTCAGCTATTAAGTATGGTACTAATGAGCACACGTACATGCAATTACCCAAGACTGGTGACAGATTTTCTAAAAGAATTCAATAGAAGAGTGCCTGGTGTTGATACAGAGCCAAGAATATTACCTGTTAAACATCAGTCAAATTAGAATGTTTATAATTCATGAGACATTAGGTAAATTACTTAGGAAAGTCTTGACTTAGTAATGAGGAATAATTAGCTTTAGACTGATCACTGCTTTGATATTATAAATTATAAAGACCCCAAATGTAAAACTATTTTCAAGTAAGATTGTTTTGAAATGCAGGAATATATTTGCTTATGTAAACCATCTTCATGGTTTAACATCATATAAAGTTTTTCCCCAACCACATGAAATTAAATCTGAAGTTGAATTATTAGAAAGCTTTCTTGAACAAAAGTAGCTATTTGGAAATAAATTAAATATTTCTAATAACCCGTGAAACAAAAGAGTCATCAAAAAGGTATGCCCAATTGAACTAAATTGAATGCAAAACATAGGTACTTTTATCAGGTGCTACTAAAGCAGTAAAATGAGGAAGTTAAAAACACAGTAGAAAAACAGAAAATTTTCAAATTTGTGACTTTGACTGTGAAATATTTAAAAGAAAGCAAAATTTCAATGTATGTAGAATGAAAGAATATAAATGTTAAAGAGGAAATACAGAAACTAGTAAATAAGAAATAAATAAAACCAAAATAAAACTATTAAATAGATCAAATTGATGAAGTTGTAGTCAGGAAGATCAGGAAAAATATTGATGATATAAATTCATGATATCAAGACATAAATTTCCAATGTCAGAAACAAGATTCACTCTATTCTTATATTTTCTACATACTTTAAAAAAAAAGATAAAGAAATATTTTAATCAAGTACAAACCTACAATTTGAACTTCTTATAACAAATTAACAATGTATTGAAATTCACAAGCTAATGAAGCTCATTTGATAGAGAAATATAACCTAAATTGGATTGTATCTAGTTAATAAGTTTAATGTTTGATTTAAACTCTTTTTTTTTATTTCAGCTCATACAAACTTATTAGGTACACCAGTTCCCTCCCTCCCTCCTCCTGATTTAAACTCTTAATACGAAGTAAACTTAAGGCCCAGGTGACTTTATTATTGAATTTATCAAAAACTTAAGGAAGAGCCTCCATGCTTCCTTACTCATTGTTTATTTATGACTTCCATTTATTGATGGATATTATCCTCCAAGTGTGCAAATCACTTCATTTACTCTCCTCCCTGCTGACTCCTATTTCATTCCCTCCCTCCTTTCCTCTTCTAGTCATCATTCTGAATCCAAGTCCTTTTGTTTTCTTTTATAAATACTGGGTTCAGTTAAGTTCTCTGTATGTTTCTGAAGTTGGAATCTTCTCTTGGAGTCTGGTGGATTTCTCTATATGTTCACTAGTAGGTAGATTTGTCCAACCTTCTGAGTATGTAGGAGGCTCATAATTTATCTCAATTTGTAAGGCATCAGGAGCTTCTTATCATTTTATATCTGATCATTGACTGTGAAGATTGCTTGAAGTTTTGTCAGTTACCATCCCTCTCATGTATTTCATTACTGCGTCTCTTTCAATGGATAAGATTTTCTCAGTTTTTTCCTGTCTTCTGACTCTTAATTCTTTCTATTTCCTCTTCCACGGAGTTTTCCTGAGCCTTTGAGGGTAGAATATATGCCATATTAAGATTTGAACTTCCTTCGCCATCAGGGAAATGCAAATCAAAACTTCCCTGAGATATCATCTCACCCCGGTCAGGATGGCAAAAATCCACAATACAAACAACGACAAATGCTGGAGAGGATGTGGAGAGAGGGGAACTCTCCTACATTGTTGGTGGGAATGCAGGCTCATACAGCCACTCTGGCGAGCCGTCTGGAGATTCTTAAAGAGATTAAAGATTGAAATGCCATATGACCCTGCTATCCCACTTTTGGGAATAACCCCCCATGCAGCAGAGGTTTGCCTCGATAGCACAAGCTCGACCATGTTCATAGCAGCACTGTTTACAAGAGCAAAGTCATGGAATCAACCCAAATGTCCAACAGTTGACGAGTGGATAAGGAAACAGTGGTACATCTATACAATGGAGTACTACTCAGCCATCCAAAATGATGAATTACTGGAATTTGCTGGGAAATGGATGTCATTAGAAACAATTATATTAAGTGAAGTATCCCAAACCCAGAAAATTAAGCGCCGTATGTACTCCTTAATAGGTGGCTCCTAGTACCAAACTCACCCAGCCCACATTGAGACACTCAAAAGTAAACCTATGTAACACAGTAATTGCAAGGATTATGAACAAGAGAGATGGAGTAGGAGGGCCAAACCAGAAACAAGGAGACAGGGGACCATGTTACAGCAGAGAAAATAGGCCTCCATCAAGGTCTGCAAGTAAGTAATGAGAAACCTGGTTAAGTTCACAGACGTTCTTTCCTGATCTCACCAGAAGGGGAGGGCATATAGTCTAGCAGATAAAAAGTAATCATTTTGCAAATGGGTAATGGACCCCTCCCTCACTGAGGTTTCCTACTCTTATTACATCTACCCTTGAATGTGCTAGTATAACAAGACTCCAGTTTAACAGCTTTTTATCTCTGGCCAGGGGGTGACATACAGTGCCCAGCAGAATGGAGTGAAGGGCATTGCAGGAGCAGCAAAACTGCAAAAGAAAATCAACAAACCACAATCCAGAACTTCGGAGACTCTATATCAATCACATAGAACTAAGCCAGCCTAATCTCTCCCCATCCTGGAGCTTAGGGACACTTGCGGAAGAGGGGGCGGTAAGATTGTAAAAGCAAAAGGATGGGAGGAGCAACGATTTGCAAGATTCTCAACAATAGTTGGGGCCAAAGCAATCATAATGGGACTTTGCATGCCCTGCGCAATGTCCAGTGCACTGTTGCCCTCATAAAGTCTAGCATCTGTTAAGAGCACCGAGACCCCTGG
Source organism: Typhlomys cinereus (assembly GCA_023101885.1). Lineage (NCBI taxonomy): Eukaryota > Metazoa > Chordata > Mammalia > Rodentia > Platacanthomyidae > Typhlomys > Typhlomys cinereus. Next base: position 3,654,993 of record JALPQD010000158.1, on the reverse strand, counting down.
AGGCAAGGAATTGACAGCCATAGTAGTGATCCTATGCTTAAGGGGAACAAGAGAAAGGGCTTATGGAAATGCTACTGGGTCCTTATGTGTCATCGGAGAGGAGGACCCAGTGGAGAGTTAGGCGTACACAATAAAGGATTCTCTGGGAATTTGGGGGGAGGCACTGGGGGATGGGGAGGGAGAGGAAGGGGAGGAGGGGGTTCGGGGGGAGGAGGGGGGAGGGAGGGAACTGGTAAAAAAATTTTAAAATGTATAATTAAATTTTTAATAAAAAAAAGATTTGAAAGTCTTGACCTTCATTAGTTATCAGCATTTGCATTACTATAGTTCTCTGCATCTCCTGTTTATACTGATACACATGTACTTTTCTTAAGCCCAGGGTGGTTTAAGTATTCTTTCTCTTCCCTTTTCCTTAAGGTCCCCTGACCTTGGAGTCAAAACAGTTTGATGTCTTGTCCAGGACTGAGTACTCCAGTTATCTCTTCTTTGATGAATAATGTTTATTGCTAGGAAAAACTCCTCAGCTCAAGATTGCAAGCTGCACAAATCTGTAGATTTAATGCTAGTATCCATAAATAAGAAATACTTTTACATTCTGGTCCAAGTTACCTCACTCAGTTAAATTTCTTCCAGCTCCATCTTTTTCTTTGTAAATTTCATGTTTTCATCTTTCTTAATAGCTGCATAATATCCCACTGCAAATATGTGTGATATATTAATTATTCATTCATCAATTGAGAGACATCTAGACTGGTTCCATGCACATATATTTTTAGTGAGACATAGACTCCTTTGAGAATATGCCCGGGAGCAGAAATGCAGGATTATATGGAATTTCTATTTGTGTTTTTTTTTCTTTTCTTTTTTTTTTTTTTTGAGGAATCCCCATACTAATTTCCAAAATGGCTGCATCAATTTACACTCCCACCAAAAGAGAGTAAGGGTTCTGTATCTCCCCCAAATCCTTTGCCAGCATTTGTTGTTTCTTTACCTTAATCTTTGCCATTCTGACTGGGGTAAGATGGAAAATAATAGTAGCTCCATCTGCAGTTTCTAGATTTCTAGGATTAATGAACATTGTTTTAGATATTTATTAGATGCTTGCATTTCTTCTTAGAGAACTCTATTCAGATCAGTAGCCCATTCTTTAAATGGGTTGCTTGCTTGGTTGATGTTCAATTTTTATATACTCTGGATACTAATTTTCTGTCACATATGTAACTGGGATTTTCCCATTTATGCAGGCTCCTTCTTTACTTAACATATTCTTTTGATTAACAGAAGCTTTTTAATTTCATAAGGTTCAACTTGTCAATTAGTAGCATTAATTACTCATAAGTGGAGTTCTTTACTAAAACCTATATCCTATCTTTTGAAATGTGCTCCCTACTCTTTCCCCTAAAAATGCCAGACTTTAAGGTTTAGAATTGAGGTTTTGGTCCACTTGGGGTTGACTTCCATATAGAGTGAGCGATTGCTTATCAACTCATTGTTCAATCTCAGCATTACAATACTACTACAAAACAAAGACATTTCACCAAAAAAAATGAGACTCATTTAATCAACAAAGAACATACCATTTTTTTTCATGAGCATAGGTATAAAATTTAATCATGCAGAATTTAACAATATGTAAGCATGATGCTACATTTTGATCAAATGAGGTATAGATCTCAAGAATCTAAAATTGGGTCAATCATACTATTTGAAGATGAAATAGTGGAACGTGCCACATTAGCAGGCTAATAAATGCATAAAATATTTGGGTAACATAATAAAATGTATTTGATAAAATAAAATACACATTGCTATTAAAGGTATCAACAAGTCACGAATAGAAAGGACCTTCAACTTGAATACAGTATCTAGAAAAAAATCTATAGCTTACAATAATTCCTCACTGTAAAATGCTAGATTCTTTCCCTAATATATCAGGAAAACAGATGGATGTCTTCCATTATCACTTTGTACAACATCACATGATAGGATCTAAAATGTGCAATTGCATAAGAAGTGGAAATATGCAGAGATGATAGGTAGATATATAGATAATACTTAGGAATAGATCTATGTATGAGACATAAAAGTATAAAACATTGTTTAGAGAAGCTAAAGACATAAATAATAGAGAGGTATAATTTGCTCATATGTTGGAATTTTCGTTATTTATTAATATTATAATTTCCAGTTGAGTTAGCTATTTAATGTGATCCCTGTAATAAAACAAATCCTAATGATCTGTTTTGTAAACTTTGACAAACAAATCCTAAAATTCATACAATTATGAAAAAAGCATAGAATAAGTGAAAATTTTCAAAAAGGCTAAGACTACTTCATTTTCAGGCTTATTATAAATCTTCAATCATTATAGCAGTGTGATTTTAGTGTCAAGACAGAAAATTAGATCAGGGAAGTGAAGGAGTTACTTCAAAAATAGCAAAGGTACAAAAATAATGATGCTTGAAGAATGAGACATACTAATAATATATGTTAAATAACAACTTTTATCCATATTTAATGTCACATTCAAAATTCATTTCACATGGATTACCAGCTTTGCTGGGAAACAAAATTCTAAACTCACACAAATTTTAGAAGAAAACAGTGGAAAAAAACATTGCTACTCTAGTTTAAGGAAAGGTTTGTTAAATATGACACCAAAAGTGTGAGCTAAAGGAGAAATAATTTGTACTTTTTGAAAAAGAATTATTTATTGAATACAAGTCTTGAGCAGGACCATAAGTGGTCATCCAATTGATGTGGGAAAATTCAGCCCATGGACAAATGGATGAGATTGGGAGAAAGCTAGTTGATAGGTTGGCAGATGGGCAAGTTAGATTTGCTGCTCTCTTAACTCTTCATATAGATATGGTGCGGCCAGTTGCCTCTTCTAATGATATGAACTCTCCTTACATGTTGATGAAATGTACAAACTGTTCATCACTCTGTGATAAACAAGCAAACTGTGAAATGCTCAGTTCATTAAATATTTGTATGAAATAAAAAACCAAGAAAATACTGCTACACACAAAATGAACTCTGAATAATTATATTGAAGAAGATAGAGAGAAATAAGGAATGTCATATGAACCCATTTATGTGATACTCAAAGAAAAAAACAAACTAATCTGTAATAACAGAAAGCAGGTTATTAAATGAGGAGACAGAAATGAACAACTGACAGAGAAAGGGATTGCTAAGAGACTAAGAGGCATAAGGAAACTTTGAAAGTGACAAGCATGTTCATTATTTTAGTTTTGTTAGGTCTTCATTTTGTATATATGTATATTTCTAATATGATTACTTTCTTATATGCCAGTTACAATACAATTGCTTGGCTAAAATGCAATAGCTATTCTCACTTTATAATTAATTGAATTATAAATTTTAATTTTAGGTTATTATCACAATTCAGTGTACATAATTAAACAACCATTTATTAAAACTTCTGCTTTCAATGCACTGGAATTGCCTTGAGGGATTCATAAAACATGGATTTGTAGACCCTATCCTGAGAGTTTCTAGAATTTTACCTTAACATTTGTATTTCTAACATGCTTCCACGTAATGTATTTTGACACCCATTGATCTAAAATTTAGATTTTTTAGAACAAAACACTTATACTTGGATCCTGGATATCATATTTAATAATTGCATGACCTCAAACTTCTGTATGGATCCCAAGCTAGTATTAACTAGGCATCACCATTATTAGCTTCTGAAATCAGATGAAGTCAGGTTTGTTGAGGGAGTATAGCCAGAGACAAACTTTTGTGCATTCCTAAGCAGCAGATTACTACCTTGTAAAATATTACTTCTAATCATTGTAATACTTATAGGAAGAATCATTGCATAAATTAAATAATTTAAATGATTAGCTTAAACTACCTGGGAATTAAAAGGCAACCAAAATAATGGAATTCATTATTATGACATATAAATCATTACTTTTCTTCTTCTGTGTGCATACATACTTGTGTTGTGTTGGCACACATGTGTGCATGTGCACGTGAAGGCAAACTTTGGGTGTTTTTTCTTAGGAGTTACCGTATTTTTTTTCTTTTTGAAACAGGATTGGAACTGTCTTGGAACATGACAACTAGACTAGGATAGATGACTAGCAAGTTCCAAGACTCCACCTGCTTCTGTCTCTCTCGTGCCAGAATTAGAAATGCAGGTCATGAAGCCTGGTTTTTATCATGTGGATTTTGGGGAATCAAACTCAGGTTCTCATGTTTCCAATGCAAGCAGCTTACTGACTCAACCTTATCCCCAGTCCTGAGTTTTTAGTGATTACCGTGGTTTGCCCATATTTTGCAAAGTGGAGAAAATAAATGTTGTAGGTTTTACTTATGTAAGGTTTGAATTTAAGCACATTTCATTCTTCTATAGGTATAGAATTTCCTTCCTTGGATATTGCTAGCAAAACATTATCAACATATTCTCATGAACAGCTTGAGATTATTCATGCAGGTTTTCTCTGCTTCAAATGACTGCTTAAAAATTGTAAATTCATGTTTATATAAGTGATGAACAGCTGATTTTCTTTATTCAGATTCCATAGTTTTGCATTTACCCATTCACAAAAAATTTATTTTTAACTCATAAAGCAGTATTTATGGTAATTTCAGGGTCATGAACATGTATAGAATTGTGAATAGTTTGACAGCCTAAGTTCACACTTCCAGTTGAGGGCAAGCAAGGCAACTCTTTGCCTTTCCGTTTCAGTTCTTTTTGTAAACAAGTCACCTTTTTGTGGTTTATTAATGCCATGATCTTTGAATTTTGTACCTTTTGCTAGGAATATTGGCATTTAAAATATTCCCAGAGTGTAGTGTTGAAATGTTGCCTAGTATTTCTAAACACGAAATGGCTGCAATGTACCTTATGGAGAAAAATTGAGTTAAACATTATTCCATTAAGCATGAGTTGTAGTGCTCCTGGCCATGAGCTCCATGTTAGCTGTGATTAACCAAAATACATATAATGTAATGTTATACATGCCACGTTAAAAAACAACTATTCTGACTAGAGGTATGAAGGAATCTATCCATATATTTCTCTTGGAAGTAGTGGTTCAATATTCATTAATTCAGAGCTCATGGCAACTCTGTAGAACATTCTCACCCTGAATAATAAGAAATCAACTATGTTCAATATAAAACTTATTTAATTGATCCCTAAGTTCAGAATAAAATTCGAGAGGACAAGGCAAGAACCCAATATTGAGAATCAACATTTTGGAAAGGGATGGATTTACTCTCCATAAATGTTGGTGTGTCAGGGCTATTTTGCTAATAAATAATTTGAGTTTAAGCAAAGCTTTGATCACCTTATTTATTTTTCATCATCCTCCTTTAACATGAATGAAAGTCAATTTGACTTGAACAACCATTTGTTTTGCCAAATGTCTATCTTCTCTACTTGCCTACCAAGGCAGAAATAGACTGCTACATTCAAAGCACAGGGACACACATAGAGATGCAAATACATACATAGAGAACACTTGCATATTCTTTGTTTATAAAACAAAATACAAGAGAGTGGTAATTATACTTCTACTTAACCCACTAAGATTTTCTTAGCTTGCTTACCAATGTTATCTGCTAGCATTATCAACAAAGTTTAATCATAATGACATATACTCTTCATTCAAATTTTGTTTTTTGATTTTCACTGGTGACCTTGTCTGTATGAAAAAAGTTATTTTTCTTTATTTTCATGTATTAAAACAGAATACTTAAGCTTGAATGATTGAGCGATTTAGGAAGAGTAACAGTTTATTTTATCTCATAGATCTACAGTCTAGAATCCAAAACTATATGGCCACATATGAATAATGTTTTATTGTGCATCATAAAGCATTGAAAAATGGATGGGAAAGCAGGTATACCTGAAAAAGGCAAAAACAGAAGGGAGAGGCTTGCTTTGTATCAAATTGCTCCTGTTGTAACTAGTCCACTCCCATGATGTTTAGCCCAATCCCAGGAGAAGGACATTCATTCTAGTGAATGTTCTGATTGTTTCTTACAGGCCTCACCTCCTTAACAGCACCAAAGAGGCATCAAATTAAAGCACATATACTGGAGAGGGTTAACCATAGTAAGCATCATATTAAAATACTTAGTATATAGGTGAACGGATTGAGGTGAAGGACCTATGGTTGGAGGGTGGAACACAAGGAATGCTTTTCACAGGAAATAGCAGAAATTTAGGGCACCAATGTTGTGAATTTTAGGAATGAAATGAACATGGTTGGTACTTTCTAAAAGCAACAAGAATGTTTGACATTTCAGGTTGCATCTAAATAGCACAAAACCTTTTAAAATATTCTCTGAGGAAAATATAATTGCACAAATGCAAACTGGAGTTTTAAACCTGTTTAATGGTTAAGTTCCTTTGCAAAGTTATTTAAAGAAAATGAAAAACACTGTAGAAGTTTTGGAGAAAGTGAAAGATCGGGACAGACATTCATGCCCAGTGTAACAGTTATTCTACCATTGCTGTGAGAAATCACCCAAAGTCAAACAACTTATGGGAAAAAGGAGATTTATTCAAGCTACAGTTCCAGAGGAGAAATAGATACAGTCTTTCACAGCGGAGATGGCATGGCAGGCTGGCTAAGGCTGGCAGACAGGCTAAGTCACAGCAGACCTCCACATGGCTTGTGCATTCCTGGAATGTCTCTCCTCCTATATATTCTGTGGTCCCTTTCATATAGTCCATTACTAGGAGGTTCCTGTGGGATCTAGGATGGGTATAATCCTTTCAGGTGGTCTCAGTTGATCCTTCCAGGTGTGGTCTCAGCTGATGTTAGTTAACACCAGGTATGTCAAGTTGACACCCAGGCTTAACTATCACACCCAGGTTAATAATCTGTTGATGCCTAGTAAAGTAACAGGTGTTATTGTGACATACTTGGACCTCAGATTTAAAGAAAAACTGCCTTTTGAACAACCCAAGGAAGGCAGCTGATCACTTTGAGCTGATCACATAATTCATGGAGTTATGTTTTAAGTCTGAGTTTTGAGAAAGTAAACCAACTTTGGCTGAAATATCAGAAAGCATGCTAAGCTTACTAGACTGACCAGAGAAAGCTAAACTGTATGTCCGTAGAAGATATGAAGTGTGTATGAAATTTGCAAAACAAGTGATTAATTAAAATGGCTGTAACATTGGTGGTAAATAACCATCCTTATTTGGACTACGTTTTGTATGTATGTGTGTGTGTGTGTGTGTGTGTGTGTGAGAGAGAGAGAGAGAGAGAGAGAGAGAGAGAGAGAGAGAGAGAACAAAGGAAAAAAGGGCCTAAGCCTAAGTCAGTACGTCCTAAGATAATAATGAGCTTTACTACAAAATCTGATTACAAAACTCCATGTAACCTGAAGCACTGTCGAATGCAATAAGGAAATCATAAAGGGCAAAGAAATTGTGAATATCCACCAATTCATTCAGAAGAATAGAGCAGACTTAGAGAAAGAATGGTTAGAGGGTTAAGCAAGTACTTTGATCCAGTGTGTTATTCTCATTATCAATCGGACATCAAAACACATGACCTGACTCAGATACACATGCTGTGACTTGGAGAAACAAGAGTCACTCAAGCAATTCATGGGTGAAGATTAACAGTAGAAAATTATACTTGGTAAGTACACATGAAAAGCCATAGTTTTCTGTGTCCTTGGAAGACATGAATGTATTTTCTTTTGTGATGGTTGGGAAGAAACCAAGGGAATTGTGATTATACTGCTATCCTGAATACAAAGTTTAATACAAAAAATAAACACTGGTCAAATCATAATCACTATTAATTTAATGAGCAACAATTGAGCAATTACACTAAATTGATTACTATCTAATAAGGGACACATGTCAAAGCAAGTAAAGAACAGCTGTGCTATATGTGTATACTTGTGTATATGTGTGAAACTATTTATGGCAAGGGCTGTGGTTAAAGAGAAAGTGAAATGCCTTGCATGAAAGACAAGATATTTAAATAGTTATAAAATGTTAGCAAGGTAGGTAGCAGCACATGGAAAGGAAAAGTGTATTTGGGGTCAGGAGGCAGAAGTTTGGGGGTTGAATCTTGTTTATATCCTTTCAAAATTAAAAAAGCAAAATAAAAGAAATAATTTGAGAAAACTGCAAGGTGAGAATATTGCAACATGATCGAAGTACATGTTCCTTCTAGTCTACCTTATTTCCAGACACTGTTCTGGAGTCTCTGAGTAGAGATATTTTCATATAAATATTTAGGGGAGAGAGAGAGAGAGGGAGAGAGAGAGAGAGAACACCATGTGCTATTTGGTCTTAGTCTTCTGGATCTAGGGACTGTGGTCAAAAAGAATGAGAGTATGGGCTTAAAAAACTACAGCCTCCCTATCGTTAAATATTAAAGACCTTTCTCTTTAACAGCATTGTGGTTCTTAACACTGAGAAACTTCTCAAGCAAGGTGGTTTTGATGGGGGCATAGAATTGTGTGGATGCTTTACTGTGAAATGCAAAATAAAATTATCCTTGTCATGTTCTTAATGAACACACCTTGAAATCCTACACCATGGTCATTTGGAATCAATCAGGCATCTGGTGATATGGAACATCCCTTCTTCCTTCAGCCCTTTCTCCCTCCCCACACACACACTGTAGTTCACTATTGGGTTTGCTTCCAGCCTGTAAAAAGTGGGTCTCTGATGATAATGTATTAGGCAAGACATAGCAACAAAATTTGAGGGGAATCTGTTCTATCCTTAAGACAAATGAGTATCAATACAGAATCTTTCAAGTCTGATTTCTAAATGTTTAGAGCATGTGTTGAAGATCCTGTGAACTATAATTTTTCTAAGATCTCTCCCTATCTTCTCTACCTATCCCCTGAAGAGCACTTTGGTATATTGTAACTGACGCCCATTCCCTTCATTTTATTCACTGAAAGATTTTAATACCTGTTCATATTTATTTACTATATATATATATATATATATTGCCAAGTTCATCATATTTTTATTTTTAATCTCCATGATAAATTGGTTAACTCAATCTTGTACAGGTGTTGTACAGATAATCACTAGTGCAGTGGTTAATGAATACAATGCCCACATTGTTTCTAAAAATATCTTTTGTTGCATGTCTCTCAATTTTCAAGCAGTTCCTCCTTGGAAATGTCCCTGAGTATTGAAGAGGGGTAATATAAATACCCCATTTAGAGCTGAGCACTTCACTATCATTAATTCTTAGCATACCATCAACTTATCAACTTTTAAAAATACATGTTATTTTTAGCATTGCATATATCACTACAGTGTTGCATATATCACATAAAGACTATAGACTATAAATTATATATAGTTTATGATATTTCCACCCATTAACCTTATTTCCCCTCTTTTTTCCTTTACATGTTTTCATTTCTCCTGCCAGATTCCCTCCTATTTTCAAATTTTTTCACTTGTGTTGTCCACTATGTTTCATCTAGTTGTCTTTGATGACATATGCCTGACATGATTCATGATCCAGAAAGTATCATAGATCAGTGGTACACTATTCAGGAAAGCATCGTCTTTTTCTTCCCTATCACCATTAGTCCTCTTCTGTCTCTTAAAGAGGTGTAGAACTTCTTGCGATCTTTCCCCTTTCACAGTGAGATGTTGATAGGGCAGTTCCCATGCCGTTCTTGTGAAAGTCTACTTATATGTCATGAAGTTATGGATAACACAGCCCTATGGTAACCTGGAGGTAATAACTGGTTTACCAGTGTCCCATTTCAGACTCTTACAATCCTACTGCAAACTCCTCCATGATATCTGACCCTTAGGGTGGGTGGTGGGTATGGCTTAGATGTCTTGTTTAGGGCCAAGCAATCAGAAGTCCCTTATTGATTGCATTTTGGCCAGTTGTGTTTTTCTGTAGTAGATAACTGTTACAGAAGACAGTTTTGAGATTGTGTGCTAGTGTTTTTCCAATTTATGGGTATAATAAGAGGTATAATAATAAGACAGTTTTAAAAAATAATAAAAGACAGTTTGATGTAGTGCCTTCTTTTAACTAAACAGTCATATACTGCTCTTACCCTGGGACCTATGTCCTCCCCTGTCATAGGTTCTTATTCTAGTTTACTTGAAAAGAAATATGTTTCCTGCTGACAAGTGGACCTTTAATCTAAGCAAAAAGCTGTTAGTTGTCTCCTTGAAATTCATGCCACTATTACACTGATGGTCTCTTGTTGCCATGATGAGTGCTATTATAATTTGCAGCTTTCATAGACTTATGAGACATTTGATAGCTTTTCTCACCAGTGCCTTCCATAGTACTTTATGGAACTATGTAAGCTATCCAGTAAGGAGGAAGCTTCCAGACCCACTTCAGCTAGGGCTTCTTTTCCATGCCCTGTGATTCATGTGTTGCATCCTCAGTAATAGTATCTTACTGTGAGTTTCAGGAGGGTGACAAAGGGCAATGGCAGAAGTCTATGCTGTTTTGGGGGGAGTGTGAGACTTCTATGACTACTATCTTTTTGTGTGCATGCGTGGGAGTGTGTGTGTGTGTGTGTGTGTGTGTGTGTGTGTGTGTGTGTGTGTAACTATATGGGTCTTTGGATGGCAAAGGGTGAGTCTGGGAATAATTCTGGATTGCTTTGCCTTCTTTTGTTTCACTCTGGGGTTGCCCAGGTTCTGTTTCCAGGCTCAGAAGTGCAGACTGATGCCATATCTGTTTGGCAATTTTGTGTGGGATCTGGGATCCAAACTCAGATACTTCTGCTTGTGAGGTAGAGTGTTGACCTCTGAGCCATCTCTCCAGCCCTCCCATCAACAACTTATCAGGGTATATCACATACTTGTTAATTTTAGTATTGTTCAATTTCCTCTGTGTTCTACTTGGAGCATAACAGGGAATTTTGTTTGTATGTTTTTGCCCTATCTTCCTTTTTCTGTGCTCCTCTGTGCAGGGACTATCCATTCTTGCTGGTTTAAAAAAAAAAAAAACTAAAAGGTTTTTGACATAAAAATATCATAAGAGGCTCCTCTCTAGCTGCATTCTCCATTCTTAGGGTGTTTCTACTACTCCCTCAGACCCTCCTACATCTCATCCCCTCATCCCTGCTAAGTATTTTTTCCCATTATTCCCTCTCTCATTTTGCCTCCTATATCACCCACTCCAAAGTCTTTACCCCTTGAGTCTCTGCATTAATGGATACCCAGTGCAATAAGAATCTTATCTCTCCAAGGCTGAATGCAGCACACACAAATTTATGGATTAAAAAAGTGAGTAGAAACCAGTTTTACAAAAGGATCATAGAGCACAATAGCATTGTGTTCCTCACTAGAGCTTATGACCTCTACAGCCATGGTCTCTTGAGCAGTTTTATAGTACCATATGTGAGTTCCCTCCTGTGGCACAGGACTCTAAATTCTAAACAGTAAGTCATTGTTACTCTTACTCCTTCATAACAGTCATGCAACTACTGTACCAAAGGGCAATAATGACCCTGAAGGTCATTATTATATCTCTCCCAGCATGCTGCATAGCATTTTTCACCACAATGAAAACTAACCAGCAGGGAAGTAGCTTCTAGCTTATCTCTACCTTGATTTCTCTAATTCCTATAATCAAAGTGTTTAGTATCTGCTCTTGGCTTCAATAATTTTTCTACCAATCTTAAAAACACATTTTAAGGACAAGAGAGATGGGATCAATGGTTAAAACCTTTGCTTTGCAAGTTAAAAGACCTGAGTTCAGATTCCCAGATCCCACATAAAAATGCTGGGCATATAAGGCAGCATATTAAGGAAGATAAGCACTTCCAGCTCTGAAAGGCAAAATGTAGGAAACCCCAGAGCAAAGTAGTAAGGAGTTAGAGTAATCCAAGATGATTCCCAATGTCACCATTGGACCTCAATGGGTACACACACAGGTGCATTCTAGCATACACAAACACACACATAGACTGGAATAAAAACACATTTCGAATAAATACAAAAGCAATAGAAAATTTAAACACTACTAATATTATATGTACCTGAAAAATTTTTTTCCAAAATAGATTTACAAATTCTGGCTTTGATTTCTATTATCATTTTTCAATCAAAGGAACAAGGACTCTTGAAGAAAGTATAAGTTCAAAGACTGATAGAGAAACTATATCAAATGGCTCTATACTATCTTACAGTGCTAAAAGTGAAGAAAATCTTCAAAGAAACAGTCATATTCACACAAACAAACAATATGATTGGATATGCTGCAAAGACACAAGAATGTGCTGAAAGATGACCCACTGACCAAAGATAAAGCAAGTTTAACAAAAAAAATTTGTTTATAGCCCCATGTTTATCAAAATTGTTCATATTAATGTAGAACTTAATCCTTCCATGCAGAAAAATTTAAAACAATTTATGTATTTTACTCTTCAAAAAGGTAATCCAACTTCTCAGAAGAATGATTTGATATAGAGGTGTCATGTCCTGTGCCAACCAGGCTGGTAAGATAAGATCTCAACCTTGAGAAGAGAGCTTCAAGGAAATACTTTCAGGAAACAGGACATGGCTTATTTTGAAATAAATAATAAAGATATAAAACATATGGGAGTTGTCAGGCTTGCAGCATGCTCTTTGAAATGGGCAGTTGCTAGGGGACTGAGAGGTTGCTAAGAACCACTCCCAGTTTTGCCTCTTATCTTGACAGACAAGTTTTCTTTTTGTGATTATGCATGCCTCCTATCTCAGACAGATGAGTACTTCCTTTTTGTGTGGATTGGGCACCCTCCTATCTATTCCCAGGTCTCTTTTTTGTTTTTTCCCAAAACTACCTAGGTTATCACCTCCCTCTAGGTTCCTACCCCCAGAACTGCAGATGTCAAGTAATTTGCCTTAAGTCTTTTGTTTCCTAAATACAAACACAACTTGCTTTTAACTTTAAATTAAATTCTAACTAGGAATTTCATGTTCAGTCATACACAGTAAATAGACTTGTTAGCCAGAATGTATAAGCTGATTTTAAAGAAATTAGCTCCCTTTCACCCCACCCCGCTCCACCAGTCGGGATCCGCACACGGTCCAGCAGGGCCTCACCCCGCGACCTAGGTAAGTCTCCGCCCGTGCCCGCCCACCAGGACCCCAGGTCAGCCCAAAGGGACCCGGCTCCGACTCCCACCATTCAGCCTGAGCCGCACGCAGGGCCGAGGGACAAGGAGGACCTCCCCCTGCGCCCGGGCCCCGCCCCAGCTGCCCTCGGGTAACATAGCTCCAAGCCGATGCCCCCATCCTCCCATTCACCTCCCTGCTCCACTGGTCAGACGCCCGCGGTCCAGCCGGGCCTCACCCGAGACCTAGGTAAGCTCTGTCCCTGCCCACCTCCAGAACTCCAGGCCAAATAATTCAGTTCAGTGAAATTGAAAGATCTTAAGAGTTAAAACGACAATGCCAAAGTCAAAGTGCAAATCCATGAGAAGCAACACTCAAGTAAACAAATCTCCCACTGAAGGAATTAATCCCATAATGTTACACTACAACCAGAACAAACCCGCGGAAAAAGGCCAAGAAAGCCTGACCCAGGATAATGACTTTCAAAATATGATCATTACCATGTTCAATATTATGAAAGAGGAAATCCGGGAGGAATTACATAATCGAATCAATCGCTTTGAAGAGGAACACAACAGACATTTGGAGGAGTTGAGAAAAACAGTGCAAGAAACAAAAACTGGCATAGAGCAGTTAAAACAGACTCAAGCAGAGTTTAAAACTGAGCTACAAGACAAGTTATCTTCAACTCAGAACACCACAGAGAGTCTTATCAACAGAACTAAGAAAGCAGAAAACAGAATTTCAGACCTTGAAGATAAAGTGGGAGTACTAACCAGCTCAAAGGAAGAGGTTGTTAAAGCCAAAAAGATACTTGAGAGAAATATCCAAGAGATATGGTACACCCTGAAGAAGCCTAACATGCGTATTCATGGAATACCAGAGCAAGAATCGCAAAATATCACCCCTGAGGAAATTTTTCGAATGATCATCATGGAAATCTTTCCTCATCTAAAAAAAGAGAGGCCCATCCATATACAAGAGGCATTCCGCACCCCAAACAGATACGACCAAAACAGAAGCACCCCATGGCAAATAATAGTTAAAACACTCCACATTCAAGATAAAGAACTGGTGCTGAGAGCTTCAAGGGAGAAAAAACAAGTCACTTTTAAAGGTAAACCTATTAAAATAACAAATGACTTCTCAGTCGAAACAGTAAAAGCAAGAAGAGCTTGGAGAGATGTACTTCAAGTATTGAATGAACAAAAATGTCAACCCAGGCTGATTTACCCTGCAAAACTATCAGTCATGATCGAGGGAGAAAGAAAAATTTTCCTGCACAAAGACAACTTGAAGGGATACATGTCCACCAAACCAGGCCTTCAAAAAACGCTAGAAATGATACTCAGCGTGAAGAAAAAAACAGGCATATCCAGGAGAACAGAAGGCAAATATAACACCATTAAAAGCTAAGCAACATACTTACAAAAACTACTAAACATAATAAATGTCTGGAATTAAAAATAGTTTCTCCATTATAACATTAAATGTTAATGGAATTAATTCACCGATAAAGAGACACAGATTACAAACTTGGATTAAAAATCACAATCCATCAATCTGCTGTCTGCAGGAAACCCATCTCACCACAAAAGATAGACACGCTCTAAAAATAAAAGGCTGGTCAACAATTCTACAAGCAAATGGAAGCAGAAAACAGGCAGGGGTAGCCATTATGCTATCAGACAAAATGGACTTCAAACCAAAGAAAATTATAAGACACACGGATGGATACTACATTTTAGTCACAGGTACAATTCACCAGGAAGACTTCACAATACTGAACATCTATGCACCCAATACGGGCCCCTCCACATTCATTAAGAAAACCCTACAGCGTCTAAAGCAAGAAATCAACCCCCAAACGATAATTCTTGGGGACTTCAACACCTCCCTCTCAACATGGGATAGATCAACAGGTCAAAAGCTTAACAGAGACACTTTGGAACTTAATCAAACCCTTAAAAAAATGGACCTTATAGATCTCTATCAAACTTTCACACACGCACCAAAGAATACACATTTTTCTCAGCAGCACACGGAACTTTTTCCAAAATAGATCACATACTGGACCACAAAACGAATCTACACATATACAAGAAAGTTGAAATTCTAACATGTGCCCTATCAGACCACCATGGCCTAAAGCTGGACATACACAACACATCAAACAAGAGAAAATACACTAACTCCTGGAAACTTAACAATATGATGCTGAAAGAAAACTGGATTCAGGAAGAAATTAAAAAGGAAATTCAAGATTTCCTGAAAGTGAATGATAACGAAAATACAACTTACCAAAATCTCTGGGACACAATGAAAGCTGTTCTAAGAGGTAAGTTCATAGCTCTTAATGCCTACATCAAAAAAATGGAAACATCAGAAATAAACAACTTAACAATGCAGCTTAAAGCTTTAGAGAATCTAGAGCAATCTGACCCCAAAATTAGTAGAAGAGAGGAGATTAGCAAAATAAGGGGAGAAATATCTGAAATCGAGATTAAGAAAATGATAGAAAAAATCAACCAGTCAAAAGGCTGGTTCTTTGAAAAAATCAATAAGATTGATACACCCCTAGCTAAATTAACCAAAAGTAGGAGAGAGAAAACCCAAATTAACAAAATCAGAAATGAACATGGAGTTATCACTACTCTTACCCAAGAAATCCAGAGAATTATAACATCATATTTCAAAAACTTATACTCTGTGAAGTTTGACAACACAAAAGAGATGGATGAATTTCTGAGTAAACACAACTTACCTAAATTGAATCAGGAAGTTGTGAATTATTTAAATAGTCCTATAACATATAAGGAAATTGAGGAAGTAATCTTGAATCTTCCCACCAAAAAATGTCCTGGACCAGATGGATTCAGCACAGAGTTCTACCAGACATTTAAGGAGTTAATAATACCAATACTCCTTAAACTGTTCCATGAAATAGCAAAGGAAGCAACACTACCAAATTCCTTCTATGAAGCTAATATCGTTTTAATCCCAAAACCTAATAAAGATTCACTTAAAAAAGAAAACTACAGGCCGATCTCTCTGATGAACACAGACGCAAAGATTCTCAACAAAGTCTTAGCAAATCAGATTCAAAAACATATCAAAAAGATCATTCATGGGGACCAAGTAGGCTTCATCCCTGGCACACAAGGTTGGTTCAACATACGCAAATCAATAAATGTAATTCATCATGTAAACCAGTCCAAAGTCCAAGACCACATGATACTCTCAATAGATGCAGAAAAAACTTTTGACAAGATCCAACAGCTTTTTATGATCAAAACACTGGAGACAGTAGGAATGGAAGGAACCTTTATCAATATAATAAAAGCTGTATACAACAAGCCCACAGCAAGGATTATGCTCAATGGGGAACAATTGGAAGCATTCCCACTTCGATCAGGAACTAGACAAGGCTGTCCACTCTCACCACTTCTATTCAATATTGTACTTGAAGTCTTAGCTGAAGCCATAAGACAAGAAAGGGACATAAGAAGGATTCAAATCAGCAAGGGAGAAGTCAAACTATCCCTATTTGCAGATGACATGATCTTATACCTGCGTGATCCCAAAAACTCCACCAGGAAGCTCCTGGAACTAATTGAGAAGTTCAGCAGGGTGGCAGGATACAAAATAAATGTGCAAAAATCAGAGGCCTTCCTATATGCCCAGAATGAAAGAAGTGAAAAAGCCTTGAGAGAAACAATCCCATTTACTATAACCCCTAAAAAAATGAAATACCTTGGTATAAACCTAACTAAGGAGGTAAAAGACCTTTACAATGAAAACTTTAAAACCCTAAAGAAAGAAATAGAAGAAGACACCAGAAGGTGGAAAGACCTCCCTTGTTCCTTGATTGGCAGAATCAACATCATAAAAATGACCATCCTACCAAAGGCAATATACAGATTCAGTGCTATACCAATCAAAATCCCAAAGCAATTCTTCAAAGAAGTTGACCAAACAATCTCAAAGTTCATATGGAGGCACAAAAGACCCAGTGTAGCAAAAACAATCCTGAGTAAAAAAAACACTGCTGGAGGTATCACCATACCAAACCTAAGTCTATACTACAAATCCATAGTTATAAAGACAGCCTGGTACTGGCTCCAAAATAAACACACAGATCAATGGATAAGGATTGAAGACCCAGATATAAGCCCACAAAGTTACAGCCATTTGGTCTTTGACAAAGGGGCCCAAAGAATCCAATGGAGAAAGAACAGCATCTTCCACAAATGGTGATAGCAAAACTGGATCTCCACATGCAGAAGATTAAAGCTGGACCCGTACTTGTCACCATGTACAAGACTTAATTCCAAATGGATCAATGACCTTGATATCAGGCCAGAGACTATAAAAACCATAGTTGAAAGGATAGGGAACCTCTTGAGCTGATTGGGCTAGGCCAACATTTCCTAAATAGACATCCAATGGCACAGTCACTGCTACCAACTCTCAACAGTTGGGATCTTGTGAAATTAAAGAGCTTCTGTTCAGATAAAGAGATTGTAACGCGAGGTCAAAGGCAACCCGCAGAATGGGAGAAAATCTTCACTAACCACACCTCTGATAGAACTCTGCTGTCCAGAGTGCACAAAGAACTTAGAAAAGTAAACACCAAGGAAACCAATGGCCCAATTAAAAAATGGGCCCTGGAACTTCAAAGAAACTTTACCAGGGATGAAATTAAAATGTCTAACAAATATCTTAAAAAATGCTCCACTTCCTTAGCCATCAGGGAAATGCAAATCAAAACTTCCCTGAGATATCATCTCACCCCGGTCAGGATGGCAAAAATCCACAATACAAACAACAACAAATGTTGGAGAGGATGTGGAGAAAGGGGAACTCTCCTACATTGCTGGTGGGAATGCAGGCTCATGAAGCCACTCTGGCGAGCCGTCTGGAGATTCTTAAAGAAATTGAAGATTGAAATGCCATAAGACCCTGCTATTCCACTTTTGGGAATAACCCCCCATGCAGCAGAGGTTCACCTCGATAGCACAAGCACGACCATGTTCATAGCAGCACTGTTTACAAGAGCAAAGTCATGGAATCAACCCAAATGTCCAACAGTTGATGAGTGGATAAGGAAATTGTGGTACATCTATACAATGGAGTACTACTCAGCCATCCAAAATGATGAATTACTGGAATTTGCTGGGAAATGGATGTCATTAGAAACAATTATATTAAGTGAAGTATCCCAGACCCAGAAAAGTAAGCGCCGTATGTACTCCCTAATAGGTGGCTCCTAGTACCAAACCTACCCAGCCCACCTAGAGACAGTAATTGCAAGGATTATGAACAGGAGGGATGGGGTAGGAGGGCCACACCAGAAACAAGGAGAGAAGGGACCATGTTACAGCAGAGAAAATAGGCCTCCATCAAGGACCCAAATAAGTAATGAGACATCTGATTAAATTCACAGACTTTTGTTCCTGATAATTTACTACTGCGGGGGTATGATCTCACCAGAAGAGGAGGGCATATAGTCTGGCAGATAAAAAGTAACCATTTTGCAAATGGGTGATAAACCCCTCCCTCACTGTGTTTTCCCACTTTTATTACATCTACGTTTGAATGTGCTTTTATCACAAGACTCTAGTTTAACAGCTTTTTGTCTCTGGCCAGGGGGTGAGATACAATGCCCACCAGGATGGAGTAAAGGGCATTGCAGGAGCAGCAAAACTGCAAAAGAAAATCAACAAACCACAATCCAGAACTTCAGAGACTCTATATCAACCACCTAGGACTAGGCCAGCTTAATCTCTCCCCATCCTGAAGTTCAGGGAAATTTGCGGAAGAGGGGGCGGTAAGAGTGTAAGAGCAAAAGGATGGGAGGAGCAATGATTTGCAAGATACTTCATACTAGTTAGGGCTGAAGCCATCATAATTCGACTTTGCATGCCCTGCACATTGTCCAACACACTGTTGACCTCACAAAGTCTAGCATCTGCTAAAGGCACCAGGATCCTTGGAGGCAAAGGATTGGCAGCCACAGCAGTGTTCCTATACCTTAGGGGAACATGGGAAATGGTTCAGGGAAAGGCCACTGGGTCCTTGTACGTCATCGGAGACGAGGGCCCAGAGGAAAGTCAGGCATGCACAAGAAAGGACTCTCTGGGAATTGGGGCGGGAGGCACTGGGAGATGGGGATGGAGGGGGATGGGGAGGGGAAGCAGGGGTACGGGGGGGGGAGGAGGGAGGGAGGGAACTGGTGTACCTATTAAGTTTGTATGAGCTGAAATAATAATAAAAAATGTATTAATAATAAAAAAAAGAAATTATAGAACAACTTCAAGAGTCCTAAAACATAGGTAGGTAGTATTCCCTAAAAAATATGATTCTTATTAAATTAATTCAGAAATTCTACAAATATGATACTATGCCATCTGCTCACTAAAATTAATACACAACTATTTTTATAGTCCACATAAGTTAATAGAAAATAATAGTAATATAATTCCTAAAATTAATACACAACTCTTTTGTATAGAGCACATGAGTTAATAAAAATAAAATAAATCCTATTATAGTTCTTACCATTATAACCTAATATAGGCCAGCTTATATGATAATGGCCAGAATCTGATATCCTCAAAAAGAAAAAGTTAATGTATAATATGTACCCCTTCAACAGATTGACCTTTACCGTTTACCAAAATGTATGATAGATATAACAAATTAAAAAGAAGCTCAATCTCAGTATATTTTAACTAAATGTAAAATGGAGTCTTTGTTAATTGCAACAATACATACTTAGACCCTGTGACTGTTTGGTGGGACATTGTAAAATCAATAAATTTAGAGAGACTGAGGGGCTGAGAAAAACCTGTTGTAGTGCTGGGAAAAACCTGTTGTAAGGTTGGGAAAAAAAAAACCTGTTGAGATGTAATAAAAATTTGTTTGTGTCTTACCCTCAACAATGGGTTAGGGTCTTAAAGAATGCTTATCCTAAAGGTGATTCCTGCTGATTAGAAAGATATGTGTCTGTCTGTAGCAGTCTTGGGGACCCACGGAGCCCCTTGGGGGAGGGGATAAGCAGGTGCGAAGTCAACGTCCAGACTCCGGAAGTCAGGCAAGTGGCAAAGCAGGCTTACAGGCTTGTTTATTGTAAATATTGGACTGCTTATATACCCCACCCAACTTCCCATAAGTCCCAGCCGGAGTTTTTGCTGCATTACCCTGTCTGGGTTGGTCCTCTCAGCCAGGCAGATTGACAGTTTAACATTAGCACCAGGCAAGGCACCAGGTGCAGAAGTTGCATTCGCACATGTGGCCCATACAGACAATATAGGTCTGCCTGGTCCATTCCTCCTACATATCCATCCTTTTTATTTATTTTGACAGCCAGCAAGAGCCAGAGTTCTTTGCTCTGACCTTATTGACCCTGCCTCAGAGGGCATCCAGCATTATGGACCATGCCTGCTTTAGGTTGTCCTGTCTCACAGGATCTTACCTGTCATTGACTACCAGCCCTTGAAAGACCTCACCTCTGGAAGGCATGTCAGGATATGTGGATAGTAGATTAGACCAAAGTCTCAAGAAGCTCTGCAATCCAAGCTCAAACCACATCTCTATGGGGGGGGGGCATGGCTTGGATGTTCAAGGGCCATAAGCACCTGCAGCATGGTCTTGTTGATGGAGCACTGCTGAGAGATGTGCTGAAGGAAACACTTAAGCAATATAATTAATAAAAGAACAATTCCTCCTATGATAGTGTAAGTTAGAATCCAATAGGGATCAAATGCCTTTTAAAGCTGTTTCAGATTCTGGTTACAAACCCAGTATATACAAGCAGGGGAGCCACATGCATCATGTTAATATGTTCTATCTGTTGGTTCAAAGCCAGTGAGGAATTAAGGAAAGCTTGAGATCAAGGCCCCTTGAGGTACTGAGAAAGTTGTTCAAGAGCCTTGGAAATGTTGGAGACCCAATAAAGTGTTAAGCATATAGAGGCATATTGAGCATCACATGAGGCAAGAGCAAGCCTTTAGGGCCTTGAGGGCCCTAAATATGTTGAAAATATGTAGCCAAGCCTGTGGTGGATTGTGATATGGGATCAATATACTGTCCATAACCCATGATCATATCCAATGTGATGTTAAGACCACACTGAAGGTTGAGGTGGGCTTGTGCTTCTGCCTGATCATCATATGCAGAGCACCAATTCAGAAAAATGGCCAGCTCCAAGACCACCTTAAGGAGATGATACCAATCATAATGGGTTTGGAGCTGCATGGCCCATTGGCACAGAACGTATTCAAAATAAGGGGAGTCAGGGCCTGATTCATTGGCCTCCTTACAAATCAGGGAAAGATAAGCAAGGGGGGTAGGCACCCAAGGCTGTCATCTTGTCAGAGAGACTGTCTATGATTTTCCAATGGGCAGAATAAATGTTTGGGAATCCACAAAGACACCTGTGACTCCAGAGGAGCCCTGGGTGTGGTTAGGACAGGTATATGTCAAAGGCATTCTGTCACTGTAAAGCCATTAAAGTGTATAAAATGGAGGATAGAATTAACTAAGGTGTATCTGAGGAAGTCTTAGGAGGATGGTATTACAAAGATCTTCCTGCGGGGCAATTTCTTATCTAAGATGTATAGAGGCCATGTCTGAGAAAATATTATAAGTTGACTCTTTTATATTGAAATTTAAGATTTTGTAGTTCTTATCTAGGCCCATTACCAAAATTTTTGTCTTTCAAGTTTATGGCCTTTATAATATAAATAAAATAGTTAGACTCTATAAGATCTTAAGCAGTTATGCCCTTTAGGAATTAGGATTTAATGAGTAACCAAATCTCTGTTTAATTAAGATGGAGACAATTGAAAAACACTTGAATACATGAAGCTTAATTCTTAATTTCTGAGACTCAATGTCTTTTCTTCTATAGCATGGAAGAGGCATAATGTATAACATTTCCTTTAACCATCATCTCTAATTTTCAATCTTCTCATAAACATAACATTCCACAAACTTTCACAATATACTTTAACATTCTTTTAAGTAACCAACTAAACCTCCTGTACATAAACCTTCTCACAAACCTTCTGTAAATACTGTAACTTTCTAAGTAACATATTTGTTTCCTTCATACTTTTTTTTTTTTTACTTGGTGGTTCCCTGCTGTTTTCACATTAACTATCCTTCAAGAAATGTCATTTAAAGGCAGTGATAAGGGGCTGGAGAGGTGGCTCAGGGGTTAAGCTTCTGCCTTGCAGGCGGAAGGTCCTGAGTTCAGATCCTAGACCCCACGTAGAGATGCCAGATGGAAGCGAGGGCGGCCTGTGTTTCTGGTCCTGGTAGGGTGGAGCCTGTGAATCCCGGGGCAGAGTAAACAAGGAGGAGGTGGAGGCAGTCCATGGTGGTGTCATAGTTAAGCACAGGTGTCAACTTGACTCTTGAGGGTTTGAGCTCTGGGCACAGGTGTAGAGAGTCGATGGTTGAGTTAAGCCCAGAGCAAACCTGAAGGAGATTGTCTAGCTGGTAGGGAAGACCCAGCCCATGGTGGGTGGGATTAGGCCCTGGATAAATCACAGAGAGCTGGTTGAGAAAGTTGGCATCCTTCTGTATACTTGGCCAGACATGCTGGTCTGGCAAGTAAGGATTGTCCATCTCTCAGCCGTTATGCAGTGATGGTATGGCCAGTTCCCTTGGCCCTGGTGTTGGTGCATGCTCTCCCGTCAAGCTGGACTAAGAACTGTAACCGGACTGTCGTAAGAAAGTAAACTCCTTGTTCCCTTAAGCTGTGTGATGGTCATTTATCAGCAACCATGCAGATGAACTGCAACAGGTGGTTCCCGAATTCGTCTGTGGTTCTACACACACACACACACACACACACACACACACACACACACACATGTGCACACATGCATACATGCACAATTGAATAAATAATAAATAATAATAATAAAATTTTAAAAAATAAAGGCAGTGATAACAGTAGACCTCATCTTTAAAGGAAATTAAGAGTTGAGTCTTTGGCAATTGTGTTGACAATATATATTTGAAATCTAAGATATTGTAGTTTTCAATTTACTTATCTACTTTAGCATTAAGCAACCACAAAATTTGTATCTTTAAAATACATGAAACTTTAAAATACATGAAACAGGTGCAACATTCTCTGCCCCAAAATTTTCTAGTATAAAAGCTGCTACAAAATTCCAATAAAATAGGTTCAGATTCACCCAGCCCAGAGTTGTTGTGTGTGTGTCTGTCTCTCATTTGCTGATTCTTTGCCACACTTGGTCAAGGGGAGCCCTGAACTGCAAGGTCGCAGCATGGACTGCGGCACCAAGGTAAAGTATGGATAGACAAGAGAGATAAGAAAAAATTGTAGTGTAAAAATGTAACAATCACTACCCCAATCAAGTGGGAAAGGTGAAAAGCAACAGCAAACTGTAATATTAACAGTATGCGATGTGATTAGAACGACATTTTGAATCTGTGAGTTTCCTTCCCCAAACTCAAATTCACATCTAATAAAGACAAAGACCACAGACAAAACCAAATCAATAATCTACAAAATACATGACCTGACCAGGATGATGTCTTGACTGGTAAGACACCTGCTCTCAAAACAACTTAAGCTTGTTTTTCAGAAACCCTCATGTTGAAAGGAGTGATCTGACTTCCAAAATACATTATCAGTGCCCCTCCCAACTGTCAAAATCATGAAGAGTCAAGAAACTGTGATAGTATGACTATCATCAGGCAGTCTAGACGAGATGCTAAGTAGAGCAGGTAAATGCCCAAGAAATTTGAATAAAGTGTAAATGTTAGTAAATAATGTATCAACATTGGTTCATTGCATCTGATAAATGTACCATAATAGCACAAGATGTTAGTAGTAGGACAAAGCAGGGAGTAGGGAATATGGCAATTCTCTGTACTTGTTTTATAATTTTCTAAAAATGTAAGCTACATTTTAACATAAGGGACTTATTTAACAAAATGAATTGGAGGTGACTCAAATCATTTTCCACTAGTTCCCTAGTCTATTGTTTCCATAACTCAGATTGGTATATGTGTGATAATGGAACTGGTTAATGTAGTTTCTACAGTAAGTTCCAGAATGCTCTTTCTTCTACTTTATGTCACATTCTGTACCCACTTCAGTATTATACCAGTTAGTCTTCTCTAATGCTGTGAAACAAGACTCAAACTCAAGTAACTTAATGGGAGAAAGGGAGATTTATTCATTTACAGTTCCAAAGGGGGAGATACAGTCCATTCTGTCAGAAAAGGGATGGCTGGCTGTCAGAAGCTGGAGGAGAGCTAGGTCACATCAGACATCATGGAAGCTGAGATCCACTGTATGCAGCTCATGAGCTGACTCACTGATTAAAGCAGGGCAGGGCAAAGTAACCTCAAGGTCCATCCCTTGTGACTGCCTTCTTCCAGCAAGGCTCTTCCTCCTAAAGGTGCCAAGACCTTCCCAAACAACTAAAGATTCAAACACACGAACCTGTGGGGAACAACTTACATTTCAAATCAGAAAAGTGCCCATTAACAGACTTTTTTTAACTTTCCACTCATACAAACTTAACAGGTACACCGATCCACTCCACCTCCCATACCCCTGTGGCCCCCTCCCCTTCCCCCTCCCTCCCCATCAGATGTTTGCAAGGAACACTAAGAAATTAATACAATGACATCAAACATGAAGTTATCACAGTAAGTGAAATAAGGCAGATTCAAAAAAAAAAGTGAAGGTTTTCTTTCAAATGTGGAATCTAGATTAAACATATATATGCAAATATATTTGTATATATAAAACTGTATGAAGAAAACAGAAGGAGTATTATTATTTGTAGGAAGAAAGAAAACCAGTTAAGAAGGAAGAAAGACTAAGCAAAGCTGTGGGTGGTGAATATGAGCAAAAAACAAATACATACACACATACATACATATATATGAAAATGTCATAATAAAGCACACTGTTTTGTATTGTAACTAAATTTAAAACATAAATTTGTACCATGACATTCACTAGGCTTTCACTTTTGACAATAAGAATTTAATTTTTCAAAAAGTATTTTATGTTTTAGCTCCATTATCTTTCCTCAATGTCTTTTATCCGGTATAAGTAAACCACCAACTCCATGAACATCAGCAGCCTTTCTCCTAGGCTATGCATTTCAATATCCTATTATCCGGGTCAGCACAAAACATGGACTTTGACAGAAGACAGGCTGCCTGGGATAGCATGAGAAAAGGTTGTATCCTAAGTAAAATTTTATTTCTCCATCTCTTATATGCTTTTTCAAATTCTGGTCAGAATACACACTCAGAAACTCAACTCCAAACAGTTCCTCCTAGTCTAACCCTTATAAAGTAAGTCTAGTGATATATTCCACATATTTTCTTTCCACTAAAAGTTCTTTATGCAGGGCTCAGATTTTGTCATTTATCAAAAAGAACAAAATTCTTTTTTTTTAATTTATTATTTATTCAATTGTGCGTGTATGCACGTGTGTATGTATGTGTGTATATGTGTGTGTGTGTGTGTGTGTAGAACCACAGGTAAATTCGGGAACCACCATGGATGCCTCCACCTCCTCCTTGTTTACTCTGCCCAGGGATTCACAGGCTCCGCCCTACCAGGACCAGAAACGCAGGCCGCCCCCGCTTCCCCCTGGCGTCTATCCGTGGGGTCTAGGATCTGAGCTCAGAACCTTCTGCCTGCAAGACAGAGGCTTAACCCTTGAGCCACCTCTCCAGCCCCACAAAATTCCTTTTTACACTAAGAAGTTACAAATAAAGACAAGTAGTATTTCCTAGAGATCATTGCACATTAAAGTAATTTCCTAGAATAACATTCTTTTGATGAAAAGAATGACAAAAAGTAAAGTTTTTTGTTTTTTGTTTTTTTTGCACATTGGCCTTCATTATATTCCCCAAGTTTAGGGAGACCATGTATCCAGGTCTGCCCAAAAGGATCCAATTTTATGCCTTTTGCCCTGAAGTGATTATTGGTATAGCCTATTTTCACTCTGAAGATTATCCCATTTTATGATAAATCATATGAAGACTCTATCAAAATTACTCAAAGCAAAATCATGCCTTAGCAATTCTTGCCTATGTGAATTGCAGAAGAAACAAGGGTGCCAGCCAATGCTAGCTAGTTATTCGGAATTTTTGATCCCTACCATTAAGTACACTTTACTGAAAAAAAATGGAATTCAGTTGTTGGCCAGATGTAACTAATTTGTTCCTAATTCTGTTATTTTCATTCATCTTCAATGTTGACTCAGGATCCCAAGCGATAATCACATTCAGCTCTACATTTTGAGATAAGTTTTTTGAAAAAGTATTCAAATTTCCTTAAGAGAAATGTTAGTTCAGTCAAATCGCCACCTAACTAAGCTTACTGATTTCCCTATGAACAGATTAATTTCTTTTAGCTATTTCTAAGTGTGTACCCAGTCATACACTTGTTATTTTGGAGTCAATGTCATTATCTGTCAGATGCTTTTATGCAAAACTGTCAATTTCTTAAGCAACCAATTTCTCAGAAAATAAAAATGAAGCTATAAAGCAATCATCTAATGAGAAAGATAGAATGTCATAGATACTTGCCTCTGTGAGACAGTATCTCTTTTGCTTGTTTGAGATGGGTTACCCCAGTACTCATGACCTATGTAGTCCCCTATGAAAGACAAGTTTACCACTGCACATCTAAATTACTTTTTATTCAAATCTTTGAAGGCTTTAGTAAATGAACTTTAGAGCTCCGTTTTTTTTTTTTTCCAGATATGTTATTTGCAGAGGAACCTATCATTTGAAACATAAAGAATGTGAACTCTTCTAGTTTTTACTTCCTTTCTACTCTAAACCCACCTATGAATTGGCCCCAAAGAACATTTGACAAACATGTTCTAGGTTGTACTAATTCTCAGACCCCTTGCGACACAAGGGTTGTTTATAACATCTGTTGTAGTTCAGGACTATCCCCTAACACCATTGTGGAGTGCAGAAAGAAGATAGATTGGGAGAGAAAGCAGCAAAGGTCAGAAAGGTCAATTGCTGATGCTCGGCAGTGACTGGGACTGAGCAGCCTTCTTCTCTGCATTCTGAGAGGGAAAATTTTGAGCAATATCCAACATCTGGTAATTACTCATCTGTGTGCTGGCTAATGATTGTGGTAATGAGAGGGAGCAAGGCCAATATTCTTCCTGCTGTGCTCTTATTAGTGAGAAATAATATCTACCTGTCATGTTTTTATTTTTTTAATTTTATTATTTTTGAGTGTGTTTCTGTATATCTCTCTCCCCGTGTGTCTGTGTGTATCAGAGGTCACTATGTCTGCCTGTAGAGGCCCAAAGGTGACTTTGGGAATCACCCTGAATTGCTTCTATCTCCCTTTTGCTTTGCTCTGGAGTTTCCCTGGCTTCCTCTCCCAGGACTGGAAGTGCAGGGTGCCACCATTTCTACCTGGCATTTTTATGTGGGATCCAAACTCAGGACCTTCTGCTTGCAAGGCAGAAGCTTAACCACTGAGCCATTTCTCCAACCCCATGTTTCTATTTTTATACAATGTATTATCAAAGCAAGGAAGAATATATAAAGAATTTTGGAGCTAGTAAGGTGGAGAAGTAGAGAAAGTTCTGAGGAGTGTGAGTAGTGTTGGGACAATCAGCTACTTGGGGGAAACTTTGCTAGGATTAGAGTAGAAGGGAGGGGTAAAAGCGGCTTTCACTAGAAAATGAAGAAAAACAAAATACATAGTCATCGCTTTCCATTGTTTCAGTTTTCCAGTGTGGTGTATCAAAACAATGTCACAACGATAACCTAGAATAACAGCTACCGTTATTCAGAAGTGGGCTGAGTCTGGACTATCTTAAATTTTCCTCATCACTCTAGCACCTTCTCAGCATAGCTCCAGAAATTAAGCATTCTAAGAAGGTATGTGATTTGCTTTATTCTTACATCTCCGAAAATTCTCCTGTGAAATTGAGGAGCTAATTGATTTTTAAGGCTTCTTTGAAGCTTATTTACAGAAAAGTAGCTATTTTTCCCTACTTCTCAAGAGCAGCTGGAATCTGGAAGCACAATACAAAATAGTGTATCAATTGTTGTCACTTCATGAGCCAAAGCAACCCACTATCAACTCTTGTATAATTAGGCTAATTCTCAGTTTCAGTATAGCAGATATACCTTCAGTGCCCTTTCCTTCTACTTTGGAAGTTCAGTTTTTCAATCACACCTACATAAAGTATAGGCGATCACCTACGTCTCTTACTGCAAGTTAGTGTGCTTTATGGTTACCACCATCTTTCATCTATGGGTGTGCCATCACTCATTCCCATATTTCATCCTAAATTTTACTCCCTGAAAAATCACCCTAATCTTTTAAGGCCTACATAAAATTGTAGTTTCTGCCTATACTTTGCCTCACAACTCTAGTGGAAACTGACTTCTCACTCCTTTGAACTACTCTTCCTAGAGCACAATATCTGCTATACTGATATTCATGTTATCACATGAAACTCATGTTATGGTTTATATTATATTCCCAGTTGGAATATGACATAAACTATTTAACAAAGTATATCAAAAGCATAGCTGAAAGAACTGGTTTTCAGGGAACATTCAGGGTGCTTAAGCTGTTGAGTCCCTAAAACCACTAAAGCTATAGCGTTGTACTAGTGTCTTCTACTTATTGTAGAAATGAGGGAATTGTAGTTATGTCTTCTCTGTATGCTGGCCATTTGTGGTTCTCTTTATTAGACACTTTCTACTGCAAACAAAAGCTTCTTGGTTAAAGGTGGAGGATTGCTCTGGTCTATAAACATATGTAACAAGGATTTAGATGGTTGTTTGATATTAAGTACTTATAGTTAAACCTTAGTAGTTTGTTCCACTTAGAACCTATGGTTTCCCCTTCTATGGGTTCTTGGCCTGGTTTACAGTATCAGGCATGTGTTCACCTGCTGAAAAACAGGCCATAAATCCAATCAGAAAGTAAAAACATATCATTTATGCCACTATTGTAGTGATAGTCATGGTGGTTGTTATCATAGCATGAAACTTTCACAGCTAAGTGAGACTGTTGATTGTTTTTCATAGCACCTTCTAGTACTATAAAAGCTGGCCAGCATGCGAGAAGCTTCAAGATAAGTTTCAATTTGCTTTTTCTATGTATTGTGATAAACACGTGTGATGTCTTCAGCAATAAGGTCCTACTGTCAGTTCTCAGCGTGGCATATGTTCTGTACCAAAGACACTGGATAAACCCTGTGGAACAAAAATAAAAGAATATGAAATAGGAGGTAAATTTGTATGAAAGGGGTCTGAGTATTATGAGAAGATAATAAAAGATAGAGAGGAAAGTATTACCAGTGGTATACATGCATGAAATTGTCAGAACAAAATTCACCATAAAGAAAAGTAAAAATAAATTTGTGACAATATTTAAATGTGTTTTATGAAGGAATCTATAAATTGCTGAAAAGTATTATCTGATGTTACCAACATTAGCTACTGAATAGTCAAAAAATTCCTCATTATGAAGAAAATTTTACTTTTTTAATATATTTAAAACTATAGAAGCAATGCATGAATATATTATTATGAAAAATTCCAAGAATACAGATGGAACAAAGTGGCCTTATTTCCCTATCCTATCAATTTCATTTTTCCTCTAGAGGAGTTTTGTCAGTTTGGTATTTATCTTTCCAGTATTGTCTACATATATATAGGTATAAATACAGACCTGTCAAATGTATATAACTTTGTTTAAAATGAGTTAATACATAATTTATTTGTATAGAATATATTATATTGTGCTTTTTTATTTACTGACATCATGAAGATCACTTTTCAAGAAGAGCTTTACATATTCCTTACATATTTTTAAATACATTTTTGCTGTATATTATGTATTCATGTGTACGTTCATGTTATGTGTTCAATATGCATGCTCAGTTTTATGGAAATATATTCATGTGTGTGAATGTTAGAGCTTGTGTACTGTGGCAATAATTGTGGATGTCAGAGGATAACCTCAAATGTCAGTCCTGACCTTCCATCTTGCTTGAAACAGAGTTTCTCCTTTGTTGTTCACTGCTGCATTCAATACACCTAGATAACTATCTCAGGAGCTTCATGCTTATATAGCAAGTACTTCACCCACTGAGCCATTCCCATCATTTTTTAAAAGCTTCATAATATCTGATTATACAAAAAGTATTTAATTCATAAATTTCATGTTGATAAGTTTATAGTTGTGTAAAACTTTTTGTGCATATAAAGATGATGCAATTAATGTTATATTCATCTTTATATTCCAGTGTATTATATGGGGATATATAGAGATCACAGTATAACTAGAAGTGTATACATATTTATTCAGAAAGATTTTATACACTGGTACCTCTTTTGACAGTGTAAGAACATAAAGAATATGGCATCATCTGAAACATTGCTGGATATTTAAATTTTAAACTTTTGTGCATTTGTTATGATCATGTTTGAGTTTATAGTTGCTCATAGTTGTTTACGTATTCAAATTGGGTAATATATACCATTCTTTTGCTTAATGCAAGATCGTTTTAGCTAACCAAGACTGGCCTTAAATTTGGCATCCTGTGACCTCATCCTCTCAAATGAGATAATATGCATGCATTACATGTAAAATCTTTTACTCCTTCAATTTTAACAATTGCCTATAGAAAACAAAATATATATCTCAGCAAGATAACACAGTGGGTAAAGGTTCTGCTCACAAAACCAGAGGCCTGAATTTAATACCAGGAAGTCCACATGTGGTATGAAAAGAACCGACTTCTGAAATTTTTCCTCTGATCTCTACTCATATGCTATAACATGAATTTATATGATCTCTCTTTCTCCTCTCCCACTCTTTCTGTTTCAATACCACCTCAAGTACATAAACTAAATATTAACAAATAAATATAGATCTCATTCATTTGCCTTTTCTGATCTCTTAGTTTTGGAAGGTGTAATATAGAATTTAGAGTCAGGTAATTATAACTCTATGCATGCTTAGTTTATTTTTCTAAAATTATGTTTTTATATTTTAATTCTCTTTTGTAGGTCTACTTGGAACATTGAATGGATGATTAACTAGTTTCAATATTTAAATTCAGAATATTTTACTATTGTATTTCTTCCCCTAAAGTATTTATTTTCATCCGTCAATTTGTACAAGAATAAATCTTTCCCTTTTGCTTAATGCATCCTTTCTTAGAGTGTTTCCCTGGAAACAGAGGCCGAGACAAGGATGTATATTCAGAAAGTACACTCGGGAGTAACAGAGAACAAATGGTATAAAAAAGAGAGGACAGCGGGGTAAGCAGAAAACTGGACACGTAGCTGTAAAAAGGTCCCAGCCAGTTAACTGGAGAGTTCTAGACATAAGATAGCTCTTCTGAACTCAATAATGATCATGTCTTCTCTTCTGAGGACAGAGTGTTATCTCAATGGTTAGATAAAGGAGTACCTCTCTCCTAGAATGGAATACTATAGCATTGACTGTAAATAAAAAATTCTCATGACATAGAATTTCTATCTCAAACATTCATCACAAAATTATATAGATGTTGTTATTCACTCTCTGGAGTTTAGTGGTTCAAAGAAAGTATGATGCTCAGATTCCTACTCCTCTCTAGGTAAACCATTTTGGCCTACCCAGATGCCTTTTTTTCCTTTTCTTAAAATTAAAAAGTTACAGCAGACAATGTCAGACATTAGTGAACATTCAATAAGTATGCTTTGTACTCACTCATCAAACGAAGGCCATTTTCATTTGTGGAACACAAATTATTGTGTTATTTCTTTGTTTCTTCTTTAGGAACACAGATTTCGCTTGAGAAAGCTAGCTTCTGTATTCATGTCTTCAAATCTACCTTCATCTCTTTCTTTGAAATCATCCTTTGTCTGTTTTGTTTATATCTCCAGAGAATGCTACTCAAAATTGTTCTCTTTGTTACTGACTTACTTTCCTGTGGTGTCAAATCTGCTCCTGATTAGGCTTTAAATTTAAATTTTGCTATTAATTTTTTTTAAATCTGTCACTGTCTTTCCTTCTCTCAGCTATTACTCTCATCATCTCTATCCTTATATATAGCCATATATATCCCATTCACTCCTTTCCTGAATGAACACAGGAAATTTTCCCCAGCTAATCCATTCTCATCTCTTTTCTTTTCCTTTTAATATTTATTTTATTTATTATTTACTGAGAACCACAAAAGTTTTCTATGTATTGTCTCTTGCAGCATATAACCCAGCTTTAAGAAACCTTGAAGTTAATATTGTTCACCCATGATGCAATCCAAGATAAGAGTATCTTCTGTACTATTTATCTGAAGGAAAATTAATATACACAGCTGTAAGTCAAATAAACAATTGAAGTTTGGAAACTACTAGTTTTTCATTGCAGAGAAAGTTTCTTCTGCATTTATGAATTTGTTCTATGAATCCTAATTTATTTGATGTTAAGTAGACACACTATATAATTTTGTAAGTTTTAGATTATGTGTGCATATATGTATTATTTATTTATTTTAACAAATAATTATATACAATGTCTTAGATTCTAATATGCACAACACTATTTCCCCGATAGTTTAGGATTTCATAGGCCAATTTTCTGCCATTTTTGAATATGAACACTGATGGCATTAAGTTCTACAAATGATTTTTATAGATGTGCATGGTTACATAAGTGATGGTTGGTATCAATTGTCACTGAGTAGGTAGATCTCCAGGACCAGCTGAGAAGTATTATTTAGAAAAGATTGGGCTCTGGGCATACCTGTTAGAAATCATCTTGATATCAAAATTGATATGGGAAGACCCAGTTCAATGTGGGCAGGATCATCTCTCAGTAGATGGTCTGATACTACATAAAGGTGGAGAAAGCTAGATGAACAATCAAAAAAGCATGTAACCATGAACTGATACATTGCTTTCTAATCCTGCAGTAGATGTGATAAGATCACTTCCCTCAGGCTCTTGCGATAGTGTTTTCCTTGTCATGATGCATGGTAAATCTGTAATTGTGAGCTGAAATAAACCCCCAAGTTAATTAAATCAGGTATTTCATTGAAGCAACAAACTGTATACTTTTTCTCTCTTTTATAAGTTTTGTCTCTGAGATGAAATAATTTAACACAGTAGCAATTTTAGTATTTTATTCTTCAGGTTTCCCTTTATATTTTTAATGCTCCTATTCACAACTTACAGTGCTTCTATATATCCAATATTATAGTGATCATTTGACTATTTCCTTCAAACTCTAGCTTTCATTTTCCATGTTTTGTTTTATATTGAAAGTTTATATTAAATAATCATCACTTTATCAATTTGATATGGCAGATGTGTTTCATGCTTTTAATTAATGTTTTCTTGCCTACAACATGGAAATATTGTGTAGCTTTTTATTATTTATCTTTAAATTTTAGATCAGAAGTCAATTAGGAAATATGCACTGTGTACACTGGCTGACATAATATTTCTTCCATGTGCTAAAACTCATTAATCATGTTTTCTTTCCATTTGAATTTGCCATCCATTGTATCTCCTGTTTTCATAGAACCTCATCCATATTGGAAACTCTTTTGTGAAATAAATAGACTCTTTAAGGTCAAAAAAAGAGAAAGTTTATATTAAAGGAGAGGGAAGAACAGGGATAGGATACAGTAAGGAATAGAGTTAGGCTTCAGGTAACCAATTGCTTTCTAACTAGCTTTTATTCCTCCCCCTCCTTCTTAGTGCCAGGGAATACATGCCTGATAGTGTAAACTTCCAAATAACAGAGGAATGGGAGAAAACCAGACATCTCTCATTATATTCTTAGATAAGAAAAGATCTCAATGCTCAACTAAGATGCAGCCTATTTCAATGGAAGATTAGTGAAGTAGAAAGCCACAACTAACCAGAGTGCAGAGTATCAGCAACTGCAAAATGCTCACCCCTAATCAGGCCATCCAAATCTCGTTCCCTCCTAAGGCTCTCTTGAGGGAGAGGGGATGGTAAGATTGTGAGAGCCTGAAGATGGGGAAGTATACTGCCGGCCAGGTCACTCTGGTTAGGACAGAACTGCTGCACTCA
The DNA here is from genome assembly GCA_023101885.1 of Typhlomys cinereus. NCBI lineage: Eukaryota > Metazoa > Chordata > Mammalia > Rodentia > Platacanthomyidae > Typhlomys > Typhlomys cinereus. Next base: position 3,620,810 of record JALPQD010000158.1, on the reverse strand, counting down.
GGATCCCTCACCAGATCTACATAATAGCTGACATATTGATATTCCCCCATAGACCAGCGAGGGTTTCAGGTGAAATAACTACATGCAGTTGGAGTTATAGGAGCAGGTACTAGACAGGAGAAAGGGCACATTCCCACTTATAGGCTTAGCCACTGAAGGGTCGCTTACACTGTCATAGAAGCCTAGTCACCTGTTAGTACAGACAATCCAAAGAAAGGCCTGTAGCCCACAAAAGCAGAGAGTTATGAGGACAGAAGGAACAGGGATGGAAAAAGAAGAAAAGGTATGGGGGAGGGGTGACATGGACAACTACTCATTTTATTTGTATATAAGAGAAATTCCTAATTAAGAAGAAAAGGCAGATTGGAATTTTGAAGAAAATGAGAAGCCATAGTGCTTCTCTCTCTGTCTTTGACTTACGTAGTTTTGCTGCTAGAAACATTGGTTCTTTCATAATCCAGTTTGTCCAATAAGTCAGGTATCAACAGATAATTCCATTTCACTTTCCCTTATGGGTCTCTTCTTAATTCCAACCCCCCACCAAATGGCCCTTTCTAGGAATAGAAGTTGGCATCTCTCACCTTTGATTTGCTTCACTGTCATGTAATGTACTTCTCTTTCCATCATCACTGCCATGGTTTGAATGTTAGTTGCCTCTTCACCACACAGAGTCATGTGTTTGAATCCTTAGCAAGTGCTAATGTTTGCAAAGGTTGTGGCATGGTGGGAGATGGAGCTTTAATGGAGGGATGTCACAGGCTGGGAGGGGGATTCTTAAGGCTTAGTACTATAACTCTGCTTCTTTTCTGCTATTGTCTTTGTCTCTTTATGGCTGCGATGACCTGAATCAGTGTTCTGCTTCTATCATCAGCTATGTCTTCTGCTATGTGATTTCCACCATAAATGGACTATATTTCTTCTAAAACCATAAGCCAAATAAAAATCTTTTTTGCTTAAGCTGGTCACATAAATGTACTATTGCCTAGGAAAATAATCACCTGTGTAAATCACTGTTCATATTAAATCCCTCCATTAGAAAAGCTATCATTGGCCCTTTCCCAACCCATGGAGCCCGAGACTTGCGCAGTCCAGCCAGGACTCACCACAACCTAGGTAAGCGCCACCCTGACCCACCCTCAGAACCCCTAGACAGCCCAAGGGACCCAGATCCTCCCACCAGCAAGCCGGAGCTGGAGCTGCACCTGGCTGGGGAGGACCCCATCCTCCCGAGCCATGCCCCAGCTCCCCAGGTTAAATAGCGCCCCAACCCTGCCGTATCCTCCCTTTCCCCAACACGCAGGGACTCACCAGGACCTAGGTAAGCTCTGCCCCCAGCTAACCCCAAAAATTCAGGCCAAATAATTCACTTCAGTGAAAAACGCACAGAAATTGAAAGAAGGTCTCAAGAGTTAAAACGACAATGCCCAAGTCACAGAGAAACAACAGCCAAGTAAACAAATCTCCCACTGAAGGAATAAATCCCATAATGATAGACTCCAACCAGAACAAATCCACGGAAAATGGCCAAGAAAGCCTGACCCAGGGTAACGATTTTCAAAACATGATCATCACTATGTTCAATACTATTAAAGAGGAAATCCTGGAGGAGTTAAACAACCGCATCAACTGCTTTGAAGAGGAACACAACAGACACTTGGAGGACTTGAGAAAAACAGTTCAAGAAACAAAAACTGGCATAGAGCAGTTAAAACAGACTCAAGCAGAGTTTAAAACTGAGCTACAAGACAAGTTATCTTCAACCCAGAACACCACAGAGAGTCTTATCAACAGAACTAACAAAGCAGAAAACAGAATTTCAGACCTTGAAGATAAAGTGAGAGCTCAATGGAAGAGGTTGTTAAAGCCAAAAAGATACTCGAGAGAAATATTCAAGAGTTATGGGACACCCTGAAGAAGCCTAACATGCGTATTCATGGAATACCAGAGCAAGAATCCCAAAATACCACACCTGAGGAAATTTTTTAAACGATCATCAAGGAAAACTTTCCTCATCTAAAAAAAGAGAGGCCCATCCATATACAAGAGGCATTCCGCACCCCAAACAGATATGACCAAAACAGAAACTCGCCATTGCAAATAATACTTAAAACACTGCATATTCAAGATAAAGAAATGGTGCTGAGAGCATCAAGAGAAAAAAAGTCACCTTTAAAAGTAAACCTATTGTTGAAAGGCCTCCCTTGTTCCTGGATTGGCAGAATCAACATCGTAAAAATGACCATCCTACCAAAGGCCATATACAAATTCAATGCTATACCAATTAAATCCCAAAGCAATTCTTTAAAGAAGTTGACCAAACAATCTCAAAGTTCATATGGAGGCACAAAAGACCCAGGATAGCAAAGACCATCCTGAGTAACAAAAACACTGCTGGAGGCATTGCCATACCAAACCTTAGTTTATACTACAAATCCATAGTTGTAAAAACAGCCTGGTACTGGCTCCAAAATAGACACACAGATCAATGGATAAGGATTGAAGACCCAGATATAAGCCCACAAAGTTACAGCCATTTGGTCTTTGAAAAAGGGGCCCAAAGAATCCAATGGAAAAAGAACAGCATCTTCAACAAATGGTGCTGGCAAAACTGGATCTCCACATGCAGAAGATTAAAGCTGGACCCGTACTTGTCACCATGTACAAGACTTAATTCCAAATGGATCAAGGACCTTGATATCAGGCCAGAGACTATAAAAACCATAGTTGAAAGGATAGGGAACTCCCTCGAGCTGATTGGGCTGGGCCAACATTTCCTAAATAGACATCCAATGGCACAGTCACTGCTACCAACTCTCAACTGTTGGGATCTTGTGAAATTAAAGAGCTTCTGTTCAGATAAAGAGATTGTCACACGAGCTCAAAGGCAACCCACAGAATGGGAGAAAATCTTCACTAACCACACATCTGATAGAACTCTGCTGTCCAGAGTGCACAAAGAACTTACAAAACTAAACACCAAGGAAACTAATGGCCCAATTAAAAAATGGTCCCTGGAACTTAAAAGAAACTTTACCAGGGATGAAATTAAAATGGCTAACAAATATCTTAAAAAATGCTCCACTTCCTTAGCCATCAGGGAAATGCAAATCAAAACTTCCCTGAGATATCATCTCACCCCCGTCAGGATGGCAAAAATCCAAAATACAAACAACAACAAATGTTGGAGAGGATGTGGAGAGAGGGGAACTCTCCTACATTGCTGGTGGGAATGCAGGCTCATGAAGCCACTCTGGCGAGCCGTCTGGAGATTTTTAAAGAAATTGAAGATTGAAATGCCGTATGACCCTGCTATTCCACTTTTGGAATAACCCCCCATGCAGCAGAGGTTCACCTCGATAGCACAAGCACGACCATGTTCATAGCAGCACTGTTTACAAGAGCAAAGTCATGGAATCAACCCAAATGTCCAACAGTTGATGAGTGGATAAGGAATCTCTGGTACATCTATACAATGGAGTACTACTCAGCCATCCAAAATGATGAATTACTGGAATTTGCTGGGAAATGGATGTCATTAGAAACAATTATATTAAGTGAAGTATCCCAGACCCAGAAAATTAAGTGCCGTATGTACTCCCTAATAGGTGGCAACTAGTACCAAACCCACCCAGCCCACCTAGAGACAGTAATTGCAAGGATTATGAACAGGAGGGATGGGGTAGGAGGGCCACACCAGAAACAAGGAGAGAAGGGAACATGTTACAGCAGAGAAAATAGGCCTCCATCAAGGACCCAAATAAGTAATGAGACATCTGATTAAGTTCACAGACTTTTGTTCCTGATCATTTACTACTGAGGGGGTATGATCTCACCAGAAGAGGAGGGCATATAGTCTGGCAGATAAAAAGTAACCATTGTGCAAATTGGTGATAGAGCCCTCTCTCATTGTAGTTTCCCACTATTATTACATCTACTTTTGAATGTGCTTTTATCACAAGACTCTAGTTTAACAGCTTTTTGTCTCTGGCCAGGGGGTAACATACAATGCCCACCAGGATGGAGTGAAGGGCATTGCAGGAGCAGCAAAACTGCAAAATAAAACCAACAAACCACAATCCAGAACTTCAGAGACTCTATATCAACCACCTTGAACTAGGCCAGCTTAATCTCTCCCCATCCTGAAGCTCAGGGAAATTTTGGAAGAGGGGGCGGTAAGAGTGTAAGAGCAAAAGGATGGGAGGAACAATGATATGTAAGATACTCCATACAAGTTAGGGCTGAAGCAATCATAATTGGACTTTACATGCCCTGCGCATTGTCCAACACACTATTGACCCCACAAAGTCTAGCATCTGCTAAAGGCACCAAGATTTTTGGAGGCAAGGGATTGTTAGCCACAGCAGTGTTCCTATACCTTGGGGGAACACAGGAAAGGGTTCAGGGAAAGGCCACTGGGTCCTTGTACGTTATCGGAGAGGAGAGCCCAGAGGAAAATCAGGCATGCGCAAGAAAGGACTCTCTGGGAATTGAGGCGGGAGGCACTGGGGGATGGGAAGAGAGGGGTGTGGGAAGGAGGAGCAGGGGCTACGGGGGGAGGAGGAGGGAGAGAGGGAACTGGTGTACCCATTAAGTTTGTATGAGCTGAAATAATAATAAAAAATGTATTAATAATAAAAAAAAATAAAAAGAGTAAACCTATTAAAATAACAAATGACTTCTCAGTCGAAACAGTAAAAGCAAGAAGAGCTTGGAGAGATGTACTTCAAGTATTGAATGAACAAAAATGTCAACCCAGGCTGATATACCCTGCAAAACTATCTGTCATGATTGAGGGAGAAAGAAAAATCTTCCAGAACAAAGACAACTTGAAGGGATACATGTCCACCAAACCAGGCCGTCAAAAAGTGCTAGAAATGATACTCAAGCTTGAAGAAAAAAACAGGCATATCCAGGAGAACAGAAGGGAAGTATAATACTACCAAAACCTAAAGGTGTAGCAATACACTTACAAAAGCCACTAAACATAATAAATGTCCGGAAATAAGAATAGTTACTCCATTATAACATTAAATGTTAATTGACTTGACTCACCGATCAAGAGACACATATTACAAACTTGGATTAAAAATCACAACCCATCAATCTGCTGCCTGCAGAGAAACCCATCTCACCACAAAAGATAGACATATTCTAAAAATAAAAGGCTGGTCCAAAATTCTGCAAGCTAATGGAACCAGAAAACAGACAGGGGTAGCCATTATGCTATCAGACAAAGTGGACTTCAAACCAAAAAAAATCATAAGAGACACAGATGGATACTACATTTTAGTCACAGGTACAATTCACCAGGAAGACTTCAAAATACTTAACATGTATGCACCTAATACGGGCCCCCCCCACATTCATTAAACAAACCCTATAATGCCTAAAGAAAGAAATCAATCCCAATATGATAATTCTTGGGAATTTCAACACTGCCCTCTCAACATGGGATAGATCAACAGGTAAAAAACTTAACAGAGACACTATGGAGCTTAATCAAACCCTTAGTGAAGTGGACTTTACAGATCTCTATCGAACTTTTCATCCACGCACCAAAGAATACACATTTTTCTCAGCAGCACATGGAACTTTCTCCAAAATAGATCACATATTGGGACACAAAACGAATCTCCACATATACAGGAAAGTTGAAATTCTAGCCTGTACCTTATCAGACCATCATGGCCTAAAGCTTGACATCCACAACACAACAAGCAACAAGCCTCAATAGCACAAGCTCGACCATGTTCATAGCAGCACTGTTTACAATAGCAAAGTCATGGAATCAACCTAAATGTCCAACAGTTGACAAGTGGATAAGGAAACTGTGGTACATCTATACAATGGAGTACTACTCAGCCATCAAAAATGATGAATTACTGGAATTTGCTGGGAAATGGATGTCATTAGAAAGAATTATATTAAGTGAAGTATCCCAAACCCAGAAAATTAAGCACCGTATGTACTCCCTAATAGGTGGCTCCTAGTACCAAACTCACCCAGCCCACATTGAGACACTCAAAAGTAAACCTATGTAACACGGTAATTGCAAGGATTATGAACAAGAGAGATGGGGTAGGAGGGCTAAACCAGAAACAAGGAGAGAGGGGACCATGTTACAGCAGAGAAAATAGGCCTCCATCAATGTCTGCAAGTAAGTAATGAGAAACCTGGTTAAGTTCACAGACGTTCTTTCCTGATCTCACCAGAAGGGGAGGGCATATAGTCTAGCAGATAAAAAGTAATCATTTTGCAAATGGGTGATGGACCCCTCCCTCAGTGAGGTTTCCTACTCTTATTACGTCTACCCTTGAATGTGCTATTATAACAAGACTCCAGTTTAACAGCTTTTTGTCTCTGGCCAGGGGGTGACATACAATACCCATCAGGATGGAGTGAAGGGCATTTCAGGAGCAGCAAAACTGCAAAAGAAAATCAACAAACCACAATCCAGAACTTCAGAGACTATATCAATCACATAGAACTAGGCCAGCCTCATCTCTCCCCATCCTGAAGCTCAGGGACACTTGCAGAAGAGGGGGCGGTAAGATTGTAAGAGCAAAAGGATGGGAGGAGCAACGATTTGCAAGATTCTCAACAATAGTTGGGGCCAAAGCAATCATAATGGGACTTTGCATGCCCTGCGCAATGTCCAGCGCACTGTTGCCCTCATAAAGTCTAGCATCTGTTAAGGGCACCGAGACCCCTGGAGGCAAGGGATTGACAGCCATAGTAGTGATCTTATGCTTAAGGGGAACAAGAGAAAGGGCTTATGGAAATGCCACTGGGTCCTTATATGTCATCGGAGAGGAGGACCCAGTGGAGAGTTAGGCATACACAATAAAGGACTCTCTGGGAATTGGGGGGGAGGCACTGGGGGATGGGGAGGGAGGGAACTGGTAAAAAATTTTAAAATGCATAATTAAATTTTTAATAAAAAATATACATAAAAAAAGAAAATGTACTAACTCATGGAAATTTAACACTATGATGCTGAATGAGAATTGGATTCAGGAAGAAATTACAAAGGAAATTCACGATTTCCTGAATGTGAACGATAATGAAAATACAACTTACCAAAACCTCTGGGACACAATGAAAGCTGTCCGAAGAGGTAAGTTCATAGCTCTTAATGCCTATATCAAAAAAATGGAAACATCAGAAATAAATAACTTAAAAATGCAGCCTAAAGCTTTAGAGACACTAGAGCAATCTGATCCCAAAAGTAGTAGAAGAGAGGAGATTAGCAAAAAAAGGGGAGAAATATCTGAAATCGAGATTACGAAAACGATACAGAAACAATACAGTCAAAAGCTGGTTTTTTGAAAAAATCAATAAGATTGATACACCCCTAGCTACATTAACCAAAAGGAAGAGAGAGAAAACCCAAATTAACAAAATTAGAAATGAAAATGGAGGTATCACTACTGATACCCAAGAAATCCAGAGAATTATAACATCATATTTCAAAAACTTATACTCTGTGAAATTTGACAACACAAAAGAAATGTATGAATTCGTAAGCAAACATACCTTACCTAAATTGAATCAGGAAGTTGCGATTTATTTAAATAGTCCTATAACATATGAGGAAATTGAGGAAGTAATCTCAAATCTTCCCACCAAAAAATGTCCTGAACCAGGTGGATTCAGCACAGAGTTCTACCAGACATTTAAGGAGCTAATAACACCAATACTCCTTAAACTGTTCCATCAAATAGTAAAGGAAGGAACACTACCAAATTCCTTCTATGAAGCTAATGTCTCAATTCCAAAACCTAATAAAGATACACTTAAAAAAGAAAACTATAGGCCATTCTCTCTGATGAACACAGATGCAAAGATTCTCAATAAAGTCTTAACAAATCAGATTCAAAAACATATCAAAAAGATCATCCACGGGGATCAAGTAGGCTTTATCCAAGGCACGCATGGATGGTTCAACATACGCAAATCAATAAATGTAATTCACCATGTAAATCAGTCCAAAGTTCAAGACCACATGATACTCTGGATAGATGCAGAAAAAGCTTTTGACAAGATCCAACAGTTCTTTATGATCAAAACACTAGAGAAGGTTGGAATGGAAGGAACCTTTATCAAAATAATAAAAGTGGTATACAACAAGCCTTCAGCAAGGATTTTACTCAATGGGGAAAAACTTGAAGCATTCCCACTTCGATCAGGAACTAGACAAGGCTGTCCACTCTCACCACTTCTATTCAATATTGTACTTGAAGTCTTAGCTGAAGCCATAAGACAAGAAAGGGATATAAAAGTGATTCAAATCAGCAAGGAAGAAGTCAAGTTATCTCTATTTGTAGATGACATGATCTTATACCTGAGTGAACCCAAAAACTCCACCAGGAAGCTCCTGGAACTAATTGAGAAGTTCAGCAGGGTGGCAGGATACAAAATAAATGTACAAAAAACAGTGGCCTTCCTATATGCCCACCATGAAAGAAGCAAAAAAGCCCTGATAGAAACAATCCCATTTACTATAGCCCCTAAAAATATAGAATACATTGCGATAAACCTATCCGAGGAAGTAAGAGACCTCTATATTGAAAACTTTAAAACTCTAAAGAAAGAAATTGCAGAAGACATCAGAAGGTGGAAAAACCTCCCATGTTCCTGGATTGGCAGAATCAACATCGTAAAAATGACCATCCTACCAAAGGCCATATACAAATTCAATGCTATACCAATTAAAATCCCAAAGCAATTCTTTAAAGAAGTTGACCAAACAATCTCAAAATTCATATGGAGGCACAAAAGACCCAGGATAGCAAAGACAATCCTGAGTAACAAAAACACGGCTGGAGGTATCACCATACCGAACCTTAGTGTATACTACAAATCCATAATTGTAAAAACAGCCTGGTATTGGCTCCAAAATAGACCTACGGATCAATGGATAAGGGTTGAAGACCCAGATATAAGCCCACACAACTACAGCCATTTGATCTTTGACAAAGGGGCCCAAAAAATTCAAAGGAAAAAGAACAGCATCTTTAACAAATGGTGCTGGCAAAACTGGATCTCCACATGCAGAAGATTAAAACTGGACCCATACTTGTTACCATGTACAAGAATTAACTCCAAATGGATCAAGGACTTTGATATAAGGCCAGAAACTATTAAAACCATAGTTGAAAGGATAGGGAACTCCTTCGAGCTGATTGGGCTAGGCCAACAGTTCCTAAACGGACATCCCATAGCACAGTCACTACAACCAATACTCAACAGATGGGATCTTGTGAAATTAAAGAGCTTCTGTTCAGATAAAGAGATTATAACTCCAGCACACAGGCAACCCACAGAATGGGAGAAAATCTTCCCTAACCACATATCTGATAGAGCTCTATTATCCAGAGTGCACAAAGAACTTAGAAAATTAAACACCAAGGGAACAAATGGGTCAATTAAAAAATGGGCCTTGGAAGTTAAAAGAAACTTTACCAAGGATGAAATTAAAATGTCTAAAAAATATCTTAAAAAATGCTCCACATCCTTAGCCATCAGGGAAATGCAAATCAAAACCTCCCTGAGATATCATCTCATCCCTGTCAGGATGGCAAAAATTCACAATACAAACAACAACAAATCCTGGAGAGGATGTGGAGAGAGGGGAACTCTCCTACATTGCTGGTGGGAGTGCAGGCTCATACAACCACTCTGACGATCCGTCTGGTGATTCTTAAAGAAGTTAAAGATTGAAATGCCATATGACCCTGCTATATCACTTTTGGGAATAACCCCCCATGCAACAAAAATTCACCTCGATAGCATAAGCATGACCATGTTCATAGCAGCACTGTTTACAACAGCAAAGTCATGGAATCACCCAAATGTCCTTAGCTGATGAATGGTTAAGGGAAATCTGGTACATTTATACAATGGAATACTACTCAGACATCAAAAATGATGATTTAATGCAATTTGCCAAGAAATGGATGAAATTAGAAACAATTATATTGAGTGAATTATCCCAGACATGGAAAATTAAGCGCCATATGTGCTCCCTAATAGGTGGATCCTAGTACCAATCTCACTTAGAGTCACTCAAAGACAAATCTCTGTAATACCTACAGTAATTCTAAAGATTATAAACAGGAGGGATGGAGAAGGAGGGCCCCACCAGAAACAGAGGGGATCATGTTACAGTAGAGAAAATAGGCCACCATCAAGGACTGCAAGGCGTGACATTCAATACCCATCAAGATGGAACGAAGGGCATTGTGGGAACAGCAAAACTGAAAAAGAAAATCTTCAACAAACCATAATACAGAACATCAGAGACTCTATAACAACCATATGGATCAGGCCTGCCTAATCTCTCCCCATCCTGAAGCTCAGGGAAATTTGCAGAAGATTGGGTGGTAAGATTGTAAGAGCACAAGGATGGGAGGAGCCATGATATGCAAGATACTCCACACAAGTTAGGGCCGAAGCAATTATAACAGTACTCTGCATGATCTACGCAATGACCAACATATTGTTGACCCCTCAAATTCTAGCATGGACTAAAGGCAGCACTAGGATCCTTAGAAGCAAGGGATTAACAGTAACAATAGTGTTCCTGTACTTAAGGGGAACACAAGAAAGAGTTCTAGGAAATGCCACTGAGTCCTTACACCTCATCAGAGAGGAGGACCCAGAGGAGAGTTTGATATACTCATTAAAGGATGCTTCAGAGGTGGGGGGAGGGGGCACTGGGAGAAAGGGAGGAAGGGGGGAAAGGAAAGGACAAAGCGGGGAGGGAACAGGAAGATTCAGGGAGGTGTGGAGGGAGGGAGGGGACAGGGGTTCCTATGTTTGTATGAGCAGAAAAAAAAATAAAAAAAGAAAAGCTATCAATGTTTCTGTTTCCCTGACTTCTTAATTTGTAACTAACTAATCCATTTAATTTTTTGAATTGGTTCTTTTATTCTGAAGAAATCTCATTTAGGATACAGGAATTAATAATTTTCATGCTTCTCTGTAGTATTTCTCTATATGTAATTCAATGGCAAGAATATAGGAAAAAATTAAGATGCCATTATAGTGCCAACGATAATATAATTGTGTCTGGCTACATAGTCAAGTATAATGTAATCATATCTTTGGGCCACCATTCTTTGCAGGAACCCATCCTCAATTAAAAAGCAGACTTTCAGAGTCATTATTTTATGCAAAACCTATTTTATGTTATGTTTCTATGAGACTTTAAATAATTACTGTGAAGGACTGTGTATATTGAAAAGGAAATTCTAGGAGTACAATAGTTATAGTTAATTAATGTTTACCAGAAATTGTCATCTGTGACATAATACATTACTTAATTTGCAATGTTAATTCTACATATATTTGGCACATAGTCTGCAGAATTAAAAATATCCCCTAAATACCCCCTTCTGACACCAATTTGAAAATATGAGATCCTCAAAAATTCTTGCATGTTCAGGCTGACTGCAATGCTGAGCTTGGGGTCCTGACTGCATAAAAGGAGAGAGAGTTGAACACTAGCATACATCCCCCCTCCCTGTCCTTCTCTCTCCCTCCAAGAGGTATTTGATTGTATATACCTGTGGAGGTCGAAGGAGGGCATCAGGAATCATCCTGGATTGCTCTACCTCCTTGTTACTTTGCTTTGGGGTTTCCCAACCTCCACCTTCCAGGGCCAAAGTTACAGGTCACCACCATTTGCCGTTTTCTGCCTGGCATCCCTTATTCTGCTTATGAGGTGAAAGCTTTAGCCCCTGAGCCACCTCCCCAGCCCTCTCCCTGCTGCTTACAGGGCAGCGTGACTAGCTGCCTCATGCTCTGGCCTCTGCATTGACGGGCTGTGAACACTGAACGGCGAGCCAGAATAAACCCTTTTGCTGTTAAGCTGCTTCCATCAGAGTTCTTTATCACAGCAATGGGAAAGAAACGAGAACAGGGGGCCATGTAATGTTGCTATGCGCCGGCGTGCCAGAGCCCCCGGCTCTACTTGGGAGCCACTCGGCAACACCAACACCTTGAAAAACACGATGGATCCCCCCCTCGCCTGCAGAGATTACTGCGTATCCCATAGAGGGCAGGCTGGGGCCTCTACGTGACCTCGCTACACAGCCCTCTCTGCAGTCTTCCATGCCCTCCGTGGACCCCTAACTTGAATTATGATAATCTGCTGTGACTTTACTCTGTGCCCCACCCCCACCCCCGCACACGGGTCCCCTCGGGATCAGCACTGCTTGGTCTTCTCTCCCTGTGCCCCTTCCTGTCTGCTGGTCTCCACTCCAGAGGGGAGCCCCAAGTGCAGAGATTCCCCAGCGTTGCTTTACGTGATGCTCAGGAGCCCCTCAAACTCTGCGGTGACTCACTGGCCGCCTCCTGGATTCTGTTGTTGGTTGGCTTTTGGCATCTTTTTTCCCTTTTAAGCATGAGAGGAAAAAACAAGCAGGAGAGCGTTATGCCCAGAGGATACAGAATCTGTCAGCAAATCCTGCCATCTACCCAACACACATGCACACACACGTGTCCACATACATGTGCATGTATACACACCCGAATTCCTGTTACTAGTGCCTTGAGAGTCAATGCTTCATTCCTTGCATTGAAGAATTATTCCAACTAAACTAAAAATCAGTGTTATGGCCAATGAGACAGTTCAGGGAGCTCAGCAACCCATATGCTACGAGGACCAACTCCTTCCAGTTGTCTCTGACCTCCACAGCAATGTCCTGGCACGCACACAGCCACATGTACATACACATGTATATATACACAGAGATACATAAGTAAAATAAAAAGCAATTTTAGAATGCAATCTGGCCATCATGCATTAATATTTCATTTATAGGATGCTCCAAACCAGGCAAACAAAGACATAAAATAGTGAACTCTTGGGTCAGAAGTGATGGGATTTGGGATTACTGCTGAAGGATATGAAGGACAGTTTTAGTGTTTTGATTGTTTACAGTGCGTGGGATGGAACCTAGGGTCTCATACATGCTAGGCAGGCACTCTACCACGTAATTGTACCTCCACCTTCATGTTTTTATTTTTTCACTTGTGTGTATACATGCGTGTGTGTGTATTCCTGGGTGTGCATGCTTGTCTGCGGATGTGGAAGCATGGTTACCACAGTGTGTGTGTGGATGTTAAGGTCAGCCTTGGGTGTTGTTCCTCCGCTGCTATGGAAGCCAGGCTGGCTAAGTCATGAGCTTCCTGAGATTCTTCGGGAACATCACAACACTCATGTGGAGATCAGAGGACAGCTTGAAGGAGTTGCTTCTCCTAGCATATGGGCTCTGGGGATAGAACTAAGATCATTAGGTTTGGTAGCAAGTGACTGAGCCCACTGAATGGTCTCACTGGATCTCAAATTGATTTTTATTTATTTTGTTTATTCTTGGCTTCCCATCCTCCATAGGTGCACAGGTATTACAAATGCTTGTACCATTGAATGTGGCTTTCACGTGGATTCTGGAAACCCTATTTCAGATAGTCAGACTTGCACAGCTAGTACTTTTCCTCAGTGGGCTCTCTTCCAAAACTGTTTTGTTTCTGAGATGATGAAAATGGCCTACAATTATAGTGATGTCTGAATCATCATGTGATGTCATAGTTGATATAAGTGTCAACTTGATGGTTGAGGGTTTGAGCTCTGGGCACATTTGTAAAGAGTCGGTGTTTAAGCTAAGCCCCCGAGCAAGCCTGCAGAAGATTGTCTAGTTGATGGGCATGGCCCAGCCCATGATGGATGTAACTCCCCAGGCACATAAATAAGATGGAGGGAACAGGTCAGGGAAGTTGTCATCCTTTGGTATACTTGGCCAGACCTGCTGGCCTGGCAAGTAGAGACTATCCCTTTTTCAACAGTCCTGTGTATGTATAAATATGGTGTGGCCACTCCTCTCAGCTTCTGTTGTTGGTGTGGACTCTCTTGCCAAATTGGATTAAGAACTGTAACCAGAGCATCATAAGAGAAAATAAAACCCCTTGTTTCCTTTAAAAAAATACTTGCATGTTCAATAATTTGCTTAAAGGTATCAATATATTCACTAGAAGCTATGTTCCCAGTAATACTTTAATACTTTATTAAAGTAGAAGGATCCAGATTAAAATCAGCAAAAGGAAGAGACAAACAATGGAAAATCCAGAGAAGTTCCAAGCATGACATTTGCAGTTTTTTTCTCCTAGTACAATATTAGTGGATTTTTTTCTACATTGTATGACAATATGTAGAGAATTTTGTTAACAGGGGATGTTCGCCTGAGGTTTCAGTTTAAAATATTTGAGACTCAGTCACATAGACATGCTTGATTTTTAGTCTTTAGCATTTTTGAAGACCAAGATGATACTGCTAGAGCAAAGCCTCCACATCATATTCTTAGACAATCCAATGTCTCCCAAGCCTCTCAAATAAACAAATGCTCTATTAGGTAGGACATGCCAAGGCTAAGTCTTCTTAATTCTTTTAGGAGTTGTTGGCAAGTGCAGTTCTCCTTAGATGAGACTGAAATGCAAAATAAATCAGAAGTTCATAAATTGTATAGGATTTGTGGACACTTGGTTGGTCTGAGGGGTTGACATGGGAAAAGAATCAGTAGATTCTATACTATAAACACATAGATGACTTTTTGGTGTCTTATAACTGACACAAGCATTCAAATTGCAGGATTGTATCTCCAGTATAGTTTAAGTATTATTAATTACAACTACTGTGAATAATTTCTGATGACAATCTCTTCTTGAATATTTGTGCTTTTGTCTTCAGAACAGTAAGATGAACATTGGGGGAAATGAAATAGGTTAGAAGATTCAACTGTGCACCCTATTTCATAAGTTCATATAAAATTACTGTAGGACTTAATTATCTGCTAAGTACTTGATGTGTACTTGAATTTTATCCTGATTATGAGAAAATGGCAGGAAGTACTATTTCACCTAAAAGACATAGAAAAACTACAAAGCAATTTAATTTAGAAGTTTTTTGTATTGTGTGAAAATGCTATTTCTATAAACATTGACTGGAGCATCTGGAAGGTACGTACTGACATTTTTCAGGACTGAACAGAACGAACAGTCCTGAATTTGGTTACATGTTGCAGATCCATATCTATGTCTCTTTAAATCTATACCTACACCTTTTTACAATGTACTGATAAAGGGGTGCAAATATTAGTGAAGGACTGTTTCTAAAAAGCAAAAAGGTATCTTATGAATAATCCATTTGTACTTGAAAACTCATATATACAGAACCTTTAAGCTCTTAATGTTTCTATATCATGGATAGTCTCTTTTGCAAGATGAATACGTTAAAGTTGAGGAATAGAATGGCATGACAAAAAGACCTGACATTCCCTATCACCAGTATTGAACTTAATTTGAGTTGGTTTATTCCTTCATTATTTATAACACACACACACACACAACACACACACACACACAATTCACTGTGCCCAAAATACTGTTAAATATTGAGTTGAAAAGAAAAGAGGACTGTTCTTCTACTCCACATCCATTATATTCTACTGGACTTTTCTGCTATCACATGGTGTCGCAGTTTGCCTGCATGGTTGCTGATAAATCATCATCAAACAGCTTAAGGGAACAAGGGGTTTATTGTTTGTTATGATTATCTTGTTAAAGTTCTCAATCCAGCTTTACTGGAGAGTAGGCACCAACAACAGAGCTGAGGAAATTGGCCACACCAATTTGGCTGAGAGTGGGACGATCCTTACTTGCCAGGCCAGCATGTCTGGTCAAGTGTACACAAAGATGCCAACTTTTTCAACAGGTCTGTGTCTTCCTCATCAGGTAGACAATCTCCTGCAGGTTTGCTCTAGACTTAAGTCAACCATTAATTCTTTACAATGTGCCCAGGGCTCAAATCTCATCTGTCAAGTGGATACCTGTGCCTAATTATGACACTGTGGAAAGAAATGTCTGATTGCTAAGGAAGGTAACAACAGTTGTTATAACAGATACTTTGTGAACTTTCAAAATCTCAACAAAATTGAATGTTTTTCTCTCTGACATTGTATCATAGTCATATATAATTATCAGGGGACGAATTTTCTCTACACGGTCATTAAAACCAAGTTTCTTCCACATTTTATTCATTCCATATACTTTTATCATATTTAATATGTGGTCTGCAAGACTTCAATGCAAAGGAAAGAGAATAAGCATTTTACCACCAGGGCTGGATCTGGCTTGCATTATTTCATCAATTTCATTGATCATCAAATCCATTCACATTCATCTACCTAACCAAGAATGGGTAATACAATTTAAATGTAAAGAAGAAAAATTAAAAGGCTGGTGAACACAGAATAGTAGCTCTACAATAATTCGTTCTAGTTCCTATCCTTAGGCACATTATTGTACAGGAATTATCACATTGAGCAATTTTGCTCTACTACTGGTCTCCTACCATATTATTCTCCTTCACCCTAATGGAATCGTTCACTATGGACTAAAATCTCTGGCACTGTGACCCAGAATAAATCTCTTCCCATTAGATTTTTCTCAGTTATTTTCTTAAAGTAAACACTAGCACTGAACACTTGTGCTTTCTTGTACATAATATGAGGTAGGCTTATTGATCTGTATGGATGAAAACATGAAGAAATAGTCATTCTGCTAAATATTATTAAAATATAGTTTTGTAATATATTATTCAACATTTAAAAATAAGTATACAGAGATTTTATATAGCTTCAAAAATAACTGAGACACAATGGATCCACAAAATATCTTAAATATCAAGTATTATAAATGTTCCTGATAAGGCTACAATTTGAATTATATAAGTCTTTATGTCCTTTAGAATTCTAAATTCATGAAAGAATCTAGGAGAGTAGAATTTTTAACAAGTTCAGTGGATGGCTATATATTACATCTATATAGGGGAAGTCTAACATCAGGGATGCACATAGTAATGGAAGAAAGGTAGGTGTTAAGGGATGCTCTCTAGAGGAGATGGCAACATTATCTTTTCAATGGCTTTAGAACTGATGTTAAAAATAAAAGGAAACAACTATCTTCATACAAAATTAAAATAAATAATTTAGTTTTTAATAGTAAAATACCTTTGCAAACTTTCATAAAACAATGAATGCACAATTAAGTCAAGATCATTTGGTTGGTATTTGCTTTTTATACTTTCTAATCCCTGAGAACCTCATTGATTAAAGCATCTCAAATGTATTACATGGCTTCCTAACTTCAACAGTGTGAGAAAATTGATGCTTTTAAATTATGTCTGCAAATTCTTTTATAATCCTTTCATTTTAAGAAGCATAATCAAGTGGCACTCTCATGAATATGCATCAGCCTCAGTACCTTGTTTCTTATATATTTATTTTTATTATTCGTAATTTTATACATGAATACAATGAATTGATGCCACTTTCACCTTTTTTCCACTTCTGTTCTCCTTCCTTTTTCTAATGGAAACTTTCCCAAATAGTCTCTTCCTTACTTTCTTGTCTTTCTTGTCTTGTATTTTTTACCTGTGGCCCACTAAAGTTCCACATGGGTGGCCTATACTGTAATGTTCCTGCACACTTGATGAGACAATGGATGATAGATATATCAGTAGGTATACCATTGAGAAAATCAGCTCTTCTTTCCCCATCTGACATTAACCCCCAATAGTATCTTAGAGAGTAAGCAATTGTACTGTAAACCAAGCCAAGATGCATGCAGATAGGAGACCAGGGCTTATGCCCTGGGAGGAAACAAACTTTTTAGTGCTAACTATAAATACTTGTTAATATTCCATCATCTAAACACCTATCATTATACCCATAGATCAGGGAAGTACTGGGCACCTAACCAAGAAGTACCCAGACAAACAGATCTGTTGTGCAGGGAACACAACTGACCAATTTATAAAGTAAAAAGTGTCTGTAGACTATATTTAATGGAATTCTAGCAAGAAAAATCTCAGGAGAAATAGCTACACTCAGTGGTAATCCTAGAGTCTGATGCCCCACCTGTGGATTTACCCACTGAAGGACTACTCATACTACCAAAAATGTACTTGGTGCCTTATTTGTACAGGCATACCAAAGGGAACCATGTAGTCTACACATGCAAAGAAACATAAGGGCAGGATGGATAGGGATGCATAAGTGAAGGAAGGGGAAGATGGGAGAGGAAGTGTGGGGGAAATAAGAAAGAATGGACAGAAATTCATTTTGTTTGAATATAAAAAATCTTCATAAAACATGTGAAATGAGAAAAAAGTGAATGAAGAAGGGCCAGCCTTAATCAGGACACCTAAACCACAAGGTTCAGGGAATCTTGTGAAAGAGAGGGTGGCAAGAATGTAAGAGCAGGAGTACTGGGCAAGGTAATGTCTAACTGTATCCCCTGTCCATATCAGGATTGTAATATCACAGAAGTCAATGCAACACTATCTACTTTTACTAGAACTCTACAATAGGTAGTCTAGCAACATTATGCCATGAAACAGAGAAGATCACATAAAACATGACCTTAGCTTGAAAGATAGTATAGGATAGGTGCTAGACAAAAGAAAAAAGATCCTACATACTGTAAAAGTTACCCACTGATGGACTGCTTACACCCTAGCAGATGCCCAAGTACTAACTAATGCAGATGTCTTAGCTAGGCCCCAGTAGATCACACATATAGGGAGATGTGGGAGAAGGAGGAGATGGACTGGAGGGGAGAATGGGGGCTATGGGATGGGAAATGGGGTGGGTGTAGGTAGGAGTTGATGAAAACACACAAACCTATTGTTGACATAAATTAAAATAAAGTTTAAAAAATAGTTTCTCAGGGATATATGGTACCTCTTGAGATTTTGTACCTTCCATGGTGAAATGTTGATAGACCAAATCCTACGAACTCACTGCAGTACGTGCACTTCCACAACTGCAGAGTTCATAGGTACAGCAATCTTGGCATGTCCAGAAGGTAATGTCTATCAGTACCCTTCTCATCAGGTTGTTACATTCTTACTGCCACTTGTTCTAAAATATTCTGAGTTTTGTAGTGTGTATGGGTGGCGGGGGGGATTGATTTGGAAGTTCTTATTCTCTGCACTTTGCTGAGTGCCTTTTTACATCCACACAGAATGCAGCAAATGTGATGCCATAAAAAACTTCTGAATGCAGACCATACAAGACTTTTATTTGACTCTGCTTCTCTTGGAATCTTTGTTCTTAAAACCCACATGTTCATGTTTTAAGCAAGTTCAAGCCATGCAGAAAAGTGACATGTAAACATTACACATTACACTGATTTCCCCTACATGACTCAACTAATAGGCAGCATCAACTTCAGAAGCCTGAGTAAAGAAGTCAAGGTATTAACTACAACCACCATTTCACTGTAATTGTAGGAAGTAACACTAGCGAAAGCCATCTTGCTAAGCTCAATCAACAACCAGACGTATGAAAAATAATAATAAATAATGACTTTTTCAGGTTACCTTTTGTGTACAACTGTTGGGCCCGCCACACTACATACAACTAAATTTTGAATGATTTATTATGAAGTTATAGATAACCAAAACGAGAAGTAGTGCATCTATCTCATTTTCCTCACATTCCTCCAGACACCAAAGGCATTTTTAAATGGATAGTATTATGAGTACATAGAGCATGGGAACTGAGGGAAAATATAATTCAGACTGACTGGGACTTAAAGCCTGGCTCATCAGTCAGTGGTAGTTCCAAGAAGCAAAGGAAGTTACTCTGTGCAATCTCTAAAAGTGGCACCTTAAAAAAAATTTTTTTGACTTGCAAAACACATGTTCCCTAAGACTTATATGAAATGTGGATGAATAAAAGTATCTTTTGAAAACTCTGACAGCTCAATTTTTCTATAAGGAATCTAAGAAAAAACATGTTCTAGAAACAGAAAAACACATTCAAGATAGAAGTTATAAGTACTTTCTTACCACTCAGAAAGAGATGGTGGCTTTTAAGCCATTTATTTTCTCTGATCCTTTTATCAGTTGCCAAATATTGATAATAATTCCACCTTGCAAGATTCATTTAAAGATCAGTTGAGCTAATCCATATGAGGTTTTGAGTCCATTTCTTGGCAATGTCAACTAAATGCTAACCAAATTAATTTTATGAGGTATCACTTATATTAACAAATCAAAGAAATCTCACTATTTGTTCACAATCAATGTCTGATAGTTTCTGATTTGGAGATCATTGTGACTTGAATGTGAACTGATCTCTATAGATTCATGTGCTTGAACTCTTGGTCCACAGTTAATGACGCTGTTTGAGAATGTTTTAGAACCTTGAATAGGGTGAGCCTGACTGGAGGAAGTGCAGATCACTAGGTACAGGCTGTGAGTTTAAACTAAACACTGATCTCTTTTCTTTCTCTGCTTCCTGAGTATGGTTACAATGAGAGCTGGTCTTGTACTGCAATGTTTTTCTCCCCTGCCACAATTCTTCCATGATGGAGTCTATTCCTTAGGAACTGTAAGTCAAATTAAACCTTTTGTCCCTTAAGTTAATGTTCAGAATATTTTATTATAGCAACTATGACAGTTATGATTTATTAGTATTTATAGAATTACTTTCCCTCTTCTTGAGACTGGGTGCTAACTGAATGCTCTTAAGCAGTTAACTCCGGGTATTCTCATCTGTAAAGTGGGATGATAGTGGCATTATTAAATGAAAAACTTTAAACAAATTAAGTTCAACTATGTTTAACAGAGGACACAGTGATCACAAATAGGACAGCCCATCAGACTAGAAGAGGTTCGAAACCAACTCCACTTGTTACAAATGCAACTTATATTTATAGTCAAAGAAAAGGAAATGACAAACAAAATATGAGAGTGATATGGACAAATCAGATGCAGTTCACGTCTGTCTTATGTGAATGTAGTTTCAACAGGTAACTTTTTAAAAAAATATTTATTTATTTAGTGTGTATGTGTTTGTGTTTGTGTGTGTGTGTGTGTGAGAGAGAGAGAAAGAGAGAGAGAGAGAGAGAGAGAGAGAGAGAGAGCATTGGATGTCCCTGAAGGGACCTAGAATAACTTCAGGAATCATCCTAGATTGTTTCTACCTTCTTTTTGTTTCACTCTGTGATTTCCCAGGCTCTGCCCACCAGAACCAGAAGTGCAGACCGCACAGCATTTTTTTGTAAATCTGGACCTACTTTATTGAAACTTAGCGATAGCTTTATACTAGAAAATTTTAGGGCAAAGAATGTGTCCCTGCACCTGCAGAGGAAATCAAACACAGACCCTCCCAGTCTCCTATGCTCAGTAAGAATAAACAATTTTTTTTCTCCCAGTTTTTCCAAATCTATCTAATCTATAATGCTCCACCAGATAGCCACGGGGCTGAGCCCACATAGTTGTCATTGTTTTAACAGAGACTGCATTTTTAAAATACACAGAGGAGGATTGAGCTCCTTTTGATTTCAACAATTAACTATAGGTGTGCCCAACATACCATAAGTCCCAGTCTGAGCTTTTGCTGTTGTCCTGTCCGGTTTGGTCCTCTCAGTCAGACGGGTTGACATGGGCACCAGGCATGGCAGCAGGTTCTAGCTTTGGAAGTTTCATGCAGCTCATGTAGTACAGGCATGCCTGGTCCATTCCTCCTACATATCCATCCTTTTTGGCAGCCAGCAGGAGCCAGAATTCTTTTTTTGTTCTGACCTGGTTGACGTCCAGCATAAGGGACTGATGCCTGTTTTAGGCCGGATATCAACCGCATATGGCACCGTAACACGTCATTGGTCATCAGCCCTGAAAGGACCTCACCTCTGGAAGACATGTCAGGATATGTGGGTAGTAGATTAGATCAAGGCCTCAACAAGTAACTTTTTGACTGGAGAGTAAACAGTTACATTTTATGTACCCTTTGTTCAAGATTAACAAGATTATAATCTGTATACACATCATTTTCTCACACAAACTTAATAGATACTCTGGTCCCCTCCCTCCCTCCACCCCCTCCCGGACACCCTTACTTCCTCCCCCCTTTTCCCCTTCCTTTCCCCCCCTTCTTCCCTATCTCCCAGTGCCTCCACCCCTCCATCCCTGGAGCATTCTTTAATGTGTATGTCAAACTTTCCTCTGGGTCCTCCTCTCTGATGACGTGCAAGGAACTAGGGGCATTTCCTAGAACTGTTTCTTGCATTCCCTTTAAGTATAGGAACACTATTGTGGCTCTTAATCCTTAGCTTCTAAGGATCCTAGTGCCTTTAGTCCATGCTAAACATTGACAGGTCAATAATGTGTTGGCCATTGTGCAGGTCATGCAAAGTCCTATTATGATTGCTTCAGCCCAAACTTGTGTGGAGTATCTTGCATATCATTGCTCCTCCTCATCTTTAGGCTTTTACAATTTTACCGCCCCCTCTTCCGCAAATTTCCCTGAGCTTCAGGATGGGGAGAGATTAGGCTGGCCTAGTTCCAGGGGGTTGATATAGAGTCTCTAATGTTTTGAATTATGGTTTGTTGATTTTTTGTTTCAGTTTTGCTGCTTCTGCAATGTCTTGGCTCCATCTTGATGGGTACTGGATGTCAGCCCATGGCCAGAGATAAAAAGCTGTTAAATTTGAGTCTTATTATAAGAGTATATTCAAAGGTAGATGGAATAAAAGTGGGAGACCGTGGTGGGGGGGGGTCAGTCTCACATTTACACAATGGTTACTTTCTATCTGCCAGACTATATGCCCTCTCTTTCTGGTGAGATCATACCCCATCAGTTGCAAATGATCAGGAAGGAATGTCTGTGAACTTAACCAGATGTCTCATTACTTACTTGCAGTCCTTGATGGTGGCCT
Organism: Typhlomys cinereus; assembly: GCA_023101885.1. Lineage (NCBI taxonomy): Eukaryota > Metazoa > Chordata > Mammalia > Rodentia > Platacanthomyidae > Typhlomys > Typhlomys cinereus. The sequence continues at coordinate 3,598,022 of JALPQD010000158.1, read as the reverse complement.
ATTTTGACTGCTATAACATGATCCCTTCTTTCCTTGTTTCTGGTGGGGCCCTCCTTCCCCATCCCTCCTGTTTATAATCTTTGCAATTACTGTAGGTATTACAGAGATTTACCTTTGAGTGTCTCTAAGTGGGTTTGGTACTAGGATCCACCTATTAAGGAGTACATACGGTGCTTAATTTTCTAGGTCTGGGGTACTTCACTTAATATAATTGTTTCTAATTCCATCCATTTCCTGGCAAATTGCATTAATTCATCATTTTTGATGGCTGAGTAGTATTCCATTGTATAAATGTACCACATTTTCCTTATCCACTCATCAACTGTTGGACATTTGTGTTGATTCCATGAGTTTGCTATTGTAAACAGTGCTGTTATGAATATGGTCGTGCTTGTGCTATCGAGATGAATTTTTGCTGTATGGGGGACTGTTCCCAAAAGTGGAATAGCAGGGTCATATGCAATTTCAATTTTAACTTCTTTAAGAATCGCCAGACAGCTCACCAGAGTGGTTGTATGAGCCTGCATTCCCACCAGCAATGTAGGAGAGTTCCCTTCTCTCCATATCCTCTCCAGCATTTGGTGTTGCTTTTGTTGTGGATTTATGCCATCCTGAGTGGAGTGAGATGATATCTCAGGGAAGTTCTGATTTGCATTTCCCTGTTGGCTAAGAATGTGGAGCATTTTTTAAGATATTTGTTAGACATTTTAATTTTGTCCCTGGTAAAGTTTCTTTTAAGTTCCGGGGCACATTTTTTAATTGGGCCATTGATTTCCTTGGTGTTTAGTTTTCTAAGTTCTTTGTGCACTCTGGATAATAGAGCTCTCTCAGATATGTGGTTAATGAAGATTTTCTCCTATTCTGTGGGTTGCTTTTGTGCTCAAGTTACAATTTGTTTATCTGAACAGAAGCTCTTTAATTTCACAAGATCCCATCTGTTGAGTGTTGGTTATAGTGATTGTGCTATTGGATGTCCGTTTAGTAACTGTTGGCCCAGCCCAATCAGTTCCAGGGAGTTCCTTACACTTTCAACTAAGGTTTTTATACTCTCTGGCCTTATATCGAGGTCCTTGATCCATTTGGAATTAATACTTGTACATGGCGACAAGTACAAGTCCAGTTTTAATCTTCTACATGTGAATATCCAGTTTTGCCAGCACCATTTGTTGAAGATGCTGTTTTTTTTTTTTTTCCCCATTGGATTTTTTTGGGCCCCTTTGTCAAAGATGAAATGGCTGTAGTTGTGTGAACTTATATCTGGGTCTTCAACCCTTATCCACTGATCTCTGTGTCTATTTTGGAGCCAGTACCAGGCTGTTTTTATAACTATGGATTGGTAGTATAGACTAAGGTTTGGTATGGTGATATCTCCAGCAGTGTTTTTGTTACTCAGGATTGTTTTTACTATCCTGGGTGTTTTGTGCATCCATATGAATTTTGAGATTGTTTGGTCAACTTCTTGAAAGAATTCTTTTGGGATTTTAATTGGTATAGCATTTAATCTGTATATTGCCTTTGGTAGGATGGTTATTTTTATGATGTTGATTCTGCCAATCCAGGAACATGGGAGGTCTTTCCACCTTCTGGTGTCTTCTGCAATTTCTGTCTTTAAGGTTTTAAAGTTTTCATTGTAAAGGTCTCTTACTTCCTTGGTTAGGTGTATGCCAAGGTATTTCCGTTTTTTAGGGGCTATAGTAAATGGGATTATTTCTCTCAGGGCTTTTTCACTTCTTTCGTTCTGGACATATAGGAAGGCCACTGATCTTTGTACATTTATTTTGTATCCTGCCACCCTGCTGAACTTCTGTATTAGTTCAAGGAGCTTCCTGGTGGAGTTTTTGGGATCACTCAGGTATAGGATCATGTCATCTGCAAATAGAAATAACTTGACTTCTTCCTGGCTGATTTGAATCCCTTTTATCTCCCTCTCTTGTCTTATGGCTCCAGCTAAGACTTCAAGTACAATATTGAATAGAAGTGGTGAGAGTAGACAGTCTTGTCTAGTTCCTGATTGAAGTGGGAATGCTTCAAGTTTTTCCCTATTGATTATAATCCTTGCTATTGGCTTGTTTTATACAGCATTTATTATATTAATAAAGGTTCCTTCCATTCCTGCTGTCTCTAAGGTTTTTGATCATAAAGGGCTTTTGAATCTTGTCAAAAGTTTTTCTGCATCTATTGAGAGTATCATGTGGTCTTGGACTTTGATTTGCAAATGTTGAAGCAATCTTGTGTGCCTGGGATAAAACCTAATTGATCCCCGTGAATTATCTTTTTGATATGTTTTTGAATCCAATTTGCTAAGACTTTGAGAATCTTTGTATCTGTGTTCATCAGATTGGCCTATAGTTTTCTTTTTTAAGTGAATCTTTATTAGGTTTTGGGATTAAGACGATATTAGCTTCATGGAAGGAATTTGGTAGTATTCCTTCCTTTGCTATTTGATGGAACAGTTTAAGGAGTATTGCTGTTATTAGCTCCTTAAATGTCTGGTAGAATTCTGTGCTGAATCCATCTGGTGCAGGACAGTTTTTGGTGGGAAGATTCGAGATTACTTCCTTGATTTCTTCATATGTTATAGGACTATTTAAATAATTCACAACTTCCTGATTCAAGTAAGCTGTGTTTACTTTAGAATTCATCCATTTCTTTTATGTTGTCAAATTACACAGAATATAAGTTTTTGAAATATGATGTTATAATTCTCTGGATTTCTTGGATATCAGTAGTGATACCTCCATTTTCATTTCTAATTTTGTTAATTTGGGTTTGCTCTCTCTTGCTTTTGGATAATTTAGCTATGGGTGTATCAATCTTACTGATTTTTTCAAAAAACCAGCTTTTTGACTGGTTGATTTTCTGTGTCGTTTTCCTAATCTCGATTTCAGTTATTTCTCCCCTACTTTGCTAATCTCCTCTCTTCTACTGCTTTTGTGATCGTATTGCTCTAGTGTCTAAAGCTTTAAGCTGCATTGTTAGGTTATATATTTCTGATGATTCCATTTTTTTGATGTAGGCATTAAGAGCTATGAACTTACCTCTTAGGACAGCTTTCATTGTGTCCCAAAGATTTTGGTAAGTTGTATTTTCATTATCATTCGCTTTCAGGAAATCTTGAATTTCCTTTTTAATCTCTTCCTGAATCCAGTTCTTATTCAGCATCATAATGCTAAGTTTCCAGGAGCTAGTGCATTTTCTGTTGTTTGTTGTGCTATGGATGTCAGGCTTTAGGTAGTGGTGGTCTGATAAGGTACAGGCTTGAATTTCAATTTTCCTGTCCATGTGGAAATTTGTTTTGTGGCCCAATATGTGATCAATTTTGGAGAAAGTACTGTGTGCTTCTGAGAAAAATGTGTATTCTTTGGTGCGTGGATGAAAAGTTTGATAGAAATATGTAAAGTACATTTCAGTAAGAGTTTGATTAAGTTCCAAAGTGTCTCTGTTAAGTTTTTGACCTGTTGATCTATCCCATTTTGAGAGGGCTGTGTGGAAATCCCCACAAATTATCATTTGAGGGTTGATTTCTCCCTTTAGAGGTTGTAGGGTTTGCTTAATGAATGTGGGGGGGCATATTAGGTGCATATATGTTCAGTATTGTGAAGTCTTCCTGGTGAATTGTACCTGTGACTAAAATGTTGTATCCATCTGTGTCTCTTATGATTTTTTTTGGTTTGAAGTTCATTTTGTCTGATAGCATAATTGCTGCCCCTGCCTGTTCCATTAGCTTGCAGAATTTTTGACCAGCCTTTTATTTTTAGTATGTGACTATCTTTTGTGGTGAGATGGGTTTCCTGCAGGCAGCAGATTGATGGGTTGTGATTTTTAATCCAAGTTTGTAATCTGTGTCTCTTGATTGGTGAGTTAATTACATTAACATTTAATGTTATAATGGAGAGACTATTTGTAATTCCGGACATTTATTAGGTTTAGTGGCTTTTGTAAGTGTATTTTTTCACTTTTAGGTTTTTGTAGTATTATACTTCCCTTCCGTCCTCCTGGATATACTTGTTCTTTTCTTCAAGCTTGCGTATCATTTCTAGCATTTTTTGAAGGCCTGGTTTTGTGGACATGTATCCCTTCAAGCTGTCTTTGTGCTGGAAAATTTTTCTTTCTCCCTCAATCATAACAGATAGTTATGCGGGGTATATCAGCTTGGGATGACATTTTTCCTCATTCAATTCTTGAAGTATGTCTCTCCAAGCTCTTCTTCCTTTTACTGTTTCCATTGAGAAGTCATTTGTTATTTTAATAGGTTTATCTTTAAAAGTGATTTTTTTTTTCCATTGAAGCTCTCAGCACCATTTCTTTGTCTTAACTGTGGAGTGTTTTAACTATTATTTGCTGTGGCTTGTTTCTCTTTTGGTCATATCTTTTTGGGGTGTGGAATGCCTCTTGTATATGGATGGGCCTCTCTTTTTTTAGATGAGGAAAGTTTTCCGTGATGATCATTTGAAAAATTTCCTCAGGTGTGGTATTTTGAGATTCTTGCTCTAGTATTCCATGAATACGCATGTTAGGCTTCTTCAGAGTGTCCCACAACTCTTGAATATTTCTCTCAAGTATCTTTTTGGCTTTAACAAGCTCTTCCATTGAGCTGGTTAATACTCCCACTTTGTCTTCAAGGTACGAAATTCTGTTTTCTGCTTCATTACTTCTGCTGATAAGACTCTCTGTGGAGTTCTGGGTTGAAGATAACTTGTCTTTTAGTTCAGTTTTTTACTCTGCTTGAGTCTGTTTTAACTGCTATATGCCTATATTTGTTTCTTGAACTTTTTCTCAAGTCCTCCAAGTGTCTGCTGTGTTCCTCTTCAAAGCAGTTGATGTGGTTGTTTAACTCCTCCAGGATTTCCTCTTTCATAGTATTGAACATGGTAATGATCATATTTTGAAAGTCATTATCTTGGGTGAGGCTTTCTTGGCTATTTTCTGTGGATTTGTTCTGGTTGGAGTCTATCATTATAGGGTTAATTCCTTCAGTGGGAGATTTGTTTTCTTGGGTTTTGTTTCTCATGCATTTGCAGTTTGACTTGGGCATTGTCTTTTTATTTCTTAAGACATTCTTTCAATTTCTGTGTGTTTTTGACTGAACTGAATTAGTTGGCCTGGAGCAGTACCTACTCTGACTGGCTGGTTGGAGGAGCTGGGACTAGTGAGTTATCTGTAGTTTGGGGGTGAGCAGGGAGTGCTTACCTAGGGTGCCTTGTGTCCTGGCTGGACTGCCCGCATCCCAAGCAGGTGGAGAAAGGGCTATTTATTAACTCCTGATATTTTTCCTCTTTTGTTTTCCTGAATAGTCTTTTTTTGTTGTTGTTGTTAACTCTACTCCTCTCTCTAATGGAGTCTCACAGTAAACAATTCTAATCTGCCATCTTACTCTGCAACCTATGGAATTTTCAATTGTTTTGCTTTGAGTTAAAATGGTATTTTTAAAATTTTGCATCAGCTGTGTTATAAGAGGTACACTTGAGACATATAATAAAGCCAGGTGCCATCAATGACAGAGACATCACATGGCAGAATTTTCATATCATCAGAGCAAGGCATTGAGCTAATACTATTTTCCTTCATTCTAATCAACCCAGGAATGAAGCTCATTAAAAAATACATAAACTCTGAAGTCACCTGTAAAATCTATCTCGTTTCATTGTGTTTAATTTAGTATTCTCTCATTGATCTCTGAAATTTAAAAAGTAATATTTTATTTTCTCTCTTGGATCTAAATACATGGCTTTATATGTCTTATTTAATGTTTCAGTGTCCTCAGTGTTAACAGCTATACAATGTACTGAATTCCATAGCTGAATTTTTGAATGTTAAGTTTCCAATAGATTATTTGTCGAAGTTTGTCTTGTGATGCTGTGATATTTTGTAAATAATTAAGTTGCAATCCTTCATAACATAGAAGTCACAGTGGCAAGAGCTTGAAAGTACTAGTCATATTACATCCATAGTCAAGATCAAAGAACAATGAATTAATGCATATATGCTTAGCTCACTTTCTCCTTTTCAATCAGTCTAGTATCACCAACCAAACACACTTATCTCTTGAGTGATGCCATATAGAGGCTCTTCTAATAGGTGATTTTAGATCTCATTTAATTAGCAACTGAGAATCTCATAGCTCTCTTTGTAAGTAGTTCATTTTTTTCTTTAATGATTCCCAATAAATATTATATCACCCTGTTCTTCATTCCCTTAGAATTGTGAAATAAGTGTATTACTTTGTTTTTATTTATTTTAGACAATCTTTTTCCTTACTATAAATAATATGCTTAAATATTTTAAATCGTCACTTCTGCTTCAGAATCTCAAACTTGGAATGTTGTTTATTTTTCTCTCTTCAGAGCCAGTTTTGGCAGTAAAGAATTGAATTTCATAATAAGACAGAGTACTAAAATAGAGATTTGTCAATATTAATTATTCAAATGCAAATGCACATATTCCTGTTTTCCTTTACTGACTTTAATATTGTCAATATTAGAACTAATTGGTTTTTCTCTCTCAAAATTTTTAGCAGTTCATAATTTATACTAATTACAAGAATATGAGAAATTAAACAACAATAATAACCAACCACACCAATGAAAGGAAATTAAGAGTTTGAGGAAGGCAAACAGTTCAGTAGTTTATGAATTATCTACTCAAAAAATTTGTTTAAATAATTCTGCATTTTCTCCTTTATAACTATAGAATCTTAATAATATAAATATTTATTTACTAAATTGTGAATCAAAATATGAAAATTATGGTTGAATACATGCTGATTTCTTTAAATCATTGTGACCTTCCGAATAAGATCACAGAAATTACCTCCCATATAGCCTTTTTCATTTTCCAAGGTCAATATGGGAAAGCTACTTCTTTAGGAGACATTAGATTTTTTGAATCCCAAGAAAACTGGACAGGGGAGGACTTTTTTCCTTTGCTATTGACTCATCCTATTTTATTTAGCTAGAAGTCTAATCAAACATGGTTCATGAACATTCAAATAACTTGAATCCAACCAGATGCTAAACATTAGTCTTCAAATATTATAGACAATACCTCACTTGCCTATGGTCTCTCTTATACAAAATCATACCCACACTTCTGTGATCACACCATTTAGCATAACTGCCTTAACTATAAACCATTTGAAGCTACGGATTGGAACACTTCAGACTATTTTCTTCAGGTTCCGAATAACTGTGAAGATTTCAACGGTGGTGGGAGGAAACATAACCACCTTGCCATATGCACTGTTAAGCACAGGTGTCAACTTGACTGTTGAGGGTTTGAGCTCTGGGCACAGTTGTAGAGAGTTGATGGTTGAGGTAAGCCCAGAGCACACTTGCAGGAAATTTGTCTAGCTAATGGGGAAGTACCAGCCCATGGTAGGTGGGATTAGGCCCCAGATAAATCACAGAGAGCTGGTTGAGAGAGTTGGCATCCTTCTGTTCACTTGGCCAGACATGCTGGTCTGGCATGTAAGGATTATCTCTCTCAGCCTTATGTGGTGATGGTGCCCAGAGCTCAAACCCTCAACAGTCAAGGTGACACCTGTGCTTAACTATGACATCATAACGGGGGTGGAGAGATACATCATAAAGCTGGGAAGGTATAAAAGGCCGCAGGGCAGGCAGAAAGTTCAGCCGTGGAGGATGTAGAGGCCTCAGGGCAGGTGGGCGCGGGCTCCAGCTCCTGGGGCTAGAGATCACAGGGCAGCTTGCACCATGGGACCAGAGGCGCTGGACCTTGATGAAGACCTTGCCGAAGTTCCACGTGACAGTTTCCAGCGGGCCCCATAGCTTGGGCAAGACTTTCGCCCATAGACCTCGTTGAGGTAGATCGTGCCGCACATGTCAAACTCAAACTTTTTTAAAAGTTTGCAGTTGGCTATAATTTAAGTATCCTGATAAGTCTCTGGGTCCTGTCTCCCGAACACCCTGGCTCCTGGCCAAAGCCAGGATTTCTGCAAACCATACTGGGCATCTACAGTGATGAGGATCGTTAACATGATGAATAGAGCATACGTTGGTTGTGCCTTCAAAGCATCCTCTCCTTGGTGATGATTCACAAAATCTCTTATTATGCTTGTTGGTGACGATTCACAAGGACCTTTGACTTTTGTGCATGGATCGCGCACATCACCAATCATCCATGGAACATGCACGCGCTGAGCAAGCTGAGCGCCGCCAAAGGCCCCTATGGCGGCGCTGGCTAAATTTTTGACTACTAGTATTAGTAGAAAATTTCTTACTCGGGGGTTGAAGTTGACCAGACGTAAAAGGACATCGCATTCTTGGCGAAGAATGCCTCACAGGCCTACCTTGTGAGGTTGACCCTCAATACTTAAATAAATATAAATTGTCAGATCTGTGTGCCTCCACTTTCCTTGTGTCTGTAGGCATTCACACGGAAGGATGCTCCAGGGGCTGGGAGGGGAGAAGAGGGAGGCACTGGGAGAAGGGGAGGGGGGTGAAAGGCAGGGGATAAGGGGGGAGGAGACAAAGGGGACTGGGAGGGCAGAAGGGAAGAGGCACTGGGAGAAGGGGAGAAGGTACAAGGGGGAGTGCAGTGCAGAAGGGGGAGACAATGGGAGGAGGCGAGGGAGGGGGTGAAATGCAGTGGAAAAGGGAATATGAAAGAGGAAGGAGGTGAAAGGCAAACGAAAAGGGAAGCACTGAGAGGATGAGAGGATGGAAGAGAGGGGAGGGGAGAAAGGAGAGGGGAGGAGAGAGGGGAGAGGGGTGAAAGGCAAGGTTAAAGGGAAGGTGCAACGGGGACTGGGGAGGATGGGGGGGAGGCACTGGATGGAGGGGAGAAGGTGGTGAAAGGCAAGGAAAAAGGGAGGTGTTACAAAGGGGATTGGGAGGGAAGAAGCGGGAGGCACTGGGAGAAGGGGAAAAGGGGAGGCACTAGGAGAATAGTAAGGGGGTGAAAGGAAGGGGAAATGGGGGCAAAGGGGACTGGGAAAGGGTGGAAGGAGAGAGAGGACCAGGGTGCCTATTGAGCTTGTATGATAAGGGGAAAAAAGACACAATAACAGCTCTTTCTTGAGGCTGTCAGAATTAAATGAGTTAGTGCTACAGTACTTTAAGCACAGGAGATGTCTAGCTGCTGGGGAAGGCCCAGCCTATGGTAGGTGGGATTAGGCCCTGGAATAAATCACAGAGAGCTGGTTGAGAGAGTTGACATCTTTCTGTACACTTGGCCAGACATGCTGGTCTGGCAAGTAAGGATTGTCCATTGTATGGTGATGGTGTGGCCAGTTCCCTTGACCCTGGTGTTGGTGCATGCTCTCCCATCAAGCTGAACTAAGAACTGTAACCAGAAATTGTAAGAGAATAAACCCCTTGTTCCCTTAAGCCATTTGATGGTCATTTATCAGCAATATTGCAGGCTGACTGCAACAGAATTTCATACCCAGGAAATGGGGTGTTGATAAATTTGACTATGTGGATTTTCTGGCTTTTGAACGGTTTTTCTGGATGAAGTTTGACTTTGTAGATTTCTAATACCTTTCTGTAGAGTTTGGTGTGCCATTTGGAAAATAATGATGTTGCCAAATCCCCACCCCACTGGACAAGCCAGCGAAAGGAGGGGGAAGGTCAGCAAGGGCCTTGGGGCTCCAGGTGAGGGGGCGAGCAGCGAGCAGCACGGAGTCACCACACAGACTTCAGGAGTCAGGTGAGAAGAGAGCAGAGCCGAGTTGCCACAGACTCATTTATTTCAAGAAGTACTTGAGCTTATATAGGGTCAGGGGTCCAATCACGTGTTGCCACCTCTCTGCTCTGGGGAACAGCCACTAATCATTTAGCTGTTTACTAGGTGTCCATTGCAGAGGCAGTTTAGATGGCCGCTTCCCATTGGTTGTTCATCCCTCTGCCTGCATGGTTCCTCTATTAGGACATGTCCGGGGCTTCTCTGTACTTGTTCAGGCTTTGTCTGTAACTGACCTCCTGGATTCGGGAGCCCAGTCTAGGGCCTCCCTGGATCAATAGTGCAACATAGTGATGTTGACAAAGTTGTGAATTGTTTTGGTCCAATTTGTGATGAGGGGAACAAAGACTTTGCTGGAGATCCATTTAAAAATGACAGGTTTGCTTGACAGAGGAGAGTTGTGTTGAAAGACCCTAGCCCTAAAAAGAAAGCTCACAAAACGGGGTAGGTTCACAGTGTAGATATTTGCTCACAGCTGATCAGGCATAGCTGTAGTTAGTCACCGCTCATAGCTATTCAAGCATTGATGCTGCTAGCCATTGTTCAAAATTATGCACCTTGCTATTTCCCTCCCCACCCTGAAACCCCTGGTGATGGGAAATTAGGCTGTAATCCTTGGATTGGAAAACAAGCTGTAACCTCAAAATGACCAGCCCTAGGGAAAACAAGTCTTGCAAGAAATACTGTTAATAGCATAATTGCCATCTGGAACAAACTACCCGCGGTTAAGCACGTGGACTGCATCAATCATGATGGGAACCCATCTGAACTCTCGCTGACCAGTGATTGTAAAATTCCTCACCAATGAGACCCCTACCCTAAACCCTTTTATAAACCCCTCTCCGGAGCTGCTCGGGGCTGCTTCAGTTTCTCCTGAGTGAGAACTTGCTGAGGCTGCCCTTGCTGAGGCTGATCCTCTTGCTTGTTGCATCGAGTTCGGTCTTGGAGTCTCTCTCGGCGGTCCCATTCCTGAGTGAAATACCGGGGGTCTTTCATTTTGGGGGCTCATCCAGGATACGAGACCCCGGAGAGACTGCCCCAACATCAACTTCGGAGGTATGTGAGCGCTCTTGTCTATGTCTGTTTGTGTTTAGTCTAGGATTGTTTCAGTTTCGTTTTCTCTTATGAGTGTCAGATCTGGACCGGTCAATACTGCGAGACAGACGTGTCATAATGCGGAGACCCCGAGAGTTCTGGAGGATGCTTTAGACTCTCAGTGGGAGAGCCTAAAGGTCCTCATCATGTTTTGGTCAGGAAGATCCCACAGGGACCCCCCGACACAGTCTGTGTTTATGTGTGTGTCTGTACTTTTTCAAAAGCGAAGTTTCTATCTTGTTTTTATTCTCTGTCAACTTGTTTTCTTAGCCTTTCTGAAAGGACGAGTAATCTACAGATGACTGACCACAATGGGATACGTCTCCTCAACCCCGCTCGAGCTAATTTTGACCCATTGGAAGGACGTTAGGGACAGGACTGGATTAGATATAAAAAAGAACAAGATGCAGACTTACTGCACTTTTGAATGGCCTTCTCTTGACTCAGGATGGCCACCAGAGGGGACTTTCCACCGCCATGCTCTGACAGCTGTCCGAAATGCTGTCATGACCGAGGGGCTGCATGGCCACTCGGACCAGGTTCCCTAATCTTGCATGGGAATGTATTTTAGCAGACCTGCCCCTGTGGGTCCGGCCATTCCTGCCCCCTCCCTTGGCTCCAAAACTTCCACAGGTACTCGCTTTAAAGATGAAACTAGAGGAAAAGAAGAAACAGCCGGTTCTTCAGGATTCCTTCCCAGAACCTCTCCTCAACCCCCCACCTTCCTACTCACACCCCGCCCTACCAGACCCTTCTCCTTCTGCACCACCAGATTCCTCTTCCCATTCCCTGTATCCTCCCTTGCCAAGGGGAGATGGCTCCGCCACCAGGACCCGGAATTACCGGCCTGCCATCTCCCAGGAACCCGCGGACTCCACATCCAATTCTGCGGTGCCGACCCTACCCCTTCGAGCCTATGGCTTCCCTGATGATGAGGGCAACCAACCAATGCAATATTGGCCATTCTCATCCTCAGACCTTTATAATTGGAAAACCCAGACTCCTCCTTTCTCTGAAAACCCTATAGGCTTAATTAACCTTATAGAAACTATCCTTTTCACCCATGAGCCCACATGGGATGATATTTAGCAGCTACTAAGAATCCTCTTTACCACTGAAGAGCGAGAAAAGATCGTTAATGAGGCCCGCAAATTCGTGCTGGGCGAGACTGGAAACCCTACTGTAGATCCAGCCCGAATTGAAGCCGGGTTCCCGATCAACCGGCCTGAATGGAATTACAACCCCCCAGAAGTTAAGGAGAGATTATGGGACGGGTCTACCGCCAGACTGTTGGCAGGTCTAAAAGCCACTGCCAGTCGGCCTACAAATTTGAGCAGGGTACACGACATGAGGCAGGAAGGAAAAGAATCACCCACAGCTTTCCTGAGCAGCTGATGGAAGCTTACCGCCAGTTCGCACCTTATGACCCATCAAATGAAGAGAACAAAGGTACAGTAGCTATGTCCTCTATTTACCAATCTGCTCCTGACATAAAGCAAAAAGTCCAAAAGATGGAGGGCTTACAAGAAAAGTCACTCCGAGAACTGGTTCGGGCGGCAGAGCAAGTTTATAACAACAGGGAGACAGAAGAACAAAAAGAGGTAAGAAGAGAAAAGAGACAGAATAAGAACATAGAAAAATCCTAACTGCAGTAGTTAAGGGAAAATACCCTGGAGAGGCAGTAGGGGGCCCCAAGAGGCCTCCCCTTGATAGAGATCAGTGTGCCTATTGCAAGGAAAAAGGACTTTGGGCTAAAGAATGCCCCCAAAAAAGAACCAGGAAACCTCTTACTGTGGTAAAGGCCAAAGAGGTTCTCACCCTACAGGAGGAAGACAGTGACTAGGGGGGACGGGGTTCAGAGTCCCTCCCCGAGCCCAGGGTAACCTTAAGAGTGGAGGTGTCAGCTTCTTGGTGGATACCCGGGCTCAGCGCTTGGTGCTTTTGAGTCCACTGGGACCTGTATCTTCAAAAAAGTCCTGGGTACATGGAGCTACAGGTTTAAAACAATATTCATGGACTACCCAAAGAACAGTGGACCTGGGAGTGGGCCGGGTATCCCGCTCATTCATGGTGATTCCTGATTGCCCTTACCCCCTGTTGGGGAGAGATTTGTTAACAAAAATGGGAGCTCAAATATATTTCCTTCCAAAAGGACCTTAAGTCCTGGGGGCAGATGGAATCCCATTACAGGTCTTAAACCTCAAGATAGAGGATGAGTACAGACTGTATGAATAAGCTGCTTCGTCAGAAGCTGAGCCTGCCTGGCTAAAACAATTTCCTCAGGCCTGGGCTGAAACAGCAGGCATTGGGCTGGCTATAAACCAGCCAGTGATTTATGTAGAACTGAAACCTGGGACCGACCCAGCCTCTGTGCAGCAGTACCCCCTCTCAAGGGAGGCAAGGGAAGGCATACATCCCCACATCCAACGCCTCCTAGAGAGAGGGATACTCAGACCATGTCAGTCTGCATGGAATACCCCCTCGTTGCCAGTTAGAAAACCTGGCTCAGGGGATTTCCGCCAGGTCCAAGACCTCCATGAGGTTAACAGACAGACCCAGGACATTCACCCCATGGTGCCAAACCCATACACCCTTCTGAGCACCCTCAACACCAAAAAGAACTGGTTCACTGTGCTGGACTTAAAGGATTCGTTCTTCTGCTTACCATTGGTGCCCAAAAGCCAGGAATATTTTGCCTTTGAATGGAAAGATCCAGAGAATGGGTACTCAGGCCAGCTCACATGGACGCAGCTCCCACAGGGATTCAAAAACTCACCCACTCTCTTTGACAAGGCTCTCCACCAGGATCTGAGTATTGAAGGGCCCATCCCAATCTAATTCTGGCTCAATATGTAGACGATTTACTCAGTGCAGCAGACTCTGAAGCCAAGTGTAAAAATGGAACCAAGGATCTCTTACAGACACTTGGGGAATTTGGGTATCACACCTCATTCAAGAAAGCCCAACTGTGCAGCACAAGGTAAGCTACTTGGGCTATGAACTGAGAGATGGCCACTGATGGCTAAGCCAGAGTCATAAGGACGCGATCCTCCATATTCCAACGCCCACCAGTCCCCGCCAGGTAAGAGAATTCCTGGGCAGCACTGGCTTCTGCAGGCTCTGGATTCCCGGGTTCGCTTTATTGGCAGTGCCTCTCTACCCATTGACACGCTCCAACCAGCCCTTTAAATGTGGTGAGGCTGAACAGAAGGCCTTTGATGCCATCAAACAAGCTTTGCTAATAGCCCCTGCTTTGGGACTTCCAGACACAACCAAACCATTTCTTCTGTATGTGGCCGAAAAAGGAGGGGTCACAAAGGGAGTGCTTACACAGAAGCTGGGGCCTTGGACATGACCAGTTGCCTACTTATCAAAGAAACTAGATCCTGTAGCTTCAGGATGGCTGCCATGCCTCCATATCACATGTGATAGTTAAGCCTGGATGTCAACTTGACACACCCGGTATTAACTAAGCTGGGCTGAGACCATGTCTGGAAAGGATCAACTGAGACTACTTGAAGGATACCCACCCTAGATCCTATCAGGACCTCCAAAGCTCTCAAAGGATCCTCCCAGTACTGCATCATATAAAAAGGAGCCACCAAGGAGAACAGATGCCTTCTTGCAGCTGTGCTAGGAATCGTTCTTCCTTCCAGCCACCCGGATTCTTTGACCTTCCAAGACCCTAGGTGTTCTCCAGTCTTCAGCCATCACCTACTTGACTATCGAACTGAGCAGCTGGCTATTGGCAGCCATTGTTGGAACTACCTCGGCTACTGACAGCCATCGTTGGACTACCCCAGCTGCTGCTTAAACATGTTAGAAAAGTCATGGAGTTCTTTAGGAGTATAGCGTACCTCCTCATGGACCATAGTTTCTATTTCACCTTTAGGAGCTTGTTTAGCCTTAAGCCTAGTTATAGGCCTGGAAGCAATCACAGGTGGGCGTGCCATAAAATCAGCATTTTCTTGAGGCAAAGTCTTTGCTCTCCTTTCAGACAAATCATGAGTAATTCCGTCACACAAAGATGGAGATAGCAATTCTGTAGAGGGTGGGAGTGGGGATTCATTCTCTGCTAAGGGTGGAGAGACCATTTCATCAGGCAGAATAAATGCACCAGAATTTGAGAGTTCAACGTCCTCGTCCTCATATTCAGTTTTACTAAAGTCTTTGTTTCCCTCATCACAAATTGGGCCCAAACAATGTCTCTCAGCAATTGGCCCACTAAACTCTGAAGAACGGTATTTGTAAATCCACAAAGTGAAAATTCTCAAGCATTTTCAACTTTGTCCAGCGAAACCATTCAAAAGACACAAAATCCACAGTCAGATTTATCAGCAACACCCCACTTCTGGTACCAATTTCTGTATTAGTTAGGGTTCTCTAGAGTCACGGAATTCACAGAATGAACATATATATATATATATATATATATATATATATATATATATATATATATATATATATGAAATTTATTGGGTTGGCTTACAGAAATGGCCAAGGTAGTCCAGCGAAGGCTGTCAGCAGCTGGGGTAGTCCAACAATGGCTGTCAGTAGCCGAGGTAGTTCCAACAATGGCTGCCAATAGCTAGCTGCTCAGTTCAGTAGTCAAGTAGGTGATGGCTGAAGGCTGGAGAACTCCTAGGGTCTTGGAAGGTCAAAGAATCTGGGCGGCCGGAAGGAAGAACGATTCCTAGCACAGCTGCAAGAAGGCATCTGTTCTCCTTGGTGGCTCCTTTTTATATGATGCAGTACTGGGAGGATCCTTTGAGAGCTTTGGAGGTCCTGATAGGATCTAGGGTGGGTATCCTTCAAGTAGTCTCAGTTGATCCTTTCCAGACGTGGTCTTAGCCCAGCTTAGTTAATACCGGGTGTGTCATGTTAACATCCAGGCTTAACTATCACAAGTCCACCCCTTGTCAACTTGACACCAAATCACATTTCCTTAGGCCATTAAAAATTCTCCAAATAAAACAGTTAGATTCATAGTTCCGCCTAACATAATATAGCTATCCACATACAACCGCACACGCATTATTTTTACAAGATTAATGACAATGCCCCTTAAGAAATGCTTAGTCTTGGTGTCCCATAACACAATATTGTAATGTACGTTACAGCATTTCATCTCATAACTACAGATTAACATATTACATTACATAAATATCTTCTTAGAGTATGTGCACATGCACAAGTCTATTCTTGACAGTCTAGACCAGAAGCACTCATGGCAATTATAATCCTCGTTTCTGTAACTGGTTTCGTGGCCTTAGGTGGTATTTATAACTACCTTCTTCTACTACCCATTCTGTATTTCCTCCACCTTCAGCAAGTACTTCTGTAGGTCTTGGCTCTTTACCTGGAGGGGTTATCCATACCTTCATTCCTGAAGGATCTGGACCATTTACTGTCTTTCCTGTGTTGGGTTGCTATAAATTCCCATTGACCTTAATCACAGGACATGGTAATACCAAGAGACGCCCTAGTGGGTCTCCTACACTCCAAACATATTCTTCCTTACCACCATTGTGGAGAACAAGTCCAATTTCTCCTTGGTGGTCTGGGTCTATCACCCCTCCTAACACTGTTATTCCTTTCTTGGTCTGTTGGCTCAAGGGCATCAGAAGTCCAAAATAACCAGGAGGAAGCCTTAGCTTCCAGTTCAAAGGAATAGTTGCTGTGTCTCCTGGCAGAAGCATTCCCTGCTCTGGACTCAAAACTTCTAAGCCAGTAGAATACAGGCTTGCGGGAACAGGAAGCAAAAATTTTCCTAATGGGTCACTAGGAGTGATAGTAAGAGGAGCTCTTCCTGTTTCCACCCCTTGATTCCTGGACCCGTGAATCCTGGCTATAGGAGACACAGTACCATATATTGGATGCTGGTTTAAGGCATATACTGCCTTCTGGAGAATTCTGCCCCATCCCTCCAGACTATTACCACCTAACTGACGCTGTAATTGTGCCTTTAAAAGGCCATTCCACCGTTCTATCAAGCCAGCTGCTTCAGGATGGTGGGGAACATGGTAAGACCAATGAATCCCATGGTCATGTGCCCACTGCCGTACTTCTTTAGCTGTGAAATGAGTTCCCTGGTCAGAAGCAATGCTGTGTGGAATTCCATGACGGTGGATAAGGCATTCTGTAAGTCCCTGGATGGTAATCTTGGCAGAAGCATGACGTGCAGGAAAGGCAAATCCATAACCAGAATAAGTATCTATCCCAGTAAGAACAAAGCGCTGCCCTTTCCATCTTGGAAGTGGTCCAATGTAGTCAACCTGCCACCATGTTGCTGGTTGGTCACCCCGAGGAATAGCTCCATATCGAGGACTCAGCGTTGGTCTCTGTTGCTGGCAGATTTGGCACTCAGCAGCAGCTATAGCCAGGTCAGCCTTGGTGAGTGGAAGTCCATGTTGTTGAGCCCATGCATAACCTCCATCTCTGCCACCATGTCCACTTTGTTCATGGGCCCATTGGGCAATGACAGGAATGGCTGGGGAAAGAGGCTGACTATCCATAGAACGGGTCATCTTATCCACCTGATTATTGAATGTTTCTTCTGCCGATGTCCTCTTTTGATGAGCATTTACATGAGACACAAATATCTTTGTGTCCTTTGCCGAGTGGGAGAGATCTATCCACATGCTTCTTCCCCAGATGTCTTTCTCGCCAATTTTCCAATTATGTTCCTTCCAAGTCCCCGACCGTCCTGCCAAACCATTGGCTACAGCCCATGAATCAGTATACAGTCGCACATCTGGCCATTTTTCCTTCCAGGCAAAGTGAACAACCATATGCACTGCCCAAAGTTCTGCCCACTGTGAAGATTTCCCTTCTCCACTGTCTTTTAGGGTTGTTGTGGAAAGGGGTTGCAGCGCTGCAGCTGTCCACTTCTGGGTGGCACCAGAATAGCGAGCAGAACCATCTGTGAACCAGGCCCTAGTCTTCTCTTCTTCAGTTAGCTGATCATAGGGCACACCCCAGCTGGGCTGAGACCACGTCTGCATTTCCCACCAAACATGAAACAGCCACTACAGTAGTAAAGAAACTCCTTGAAGAAATCCTGCCATGCTTCGGGATACCAAAGGTAATTGGGTCAAATAACGGGCCAGCGTTCACCTCAGAGGTAAGTCAGGGACTCACAAAAATATTGGGGGCAGATTGGAAGTTACATTGCGCATACCGCCCCCCAGAGCTCAGGACAGGTAGAACGAATGAATCAGACATTAAAACAGACCTTAACTAGGGGCTGGAGAGGTGGCTCAGGGGTTAAGCTTTTTGCTTTGCAGGCAGAAGGTCCTGAGTTCGGATCCTAGACCCCACGTATAGACGCCAGGCAGAAGCGGGGCAGCCTGCGTTTCTGGTCCTGGTAGGGCGGAGCCTGTGAATCCCAGGGCAGAGTAAACAAGGAGGAGGTGGAGGCGTCCATGGTGGCTCCTGAATTCGTCCGTGGTTCTATTCACACACACACACACACACACACACATACATATATACACACGCATACACACACAATTGAATAAATAATAAATAATAATAAAAAAGAGACCTTAACTAAATTGACCTTAGAGTGACTGGGTGACCCTCCTCCCCTTTGCCCTTTTCCGAGCCCAGAACACCCCAGGACCCTTTAAGCTGACTCCCTTTGAAATCATCTATGTCACTCCCCCTTCTCTAGTATCTTCCCTCCACCCTGCTAAAGTGACACCCTCTGCTGATCCAGATCTCCTAATGAAGTTGATGGCCTTCAACACTATTCAAAAATAATTGTGGCCAAAGATTAACGCATTTTACTCAACAGGACCACCCAAAGACCTGGTCCCAGGGACACGGGAGTATGAGCCCGGAGACTGTGTATACCTCCGGCTTCACCAAATCAAAACCCTGGAACCCAGATGGAAGGGGCCCTACATGGTCCTTCTGACCACTCCCACCGTGATAAAGGCCGATGGGATCGCAGCTTGGGTACACCGAGTACACATCAAACCGGCTCCTATACCCTCCCACCAGGAATTGGTGGGTGCTCCGGGACCCAAAGAAACCAACCAGACTCCAGATGCAGCAAACATCTTTAGGCGCCACACCAGAAGTGGCAGGTGTTCCAAGATCCAGAAAAGCCAACCAGATTCTGGTAACAGCCATCATCCTCCGGCTGCTCATGAGTCTCCCCTTGACTGACAGTGGGACCCCCCCTCCTCCATCAGCCTTATACCTGGAGGTTAAAAAACATGGACACCAACTCTCGAGTACTACAAGAACAGGTAGTCCATGGAGATGCTAGAGTAAGTTTTATCACCAGCCTACCAGAATTAGTGGGCTCCAGATACCCCAGCTGGAGCAAATGGTATGACTGCCCGGACTCTGCATCAGGGGGGTACCACAGTCCCCGGGGCTTATTACTGCAGATACTGGGGTTGTGAGACTTTGGGAGATAGCATGCCCAGAGGGGGACGAGACTCCAGGATCACGATCCAATGGCGTCCTCTGGGCTGCAAACCAAAGTATGATACTCAGGGACATGACAACTCGATTTGCGGTATTTCTCCCGGACCCAGTGCCTACCGCCTGGACTGTGTCAACAGTTAAATGTAACTGTCAAAGACCCAAAAGCCCCAGGATGGGAGGGAGGGAGATCATGGGGAATCCAGATAAACCAAGAACCTCTAGATAAACATCCAGGAAACTTCTTTATAATTGACAAAAACCCCTCCACCGCTATGCGAATGTTAGGTACGAACCCTGTTATTGCGGATTCCCCAGGGGTTCATCTCCTTTCCAGACCCAAAGTAATCGAGGACAAAACAACCCCCAACACTACTAAAAAGACCCCTGTTATGGGGCCTCCATCCCCTACAACAAAATATTGGGAACTAGTACAGGCAACCTTTATGGCCTTAAACACCAGCCATCCAAACTTAATTTAAGATTGCTGGTTGTGCCTTGATGCTACTCCCCTATACTATGAGACACTCCCCATACCTGGCCCCAGCATCACTGGAGGACCATCCCCTTCTGGCTGCCAGTGGAACTCAACTACACCAGGACTAGCTCCCTCTCCTTGTCCCAGGAGAGTGCTGTCTAGGTTATGACAGTAAGGCCTCCCTGGTTTGTAATCAGTCACAAGTAAATAATGTATGGTACTATCCTCCAGTAATGCCCAACACCTGGTGGATCTGCACCAAAACTGGGCTGACACCCTGTGTAACTGGAGCCGTCATGGCACTACACAGAGAATACTGTATTCTGGTACTACTCCTTCCCAAGGTAGTATATCACTCTCACTCCAAATTCCTGGCTCTCTACTCCCGAGAAGACAAGACTTCATTCTGAGCCAAACGAGAACTGGTAACTGCTGCATTAACAGTAGCAACCTTTTTGGGGATAGGAGGGGCAGGGCTAGGAGCAGCGGCCCTGGGGACACAGCAGACTCAGATCCAGCACCTCGCTACCTCCATCAATCAAGATCTGTTGAGACTGGAGACTTCCATTAACCAATTACAAGAATCTTTAGAGTCTCTGGTTGAGGTGGATTTGCAGAACCCATGAGGTTTAGATCTATTGTTACTACAACAGGGGGGATTATGTGCAGCCTTAGGAGAACAGTGTTGTTACTACGTCAACAATACCGGAGTCGTCAAGGATTCTCTGGCAAAGGTCCGCAAAAGCGTGAGTCAACGAGAACAGCAGATAAGAGAAAGCCAGGTTTGGTTTGAGGGGATTTTTTAAACCTCCCTCTGGTTAACCACCTTAGTGTCCACTCTAATGAGGCCTCTGATACTGTTATTACTGGCTTTACCAATAGGACCCTGTATCTTAAACAGGCTCATTGCTTTCATCCAACAGAGAATAGGTGCGGTCCAGCTTATGGTCCTTAAACAATATAATAGCTTACACAGTTTGGACTATGAAGACCACTGGGAAACAGACACTCCATGATTGGAGTGTGCTTAAAGAAGAGGAGGGAATGAAAGACCCTAGCCCTAAAAAGAAAGCTCACAAAATGGGCCAGGTTCACAGTGTAGATATTTGCTCACAGCTGATCAGGCATAGCTGTAGTTAGTCACCGCTCATAGCTATTCAAGCATAGCTACTGCTAGCCATTGCTCAAAATTAGGCACCTTGCCATTTCCCTCCCCACCCTGAAACCCCTGGTGATGGGAAATTAGACTGTAACCCTTAGATGGGAAAACAAGCTGTAACCTCAAAATGACCAGCCCTAGGGAAAACAAGTCTTGCAAGAAATACTGTTAATAGCATAATTGCCATCTGGAACAAACTACCCGCGGTTAAGCACGTGGACTGCATCAATCATGATGGGAACCCATCTGAACTCTCGCTGACCAGTGATTGTAAAATTCCTCACCAATGAGACCCCCACCCAAACCCCTTTATAAACCCCTCTCCGGAGCTGCTCGGGGCCACTTCAGTTTCTCCTGAGTGAGAACTTGCTGAGGCTGCCCAGCGCGCTGAAATAAAAATCCTCTTGCTTGTTGCATCGAGTTCGGTCTTGGAGTCTCTCTCGGCCATCCTGTTCCTGAGTGAAAGGCCAGGGGTCTTTCAGTGTTGGTGGCCATGAAGCTCTGGAAGTGGAAAGGACAGGCAGCAAAATATCCGCTGCTGTTGGAGAAATGAGTATCAGCGAAGGAGAACCTAGTGACTTGCATTGGTTCAGTGAAAGACGTGAAAACCACTGTATGGTAAGTTTGTGATTTGAAAACCCAGATTCCTTCAGGGGCAGAAAGCCCAGGTTAAAGGTTTTTCTTGCCCTTTGGAAGTTTGGCTGCCTAGAAGAGACTTTTCCAGCATCAGAGCACAATATTTGGTGCAGCTGTGGCTCAAGTGGACCAAACTGCGTTTCAAACTCTCTTCATTGTCTGGCAGCATCCTGCATCCAGGTGGTACTGGTTTTGGTGAACGATTTGAGGGTTTCACGGAAAGCAGCAAAAGCTTGGTGCCAAGTGGCAGGCATATAGTTCCTGTGAGAGAAGGTGAAGCTTATAGCTACAGAAGCAAACCCAGAATGTTGGAGATGCCAGAAACTTGGGATGTATGTTGAGAACAGCTGAGTGGAGATTCAGCCTGGTTCAAGGAACTCTGCTTTTATAACTTCGAGCTGCAACCAGGGACTGGGAATGCCTAGAATCTTTGAGCCACCTTGACTACGTGATGAGCAACAGAAGATGGACATTGAAGTAAAGGATGTGTAATTTGATTTGCTGGACTTTGATCTTTTTAATGTTTTCTTTTTTTTTTAAGATCCTTCTGTTTTAATGTTTTATCTGTTTTAAAGTATGTAACTTACTCTGATTTAAGAGTCTTAAGGTTAAGAAATTTTGAATTTTTAAAATGTTGGAAGTGAAGTTTTAATGAGAGAACATTTTAAATTTGTCCATGAAATGTATTTATATTTTTAAGGTAACTTTTAACATCCGTGGGGACAAGGATTGAAGGTTACAGTTTTAAAAGTAATATGTTTTCATGTCAAGTTGACAAGGGGTGGAGTGTCTGGTTCAGAATCTCAATCTTGGAATGTTGTTTATTTTTCTCTCTTCAGAGCCAGTTTTGGCAGTAAAGAATTGAATTTCATAATAAGACATAGTACTAAAATAGGGATTTGTCAATATTAATTATTCAAGTGCAAATACACATATTCCTGTTTTCCTTTACTGACTTTAATATTGTCAACATTAGAACTAATTGGTTTTTCTCTCTCAAAATTTTTAGCAGTTCATAATTTGTACTACATTACAAGAATGTGAGAAATTAAACAACAATAATAACCAACCACAGCAATGAAAGGAAATTAAGAGTTTGAGGAAGGCAAACAGTTCAGTAGTTTATGAATTTTCTACTTAAAAAATTTGTTTAAATAATTCTGCATTTTCTCCTTAGTAACATAAATTTTTATTTACTAAACTGTGAATCAAAATATGAAAATTATGGTTGAATACATGCTGATTTCTTTAAATCATTGTGACCTTCCGAATAAGATCACAGAAATTACCTCCCATATAGCCTTTTTCATTTTCCAAGGTCAATATGGGAAAGCTACTTCTTTAGGAGACATTAGATTTTTTGAAACCCAAGAAAACTGGACTGGGGAGGACTTTTTTCCTTTGCTATTGACTCATCTTATTTTATTTAGCTAGAAGTCTAATCAAACATGGTTCATGAACATTCAAATAACTTGAATCCAACCAGATGCTAAACATTAGTCTTCAAATATTATAGACAATACCTCACTTGCCTATGGTCTCTCTTATACAAAATCATACCCACACTTCTGTGACCACACCATTCAGCATAACTGCCTTAACTATAAACCATTTGAAGCTACGGATTGGAACACTTCAGACTATTTTCTTCAGGTTCCGAATAACTGTGAAGATTTCAACGGTGGTGGGAGGAAACATAACCACCTTGCCATATGCACTGTTAAGCACAGGTGTCAACTTGACTGTTGAGGGTTTGAGCTTTGGGCACAGTTGTAGAGAGTTGATGGTTGAGGTAAGCCCAGAGCACACTTGCAGGAAATTTGTCTAGCTAATGGGGAAGTACCAGCCCATGGTGGGTGGGATTAGGCCCCAGATAAATCACAGAGAGCTGGTTAAGAGAGTTGGCATCCTTCTGTTCACTTGGCCAGACATGCTGGTCTGGCAAGTAAGGATTATCTCTCTCAGCCTTATGTGGTGATGGTGCGGCCAGTTCCTCTGGTGTTGGTGCCCAGAGCTCAAACCCTCAACAGTCAAGGTGACACCTGTGCTTAACTATGACGTCATAACGGGGGTGGAGAGATACATCATAAAGCTGGGAAGGTATAAAAGGCAGCAGGGCGGGCGGAAAGTTCAGCCGTGGAGGATGTAGAGGCCTCAGGGCAGGTGGGCGCGGGCTCCAGCTCCTGGGGCTAGAGATCACAGGGCAGCTTGCACCATGGGACCAGAGGCGCTGGACCTTGATGAAGACCTTGCCGAAGTTCCACGTGACAGTTTCCAGCGGGCCCCATAGCTTGGGCAAGACTTTCGCCCATAGTCCTCGTTGAGGTACAGCGTGCCGCACATGTCAAACTCAAACTTTTTTAAAAGTTTGCAGTTGGCTATAATTTAAGTATCCTGATAAGTCTCTGGGTCCTGTCTCCCGAACACCCTGGCTCCTGGGCAAAGCCAGGATTTCTGCAAACCATACTGGGCATCTACAGTGATGAGGATCGTTAACATGATGAATAGAGCATACGTTGGTTGTGCCTTCAAAGCATCCTCTCGTTGGTGATGATTCACAAAATCTCTTATTATGCTTGTTGGTGACGATTCACAAGGACCTTTGACTTTTGTGCATGGATCGCGCACATCGCCAATCATCCATGGAACATGCACGCGCTGAGCAAGCTGAGCGCCGCCAATGGCCCGTACCGCGGCGCTGGCTAAATTTTTGACTACTAGTATTAGTAGAAAATTTCTTACTCAGGGGTTGAAGTTGACCAGACGTAAAAGGACATCGCATTCTTGGTGAAGAATGCCTCACAGGCCTACCCTGTGAGGTTGACCCTCAATACTTAAATAAATATAAATTGTCAGATCTGTGTGCCTCCACTTTCCTTGTGTCTGTAGGCATTCACACGGAAGGATGCTCCAGGGGCTGGGAGGGGAGAAGAGGGAGGCACTGGGAGAAGGGGAGGGGGTGAAAGGCAGGGGATAAGGGGGGAGGAGACAAAGGGGGCTGGGAGGGCAGAAGTGGGAGGCACTGGGAGAAGGGGAGGAAGTACAAGGGGGACTGGGAGGGCAGAAGGGGGAGACAATGGGAGGAGGCGAGGGAGGGGGCGAAAGGCAGTGGAAAAGGGAATATGATAGAGGAAGGAGGTGAAAGGCAAACGAAAAGGGAAGCACTGAGAGGATGGGAGGATCGAAGAGAGGGGAGGCGAGAAAGGAGGGGGGGGGAGAGGGAAGAGGGGTGAAAGGCAAGGGAAAAGGGAAATTGCAACGGGAACTGGGGAGGCACTGGATGGAGGGGAGAAGGTGGTGAAAGGCAAGGAAAAAGGGAGGTGGGTACAAAGGGTATTGGGAGGGAAGAAGTAGGCACTGGGAGAAGAGGAAGAGGGGAGGCACTGGGAGAATAATAAGGGGGTGAAAGGAAGGGGAAATGGGGGCAAAGGGGACTGGGAAAGGGTGGAAGGAGGTTGAGGACCCGGGTGCCTATTGAGCTTGTATGATAAGGGGAAAAAAGACACAATAACAGCTCTTTCTTGAGGCTGTCAGAATTAAATGAGTTAGTGCTACAGTACTTTAAGCATAGGAGATGTCTAGCTGCTGGGGAAGGCCCAGCCTATGGTAGGTGGGATTAGGCCCTGGAATAAATCACAGAGAGCTGGTTGAGAGAATTGTCATCTTTCTGTACATTTGGCCAGACATGCTGGTCTGGCAAGTAAAGATTGTCTATTTCTCAGCCGTTATGTGGTGATGGTGTGGCCAGTTCCCTCGGCCCTTGTGTTGATTGAGAACTTTAACCAGGAATCATAAGAGAGAATAAATCCTTGTTCCCTTAAGCTGTCTGATGATCATTTATCTGCAACCATGCAGGTGAACTGCAACAGGGGGGTAGCATATATGCCATGTTCAGGACTGAATTTCTCAATCTTTATTAATTATTGGCATCTTGCTTAACCAGGGTTCTCTGCATATCATCCTAGCCATATTGATATACTTGTCCTTTGCTTAAGCCAACAAGGAGTTTATGCAGTTTTTCTGCTCCTTTTTCTGTCTTGTTCCCTGATCCTTGGGGGAGGAGAGAGAAACTTTGAAATTCACCTTAGGACTGCCACATAAGTTTGTATCATTAAAAAATAAAATAGATAAATTTTTCATGATTTCTCATGTTCATAATTTGAAAACAATTATTTTCTTCTCCAACAGTTTTTAATAAAGCATTGCTACAAGTACCTATTTTCCATCCATTTATATTGGCAAGTATTCCACAATATAAATATGGTAGAAACAAATGTGTCCTAGTATGTATGTTCATCAATTATAGCATCACCATTTACTCAAAAGTTTATGCTGTATACACTAATTTTCAATAAATGGTTTTGCAGGTGTCATGTTTCCTTATATTTAATCAATGGTTTCTTATACATCTGTTTTGTTCCATTGATCATTTTGTTAATCTCTGGGCTAAACTTCATGCTCTCATATTACACATTTCTTTAAAAACCTTGATATTACATAATACAAATTACTCAAGCTTTTCAGACACCTTGAATATTCCTGGAAATATGAAATTTTATATTTATTTTAGAATGAGATGGTGAAATTTCTTAAAAAATGATTTTCACCTTTGAATTTGACTAGGATTGTATTACAGCTACAGATCAATTTAAATACCTAAAGCTTGTAAATTTCCCTCTCTATTCTTATGTAGTTGCACTCTATATTATTTTAAGTTGTAATTATTTTCTGATTTCTATTATTAATGTTTTCTTGACCATCACATATAATATATATATTATTATTATTATTTCTGCTCTTGCAAACTTAACAGGTACACCGGTCTCCTCCCTCTCTCCACCTCCCCCCGCCCCCTCCTCCCCTCCCCTTCTCTCCCGATTCCCCAGTGCCTCCTTCTCCCAATCCCTGGAGCATCCTTTAATGTGCATGCCAAACTCTCCTCTGGGTCCTCCTGTCCAATGAGGTGCAAGGACCAAGGGGCATTTTCCAGAACCCTTTCCTGTATCCCCCTTAAGTTTAGGAACACTACTGTGACTGTCAGTCCCTACCCTCCAAGGATCCTAGTGCCTTTAGTCCATGCTAGACTTTGTGTGGTCAATAATGTGTTGGACAAAGTGCAGGTCACACAAAGTCCTATTATGATTGCTTTGGCCGTAACTTGTGTGGAGTATCTTGGGTATCATTACTCTTCCCATCCTTTTGGTCTTACAATCTTACTGCCCCCTCTTCCGCAAATTTCCCTGAGCTTCAGGAAGGGAGAGATTAGGCTGGCCTAGTTCCAGGTGATTGATATAGAGTCTCTGATGTTCTGAATTATGGTTTGTTGACTTTTTTTTTTTTTTTTGGTTTTGCTGCTCCTGCAATGCCCTTGGCTCCATCCTGATGGGTATTGGATGTTACCCCTGGCCAGAGATAAAAACCTGTTAAATTAGAGTCTTGTTATAAGAGTATATTCAAAGGTAGATGGAATAAAAGTAGGAGACCGTGGTGAGAGAGGGGTCAATCACCCATTTGCAAAATGGTTACTTTCTATCTGGCAGCCTATATGCCCTCCCCTTTTGGTGAGATCATACCCCATTAGTTGTAAATGATCAGGAAGGAAAGTCTGTGAACTTAACTAGATGTCTCATTACTTACTTGCAGTCCTTGATGGTGGTCTATTTTCTCTGCTGTAACATGGTCCCCTCTCTCCTTGTTTCTGGTGGGGTCCTCCTTCCCCATCCCTCCTGTTTATAATCCTTACAATTACTGTAGGTATTACGGAGATTTGTGTTTGAGTGTCTCTAAGTGGGTTTGGTACTAAGATCCACCTATTAGGGAGTACATATAGTGCTTAATTTTCCATGTCTGGGATACTTCACTCAATATAATTGTTTCTAATTCCATCCATTTCCTGGAAAATTGCATTAATTCATCTTTTTTGATGGCTGAGTAGTATTCCATTGTATAAATGTACCACATATAATATATATCTTAATTTTCAAGATACATGTATTTTATTACCCTGATTTCTGACTTAGTTGTTTTATGTCAGAGAAGATAGTATATGAGATTGTTTAGAATTTATTGAAATTTGTTCTGTATGCCAGTGTCTGGGGTACAACTTTGGTTTAAGTTCATATTTGTTTGAAATTGTGTAGTAAAGAATTATAACCATGAGTAAAATATTCTGTAAAAACAAAAACATCTGAATGAAAGTGACCATTCAGTTTCTCTATTTGTGTTAGTTTTAATAAGGCTTAATAACTTTCCCACATCTATATTCAAGTTAATGACATTTTTCCAATTAACTATTTATAATCAATTGCTAGACTTATTGAGCTTTTTACTTCAGTTATTATTTTTCTGATACTTTACATATTGTCATGTCTAATTCATCTAAATTTTTGTTGTTTTGTCCAATTTTAACTTTCTATTTTATGTTTTTAAAAGTATGGGTCTACTTAGAATCCTGATCACGTATCCAATAATTCAATATTCACCCTATTCTAAATGCTTTTCTGTACTCTGATATTTTATGTTTAACATGTGGATGTTTCACTCTTTTTAATAGTCAGCTCATAGTTTGGATAATTGATTTAAAATAATCATTTTCTCTAAGGATCGAAATATTTTAAAATTTCATATTTCTTCCAAGTATCTGTAGTGTTTTATTCCACCACTGATTTAGATAAATCTCCTTAAATGTTCTTGGATCACCTGGATTGCATGAATTCTAACTGCTATCTCACATAAGAAATAACTTATTTTTAAATGTGTACCTAAGAAAGATTTCCATCCCTCCATCCATCCCCAAATGAATTTTACTTTCCTTGTTGGAGGACGTGTCTACCTTACTCTTATTTTGAAGATATGGCTTGTTAAATTTCATCATTGTTCAAGTGTATAGGCAGAATGCGTCAGCCTGCAGACTCTGCTCTAAGAAGGATCAGGTATGTGTGTCTTATTCTCCATTCCTGTGAGGTCAGAGAATATAAAATCCAAGGTGATCTTGCTTAGAAAATGCCTCAAGATCAAAGGGAAATGAATGTTTCTTTTACATCTCTGAATTTTTGCTTTACTTTTCAGCTTTGAGCAGGGATTAATAATGTGTAGGCTCACTGATACCTTTAAAATAATCAAATGTCTTATGTAACATGTTTTTGAAGTTACATTTAACAAGAAGGATTTCAGGAGATGCGGAAAGCTGCATGTTGCATAGGAAAGTATTTTTCATATTCTTTTATCCTTAAACTCCATCAATAATTATGTAGAAATCTTTTAAAACGTCTGTTTTGCAGGCAACTTTGTAAAATAGTTAACAATTTCTGTTGCTTCAAATTGCCCAACATTGAGAAGGATCTAAGCCTATAATTTGATCTATACAGGTAGAAAAGTACATTTTGTAAAAATAAGTGTTCTCCTGGCAGTCAAATTTTAAAGAATTTTAGGATTAGGAAAGTTATGAGTGGGAGTGTTATAAACCACTGTTTTAAATTCTTTTTTCCCTTTCTCTATGGGTAGATTAACTCTACTCACTGCTTTATGACTGCCATACATTTCATTAAAACTGTTTACATTCCCCCATTCACTCCTAGCCAGAATAGGAAGAAAGCTGAAATATCACAATTTTCAATTTCACTCAATTCATCAAAATTATTGTACATGTTTTATGGGACAGACTCTACTGGGTGTTCTAGTTGTGATAAGGATGAATGAGACTCCTCTTTGCTCTAGTGGTTAATGACAATATGGGAAAGACAGGCACATTCATTTGAAACTGAAATGCAAGGCAAATAGTAAACAATACCCCAAACTTACAAGAAAGGAACAAATGACAAATTTCACCCAAGGTTGGCAGTGGTATGTTACTAAACGCTTAGCAACAGACTCTGATGATACTGCTATTCAATAATTTGAAATGTCAATCCTGTCATTTTTGATGACATGGATGGACCTAGAAGACAATAAGTGAAATATGTCAGATATAAAGACAAATACTACATGATCTCATCATGCACGGCCTAAAAAAGGCAATCTTATAGAAGCAGAATGGTGATTAGCAGAGGCAGAGTGTATAGGATGTAACAAAGAGAATTTGGTCAATGTATATATACCAGGTTGCAATTAAATAGGAAGAATACATTTCAGAGTTCTATCACAAAAGGATGACTGTCTTTAGTAACAAAGTCCTATATTGTATATTTCAAAGTAGCTAGACGACAGGCCCAAACATATGGGCCTTTGGAGGACATCTCATATCTAAACTATAACAACAAGAAAGTGTAATAATGAAAGGTTACAAGATTTTATCAAAAGAAACTATTAGAAGATGTTTTAATGCAAAATGATAATATGTTTTTTAGAAATTTTGGAAGAAAATACTAACAGGTAGAAATGAGTTGTTCCTTCTGGTAAAGAGACAATTGGAAAAAAATGGCGGTACTGTTTAATTGTGTTTATAGAAGTTTGCTCCTTTTGAAACTACAGGGTAAAAGGGGTTTTCCCCTGGGGTGGCTCTCTTCTGACCATTGTCCATAGTTACAAGTTCTCTACATGTACCATGACTAAGTATCATAACCCATAATGTTGTCCTGTGGCTGAGAAATATGAAAGGTAGAAGAAAGAGCAGACAGAGATGGAAATATACAAAACAGTAGGCAGAAACAGGTGGGAAAAACCAATGCCTCCCAGAGGGAAAATGGTAAGAATCTGCTGCAAGGACGTGTCAGACTTTTCTTATAATCAGTGGGTTATGAATCTGTATACAATTCCAGGCCTGGGGCTTTTTTTTTTATTCAATTGTGAGTGTGTGCATGTGTGTATGTATGTGTGTGTGTGTGAGTGTGTGTGTGTGTGCGCGTATGTGTATGTGTGTGTGTAGAACCACGGGCGAATTCGGGAACCACCATGGACTGCCTCCACCTTCTCCTTGTTTACTCAGCCCCGGGATTCACAGGCTCAGCCCTACCAGGACCAGAAACCCAGGCCGCCCTGCTTCCTCCTGGCATCTATATATGGGGTCTAGGATCCGAACTCAGGACCTTCCGCCTGCAAGGCAGAGGCTTAACCCCTGAGCCACCTCTCCAGCCCCAAGGCCTAGGACTTCTGATTGGTAGGAAGGATAATTAAGAGTATCGGAAAGCTTCCTAGTTTCTGGTGTGGGCTTGGATGGCCAACATGAGAGCCAAAAGTTCAAATCCTTCCAGAAACTCAGAATGGGCCAGATAAAGAAAAGTGAGTACATGAGACATTACCAACATAGACAGAAATCCCTAAGGTCTTAGATTATGGTCTTGTTTCTAAAGTGCCTCCAGAAAGCACCCAGTGTGCTAAACACCATGTGTCAGAAATGGGTGAGTTTCTGTACTTCCGTTTTCCATTGAAAGCTCATGATTTCAACTTCTATCAGCCTTCCATGCTTTTTCTTTAAAGCAAAGCATGATATTTTATTTTTTATCAGGTGCCATTCCAAACACCACTTTCCACAATTGACTCTCTATAATAGATTATTATTTTTACATGAATGGAGTTTGCCATGCTGTATATAATTGAAGTTTTTCCTAGTGAAGAGTAACCTTGTGCTCGTACCACCTACACATTTTATAATGTAGGTGGCAGGTTCTATGATAATAGCTTTTCAATCATTTTTATGCAATATTCAGTTATCATCTGAAATATATACTTAAATTCATAGAAAAGTTCTGAAAGCGTGATGGTTTTAATTATCACCTTGATTGGGCTAAGAAATGCTAAAGTAATTAGGAAAATACACTGCTGGGAATGTCAGTAGTTGCATTTCTAGAGACAATTAGATCCTGAGGTCTAAGAACTAATTAATGAAAGGATTTATCCCTCGATAGATTGACAATATAATGGTGGTGTTGAGAAGTGGTAAAAAGTATAAGGTGAGGTCTATTTGGAGGAAATAGGTAACTGGGTAGGTGGATGTCCCTGGGAGATATATTCTGCCCTGGCCTCTTTTGTATTTTTCACTGTCTCTGTTTTCTGTTCTCTAAGAAGTGAGGAACAGCCCTCCTTCACCATGACGTTCTGCCATCGAGCCAAGCAACCAAGAACTGAACCATCTGCAACCAAAAACCAGATAAATTCCCTCTATCTTAAATCATGTCTGTCAGGCATTTTGGTCAAACAAATGGCAAGTTAGCATGTATTGAAAGGTTTTATAAATTGTCTAACAGTAGCATAGCTGACAAGCCACTTAACTGCATGATTACGAGTCTTAATAATTACTCATATTTTATATGTTGTCAGATTTGTTCACATCATTAACATTTTCTATATTTTCAAAGACAGAACAATATGTAAGTTTTCTTAGAAAGTTTCAGGCCATTGAGATGGCTTCATGTGTTCAAAGCACTTGCCACAAAAACCTGATGACCTGATTTCTAATTTAGAAACCCATGAAAAGATAGACAGGGAAAACTAGCTTCAAAGATTCTCTTCTGACTTCTATACTTGTACCATATGCATACATATGCATACGTCATCTATACATTAAATAAATAAACAAATAAATGTAAAGAAAACAAATGGTTGGATAGCTCTGGAAAAGCATGCTCTTTTCAAATTCCCAGCTGTGTATATATCTTCTTCTTTCATGAAGGTTGAGTCATTACCTCCATGATTGACTCTGAGTTTTGCTTTCTTGCTTATCTCACTCAGTTGGACATTGATCTCAAATGTAGTCTGTGACACCAAAACTATCATGAATGCGGATATAAATAGAATAAAGACAATTGGTTTCTTTCTTCTCTCTTTTTATTCTACAAGTAAAGAATCATAGATGCAAATCAAAAGTCATTTTGATAGTCTTTTGAGTTTTTGTCACTCTGCTCTCCATTACACATGGTTAATCAAAGAAAAATGTATAAAATTCCCTCCCTAAAACTTTATAAGGGGGAACTATTGGTTAAGATTAAAATACTGAAGTAATTTTAAAAGGGATTTTTGCATGATAAATTATATACACATGTTTTACCATTTTAAAATTGACTTGTGGATACATTTAATATTTTTTCTAAAAATACCTTATCATGAATCACATTTTCTGTGCCCCATTATAACTTTCCATCATTGGTTATTGCATTCTGCAATGCATCCTAAATATACAAGTCTGTTCTTCATCTCAATTCCCCTTCTGCTCATTCAAGATCAGAATCCAGGAACAGAAATAACTCAAGAAAATAGCAGGGGAAGAGCATTTATCAGCAGGAAGCTAAGGAAAGCAAATTCATGGATCAATCTCTTTTAAGTCAGCATAAATGGAGCTCTTATCCCCAATGCCACAGACCAAGCACAGAACAAAATTGAGAGTGCCTAGGAAAATATTAAAGTCTTAAAATGATGTCAAAATGATTTTTCTATACAAATAGCACCCTCCATGGTTATGATGTTCACTGTTTTCAGATACAATGCTAATGTTAAAACAGAAATTTTTGTTCTTTTTAAGAAAGTAGAGTTAAAAAGCTAGAAGAGGTTATTATTGCTAACAAGAACTGATATTAGCATCTTCACTTCTACAAAAATGTGAATTGTATAGCTCTAAATGTATCTACCTTGCTGCCTCCCTAAAAGCTCCTTAGGCACAGAGACATGATAAGGTTTCAGAAAGCTGTATTTTCAAGTTTTTCTTTGCCCATCAGCCAAAGACCATCAGGAACACTTTTAATCAATAAGGTTAGATTTAATATTGCTGCAGTAAGGGAAATTAAGCATCACAGAGAAACTGTGGGTTTCTCCGAAAGGAGAAGTGGGTAAAGAGTATGTGGGGTATGGCTTCTATTAACACTTTTTGATGGAAGGTTCCTAACACTTTTTGATGGAAGGTTCCAGAGGCAAGGACTTGCTTTGAACATACTGTACTCAGCAATTTGCTGATTTCATATCATTTTTTTTGCTTTATATAAGGTGATAAGAGAAAGAATTAGGCTGTAGTGTTGCTGAAGAAGGAACTGTTATCAATCTTATGTGAGAAGGTAGTTTTTTGGGTATTCTATGATTGTATAATGTTTCTTCATATATATCTGATTAGAGATGATTAGAATATAGTGTGGTCTTTGTATTGCTCAATTCCATGTCAGATAGAGATAATTCTTTTCTGATGTTGATTTTCTGTGAAATTGTTATATTGACCAACAGAACACTATGCCCTAAATATAACCAAGTACACCAGAAATGTGCCAATGACGGTACCAAGGAGAAAAATAGCTCCCATTTCCCCCATCTATCCAGCACTAATTTTTGACACAGTCTTTCAGAAATGTATAGTACCTCTTGAAATATTTCTCCTCCTGTGGTGAAATGTTGATGGGACAATTTTTGTATAAGCTTTATGGAAGTAGTAGACATCACCAAATTGAGTTCATGTGTGCAGCAGCTCTGTCATGTACAGAAAATGGCCGGCCATACCCTCCTCACCCTCAAGCTCTTAGACTCTTATTGCCCTCTCTTCTGCAATGTTTTCTGAGCCTTGGGGTGGGCGTACTTTAGATGTCTTGTTTAAGGGCAAGCAGTCCACAGTTACTTATGTTTTTGCACTTCAGTGAGTTGTAACTTAATGCATTAACCACCTTCTATTACTAAAGGAAGATTATAGGTTAAGTGCTGAGAGCCTTGTAATCTATGGATACAATAACAGATATTTAGAAGGCAGTTTTATACCATATACTAAAACCTAATCCACAGTAGTTTGATCGCCCCTAGGGTTTATCATCTCCCCTTCCATAGGCTCTTGATCTGGCTTACAGTAACAATAATGTGTTGTCTGCTTTAGAGTAGGCCTTAAATCCAATCGGAAAGCAGTTTGTTACCCCAATAAGTTTTGTGCCACTATTGCACCAATGGTCACATCTTACTAGAGTCGTTTTAAGTGTAGTTTGCAGCTTTCATGGCATGATTAGACTAATTTCTTTTTTTACTCTGTAGAACTCATAGTGCCATCTAATGCTATGAAAGTTGACCAGCAAGAATGAAACATCCAGCTTCCCCTCTCCTCTGTATCCTGTGATCAATGTTTGCAGTGTTTTCAACAATAGGGTCTTACTGTCAGTTTTTAGAGGGCAAACAAGGACAATGACAAAAAGCCTATTCTGTTTTCAGGATCTTTAAGACCTTTCTGAACAACAGCTCATTATGAAGTCTCACATATCTGGTGTTGAGAATTCTGCTTATTTGCCTGTGACTTCTGGAATCTTATGGCAGTTTCCATTATACCTTATTTTACTCTCTCCATGCTCTTCTGTGAAAAGTATGTCTGTTCACAATCTTTATTACAGTTATTTTTATACACTGGTAGTCTAGACAGCTCTTTTCTGACTATATGGTAAAACCCTAGGGCTACTTGTTACTCCCCCACCCCTTTCTTCCTAAATGGTGGAAAACTTGAAGCATTTCCACTTTACATCAATAACTAGATAAGGCTGTCCACTCTTCACTTCCTTTTAATGCCAGAGCCATAAGACAAGTGAGGAAGATAAAAAGAATACAAATAGGGAAAAAATAGTTATGTTATCCCCTTTTGTATATGATACGATTCTGTGCCTGAAAGATCCATAAATATTCCACCAGGAAACTCCTGGAACTAATAAATAGATTTAGTAGCATGGCAGACTACAAAATTAATGTTAAGGAATTAGTGGCTTTCCTATATACCACCAATGAACAAAGCAAGAGAGATCTGGAACATTTGCATTTACAGTAGCTCCTAAAAATTATTTTGTTATAAATTTAAACAAGAAAGTGAAATCTATATAATGAAACCTTTAAAACTCTAAAGAAAGAAATTTCAGTAAACAAGAAGGGGGAAAGACTTCCCATGCTCCTGGATTGGTGGAATTAACATTGTTACAATGACCATCTTACCAAAACAATATATAACTTTAATGCAATACCATCCAAAATTCCAACACAAATCTTTACAGAAATTGTAAAGTTCATATGGAAGTGCAAAAGGCCCAGGATAGCAAAAACATTATTGAGTAATAAAAACTCTTCTGGAGGTATCATCATACCAGATCTTAAAATATACTACAAATACATAGTAATAAAAACAGCATAGTATTGACTTCAAAATAGAGATATAGACAAATGGATTAGAATTGAGAATCCAAGTACAAGCTGATTTGTTGACAAATGTGCCAAAAAAATTGGAAAAAGGACAACATCTTCACAGCACTCTAAAATAAAGCATCTTATTCAATTGCTGCATCTTTCATTTCAGTCATTATTGGAAATGTTTTGAAAACATCTGTAGCCATAAAAGCAGTAAATAATCATTAAAAACTAATATATATTGCATACAAACAAATCCACAGAATAAAAATAGTAAAATAATAGCATACTATTTTCAGGATGTTTATTCAAAACATAATTGAGTTTGTTGGCCTGGATAAAAAAAGACAGTTACTTCAAATTTTTATTTACTTGACAGTTTTGATTTTGTTAATGACAGATCATTATGCCTCAATCTTTTTATTAATATATTTTTCATTTGAAAATTCATCTAGTTTATAATACCAATACTGTCCTTTAATGTTATTTAATACTACATTTAATACTACAGTCTCTTAATTTACTGAACACTTAGAAATGTAAGTTGGGGAATAGCTCAGTTAAAAATGACTAACTAGAATTCATTGAGGTCCTGGATTCAAGCTGTGACATTGAAAAATAAAAACATGGTATCATAAGTTTGCTGGTTACTATTTTTACCTTTTTCTTACATATAAACATAACTGTATAATGGATTAATTGGTATTTTGAATACAGTCCTGACTGCAATAGCTCTTGCTGCTTTTGTTTAGTAAGAGTTGTTCTCTGAGAATTATGAGATGACTCAATTTTCCATTTGACCTGCTGTGCAAAGCCTTTCATGCAGCAGGCACTAATATGCTTGGCCTTCAATTGTGAATAGGATCATAAACAACTTCAGATCCTGGAACTTGTTGGCAGTACTTAGTCATTAAGTGGTCCACCAGATGATCTAGATTTAAGCTTCTTATATATGTTTAGATTGGCATTGGATTGAAATTTTCAATTTACTTTTCTTAAAAGTCTTATTCTCTAACCTCTGTGAATATATATAAGGAGAATAAGAGTTTGAAGCCTATAGGGAAAAAGTTAGCATATGTTGCTTTTTTATAATATAGTTGAGAAGCAAATGTTTTGTTAAAAATCAATTTTTTCATAGTTGTACACAATAGGCTGATAAAAAAGTTTCCTTTACTTCCAAACCTTTCTATCTAGTCCCTCTACTAGGTGGCTAGTAAATAAATTTAGCCACATGATGAGTTCATTTTTTCCTTTATCAATTTCAATTCTTTGCCGGTAACTGAAATACAAAGAAATGTGACTGTGTGCTTTTCAAGATTCTCTTCACATTCTCTGCAGATAATAACATGTATTATGCTCAGCAGTCTTGGATGACGTGATTGTAGATTCAGAGCAACAAATGACAGGCTAAGACATCTTTGGTGATTACACTATTATATAAATAGAAAAAGTCACCCATCTAATAAATAAAATGAAGTTATAAGGCAGAGAAGAATATCCAAAGGAGCAAACACAACAGGAAATGGAGAAAACAAGAGGTATAT
Source organism: Typhlomys cinereus (assembly GCA_023101885.1). Taxonomy (NCBI): domain Eukaryota; kingdom Metazoa; phylum Chordata; class Mammalia; order Rodentia; family Platacanthomyidae; genus Typhlomys; species Typhlomys cinereus. Next base: position 3,560,917 of record JALPQD010000158.1, on the reverse strand, counting down.
GGAAAGAAAATGAGAAACTTTCCCAGAGAGAGGGAGACGAGAGAGAGAGAGAGAGAGAGAGAGAGAGAGAGAGAGAGAGAGAGAGAGAGACAGAATGAGCAAATGAGAAACATAGATAAGATACCACCCTAAGAACAGGGAAAACATTTTCTTTCTGGAAACAGCAAAATGTCCCATTTAGTTCAAGTTGCATAAATGATAGTATTTGACATATGAATGACATACAAAGTCACTTAAAAACACTAATAAGAGAGTTTTAGCTGGTAAATATTCTGTAAGAGAATTCATAACATTAAAGTAGAGTTCATTGAATCTCACATCATTGTTATAAAGGCAACTTTTATTACTTAGTTCCTTTATGATTTTTTGAACCAAATTCTAAATGTTACTTAAGTCTCACTAGTTTTTCTAATACTATTCCTTATCTGTTAAAGGATACTATATTTTATTTACATGCTGAATTTCCTTGGTCTCCTGTGGCCTTCAAAGTCTTTTTTCTTATTTTCTATGACTTGGTTAGCCCTATAAACTGTTAATGAATTTGGGTTTTTCTTATATTCTTACCATAATTTGACTAAAGTTAGAAACTTTGGGCAGTGATGAATTGCTCTCATCATATCATGCAGTATACTTGTTTATTCATTCAATGACTTATTTATACCAGTAAAAATAAGGACATTTTATAGTTTTTTTAAGTTTTAATTTGTTTTAACATTAAGTTTACATTAGTTTGAGTTCAGTTTTATATCAACTAACTGATACTTGAATCACTGAGCAGAAGAAAAATATTTTTCTATTGAGTAGCAAAGCATTTTGTATATTCTGTCACAAATCAGTTTAGACGTTTAGACATTCAGAAATAATTAGCATACAATCATTTCTACCCCCTCAACTCTACTAATCATATCTGTAAATCCTAGAAACATATAAGAGACAAGCAAAAGAGTGCCAAAAGGACAACCTATTTGGAACCCCAGAACTGGGAAAAAAAAATGGTGGAAAAGATCTCTCCACTCCAGAAGAATATGCCCTCAATCCAATACTCCCTGATCCCAAAAGCATCCCTGAGTGGAAAAGGAGCATTTCTACAATTTTCAGACAAGCACAAGTCCATCAGGGAGGTTCAGAAAGAGACATGTTAAGCATAAAGTCAGAGGAAGTACTTTCCTGCTTCAAATGCTACTCATCACCAGATGTCAGCAAGAGGACACACTGACTCGATTATATAGGCATGTCTCCAGTACCTTGGAGACAAGCAAGATGAGGAGTGTGAGCTCAGCCTGGGCTATAGAATGAGTTTCCAGCCAGTAATGCATTGAAATGTGTAAAAAAAATCCTGCAAAAGCTCAAAAAATTAAAATGTCATTGGAAAACTGCCCACCCAACATGGACTAAGATCTGCATGCTAACCTTAAACACAGGAATGCCCATGGAAGAGACAGATTTAGATAAGGCCAAGCTCTACTGACAAACCAGATGTAAATTTAAGATAGACTAGAAATCACTTGTGATACCGATAACTAAGGAAATTATGACTTAATGAGAAAAGATACAAAATAATGACAAGACTGAGATAAATCTAGCATAAAAATGCTTCAACCATCAGTCACAGAATCTCTTAAAATTGTGCTGGAGAGGTGGGTCAGGGGTTAAGCCTCCACCTTGCAGGCGGAAGGTCCTGAGTTCGGATCCCAGATCCCACGTATAGACGCCAGGCGGAAGTGGGGCGGTCTGCACTTCTGGTCCTGGTAGGGCGGAGCCTGTGAATCCCGGGGCAGAAGGAGATGGAGGAGTCCATGGTGGTTCCCGAATTCGTCCGTGGTTCTACACATACACAGACACACGCACACACAGATACACACATATACGTGCGCGCACATACACACGCACATGCACACAGTTGAATAAATAATAATAATTTAAAAAATTTAAGAATCTCTTAAAATTAATGAATAATAGGAGACATGAATAAATTCTATAAAATTGAAATCGTAGAACTGAAATAGTCATTACAAAAACAAATAAACATCTTTCTGTGCCAGACACAGGAAATTGATGGCAAAAAAGTAGAACTGAATCAGTGAGGTTAGGGATAGATCACTAGTATTGACCCAGCTAAGTAAGAGTAATAAAATAAACTAAGAAAAATGTGAATTGAGTTTTAGGATCTTCTGAGAACAATCAAACATCCAATATTTATATCACTGGATTCCCAGGAAAAGAAGACAAAAAGAGATGAGGTTGAACGTATTTTTTAAGAATTCAGGTTGAAAACATCTTGAATTGGCAGAAGGAACAAAGGATTCCACAACTAAAAAAGCTTCCCGAAAAGATAAACCCAAAGAAATTCAGGGAAGACCTATAGTGTGAGCATTATCAAAGATTCTTGAACAGGCAATTCTTTCTCCATTGAAATGCTTTTGTAATTTTGTGGAAAGTAGTCGAGCATATTTGTACAGACCTATTTCTGTCTTGTCTATTTGGTTTCTATTAATACCACACCAGTTTCATTGCCGTAGTTGCATAATACTTCTACATTTAAGGTATAGTTAATCTCAATCTCTGTTTTTTCACTTTGTTCGTAAACTTTGCCCTTGGACAATTGCATACTTGCTTATGATTCATTTTGATTACTTTCCCTTCTATCTTTTCTTATCTCCTTCCTTCCTCATGCCAGCTTCCCTACTCTTTTGAACTTTCTCCCATATTCATGTCATCTTGTTTTGTTTTGTTTTTATGTCCCACTGGTTTTATCCAGGGTCTATTGTGTGACCTAGGCTTGGAACTGTTTCTTGGAGTCCATTAGGTTCCCCACAAGTACACTACTAAACATTGCACCTGTGGTTAAATCTGTTAGTTGTCTTTTGTTCATCAGAACCTCATGGAACCCTACTGGTTTCTCTTCATTTTATAGCTAACTGTTGATTGGGTACATACATTATAGTCTTAACATCAGTAAATACCTCTGTTGCAGGTGTCTGATTGTTATGAACAGATCATTTTTTGGAGGATGACACTTCACAACCATTTCAACTGTCTTCTGGCTCTATATTCTTTCCATCCCCTCTTTCAGAAGTGACCCTGAGCCATCAAGAATATTATATATATCATGTTAAGGACTGAATCTGTATTCACAAACATTTTGTGTGATGATAAGAGTCTGCATTCACTCCTGATTTTTGCCATGAGAGACTCTTCCACCTAACTCTAATGATAGTCTTTTCCACTCTTCCTTCTGTGATATTCCCCGATCTTTGACCAGGGACCAAGAGCTCTATAGTTAAATATGTTCTGCAAACTGCCGTGTACTGAAAATAAAAGATTCTGGAATGAAGACTAAGACCGGTGCTAATCAATAGATTTTAAGATAAGTATTTAATGTCCTGCTTGAAACTATGTCAATTTAGCTAAACAATAGGAGTAGGTTCTCCCCAACAGCCTATGACCTCCCATTATACAGGTTCTTTGTGTGGTTTATTGTAGACTTGCCCATAAGTCAAAAGCAGTTAGTTGTAAAGTTCTAAAGCTGTAACATTCATGCCACTACTGTACTGATTGACACACGTTGCCATTCTGGTTCTTATTCAGAGTCCACAGTTGAGTGAAACTATTGATTGCATTTTCTCTCTCAGCAATTTGCAAAGGATTTTATCATACTAACACTAGCCAACAGTGAGTAGCTTACAATTCAGTTACATTTTATTTTCTTTATTTCTTATAACAAAAGTATATAATATCTTTAGTAATGGGGTCTTACTATCAGATTTTGGTGAGTAACCAAGAGCAATGGTAATAGAGTACAATGAATCAGGGACATTTGGAAGTTTCCTAACCAACAGCTACTAAGTTCTCCTATTTTATTAACTCATAAGATTGTTTTAGATACTCTAGAATGTATACTTTCAATATTATTTCTAGAATAAATTTGTCTATGTCTATAGCAAACTTTACAGACTTTTTGTAGGAGCTGTTTTAAAGTTACAGATCAATTAATGGAGAATTGTGTTCAGTCTTTCATAAAACATGCTTCTCATTTACTCAGGTTATATTTGATTTCTTTCCTTAGCAATTTAAAAGTTTTAAAGATACAGTTCCTATATATTTTAAGAATTTAATTTTCCTCAAGTGACTGAATGGCATATATAATTTTAATTACAGTTTCCTCATATTCACTGAAAGTGTATGAAAATGAATTGCACTTTTGGTGTACCTGTTTGCATTTTGTAATTTTGGTGAACATATTTATTAGTTCTTAGAACTTTCTGGTAGTTTCCCTTTGATCTCTACGTTGACAATCATTTAATTTCCAAATATACATTTTTTTCTTCCTTTCCAACCAGAATCCAGTTATTTTTCTTGAGAATTATACTTTCTACACATTGAAAAAAGGATACATATTCAATAACTTTGACATAAATATCACCTTTAATATAAAAATGATGTTCTGAAAGTGATGAAGCTTTGTAAATAGTGACAGGATACTGGCTGCCATGTTTAGAGACAGGTAAGAATAACATCAGAAAAGAGGTATTTTGGTTATAAAAGGGAAAAATAAAGAATTCTTTTTCTACAGAATTGTTCTTTTCTTTGATGGGGTAATGAATATATGAATTTATGTAACTGAATAAATTATGAAGAGTTAAATACATATTCATACATATAAATAAACTAGGAAAATCTAAATAAGATACCTAAATTTTAGGATTGTAAGTCAATATCTTAGATGCAATGTTTTGCTGTAGTTTTTAGGACATTATAATTGTGAGAAAATAATAAACTATATAAGTGATGTCTCTGTATTGTTGTTTCAAATTGCATGTAATGTCAAGTTTGGTTTGAGGCTAGTCTAATCTATGTGCCTATGTAATGAGTTCCAGTTCAGCCTTGGCTACTCAATGAGTCTTTGTCAGAATCAACCAAACAAAAAATGACAAAGAAAATCTACATGCAAATATGTAGTTCTTTCAATGAAACCCTTACTGAAAAACAATTAACTTCATATTTGTTGGTCTACTCCTGGGTTTTCTGTCCTAGTCCACTGACATGTAGATCTCTATCTATTTGCCAATACTACACTGGCTTAATCATTATAGCATTGTAAAAACTGAAACATTTAAATTTTTCATATATTCCTTTAACTCCTATATTTAATCTTAGAGATAAACTTTAATATAATTTATGTCAATTTTTAATGATAGAAAATTGAATTAAAATTGTATTAGATAATTTAATTGATAAGAAATTCAGTTTAAAGCATTTCATTTTCTCCTTCAATAGTATTTCTCACCATGTATACAAGTGGTTTATTTTTGTCTATCTCAATCTTAAAATTTTATGACACATAATTCTAAAAGATTTTTCAGTTTATTGTCTCTGGTTAAGTATGTCTCTACAGAAAATATTTTTCTCTGCCTCTGTGAAAGTTTTACCTATTTCATTGGTTGGATGTCTTATTATACTATTATATTACTCAGGGCTTTCATAAAACTAGAATGTAAGGTCACTGGGGGATGTCAAGAAATGATTCAGAAAGGTCAGTCACATGGAATACAATATATATGCTTCAATGTCTATCACACAGAGGCTAATATCTGGCATGTTTTAAGGGTGATGGTGGGGAGAACATCAGGTCACTAGGGATAGGGAGGTTTACAGAATAGTCTAAAGACCTAAGTAATTCCTTGAGCACAGAATTTCATATGCTGATATTTGAACATTTAGAAGTCAGATATCTGAAGGAACATGAGTAGTTCATCAGAGCACATTTTTGAGGAAGTTTACCCTATAGTCTTCTCTTTCTTTACCTGTTTTAACTGGCTTTTCTCCCCAGGATATTGGTTCAAAGTCAATGTTGTTAGATTCCAAAAGAAAACAGAAATCATTTTATTAAATCAAAATATATAATCAAGAAAGAATGGCTCCAGAAGGAAAAGGTGATTACTGAAGACAGAGAGAAATAATTGAAGTAGTGGTGATCCAGTTCAGAGAGGAAAGGTTGGAGTGATATGCATATTTCTTGGGTGACGGGTTCCAGGAGTAGAAACTTCAGGGACTTGCAACTCCAGTCTTATACACCAACATATCTCTCACGATCTCAAGAAGCCATAGAATGATGAAGAGAGCTTCTTAATGTCCTTCTCTTCCAATGATTTTAGATTATTTTATAATAATTACTAAAATCTTAACTTCTTGCTCTTTAAATGGATAATGCCTCTTTAGTTGGCTTTGTTAATATCTAGCCTCTTCAATTCTGATGTCTTTATTAACATACTCCATAATCATAACATCTATTTAAATAAACTCCTGTCTTTGTGAATGAATTCCCTCATCTTCTTTTTCTTGACATTTCGATTTAATAAGGAAATGGTAATACCTTTCATATAAACAAATTAAAACATTTCCATTAAGCAACGAATAGAAAAGTTTCCATTATTTTCATCAAGAACACCTTTCTTATTGAAAGAATGACAAAAATGTAATAGTTTAGGTTTTCAGCCAAGAAATCTAAAGCTGCTAAGTCACAACTTCTGATTCACATAATTAGCATGAGAACACCAAGTAACATACAACTTTCTATTATTTTTGTTTTGGAACAGGGTCTGATGTAGTCAAGACGTGTAAAACTTGCAATGTAGCTGTCATAGTTAGACACAAGTATCAACTTGACTGTTGAGGGTTTGAGCTCTGGGCACATTTGTAGAGAATTAGTGGTTCAGTTAGGCCAAGAGCAGACCTGGGGAAAATTGTCTAGCTGATGGGAAAGGCGCAGCCCATGGTGGGAGGGATTAGGCCCTGGAATAAAATACAGACAGCTGGTTGAGAGAGTTGGCATCCTTTTGTACACTTGGCCAGACATGCTGACCTGGCAAGTAAGGCTTGTCCCTCTCTCAGTCATTACATAGAGATGGTATGGTCAGTTCCCTTGGCCCTGGTGTTGGTGCATGCTCTCCCGTCAAGCTGGACTAAGAACTGTAACCAGTAATCATAAGAGAATAATTCCATGTTCCCTTATGCTGTTTGATGGTCATTTATCCGCAACCATGCAAGTGAACTGCAACAGTAGGCCAAAATAATTTTAGATTCCTTGAATTCTCAATCCTTCTGTCTCTACCTCCCAAATGCTGGGATTACACACATACCACCATGGCTAGTTTTAGTTTTTAACAGCCTTCTTTAATCTATTCATTATAGATAGGGGAAGGGGGTTGAATCTTCTGGCTTCAGGCTGGCAAATATACAAGGATGCAGGCAAAGAAAAATGACTAAGAAATGTCACATACAGCATTAACAAAATCTTTCCTAATTTTCATGGGCAGACAATACACAAAGGGACACAGAGACAGACAGGAAGAACCAGAAAAGGGTAATGAGATAAAATGCACACACAAATCTTGTGCCCGGGGAGGAGTGGAAGGTGCGCTGAGGCACAGGTGTCATCTGGGCCAGACAAGGAAGGTAAGTGGATGTCAATGAGTGGGGAGAAGATTCATGGCTTAAGAAACCAAAATAGCTCAAGGCCTGGGCTATGGATGGGCTGACAATTCAGGAGACAGTGAAATGTTTATTTTGAATCAAGGGATATAATATGTTCTGAAAATGCAAAACGAAACAACACAAATTCAAAACACGAGGAAGCTTTAAGGCCTCCTACTCCTGTGCCCTGTGATGCCTCTGGAATCTGTCCTCATCGCTCAGTCTAACAGAATTCAACATGGCCTGCTGCTGATACACGCCCCTCACAAGAGCAAATACTACACAGAACACAGTTACTCCAAATAAAAGTCATCATCCAAATGATTGCTAGTACCCTGGAATACTGTACTGTACCACAGCATCCCACATTTATGTTAACCTAGTTTATTTTAACCTTTGTGCAAATCACTTACAGAATCTGTCACCCTCTGTCACTCTGCAGAACACTGTTGCACTAGATTTCTCTTCTTGGGGTAATTCAGTCTATTTTTTAATAATATGATCCATGTATTTTCCCCTCAATCATACAAGTTCAATAGGTACCCCTGTCCTCTCCCTCCCTCCACTCCTCCCCAATCTCCCCTTGCACTCTCTCCCCCTTTTCCCCTTCTTTTCACCCCCTTCCCTCCTCTTCTCCCAATGCCTCTCTCTTTCCCCCTCTCATCCCTTGGAGCATCCTTTTGTGTGAATACCAAATCTCCCTCTGAGTCCTCCACCTTAGTGAGATGTAAGGACTCAGTGGCATAGCTGGGAGCCCTTTCTTGGGCTTCCTGTTAGTATGGGAGCACTACCATGACTTTTAATCCCTTGCCTCTAAGGATCCTAGTGCCTGTGATCCATGCTAGACTTTGGGGGTTCGTTGACATGTCAGTCATTGGACAGGTCCTGCAAAGTCTGATTATGGCTGCTGCAGCCCTAACTTGCGTGGAGTATCTTGCATAATGTTGGTCCTCGCCATCTTTAGGCTCTTATAATCTTGCCACCCCCTTCTCTCAAGTTTCCCTGAGCTTTAGGATGAGGAGAGATTTTGCTGGTCTGGTTCCAGTTGATTAATGTATGGTCTTTGGTGTTCTGAATTATGGCTTGTTGTTGATTTCAGTTTTGCTTTTCCTGCACTGCCCTTGGTTCCATCATGATTGGTATTGACACCTCCAAAGGAGCAGGGAATCCGCCCTGGTCCGGGTGGGTCCAAAGCAGAAAGGTAGAGTGGGTAGTGGGGCTCACAGATCACTTGGGATCTGAGGCGTGGCCTAGGGGCCTTCCCCAGTAGTGGAAAGATAGACTGGCTGCTCATAATTCAGTCTTAAAACACAGCAGAGTTAAGTATTTGTCTGCACAATTGTACATAGAAAGTTGATGTAATACTCTTGGTTTCTAAAATGATTCAAACATTTTTCTTTCAGACCCTACATTGAACAATCTAACAACCAGAAAAGAGATGAAGGCACACGAAAGTAAAACACCTTCAAAAAATGTATGTCTCTGTCATCACTCTAAGAGCCTATCCTTTGCTAAGACCAATTTATCAAATCATTTTATGAATAATTATCAAGACAGAAGCTGAGATAAGAGACCGTGAGTTCAAGGCCAGCCTGGACTACATGATGAGAGTCTCAGAAATAAAACAGAAAGACGGACCTCAGAAACATTGTAAGTGGGAGCCTAAGAGTGGTTTTGACTCCTTCTCCAGGAGAGTTCTTTCACTGAGTCATGTCCACAGGAAGGACGTCTGGCAGGACAGTCCAAGGCTGTGTCACAGGTTGGACCTCTCTCAGGTCGCTTCAGAGGTGTGTGGATATTGGCAGACGCCTGCTCCAGGAAGGCCAAGGAGCCTTGAAGCATTTCGGCTGCTTTTTGTGCTGTGCGTTGATGTCTTCCAGCACCTGCTGTCAAGGTCTCAGCTTTGTCAAATGCTTCTGGACAAGGGCATCTTTCTCTTACAGCTCACTCCTTAGTTCTGACATGTCCTCTTTGATAACTTGCTCTGGTTTCTGGACAGACAACTGCAACCATTTTTGTAGGAAAAAGCATTCTGTCTATCTTGCAATGTCCAGAAACTCCTGGATATATTGACACTAGTTCGAATTTCTTCCTGATCAGGGCCATTGACATAATCCTGACTCAAAAGGGAAGCAAAGCGGCCTGGAAAGACGACTCCAGCTTGTCTATCAAGGTGCTGTTAGCTGGTCTTGAGGCGCCCGGCGCTGCCTGAAGAAATGAAGCCTGGCTAGGAAGGAGGCCAAGCAGGACCTGCGGCAGACCCAGTGTCTGTCTGGAGAACATCCCCCTCCCCCCAGGGGCGCCGCCATGTCTGAAAATCTCATCTTTAATCTTTAATCACAGTGTTCACTAAATTAGACTCTACTTAGTGAAATGTGCAATGCCTTACAAACTTGGAAAAGTTTTACTGTAGAATATGATGTTGAGAAAAGAGTTCTCAAGAAGGGAATATTAAAGTGAAATATTTACTAATTGACTGTCACTTAGAATTGTATTTATTACTGTTACTATTGTTATTGTGGCTGAGATATTAAACTAATGCTTACTAAACCTAATAAGAATGGAATCACATGGAATATGTATGTATAGACTAGGACATAGGGAACCAACAATTTGCTAATTATTAAGTGGAAACGGACACAATGGATGGAATCAGTGGGTGGAAGGATTTGCACTAAGGTAGTATAAACAAAAAATATTTCCTTGTACAGAAAGAGAGGGACAAAGACACAAAAGAAAATGTCAGTACTCCCTTGCTATAGCCCAGGGTCTACATCGGGTTGGGCAACATTAATATCTGGTTCATAGTAGTCTGTAGGATTATTAGAGTGCTGATTCCAAAACATGACCTGTAAATAGTTGAATTTCCCTCTGTGTACTTTATCGGGTTCAGCAAAGATAAGGAAGTCATAAAGGGAACACAGTATATTTCCATTCAGCTAAGACACAAAGTAAGACCCTGCTAAGAGAGAAGCCATGTATGAGCTAACATCCATGTTTAGTTTGATCTTTTTTAACTGTTCTGGAAAGAATCAAGATATTGAAACACTTGTGTGGCTCCCTTTGACTCTCAGTCTATTTAAGCTAAGAACTCCAAGAAACTGAAGTTAATCTAGAAATTTCATTTACTTTTAAGGAAGTAAAAATAATTAAACGAGTAAACAAAAACCACTAAAAAACAACAGAAAACAAAACAAAACAAAAATCCCTCTGGTTTGTGATCAGAGGGGAAACTGATCATAGGGGCAGAGATTTTTTTCTTTTTAATTCTTCTGGGAAGTTTACAACTTTTGAGAAGAACTTGCAGGAGAGACTGGAGTTGAGACAATAATGATGAGGAAGACCACACTTGAACTCAGAGATTTAGTCTTATCTCTGGATCTCCTTTGTAGCTTAAGAATCACGTTAACACTCCAAAGACAGACCTGGAGGTCATTAAACCACTTTATTCTTCTTTCCCCAGTATCCACTTTGAAAAAAATATTCTTTATCTGCTTTTCAATATCACTTGTTTGTTTAATTAACTTATTAAGAAAGGTAGAGCCTGACCTATTGGGGGTAGAATAGTGCTCTCAGAGTTCAGATTCTGACCAAAACTTCAATACTTTCACTGACCTGTATAAATAACAAAAGTATAAAGGAAGATAAGGTATGAATCTTCAAATAATAAAATATATTCTCAAATTCTTTTGAATGAAACCAAATGTGCTGTGCTTTCATACTTAAAGAACATAAGACCCTTTTTGAGAGCAAAGGACACACTATTTGATATGATAATGATGTATGGTCAAGATGTTAAAGATGGTGAAAATATTAATTTAGCCATTGCAAAGATGATCACTGCAGTTGTGCTTTGAAACTGAAATACTAAGTATAGTCAATTTCATTACTGAATGTTGTGCTGTGATCTGCCTTTTTCCTATATTGTATAAAACAATAGTTTTCACACTGTGCCTTTCCACCTGTGAAATTTTTTACATGAAGCTTTGGACTCCATTTTTAAGAATAGAGTATGACTCTGCATCTAGATGTACATTAAATAGCTCCATCCGTCAGGCTGCACATGTGCAGAGTATATTGATAAATGACTTATTTGGGGGCATATGAAAGGTCCTAAGCTATAAATATTTAGAGTAAATTTGGGTTAGAAGGGAAAATGAGCTTATTAAAATCATATCATGAAAATCAGACCCAAGAGCTTATTAGACACAGGAAACCCAGAAAGGCTGAAATCTTGCATTTGGCACCCATAAAGAGATGCTATCTCTGGTCCCCACTAAGTTGTCATCTGACCACCAAGTGTGTGCATCAAGCATGGATAGGCAGTTTATTCCTGACTCTCCCAGGACTTCAGATTGTATTGGTCAATGACGGTGACATGGTCTACTAGAATTATTGTCACCTGTCCTCCTGTCTGTCCATCTAGACCTGCTGTCCATTCATCTACCTATTTTTTTCCTCTGAACTTGGTTATGTATTTTGCTTCACCTGGCTTCTACATGTCAGTTTTGGCCTACAGCCTAACTTTACAAAGGCCTAATGGAGGACCTCTAAAAATACAAACTCTGTCTCCATTGTGTCAGCTTTCTTTCCTTTCAGGATTATCCTTGGGATCTGCTCAAGTGTGTTTACCATTTATGGCTATTCTGTAATCTAGATAGATAGCTAGCAAGTCAAATAGACAGACTGACAGACCTCAGACAGACAGAGACTAGAGGATAGATAGGGAGGTAGTAGATAGATAGATAGATAAGATTTTTGAACTTTATTTATTTTGCGTGTGTGTGTGTGTGTGTGTGTGTGTGTGTGTGTGTGTGTGTGTGTGTGTGTATCAGAGTGCACAGTGTATTCCTGTAGAGGACCAAGGGGTGATTTCAGAAATCACCCTGGATGGCTTCTACTCCTTCTTTCTATATTCGGATTTCCCAGGCCTCACTCACCAGGGCAGGAAGTTTAGATTAGTGTAGTTACTGCTTGGCATTTTATGTGGGATCTGGGACCTGAACTCAGGACCTTCTGCTCCTGAGGCAGAGTCTTAACCCCTGAGTCATCTCTCCAGACTGAGACTTAATATTAATAATTGAGTTTAGAATTGTTTGCCTCAGACAGAACCATCAAGCAAAGTGTGAGAATATGGAAAAATGCTGACATTGAAACCACCATACCTACAAATTTATTGTCAGTTAATAAGTTCTGACATTATGGAATGAAACAAGTATGTTCCTCTATGTTTCTCACATAGTGCAATGCTACAGCACAACAGAGAGCAGAAAGCCTCTGGTAGATATCAGTCTTTTTATAGCTAACATAGCGCATGGCTAAAGGAGATGATGTAAGTATCATTTTCCTCAGATGGAAGACAAATCTTCTGCATGTCTTAGGGAAAATTAGGTTATATATTTGAAATTTCAGTTTTTCTTATTCTAACTTATCTTTATATCTTACTTATAGTCAACAAGAAATTGTATATAAATAACATCATAAATACTTATATCTTTACTGACATGAGGTAACACAAGAAGAGTGAGAATTTTAAATTAAAACTAAATTTCTACTGGCTGTATTTGTAATGGTATCAAAGTATGGGAGCAAATTTTTTTCTTCTAAATTAATGTCTGTTTTGGAATAAAAGACATATTCCTGGAATTTGGTATGCATTGCAGAATCATACAAAAGAATGGGAATTGAATTATAAAATGATGAGAGACCATTTTATATTATATATGCTGCTTTATTTTCTTACTTGGGTACCACTGGGGCATTTGGAAAAAAATAATCTGACCCTGAATGTCAGCTAAGAAAATGAATTATTGTAGATGATAGGAAAGGAAAAGAGAGTAAAATACTATTTCTCAAAAATCAAACTCAGTACTTGTACATAGCAAAAAGAAAACTTTGAACACAATATCCCATCTAAGTTTTTCATAGAATAAAAAGTGTTTTATATGGGAAATAGACAAGCACAGGTGTTTGAAATGTTGCACAAACATGCTCTTATGAAGAGGGTGTTTATCTTAAATAAGGAAGAGAGGTCAAAATGTTCCTGAAAACTCTACTTCCATAGAGACAAAGACAAATAAACTTCTATAAAGTATTTAACTTAAAAGTTAATTATTTTATTGAGAAAATGAATTTATTATCTAAAAATTTACTTAGTTTATTTTTTACCCTGATTCAATAAGATAGATCAATTTTTTGTTTCATATTTTCTTCCTATATTTTCATGTGAATGTGTAAACATATTCTCATGTATGTGAGCACATTTGTTTGTGCAGGTACACATGCACAGGGGTAAGTGTGCATGTGGAGGCCTGAAGGTAATATTGAGAACCATTCTCAATCGCTCTTCCTCCTTATATCTTTTGTGTGACACTAGTGATTCAGGGAGGCCCTAGCCAGGGCTTCCGAATCCAGGAAGTCTGGCTATAGACAAGCCTGAACAGTGAACCATACAGTCAGAAGGATGAACAACCAATGGGATAGCGGCCATCTAACCTGGACACCTAGTAAACAGCTAAATGATTGGTGGCTGCTCCTCCCCTCCTCCGAGCAGAGGGATGGCCACACCTGATTGGACCCTGACCCTATATAAGCCCAAACACTTCCTGAATAAAACTGAGGCTGCATCCAACTTGTTCTCTGCCTGCTGCTTCTCGCCTGACTCCCGGGATGTGACCCCGTTGCCGGCTCACCCATTCGCCTAGGAGCCCACAAGGCCCCTCCGTTCATCCCCCTCCCCCAAAATTTTTGAGTTTGGGTTTCTAATTCAACCCAGAGTTCACATATAGGGCTAGTCTAGTTTTCCAGCTTGTTCTGGGATATTCCCGTCCTTTTGCTTATATGGCAACACTGAGTCACCTCTTTAGTCCTCTCTTTACTTTCCTCTCTTTCTTTACTCTCTTGCTTTCCTCTTCCTTCCTTCCTTCCTTCCTTCCTTCCTTCCTTCCTTCCTTCCTTCCTTCCTTCCTTCCTTCCTTCCTTCCTTCCTTCCTTCCTTCCTTCCTTCCTTCCTTTCTTCTTCATTTTCTTTTTCTCTCTCTTTCTTCTCTCTCTCTCTTTCCACTACGGATTAAATTTAACCTCTGTGCATAATGCACACATAGCCTACTACTGAGTCATAGTCTTAGTCTATAAGTTCATTGATATTTCTAAGCGATGTGCAATGATTTTAATGAATTAAGAAGGTCTATATGAGCAGTACTAGTTAAAGAAAATCCAATATGTAAGCAGGACCAGAAAATAGTTCAAGAAATAACTAGCATAAGTCATTTTATATTATGTATTTTTTATTTTTTTTGTTTATTTATTTTTATTTTTTTATTATTATTTCTGCTCATACAAACTTAATAGGTAGACCGGTTCCCTCCTTCCCTCCTCCTCCCCCCCCCGAACCTCCTGCTCCCCCTCCCCTCACCCCTCCCTCCCCATCCCCCAGTGCCTCCCGCCCCAATTCCCAGAGACTCCTTTAATGTGCATCCCTGACTCTCCTCTGGGCCCTCCTCTCTGATGACGTACAAGGACCCAGTGGCATTCCTCTGAACCCTTTCCCGTGTTCCCCTTAAGCATAGGAACACTACTGTGGCTGTCAATCCCTTGCCTCCAAGATCTTGGTGCCTTTAACAGATGCTAGACTTTGTGAGGTCAATAGTGTGTTTAGCATAAGTCATTTTATACTCCCTCTAGACACATCTTTCCCAATAATACTTTTAAGATTTAGTGATATGACAGTGACTTTGGATTAAAATTCTGGGTGCTCATAATAACATCTACCTATATTGGATGCTTTCACAATTATAATTTTATCAACACTATATTTCTTTTGTTCCACACTTAAAGACTAGACATTTTACCTAGTAAGAATTTCCAGCCTAAGTAGGATCCTTAGAGGCAAGGCACTCTCATATGAGGGCAGCCCAACAAAGGGCCTCAGGGTATGCCATTGAGTCCTGAACCTTCACTAGTGTAGAAAACTCAGAGGGAAATTCAGCATCCATATAAACAGATGTTCTGGAGGTGGGAGGGAGCAAGTTGGAAACACCAAGAGAGGAGGAGAAAAGGGTGGAGAAAGAGAGGGAAGGAGGAATAGTGGGATGGAGGGACAAGAGGGGGGAAGAGAGAGTGGAGGGGGAAGGAAGATGGTAAAAGTATCTACCCATTGATCTTGTATAACTAAGTAAAAATTTTAAAAAAGAAAAAAAGAAAAACTTTGTCCATAAAGATGGGGAAAAAAATTTCCAGTCTAAGCAAAAACTTGCACAGTTTTCAAATTTAGCTCTAACAGTTAATGGAGACCATTAAAATCTACTTTTTCAACTTTAAAATCTTTCAATCTGGTTCTTATTCCCATGTATAAATTTTAGTCATTTAAAAATCAATATTGTCCCACTTCTTAATCATTTTGAGATCAATATTAAATAACCAAAGCAACTCTTAAAAAGATGATTTAGCAATAAATTTTTAACTAAACTAGAATTGGAGCAAACTGATTATATTTAACTTTTAGCAGTCTTTCCCACTATGTTTTATGACATTAAACCATTGTTATTATATTCAAGACCAGAGTTGCAGAAGAAAAGTAAGAAATATTTCCTACAGTTTTTATGAAAGTTAAAAATGGAGGACTTGCAGTAAATACATATGGAGAAACCTAATGCTATAAATTGCAGAAAGGCTAAATTTTTTGGGAGAAGATTAATCCTATTAATAATTCATTCAGGTACTCTAGGTTCCAGTAAAAGTTATTGGAAGACAGTTAATAGTAGTGACAGTCATGAGGTAGAGCATATCAAACTAGAAACAGTGTTACATTGTTTCAGTGAGATAAATGGTAAATAAAACTATGTAGGATTTGTTAACTACTTCAACAGGGCTAAAAATTTATCTATAATTCTATGTCTTGCTGGCTCGCACAGAATTTGCCACCAGAAGCTCAGTAAAATGACAAAAGTTATGTATTCCACTTCACAGTCTTTACCATATTAATAATTATAACTTGACAATCTTAATTTGTGGATTAATGTCTGTGTCATGGTAGCTCTACTGTAAATTTCAATGAAAAGATGAAAATATTATATCCAGAATGTATCTTTTATGCTTCATTGTTGCCTGTTACTAAATCAGATGTATAGAATGTCTCTACCACATCTTTGAATAGATGAGCAAAATTAACTATTGTTTAGTACAAATACAAAACTAGATCAATATATGAATTATTTGCAGCAAAATTAGTTTACAATAACCAAAATTATAGTCATTGTCATCCCTAATTCTGCTATGATTCTTTGATAATTAGTCTATCAATACTCACTGAAGTAAAAAGTATAGATTTTGTAATCATTTCAGGTGCTAAAATACCTTGACCCCACCAATAATACAGAGAAATAGCACATACTTTGTCCCAAAATAGGAGATATGGAAGATTTTCCCCTTAATTTTGAAAGGATTTTGAATAGCAAAAAAGAGGGGTCAATTCATTCAGGTACATTCAAGATCCACTACCACTATTGTGATGGACTTCATACCTACTCTGAGCAGATAATGAGATAAATCCTTTTGTATATGTATTGCTTTATTTGCTAGATGATCAGAAGCTACATAAGTGAAGTAATAAAGAACATGAGATACATGAGATACATGAGAAGAGCCAATAAGGGTGAATTGAACATGCTACTGCAGTGAGCCACTAAGACTTTACTCTGCTCTGATTTAGGGAAGTCAGGGTCCTCCAGAGAAACAGAAAATTTCAGAGAGAAAGAGAGAGAGAGAGAGAGACAGACAGACAGACAGACAGACAGACAGACAGAGACAGAAATAGAGAGAGAATGTGCTAACATGTAGATAAAAATATTAGAGATATGCAAGTATGTGTGTGTTAGTTCGTGTGTGCTTCTATTATAGCTCATCACTTCTGCTTGGTATGGTTCAGTTTCCAGCTTTGTTGTTTTAACGTAACTGAAGGATGGAGAGCATTGAGAGAAAGGGAGTTACTCTATGGATTGACTTATAAGATACTTGAAGCTTAGAAGTCTTACAGTCAAAACAAAACAAAACAAAAGTCTTACAGTCAGAAAGCTGGAAAACTAAGAAATCTGATTTTATAAGTTTTATTCTTTTATTCCAAAGTGTGTGCTTGTGTTTAATTTTATCTACCTCTTAACTTTGGATCTTAGAAATAATTTTCATTTGGGGTCACACTATGTCTTAATCTATTTCATCTGTGCACTCTACTTACTGATATTTGCCCAAGATGAATATACTCACCATATTTTAGAAAGTTTGCAGGTATCCATGTGGCACATAGGTAAAGTGTGCACAAAGATTTTGACATAATTTAAATAGGTGGCAAACTCTCATAAAATAAACTATTTTGGTTCTTCTATTAGATCTGAGATTACAACATCAAAGATCAAGAATTTATCACCTGGCTGTTACATAAAGCATGTCAATGCTAAGAAACTAAAAAATTATCTATCATCTATCTATCTATCTATCTATCTATCTATCTATCTATCTATCTATCTATCTATCTATCTATCTATCATCTATCTATCTATCTAGTGTGTGTCCGTGTCTCTGTGTATATCAGAGGGTACTGTGGAAGTCCAAGAATTATTCCTGGAATCTTCCTTGATTGCTTCTACCTCCTTTTTGCTTCTCTTTGGGTTTCTCAGGCTCTGCATTCCAGAGCTGGAAGTACAGGGTGCCACCATTTTTGCCTGGTGTTTTTATATGGGATGTGGGATCTTAACTCGGGTCCTTATGCTTTGAGACAAAGTCTTAACCCCTGCACCATCTCTCCAGCCCAAGAAAACCTTTGCAGCTGCATAAAGCTGTCTCTTTGAATATTTTTCCAATGTTTGGTTGCACATAGATATTGTAATCTACAATGAAAGCAGCTTTGCTAAATTGTCTTACTATTCATACGATGGTACAGTAAGAAAGACCATATTAAATCTTTTGTATTTGAGGGAGTTCATTAATCCTTCCAATATCAGCTACTTGTTTTGACTCTCTTTTCTTATTAGTACAATCGACATGTGAGCAGTAAATATAAGGAGAGACTATATCATTCCACTTTGTGTATGATTTCTTGTTTTTCATGAAAACACTGCTCTATTAAATACTGAGCAATTTAATTTTTCTTTCAGCAAAATGTAATGTTACTAATGAACATGTAAGCAGTCTCAAAAGGACTTACTTTTTATACATTTTCTAATGATTAACATCACCCATGTGTGTGTATATTTGAAAATTATCAACACTCTCAGTAGGAAATTGATTTGTCCATTTTCTTATTATGAACAGCAGAAACGTGTGAATATTTGAAAATGAACTAGTTGCATCTTCTTCACAGCAATGCTAATTAAAATTCATTAGGATTGCAACATCATTGATGTAAACAAGGAATGGAGTGCCAGATATGGAGAGCGAGAAGTATTTTCTCATTGGTAAAATGACATTTTAATTCTTATTTAAATGCAATGTCATGCTTCTTCATCTCTACGGATTGCAATGTGGTTCAGTAATCAGCCTACACTATATTCATGCTCCCATAATATTATCTCATTCAAAAGAACACTTCAGAACATTTCAGGCTTTGGATACAGCTCAGTGTTAGAAGACCCTAGGCTCAATCTGTAGCACTGCACTGCCACCAAGAAGAAGAAGAAGTGGAATAGAAGGAGGAGGAGGATGAAATGGTGGTGGTGATGGTGGTGGAGGAGGAGATTTGTTTTGGTTTTGGCATCCTGTTATGCATTTGAACATTCACTTGAAGTGAAACATGCATACAAACAGTGCTCACATTGTGATGTGCATCTTAATAAATCATTTTAAGTTAAATATATCTGTGCAAGGAGATATCAGATAAAGAAATAAAAAGGTACTAGAACTCGAGAAGCCCCCAAAAGACAGAATTGTCTCTTCCAGTCACCAGTTTCCTTAGGAGACTGTATACTATCTTCTAATCAGCTAGATTTGACTATTTTCTAAATTTATACAACTATCCTTTAAAGTTCTATTAGAATACAAATAGTCTAATACAATATGTACTGTTTGGTGCTTGATTTATTTCACCCAACTATTTGTGAAAATCATGTTTATTTTTGTGTGTACTTATATTCATTCTCTTTGCTACATAATATTCTGTATAGTTCAAACATATTATGGTATATGTTCCTATTTTACTGTTGAAAGGCATTTAAGTTGTTTCTTTTTCAGGGATAATATAAATAACATTATCATATAGTTACCTACTACTATGTGCAAATATATACATATAATATTATAATTTCTGGGTTATAGTTTAGACATATTTTTTCTCTTTATTAGCTATCACAAAACAATTTTCTAAAGCACTCCTGAAAAAGAGATTTTTTTGTGTTCTAGAACTGATTGATAATCAAATGTTAGGCATTATTGATTTGAATAAGTTGCTGGTGGGTTGATAAAAACTAGAAAGAATGAAATGGCAAAGCTTCTGGTATTACCTAAGTAAGATTTAAGTACAAGAACTAGAAGAACAGGGCACTTGAAATCCAATTATAAGAGAGAAAATTAAATCAGGACAAAAAATTTTCTCAAGAAGTGTTCAGTCTCTAACAAGCTTCCTCAGAAGAAGTAATTTGAAAATAACATGGTATTTAAAAAATCAAATGCATAACCTTGGTCCAATCATACTATATATCCTAGTAACAAAGAAATTAACTAAGCATTGCCCTTGAAATTTTCACCACTTTTAGTTATGCAGATTGGTAAATATCCAAAGGGAGATAAGACTTTTTTTCCATTTTGGCATGCACAATCATGGGGCTTTGGTGCACTTCAGAATTCAAAATCTTCTTTATATTCATGACAACAGGTGTCACCACTGTTATTCATTACTTTTCAGCTCATGGTAAGAAAGAGTTTGTGGCAGGAAATGTTATTCCAAGACAGAAACAGCTACCACCCAACAGTCAGTCCATGACTACAAAAAAGCCTCAACCCAAGACATAATGACTAGGTAGCCAGACGCAAAGGGATACACCACATATGGATGATTAGAATGCATTAATCTCTAAATAGGTTTTTTGTATTGGTTTCCAGGCACATTTAAAACAAATCTCTGTCTTTTATCTCTAGTTTTGTTATGCTTTACTCACCAGCTCACTATTAATTCGTTATTCAACAAAATACCAGTTGGATATTAATGTACTAAGTGTGTCATAAAGAGTTAAGGGTAAAATAGTAAGTTCAATAGATTTAGCTCATGTATAAGCTCTTTGGAGCTATGAGCTTGTGTAATAATAAAAAGTGGAAACTATGTGTTGCCCAAAAACATCTCAAATTATAGGATGATCTAAATGCACTGAATATTCACACTAAAAGTAAAGTTCTAGATTCGAAGTCTGATCAGCTAGTGTAGATTCATACCCAGAAAATGAATGTGCTAACTTTTTTTTTTTTTGGAAGAGGAGGTGGTAAGATTGTAAGAGCACAAGGATGGGAGGAGTAATGATATGCAAGATACTCCACACAAGTTAGGGCCGAAGCAATCATAATTGGACTTTGCATGCCCTGTGCAATGTCCAACACACTATTGACCCCACGAAGTCTAGCATTTGCTAAAGGCACCCTTGGAGGCAAGGGATTGACAGCCACAGTAGTGTTCCTATGCTTAAGGGGAACATAGGAAAGGGTTCAGGGAAATGCTACTGGGTCCTTGTATGTCATCGGAGAGGAGGGCCCAGAGGAGAGTCTGGCATGCACATTAAAGGATTCTCCAGGGATTGGGGGGGAGGCACTGGAGGATGGGAAGGGAGGGGTGAGGGGAGAGGGAGCAGGGGGGTCGGGGGGGAGGAGGAGGGAGGGAGGGAACCGGTGTACCTACCAAGTTTGTATGAGCGGAAATAATAAAAAATGTAAAAAAAAAAAAAAGGTAAGAAAAAGAAATTAATGACTTACATAGTTGAAAAAAAATGAATGTGCTAACTTTAAGTTGACTTCATTTATAATAATGATACTTAAAAGTAAAGACAGTGAATTAGTGTCCTGAAATTAGTGCATGCTGCTCATGGTCCGATGTCATTTAATTGTCATTGTTTATGTCCTTGTTGATAAAGTGACAATAATCAACTCTTGAAATTTACCTTACATGGCTAGTTTAGACATTAACCAACATAGTTTAAACATCAATTTGGAAAATGTAAAACATAATTGTTATCATGACAAGTACTACTCAACATGAAATGATAAATTGACACTCTCTAGATTTATAGATTGTTCACCAATGTGATAAAAAGAGCTTTTTAAAAACTTGTTTTACTTTTTCACAGCACTCATTATTAGATTTCATAAAATTTGCTAAAAATAGATGGCTGACCAAAAGGTTGAGTTTCCTGCCCCCAGAGCCTTGGGGATTTCAATTTAGTTGAGTTTGGTCATTTACCAGGAGTCTCACAGTAAAACAAATGCCTTAGCTGAAACTAACTACAACTGCTAAAGAAATATATATATGAAGTAAATGAAATAAACTTTACCTCATCAAGAAAACCATTGTAGAACTACACATCTTGGACCAAATTTAGTTTAGCATGCATTGACCAAATAATAGCTGCAAGATTTGTTTATAGCAAGCAAAAAGGAGTGACTGAATATAAAAAAAGACCTGATTGCCTATACCTAGTATTTGTTCATCTTTCATCCTGATATTGGCTGAGGGTTTGTTTTGCTATGGTTATCTAAGACTCAGCTGTTAGGTAATAAAAATGTACTCCTAGCTGAGATTAGAACTTGTTTCATATTATAATAAGGCAAATGTACTAGGGCTCACTTTGTACAGGTTCTATTTTTGACAAAATGTTAGCACCCATGTATGGGGACAGAGTTAGATGAAAAATTAGCAGAAATACTGATCATAAATAATGTGATGATTAATATTGATCATCAAGTTGCTACGGAATCACCTAAGAAACAAACCTCTAGGAATGACTATGAAGTAGTAGCTAGGAGGGGTTAATTGAGGAAGATACACCCTAAATGTGGAAACTAAAATTCCATGGAATGAGTCCCATACTGAATAAAAAGGAGAAAGCCAGAAGAACACCAGAATTTCCCTTTTTCTGCTTCCCAGATGGACCATCTGCCTTTCACCTTTGCCACCATACTTTCAGTCCATCACATTTTGGTACCCTGAAACTGTAAGCCACAGTAAAACCTGTCTTGCTTTCTTTCCTTGCTTCTTTAAGTTGCTTTTGTCAGACACTTTATCACAGCAAAAAGAACATAACTAATATAAATAATAATAGGTAACTACTTGTAGACTCACATGACTATGTTTTTACCTACAGATATTCAGTAAGACAATTGAGAGATCTAAGAAATACATGCATAATTCCAAAAATAGGATTAATATATAGTAACCTAAAACATTTAGCAAAACTAGAATAAATGAAATGCATGATGAAAATCTCAAGAGTCTGAGAGATAAAAAGGAAGGAGCAAGTCATAATTCTTTCAAAGAATTGATGGTTGTTATTCCCAAATCAATCATTGATCTGTGAATATAGTTTCATTCTGGCTCCAAGTGTACCCTATTCAGAAAATGAAGATGAAATTCAAGAATGTTCATCAGGCTTAAAGCCAAGTTACAAACTGACTATACATATTTGTTCTGTGTCTCTTCAATAGCTCATGTGTGGCACAGTTTGGAGCTATTCTGTCTGGGACTTTTTTTGCATGAATCTCAGCTCTCATTTCAGAACAGAGGAGGGTGATTGAGTAGAGGGAGACAGGAACATTGTCTAAGCCACAATTAGGAAGTATAATCCTTCTTAAACCTGCTCTATCTCTTTTGATTTGCCTTTCTTATGATATTGTAATAAGAAATTTTGTGGTTTGCACCATGATTCGAACCATGAGTCTTTCAGTTTCTTGGCTTGTGAGAGAGTCTACAAGCTACTTTCAGGCCACTGTTACATTCAGATAATATCCCATAATAACTTTTTTTCTAGCTCACAAGGACAACTTAAAATGTGAGCAACTAAGTCAAACTTTCATCAAGAAAACATAGTATGTTAGCTTAAAGATATGATAACAGGATACAAAAGCCTTCATCTAAGTCACAGAAAGCTTCTTGCCTAAGACTAAATACAAATTCCAGAAATTTAACCAAGGTTTCTCACTAAAATGCTCACACATTTCCAGACCGTAAAACCATCAATGACATGCTTGAATGTTTCCATAAACAAAATAATGAACATTTCTGTGCATAGCACATTAACGTTTGCAAAAGACATTAGGATTCCTGCCACGTTTCACTTTCCATTTTTGTGAAATCGAACATAAAACACTTAATGAAAACAGAAGCCAGCATGCTTTCCTTTCTGAGTAAGAAAGTAATGCAAACTGATGAAGAAATGAAAGAATATAGCCTCAAAGCTATTTATAATGCTCTTTTCTGCTTACTCAACAATAGGGAAGATTATAGATTTATTGTCAAAATGAAAATGAAATTAATAGTCTCTGAGCATATTTGTTCTTTTTTATTGTTTACATGATAGTGATTTTCAGATAAGAATTGATAGCTTATGAAATTTTGCTTTCTTTAAAACAATAGATTATATGAAAACTTCCAAAATTATAAAAATTGTATAATGAAGTCATATATACAAAAAACGGGAGTTAACAGTTTTTAAAGTTTTATGAATTTCTTTCTGATTGAAATATTTAAAAATGAATTATAGATTTCATGACATTTCATTCTAAAATGCTTTTATAGAACTAAAGAAGCTATGTTCTTATATAACCACAGCATCCTCATTACATTTAACCAAACTGTTTCCTAAAAGCATTTAATATCTGATACATTTTCACATTTTTAGTTATCCCTAGCATGTCTTCTACAGCTGGATTGCTTAAACAAGAAATACAAACTTTAGTTATTTATAAGGTCCCTGAAGTTCTTCAATCTGCAGCAACTGTTAATGCTTTCTATTTTGTAACATTTATTTAAAAAATTACCAGGCCAATTAATATTAGAATTCTTCATCTTCTGAAAAGGGAGACTTTTAGGAATATGGAAAGAGAAAGAGACAGGGGAGGAATGGACATAGAAAAGTAACAGAAGTTGTGGATATGATCAAAATACAAAATACAGATGTATGCAGAATTCATAAAGAAACTATATTTACTGTAGACAAATGAAAAAATTTAAAAATAATGTGCCACCTTCTAAAAGTATTTGATTCCTTGTGGCACTTTCATTTGTTCTGCCATTCTGCATGTTTCTTAGTAGTAGAAGTAAGTTCCATAGGTTTGATTATTTTCAAGTTAGGAATTTTATTGTAAGAGATCACATTGGTGTTCTGGATACTTTGTATTGGGTCACACTGGGAATCACAGAGGTGTAGTTCTAATGTTTGTTTTCTGTTTTCTTCCTAAGTTAATTGCTGATACTGAAAATATTTCAATAGTGTTCTTTGATCCTAGGCTAAAGAAAATAGTAAACAGTGGCTTAGATGATTAGTTTAATAACAATGAAATTATTATTTATCTTTAGCCAGTTAGTAGATGTTAACCATACTATAAAATCACAGGGGTCATATATTGGCATCTATTTGATGAAAAAGATACTTTTCACAGGATATTATAAAATGAAGTATTTCCAAATTCAAATAAAATATAATCTTTGGAGAAAGGAGAATTAGACGCTCAGCTTTCCTAGAAGAATGTCCTTTCTGGAATGTTGTGAGTGTATTCATTAAAATAAGACTAACCTTCTGTGTCAGTGTTTACATACACCAACCTTTACAGAAGGTCTCTCTAGAGTTGTGGTCTGCTTTTAGCTTTTTTTGCAGTTATGGATGAATGAAAATAATCTCGCTTCTATTATCTGCCCTTGATTGCTAAAGTTACTTAATAGGGACACTAGGAAGCATTTTCCATTTATTATTGTTGGCATTTTATTGAAAACCACCTTTATCAACAAATGTACTTTCTATGTCGGGAAGCCAGAATTCAGAATTCATAAGAAACATTCTTCTTCCTTATACTCATAGTCTTCAGCTAATATAGACCCTCTGACTTTGTATTTCATTTCCCTGGATTATAAACAAACTTCATTCTGTTTCAGTTTCAGATCAGTATAACTAACACATCTCTCTCATGACCATGCATAATACAAAAAGGGCTTGCCAGCCTAATTTCTTTTCTTCCTCTAGATACATCTCTCTCTCTCTCTCTTTCTCTCTCTCTCTCTCTCTCTCTCTCTCTCCATTGTTAACTGAAGAACTGAAATTAGAGAAAAAACATATCCATGATAAAGATTTATAAGTCTAAATTATTACAGTTTGTGGAAAGTTAGAAGGTTGTATGTTCAGAGCCAAATCATCATGGGCTCTCTTAGACTCTTTTAAAATACAGTCATAAGCCATCCCTGTACCTGACCTAATATATTGAAAATTACATGTAAAAACTTATAAGGTACATTAGTTTTACAGATCACTAGGTTCCACCAACCCAAATGCTATGAATATCATAAAATAATATTTTAAAATTAAGCAGAGATTTCCTTTTTGTGTTTTAACCATCCTATCTTGATGTTTCCACTAATGTGTTTTTTTTTCCATTCTTGGAATCAAACTTTGCCTTGTGGAATGCCAAGGAAACATAGCATCAGCTGAAACATATCCCCAGAAACCACCAATATATTTAAAATACATTGATTTATGACTTTGTTTTGTTCTTTGATTATAAAAGTTTCACAAAATTATTATCTTATTAGATAGCCTTTAGTATAACTTGAATCCATGTTCTTGGGTCATCATTTACTCATATCTGGCTCTAGAATAAAATACTTCTTAATCCCATTGAAATGAGAACTAGTTTTGTATCAGTACCATATAGATCAAGCTGGTCACAAATGATTAACATTTTTACCTCCACCTCCAGGATGTTTTGATTATAGACATATGTACCTATAGATCTGTCTTACTTCCTTGTTTTGTAATCTACAAAATGAAAACAAATTAAAGACCCACTTTCTTCCTCTATGTAGATGTCTTTGAACATTTGTCTTGGTTTTATTTTGTGGTCATTCTGAGAATGAATCTGATGAAATTTGGTTTTTACAAAGATTGATTTTTTTATTTTTATAGCTGATAATCTTAAAAATAAATGTGAAACCTACATAAAATTATAGTATAGGGATTTGTAATATATACTGTTCCATGAGCCTCATTTTTGGGTACATTTACCAAAATGTCTTTTTTTGTGTGTGTCTTTTCTCATTTTTTAGCTAACTCCATGTCATACAGTGCTATTTTATAAAAATTTAAAATATATTCAATTGATATTCTTAAAACTGTGGCTTGGATGTGATTTGTTCTCTTTTGATACTCATATTGTATGAAAGTTTTCCATACTGCTAAAAGCTAGTGGAAATTTTAAGAAAGTGAAGTGTTGTTATTAAGCTGAGAAATGTAGAGAGGTATGGTCATTGCTGTGATTTGGCTTATGTACCTTTGAAATTGTTTATTGGAAGAAATATGAAGAACTTTGGGAATTCGTTCTGGGAAACTCTTTGCATCTTAGTGACTGGGTCTAAAAGGCCACTCTAGTGAGAACAGTAATGCTATGAGAGATGTAAACAATGGAAGCCTAGCTTGTGAAGTCTAGAGAACAATACTGTATTGGGAACTAGAAGCGGGGGGGCAAATGGTGTGATGCATTAGCAGAGAGTTTGATCAAGTTTTCCCCTTATTCTGAAAGCTTGCCTGCAGTTAAATTCAAGTGCTTGGCAGAAAAAGTTTGAAGACCCTGTAGTCTCGATTGTGTGGCATGGCTACTTTTTAGTGCTCTTGTTTAGCACTAATATAAAAAAGAGCAAGAGATCAGATAGCAAATGAAAACTTTGAGATTTGATCACAAAAAAAATGAAAGGCACGTTTTAAGATACTACAAACACCAAAATTGTGACTAAAGCCTGCTCTTCATTGGAACTATAAAAGAGACTACACTCTGAGGGCAAGATACTCAGGGATGAGTTCCATGCAAAATAATATAAATTCTTTGGAAGGAAAGAGCTGAAAGTCAGTATTCCAAGGGAGTTATCTGTTCCTCCTCTGAAGCAAATGTCCAAGAGAGATTGTTTTCAGAATAGAGATTTTCCCAGAGTCAGCACAGAGAAGCTGAACCAGTTGTGATCCAAGATTGCCAATCTCCACCTAGAGGTTTTAGTAGAGCTTGGCAAAGTCTTCCAGGTGTTACTGTTTTAGAGGCACTAAATATGCAACAGCGAGAACTCTGAGGAGTAAAAAATTTGTATTTTTTGGTACATACAAAATCTTTTACTATAAATATATTCTTTGTTTCTACTGGTTTGATTAACATAAATGACACATTAACATTCTATTCTGTGTGTGCACAGAAAACTGTATCTTGTAATTTAAGTGTAGTATTTTAATTTTGAAAAAATATTAAGAGACTAATTGATGTTAAAAAATCCTCAATATTCTACTTTAAAAATATAGATTTTTTTTCATGTTAGGTAAGATCCAAACATTAATAGCACTGTTTTTAAATTTTCTCTTGATACATGTCTCTGACTTGCTTGTGCTTTTATTTCTTCATTGGAGAAATAATTTTCTGCATTTATATGGACAAGAGCATTGATAATTTGAAACTGATAGTAGTATAAAGGAGATTAATAATCAAAGTTGTTTGTAAAAATGGAGAGATACAAATTAAAAATACAAGACAATGATACAAATTGCAAAATCAAACTTGAATTATATCTTGTAATTATGCATTTTCTCTTAAAACACATGAAACAGCTGATATTCTACCATTTTTCATTCATAGAAAAGTCAAGTTCATGTGTTTTAAAACCATATTATTTATGTCACCCCTAGATTTATCAAAGCAGTAGAAGCAATGCATAAACTAATAGAAATGTATAAATTTATCATCCTTATTTTGGGTCTTTAAGTGTTAGTTCCCATTCCATAGGAACAATGGAATATAAAGTACTGGTGGTAAAAGTATAAAGGCCTGACCTCAAACCCCTAGCACCTTCATAAACCTGGGCACAGTACCCTACACACATCTGTAATTCCAATGTTACTATGGTAAGATGGAATGGGGAACAGAAGAATTTTTGGAAGTTCTGGTATAACAGCAGAAAAATTGTATGAGAATCTGCCTCAAAAATAGTGGAAGGCGAGGACTGACACCTGAACTTGTCTTCTGGTCTCCATACCTGCACTGTGGCACAAGTGCCCATAATCACAAGTAAATACATCCATGTGAATGCACCTAGACACCATATAAATACACACACACATACACACACACACACACACACACGCACACACACAGAGAGAGACAGAGAGAGAGAGACAGAGAGAGAGAAAGAGAGCACAAAGAGCAAAAGAGAAAGAATAAACAATAAAAAAATAGAAACAAAGGTTCTTTGGAAGCAGCTAATTCTAGAGCATGCATAAGAAATACAGAATGTGTTATAAGACCATAAACCACTTACATTGACAAAGGCTTTTGAGATTAGGTAAAAAGGACCTAGAAATTGATTTGATTATATTGGTTATTTCTGTACCCAAATTGTCAAGAGAAATTCCTCTTCACATTTTCAGAACTATGAAAGGTTTGTAGATTTGACAGGAATCAGTTAATCAATACTAGCGTCTGTTGGCAGTTTTCTCCTCCTATTGCTCTACCTTCTGTAAAGAATTGATGTGTGACATTTCATTGATGAACTTTCCTTCAGAACATTGAACATTTAACTCCAGAGAAGGTCAATGCTTCAGAGAAGGTCATAATTTACATTTCTCCTCAACTGGCAACATGTCTCTGGTACCTATGGAACATGTTTAACTTCGGAATTATCTATGAAAAATGATGAAGACTAAAGTCTCTTCACTTTGGAAAAAAGAAAGAAACTGTGGTAGTTGCTCTTCTCTTTTGCTGTAAGACACCACTGAGACAAACAACTTAAAGTTAGAAAAGACATATTTATTGAACTTATGGTTCCAGAGGAGTAATATAGTCAATTGTAGTGGAAAAGTCATGGCTGATTGGCAGAAGCTGGAAGAGGCTTATGTCACCATAGGCATCATGGAGCCTAAGAAAGCAAACTTCAGTCTTCAAGAGCAGAGTGATACTGGAAAAAGAGCAAGACTGACAAACTTCAAGGCCTGCATGTAGTAAAGTGCTATGCTCCAACAAGATTACACCTCCCAAAAATATATGACCTTGCCAATATCAACATCGACTAAAGATTCAAACACAAGAGCCTATAGTGGACAAATTACCATCAAACCATGATCGTAGTAAGTAGCTTGCACATTTCTGATAAATTCATGATGAAACAGCTTATAGGGCAACAAGAGGTTTTACTTTGGTTCATAATTGTCTGGTTACAGTTCCTTGTCCATCTTGGCTGGAGAGCCCACACCAATGTCATATCCACATAATTGCTGAGAGAGAGTCAATAGTCCTTACTTGCCAGACAAGCATGTCTAATCAGGTACACCTGCCCAGAGACTAGCTCCAACCACTGTGGACTAGGCCTTTCCCATCATCTAGATAAACTCTTGAAAGCATTGCTTTGGGCTCTATTTAACTACTAGTTAATTACAAATGTTTCCAGAGCTGGAACCCACAACTGTCGAGTTGTCACCTGTATCTAACTATGATAGTAACCTTTATCACTAAGGACTATCAAATGCCTTGGAATACAGGAAAATTATTCAAGGTTCTAGTGATTTATGTAAGAGGAGTTTGATAGATTTTTTTAAGATACTATCATATGGAGGAGTCCTTTAAAGTAATTGAATGATTGCCTGTGGTAAATTTGATTTCAACTAAAAATAGAGATTAATATCTCAGAAATGTGCTTCTTCCGTACTAGATTCCTAAAATTGTTTTATGCCTGGGAACCATATGAAACACAGAACATTAGGTTAAATCTCAAATATCTCACAGGCTGGTTCTGTGAGAAGTAAATGCTAAGAAATGAGTCAAGTTACTTGAATTCTTTATACATTTGTGCCAGCTCATGCTTTCTACATTTCACATGAATAAAAATTCTCTGAACATGAGAAAAAATAAGCAATGGAGGCCTTTTCAAGTCAGAATGTTTTTCATCAGGGAAAGGAGGAAATGATATACACAGAGGAGAGGAATAGAACTAATTTAGTCTAGGAATAAACCTATATCTTTTGCAGTATTATAGGTTTAGAACACTTTTTATTCTTCAGTAAGCTCTTGATCATTTTACATTCTTCAAATTTTAGAATTTTCTTTTTATTCACTTTATAACAAAATTTCTCTTCATTCTACATTTTACTTATACTTCCAGTATCATCTTATGTCTTATTTCTACCAATATGTAGGCTTTAACATTTCCCTGCCCTATCTAATTCCATTCCAACAATTTCTACTTTCATGGCCATTTCTCCATGAGACCATATATGGCCATGTTACTCCCTTTCTTCAGTCTAAAATTAGTAAGTTAAAGTAACCTATTTAAGGGCCTTTTCACAATTTTAATTTGTAGCTTTTTTTCCTGTGAGCACACTTTTTTACTATGTGTTGGCTTTTGGCCGATCTAGTTCAATATTAACAGAAACCTTATAAATCATTCTACAATGAGCTTACACCTACACATTTGATCATTCGCAATATCTGATCAATATCCCTATACCCACCTTTAACTAAGAAGTCTTCATTGTGCCATTTATTTTTCCAATTGCTTATAAATCCCTGGCTATCTTTGATACATTTGAAGTTGATCCCCTTTTTGCTTCCCTATTGTGATTGTATGAGCACTCCTGAATAACCTCTTATTGTGAAGAAAAAGTTTTCAGAATTTTTTCTTTTGTAGGATAAACAGCACAGTTAGAAATGATTATTTTATATGCTAGTAACTTGAACATGAACCCAAATAACACCTTCAGAAAGAACATGATTATTTCTCTTGTGGATAGTATGGTACCTATGATATACATGGATTATTTTTTATTAATTTATTTTTCTACTTTAGCAAGCATATTGAGTATTCATCCCTGCTTCCTTCCATGCTCTGTTTCTCCCATACTTTCTTTTCCCTCCTGTCTGTCTGTTTCTATGGACCCCAGGGATCTCTCTGGCTTGTCTACTCTTGTGGTGGTTCAGGCCTTTGTGGCATATCAAGTTGCCTCTCTTTGGGCCACCCCACTGATAAGGCCATTTCCCTTCACTCATCCAACTTTAGGCTCCAAGGTTTCTACTGTTTGTTCTTGTCTTTCTTGAGTCCCTTGATAGTCTATGGGGGCATGTTGGTATGTCAGTCATTATGCATATCTGGGAAGGACAAGTCTCACTATAGTGAGTTCCTAGATGCAGCAGTCCTACCTAGACTGGAATGTCTTGTCCAATGGTAAGCCTTCCCATCTTTATGTTCTTACAATCTCACTGCCCCCTCTTCTGAGAGATTCCCAAACCCTTAGAATGGGGAGAGATTAAATTGGCCTGATTCTGGGTGAGCCTTACTGAGTCACTTGTACTCTGCATTATGGCTGGCTATTGCTGTGCACTTCACTTATCTTCTACTGCCCTAGGCTGCATCCTCAGGTATTAAGATCCTCTGAGTTATAGAAAACTTCTAGGCTTAGTGTTAAGTGTTCTTTTCAAATCTATAGGCATAGTAGCAGCTATTTACAGGGCAGTTTGGTGTACTATCTCCCTACATATAGGTTCATTGGCTGTTTTTCCCAATTGATCTGTTTCCTTCCCTTTTTTAGATTCTTGTTCTAGTTAGCAGTAAGAGCGATGTGTTCCATTCTGAAAAGTGGGTCTTGAGTCAAATCAGAAAGCTGTCAGTTGCCTCTTTGATACTCATGTCACTATTACACTGGTGGTCACTTGTTTCCATGGTGATTTTTATTGTAACTTGCAGATCTCATGTGTTGATGAGGCCTGTGATTATTTCTCTCCCCTAGCAGCTTCTACAGTATTCCAGCACAGATGAAGTCCTTAGACCAGTTCTAGTTCATGTAATTTGCCTATGTTCTGTGATCCATATGTATTGCATCTTCAGTAATAGGGTCTTATTGACAATTTTTGGAGAGTAACCAAGAACAATGGCAAAAGTTTACAATGTTTGGAGGTCTTTAAGACCTCTGACCAACATTTTATCAGGAAGTGTCACATTTCTGTTACTTCTAGTATGATTTTCTTCCTGGGTTCTAAGTGGATTAGCTCAGAGCTTTTTTTCTCTCCATTTTCCTCACTCTATGCTCTTCAGCATAGGTACTGCCCATTCTTCTTCCTTTCTTTAAAAGAATTTTTTAAAATATTACTAGAATAGTATGTTCCTTTGGGGTTGCTTTCCACAATCATAGGGTTTTTCTATAAGTCCTTCTGTCCCTCCTATCCCCCATCCCTTCATTCCCCACTATGTATTTTTCCCAATTCCCTCCCTCACCCTATTGTCCTGGTATCCTAAATCTCCCTTTTTTAAGGTTTCACCCTAACCATTCCTTCCCAAATTCTTACTCATTGTTCTTTTGCCAATTTTCTTGCCCTAACAGTGATTCAAATACAATACATTGACAAGAATATCAGTTTTTACATCCACATATAAGAGTGAACATCCAGTGCTTAACTTTCTGTGTCTGAGATACTGCACTCAATATTAAAGTTTTCAGTTCCATCCATTTACCAGAAAATTCCATAATCTTATCCTTTCTGATGGTTCAGTAAATTCCATTGTGTATATATACCACATTTTCATTATCCATTCTTCTGTTGATGGGCATATTGGCTGATTCTATTTTTTTGCTATTGTGAATAAAGCTACAGTGAATATAGATGATCCACATTAATTTTCATAGAGGCTATGCCAGTTTACATTCCCACCAGCATTAAATAAGTGTCCCTTTTTCTTCACAGCCTCACCAGCAATCTCTGTCATTTGTGTTCTTGATCTTAGCCATTTTGACTGGGGTAAGTTAGTATTGCAGGGTTATTTTGATTTGTATTTCTTTGATAACCAGGGAAGTTGAGCATCTTTTAAGATGTTTGACTGACATTTCAATTTCTTCTTGTGTTAAATCCCTGTTTAGTTCCAGTGCCCATTTTTATTAAAATTCCAAAGCAATTCTTTAAAGAACTTAACCAAACAATCTCAAAATTCATATGGAGGCACAAAAGACCCAGGATAGCAAAAACAATCCCGAGTAACAAAAACACTGCTGGAAGTATCACCATACCAAACCTTAGTCCGTACTACAAATCCGTAGTTATAAAAACAGCCTGGTACTGGCTCCAAAATAGACACACAGATCAATGGATAAGGATTGAAGACCCAGATATAAGCCCACAAAGTTACAGCCATTTGGTCTTTGACAAAGGGGCCCAAAAAATCCAATGGAAAAAGAACAGTATCTTCAACAAACAGTGCTGGCAAAACTGGATCTCCACATGCAGAAGATTAAAGCTGGACCCATACTTGTCACCATGTACAAGACTTAATTCCAAATGAATCAAGGACCTTGATATAAGGCCAGAGACTATAAAAACCATAGTTGAAAGGATAGGGAACTCCCTCGAGCTGGTTGGGCTAGGCCAACATTTCCTAAACAGACATCCAATGGCACAGTCATTGCTACCAACTCTCAACAGTTGGGATCTTGTGAATTTAAAGAGCTTTTGTTCAGATAAAGAGATTGTAACACCAGCTCAAAGGCAACCCACAGAATGGGAGAAAATCTTCACTAACCCCATATCTGATAGAGCTCTGCTGTCCAGAGTGCACAAAGAACTTAGAAAAATAAACACCAAGGAAACCAATGGCCCAATTAAAAAATGGGCCCTGGAACTTAAAAGAAACTTTACCAGGGATGAAATTAAAATGTCTAACAAATATCTTAAAAATGCTCCACTTCCTTAGCCATCAGGGAAATGCAAATCAAAACTTCCCTGAGATGTCACCTCACCCTGGTCAGGATGACAAAAATCCACAATACAAACAACAACAAATGCTGGAGAGGATGTGGAGAGAGGGGGACTCTTCTGCATTGCTGGTGGGAATGCAGGCTCATACAACCACTCTGGCCAGCCGTCTGGAGATTCTTAAAGAGATTAAAGATTGAAATGCCATATGACCCTGCTATTCCACTTTTGGGAATCACCCCATATACAGCAAAAATTCACCTCGATAGCACAAGCTCGACCATGTTCATAACAGCACTGTTTACAATAGCAAAGTCATGGAATCAACCCAAATGTCCAACAGTTGACGAATGGATAAGGAAACTGTGGTACATCTATACAATAGAGTACTCCTCAGCCATCAAAAATGATGAATTACTGGAATTTTCCGGGAAATGGATTTCATTAGAAACAATGATAATATCAGACCCACTTGAGATCTATTACAGACATGTAAATACTAATATTATATAATAATTTGTTATACCTAAGTATCTCCATCACTTTTTAATAGAAAGAATAGATAAATTGCTAAAAATGAAAGTCGTATATTTATTCTTTATAGTTATCTTATTTATTATATTTGTTTTATTTATTATTTATTAATATTTATTTTATGTAATACTTATTAATTTAATATATTATTAATATTAATAAATATAATATGTAAAATACATATAAAATTTAATAAATAAAAATATAATTATAAATAAATATTAATAAATATAATTATTTATTAATTTATTATTGTTTATTGTATTTATTTATTTATTCAATTGTGTGTTTGTGTGTGTGTGTGTGTGTGTGTGTGTGTGTGTGTGTGTGTAGAACCATGAGCGAATTCGGGAACCACCTGCTTCTGCCCAGTGTCTATATGTGGGGTCTAGGATACGAACTCAGGACCTTCCGCCTATAAGGCAGAGGCTTAACCCCTGAGCCACCTCTCCAGCCCATTATACACATTTTATAGATGAAAAAGTGGAACCTACTTTCTCAAATACATTTCACTTTCAGCAATTCATAGAAACCCTATCTCTTTATTTCTTATCCAACTACTGTGCTAAAATAAACAAACAAGAAACTGAAAAAAGCAATTTAAGGGAAAATTTATTTTGTCTTATAGTTCAAGGATATAGTCCATCACGATGTAGAAATCAAGACAGCAAGAACTTGAAGCATCTAGTCATGTTTATCTGCCATTAGGAGGAAGAGAACCACAAATGCCTGTGCTCAGCTCATTTTTCCATTTCTATATAAGAAATTCAGTCCAGGAAATAGCTCTACTTATATCCAGAGTATATCTTCCCACATCAAGTAAGTCAATCAGCATAACATCTCACAGATATTTCCAGCAGCTAAACTTAGTTTAGATAATCTTCCACAGATGTGAATGGAGAGTAGTCTCCTAATTCGTTTTAGTTCCCATCAAAACTATAAACAGTCTTAGATTCACAACTTCATTGCTTTAATAAATACATGACACAAACAATTTTGGGGAACAAAGAAATTTTATTCGTGTTCATGATTTCAGATTCAAGTTCATTATGATAAAAGTTATACCAGAAGGAGTCAAGGGAACTGGTCATACCATATCCAGAGGAAGAGCAGAGATGGAGGACCAATGATGATTTCTACTTTGACAGCTTGCTATTTTTGCTAACACTCTCCATCTTATCTACCTGCCCAGGGGAAATTTTCAGCCACTATGAACTGGGTCTTCTCACATCAATCATGCAATCATGCAATCATGCACTCTGAGGGCTGTGTTAACTAAATAATCCTTCATAGAAGTGCCCAAAAAGTTCATATATCAAGTGTCCAGATGTCATCTTAAATTAGCTACCACAAGAGTTAACACTAATAATTGCACTTTGTACATCCGAAAATTACATTCTGTTCCCTCTGTACCTTAAAATTTACTTTTCCAAGAAAACATGGAACACTTAGAAACTATTTCTGGGCTTAGGAGATAACTTGGAATCAAAGCCTTTGCCTCATAAGCAAAAGCACCTGAGTTCAGATCCCAAGTAAAAACACCAGAGATGGTGGTGGTTTGTAATTCTAGACCTGGAAGGCAGTCTGGGAAACCACAGAGTAAAACAATAAGGAGGTAGAAAAACCCAGCATGATGTCTGATGTCACCTTTGGGCCTCCACAAGCATATACATTCAAGGACCCTCTTATACAAATACACATCCAAAAAAAGTATTTTCCTTTATTGCTATCCCAAAGTATTAACATTTTTTCATTCCTCCAAAATCAAGTTAGATTCTTTTCACAACTGAGAAAAATGTGTGTGTATAATATGATAGTAGTCATTTCTAGATAACATATGAATTCTTATAAATCAAAAGTTGACAATCCCAATTAAATCAAATAAAATAACATGTGAGAATGACCAAAACATGGATAAAGGTGTTAGACATTGTCAATCTTCAGAGAAATTGAAAATTAAATTTAAAACAAGATCTTTTAGGTTTTCATTACCAGTTGCTGTAATAAAACACCTAACCCAAGAAACTTAAAGGGAAAGAGTTTAATTACAGCTCATATTTCCAGATTATAATCCAGAGTGGCAGAGGAATCACAGCGGCAGAAGTTTGAAACAACTTCCACATCACATCCACAAGGAAAGAAAAAAAAAATTTGTGTGTTAGTCTGTCTAATTACTCAGTCAGTTCTTTCCATCTTTATACACTCATGCACCATCAGCCTACTGAATGGTTAGACCCGCTATGGGATGGGCCAGTCCCCCAACAATTTTGAAATAAAGACAACCTTTAATGAAAATCTCAAGAAATACCATACTTCTCTGAGAGACAATTTAAGTCTAATGCCAGATAGGAGAAAGGAAGTTTCTTTAACCCATAATAAGTCGTCCATGCCACAGCAAGTACTCAGGCGCTTGCCAGTATATGTCCCAGATGAAACCCAGTGGGCCAAACATGCAAAATGATGTGAAAGTAGGAGGGAGACTGGCTGGAAGGGAAAAAAAAATATGAAGTAGGACAGGAGTAGAGCTGAATTCGGGTAGTAAGCAATGAAAACACATGAATTTGTTGTATTTATGTATGAAAGCATTGAAGAATAAAATACATACAAAATAAAACACTAAAACCAGATAGCCCCTCCCGTTTATGCCCATAGTCCAACATTAATCTAGGAAATACCTCTTAGGTAGGTTTGGAAATCAACTTCCGAGGTATCAGGTTGATAACAAGCATTAAACATCATATACTGTAGTAAATAAAATGTTCAAAATTTAAAAAGGGAGGTGACACAAGTATTGGTTAGGATATAAGACAATTGGAATTTTTACATGCTATTTATGCTAATGTAAAATAACTGAAAAACTTTGGAGATCGACTTGGCATTTTCTTATGTAGTTATACCTAGAGCTACTATGTGATCCAAAAACAGTGCTACTAGATTTTAGTTCACTAGTGTATTTTTTAAAACATTTTTTATTATCTCTGCTCATACAAACTTAATAGGTACACCAGTTCCCTCCCTCCCTCCTCCTCCCTCTGACCCCTCTGCTCACCCTCCCCTCACCCTTCCCTCCCCAACCCCCAATGCCTCCCCTCCCCTAATCCCCGGAGAATCCTTTAATATGCATGCCAAACTCTCCTCTGAGTCCTCCTCTCTGATTACGTACAAGGACCCAGTGGCATTTCCCTGAACGCTTTCCTTTGTTCCCCTTAAGCATAGGAACACTATTTTGGCTGTCAATCCCTTGCCTCCAAGGATCTTGGTGCTTTTAGCAAATGCTAGACTTTGTGGGGTCAATAGTGTGTTGTTTGATTACCATAGCTTTGCAGTACATTTTTAATTAAGTAGCATCTTGCCTCCTGCACTCTTGTTTTTGTTCAAGGATACTCTAGCAGTTTGTCTGAGTGGTTGCTGATAAAAATCACAAAAGAACAGCTTAAGAGAACAAAGGGGTTACTTTCTTAGGACAGTCTGGTTATGGTTTTTAATCTAGCTTAGCAGGAGAACCCACACTAACACTAAGTGCTAAGAGAATTGGCCACACCAAATCCACATAACAGCTGAGAGAGGGACAATACTTACTTTCCAGACAAGCTACATTGGAAGATCCCATCTCAAGAAAGAGATGCAAGTAAACAAAAAGTCTGAGAAACTGATAAATTCACAAGAGTTGACACCTGTTAAAATGTCTATTAATAAAAGATATAACAATCTTTGGAAAGCATGTGAAGTAAAGGGAATTTTTTTCACGTTTGGTGAGAATGTAATAAGTCTTTAATAAGCAAAAATATTTGGAAGATATTCAAAAAGTTTCATACATAAATACCATAATACTTAGCAATTCTACTACTGAATCATATGTAAAAGAAATTAAATCAATATGATGAAGTGCTGTGCAAACTCTCATGTTGAGCAAGATGATTTACAATTGTCAAAATATGAAGTCAACCTAAGTATAAATCAACATACAAAATGTGGCATAGATACATTGGTATAACACCATTCTGTCCTTAAAAAGAAGCGAATCTTGTTTTTTGCAATGACATGTCTAAACCTAGAAGACATTATGGTGAGAGAAGTAAACCAAGTACAAAAAAAGGGCACATGATCTAAACTACACTCTATAAATTTGAAAAATAGGAAAACATTCATAGTAGATGCATTTTAATTCATGGAATTAAACAGTATAATGGTGATATGTGTGTATTTGTATGTGGAAGTGTTAAACAACTTGTTTAAGGGCTATATTATACAACATGCTAGCTATGGTTAATAACTACATTGAAGTTTGGAAATCACTAAGAGAATAGATTTCAAGTATTGTCAGTGCAATTGAAAAAAGGAAATATTAAACAACATATACATATTTCAAAGCACGTTGTATTTAATAAATACATGTAATTTGTCACTTTAAAGATCAAATTAAAATTTTAAAAATTCGTAGCATTTTTCTTAATCACTTCAACTTTGAAGCAACCCAAATATCTATCAGTAGAATGAATGATATTCAATAAACTAGAAAGCTTTGCTACTCTCATGATGGACTATACAACAGTAAATATGAATAAATTCCTGGTAAAAACCAAGGCTAGATCATAAACATTCTGAGCAAAAGAATCCAGATACAAGAAAGTATACTTCACATTATATTAAAGTACACCTTAACATATATATAAAAAATACAAATGTATACTTCTAAGTTAAGTGCTAGAACTAGTATATGATAAAAGGAATCAGATAAACCTTCTCAGAGAATATTATGTCTACTTACAGATCTTACCATACAGATACATACAATTACAATAATTCTTTGAACAATATATACCCATGGCAGTTTGTATGTTTGTGTGTGTTCATTCATACATCTGTTCATGTGTTCAAAAATGACTGAATGAAGCCATGCAAGTGTTCAGAAAAAGCATTTCCTATTATTTCACTATACTGAAATCACTTTGATGAACAAAAAAGGAAAATTGGCTTATAGTTGAGCAATTCTAGGCTTGCAATCATTGTGATCAACCTGTTGGCTCTTTGCATTTTATTTCCATGTATCTTTTTGAGTTTCAGTAATGTTGTAACAAAAAACGCTGTGTTTAATATGATGTTAAATCAAGAGGATTTTGTAAATAAAGAATATGTGAAAATGCTTATTTCTCTCTACTTTGGACTGAGACTTGCTATGTAACCCAGGATGGCCACAAAATGGTAGTTGTCTTATCTCAGCCTCCTGATTGCTATGATTATAAACATGAGTCACTATGCTTAGTTTAGGATAATTATCTTTAACCCCTTTCACAAACATCCTCTGTATTAGCTATGAATTGTTTTTCAGTTGTAAGTAGCAGAGAACTTGGCTAAAATAATTAAAGCACAAATAACTTTTTAAATAAAATGTATTGGGGGTCTCATATGTCAGATAGCATTTAAATGATACCTCACAGATGTCAAGTTCTCTATATTTTTCCTCTTTTGTTGCTCCGAACATGATCCCTTTTATGCAATGCTCCTAGAGTGCTGAATATTGTTACTTGTTCAGGTTACTCTTTTGTTGCTGATATGAATACATAATCAATTTGTGGAGCATGAGGTTTATTCACGTTAGCAAAAATAGTTAATATTTGAGTTTCCTGAATGCTCTTTCTGCCTTCATGATGGTTTCAGTAACCTGAGTCACCTTTAGCTTCTACCACCATCTTGCCTTTTCTTCCATAATGGATTCCATAATGGATTTCGTCAAACTCTGGAAGCATATGACAAATGATGATAGTTAGCAAAAATAGACAAATACCTTTTTAGATGGCAGCCAATACCACATATTTCAATTGAATGCTCTAGCTGGAGAAACTCTAAGCAATTCCTATCTACTACAGGTGTCATAGTAAGGCACAGGTATCAATTCGACAGTTGAGGGTTTGAGCTCTGGGCATATTTGTAGAGAATTAATGGTTGAGTTAAGCCCAGAGCAAGCCTGCAGGAGATTGTCTAGCAGATGGGAAAGGCCCAGCCCATGGTGAGTGGGATTAGACCCTGGAATAAAATACAGAAAGCTAGTTGAGAGAGTCAACATCCTTGTGTACATTTGGTCAGACATGCTGGTCTGCCAAGTAAGGATTGGCCCTCTCTCAGGCATTAGGTAGAGATGGTGTGGCCAGTTCCCTCAGCCCTGATGTTGGTGTGAGCTCTTCCATCAAGCTGGACTATAAACTGTAACCAGACTATCATAAGAAAATAAACCCCTTGTTCCCTTAAGCCCTTTGATGGTGATTTATCAGAAACCATGCAGACAGAGCCACTCCAGGAAAATCTTCAAGAAAAATAGTAGTAACCCTGATTATTAACATGCGTCTGATCCCTTAAGGTTCCCTCATGAGATTTTTGTTCAAATTACAACTTGAAACTCCTTCTATTTTCTTTTTTCTTTTTATTTTACTTTTTGCTTTCTTTCTTGCCAACTTTTTTGATGGATTAACATTCTTGATTGAACTCATGGACTCTAAAGAGATTGAAAGCTACCTTGCCCCGTTTAGTTCTTATGGATATTCTATTCTAAGGGGCACCACTCTGACAAATTAACTCTTGTAGAATTGAAAATTCCATAAACTTTGGGAAATATGTGAAAGCATTTCTGCTCTCCACTGCAAACCAGAGGCTGGATAGGAGGAAGAGAGGAAAGAAAATGCTCATAGCTGACAACTATCAAATGGTTAGAAAATGTAGAAGCGGTGGGAAATCACACAAACAACAATGTAAAATCATTAGCCAGGCTATGAAAAACGAGTTAGGAGATGAACTGATAATAGTTTTCCCACTATTTATAATGATTCCACAATTTGGAATTGTAATAAAAAATAAGAGGAAAGAAATTTAATCATGAAGGAATATTTTCCATACTACAAGGATATTATTTGCTACTAACACTGATATACTGCAATAAAGACTGTATTCAGTCTTCACAGAGAAAGAACTCCATTGTAACAAATGAAGTCTTGTGTCATCCCGTAAGAGACTTATCCACAGAAGACTAGTATATTACTGCAATGAATGAATCACACAGCAATTTTGTTTTCCTCTTCAACTGAGATGAACTGTTAGAGCTAAATTAGATATTATATAAAATGTCATAAATTACCACTCATCAGTCTAGGCTTAGTAAATGATAGTTCCTACTCTAAATTGAGGAATATAATGTTACATAGTATTTGTCCCACTGTATAGATGTGGATATTAAGACTCTAGCCCCTTCGATAGCTTCTTTAAGGTCTTGCAAATAATATATACCTACCTGACTTTTAGGCTGTGTTATTTTCACTATAGTTGATGTCTACATTATCTCTCAGTATTTCATTCTAAGGAAGACATTTCTTAGGTTTTTTTGTGATAAAGGTGGTTATATCAAGGTGACAATTCCCTTCCAGATATATAAGCTGTCTGCTTATGAGAAAAACTGGGCAAAATACTTAAATTTGAAAGAATCTGAACAATGTGGAATCTATAGGTGAGAATTCAAAAAAATTACCTTCTGCTATCTTTAATTTTGAGAAGTCAGAATCACAGAATGATAGGTGGTTAGACATTAGAGGGTGTCACTGCATCCATGCCCTTTAGTTGGCAGAAGAGAAGGTAAGGAACATTTTTAGAAATAGCATGTCATATTAGCATTAGAAACAAAGTGCCTGATTTCTAGTCTGGGAATACTGCATACAGTAAATGTGACTTGTACCAATTTGCATACTAAATTCACAATTTTTATAATATTAGACATAATTAAATACTCTGATGAATTATAAACATTATTTCAATCATTCTTTTAATTTTCATTTTATTTGTAGCTTGTTTTTAATATGCTTTGATGTAATACTCAAAAATATTAGTTACAAAAATATGAAAATAGTAATTTATTGAGACCACATATTTATTCCAAGGTAACTTAAGTTTGGTTTGTATTTTTAATATACACAAGTATTATGGTAGTTATCTCTAACAATTGAAATATTATAAAAACAGGCACAGAAAGTCCTCCCTTAAACCCTACTCTATTCTTTGGCAATAGCCTTCCTTTCAGTGCATTCATGAGCATATATTGAGCTTTGATATTTAATTCAGGAGGATAGCTATCTGAGAAAATTTCTATTTGATTCTTCATTAGTTACTTTAGCAATGTATTAACAGAAATTGCATCATTCTTTTTAGTCATTACATATATAAATAGCTCATCATTTAAACACTCATTTTTATTAGACAGTCTTGCTACTTAGTCCAAGTTGGCCTCAAATGGATAACCCTCCTTCCTCGGTTTCCTGAGTGATAAGACTATAGCAATTATTCTCTTATTGATAGTCATTCAGATTAATGATTTTTTCATAATTAGCATAAAATGTCACAATTAATCTTATCTATATGTCTCTTTGTGTGTTTATGCATTTTTTCCATTGGGATAAATATCAGAAAAGGCACCAATGCAGTTAAACACTGCTAAATAGTCTGAAAAGGATTTGATCAATTTGCAAGGCTGTTAGCCATAGATAAAAAAGCTGAATTTCCAAAAATATGTTCATTCTTCATACCATTGATGATTACATCTTAATCGATAGCAAATAGCACTATTTCATGCTTCTGTTCATTTAACGTATGTCATTTGCAAAGTACTAGTATTTCTTTCATTTATACTTTTGTATTGACTCTGATTTTCATTTTTTATAGAATATTGATACATATTCTTGATATTAACCTCTCAAATGTTATAGGCAACATAATACTTTTTCCAAATGTTACTTTCTCATATGAAAATCAAAGTACTTTTTATTTTTAAATCTATGTCTTTTTATAACAGAAGATTACAAAAATATACTTTAACATTTATATGCATCTTTTTAGGGTTAATTTATTTCTAAGACATCTTATATT
Organism: Typhlomys cinereus; assembly: GCA_023101885.1. Classification (NCBI taxonomy): domain Eukaryota; kingdom Metazoa; phylum Chordata; class Mammalia; order Rodentia; family Platacanthomyidae; genus Typhlomys; species Typhlomys cinereus. The sequence goes on along the minus strand of JALPQD010000158.1, from coordinate 3,517,078 downwards.
AATTTTGCTACATGTAAATGTGGAGAATTATGTTGTGCAGCTAGTGAAATTATAAAATTATTTTCACAGTAGCATGCATTAAGGAAACAAAAGCTCAATTACCAAAATATGAAAAATAATGGAAAAGTAGAACTCTTGTATTTTTACAATCAGATACCTTCTACTCATTTATTTAGAAAATATGTATGCCCACAGTTCATATGAGGCTTTAGATGTATGTTTCTCTAAGCAACAAATTTTCCATTTCAAGAGTTTTGTTAATTGGTGTTCTAATGTTTTTCATTTTATTTATTTATTTTTATCCAGTTTTATAAGCACAATAAGTAATAATCTCTGTCCTTCCCTACCCCCTACACTCCCTCTCCAATTCCTAACCTCCCTTCCTTCCTTTTTGTGCTCCCTCTTAACATTGTGCCCTGTTGCTTCTGTGATTCTTGGGGTTCCCTCTGGAACATCTGCTCTAGTTGGGGTTCAGGCCACTGTGGCAGATCAAGTTGCCCTTTCTTGGGCAGACCCACTGATAAGGGCACTCTCTTTCACCTGTCTAGCCTTAGCACCTAAGGTTCCTATTGCTTGAAATTATTTCTCCTGAGATCCTCCCTACTCTATGGGAGCATGTTAAATTGTTTGCTATTGTACAGTTCTGGTAAGGACCAGTCTCATTGCAGTGAGTTTCTGGATGGAGTGTCCCTGCCTTGAGTGGAATGTCTTGTCAAGCGGTGGGCCTTGCCATCTTAGGTTCCTACAATCTTACCGCCCCCTCTTTCACAAGGTTCCCTGAGCCTTCAGATGGGAAGAGATTATGCTGGCCTAATTCTGGGTGAACATTGCATTCTGGTGGGCTGTTGTTGTCTATTTCACCTTCTAACCCTGTATTAGGCTGCATCGTGTCTGAGTGTTGAGATCTTCTCCTAACGAAAGATAAAAAAAAGTTATAAAAAGTCCTTTATATAAGAAAAGCTTAAAGAAGAGAGAAGAACAGGAATAGACCATAAAAGAGAGTGGGATTGGTCCCTAGGTAACCAACCACCTATTAACTAGCTCTAACACCCCCCTTCCCATAACATAGAACACTTGTGCAGCATTGTAAACCAGTCTAAACAACAGTGGATAGGGAAGAAGCTGACAGTGGACAGGATCAGATGTTTCGATACTTATGGCCTTTTCTTAACAGTGGCTTTATTTATCTATTTAACTCTATTTCTTTGTCTCTACTCTCTTGGGATCTTCTTTCTCCTACACCCCCAAGTTCTGTTTCCTTTGTGGTTATAATGGATATTTTAGATTTCCTCCTGAGTATGTCATTATGAGGGCTTAGTACTAAGTTTCACTTATAAAGGAGAACAACAATGTCTGTCTTTCTGTGTCACTCAACATAACATCTTCCATCTCCATCTATTTACCAACAAACTTCATTGATTCATGTTTTGATGAATATCCGCATAGTATTCTGCTGTATATATGTTTAGAAGTTAAATTTATTGTCTTCTCTGATTTTTGAGTGTAATCTTTTTATTTTCTCACTTGCCTTCTTTCCCATTATAGCAGTTAAAATTCTAATGCATATAAGCACACTTACTATTATATTCATGGTAATATAGATACATATGTGATACTATTGTCTCCACTTCACATTCTTATCTCAGAAAACACACACAAATACATATATGTACATGAATGTACATGCACACACATGTATATAAGATTTCTTGGAACATTGAATCCAGATTAATATTAAATTCTGTGACATAATACATCAGCAAATAGTTAAAGAGAAAAAAGATTTTTTGCTACTGTCCCTGAAAAAATGAAAAATAAATGTCAAGAAAGGAGTATGTTAAATTCAGAAGTGGTAAATATTGATAATGCCTATTCAAAAAAGGTTTTTTTTGTGGGATTCACATTATATAACTCCAAAATTCTCTTTATGCCATACTTGAAAAATATGTGAAAATAAACATATGTGTAACACATATGTGACAAAAGAAATAATACCAAGAGAAACAAAGTGTAGCTGTGTGGTTACGTGTATGTTTTTTGTGTGCAAATGTATGTTTTTTGTGTACAAATCACTGAATTGTCACCTAGCACCAATAATAATAATAATAATAATAATAATAATATCAAGCATACACAAAAAAGTGATATTGAGCTACAAAAGATGAGATAAAGTGGCAAGAGATATGTTTAAAATAGCCAAAAGTACATATGAAGAATTATTAAGCCATATTGTCAACCAAGGAAATATAAACAATCATAAAACTAAATAAAAAATTCATAAAACCTATAATTATTTTCAAGGGGATGAGAACATTTTGAGATTAAAACAGTACTTTGTATTGCCTAAGAAATTCTTTTCCATAACACTGTTGTGAGGATGGAATTGGGAAAGAAGTTTCTAATACTGTCATATTATATAACAAATTTAAATATAAGTGCTAAACCATGTAATGTCAACAATCTGTAAAAAATATTTCATGCTGGGCTGATTGTATGGCTTAGCTATACAAGAGCTGAAATGTTTTCTAATCATGCAAAGGGATCAGAGTTCTGAGTTTTGTAGTATTAGCTGATTTTGTCCTAGCTTCTGTCCAGTGATAAACTTAAATTTCCAGTCTACATTCTTTCCATCTGTAAGGAAGGAAGACAATGGACCTCATTTGCAAACTGTCCTTAATTGATCCAGTAAGTGGTTCACTTCCAGAGCCACTCAAAAAAATTATCTTAATTTTGCCTGATTGAAATCAGAACAACAGCACAGAGGCTTTGGAGCAATGCTTGTGCCCTCCCCTAAATCTGGCTGACTATCAAAACAGTGCAGGTATTTCAAGTTGGAAAAAAAGGAGGAATTTCACAGAGTATTAAAAATGTATCAGATCTGGTGCCAGTCAGAGGAAGAATTTCTTTCCCAGAAAGAAATTTCAATCCGTTCTGGGAATTTGTCAGAACACTTTGCAGGAAAGACTGGAACTAGACATTTTTTGTTAAGGGGTGCTGGGATCAGGGAGTAGGGGATGGAGTGTGACTCTGAATGTGTGGGGGTCAAATGAAGGGTCATTAATAAAGAGAAACTGACATGAGAGAGAGACTTAAGAAATATGAGTTTATTGGGCTGTGAGATAGTTGAGCAGGTTTAGGTGCCTGCTCCCAAACTTTGCAGCCTGAGTGGCTGTGATAGACACAGGTGTCAACCTGACTGTTGAGGGTTTGAGCTCCAGGCACAATTGTAGAGAATTAATGGTTGAGTTAAGCCCAGAGCAAACCTTCAGGAGATTGTCTAGCTGATGGGGAAGGCCCAGTCCTTCGTGGGTGGGACTAAGCTCTGAACGGGTGAATAAAATACTGAGAGCTGGTTGAGGAAGTTTGCATCCTTCTGTACACTAGGCCAGACATGCTGGTCTGGCAAGTAAGGATCGTCCCTCTCTCAGCTGTTGTATAGAGATGGTGTGGCCAGTTCCCTCGGCCCTGGTATTGGTGCATGCTCTCCCATCAAGCTGGATTGAGAACTGTAACCAGTAATTGTAAGACAAAATAAGCCTCTTGATCCCTTAAGCAATTTGATGGTCATTTATCAGCAACTATGCAGGTGAACTGCAAAAATTGCATCCTTAGAAGCTCTCACTGTACAGGTGATTTCCTCCCCCCTCTCAAATATATAAATAAAAAAAATTAGACCGCGCGCCCTAGGACCCCAGGTCAGCCCACAGGGACCCGGCTCCGACTCCCACCATCCAGCTGGAGCCCCGCGGGGGCCGAGGGACGAGGAGGACCTCCCCCTGCGCCCGGGCCCGCCCCAGCTGCCCTCGGGTTAAATAGCTCCACGCCGATGCGCCCATCCTCCCTTTTCACCCCACCCCGCTCCGCCGGTCAGGACATGCACACGGTCCACCCGGGCCTCACCCCGCGCCCTAGGTAAGTCCCCGTTCGGGCCCCGCCCACCATTACCCCAGGCCAAATAATTCAGTTTAGTGAAATTGAGAGATCTTAAGAGTTAAAATGACAATGCCAAAGTCAAAGTGCAAATCCATGAGAAGCAACACTCAAGTAAACAAATTTCGCACTGAAGAAATTAATCCCATAATGTTAGACTCCAACAAGAACAAACCCGCGGAAAAAGGCCAAGAAAGCCTGACCCAGGATAACGACTTTCAAAATATGATCATTACCATGTTCAATACTATGAAAGAGGAAATCCGGGAGGAATTACATAATCGAATCAATCGCTTTGAAGAGGAACACAACAGACATCTGGAGGAGTTGAGAAAAACAGTGCAAAAAACAAAAAGTGGCATAGAGCAGTTAAAACAAACTCAAGCAGAGTTTAAAACTGAGCTAAAAGACAAGTTATCTTCAACCCAGACCACCACAGAGAGTCTTATCAACAGAACTAATGAAGCAGAAAACAGAATTTCAGACCTTGAAGATAAAGTGGGAGTACTAACCAGCTCAATGGAAGAGGTTGTTAAAGCCAAAAAGATACTTGAGAGAAATATCCAAGAGATATGGGACACCCTGAAGAAGCCTAACATGCATATTCATGGAATACCAGAGCAAGAATCTCAAAATACCACCCCTGAGGCAATTTTTCAAACGATCATCAAGGAAAACTTTCCTCATCTAAAAAAAGAGAGGCCCATCCATACACAAGAGGCATTCCGCACCCCAAACAGATACGACCAAAATAGAAGCACGCCACCGCAAATAATAGATAAAACACTGCACATTCAAGATAAAGAACTGGTGCTGAGAGCTTCAAGGGAGAAAAAACAAGTCACTTTTAAAGGTAAACCTGTTAAAATAAAAAATGACTTCTCAGTGGAAACAGTAAAAGCAGGAAGAGCTTGGAGAGACATACTTCAAATACTGAATGAGCAAAAATGTCAACCCAGGCTGATTTACCCTGCAAAACTATCCGTCATGATGGAGGTAGAAAGAAAAATTTTCCAGCACAAAGACAACTTGAAGGGATACATGTCCACCAAACCAGGCCTTCAAAAAATGCTAGAAATGATACTCAAGTGTGAAGAAAAAAACAGGCATATCCAGGAGAACAGAAGGCAAATATAACACCATTAAAAGCGAAGCAATATACTTATAAAAACTACTAAACATAATAAATGTTTGGAATTAAAAATAGTTTCTCCATTATGACACTAAATGTTAATGGAATTAATTCACCGATCAAGAGACACAGATTACAAACTTGGATTAAAAATCACAATCCATCAATCTGTTGCCTGCAGGAAACCCATCTCACCACAAAAGATAGGCACGCTCTAAAAATAAAAGGCTGGTCAACAATTCTACAAGCTAATGGAAGCAGAAAACAGGCAGGGGTAGCCATTATGATATCAGACAAAGTGGATTTCAAACCAAAAAAAATTATAAGAGACACGGATGGATAATACATTTTAGTCACAGGTACAATTCACCAGGAAGATTTCACAATACTGAACATATATGCACCCAATACGGGCCCCTCCACATTCATTAAGAAAACCCTACAGCGTCTAAAGCAAGAAATCAACCCCCAAACGATAATTCTTGGGGACTTCAACACCGCCCTCTCTACATGGGATAGATCAACAGGTCAAAAGCTTAACAGAGACACTTTGGAACTTAATCAAACCCTGAAAGAAATGGACCTTACAGATCTCTATCGAACTTTTCACCCACGCACCAAAGAATACACATTTTTCTCAGCAGCACACGGAACTTTCTCCAAAATAGATCACATATTGGGCCACAAAATGAATCTACACATGTACAAGAAAGTTGAAATTCTAACCTGTGCCCTATCAGACCACCACGGCCTAAAGCTGGACATCCACAACACATCAAACAAGAGAAAATACACTAACTCCTGGAAACTTAACACTATGATGCTGAATGAGAACTGGATTCAGGAAGAAATTAAAAAGGAAATTCAAGATTTCCTGAAAGTGAATGATAACGAAAATACAACTTACCAAAATCTCTGGGACACAATGAAAGCTATTCTAAGAGGTAAGTTCATAGCTCTTAATGCCCACGTCAAAAAAATGGAAACATCAGAAATAAACAACTTAACAATGCAGCTTAAAGCTTTAGAGAAACTAGAGCAATCTGATCCCAAAAGCAGTAGAAGAGAAGAGATTAGCAAAATAAGGGGAGAAATATCTGAAATCGGGACTAAGAAAACGATAGAAAAAATCAACCAATCAAAAAGCTGGTTCTTTGAAAAAATCAACAAGATTGATACACCCCTAGCTAAACTAACCAAAAGCAAGAGAGAGAAAACCCAAATTAACAAAATTAGAAATGAACATGGAGTTATCACTACTGATACCCAAGAAATCCAGAGAATTATAACATCATATTTCAAAAACTTATACTCTGTGAATTTTGACAACACAAAAGAGATGGATGAATTTCTAAGTAAACACAACTTACCTAAATTGAATCAGGAAGTTGTGAATTATTTAAATAGTCCTATAACATATAAGGAAATTGAGGAAGTAATCTCGAATCTTCCCACCAAAAAATGTCCTGGACCAGATGGATTCAGCACAGAGTTCTACCAGACATTTAAGGAGTTAATAACACCAATACTCCTTAAACTGTTCCATCAAATAGCAAAGGAAGGAACACTACCAAATTCCTTCTATGAAGCTAATATCGTTTTAATCCCAAAACCTAATAAAGATTCACGTAAAAAAGAAAACTATAGGCCGATCTCCCTGATGAACACAGACGCAAAGATTCTCAACAAAGTCTTAGCAAATCGGATTCAAAAACATATTAAAAAGATCATTCATGGGGACCAAGTAGGCTTCATCCCCGGCACTCAAGGTTGGTTCAACATACGCAAATCAATAAATGTAATTCATCATGTAAACCAGTCCAAAGTCCAAGACCACATGATACTCTCCATAGATGCAGAAAAAGCCTTTGACAAGATCCAACAGCCTTTTATGATCAAAACGCTAGAGACAGTAGGAATGGAAGGAACCTTTATCAATATAATAAAAGCTGTGTACGACAAGCCCACAGCAAGGATTATGCTCAATGGGGAACAATTGGAAGCATTCCCACTTCGATCAGGAACTAGACAAGGCTGTCCACTCTCACCACTTCTATTCAATATTGTACTTGAAGTCTTAGCTGAAGCCATAAGACAAGAAAGGGACATAAGAGGGATTCAAATCGGCAAGGAAGAAGTCAAGCTATCCCTATTTGCAGATGACATGATCTTATACCTGAGGGATCCCAAAAACTCCACCAGGAAGCTCCTGGAACTAATTGAGAAGTTCAGCAGGGTGGCAGGATACAAAATAAATGTGCAAAAATCAGAGGCCTTCCTATATGCCCAGAATGAAAGAAGTGAAAAAGCCTTGAGAGAAACAATCCCCTTTACTATAGCCCCTAAAAAAATGAAATACCTTGGTATAAACCTAACTAAGGAGGTAAAAGACCTTTACAATGAAAACTTTAAAACCCTAAAGAAAGAAATTGCAGAAGACACCAGAAGGTGGAAAGACCTCCCTTGTTCCTGGATTGGCAGAATCAACATTGTAAAAATGAACATCCTACCAAAGGCAATATACAGATTCAATGCTATACCAATCAAAATCCCAAAGCAATTCTTCAAAGAAGTTGACCAAACAATCTCAAAGTTCATATGGAGGCACAAAAGACCCAGGATAGCAAAAACAGTCCTGAGTAACAAAAACACAGCTGGAGGTATTACCATACCAAACCTAAGTCTATACTACAAATCCATAGTTATAAAGACAGACTGGTACTGGCTCCAAAATAGACACACAGATCAATGGATAAGGATTGAAGACCCAGATATAAGCCCACAAAGTTACAGCCATTTGGTCTTTGACAAAGGGGCCCAAAGAATCCAATGGAAAAAGAACAGCATCTTCAACAAATGGTGCTGGCAAAACTGGATCTCCACATGCAGAAGATTAAAGCTGGACCCGTACTTGTCACCATGTACAAGACTTAATTCCAAATGGATCAAGGACCTTGATATCAGGCCAGAGACTTTAAAAACCATAGTTGAAAGGATAGGGAACTCCCTCGAGCTGATTGGGCTAGGCCAACACTTCCTAAACAGACATCCAATGGCACAGTCACTGCTACCAACTCTCAACAGTTGGGATCTTGTGAAATTAAAGAGCTTCTGTTCAGATAGAGAGATTGTCACACGAGCTCAAAGGCAACCCACAGAATGGGAGAAAATCTTCACTAACCACATATCTGACAGAGCTCTACTGTCCAGAGTGCACAAAGAACTTAGAAAATTAAACTCCAAGGAAAACACTGGCCCAATTAAAAAATGGGCCCTGGAACTTCAAAGAAACTTTACCAGGGATAAAATTAAAATGTCTAACAATTATCTTAAAAAATGCTCCACTTCCTTCGCCATCAGGGAAATGCAAATCAAAACTTCCCTGAGATATCATCTCACCCCGGTCAGGATGGCAAAAATCCACAATACAAACAACAACAAATGCTGGAGAGGATGTGGAGAGAGGGGAACTCTCCTACATTGTTGGTGGGAATGCAGGCTCATACAGCCACTCTGGCGAGCCGTCTGGAGATTCTTAAAGAAATTAAAGATTGAAATGCCATATGACCCTGCTATCCCACTTTTGGGAATAACCCCCCATGCAGCAGAGGTTCGCCTCAATAGCACAAGCTCGACCATGTTCATAGCAGCACTGTTTACAATAGCAAAGTCATGGAATCAACCTAAATGTCCAACAGTTGACGAGTGGATAAGGAAACTGTGGTACATCTATACAATGGAGTACTACTCAGCCATCAAAAATGATGAATTACTGGAATTTGCTGGGAAATGGATGTCATTAGAAAGAATTATATTAAGTGAAGTATCCCAAACCCAGAAAATTAAGCACCGTATGTACTCCCTAATAGGTGGCTCCTAGTACCAAACTCACCCAGCCCACATTGAGACACTCAAAAGTAAACCTATGTAACACAGTAATTGCAAGGATTATGAACAAGAGAGATGGGGTAGGAGGGCCACACCAGAAACAAGGAGAGAGGGGACCATGTTACAGCAGAGAAAATAGGCCTCCATCAAGGTCTGCAAGTAAGTAATCAGAAACCTGGTTAAGTTCACAGACGTTCTTTCCTGATCTCACCAGAAGGGGAGGGCATATAGTCTAGCAGATAAAAAGTAATCATTTTGCAAATGGGTGATGGACCCCTCCCTCAGTGAGGTTTCCTACTCTTATTACATCTACCCTTGAATGTGCTATTATAACAAGACTCCAGTTTAACAGCTTTTTGTCTCTGGCCAGGGGGTGACATACAGTGCCCAGCAGAATGGAGTGAAGGGAATTGCAGGAGCAGCAAAACTGCAAAAGAAAATCAACAAACCACAATCCAGAACTTCAGAGACTCTATATCAATCACATAGAACTAGGACAGCCTAATCTCTCCCCATCCTGGAGCTCAGGGACATTTGCGGAAGAGGGGGCGGTAAGATTGTAAGAGCAAAAGGATGGGAGGAGCAACGATTTGCAAGATTCTCAACAATAGTTGGGGCCAAAGCAATCATAATGGGACTTTGCATGCCCTGCGCAATGTCCAGCGCACTGTTGCCCTCATAAAGTCTAGCATCTGTTAAGGGCACCGAGACCCCTGGAGGCAAGGGATTGACAGTCATAGTAGTGATCTTATGCTTAAGGGGAACAAGAGAAAGGGCTTATGGAAATGCCACTGGGTCCTTATATGTCATCGGAGAGGAGGACCCAGTGGAGAGTTAGGCGTACACAATAAAGGACTCTCTGGGAACTGGGGGGGAGGCACTGGGGGAAGGAAGGGGGAGGAGGGGGGAGGGAGGGAACCGGTAAAAAATTTTAAAATGTATAATTAAATTTTTAATAAAAAAATGCAATAAAAATAATAATAATAAAAGAAATAGCTCCTATTTAGCAGCAGAAGTTCACTGTGTATAAAAAAAATTAAAAGATATAGAGGTTTATTTATAATTGATAGCTTGGTGGCCAAGGGAGCCGTAGTTAGGCCTTAAGATGGGAGATCTTTAGAACAGAAGAGATAGCTTAAGATCAAGGAGACACATGTGATTACATATAAGTCAATAAATAAACAGCCACAAGTACAACAATAAAAGTCTTTATGAGAGTTTAGACAAAGCTAATTTCTAAACTTTTACATTATAAAACTTGAAACACCCACAGAAACAAAAAACATGAAAACAAAAGCAAGAATACAAAAGTTACTCCAAATAAGGAGGATGTAGAAGCAAATAATAGGGAAAAGAAAAAGTTACAAACACAAAATCCGCTAAATGAAAAGTTAGTTCCTTGGAAAGATGAACAAAATTAATATGCGTTAGCTAGACTAAGAGTGAAAAATAAATTAATAAAATTGAGGTAATATAATTGATGATGCTCTAGAAATTAAAAGATCTGTAAAAGAATATTAAGAATAAAGGATACCAAAAATTAAATAGCCTGAATGAACTGAACAAAGTTCCTAGAAATATACAAAATATCAAAAGTGACAAAAGATATTTTTTACTTATGAACAAATTTATAGCTAAGACCCTATAACAAAAGACAAATTAATAAAGAAAGACCACGGAATGCTATTAGATGTTTTAAGTTACATTTTTTAAATTTTTCTGCTCATACAAATATAATAAGAATCCCTGTCCCCTCCCTCCCTCCAACCCTCCCTAGACCTTTCTGTTCCCTCCTTTCCCCCCTCCCTTCCTTTTCCCCAGTGCCCCCTCCCCCCATCTCTGAAGCATCCTTTAATGAGTATATCAAACTTTCCTCTGGGTCCTCCTCTCTGATGAGGTATAAGGACTCAGTGGCAATTCCTAGAACTCTTTCTTGTGTTCCCCTTAAGTATAGGAACACTAATGTGACTCTTAAACCCTTGCTTCTAAGGATCCTAGTTCCTTTAGTCCATGCTAGAATTTGAGGGGTCAATGATATGTTGGTCATTGCGCAGATCATGCAAAGTCCTATTACAATTGCTTTGGCCCTAACTTGTGCGGAATATCTTGCATATCTTGACTCCTCCCATCCTTGTGCTTTTACAATCTTACTGCCCCCTCTTCCGCAAATTTCCCTGAGCTTCAGGATGGGGAGAGATTAGGCAGGCTTGATTCCAGGTGGTTGATATAAAGTCTCTGATGTTCTGAATTATGGTTTGTTGTTGATTTTTTTTTTTCAGTTTTGCTGTTCCTGCAATGCCCTTGGTTCCATCCTGATGGGTATTGGATATCACCCCCTGCCCAGAGATAAAAACCTGTTAAACTAGAGTCTTATTATAAGAGTGTATTCAAAGGTAGATGGAATAGAAGTAGGAGACCACTGTGAGAGAGGGGTCAATCACCCATTTGCAAAATGGTTACCTTCTATCTGGCAGCCTATATGCCCGCCCCTTCTAGTAAGATCATACCCCATCAGTTGGAAATGATCAGGAAGGAAAGTCTGTGAACTTAACCAGATGTATCATTACTTACTTGCAGTCCTTGATGGTGGCCTATTTTCTCTGCTGTAACATGGTCCCCTCTGTTTTTGGTGGGGCCCTCCTTCCCCATCCCTCCTGTTTGTAATCTTTACAATTACTGTAGGTATTACAGAGATTTGTCTTTGAGTGTCTCTAAGTGGGTTTGGTACTAGGATCCACCTATTAGGGAGTACATATGGTGCTTAATTTTCCATATCTGGGATATTTCACTCAATATAATTATTTCTAATTCCATCCATTTCCTGGAAAATTGCATTAATTCATCATTTTTGATGGCTGAGTAGTATACCATTGTATAAATGTACCACATTTTCCTTATCCATTTGTCAACTGTTGGACATTTGGGCTGATTCCATGATTTTTTTAAATTTTTTTTATTATTATTATTTATTCAACTGTGTGTATGTGCACACGCGCATGTCTGTGTGTGTGTGTATGTGTGTGTCTGTGTATGTGTAGAACCACGGACGAATTCGCGAACCACCGTGGACGCCTCCACCTCCTTCCGCCCTGGGATTCACAGGCTCCACCCTACCAGGACCAGAAGCGCAGGCCGCCCCCGCTTCCGTCTGGCGTCTATACGTGGGATCTGGGATCCGAACTCGGGACCTTCCGCCTGCAAGGCGGAGGTTTAACCCCTGAGCCACCTCTCCAGCCCTGATTCCATGATTTTAAATTACATTTAAAAAATTTTACAGGTAAAGACTCAAACTAGGTAAGGTAGGTCATACTTTTAATCCTATCATGCAGCAGTCTGAGGAAGAAAGTTTCAGAAATTTGTAGCCAGTCTAGGATACATAGCACAAATAGCTCAACAAACAAAACAAAGATAATTCAGGCAGGAGATGAAGATCCAGAGGTGGCAAGGTTACTCAGTGGACAAGGTGCTTGCTGTGAAAACTTGACTTGAATTCAAATCTCAGCTTCTGTAAGGTGGAGGAGACAATCAACTCCCAAAAGTTGGTAGCAAAAATTTCAGTAGATGCAGAAAAAAAGCATTTGTGAAAATTCAACATGCTTTTGTGATTAAAATAAAAAGTACTTTTCAAATGAGGAATATAAAAAAGTAGGTAAAGTTATATATGTAATCCTCACAACTAGGAATATACATAATGGCAAAAGAACAAGAATATTACTATATCAGGAGCATTAGGAGCATTTCAGGTCTTCACAGTGTTAGGAAATATGTGAAGTATCATGAGTGTGAAAATGACCATGACAATATGTGGGGACCATGTGGGGGAATAGTGGAGAAAGAGAAAATGATATGAAGGGGAGTCTAAAGGAAACAAGTCTATTACAATTAAGAGCTTGTTGGAAGAGCAGGAGAACAGAGAAGAGGGTGTAGAATCAGAGAGGACAGGGGAATGAGGAAAGAGAAGCTATGATCAAAGGGTCTCAGAGTATAGAGAGACCCAGAGAGAGGACAAAAGAGAGAAGGAGAGAGAGAGAGAGAGAGAGAGAGAGAGAGAGAGAGAGAGAGAGAGAGAGAGAGAGAGAGAAACAGAAAGACAGGGACAGGACATAAAAAGAAGTCTTTAAGTAGAGTTTTTTGTTGCCTCAGAAGTGGGTAAGGGGCCACCTATGTGAGAAGTAGGGGCCTTTGGAATGTGGAAAATGCTATGGGGGAGTTGATAAGAAAGTAGGGCAAGGGGGATGGTAAAAAGGCTTCTTAGGTACATAAAGCTAATCATTTAATTCTCACTGCCCTCGCACAACACCTCTATGAAATTTTACATCAGAATTCCTGTCAAAAGCAATAAAGCAAGAAAAAGAAGTGAAAGACATCTATGTTAGAAATGAGAAGTAAAAAATTATCACTGCCAGCAGCTAACATAAGTTTATATATGGCAAACTAAAGAAACCATTTGAAAAAGTCAAAGGCAATGGCAGTAAAAGTCTATTAGAGCTAAAGAATATATTCAGCGATATTTCAGTATGCAAGATTGACATATGAAAATCAGTTGTCTTTTCTACATATTTGCAGTGAAAGTGAAACTAACAAAAAACTCATTTATAATAGCGTCAAGAAATGCAAATGAACTAAACCAAGAAAATTCAAGACTTGTACACTAAAAACTGGGAAGCGCTGTCAAAAGAAGTTCAAGATGGCCTGAATTAATGGAAAGATATCTTTTTGGTTGTGGATTGAAAGACAGTACTAATGTTAAGCTGTCCTGAAGGTAAATACTCCTCACCATTGCGCTAATTGTTGTGGGGATTTTTATGTTTAGGTTCTTGTGTTTGGCAGTCAAAAGTTGAGTAAAGAACATGTGTAAAGAGTTACAGCAGATTTTACTAGAAGAGAGAAAGAACAGAACACTTGGACATGGAGTTAGTGAGGGGCAAAGTAGGTAAAGGGAACTCACAGACTCTATATATGGAATTCATGAGAGGCAAGGGAACAAAAAAGAACTCAGCGATATCAGACATGGAGTCCTTGAGGGGCAAGGGAGTTGTCTGATGGCTGGAAGGGTCAGGGATATTTATAGGGTTAGGCATACCCAGAAAAAGTGGCTTTTCCTTATTGGTTACCTTTGAAAGCCTGATTGGGGCTTTTGGCCACCTATACCTCATTGGTCTATTCATACAGAGGCTCAGCCCAGTAGACCCTGTGGCTGAGTTCATGGCCAGGCTGTTTCTTTGGAGGAACTTAGTCTATCTGCAATGGAAACTTCATCTCCATATCCTTCATAAACTGAGAGTTGGGGGAAGTTGGAGATCTTATCTATTTGGAGGATTAGAACCAATTTCTCCAGATTAGTAAGGTGTGTTCCTTCAGGATGATCCCAGCAGTGAACTTCAAAGACTTTCCCAGCAGTCTTTCTGCTCTGTCTTATTCTAAGCTACCTAACAAAATTCTGTTTCATAACCTCATTAGGCCATAAAATTCAATTGATTATTTTAATGTTGCATGTAGTATTTCTGTCACAAGTTTCATGTAAATGTTATGTCAGATACAGAGGAATATATATATATATATATATATATTATATATATATATAAAACAGATCTGGATCATTATAGCTAAAAGATTTAACATGATCCAGGAGTATCTTAAGAGCTCTGCCAGCTATTTTTCTTTCCTGAAGACTGTTTCCTGCTTGCTACTCAGCCTCATCTACATTACATACTAAGACTGTTCCTTCCTATGACATGGGATATTAATATGTGGCCCCCATGAAGTACAAAACTGTGATGCATGGCCAACAATTGGAACTGTGAAAGGAAGTTCCTGAAAAGAAATTGCTATAAATACAAGGCTGATTGACTTGGTTAGAGTTTCAATTAAGTGTAGCGATCTGGAATGGTACAAGTCCAGAGCCAGGTTATCTTTGACTCATCTTTAACGCCCTTAATTGCCATTTATGACCCTCCTCTGAATATGACTTAACATCCTGGTGACTATTAGGTATGTCATTTAGAATATGTAAGTAGATCCTTGATTTCCTCTGTGACAGTGTCAACTTGACACACCTGATATTAACTTAAGATGGGCTGAGACCACACCTGGAAGGATCAACTGAGACCACCTGAAAGGATTATGCCTGCCCTAGATCCTATCAGAACCTCCAAAGAGCTCATAGAATCCTCCCAGTACTGGACCATATAAAAAGGAGCCACCAAAGAGAAGAGATGCTTCTTGCAGCTGTGCTAGGAATCTCTCTTCCTTCCAGCCTCCCAGTTTCTTTGACCCTCTAGCCTTCCAACCCTCCAAGTTGTCAACTAGACTAGACGCTAGGAATTCTCCAGCCTTCAGCCATCACCCACTTGACTACCAAACTGAGTAGCTACTGGCAGCTATTGTTGGAACTACCTCAGCCATATCTGTAAGCCAACTCAATATATATATATATATATATATATATATATATATATTCATTGTGTTGATTCTAGAGAACCTGACTAACATGTCCTCCAACAAAAAGACCAAGATTGCCATAGATAAGTTAAACCAGGAAATTAACAAGCTCAGTGAACCTCATTCCATCTGTCCTGGATACAATGGTTTACACCCTTTGTGATACCCTTATATTTGAACCTGGCTTACTTAGCTTTCTTATTCACATTTTCTCTTCTAGAATAATCTCACTAATACTTCAGATGTGATCCAACAGAATCCTATCTATTGTGGACCTCTGAACTATCAGGATGGTTAAAATGAGGATATTTTTGACTGTTTTTTCTTTCTTCATCCCCACTCATGTTGAATGAGCCAAACTGGTCATTACTCCTCATCCCTGAAGCAGTCAAAAATATCTTCATAAGACAGAGAGGGGAATAAGAGGATAAAATATCTTTTATTAAGCAGTTTAGTTTAGGAAAATAGGTAGAGTAATTTCTCTAAGGCAGAGTAATCAGGCCAAGAAGGGTTGAAGGTCCCCTACCCTCATAGAAGAGACAAGTTCACCAATCCTAGAAACTTATCACAGACTCTTGTTTACTATAAATAGAGCAATTCCTGGATCTATAGAAACTTTTCTCAGGTCTCTGTTTACTGTCTACCACTTGATTCACAGGAACTTAACTCTGACTTTGTTTACTATAAGCAAAATAACACAGTCACCAAGAATAACCTCCAATACAAAGAGATCAAATTCCCCATTCAGATTTAAAGAAACTAAAATTATGCAATGAGGAAAAGCTCCCTTTTAAAAGCCTGCCTTGCCTGTAAATTCTCCCACCATGACCACATGTGTTGGGTCCCTTGCCCTTCACAGACTCTCCCAATGTCCAGGAGTTCCATACTTTTTCTCTCACTGTCAATCAATAAAACCTGGCTTTTAATCCTCTTCAAAATAAAAAATGCAAAAAGATGGCTGTAGTCTTCAGAATGATTTGAGGATTAAATGTAATTATTTTCACAACTCCAGTAGGTTTTTTTTTTTAAATGTAGAATGGGCAAACTTGTGTTAAAATGTGAGGGACACAGCCAAAATATTATTTTAGAAAAATGAGAAACAAAGGGCTCGTATTTCTTCCCAATTTCAAAATTTACTAGTAAGTTTAGTATTCAAAATAATATGATCATGACATTGTAATCTGATAGTACAGGGACTCAAAAAGATTGCTTGTTACTGTGCTCCACCACTCTGACTAGTAGGAATATAACAAGTTTGGACCCTAAGAACATCCCCAGGAATTGCACACTGGGAAATAAGAGGAACCGGTGCCATCCTGAGAAGGAGTTTGCCTCCTCAAAAAGATTTCACACAGGTCTGACACACAGGTGAGACCACCCTTCAGAAACAACAGTGGGAAGAACTGCACCTCCTGGAATACATAGCTTTTGCCTTTATAAAAATTCAGACTCCAAAGAGGGACTTTTAAAATAATTAAATTAACCTCTTTCCAATGTGGCCTTGTTGAACAAATTTTCTTTTTTTTTTCTTTTAACTATTAACTTGAATTGATATTAATTAGTGAGAGCAGATAGCTAAATCAGAGGTATAGACCCAGCTACAGGTCCAGTAACAACATATGTATCAGCAAGTGGCATAAAGATAAACAACTGAATAGAACTGAGCTCCCAGAAATAATCCCATAAATCCTGTTCAATTGACTTTTGGTAAGATTGAAGAGTATTTAATGAGAAAATAATTATTTTATATTGTGACAATTGGATATCCACATGTAAAAGAATGAATGAAGAGACCTGCATCACACAATATATGAACATTAACAGAAAAAGTGTCAAATATGAAATAGATATGTAGTCAAGAGGCAAATAATATATCCAGAATACATAAGGGTCTAAATTCAATCCCTAGCACTACAAAACAAAAAGAAGAAGAAAAAGATATTTAGGGGTCAAATACATAAAGATGAAAGTTAAACAGCATAAAATTTTTAGAAGGAAACGAACATAAATCTTCTAAAATTGGTTTAGTTAATGACTTAATGATGACAATAAAGGATGACAGGGCACCTTTTTGAACTTCTGCAGCTGGTTCTCAGTACAGAGCTCTGGGTCTTCAGGCTCGGTGGCCTGGAGCCACGCTGTTGATGGAGAACCCCGGGGAGGCGTGGGCTGCCCCTACCACCCCTTGCTTCCTCCCGTCGGCCTGTCTGCCCAACCAGACAGGACTTGCTCACATTCCTCCATCCCCGCAGCTTGGGTGGGCCACTTAGCCAAGTCCCAGGTCCCAGGTGAAGAATTCTGCCATTAACATCAGCCCCTCTGCCTCTCCGGCCCACTGGAGACCCACATGTGTGGTCCATGGAAGACACACTGCTACTCAGAATTCAATAGAGTCCAAAGGAAACTCAAGCAAAGTTCTAAGGGTCAAAGGCCATACATCTGAAGACCTCTACAATCATCCTATCGCATGGGAGAGATTCTTCACATCCAGCCCAAAAATAAGTAAACCTCCTTTTTCTCACCTTACTGTTCCTTTCTAGTATTACTCACTGTAGATTAACTTTTCCATTCAGCCACCCCAAAAACATATACAACTCCAGGGAGTACACCACTCACCCTCACATATCACCAAGATAATAAATCGTAAAAGTGAACTACCATACTAATATTAACCCCCTGGTTACTTAACCTAACTTAACTGATGTACTAACAGCCTAATAGCCTCATCTAGGATATAACAATAACAATACACAAACATATCCAATCCAAGGCAAGCCCAAGTAATAACTGGCAAGTGTAACAATACCAACTACATCAGTTCAGTGAAAAACACACAGAAACTGAAAAGACCTAAAAGACAAAACAACAATGCCCAAGTGAAAGCACAGATCCGTGAGAAACAAAACCCAAGAAGTCCAATCTCTCACCGAAAGAATTAACCCCATAATGATGGATTCCAACCAGAACAAATTCACAGAAAATAGCCAAGAAAGCCAGACCCAAGATAACGACTTTCAAAGTATGATCATTACCATGATTAATATTATGAAAGAGGAAATCTGAGAGGAGTTAAACAACCGCATCAACCACTTTGAACAGGAACACAACAGGCATTTGGAGGAGTTGAGAAAAACAGTTCAAGAAACAAAAATAGGCATAGAACAGTTAAAAAAGTCTCAGGAAGAGTTTAAAATTGAACTGAAAGACAAGTTATCTTCAACCCAAAACTCAGATCTTGAAGACAAAGTGGGAGAATTAATCAGCTCAAAGGAAGAGATTGTTAAAGCCAAAAAGATATTTGAGAGGAATATTGAAGAGATATGGGATACTTTGAAGAAGTCTAACATGCGTATTCATGGAATGCCAGAACAAGAATCCCAAAATACCACATCGGAGGAAATCTTTCAAATTATCATAAATGAAAACTTCCCTCAACTAAAGAAAGGGAGGCCCATCCAAATACAAGAGGCATTTCGCACTCCAAACAGATATGACCAAAATAGAAAATTGCCACAGCAAATAATAGTCAAAACACTCCACATTCAAGACAAAGAAAAGGTGCTGAGAGCTTCAAGAGAAAAAAAGCAAGTCACTTTTAAAGGTGAACCTATTAAAATAACAAATGACTACTCAATGGAAACGGTAAAACAAGAAGAGCTTGGAGAGACGTACTTCAAGTATTAAATGAGCAAAAATGCCAACCCAGACTGATATATCTGGCAAAACAATCTGTCATGATCGAGGGAGAAAGAAAAGTTTTCCAGCACAAAGACAACTTGAAGGGATACATGTCTACCAAATGAGACCTTCAAAAAATGCTAGAAATGATACTCAATCTTGAAGAAGAAAACAAGCGTATCCAGGAGGACAGAAGGGAAGTATAATACCAAGAAAACCTAAAAGCCAAACAATACACTTACAAAATCCACTGAACATAAAAAATGTCCAGAATTAAAAATAATTTCTCATTATAACATTAAATGTCAATGGTATTAACTCACCAATCAAGAGAAACAGATTACAAGCTTGGATTAGAAACCACAATGCATCAATCTGCTGCCTGCAGGAAACTCATCTCATCCTAAAAAATGAAAGGATGGTCCAAAATTCTGCAAGCTAATGGAACCAAGAAACAGGCAAGGGTAACCATTATGCTGTCGGACAAAGTGGACTTCAAACCAAAAAAAATCATAAGAGACACAGATGGATACTACATTTTAGTCACAGGTACAATTCATCAGGGAGATTTAACAATACTGAACATATATGCACCTAATACGGGATCCTCCACATTCATTAAGCAAACCCTACAGCATCTAAAGTGATAATTCTTAGGGATTTCAACGCCGCCCTCTCAACATGGGATAGATCAACAGGTCAAAAGCTTAAAAGAGACACTTTGGAACTTAATAACACCCTTACAGAAATGGACCTTACAGATCTCTATCGAACTTTTCATCCACGCACCAAAGAATACACATTTTTCTCAGCACATGGAACTTTCTCCAAAATATATCACATATTGGGCCACAAAACGAATCTACACATATAAAGGAGTGGTGAAATTATAGCCTGTGCCCTATCAGACCACCATGGCCTAAAGCTGGACATCCACAACACAACAAACAACAGAAAATACACTAACTCCTGGAAACTTAACACTTTGATGCTGAATGAGAACTGGATTCAGGAAGAAATTAAAAAGGAAATTCAAGATTTCCTGAAAGAGAATGATAATAAAAATACAACTTAGCAAAATCTCTGGGACACAATGAAAGCTATCCTAAGAGGTAAGTTCAGAGCTCGTAATGCTTACATCAAAAAAAATGGAAATGTTAGAAATAAATAACTTAACAATGCAGCTTAAAGCTTTAGAGAATCTAGAGGAATCTGATCCCAAAAGCAGCAGAAGAGACGAAATTAGCAAAATAAGGGGAGTAAAATCCCACATCGAGATTAGGAAAACAATACAGAAAATCAACCAGTCAAAAAGCTGGTTCTTTGAAAAAAATCAATAAGATTGATACACCCCTAGCTAAATTAACCAAAAGCAAGAGAGAGAACACCCAAATTAACAAAATTAGAAATGAACATGGAGTTATCACTACTGATACCCAAGAAATCCAGAGAATTATAACATCATATTGAAAAACTTATACTCTGTGAAGTTTGACAACACAAAAGAGATGGATGAATTCCTAAGTAAACACAATTTACCTAAATTGAATCAGGAAGTTGTGAATTATTTAAATAGTCCTATAACATATGAGGAAATCGAGGAAGTTATCTCGATTCTTCCCACCAAAAATGTCCTGGACCAGATGGATTCAACACAGAGTTCTACCAGATATTTAAGGAGTTAATAACACCAATAATCCTTAAACTGTTCTATCAAATAGCAAAGGAACACTACCAAATTCGTTCTATGAACCTAATATTGTCTTAATCCCAAAACCTAATAAAGACACACTTAAAAGAGAAAACTATAGGCCAATCTCTCTGATGAACACAGATGCAAAGATTCTCAACAAAGTCTTAGCAAATCAGATCCAAAAACATATCAAAAAGATCATTCATAGGTATAAAGTAAGCTTTATCCCTGGCACACAAGGTTGGTTCAACATATGCAAATCAATTAATGTAATTCACCATATAAACCAGTCCAAAGATCAAGACCACATGATACTCTGGATAAAAGCTTTTGACAAGATCCAACAGCCTTTTTTGATCAAAACACTAGAGACAGTTGGAATGGAAGGAACCTTTATCAATATAATAAAAGCTGTATACGACAAGCCAAAAGCAAGGATTCTACTCAATGGGAAAAAATTTGAAGCATTCCCACTTCGATCAGGAACTAGACAAGGCTGTCCACTCTCACCAATTCTATTCAATATTGTACTTGAAGTCATAGCTGAAGCCATAAAACAAGAAAGGGACATAAAAGGGATTCAAATCGGCAAGGAAGAAGTCAGGGTATCCACATTTGCAGATGACATGATCTTATACCTGAGTGATCCCAAAAACTCCACCAGGAAGCTCGTGGAACTAATTGAGAAGATCAGCACAGTGGCAGGATACAAAATAAATGTACAAAAATCCTATATGCCTGAATGAAAGAAGTGAAAAAGCCCTGAGAGAAACAATCCCATTTACTATAGCCCCTAAAAAAATGAAATACCTTGGTATAAACCTAACCAAGGAAGTAAGAGACCTTTATAATGAAAACTTTAAAACCCTAAAGAAAGAAATTGCAGAAGACACCAGAAGGTGGAAAGACCTCCCATGTTCCTGGATTGGCAGAATCGACATCATAAAAATGACCATCCTATCAAAGGCAATATACAGATTCAATGCTATACCAATTAAAATCCCAAAGCAATTCTTTAAAGAGATTGGCCAAACAATCTCAAAATTCCTATGGAGGCACAAAAGACCCAGGATAGCAAAGACAATCCTGAGTAACAAAAATGTGGCTGGAGGTATCACCATACCAAACCTTAGTCTATACTACAAATCCAGAGTTGTAAAATCAGCCTAGGACTGGCTCCAATATAGACACACAGATCAATGGATAAGGGTTGAAGACCCAGATATATGCCCACAAAATTACAGCCATTTGATCTTTGACAAAGGGTCCCAAAATATCCAATGGAAAAAAACAGCATCTTGAACAAATGGTGTGGATCTCCACATGCGGTAGATTAAAACTGGACCCGTACTTGTCACCATGTACAAGACTTAATTCCAAATGGATCAAGGACCTCGATATAAGGCCAGAGACTATGAAAACCATAGTTGAAAGGGTAAGGAACTCCCTCAAGATGATTGGGCTAGGCCAACAGTTCCTGAATGGACATTCAATAGCACAGTCACTGCACCCAACTCTAAATAGATGGGATCTTGTGAAATTAAAGAGCTTCTCCTCAGATAAAGAGATTGTAACTGGAGCACAAAGGCAACCCACAGAATGGGAGAAAATCTTCACTAACCACATATCTGATAGACCTCTATTATCCAGAGTGCACAAAGAACTTAGAAAACTAAACACCAAGGAAACAAATGGCCCAACTAAAAAATGGGCCCTGGAACTTAAAAGAAACTTTACTAGGGATGAAATTAAAATGTCCAACAAATATCTTAAAAAATTCTCCACACCCTTAGCCATCAGGGAAATGCAAATCAAAACTTCCCTGAGATGATATCTCACCCCGGTCAGGATGGCAAAAATCCACAATACAAACAACACCAAATGGTGGAGAGGATGTGGAGAGAGGGGAACTCTCCGACATTGCTGGTTGGAATTCAGGCTCATATAACCACTCTGGTGAGCCATCTGGAGAGTCTTAAAGAAATTAAGCATTGAAATGCCATGTGACCCTGCTATTCCACTTTTGGGAATAACTCCCCATACAGCAAAAATTCACCTCTATAGCACAAACATGACCATGTTCCTAGCAGCACTGTTTACAATAGCAAAGTCATGGAATCAACCCAAATGTCCAACAGTTGACAAGTGGATAAGGAAAATGTGGTACATATATACAATGGTATACTACTCAGCCATGAAAAATGATGAACTAATGGAATTTGCTGGAAATGGATGGAATTAGAAAAAAATTATATTGAGTGAAGTATCCCAGACACAGAAAATTAAGTGCCATATGTACTCCCTAATAGGTGGCTCCTAGTACCAAACCCACTCAGAGACACTCAAGGATAAATCTCTGTAATACCTACAGTATTTGCAAAGATTATAAACAGGAGGTATTGGGAAGCAGGGCCCCACCAGAAACAAGGAGAAAGGGGAGCATGTTACACCAGAGAAAATAGGCCACCATCAAGGACTACAAGTAAGTAATGAGACATCTGGTTAAGTTCACAGACTTTCCTGCCTGATCATTTGCAACTGATGGGGTATGATCTCACCAGAAGTGGAGGGCATATAGTCTGGCAGATAGAAAGTAACCATTTTGCAAATGGGTGACTGAGCCCTCCCTCACCGTGGTTTCCTACTTTTATTACATCTACCTTTGAATATACTCTTATAACAAGACTCTAGTTTAACAGCTTCTTATCTCTGGCCAGGGGGTGACATCAAATACCCATCAGGATGGAGTGAAGGGCATTGCAGGATCAGCAAAACTGAAAAAAAATCAACAAATCAGAGACTCTATATCAACCACCTGGAACTAGGCCAGCCTAATCTCTCCCCATCCTGAAGCTCAGGGAAATTTGCAGAAGAGGGGGCAGTAAGATCATAATAGCACAAGGATGGGAGGAGCAATGATTCGCAAGATACTCCACACGAGTTAGGGCTGAAGCAATCATAATCGGACTTTGCATGCCCTGCACAATGTCCAACACACTATTGACCCCACAAAGTCTAGCATGGGCTAAAGGCACTAGGATCCTTGGAGGCAAGGGATCGACAGCAGCCGTAGTGTTCCTATGCTTAAGGGGAACACAGGAAAGTGTTCTGGGAAATGCCACTGGTTTCGTGCACCTCATCGTAGAGGAGGACCCAGGCGAGAGTTTGTCATGCCCATTAAAATATGTTGCAGGGATGGGAGGGGGAGGCACTGGGAGATCGGGAGGTAGGGGAAAGGGGAGGAGGGCACAGGGAAGTGGGGAGTGTAGGGAGGGAGGGACCCGGTATACCTGTTAAGTGTGTATGAGTGGAAATAAAAAAGAGAAAAAAAAGGATGACAAATAAAATTTGAAAAATTGAACTTAATCAAAATAAACAAGTGGTTGTATATCAAAGTAAAATAATAAAGTAAAAAGATTACTCACAGAATGTATGAAAATATTTACAATTTGTACATCGAAGAAGGATTTATTGCAGACACTAATGAACTCATGCAATTCAGCCCAATAGATAAGGTGTTTTCTGTGCAAACATGGAAACCTTAGTTCAGATCTTTAGAATTCATGTAAACCAAGACATATTCCCATGAATTTATAGTTTAAGTGTTATCATGGTAAGAATAGTAGGTAGAGACAGGAGAATCTCTGGAAGCTTGCAGGCCAGCTAACCTAGCTTCTGTAGCAGTGAAGAAGAGACCCTGTGTCAATCAAGGTAGAAGGTAAGGACATACACACACACACATACATATTAGGGGGAGGACAGAGAGAGAAAGAGAGAGAGAGAGAGAGAGAGAGAGAGAGATCTAAAACAGAAATGTAAGAATTCAAGATTTGGTGTAGAAATTATAAAAATGACTGATATGTACAGGATAAAATATTCAATATTACTAGCCAACAGAAAAAAAAATAGGAATTGCAACCGCTCCAAGATTGTACACCTACTCACTAGGATGGCAATAATAATAATAATAATAATAATAATAATAATAATAATAATAAAATAGAAAACTAGTGAACAGTAATAAAGAAAAAACTAGCATTTAGAAAACTGGAATCTTCCTCCATTACTAATGACAATATTAGGTTGTATATAAAAAATGTGATAGTTCTAAAAATCTACACAGACAAAGCATGTGGTATAGCAATTATACTCTTATATTCCCATTGTATTACACTGTTTAGCAGTTACTCTGCATGATTGCTGATAAAATCATGACAAATAATTTAAAGGAACAAATGGGCTTATTCTCTCTTACAATTTTTGGTTATAGTTCTTTATGCAGCATGGCAGGAAAATCTTACACAAACACCAAGGTCCAAGGAACTGGCCATACCTTATATACATAAGTGCTGAGAGAATAGTCCATAACTTTCCAGAATAGCATGTTTGCCCAAGTGCACAGAAAAATGTCAACTTTCTCAACCAGCTTTCTGTATTTTATTCACCTGTCCAGGGCCTTATCTATCCATCATGGGATGGACTTTCGTGATGAACCAGATAATCTCCTGCAGCTTTGCTCTGGGCTTAATGTGTCCAGAACTTGAACCCTCAATCATCAAGTTGACATCTATGTCTAACTATGACAATTTACCCCTTGTCAACTTGACACAAAAACATAGTACTTTTAACTGTAACTTTCAATCCTTGTTCCCATAGGTGTTAAATTTATCTCATAATATAAATACATTTAACTGTTTTAATTCTTAAATTCTAAAAGTTACTCACAGACAAATTATAAAATATTCTGTCATTAAAAGTTCATGGAACTGAAAGTCTTTTTTTTTTCCCTTCTTTTTTTTTAATTAAAAATTTAATTATACATTTAAAAATTTTTTTACCAGTTCCCTCCCTCACCCCTCCTCCCCCCGAACCTCCTCCTCCCCCTCCTCTCCCTCCCCACCCCCCAGTGCCTCCTCCCAAATTCCCAGAGAGTCCTTTATTGTGTACGCCTAACTCTCCACTGGGTCCTCCTCTCCGATGACATATAAGGACCCAGTGGCATTTCCATAAGCCCTTTTTCTTGTTCCCCTTAAGCATAGGATCACTACTATGGCTGTCAATCCCTTGCCTCCAGGGGTCTCGGTGCTCTTAACAGATGCTAGACTTTATGAGGGCAACAGTGCACTGGACATTGCGCAGGGCATGCAAAGTCCCATTATGATTGCTTTGGCCCCAACTATTGTTGAGAATCTTGCAAATCGTTGCTCCTCCCATCCTTTTGCTCTTACAATCTTACCGCCCCCTCTTCCGCAAATGTCCCTGAGCTCCAGGATGGGGAGAGATTAGGCTGTCCTAGTTCTATGTGATTGATATAGAGTCTCCGAAGTTCTGGATTTTGGTTTGTTGATTTTCTTTTGCAGTTTTGCTGCTCCTGCAATGCCCTTCACTCCATTCTGCTGGGCACTGTATGTCACCCCCTGGCCAGAGATAAAAAGCTGTTAAACGGGAGTCTTGTTATATCAGCACATTCAAGGGTAGATATAATAAGAGTAGGAAACCTCAGTGAGGGAGGGGTCCATCACCCATTTGCAAAATGATTACTTTTTATCTGCTAGACTATATGCCCTCCCCTTCTGGTGAGATCAGGAAAGAACGTCTGTGAACTTAACCAGGTTTCTCATTACTTACTTGCAGACCTTGATGGAGGCCTATTTTCTCTGCTGTAACATGGTCCCCTGTCTCCTTGTTTCTGGTTTGGCCCTCCTACCCCATCTCTCTTGTTCATAATCCTTGCAATTACTGTGTTACATAGGTTTACTTTTGAGTGTCTCAATGTGGGCTGGGTGAGTTTGGTACTAGGAGCCACCTATTAAGGAGTACATACGGCGCTTAATTTTCTGGGTTTGGGATACTTCACTTAATATAATTGTTTCTAATGACATCCATTTCCCGGCAAATTCCAGTAATTCATCATTTTTGATGGCTGAGTAGTACTCCATTGTATAGATGTACCACAGTTTCCTTATCCAATCGTCAGCTGTTGGACATTTAGGTTGATTCCATAACTTTGCTATTGTAAACAGTGCTGCTATGAACATGGTCGAGCTTGTGCTATCGAGGCGAACCTCCGCTGCATGGGGGGTTATTCCCAAAAGTGGGATAGCAGGGTCATATGGCATTTCAATCTTTAATTTCTTTAAGAATCTCCAGACGGCTCGCCAGAGTGGCTGTATGAGCCTGCATTCCCACCAACAATGTAGGAGAGTTCCCCTCTCTCCACATCCTCTCCAGCATTTGTTGTTGTTTGTATTGTGGATTTTTGCCATCCTGACCGGGGTGAGATGATATCTCAGGGAAGTTTTGATTTGCATTTCCCTGATGGCGAAGGAAGTGGAGCATTTTTTAAGATATTTGTTAGACATTTTAATTTCATCCCTGGTAAAGTTTCTTTTAAGTTCCAGGGCCCATTTTTTAATTGGGCCAGTGTTTTCCTTGGAGTTTAGTTTTCTAAGTTCTTCGTGCACTCTGGACAGTAGAGCTCTGTCAGATATGTGGTTAGTGAAGATTTTCTCCCATTCTGTGGGTTGCCTTTGAGCTTGTGTTACAATCTCTTTATCTGAACAGAAGCTCTTTAAATTCACAAGATCCCAACTGTTGAGAGTTGGTAGTAGTGACTGTGCCATTAGATGTCTGTTTAGGAAGTGTTGGCCTAGGCCAATCAGCTCGAGGGAGTTCCCTATCCTTTCAACTA
Organism: Typhlomys cinereus; assembly: GCA_023101885.1. NCBI lineage: Eukaryota > Metazoa > Chordata > Mammalia > Rodentia > Platacanthomyidae > Typhlomys > Typhlomys cinereus. The sequence continues at coordinate 3,489,625 of JALPQD010000158.1, read as the reverse complement.
TGGTTTTTATAGTCTCTGGCCTTAAATCAAGGTCCTTGATCCATTTGGAATTAAGTCTTGTACATGGTGACAAGTATGGGTCCAGCTTTAATCTTCTCTATGTGGAGATTCAGTTTTGCCAGCACCATTTGTTGAAGATGCTGTTCTTTTTCCATTGGATTCTTTGGGCCCCTTTGTCAAAGATCAAATGGCTTATATCTGGGTCTTCAATCCTTATCCATTGATCTTTGTGTCTATTTTGGAGCCAGTACCAGGCCGTTTTTATAACTATGGATTTGTAGTACAGACTAAGGTTTGGTATGATAATACCTCCAGCAGTGTTTTTGTTACTCAGGATTGTCTTTGCTATCCTGGGTCTTTTGTGCCTCCATATGAATTTTGAGATTGTTTGGTCAACTTCTTTAAAGAATTGCTTTGGGATTTTAATTGGTATAGCACTGAATTTGTATATGGCCTTTGGTAGGATGGTCATTTTTACGATGTTGATTCTACCAATCCAGGAACATGGGAGGTCTTTCCACCTTCTGGTGTCTTCTGCTATTTCTTTCTTTAGGGTTTTAAAGTTTTCATTGTAAAGGTCTTTTACCTCCTTGGTTAGGTTTATACAAAGGTATTTCATTTTTTTAGGGGCTATAGTAAATGGGATTGTTTCTCTCAAAGCTTTTTCATTTCTTTCATTCTGGGCATATAGGAAGGCCTCTGATTTTTGCACATTTATTTTGTATCCTGCCACCCTGCTGAACTTCTCAATTAGTTCCAGGAGCTTCCTGGTGGAGTTTTTGGGATCACGCAGGTATAAGATCATGTCATCTGCAAATAGGGATAGCTTGACTTCTTCCTTGCCGATTTGAATCCCTTTTATGTCCCTTTCTTGTCTTATGGCTTCAGCTAAGAATTCAAGTACAATATTGAATAGAAGTGATGAGAGTGGACAGCCTTGTCTAGTTCCTGATCGAAGTGGGAATGCTTCCAATTGTTCCCCATTGAGCATAATCCTTGCTGTGGGCTTGTTGTATACAGCTTTTATTATATTAATAAAGGTTCCTTTCATTCCTACAGTCTCTAGTGTTTTGATCATAAAAGGCTGTTGGATTTTGTCAAAGGCTTTTTCTGCATCTATCGAGAGTATCATGTGGTCTTGGACTTTGGACCGGTTTACATGATGAATTACATTTATTGACTTGCGTATGTTGAACCAACCTTGTGTGCCGGGGATGAAGCCTACTTGGTCCCCGTGAATGATCTTTTTGATATGTTTTTGAATCCGATTTGCTAAGACTTTGTTGAGAATCTTTGCATCTGTGTTCATCAGAGAGATCGGCCTATAGTTTTCTTTTTTAAGTGAATCTTTATTAGGTTTTGGGATTAAGACGATATTAGCTTCATAGAAGGAATTTGGTAGTGTTCCTTCCTTTGCTATTTGATGGAACAGTTTAAGGAGTATTGGTGTTATTAACTGCTTAAATGTCTGGTAGAATTCTGTGCTGAATCCATCTGGTCCAGGACATTTTTTGGTGGGAATATTCAAGATTACTTCTTCAATTTCCTTGTATGTTATAGGACTATTTAAATAATTCACAACTTCCTGATTCAATTTAGGTAGGTTGTGTTTACTTAGAAATTCATCCATCTCTTTTGTGTTGTCAAATTTCACAGAGTATAAGTTTTTGAAATATGATGTTATAATTCTCTGGATTTCTTGGGTATCTGTAGTGATCACTCCATGTTCATTTCTAATTTTGTTAATTTGGGTTTTCTCTCTTGCTTTTGGTTAATTTAGCTAGGGGTGTATCAATCTTATTGATTTTTTCAAAGAACCAGCTTTTTGACTGGTTGATTTTTTCTATTGTTTTCTTAATCTCAATTTCGGATATTTCTCCCCTTATTTTGCTAATCTCCTCTCTTCTACTACTTTTGGGATCAGATTGCTCAAGTTTCTCCAAAGCCTTAAGCTGCATCGTTAAATTATTTATTTCTGATGTTTCCAATTTTCTGATGTAGGCATTAAGAGCTATGAACTTACCTCTTAGAACAGCTTTCATTGTGTCCCAGAGATTTTCGTAAGTTGTATTTTCTTTTTTGTTCACTTTCAGGAAATCTTGAATTTCCTGTTTAATTTCTTCCTGAATCCAGTTCTCATTCAGCATCATATTGTTAAGTTTCCAGGAGTTAGTGTATTTTCTCTTGTTTGTTGTGTTGTTGTGGATGTCCAGCTTTAGGCCGTGGTGGTCTGATAGGGCACAGGCTAGAATTTCGACTTTTTTGTATTCGTGTAGATTCATTTTGTGGCCCAATATGTGATCTATTTTGGAGAAAGTTCCGTGTGCTGCTGAGAAAAATGTGTATTCTTTGGTACGTGGGTGAAAAGTTCGATAGAGATCTGTAAGGTCCATTTCTTTAAGGGTTTGATTAAGGTCCAAAGTGTCTCTGTTAAGCTTTTGACCTGTTGATCTATCCCATGTTGAGAGGGCGGTGTTGAAATCCCCGAGATTTATCATTTGGGGGTTGATTTCTTGCTTTAGACGCTGTAGGGTTTTCTTAATGAATGTGGAGGGGCCCATATTGGGTGCATATATGTTCAGTATTGTGAAGTCTTCCTCTTGAATTTGAAAGTCTTTTTTAAAAATGTCCCAAATATTTTTAATTGTAAAATGTCTCACATCAAAATAAATACTTAAACACAGATAAAATATCAAAACCGAAGCATCATGACACAATAAGAACATATCAAATTTTAACCAAGGTTAGCAAATCAAATACTGCATCCTGTACCTCAATATCCATCTTCTGTTGCTCATTACAAAGTCATGGTCGCCCAAAGTTTCTAGGCAATCCCAGTCCTCTTTGCAGCTCAAAGTTTTATAAGCAGAGTTTCTCTAGACTAAGTTGAATTTCTCTCAGTTGTCCTTAGAATACAACCCATGGTTGTGGCATCTCCAACAATGCTCTGGGTTTACCTCTGAAGCTAAAACCTTCTCCTTCCCTTGCAAGAACTTCAAGCTTCTGCCACTCTCCAGAAACTCCTTAAGTCAAAACCAGTACCTTCTGGGTAATACTGACAAGCTCCCCAGCAAGGCTGAAATAGTTTGGTACACTCGAAACACAGATGTAACAACTTTTGCTTGCTAAGTCTGGAAAAGCCCTTTTCTAAGCAGCAAAAACTTCTGAAGAGCAAGAAAATACTTCAACTTAGGCTTGTGTCCCTTACGGAAATCAGTGTTTTCAAAGCACCAAATTTCCATGTGATAGTATTCATGTCTTCCACCAATCTAGTGCAAAGTACTCTGCTTTTCTCCAATGATGTTAATGTCTCCAATAGTTTGAGCTGCTCTGCTGTCTGTCCTTTTCTTATCCTAAATTTAAAGGCTGTTGACACAACTATCCTCTACCAAGCAAACCAGTCTGCCATTTTTAAATTCAATTTTGCCAATGTCCATTTTCCCTTTATCACAAAGTGGACCCAGACAATCCAAAACTCTCTCAGCATTTCCATTATTCAAATAGCCCATTAAACTCTGCAAAACTATTTGTAATCTACAGCCTCAAGAGCTCAAGTTTCCCCAACATTCCCCAAACATTCAGAATCCATAAAAGTGATGTAGCCATATTTATCAGCAAAAACCCACTTCTCTGGTATCAAATTCTGTTGCAGGTCATCTGCATTGTGGCTGATAAAATCATGACGAAACTGCTTAAAGGAACAAAGTGTTTATTTTCTTTTATTCCTGGTTACAATTGTTTCTCCAGCTTGTCAGGAGAGCTCACACCAATCCCAGGAACAAGAACTGTCCACAGCATCTGCACATAATGGCTGAGGGATAGTCCTTAACTTGCCAAACCAGCATGTCTGGCCAAATATACAGAAGGATGCCAACTTTCTTTTAATTTTTTTTTATTTATTCAATTGTGTGTGTGTGCGTGTGCATGTATGTATGCATGTGTGTGTGTGTGTGTGTGTGTGTGTGTGTGTGTGTGTGTGTGTGTAGAACCATGGGTGAATTCGGGAACCACCATGGACACCTCCACCTCCTCCTTCTTGTTTACTCTGTCTGGGGATTCACAGGCTCTGTCCTACCAGGACCAGAAACGCAGGATGCCCCCGTTTCCGCCCGGCGTCTATATGTGGGGTCTAGGATCCGAACTCAGGACCTTCTGCTTGCAAGGCAGAGCCTTAACCTCTGAGCCACCTCTCCAGACCCCATCAACTTTCTAAACCTGCTCTCTGTATTTTATTCACCTGTTCAGGGCTTGGTGCCACACATCATGTGCTGGGCTTTCCCCATGAACTAAACAATCTCCTGCAGGTTTGTTGGGCTTAAATCAACTACTAATTCTCTACAAACTTGCCCAGAACATGAATCTTCAACCATCAAGTTGCCACCTGTATATAACTATTACAGTCTGGTTAGGATGCATAATAAAATACTACCTATGGAGTGACTTAAACACCAGAAATACATTATGCATAGTTGTGAAAGGGAATTGTGATAACTAGATACCAAGAATAGTTTCTCCTGAAGCTTCTCTTCTGGACTTAAAGGTGGCTGCATTCTCCGTTTTCTTTCATGAACTTTTCTTTGTACATCTACCTCAGTGTCTCCCTCTTCACACTTAGATACTGGTCCAGTTAGTAAAAGATCATCTCCTATGACCTTATTGAATCATTAAAGAACTGATCTCAACATACAAAAATAATCTGAAGTTGTACTAACGTTTGGGGCTTTAAACTTTGAAATTGATGGGACACAATTCAGTTTATAGCAGATATTTACATATATATAATATACATGAAATTTCATCTAAATATTGGATATACATGTATTCAAATAAATATATATGTATCTCTCAGAGAATTTAAAGTATAGGTTCATATAAAACTTATACAAGAATGGTTATAACAACAGTAGTCACAACATTCAAACACCGACCCAAATATTTAGCAACAAATATATATATGAACCAAATGGGATATATTCAAATTGAGATATTATTTGTGAATAAGAAATTAAGTACTTGAATGTATTCCAACATATATAAATGTTGAAAATATTATGCTAAATGAAAGAATCCAGACTTAAAAGGTTGCATCTAGTATATTGATTACATTAAGTATCCAGACAGGCAAACTCATTAACAAATAAAGCAGATCAGTGGCTGGGTTACTTTCCCTGTCCAATTACTGATTGAATACAAGTCCAAAACAACTTAGAGAAGCAAGGAATTTATTCTTGGATAATATTACCAAATTCTGCAGCAAAGCTAAAATGTAGTTTAGACCACTTAACTACAGTTGTATCAACTTCCATGTCCTGAACATGGAAAAGACCTTTTCTAGGTAGTTACTTTATAAAAGAAGTAAACTGTTTCATCTTAGGTTTTCTTCAACTAAATGAGTAGGTATTTTCACAAAATGAAATTGTCACAGGCTGGCACTCTACCTTCATACAGTCTCTCAGGGCCAGTGCAGAGAATTAGATTGTTTTCCAGTGATATTAATTTCTCTAATAGGTATAACTACTCCACTATCTCTTCTTTCCTTATACAAATGTCAAACCTTTCCAGACAGGTCTCCTATATTAAATGAACCAGTCCATTAATTTTAAGTTCATCTTTACTTAAGACCTTGTTCCTTTTCAATATTTCACAATCTGGGCCTAAACAACTAACTTCTTTATCAGTATTACTATTTTCAAAATGCCTGTCTAAATTCTGGTCAAAAACTTTTCAAGATCACATTCCTCCAATAAAATAATCAAAAGGCATAAAAACTACATATGGTCAACAACATCCTTCCTGTAGAACAAATCCATTCGTTTCATCTTGCCTTTGCTAAGTGAAAACAGGATACAAAACTTAGGAAGACAAGGGGTTTATTCTTGGCTTACAGTTCCTTGTTACAGATCAACAGCATGGCAGAATAGATCATCACAGAACCATGAGCTGAGAAAACTAGCCACACCACATCCATAGGAAGAGTTGAAAGAAAAACATACTTTCCATCTTTCCAGTTTACTAAAATACTGAATCAGTTTTATCTTATCTGCCTGTGCAAGAAATAGTCCCACTCACCATGGCTCAGTTCTTTCCATATCAGTTAAGTAATTTCTCATAGGTTTGCTCAGGGCTTGACTTCAACTTTTTAATAATTTTTATGGATGTGCCCAACGGTTTAGTCTTCAATTGTAACTAACGTTAGTCATCATAAGACTGCGGAATTTGGAAGCAGAGGTTTTGTAATAATAAAAATGTTTTAAATTTATTTACTAGTGATAGTGGCTGCATGATACTGTGAATATGCTAAAAATCACTAGATTGCTTTAAAATAATAAAAAATGTAATCTCTTTTTTAGTGCTTTAGACTCAACTTAGTGCATTGTGTATAAAAATTGTGAATTTTATATGAGTTTTATCTCAAAAATTTTTCAAAAACCTTAAAATTAACATAGCTTTTCACACTTGGGGAAATACTTCAAATATTCAAGTAAAAATATTAATTGCATTTTCTTGCTTCTTCGTCAACTTGGAAAGAAACATACATAGCCTCCTGAGTTCAATCCCACTCTGTCAACCTGTTCACTCACACACTTTTAGAATGTTTTAAAACTGATGGATGTAATGTCACATACCTTGTATACCATATGTTATAGGCAATTTATGGTTGATAAATATGATCACATTTTATTTTAAATAATTACATATTATTTCTTTGCTTATATTACTAGTGGAAGTTTCATACAGAGATGCATAATTAATAGTGTTTATAGGAAGGGACATAAATTTATCATGAGGATTTGGCTCATATAGTTATGGAACCTGTTAAGTCCAATGATCTGTAAACCCATGATTGTACACTTCTAGTCCTGGATTGATAGTCAAAGAACCAAGAGAGGGAATGCTATAGTTCCATTCTAAATGATGGTATGGTTGATGTTCATAAGGGGATGATGTGTCTGTTCATGTCTAAAATCACTGACATTCAGAATCTTAAGTGATGTTTCACCATTCTGAAGTGTGAAACTGTATTTAAATTTAATTTTTAATGTCTACTGCTATAGTGCATTTATGGTGTCTTTTGTTGTATTTTGCAATTTTATAATGATTTCAAGTATTCTTTTTATTTCTATAAACTCTACATTTTTGCATTCTTTAGTATGATTCTTATTGTTTGTGATAAAATATCTCTACCATATCTCCAAAAGAGAGTCACAAATGGAGTTATTAAAAGTACTCCCTATGGTCACAAGATATGCTACAGAGTCCTGAGCCCTCACTAGTGCAGAAGACTTAGAAGGAACTTCAGGGCCCATATAAGCTGAAGTTCTGGAAGGTGGGAGGGAGAAGGCAGGAAATGCCAAGAGGCAAGGAAGGGAAGAAAGGGGGGAGGGAGAGAGGGAGAAGTGAAAAGAGAGTGGGATGCAATGAATTTGTACTGACGATCACATAACTCAAGAGGTAGGTCCATAGCAATAGTATTTTATTCTGTATTATGGTTGTAACAAGTCCATCAAGAAATTATTCATTTCCACCCTTTTTGCACCCTAAACCCGCTCCGCCGGTCGGGACGCGCGCGCGCGCGCGCGCGGTCCAGCCGGGCGTCCACGCCGCGCCCTAGCTGGTGAGTACCCCCGCCCCCGCCACACGCACCGCCCACCAGGACCCCCAGGTCAGCCAACAGGGACCCGGCTCCGCCTCCCACCATCCAGCCGGAGCCGCGCGCGGGACCCAGGGACCAGGAGGACCTCCCCCTGCGCCCGGGCCCCGCCCCAGCTGCCCTCGGGTTAAATAGCTCCACACCGTCGCCCCCATCCCCCCTTTTGCACCCTAAACCCGCTCCGCCGGTCGGGACGCACGCGCGGTCCAGCCGGGCCTCACCCCATGACCTAGGTAAGTCTCCGCCCGCCCCGCCCACCAGGACCACAGGCCAAATAATTCAGTTTAGTGAAATTGAGAGATCTTAAGAGTTAAAATGACAATGCCAAAGTCAAAGTGCAAATCCATGAGAAGCAACAATCAGGTAAACAAATTTCCCACAGAAGAAATTAATCCCATAATGTTAGACTCCAACAAGAACAAACCCATGGAAAAAGGCCAAGAAAGCCCCACCCAGGATAAAGACTTTCAAAATATGATCATTACCATGTTCAATACTATGAAAGAGGAAATCAGGGAGGAATTAAATAATCGAATCAATCGCTTTGAAGAGGAACACAACAGACATCTGGAGGAGTTGAGAAAAACAGTGCAAGAAACAAAAAGTGGCATAGAGCAGTTAAAACAAACTCAAGCAGAGTTTAAAACTGAGCTAAAAGACAAGTTATCTTCAACCCAGAACGCCACAGAGAGTCTTACCAACAGAACTAACGAAGCAGAAAACAGAATTTCAGACCTTGAAGATAAAGTGAGAGTACTAACCAGCTCAATGGAAGAGGTTGTTAAAGCCAAAAAGATACTTGAGAGAAATATCCAAGAGATATGGGACACCCTGAAGAAGCCTAACATGCGTATTCATGGAATACCAGAGCAAGAATCTCAAAATACCACCCCTGAGGCAATTTTTCAAACGATCATCAAGGAAAACTTTCCTCATCTAAAAAAAGAGAGGCCCATCCATATACAAGAGGCATTCCGCACCCCAAACAGATACGACCAAAATAGAAACATGCCGCGGCAAATAATAGTTAAAACACTCCACATTCAAGATAAAGAACTGGTGCTGAGAGCTTCAAGGGAGAAAAAACAAGTCACTTTTAAAGGTAAACCTATTAAAATAACAAATGACTTCTCAGTCGAAACAGTAAAAGCAAGAAGAGCTTGGAGAGACATACTTCAAGTATTGAATGAGCAAAAATGTCAACCCAGGCTGATTTACCCTGAAAAACTATCAGTCATGATCGAGGGAGAAAGAAAAATTTTCCAGCACAAAGACAACTTTAAGGGATACATGGCCACCAAACCAGGCCTTCAAAAACTGCTAGAAATGATACTCAAGCGTGAAGAAAAAAACAGGCATATCCAGGAGAACAGAAGGCAAGTATAACATCATTAAAAAAGAAGCAATATACTTATAAAAGCTACTAAACATAATAAATGTCTGGAATTAACAATAGTTTCTCCATTATAACACTAAATGTTAATGGAATTAATTCACCGATCAAGAGACACAGATTACAAACATGGATTAAAAATCACAATCCATCAATCTGCTGCCTGCAGGAAACCCATCTCACCACAAAAGATAGGCACGCTCTAAAAATAAAAGGCTGGTCAACAATTCTACAAGCTAATGGAAGCAGAAAACAGGCAGGGGTAGCCATTATGCTATCAGACAAAGTGGATTTCAAACCAAAGAAAATTATAAGAGACACGGATGGATACTACATTTTAGTCACAGGCACAATTCACCAGGAAGACCTCACAATCCTGAACATATATGCACCCAATACGGGCCCCTCCACATTCATTAAGAAAACCCTACAGCGTCTAAAGCAAAAAATCAACCCCCAAACGATAATTCTTGGGGACTTCAACACCGCCCTCTCTACATGGGATAGATCAACAGGTCAAAAGCTTAACAGAGACACTTTGGAACTTAATCAAACCCTGAAAGAAATGGACCTTACAGATCTCTATCGAACTTTTCACCCACACACCAAAGAATACACATTTTTCTCAGCAGCACACGGAACTTTCTCCAAAATAGATCACATATTGGGCCACAAAATGAATCTACACATATACAAGAAAGTTGAAATTCTAACCTGTGCCCTATCAGACCATCATGGCCTAAAGCTGGACATCCACAACACATCAAACAAGAGAAAATACACTAACTCCTGGAAACTTAACAATATGATGCTGAATGAGACATGGATTCAGGAAGAAATTAAAAAGGAAATTCAAGATTTCCTGAAAGTGAATGATAACGAAAATACAACTTACCAAAATCTCTGGGACACAATGAAATCTGTTCTAAGAGGTAAGTTCATAGCTCTTAATGCCTACGTCAAAAAAATGGAAACGTCAGAAATAAACAACTTAACAATGCAGCTTAAAGCTTTAGAGAAGCTAGAGCAATCTGATCCCAAAAGTAGTAGAAGAGAGGAGATTAGCAAAATAAGGGGAGAAATATCTGAAATCGAGATTAAGAAAACGATAGAAAAAATCAACCAGTCAAAAAGCTGGTTCTTTGAAAAAATCAATAAGATTGATATACCCCTAGTGAAACTAACCAAAAGCAAGAGAGAGAAAACCCAAATTAACAAAATTAGAAATGAACATGGAGTTATCACTACTGATACCCAAGAAATCCAGAGAATTATAACATCATATTTCAAAAACTTATACTCTGTGAAGTTTGCCAACACAAAAGAGATGGATGAATTTCTAAGTAAACACAACTTACCTAAATTGAATCAGGAAGTTGTGAATTATTTAAATAGTCCTATAACATATAAGGAAATTGAGGAAGTAATCTCGAATCTTCCCACAAAAAAATGTCCTGGACCAGATGGATTCAGCACAGAGTTCTACCAGACATTTAAGGAGTTAATAACACCAATACTCCTTAAACTGTTCCATCAAATAGCAAAGGAAGGAACACTACCAAATTCCTTCTATGAAGCTAATATCGTTTTAATCCCAAAACCTAATAAAGATTCGCTTAAAAAAGAAAACTATAGGCCGATCTCCCTGATGAACACAGACGCAACGATTCTCAACAAAGTCTTAGCAAATCGGATTCAAAAACATATTAAAAAGATCATTCATGGGGACCAAGTAGGCTTCATCCCCCGCACACAAGGTTGGTTCAACATACGCAAATCAATAAATGTAATTCATCATGTAAACCAGTCCAAAGTCCAAGACCACATGATACTCTCGATAGATGCAGAAAAAGCTTTTGACAAGATCCAACAGCCTTTTATGATCAAAACGCTAGAGACAGTAGGAATGGAAGGAACCTTTATCAATATAATAAAAGCTATATACAACAAGCCCACAGCAAGGATTATGCTCAATGGGGAACAATTGGAAGCATTCCCACTTCGATCAGGAACTAGACAAGGCTGTCCACTCTCACCACTTCTATTCAATATTGTACTTGAAGTCTTACCTGAAGCCATAAGACAAGAAAGGGACAAAAGAGGGATTCAAATCGGCAAGGAAGAAGTCAAGCTATCCCTATTTGCAGGTGACATGATCTTATACCTGAGTGATCCCAAAAACTCCACCAGGAAACTCCTGGAACTAATTGAGAAGTTCAGCAGGGTGGCAGGATACAAAATAAATGTGCAAAAATCAGAGGCCTTCCTATATGCCCAGAATGAAAGAAGTGAAAAAGCCTTGAGAGAAACAATACCATTTATTATAGCCCCTAAAAAAATCAAATACCTTGGTATAAACCTAACTAAGGAGGTAAAAGACCTTTACAATGAAAACTTTAAAACCCTAAAGAAAGAAATAGCCGAAGACACCAGAAGGTGGAAAGACCTCCCTTGTTCCTGGATTGGCAGAATCAACATCGTGAAAATGACCATCCTACCAAAGGCAATATACAGATTCAATGCTATACCAATCAAAATCCCAAAGCAATTCTTCAAAGAAGTTGACCAAACAATCTCAAAGTTCATATGGAGGCACAAAAGACCCAGGATAGCAAAAACAATCCTGAGTAACAAAAACACAGCTGGAGGTATAACCATACCAAACCTTAGTCTATACTACAAATCCATAGTTGTAAAGACAGCCTGGTATTGGCTCCAAAATAGACACACAGATCAATGGATAAGGATTGAAGACCCAGATATAAGCCCACAAAGTTACAGCCATTTGGTCTTTGACAAAGGGGCCCAAAGAATCCAATGGAAAAAGAACAGCATCTTCAACAAATGGTGGTGGCAAAACTGGATCTCCACATGCAGAAGATTAAAGCTGGACCCGTACTTGTCACTATGTACAAGACTTAATTCCAAATGGATCAAGGACCTTGATATCAGGCCAGAGACTATAAAAACCATAGTTGAAAGGATAGGGAACTCCCTTGAGCTGATTGGGCTAGGCCAATATTTCCTAAACAGACATCCAATGGCACAGTCACTGCTACCAACTCTCAACAGTTGGGATCTTGTGAAATTAAAGAGCTTCTGTTCAGATAAAGAGATTGCAACACGAGCTCAAAGGCAACCCACAGAATGGGAGAAAATCTTCACTAACCACATATCTCATAGAGCTCTATTGTCCAGAGTGCACAAAGAACTTAGAAAACTAAACACCAAGGAAACCAATGGCCCAATTAAAAAATGGGCCCTGGAACTTAAAAGAAATTTTACCAGGGATGAAATTAAAATGTCTAACAAATATCTTAAAAAATGCTCCACTTCTTTAGCCATCAGGGAATGCAAATCAAAACTTCCCTGAGATATCATCTCACCCCGGTCAGGATGGCAAAAATCCACAATACTAACAACGACAAATGCTGGATAGGATGTGGAGAGAGGGGAACTCTCCTACATTGCTGGTGGGAATGCAGGCTCATACAGCCACTCTGGCGAGCCGTCTGGAGATTCTTAAAGAAATTAAAGATTGAAATGCCATATGACCCTGCTATTCCACTTTTGGGAATAACCCCCCATACAGCAGAGGTTCGCCTGGATAGCACAAGCACGACCATGTTCATAGCAGCACTGTTTACAATAGCAAAGACATGGAATCAGCCCAAATGTCCAACAGTTGACGAGTGGATAAGGAAACTGTGGTACATCTATACAATGGAGTACTACTCAGCCCTCAAAAATGATGAATTACTGGAATTTGCCGGGAAATGGATGTCATTAGAAACAATTGTATTAAGTGAAGTATCCCAGACCCAGAAAATTAAGCGCCGTATGTACTCCCTAATAGGTGGCTCCTAGTACCAAACCCACCCAGCCCACCTAGAGACAGGAATTCCAAGGATTATGAACAGGAGGGATGGGGTAGGAGGGCCACACCAGAAACAAGGAGAGAAGGGACCATGTTACAGCAGGGAAAATAGGCCTCCACCAAGGACCCAAATAAGTAATGAGACATCTGATTCAGTTCACAGACTTTTGTTCCTGATCATTTACTACTGAGGGGGAGTGATCTCACCAGAAGAGGAGGGCATATAGTCTGGCAGATAAAAAGTAACAATTTTGCAAATGGGTGATAGACCCCTCCCTCACTGTGGTTTCCCACTTTTATTACATCTACCTTTGAATGTGCTTTTATCACAAGACTCTAACAACTTTTTGTCTCTGGCCAGGGGGTAACATACAATGCCCACCAGGATGGAGTGAAGGGCATTGCAGGAGCAGCAAAACTGCAAAAGAAAATCAACAAACCACAATCCATAACTTCAGAGACTCTATATCAACCACCTAGAACTAGGCCAGCTTATTCTCTCCCCATCTTGAAGCTCAGGGAAATTTGCGGAAGAGGGGGCGGTAAGAGTGTAAGAGCATAAGGATGGGAGGAGCAATGATATGTAAGATACTCTATACTAGTTAGGGCTGAAGCAATCATAATTGGACTTTGCATGCCCTGCGCATTGTCCAACACACTGTTGACCTCACAAAGTCTAGCATCTGCTAAAGGCACCAAGATCCTTGGAGGCAAAGAATTGGCAGCCACAGCAGTGTTCCTATACCTAAGGGGAACACGGGAAAGGGTTCGGCAAAGGCCACTGGGTCCTTGTACGTCATCGGAGAGGAGGGCCCAGAGGAAAATCATTCATGCACAAGGAAGGACTCTCTGGGAATTTGGGTGGGAGGCACTGGGGGATGGGGAGGGAGAGGGGTAGGGAGGGGGAACAGGGGGTACGGGGGGAGGAGGAGGGAGGGAGGGAACTGGTGTACCTAATAAGTTTGTATGAGCTGAAATAAAAAAAAAAAAGAAATTATTCATTTGGGAGCTGGAGAGGTGGCTCAGTGGCTAAGCCTCTGCCTTACAGGCGGAAGGTCCTGAGTTAGGATCCTAGACCCCACGTATAGACTCCGGCAGAAGCCGGGGTGGCCTGCGTTTCTGGTCCTAGTAGGGCAGAGCCTGTGAATCCCGGGGCAGAGTAAAAATCGAGGACGAGGTGGAGGCGGTTCATGGTGGTTTCTGAATTCGCCTGTGGTTCTACACACACACACATACACACACACACACACACAATTGAATAAATAATAAAAAGAAGTTATTCATCTCTGTGAACAGTCAAAATATTCATATGTTGATTAAATCAAGGAATAAGATAACAATTGATGCCAAAAATCATGGATATCAAGACTAATTAGGATCCAGTTCCTGCTTACCTTTGGGATTTCCTGCATATGAGTCCTCAGTAATTCTATCAAAGAAGTGTCTCAGAATAGTCAGGAGAATGAATTATGCCATAAGAAGATAAGTTTTAATGTTAGAATGGTGAGATAACTATTTGGGATATTTCTTGACTGATTTGGTTTTTCAACAGTTACACATTCTAGCAACATTGCTGCAACCAACTGAATTGAAATCTTACTTCCAAACCATCCTGAACCAACTTCAGTATATTTTCTTCCTAGTTTTCACAAACATGGTAAAGCCTTTCATAAGAGTTGCTATAAGTTTTAGGGACATCATATGGCTAAATTTTAACTTCTTATGTCAATTTAAAAGATGATATTCACCTAAATAGGCGTGCATAAAACATCAATAAACAAGCTTTTTATTATTTCACATGTACAACACTGAGGAAGGAGTTACAGAATCTAAGAAGAGATTAGATAGGATTTCACAGAATGGAATCATCTTGATGAGTCCCCATAAATAATATCATAAATTAATAAATATGTGTGAGTCTAGCAAACTAATTTGTCAGTCTATTCTATTCTGCTCAAGGTCTCAAAGACAGACTATGACTAAGCAAGGTTATAACAGAAAAGTGCATAAATAAATTTATTGGTATATAGTTTTCCATAAGGTAAAGTAACTAAATAATTTATTGTCCAAGTTGACAACTTTAAGATTGAAAAGCGTGGATACATTAAATTATCCAGGACAAGAGAAACAAACCATGACTCTGAAGGAAAAGACAGGACATGTAATCATTTTACCCATAACTCAAGTTTGGATCTCTATGGTTGAATGAATCTCCTTACACTGCATCAAGGACTCATGGAAACATAAATAAAAATTCATAATTTTCATGGTCTGCATGAGATAAGCACCAATGGAGATGGATAGTTCTTGGCCATGGATAAATCTGTCCTATTTAGGCCAGAATACACAGTGCATTAGAATCTATTGGCTGATAATGACATAAACATGTCTCTCAGGTTTGGTGTATCACTTTTTTCATAGTTTGTCTGCATGTTGCTGATAAATTCATGACAAAAAGGCTTATAGTACAAGATTTTACTCTGGTTTACAATTGTCTCCTTACATTTTTTAGTCTAGCTTGGAAAGAAATGTTCATACTAACACTAGGAGCCAAGGGAACTGGCCATACCATATCCATTGCTGAAAGAGGGGAACTCCTAACCTGAAAAATTATAAATCTGTTCAAGTATGCCAAAGAATGGCAACTTACTAAACCGATTACTTCCATTTTATTCACCTGCCTAGAAATAATCCTACCTACTATGGACTGCGTCTTTCCCTTCAATTAGACAATCTCCTTCAGGTTTACTTAGGGCCTGAGCTAACTATTGATTCTTCATATTGCCCAAAGATCAGCCTGCAATTGTCAAGTTGACACCTGTATCTAATTATCAAAACAAAGATTTGTTTAGAAATTTTAACTCTTCTCTTCTGAGTTCATCTTCTTCTCTCTATTCATGTTGGATGCAAAACAATTGGTCATATTGCTAGATTCATTCTTGTCTACTGGGTGTTTATTACTCTAGTTACTTGAACTCAAGAAGTATTTTTCACATCTTCTTGCCACCTCTACATTAGTTGCATCTTGGTTTAGATCTAGGGGCATTTCTTTTCATCAGTTAAATATTAGAAATAAAATGACATTTTCAGAATAAAGCCATGTAGAATCAAGTTTGTAAGTTTTTTGACTTCATCTTTATGCACTGACAACAATCTTGCTCTACACTGATTTGTATAAGATTATATTAAGGCAATGTGTGATTTATAGCCAAAATAAAACATAGTATTAAAAGATACCAAAAAGTTTGTGTGGCAATTCAAGACAGTAATTACCACTAGATTTACTACAAGTTTGGTTGGTGATGAGTAAAGATGATGTAAAATAAATGGTTAAACAAGTGAATTTATAATTGGGGGAAGTAATAATATTTTAGCTTCAGGGACATGCAGATGAGAATGACATACTTAGTCTGAACTTTATTTTGATACTAACAACAAGCAACCTAGAAGCATGCACTTATAAGTGCACTGGCTAAGTGGTAACTGTCAGACAAATGCAATTTAGAAAACAGCACTTATAAGCCTCTTTGGGAGAGTATCATAATAACAGAAGAGCAACTTTTGCCCAAGTAACATTGAGAATATTAAGAATGGATTGGAATTTCCTGATACATAGGAAAAGTCTGCAAATGTGTTCAGAAGAAAGAAAAATGGAAATTGTTTTCATGGTCCCAAACACTCAAGCTAGCAGAGAACGCACAGGAGTTTGACTGCTTAACTCTATTTTATGCATGTAAATCGTCTTAGAAGAGTTTTGAAAGATAGTGCTTCTATACTATTGGATCCTGCTTTAATTTTAGTTCACATTGCCATTGAAAAATACCTGACCCAATAAACTTAGGGATGAAGCAGTTTATTTCAGCTCACAATTCTAGGTTCCAGTCCATTGTAGCAGAGGAGTCACAGCAACTGGAGTCAATATTGTTTGAAAGAAGGAACCAGAAGATGAATATTTGCTTGTTTACCAATATTAAGCTAGCTCTCACTATCTTTTCCAGGGTCCCAGGCCACTTGCTCAGAGAACAGTTCTGCCTACAATAAGTTGGGAATTTCAACATCAATTATGAAGTCAAGAAAATCCCACAGGCATATTCAAATGTCCTAATCTTGGGAATACCTCTCTGGTGTTCCTCGAGACCTGCCTCCTAGGTGTCAGGTTGACAATTATTAGTAGCCATTACAAATCCTAATTGTAAAATGAATACCAAATGAATGCTTATGCCCCTAAAACCTTAATGGAAAATAAAAGTAAGTTGCACAAGGATGAAAATGAAAATTCACAGCGACTGAATAAACTTAAATTTCCATGTGATGAAATTAAATATAAACAATGAGAAATAAAAATGACAAAGATGTCATTTCAGAAGTATCTAAATACCTTTGGTCACACTTACACCAATACTGACAGATGGTAAAGCAAAAGTCATTGCTCATACTTTTTATCTTAATTGGTCTGAGTTGCTATAACAGATGTCAGTGTAATTTAAAACAACAGAAATATATTGTTCACTGTTTTGGTGGTCAAAGAAACAGCAGTTTCAGGTGTCTGCTGAGCATTTGATCTCAGCTTCAAACATGGCACCTTCTCAGTGCATTCCCACATGTTGGAAGGGGTAAACAGGTTCCCTCAAACTTATTTTATAAGGGTACACTTCCACTTTTGAGAAGCATAATCACTTCCCAAAGGTTTAACTTGTTACTAATTATTGCATTAGAGATAAGGTTTTAATATATGCATTGTTTGGGAACACAAACATCCATACCACAGCGCCAGCCTTTCTGAATATTCTCTGTCCTTTTTACCTCAATAATCTCTCCATTCAGGAATAAGCTCAGCGTTTTTTCTTCCTTCAAACCCAGAGCCAAACATTCATGCCCTGGCACTTAGACAACAGAAGTATTTTCTGAACTTCATGGAAAAAATGCGATAATATCAGCTTGTTTCTATCAAAATTGTATTGACCTACTATGTTTTCATTAGCAGTCCCTCAAATCTTTTAAGATACACACACGAAGTGTGTTTTTTTAATACCTAATGTCTATACAGGCCAGACAACCTTTCCCTTTCCATCATCAACACAAGCACCAGTGCAACATCTTCTATGTGATGATCAGAAATGCAAATTACATCAGTTTTGCAGCTCTGTCATTTGAATGCACTAATTCAGACTAGAACACCACTACAATCAGAGACTGAATAGGTAAATTTCAAAAATATTCCAGAGGAGATGATTGTTCTTTTTCATGGACCATTAGCCAATAAGAGAATCAATACATGGGTTCACTGACTTCAATGAACTCAATAGGATATCTGTGAAAACTAAAAATAGCAACTAAAAGTTTTCTATGCTTGATCTTTGACATATGAATTTAGTAAAAATTCTTTCTTTCCCTAAAGCTTGGCTTTCAAACTTTTAATTTTCACAGAATTCACATAAAACTTAATTTGACCCATGGTATCAATAACCAATGAAGTATTCTGGGTGGGACACCTACATTTGCTCAGAAACACCAAAATTTGTTGAAATTAGAGAACCAAGTTGTAGAATATATGAATATATAGAAGTATTTTAAAAATGTGAGCCCATGTTCTAGTGACAATTTTACATTTAATGTTTAATTTGATATTCTAATAGAATATTAGACCATCTATGTTGGCACATACCTGTAACTTGGGTAGCTGAAGCAAGAAAAGTGAAGATTGAGGCCAATCTGAGCTTCATGATGAGACTATATATCTCAAAATAATTAAACTTTTGAAATAATACCTAAACAAGTTTCATTTTTTGAACATAAAAAGACCAAAATCAGACCTTTACTTTTTTTTAAATCAAGCTTTATTGTGATTGAAAGCATCACATTAACATTTTTACTGCAGATAAAAAGAAATCTCGTTATATGTGGTGATGCACAGCTATAGTTTCATCACTGAAGAAACTGAAGCTGCAGGATTTCAAATTCAGTTGAGCTTGGTCTACATAGCAAGATATCCCCACCTTTTGCAAGACCTGCGCAATGACCAACATATCATTGACCCCTCAAAGTCTAGTATGGATTAAAGACACTAGGATCCTTAGAAGTAAGAGATTAACAGCCACAGTAGTGTTCCTATACTTAAGGGGAACACAAGAAAGAGTTCTAGGAAACGCCACTGAGTCTTTACACCTCATCAAAGAGGAGGAACCAGAGGAAAGTTGACATACACATTAAAGCATGCTCCAGGGAGGAGAGGAGGGGGCACTGGGAGATAGGGAGGGAGGGGAGAGGGGAGGGAGAGAACAGGGGAGGATGCAGGGGGATCTGGGGAGGGGTGGAGGGAGAGAGGGAGGGAGGGGACCGGGGTGCCTATTAAGTTTGTATGAGCAGAAAAAATAAATTATTGGGAAAAAAGGAGATATCAATATTTTTTTAAAAGTGAGGATTTGGAAGAAATACAGAAAACATACAATCAAATTAAATCCTCTCCCATCTCAGTTTTCAAAATTCTACTGATGAATACCTGTGCATTAGATACCAAAGCAGACAGCTGCTATCTAAGTATAGCATTCTGAAAAAATAAGACTTTTTTAGTTAGCTGTATATAAATATATGAGTCTTTCTGAGGAAGTAGATGTGGTTATCTCCTTCTGCAAAGTGTATTGTTTAGAAACGATCAAACAAAAATGTCTAAAAATTCGGCTGGAAGGCTTAGCACAGGAATGACAATTATTTGTTGAAGATTTATTAAAGCACTGTGAATGATGTCAACATGAAAATCAGTTTGTACACAATGAACCTAATAAGAAGCAATGTTCACAGATTTACCTGTAAAATCACACACCTTACTTTCTCAAATATTTATCTTACCAAATTTAATTGGACAGAAGCAGATAAAATCATTCATGCATGGGAGCCAGTAATTGTTTGTAATTCATAAAGAGGATTATACACATGCAACACTTCCGAAATAACTACCTGTCTGCCAAGAAATGCAGTTACAAAGAAATGCTATATAAATAGGCACTTTCTAAATACTCTGCTTACTTGTAGGAATAATGCAAATATCTGTGCCCTGAAAAGGTTGGAAATGAGAACTTTCTCCCATGCCGCACCATAATATGCACAATTTCTTAGGCCCTGTTCTAACTCTTCCACATACAGCAAGTATCTCAGATATCACTTTTGAAGCTTTATGTACATGCCAGACAATTAGCATCATTCTTGATTCCTGATACAAAGCTCTGAATACTTTGGAATTTCCTGGGTGGTATCTTTTCCTCTAATGAGGTGACTTTTGAGATTTGTATTAGGGGATAGTCCCCAGAAGACCAAAGCCTGTTTAGAACTTGTATCTGTGTGCCATCCTCCAGGAGAGGAAGAAGAATTTGAGGGAAACCTTGTGATTTCAGTTTTGGAAATCAAGTGGTAGTCTGTTGAGACTGAACCCTTGACTCATGGGCTCAATACTACTTCTAATTATTAGAAATGAGCTGAATGGTTGCATACCAAGTGTGTGTCAGAGAATTGGTTAGTGGAGAGAACTCCTATACATTTGATTGACCCCAAGTGTTGTAAGAGAGAAAAAACATTTTTCCTGTAAACACCCTACATAGCAACATATGCTTAAGATAAAATAAAGCAAGCTGGGTATACATGTAATTAATCCATTAATGAACGTCTCTAGTAGATTTTAATTGGCCATCTACTATGTGTCAGATACTATTTATGAGTGCTTGACTGACACAAGACTAAAGGTCAAATCAGTGCTAGCCATAAAAATAACAATGTCAAATACAGTAAGCAAATGAGAGTAAATAACTTATTGCCCAATATCAGTTTGTCGTGTAGCTGTGCATTTCTTTGGAATGATAAGAATATAAATGGTATAAAAATAAAATAAATTCTTCCATTCTAAAAGAAGAGCAGTGGAATTATTTTGTATGAGTTTGACATTAAAAACCATCTGAGAATATTTATTCATGCAGAGAAACTAAGGCTTTCACTGGAACACCATGCTAAGAAATTTTGTTCACAAATGTACAATGAAAATTTAAGTAAATAAGCCATGAAAAGACCACATTTAAGAATAATAGAAAATGCCACAGACCTGTGGGAGATACTGTGGATTTAGGAAGAGTCTTTAGGAAAATTCACAATGGCAGCAAACACTGAAGCATTCACAAAGCATCTGCAGGGACTTCATTCTTCAGAAGAGAAAAATATGCTTTCCACCAGTTGTGACTCTATTATTTCACCATTAACTCTAGAATTTATAGGAGTGCAGGATCATTGCCCAGATTCAACACACAGTTGGCACCCTTTCAAACCTGCAAGCAATTCTCAGGCTACTCTGAGGGAGTGTGCAATTAGATTCCTTTTGTCATCAGTGGACAATGGATGATAAAAGGTAACATTTATACCTGTCAGAAACAACCCACCTAGCAACAGTCTTCTTTAGGAGTCAGTCCTCAGAAGTATAGATCTTCTGAGGAGTTGGAAATTATAATTCTGTTGGAAGAAGAATGTGTATTCATCTTGAGATCAGTTTGCTTGCTTTGTGGATTGGGGAGTTAATTGAATTCACAAGTACATAGCTTCATTTCCCTCATCATCCAGAAGTGACTTTCTTCAAGCACTGAGTATAGATTGAGTTTTTCATCTCCTCTTTCCTTTTCCGTAAGCTACATTCTTCAATGCATGTTTATTTTCTGACAGAGGAATTTAAGTGTTCCATTGAAGATAACACTCAAAAATGAGTCCTGTACGTGTACTACAGTCTGTTCTTTTGAGTTAGACTATAAAAAATACTCTGTGAAAATCATGTCAAAAGATGATCATATATGTTTTCAGCTGATCTCATCTAGAAAATGATATCAATAATGAGACAGGCATGCAGCTTTCCTAGAACTATTGAAAAAGGTTTATCTTCAATGTGATCCCCTTATGGAACCTGGGAAGTGATTGATGTTTTCTAAGTTTACTCATGTTCACACTTAGGAAAGTTTAACATCTGTAAATCCAATGAAACTGCTTTACTGAATGAAAGATGTGCTTTATGAGTTGTGTCATAGTTAGATATAGTTACCAACTTGACAGTTGAAGGTTCAAGTTCTGGGCACATTTGTAAAGTATTGTTAGTTAAGCCCAGAGTGAACCTGCAGTAAACTGTGTAATTGATGGGGAAAACGCAGCCCATGGTGGATGGGACTAATCCCTAAACAGGTGAAAAAGATGGAGAGAACTAGTTGAGAAAGTTTGCATCTTTCTATATACTTGGATAGACATGCTACTCTGACAAGTAAAGATTGTCCCTCTCTCAGCCTTTATGTGGGTATTATATGGTCATTTTCTTTAGTGTTGGTCTGAGTTCTTCTGCCAAGTTCTGGGAATAGGAACCATAACCAGACTCAACATAAGAGAAAATAAATCCCCTCATTCCTCTATAAGCCATTTGGTTTTGAATTTATTAAGAACAGTTAGAGTAACTATAATAAGATGTTAGGGACTGAAGAGATGTCTCAGGGGTTAAGACTCTTCTTCACAAGCAGAAAGTCTTGAGTTCAGATCCCAGGTCCCACATAAAAATGACAGGCAGAAACCGTGGAGGCTTGTACTTCTGGCCCTGGTGGGTGGAACCTGGGAAATCCAAGAGTGAAGCAAGAGGAGGTAGAAGCATTCCAGGATGATTCCTGAATTCACCCTTGATCCTCCACAGGGACACACAATGCCCTCTGATACACATACACCCACACACGTGCTAAATAAATAAATTAATTAAAAAGTAATCACATTCTACAAATTCAAAGGCTTTTGTAGAGCAATTAGAGCAAGCAAGACAACTGTAAATATGATAGTCACTGGAACTTTGATAGAGAACCAAGCCTTGATGTCTTGATGCCTTCAAAAGTGAAGGAGAAGATATTGCTGGGTGCAATGGTATTCTCAATCATTTTCAGCACTGGGAAGAATAAGTCATGTAGATAATGAGTTACACGTGAGTCTGGGTACAGAGTGAGTTCATGTTTCAAAAGTAAAAAAAAAAAAAGCAAAAACAGATAAATAAATAAAACCAAAAAGAAAAGGCAAATAGGTTTAAATGGATTTAGGTTGCTATTATTTAGTTCTTCAACGGAGCGCATTGCCGGTGGCAAGATGGCGGCGCAGCAGCTTCCTAGGCAGGGCGCCGCGCAGGCGGCGAGGCCGGCGGTGGAGGCCGACCCGCTGGGCCGCTTCACGTGCCCCGTGTGCCTGGAGGTGTACGAGAAGCCGGTGCAGGTGCCCTGCGGCCACATGTTTTGCTCTAAATGCCTGCGGGAGTGTGTGAAGCCGAAGTCACCTGCCTGTGGGGTGTGTCGCAGCGCTCTGGCACCTGGCATCTGAGCTGTGGAGCTCGAGCGGCAGATCGAGAGCACAGAGACTTCTTGCCATGGCTGCTGTAAGAATGCTAGGTGCAGCTCAACGGTGGAGCCCTTGCCCAGCTTGAACCAGTTCTTCCTGTCTAAAATCCGTGCCCACGTAGCTGTCTGTTCAAAATACCAGAATTACATCATGGAAGGAGTGAAGGCCACCACTAAGGATGTATCCCTTCTTCCCAGAAACCATTAAGCCTTTCCTTGTCCTTACTGTCCCGAGAAGAACTTTGATCAGGAAGGACTTGTGAAGCACTGTAAACTGTCTCACAGCACGGACACCAAGTCTGTGAAAGACTGAAAGTTAGCGCCAGTAAAGGATCAGCAGGCAGCGCCTGGCACAGACCTGGGCCTCATTTGTCTCTGTGGCCCACGTGGTGGAAGGAGAAAAATGACTTCCGAAAAAGACTCGCAGGAATGTGGATGACACATCAGTGGCTGCACCTCTATAGGAGGCTTCAGCAGCCATGACTGCCTGTGAATGCTCAGATGTGCGTCCGATATGTGCCTCGATGCCCTGGGGAGACCCCAGCTATCACAGCGCTAACTTCATGGAGCACATCCAGAGCCGCCACCAATTTTATTACGATACTTTTGTGGATTACGATGTGGATGAAGAGGACATGATGAACCAGGTGCTGCAGCGCTCCATCGTCGACCAGTGAGCCGTTGTCCCTGGCAGCTGCCAGTCTAGTGCTTGGGTTGTGTGCTGTGTGTCAGCCTATCACTCCCACCTCGCCTGGGCAGCAGATCTCGAAATGAGCCCTGTGGGGGACAGGGTACTTCTCCATGGGTGGTGGGTCTCCAGTTGGAACCCTTTGTTTTCTCCCGCCCTTGTCAGAGTTGTGTTCCAGTTAGCCTTGTTTCTCACGTGGTCTGGTCTCCTGGAGTGCCCACCTCCTGGGGAGCATGTAGCTTTCGCTCACATGTTCTTGTCACACTCGTTTCTCCGGCCCTGTGTCATGTCTCCAAGCCGCTTAAGACCCTTGGGTCGTGAATAGCACAATGAAACGGCTACCCCTTCCTCATTCCTGAGGCAGTGGGCTGCTGCTAGTGGTCTTTGGCATCCCTAGAGACATAGAGCCTCTTTGAATGAGCGTGTAGCTTCAAACATCTGCTGCCATGAGTTCTGATGAGTGATGTTTTCCTAAGTCTCCTGTGCACCCTCAGAGGTCCCTCCATCTATAAGCGCCTTTGGGGACACAGGATGATATTTCTATGGAATGGGTCCTTGTTAGAAAAGTTCAACATACTTGTAAGTGGAAAGGTCCACTGAGGTAGGAGGGCTGCAGCTTTTTGTTTCTCTTTTCAAACTGAAGTCACCCACACATCTGTTCCATGTCTACTGATGTTTGTGTTCTGAAGTGTGACAAGCAGCTCTCTGCTGATGGGAGACCCTGGGTTTGGATTCCACTGGCGCTTGGCTCATCTGCTACTTGGTACCTGAGATTAACCGAAGCATTATTTCACTACTGTGTGAGGCTTCCTTAGGACTTTAGTTGCAATGCAGATGCTGTATTTTAAATCCCCACCTGTCATTGAGCGCCAAGCCAGGGGTGGCTCAGGGCTGCACTCTGATATCTTCCCAAAGAACAGTGTGTCCTGCAGGATTACAGCAAAGCTATACCAAAGCTCACTGTGGATGCCAGTACTAGACTAGCTCACTTTATAGGAGCAGACCCTCTGCTCGACCAGCAATTGTTCAAATTTGGGGTCATTCTTCATGTCAGATTCTGGTCTGAACCAGGTATTTTCTCTCCAGCTGCAGGAAGGACTCACTGGGCACTAGGAGCCAGGACAGATGGTCTGTTTGGGGAAAAATGATTTTTTTCGGATGTGTTGTTACTTGCAAGGTCTCAATGTTAAGGGCCGCTTCTACACTATAATTTCTTGAAAAGGTTCACTCAGGCCTCCCTGAAGTCTTAGAACCTCCCCACAGGGGCCCGAGAAGAGCACTCTGTATCCGGTGGACCCAGAAGCTGATCTTGAACCAAGTACACTTCATGTATTTCCAGTAGGTGACTTTCCAGAAAGTGAAGTTTGTCCTGTTCTGGTTTTTAAAAGGTGAAATAAATTTCCTAATTTATGCAACTATCACAAAAATAAGCTATTATTTATAAGATGAACTCATGTGACTGGAGTGTAGCTACCAAGGTTTTGGTTCATGCAACATAATTCATTGACTAGATTAGAAAGGGGATGGGAAAATGAAAACTCTAACTCTTCCGTTGATTCTACCACATGTCAGAAGATTCAGCAGATGGTCTTGCCTGACTCTATACTGTCCTTCACTGTCTGGAATAATTTCTACAAACCTTCCCCTTTCCTGTTTACTTTGACCACCTATGAAATACTGTGTTTGTATAATTGGGAACAATCATCATCTATTTTTTTTCAATTTCTTTTCCAGTACATAAAATACATATTTGACATTCTAGGATCTTTGTTATTATTTTTAGAATTGTGATGCTACTAAGATTAACTATGTAAATATTGTTGTGATTCCTCAAAGACAGATGGACTCTAAGATAGCCAACATATTTCAGGGTAAGGCCAGAAATTTTAGGTGCGTTTTAAAGCGCCATTTTATATGATTTTGAGAACATTTTTACTTGCCAAAGACACTACAGACCTTATTCCTCCTAGGGAATTGAATATTTCAGTTTTCTTGTGTGTGATTTAAGTAATCCAATCAGTTTGCATTTTGCTTTTCTTTGTAATCATGCTTTTAGCTAAGTTTGGCGTTTAGAATATAAATGATGGTTTTTAAGAAATGTTATAAGGTAAACCTCTTGGTTAAGCATAGAAGAAAATCGAAGATTTGATTGCTATTTGTGGTGGCTAGTCTGAATTACCAACTTCATGGAATCTAGAATCACCTGGAAGATAAGACTCTGGGCATGCTCCTGGATAATTGTCTCTGGATAATTATATTAAATGATATAGGAACACCTACCCACCTGTATGTGGCACCATTCCCTAGATGGGATCCTGGACTGTATAAATGGGAAAAGAAAATGAGTAGCACCATCATATTTATTGCTGTGTGCTTCCTGATTGTAAACACAATGTGACCATCTGTTTCACTTGCCTGCCACATTGATTTCTCTGTTACTCCCTGAAACTTTGAGACACACAAAAAAGCTTTTCCCTTAAGTTGTTTTTGTTGGTATATTTTATCATATAATCAGGAAAAAAATTAAAAAACTATTCATAGCCTGTAGTGCGAACCAGCTATTGGTGTGCATGCCCTGATCACATCTGGGCTTTAAGAAGTGATGTGTAGGGTGGGGAGTTGCAAGTTAAATTATTCTTTCCCCTCTTGATTTAGGTTCCTTCATTTTCTGTGGTTCTCATTATTTTACACGATGAACAGCCTCTTTACACCACCTTCACAATCTCATTTAGTTTGAGCTCCTTCTTTCCTCTTTTCCCTATTTATTGTGTTCCAGAGCAACTTACTTTTCTTACTGGGGAACTTTTCATTGATACAAAAATATAATTTGAAAACCTTTGATGGAAAGACTACTTCATTTTATTTCATTTGTTTCCCATGTCAAAGAATCCTAAAGAGAACTGCAGTGAAAAGTAAGAACATCTTTATTGAGTGCCTTGTAGCTGTACATTTCAGATATCACAGTTTGAACAGCTGGGCTCCTCCTCTAAGGATGGAATGATTAAAATAGTCAAGTATTATCTGAGGTTGGCAATCCCACAACCTATACCAATGTCTACTGTCATTACTCTCCTATAATCCTCTGCCTTTGAGCAATTACTCTGCTTGTGCAGTTTTATACTCTATCCATGAAGCAGAAGGCTTCATGACTTTTTGATGAATTAAGAATTTTCGAGATTACTAACTGGGGTTAAAGAATAATCCACCTTCATCAGTAGGGAAATTTCCCAACTAAGCCATAAAATATTTTTATTGGCTTGAAACATTGGATGTGCTATTTACTAATTGTGTGACCTCTGGCATGTTATTGAACTTAGCTTGCTTATTCATATGATGAGGATCGAAATAATAATAATGTCTTCTTCACAGTATTTTTATTAAGATTAAATGATTTGATATCTTTAATTTATTTAAAATTGATAAAAATGTAAAATATTTATAGTTAACTCTCAATACTTGCCTCTTAATATAATTTCTGATGCAACTGCAGAGCACGTGAAACTTCATAATTTAAAAAGAAAAGAGATTTATTTGTGTTCACAGTTCTAGAAAAAAATAGATATTATGGGGAAAGTACACGAATAAACCAAATACCAGAGGCGCTTTTCCAGGAAGCAGTTTAATTTGTGC
Source organism: Typhlomys cinereus (assembly GCA_023101885.1). Taxonomy (NCBI): domain Eukaryota; kingdom Metazoa; phylum Chordata; class Mammalia; order Rodentia; family Platacanthomyidae; genus Typhlomys; species Typhlomys cinereus. The sequence continues at coordinate 3,462,010 of JALPQD010000158.1, read as the reverse complement.
TAATACAAGACTCTGTTCTTACCAAGATATAGGGCTATGAACAAAGCAAAGGTTCAGACTTTTATGCTACCTATACAGTGTAGGACTTTTTTTTGTCTCTTGTAGCCACAAGTTTCCAGGTTTTATATTACAAGGTTGTGATCAGCAATGCATGCACACAGACACTGACCTTGTATTCCTTTCTTAATCTCAGAGTCCCATACAGACAGACAGACACTGGTCATTTGTATTGCAGTTCACCTGTCACTTGGGAAGTCCAAAATATGCTGCAAGCTTAGTTTCTGGTACGCCATACTGCTTTAGCTTATTGCAAGAAGGGAAAATACCAACAAGCATGCACAGAAAAGAAGCAATAGAGATAGACAAGGAAACCAAATTTAGTTTATAGCCAAGATCTCTTTTAAGGATAATTCACTCATAAGAATGACAAGTTACTCACTGAAAAGGCATAAAATCCATTCATTAGGATTCGACTTCATGACCCATACACCTGCCTCCAAATATGGCAACATTGAGGACCAAGTTTCAATATAAATTTCATCATGGATGAACCATGTCAATGTACTATTATTATTACTATTATTAACAAAATTATAATTTGTAATTTTCCAAGGTAAAAGACTTTAAGCGTACCAATTAAAATAAGCAAAATAAGATTGATTAATTACACAAAATAGTATTTAGGAGCTTGAGGATTAATTTAGTTCAGTAGCTAAGTCTTTGCCCCCAAAGTAAAAAAACAAATTGACTTCATATCCCAAATCCCATGTAAAAATGTCCAGCAGGTAATGGCAGCAGCGTACACTTCCAGTCCTGAAAGGTAGAGCCTAAAATATTCCAGAGGAAAGCATTAATGAGATAGAGCAATACAGAAGCCGCTCTTGGGCTTCCACAGGAATATACAATGCCCTCTTCTATACTCCCTCACACCCACATATATATATATATATCCACACCTACACACAAAAATAATACAATATGAACTGAAGTTTTACTCTTTCTTTACATTTTTTATAAAAATAAGACTATATTATAGGAGTTTTCAAAAGCCAGTCCCAAAGACATAAGATCTATGATACTTGTATTATAATAAAGAAATGATAGATCCTTTTAAAATTACATATAAGAAGACTTGGTGAAATTCCAGCTGCTTAGAATTGCCTGAGATATGACAGAAAGCTGTATAGATCATTATATCTTCTCTGTGTGTGTTGACTAAATATTAGCAAATGAATGTAGATATATACTGCTATTTTTGTCCTTTACTTTTTCACATAATAACTTCATGTGAACCTAAGTTACAACTTAAAATATTTAAGCACAGACCTTTAGAATCTAGTGCTTGTGGCTTTAGACTGAAATCTCATGTTTTCCAGTGTCTATAGTAATTTCGCCTACACTACACAAAAGGAGATAAACTAGAATAAGGAAGACATGATCCTATTCTCTCAAAAATTTCAAATTCAGACGTTGAAAATGTTATTATAAATAATTAAAAAGTTAAAAAATGGAATTGATGGTAACTGTAGCTACCAAGCTACCAGTCTAATATTTTATCTTCCCCAAATAGTAAAAAAGAACACAGTAGGAAATGTAAATTTACACAAAACAAAGATCTCAGCATGACTTCAAGGCTAAAGGGTCAGAATTTTCAAGTAACTACAAGTTACAAAGAAAATCACCAAGTCCTAGTGCAATCTCCCATGATTCTACTTGAACCTCCACCCTCCGGCCACAAGGCAAAAGGAATAAAATTATGTCAAAGACATAAAAAAGAGTACAATTGATCCACAATCAGCCTCAGAGAGTTTAAGTTCACCTTAAACGTGAATATTCTGAAAAAGCATGTGAATAAATCAGAGCTTGGATCACAGGGAAGGGATTTGAAAGTGCCAATAGTTTAAAGGAGCAATCTTTGAAACACATGACTTCTGAAAGAAGTCAATAAAGAAGAAAGAAATTCCATTTGGCAATTAGATAGCAAAAGAGAAAAACTAAAAGCAGTGTTTCAGTTAGCCTGCATGTTTGCATAAAAATCATGATGATACTGCTTAGAGAACAAGGGGTTTATTCTCTTATGATAGTCCTGTTACAGTTCTTAGTCCGGCTTGACAGGAGATTTCACACCAACACCAGGGCCAAGGGAACTGGCCATACCATAGCCATGTAACAGCTGGGAGAGAGACAATCCTTACTTTCCAAACCAGGATGTCTCTTTTCTCAAACAGTTCCCTCCATTTTATTCATCTGCTCAGGGACTAGTCCCACCCACCACAGGCTGGGCCTTCCCTATTCACTAGACAATCTCCTGCAAATTTGCTCTGGCTTAATTCAACTACCAATGCTCTACAAATGTGTCCAGAGTTCAAACCCTTAACCATAAAGTTGACACCTGTACTTAACTATGACAAGCAGAAAACAGAAAATCCTACCAGACAGTGGAAAACCGTAAAAACAGAGTAGACACATCCAAAATTTTTTCAGCCTCCTAAATAAGCAAACCAATATACTGAATGTGTCTGGACTTTGTTATATCAGAAGACAGGACATGATTCAACTAAGAATCTTTCAAAACTTCCCAATGCCATAAAAATAAACAAAAGGAAAGTCAGCAAATCCAAGCAGATTAAAAATTAGCATAATGAAGAAATTCTCATATATATATGGAAAAGTTTCCAGTAAAACCAACCATGAAACAGAAAACTGTAAGAAATAAATACAATAAACCACCTCATTAGAATTCAGATCTAAGAAATGCAATTATCAAAACTAGAGAGATGAAATAATTGCCTTAATTCCGGCAAGTTTTTATTTTTTATTCTTTTAGTATTTTATAGTGAGCATAGTGAATTTATGATTTTTTTTGCTCTATCATAGTTTGAAATCTGAGTTGGCCCCTACAGGTTCATGTGTTTGAACCCTTAGTTGTTTGGGAAGGTCATGACAACTTTAGGAGCATTGCTGGAAAAAAGCAGTCATGGGGGTTGGACTCGAGGTTGGTAAGCTCCGCCCTGCTTGAGTTAGTAAGTTTGCTTCTGAGCTTATAGCAGCAGCTTTGAACCTCCATGATGTCTGTAGTGACCTAAGCCACCTGCAGGTTCTGACAGTCAACCATGCCTTTTCTGCTGTTATGGACTGTATCTTCCCCATATCACTTCTCTTCCCACTACAACCCTTTTTCCATGTTAGTTTCCCTCCTGCTTTGTTGTCTTTTTGCATGAGTGGCCCACTTAATATCATCTGGGTAACTTTTGATAGTATGCGCCTAAGCACTGACATATCAGTGGATAAACCATTGCGGAAAGCATCTTCCCTTTCCCCCATCAGGATTTTCCATCTTCAGTCTCTCATTGAGGTATGGAGTTTCTTGCATTTAGGCAAGACATTTTAACCTTTTTTTTTTAGAGCTCTAAGTCAGATTTTTAGTGTCCAGAACCTGTGTTAAGCTCTAAAATCATGGTTATGGGGGAATTTGTTTATAATCATTTAACCTTCACTTATATTTATCATGGATTTTCCAAAAAGATGAACATATATGCCAGCCTTGTAAGTGCATTTTCAAAATTTTCACATTCACAATCCACACAATGGAAATCTGCCACAGGCCAGAGCCACGGACTCAAAACCAGGGCTCCCCTGGACCAGGGAGGCAAGGAGTTGGCAAATGGAAAACAGAAACACACAACTCTCTAGGCTGAATGAATCTGGACCCACTTTATTGAAACTTTGTGACAGTTTTTTTACAGAAAATTTTGGGGTAAAGAATGTTGCACCTACAAACAGACAGGTATTCTCCTAGTCAAGAGAAATCACCTTCAGGAAGGACATTTTTTCAAGAACTTAACCCATTGCTTGAGGGTAAAGGCACTTAACAGAAACATTCTCCCAGTGTTTCCAAATCTAGCTAATCTATAATGCCAATATACCAATATACCAAATATACATGTGGCTGAGCCCACATAGTTGTCATTGTTTTAACAGAGACTGCATTTTTAAAATACACAGGGGAAGATTGAGCTCCTTTTGATTTTAATAAGGAACATGTTTTTCATTACAATTAACTATATGTGTGCCCAACATCCCATAAGTCGCAGTGTGAGCTTTTGCTGTTGTCCTGTCTGGGTTGGTCCTCTCAGTCAGGTGGATTGACATCAACACCAGGCATGGCAGCAGGTTCTAGCTTGGGAAGTTGCATGCAGCCTGTACAGACAATACAGGTCTGCTTGGTCTGTTCCTCCTATATATCCATCCTTTTTGACAGCCAGAGTTCTTTGCTCTGACCTTGTTGACCCTGCCTCAGAGGGGGTTCAACATAATGGACTGGTACCTGCCTTAGGTTGTCTTGCCTCACAGGATCTTACCTGTCATTGACTACCAGCCCTCGAAGGACCTCTCCTCTGGGAGTCATGTCAGGATATGTGGATAGTAGATTAGACCAAGGCCTCATGAATCTCTGTAATCCAAGCTTGAACCACTTCTCTAGGGGGGCCATGGCTTGGATGTTCAAAGGCCATAAGTGCCTGTAGCATGGTCTTGTTGATGGAGTGCTGCTGAGAGATGTGCTGAAGAAAACACTTAAGCAATATAATTACCAAAAGAACAATTCCTCCTATAATGATAGCGTAAATTATAATCCAAGAGGGATCAAACATCCTTTTAAAGTTCTAGTTAACAGATGGCATAGTCTCATACTTCTAGAATTTCTGAGTTAGTTTATAGGTGGGAATTTTACCCACCTATGTTTTAAGACTCTTGAAGTTGCTTTCTTTAAAATCAGTGAATACATTCTGGCTAACAAGTCTACTTACTGTATGTGACTAAACATAAAGTCTCTAGTTACAATTTGATTTAAAGTTAAAAAGCAAGCTTTTTCTCTAGATCAGAGAGCAGGAAGCTAGTCCCAGCCCACCTAAGAACAGATAGAAAGCACACCCAATTCCCAGAAGAATTCCTCCTGCCAGAGGCAAAACTTAAATTACCTAGGGAGGAATGCCTAGCACCTGCCTATGGGTGTTACTGTGACATTCCCCAGGGAGCAGGCTTTAGGCCTGAACTGGGCAGAACACCAAGGTCTGTCAAATCCCATATTTTACTTATTTTTCTTATTTATTTCAAATAATGCCATGTCCTTTTTCCAGAAATCGTTTTTCTCAAAACAATATTCTGCCATGCTGGGACCTTTTCCACCAGGATGGTTGGATAATGACGTGGCAGACATCCACTTTTTTATAAATTACATTCCTCAGCTAATCATAACCAAGAAATAGTCCAGGTTTGGCAAGAAATTTGGAAATGAACTAATGATAAGAGCAACAATTGATATAGAATCCCTGTGAGTTCCTTGTTGACTTACATTTTCAGGAAAAACAATGTCTTAATTTTATGTAATAAATAGAAGCAGAGGACAATACATTTTTTAAGCTATTGTTCCATGTTTCCAGATGTACGTAGTGTGGAGTAACAAGATCTGCATTTTTATGTTTTTCATTACCATACATTAAATATATATAATAAAAACGAGTTTTAAATTGTTATTTTCCGGTATATACATAATGTATTTTGGTCACATTTATCACTTGGTATTCTCCTTTGTTTTTTTATCACTCCTATTAATCCCATTCTTCTTACCAATTACAACCCCATCAATTTTCATGACTTTTTTGTCATGATCCAATATGTTTCATTGCGATTGGTTACATTAGTATAGATGAAGTTTTTTTACAGGAATACTGGGAGGCTTTTCCTGGGGGAAAATGTGGGCAAATATTAATTTATCCCAGATAGTGCATCAGTGACAGACCAAAGAAGTGATTCCATCCAGACCCAGCCTGGTGACTTAGTGAGTTTGCTGGAAATTCTTAGAAAAGTATGGATAAGAGGTTGCTTAGAGGTACTTGAATGACTCAAAAGCAGTTAATCAGATCACTAAAAGGACCATCCCAGTACTTGTGAAGATTAACACAGAACTTAAATTCCTGGAGCTCCATGTATCACTTGTAGGCAATTTAGTTGACAGAAGAGACTCCATTCTCCATAAAACCTAGGGGAGGGGTTTTGTAAATTGTTTCTCTTTCCGGAAATTCCTGGGATTTGTGAGTTGTGTACTGTCTGAAACTTGAAAGTTTTGCTTAATTCCTGAGTCTTAATGACCCTTCTTGAAGGATGGAATATTTCAACTAGGAAGAATTTGCTAGCTACCAAGGAGTATGGGCACCTTACCAATGGCTATACTGTTTAGGAAATTTCTCTCCCTCCCTCGGTAACTATCAACTGCATATAAATCCTCAGAGAGGGTTTGTTCTCTTTCAACCCCTTTCCTTTCCATGGCATGATGTTGATGGACCCGGTTTTATTCAGATCATGTCTAGGTAAACAACTGCTTTGAGTACAAGTGTTCAATAAACAAAGAATATTCCACAGCATGCCCTATCCGTGTTCCAACAACTTGTAGGAAGGTATACAAACAACTCATGATCCTGGGCTTCTTATTTATTAATCCATAGCTCAGGAAATAAATTTTTACAAAGATAAAAATAATAAAAAGAATTTTAAGTTCTTAAAATGTTAACTGAATTATGTGAAATTTACTAACATGGGGGCAACGAAAGTAATTAAAAAGAGAAAAGGAATGCAGTAAACCTGATAGAAAGTGATAAAAGTGAATGACAGTAAAACTAAGAATAATATTCATACCATTAGGGACTATCTACCATAGAGAATTGACTCCAATTCAAAATTTGATACAGCCTTATGGGAAATCCTAAAGCACAGGTATTCAGCTGATCCATGCCAGGATTCCTACTCCACAGAAATTATGGGATAAAATAAATGTCTCTTGTCCAGAGAGGTTATATATACCACTTGGGAAGCAGAAGCAAGATAACACATTTGAAGCAAATGTGATCTACATAATAAGACAATATCTTAAAAAAGATAAAGATAAAGATAAAGAGACCAATATCAATGAATGGTATTAAATAAAGCATCCAATAAATAAAATACTAGCAAATGGTATTACAGTCAGAAAATAGCTTACCATGACTCAGTGGAATTTGATTCAATATCTAGTTCAACATTAAGAAAAGCATTCTTATAATACACTAGGTCACTAAATTGACCAACACACAAATATGCACACACATGCACATGCACACACACACACACATACTCACACACTACACCAACAGATGCTGAAAATCAATTTGCAAAATGTTATAATCATCCATCATTAAATCTTCAACAAAATGAGGATTAAAGGCTACTCTCTTAAAAATGACATATATACCTTAGTTCTATGAAGAGAGGAAAACACTGGAGGTACTTCTATGCATATTAGAACAAGATTAAGCAACAGGAAGAATAATTCCCCAGTGCCTTCTGAACAGTTCTCCAATTCAAAATTGCAAAGTTAACTGAGAATTTTCTCCCAATAACCCCTCTTACTTAGAGCTATGAACTCAAAGTTCCTAGAGCAAAAACAATGGCTGGGTTAAAGATTCTACAGGCTGATTGAATGACAAGAAACTAGTGATTGTTAAGAGCCCAAATCAGAGCCCAAATCATGTAAAACTATCTTCTATCCCCTTTTATAGCCAGTCATTGACAACTTCTGTGTCTGTCATGATATTCTTCCATTTATTCAGTAGAACTTTTTGAGTGTATTAACTTAGCTGACACCAATCTGAAAGCTAAGAATGCCATCAGATAGTATATAAACTTGTAACAGAAGATTCCCCTGCTTTGCTATAGCCCACATCTCTGAGATTCTCACCAGTGCAGTTGGTAAATGTCTTGATTTATGAGTGTGTTTTATTCTATAAAAGCTCATGCAACTACCTCCACATCAGAACATATTATTCAGAGTAACTTGAATTGATTTTCCAGGGCCATGATCATATATTTGGCTCTGAACACCTCTCTTATCCTTTTCAGAGAATGTGTTTTGTGTCAACAGAATAACAAGAGAATAAGTCCATTGGTTCCGCTGTGGGCTCTAACAATGGAGTACCTGTTAATTTAGTTCGTGTTGAAGGAAGCCATTTTGAGCCATTGCAAGATGAAGGAGAAAGGAGGAATAGAGGTATGAAGTGTGAGAGTGGGAGAAATGGAGAGAAAGACATGGTTAATGGTGAGAAGATCTGCCTATCATGTGCAGAATGATCTGACCAGAACATCTGACAGTGAACAGCGGTAATGTCAGAACACTCCATGTGAAGTGACCACAGTTGGTTCAACTGACTGGAATTTCACACAGCTTAGCAAAGTCTTTGTTCCTTTGGAATTCTCTTTAAAGTAAGCTGTCTAAAAGAATGAGTTTTTCTGATCTCTCTTCCAGGCAATGTCACCAAAATGAATTCCTGGGAATTTGGCAGAGTTGCTAGGGTTGAAACTACTTTCCTTTCCTGAGTCCTTCTTTTCATTCCCAAAGGAGAATTAGGGCATTAAAATACATGGTTAATTAAAATATGCAAGCTAATATTCTATCGTGGATGAGAAAAATCACAAGTACTGCCCAGACCAAGGCTTATAGGAGGGAACACTAAGGCTGAGCTAGTTACTGTAAAAGATACACTCTGAGGGTCTCTGTCTGGCTCCATCTCTCTTTCTTATGCACTTATACAAACGTGTGTGTGTGACTCTGAGGAAGAGAGGTGAAACAATGTGGTCTGCTAGTAGCTTGAACATGTAACTCTCAGAACTCAGTATGGTTTTTATACTTGACAATGCTATATCACATAATTCTTCACAACTACTCATTCATGCATTGTCACCTTTTGTAGAAGTTCCAAAACTCATATACATGTGTTGAGTCTTGATGCTGGGATTCTGTCTTATTTTCTTTAATGTTGCTGTGGTAAATGCACTGACAAGCCACAAATAGCTTACAATTCCATGTGACAGTGCACCTTTTGTGGAAGTCCCAGAAACAGGACCTTGAAACAGCAAGTCATACCTCTTTCACAGTCAAGAAACGGAGAAGACAGTTAGGGAAATGGTTCAAGTGTTTGCCATAGATGCAAAAGGATGGAAGTATAGATACCTAGAACTCCCCCAAAAATACCAGTCAATGTGTTCCACCTGTTATCCTACACTTGAAAAAAGCAGAAACTGGGAGTCCCCAAAACATTTTGCTTCAGCCTCAGTGGCACTATCACAAGTTGAAATGTGAGTTGTCCCCCTTTGATCATGGCATCTGTAGGAGGTGGATCCTTCCTGGAGGAAGGCAGTCACAGCAGGTGGGCCCTGAAGTTGGTTAGCTTAGCCCTGCTTCAGTTAGTTCGTTTGCTTTTGCAGTTCTCAGGCTCCATGATGTCTGCAGTGACTTAAGCCTTCTCCATCTTCTGCCACCTTGCATGCCTTTACCACCGAAGAATTGTATCCTCCTCTGGAACTGTAGGTGGAATAAATCTCCCTTTTCCCCCTCTTAAATTGTTTGACGTTGAGTGATGTGTCACAGCAACAGGGGACAGTAACCAGTACAGACAATCTCAGTTATCTTCATGTAATGCAGGTGTGTGCATATCTGGGATTGTTCTCTCCTGGAATGATCTTACATATTTCTCCATAGGAAACAACGTTGCCCTCTTTGAGAGTTTTCTAAGACATATTCTTTCATTGCTGTCCATCCTTACTATGCCCTACAGAATGTTCCCTTTGCTCAATATCACCAATTGTTCCTTTGTGGCAAAATTTAGTTTGTACTCATTTCCCAGTTGGTTATATGACTTAAGCAGTATTATAGAGGCTTAATTAAGTGGTGTTGTTATTTCAGGCTACATATTAGACACCTTATAACTCTAGGTTTCCTGTTAGTTCCACTTGGTTAAACTGTGAGGTTCTTAGTATTTACATTGCAAAAAATATCTTTTTTTCTCTTTGCAAGTTGTGTCTAAGTCCAAAATCATTCCACTATGCATATTACTTAAAAATTTTACTCTTGAACATCTATTGGTGTTCCTTACAGAAGTGTTACATTGGGGACTGCAAAACAGCAATTTCAATTTTTTCTTATGCCTTTTACATTTACTAGTTGGAAAACTTTCTCAAAACGTTTTTTCTTTCTCTCTGATCTTATCTCACTTTCCCCCTCCTTGCTCTCTCCCTCCCTCTTCTCTCTCCCTTTCTCACTTTCTTGCTCACTCTATACTTCTTACTTCTCTTCCTCCTTGTCTCTCTTTTTTCTTAATTACTATAGACCAAAGGATCTTTATGAATTCAATTTCACTGAAAAAAAATCCTAGTCATCGTTTCTTGATGCTTATATTTTCTTAACTTTGGCCAGTGGAGGAGGCCATCTTAGGCAGGCTCCTGCATCTTTTTGAAATGATTACATCAGTCTTTGAGCAAATTCTAGTCTTCTGGTGCAATTGGAATGTTCTTAGACCCATCTTGCACTTTCCTACACCAAAAATGGCCATTTCTTCAAGGAGCTATGGTTGTTAAATGTTGGAAGTGACAGTCCATAAAAAAATCTGATACCTAGGTATGCTTCTTGCTACTGGGAGGAAGTAATTTTTTTGGGAAAGAGGAAATTTAATATTATGCTTATACCTTAAAATTATCAGGGAGAGTCAGCAGAAAACATCCCAGTGGGCAGAAGTATTTGCTGCATAAGCCTGAGGATCTGACTCCAATTCCGAGAACCCACAAAAAGCCAAATGTGGTGTCTCACATCTGTAATTCTGTGATCCTATGAGAAGATGGGAGACAGAAACAGGAGAATTGCCTGGAAAGCTGAAGGGACAGTTTGCCAGGCACGTAATGAGCTAAAGAAAAAGCAAGAGATCCTGCATCAGCAAGATGTAATGCAATTACTGACTACTGAAAGTTGTGCTTTGATCTCCATGTGTGTGCTGTAGAACTTTCACAATACACACACACACACACACACACACACACACACACAAAGAGAGAGAGAGTGAGACAGAGAGAGAGAGAGAGAGAGAGAGAGAGAGAGAGAGAGAGAGAATACTAAACTAAAAGATTTCAATTATCTAGGACCTGAGTTCAGATCCCCATTCACACACCACACACAAAATTCAAGGTAAGCAAGTAGCTTTCCTATAATTCTTGCCCAAAACACAGGGCTTCTTAATCCCCAGAACAAGTTGGCTTGTTAGACTAGCACAAGTGGCGAGTTTTGGGTTAGAGACCTAGGCTCAGATATATAAGGTTCAAAAGTGATCAAGGATGCTTCCCATACCTCACCTTCAGATCATCTCACACACACATGTGCGCCCACCCATATGCAAACACATACACAAAAATACATGTACCTTATACACACATGAAAATTTTAAATTATCAATACACATTCACATTTTACATTACAGACTTCATAATATCTTAGCTTCTGTATTTTTATGTTTTTTATCACTTTCGCAATTAAGATTAAAATCTTAGTTCCTTGTTTTCTTTATTTTCTTAAACAAAATTTTTGGTATTGGCTCTTTTTTATTTGTTCTTTATTTTTGAAATAGGGCCTCAGGTAGCCCAGACTCATTCATGTAGCCAAGGTTGTCTCCAAATCCCCTCTGTATCAAAGAATGACTATGAACTTCTGAAACTCTTTCCTCTATTTCCCAAGTGCTTGGATTTCAGGAATAAGTCATTAATCCTGGTTTATGCAGGAATTGAACCTAGGATATTCCTCATGTTAGGCGAGCACTCTACCAACTGAATACAAGATTTAATAGAATCACCTGCAGTCCTAAACAGTTGCTATATTACCACTGGAATTCAAATATCTATAGATACCACTCAAAATCAATATTCTATGCTTATCTTTAATAATTTTAGTTTGCTACATGGAAAAAGATTTGGAGAACACTCCCTTATATTATGGGTCCTGAATGCATGCTCAGCTACAAACATTACTTTGAAAATAAGTTCATAGAGATTAAGAATTACACAAACTCAATTTGGTAATTTTCACCCCTAACATCTGTGTTAATACACAATCCTGCATATAAAAAGTAGATTTGAAATAAACGAACAATGAAAGCATAGTAATTATAAAAATGAAGAGAAATGGCAATACTTCAAGTCATTTCTGTCTATTTAACCACTGTGAATTTTATTTGTGCTTAATAAAGTTCAATAGTGAGGGATTGAAGAGATGATTCAGGGGTTAAGCCTCTTCCTTGCAAGCAGAAAGTCCTAAGTTAAGGTCCCGGATGCCATGTAAAAATGTCAGGGATAGGGCTGGAGAGATGGCTCAACAGTTAGGCCTCTGCCTTGCAAGCAGAGGGTACTGAGTTCAGATTCCAGATCCCACGTACAAACGCTGGGCGGAAGCGGGGGCGGCCTGTGTTTCTGGTCCTGGTGGGCGGAGCCTGTGAATCCCAGGGCAAAGTAAACAAGGAGGAGGTGGAGGCCGTCCATGGTGGTTCCCGAATTCACCCGTGGTTCTACACATACACATACATACACACACACATACATGCACACACACACACACACACACACACACACACACACACACAATTGAATAAATAATAAAAAAAATGCCAGGGATGAATGGTTGTGGCCTGTACTTGGACCCTGGGAAACTTCAGAACAAAGCAAATAGGAGGCAGAGACATTCCAGGATGATTCCAGAGAGTAACCCTTGGGCCTCCTCAGGTGCACGGAGTAGCCCTCTGGTACACACAGGCACACAGATATACATGAAAAAATGATAACAAAATAAAAATACTTTAAAAGATAAAAAGAGGGTTCAATAATGAAACAAAATGGGAGTTATAAAGTAAAAATTCTAGTTTGATGAGTTATTATTCATAGACAAAAGATGATATTGAATGTAAGTATTGCAAATGTATGTAAATATGTTTTGAATACACTTTCATTGTAATTTCTTATTGCATAAACACTAAAGACAAAATCAAGATAGTGATAATTATTGACTACTGCCTGGCTATTACTTCAAACAGCTTTATCATGAAGGATTTCCATAAAAAGGTGTACTTCAGATGTCAAATGAGTTATTTTCATTAGTTCAATATATAACTTTAAAAATATATTGTCAAAGTCAAACTAATAATTATTCTATCCAACTATTTATCAATGCAGCATTTTTTATCAAACTTTATTTTCTATCCAGCATTCTTCTATATGCTGAAGATACAAGTTGCATGGAAATAAATCCCATTACCTTCCAGCAACTAAATCCTAGCACAGAATTAACAATATAATGTAATGTAAGAAATTTCAAGGAAAAAGCTGATAAAAGAGAAAATGGGTGATAGGAGAACCAATATTGATAAAGTGATCAACAAAGAATCCTTTGTAACAGAGGCGACATGTGGTCAGAATATAGGAAGAAATTATGAGGAAAATGGTCATCTGCAGAAAGAAAATTCCAGATAGAAGGAAATTCAAATATCATGACCTTGAGGTACAACCACAATAACCACTTAAAAGGAGAATACAAAAGGTCAGGGCATTTGGAATGGAGTTACTAACACTATAGGGGTAAGAATTGCAGAAGATTTTACATAATGCAAAACATTAGGATTGAGTTTCAAATCTGATTTTTGAGTGATCAAGAATTCAGCAGAGGGGCTGGAGAGGTGGCTCAGGGGTTAAGCCTCTGCCTTCCAGGCGGAAGGTCCTGAGTTCGGATCCTAGACCCCACATATAGACGCCGGGCAGAAGCAGGAGCGGCCTGTGTTTCTGGTCCTGTGAATCCCCGGGGAAGAGTAAACAAGGAGGAGGTGGAGGTGGTCCATGGCGGTTCCCGAATTCGCCCATGGTTCTACACACATACACATATATGCACACACACACACACACATGCACAATGAATAAATAATAATAATAAAATTTTTTAAAAAATGAAAAAAAAAAGAATTCAGCAGAATGTTTTAAGTAGAAGAATAAGTATCTCATCATTATTGGGAACCCTGGTTTATTTGCAGAGGCTAGATCAGAGAACTAAAAACAAAACAAAACAAAAAAAACTAGACTATGTGTATATTGTGTCTTTGGATGAAAGATGAAATACCTTTGTCCAGACAAAGCAATGCAGAGCAGGTGAGAGCAAGTAAGTATCAAGATAGGGAAGAAACTATAAATCCCAAGAAAATTCATCAAAATTTGCATGATGACTAAAGTAGATCACCAAAAGGATTTAAATTAAAGATCAAATGTTTCATGTGACCCAAATGGCATTAATTTGTGGGAAAATCAGGTACCACACTATCATTCAAAACAAAGTTTGACTTCTAATGGGAGCTAAGGTAGCAGAAGCAAGCAAATTTGAGCAGTTTGTTCTTTCAATCTAAGCATTCTCTTGTTCTTGGAACCTAGATTCAATTCAGATCAATATTTACCCATTCATATCTGACATATATGACACGACATTAATTTCCAGTTCAATTATTTAACTTTTTTTTAAAAATACGAGAAATAAAAGCCAAAAAATCACAGATTTTTCAGCCAGGAAATTATCACAATACAAACTATCATCCAGGTAAAAACTAGAGCGTTACTAGCACTCCTCAAGTGTCCCTGCCTAGACACAAACCCTATTCTTATCCCTGTCTTGACTGATAACCCTACAGATCTATGTTATTGGCATTTGAATTTTGTAAAAATGTAATTTCGTAGCATAGGTTCTTCTGTGTCTGGACATTTTGATCTGCAGTATATTTATGTGAGCAATTCATAAGTATGATTGGACACAGCAAAGTTAATCAATTTTATCAATGTGTTTTACATAAATATACTCTATTCATTTATCCACTCCATTGATGGGTATCTGAGCTGCTTCATATGTCTGGCTATTATAAGTAATGTATCAATATATTCATGACTTTTGATGCATATAAATATCACACATAAAAAAACAAAATCTTTGTGTATTTACTAGAAGTACAATTATTGAATGATAGTATATTCAATAAGAATAAAAACTCGAGTTTTCAAAAGTGGATATACCAATTTACAGTAATATTATAGGAATATTAACAATATATGAGGGTTCAGTTACAAGATATCTTTGCAACACCAAGCATTTTATTCTTAATTTATCCATTCTGGTAGATATGCAACGATATCTCATTATGACATTAATTTGTATCTTAAGAATTATGTTGAGTACTTTTCCCCATATCACCATGAATAAAAACCATTCATTTAAAAATTAAAGATTTCCTATATGCATATGACAGCTTATGACTATTATTCAGTTTGTAATATTACTTAATCTCAATTGTAATTCCTTCTTTGACTAGAACAAAAAGGAATTTGTCCAGATATTTTTGTTTTTGTCATTATTATCCAGTTTAGGTTTACAATCATAAGAAACATAATCTAAATGATTTTATTCTTAAACATTTGTTGTATGTTCCAACATATGTAACAATTGTATTTTTTATAATTTGTACTATTTCTTCTTATAAAATGATTTGGTGTGCATGTGTGTACATGTACACACTTTTGCATACCATAACCATGCACATATGGAGGTCAGATGACAACTTTTTTCATTTATATGTAAAATTTTAATACAGTTAAGGTTTATTGTATTCATCTTCTTAATTTCTCAATATAATATTATTTTTCAAATTATTTTTATTATTTCCATATTTCATATATGGATTTATATTATCAAACCATGATCTCTAATCCAATCTCTCTTCCTTTTTCCATTGCAACACTTCTTCCCTGTTAGATTCCCTCCTATTTTCATGTCTTTTCACATGTATATGGCCTAGGTGACAACTTTTGTAAGTTAGTTCTAATTTTCTACTTTGCAACTCAGGTTGCCAGGCTTATATGGCAAGTACTTTTACATACCTAGCCATGTCACTGATCCTGAAAGAGCTTTAAGTAACATTGTAACAAATGAATGGTCTGAAATGTGTGGGGGTTAGTCTTCTCTATATGTCAAGTTAGAACAGACAGGAGACAGAAAGATATATCTAGAATATTTGTATAATATTATATTTAAGGATGGTTTATTATGGCATATATACAAAATTTAAAAAAATTTCCTGATATATATTTTCACTTGTAAAAATTAAAGTCAAAGCTAGCTGTTAACTAGTTTATCAAGAAGAGAAGGAAAAAGTAACCATATTACTCCTTCTAAATTAAAGTAAAATTCAACTTCCTTCCCAAACATTTCAAAAGTAAATAAGCACAGTTAAATAAATGTTGTATATCAGATATAAACTAAAACATTACTCAGAGTAAAATCATTAACTCTGAATACTTATTTTGATAAATATGAAAAAACAAAATATATACTCAGTAGGTAAAAAAAGAACATATTAAACCAAGGGAAGCAGAAACAAAATGAGCAAAGAAAGAAATTAATTACATAGAGGCCCAAATTTCTGTATTTAATAAGAGCTGATTCTTTAGGCAAAAATGTCAGCGAAATGAATAATATCATTACATTATTGGGGTATGATAAAGTAAGCGCCATCATTGTTCATAAACAGCCCCTAAATCCTGGTGGCTTATCACATACACTTTATTTCTGATACAAAGGAGGCCCACTGTACATTATGAGACTCTCCAAAGCAGCTGTTTTCCCTAGAGTATCTGAACAATTCAGTTGTTTCAACTTGGAGTTCTGCCCTGTCAATACATGACACATGTTCCTGTCTCTTCTACTTCCTGATGTTGCTTAGAATTATTCACAAGGGAAGTGATGTCTTCTTTGTGTCCTGAGAGTAAAATAGAAGTGTCAAGTATATGTATGTGTGTGTGAAAATGACTAGACACATATAAAGTTGAAAGAACTTTGCAGTACTAATATGTTTGTGTCTAGAAATGCAAATTTGAAAATATGCATAGAATACCTTATTGTCTGGGAGAGTACAAAACTTCAAACTTTAAATAAATATAAATGAGGGCAAATAAATTTCTGGGGCTCATATAGTAACAACAACAAAAAAATTCTTTAACTTAGAATATTCAGTATGTCATTGTGTCATGTTGTGGAACAGCATGTCATAAACTAAAATATGAACTGGATATATTTGTACATGAACTAAATAATTCAATAAACATATAACAAACAATTAGAAAGAATGGAAATGGAAATGGAAATGATATATTACAAAAGGAAACATTACAAAGTCATTATAAAGAATGAGGCAGCTATGTGAATGTTCTGTAGAAATAATTTTCAAATGTGTAGAAACTCACTGGAAAGATATACAAAGCAATACCAGATTTTGTCTCATAGGAAGGAAAGAGAGTGGATATAAATGAGATATTTACTCTTTGATTTTTTTCTCTTTTGCACCAACATAATTTTGCAATGTATGAATATTTCCTTTCAAAAGTGTAAGAAACAATTATAAACATTGAAAAGGTTTTAAAAATTGGGAAATCAATGAAGATGGAATTTATACTACAATTCTCCCCTTTTATATTCACAGTGCTATGAATTTTGAAAGTCATTCTCATCATCATAATATGCACTATTTTCAAGACCTGCTAAAATGTTCACCCATGTTCTTCTCCTATTAAAGTTCCTCCCACAGTAAGGTCTGGGTCTGGGCCCAAATTCTTATCCTCATTTAAAGAAAATTCATTATGTCTATATCAATAGAAAAATGAATTTATTCAGTTTGGACCCAAACTGGAAAAATTCTCAGTCTAACTTCTTCCTTGTCCATGGTGAGTTACAATTTAGAGAGAAAGGATGAAACAAAGCCTAGGAAATCTGCTTCTGTAGATTAACTGCAGGTCCTAATCACTAGAAGACAATTTTTCTTCCTAGTGCCAGAGACCCTGGGTTGGGCTTAGCATTATGTATCTGTAAGTATCTGCATTGAGAGGATAGTAGGTGCATATACCTACATGTCTCATTAGAGGAACAGACACTTCTCCCATCCTAACATGTCTCCAGGTAAATCTTGGATTTCATATGCACATTTCCTTTCTTCTGTCCTGAGTGATACAGCATCATGTCCTTAATGTAAACAAATTCCTTAGGAAGTTATGATCAATATTTCTGGTTCTGGATTTACAACCCTGGGATATGCTGTGGCTCCAAGGGAATTAAGTTTTGTAATTTTTGAATGGGAACAAAGGTCTGCAAGCAAATGCCTTAGTCATAGGAGCAGTCAGCCAATGGGTCTTGGGCAAGAATCATTCTTTAGCATGTCTATTTTCTTTGGTCAGGAAATCAAAGTGCAAAAATTTGATAGTGTTTCTTTAAAGTAGTGTTTATTCGGTTCTGGGAAATGCCCCTGGGTCCTTGCACCTCATCGGAGAGGAGGACCCAGAGGAGAATTTGGCATGCTCATTAAAGGATGTTCCAGGGATGGGAGGGGGAGGCACTGGGGGATGGGGAGGGAAGAGGGGGTGGGGCCCACAGGGGGATGGGGGGTACGGGTATACCTGTTAAGTTTGTATGAGTCTGGGTCCTTGTATGTTATAGGAGAGGAGGGCCCAGAGGAGAGTCAGGCATGCACAATAAAGGACTCTCTGAGAATTGGGGGGGAGGCACTGGGGGATGGGGAGGGAGGGGTGAAGGGAGGGGAAACAGGGGGTTCGGGGGGAGGAGGAGGGAGGGAGGGAACTGGTGTACCTATTAAGTTTGTATGAGCGGAAATAATAATAAAAAAATGTATAAAAAGGTTTGTATGAGTGTAAATAAAAAAATAAAGTAGTGTTTATTAGAAAACAATTAAAAGTGAAGTTAATAGGCTACAAGATGGGTATGTTGACATTTTCTAGACATTTTTAGGTTATTTTCCAAATGGGTATTATCAACTCAAGTTCCCACTAGAATGCACAGCCTCATTAAAAGAAAAAGACACATTTATTTTTAACAAACAGATCAGATTGGCACGACATCTTACTATTTTCCAATTTTTTTGGTTTCCCTCTTTCTATCAATGTGGTGGATTTTTGAAATGTATTGGCCATTTGAGTTTCCTCTTCCATTAATTGCTTGTTCATATTCTTTGCTCATTTAGCTACAGAGTTATTTGAATTGTTTATTGATTTGTAGGTATCATTAAACATTTTGGAATTTAATGTTCTGCTATTTGCATGCGCTACAAATATATGCCTTAGCTCTAATCTTTCAGTATACCTATGCCATCCTGACACATAATTGGATGTTTACTTTAATTATATAAGCGTTTTATATTTTAAAGTTTTTGGTTATAGTTTAAAAACTTTTCTAAACCCAAAGCTACATGTATAGTTTTCTATAAGTAGCTTTCAAAGTTAAGATTGTTTTTTGTGTTTAGGTCTATATTCCACTTGGAATTTATTTTTAATAATATTATAAATTTTCCATCATGTTTTGTTGCTGTTTCTATATGAATAACTGTGGGAAAAATCTGAGATCAAGGCCCTAAATAAAGTAGAGTGCCAGAGCCCACTGAGATGAAAGGATATTAAACTAGAGTTAAGAGATGGTCTACAGAGAGATAGGCTTTCAGTAAACTGAAGAAACAGAGGTAAAAGTATTGATCTGAGTAATGATTCTTCTTTCTCACTAGACAAGGGATTGGCAGAGTTCCTGTCAAATATAATTTGATAAAAGAAAGTCATTTTGTGTGTGTGTGTGTGCGTGCGTGTGTGTGTGTGTGTGTGTGTGTGTGTGAGAGAGAGAGAGAGAGAGAGAGAGAGAAAGAGAGAGAGAAAGAGAGAGAGAGAGAAAGAGAATTTTCCTTAAAGCACTAGTTTAACAATGAAATTCCTATGGACTAGTTATGTTAGCTCAAGCGTAATAGGGCTAGAACAGTAAAAATTCAACATTTTTTCTGTTCCTAGATTGTCTTTGGCAGGTATCCATGCTTTATGAATTTAAAGAAAGTGGAAAATGAAAAAGCCATTCAAATTTATGTAACATCTGCTTTGGTTCTGTATGACTGTCTCACTTCCATTAAGGACTGTAGTTTTACCTAAATTAATTGACTCTTATAACAGATTTGGGCCATGGAAACTTCATCCCATAAGTCTATTGCTTACTACCTGTTAAAATATCCAGTTATCCTAGGGAAAAATATACATAAGCTACATTGCAGTTTGCCATTGACTTGTAATTGTAACTCTGTCATCCTGCAATTTTCCATGTATATATGTGTAAGGCTTTCTATTAGATTTCTTTAGTTTGTGGATATAAAGATCCTTTTCATAGCCATCATAAGGATAATGTGTGGCATTCTTACAATACAATGCAGGTTAATATAAGAAAAACAAATTGAGAAACGTTCATATTGAAGAACTGAATAGCCAGAGAAAACTTTCTATGATTAAGTTCAGTGATGCTGAGTAGACTGGTGATTGAATCAAAGCATATGGATGCAATGATAGCAAACTGAAAAGATGCCAGTAAAGCTTGTCTGGTGGGATTCTTCTTGCTCTTTCTCTAGTTTTGGTGCATGAGGGTCTAGTTTCTGTGACTCTTCTTAAGAAAAAAGAGTTCTTTTATGAGTTACTTTGAAGGAGGAAATAGGAGGATAAGGCATATTGGAAAGCCATTGCTCTGACACCTTTCTATTTCCCCTTAGTCATAGTACTTAGCACACTCTCATACATCTAGATAACAATTCTTCTCCTTGGCAGATTTATTTCGACCTCAAATAATAATTCACTATTTTTTATTATTATTTATTCAACTGTGTGCATATGCATGTGTATGTGTGCACGCGTGTGTCTGCGTGTGTGTGTGTGTCTGTGTATGTGTAGAACCACGGACAAATTCGCGAACCACCATGGACGCCTCCACCTCCTTCTGCCCCGGGATTCACAGGCTCCGCCCTACCAGGACCGGAAACACAGGCCGCCCCCGCTTCCGCCCAGCATCTATACGTGGGATCTGGGATCCGAACTCAGGACCCTCTGCCTGCAAGGCGGAGGCTTAACCCCGAGCCACCTCTCCAGCCCAATAATTCACTATTATTCATAGCCATGCCTTTATAATAAATCTCAACATACAAGTAAATGTCCAGAATAACTTGGTGTAGTTTATTTCTTAGATTAACTCTATCATTTTATGTATTAATTAAAATAACAAAATCAAAAAGGAAATCAAGGGGACTATACTGTCAGGGCAAAGAGTGTAGTAGAGAATGAAAAGAATGAAAAATGTGGGCATGCTGGAATGGATATATTTCACGAAGCCAGAAGATTTTCTAGAGTTCACATTCTATGCGAAGGACCAGGTAACACAGTATTCACCAAAACCACTGGTAAGAAGAGAACCAGAGTTACTGGGGACTTTAGTGTATCTCTTGTTCTCTTTCTGTCTCTCTGTCTCTGTCTCTCTCTCTCTGTCTGTCTGTCTCTCTCTCTTTCTAAAAATTGCCTAACCTCCCATCTAGAAGTAGATCATACTTGGCAATTGGTAGTGCTTATTATATAGTAATACTAGACATGTGCTCCAGAGGTTGTTGGTAGTTCTGTGCATTCCAATGTCCAAGATCTGCTGTAGGTCATCAACTAAAGCTTTAATTAAAAACTGGTAGAAGCAAGTTTCAATCTTCTTTCATGTTGAATGGTCTCAAAGAGGGATCTTGATTCTGACTAGCATCTAAATAGAAAATTTTAAGTCTTTGCTGCCTTTAGGCATTACACACTTTATCATCTCTCTTTTCAGCCTAAATATTTAGCCACCTTGTGTCTTCAACTCTACTTGCCATTTTGGTTCTTATTGTGCATTTTATTTTGAAATGCTTATATTACCTAGGAAACCAATTATAGCTCTTCAATTTCACTCTTAATATTTTATAATTTTTTCTTCTATCTCCTAATGTTTTCATCTTTACTTTGGTGTATCATTTTGTGAGTGCTGAACATGAAACAGTAGCAGCACAGTATTTAAAAAAGAGTATGTTTAAAAGTTCAAAAATTGAAAGACAAGAAAGCAGGTTGCTTAGAAGACCAGAAGTGGGGAAGACGGATTATCTCTCTCAGCCCTTATGTGGAGATGGTGCGGCCAGTTCCTCTGGTATTGGTGCCCAGAGCTCAAACCCTCAAGAGTCAAGGTGACGCCTGTGCTTAACTATGACATCATAACAGGGGGGTGGAGAGATCCATGACAACGGGGGTAGAGAGATACATCATAATGCCGGGAAGGTATAAAAGGCCGCAGGGCGGGCGGAAAGTTCAGCCCTGGAGGTAGAGGGCCTCAGGGCAGGTGGACGCGGGCTCCAGCTCCTGGGGATAGAGATCGCAGGGCAGCTTGCACCATGGGACCAGAGGCGCTGGACCTTGATGAAGACCTTGCCGAAGTTTCCACGTGACAGTTTCCAGCAGGCCCCATAGCTTGGGCAAGACTTTCGCCCATAGTCCTCGTTGAGGTAGATCGTGCTGTACATGTCAAACTAAACTTTTTTAAAAGTTTACAGTCGGCTATAATTTAAGTATCCTGATTACTCTCTGGCTCCTGTCTCCCGAACACCCTGGCTCCTGGGGAAAGCCAGGATTTCTGCAAACCATACTGGGCATCTACAGTGATGAGGATCGTTAACAAGATGAATAGAGCATACGTTGGTTGTGCCTTCAAAGCATCCTCTCCTTGGTGTGACGATTCACAAAGACCTCCTATTATGCTTGTTGGTGACGATTCACAAGGATCTTTGACTTTTGTGCATGGAGCATGCACATCGCCAATCATCCATGGAAATGCACGCACTGAGCAAGCCGAGCGCCGCCAAAGGCCCATACAGTGGTGCTGGCTAAATTTTTGACTACTAGTATTAGTAGAAAATTTCTTACTCAGGGGTTGAAGTTGACCAGACATAAAAGGACCTTGCATTCTTGGCAAAGAATGACTCACAGGCCTCAATACTTAAATAAATATAAATTGTCAGCTCTCTGTGCCTCCACTTTCCTTCTGTCTGTACACATTCACACACACAAGGATGCTCCAGGGGCTGGGAGGGGAGAAGAAAGAGGCACTGGGAGAAGGGGAGGGTGGTGAAAGGCAGGGGATAAGGGGGTAGGGGACAAAGGAAACTGGGAGGGCAGAAGGGGGAGGCACTGGGAGAAAGGGAGGGGGTACAAGGGGGAATGGGAGTACAGAAGGGGGAGACAATGGGAGGAGTTGAGGGAGGGGGTGAAAGGAAGTGGAAAAGGGGGAATATGAAAGGGAAGGGAGACTCCCGCCCAACTCTCCGCCTCAATGCTGCTCCCAGTCCTCCATTCAAGGTGAGTTCGCCCAGCTCCCAGGTGGCCCCATGTCCCAGTGGCACCGAGGCTGCCTCTGGTTTTGCCTGGGCCACACCCCGGGCCCCAGTCCCTTGCTTCCTCCCGCCGGCCTGTCTGCCCAACCAGACAGAACTTGCTCACATTCTTCCATCCCTGGAGCTTGGGTGGGCCACTAAGCCAAGTCTCAGGTGCCACGTGAAGAATTCTGCCATCAACGTCAGCCCCTCTGCCTCTCCGGCCCACGGGGGACCCACCCACGTGGTCCAAGGACGACACCCTGCTACTCAGAATTCAATAGAGTCCAAAGGAAACTCAAGCAAAACTCTAAGGGACAAAGGCCATACATCTGAAGCACTCTATAATCATCCTATCACATGGGAGAGATTCTTCACATCCAGTTCAAAGATAAGTAAACCTCCTTCTTTTCACCTTACTGTTCCTTTCTAGTATTAATCGCTCTAGATCAACTTTTCCATTCAGCCACCCCAAAAACATATACAACTCCAGGGAGTACACCACTCACCCTCACATATCGCCAAGATACTAAATCATAAAAGTGCATTACCATATTGCATTCACCCCCTGTCTACATAACATGACTTAACTGATGTACTAACAGTATAATACCCTTATCTAGGAAATCACAATAACAAAAGACAAACGTACCCAATCCAAGGCAAGCACAAGTAATAACTGCCCAAGTGTAATAATACCAACTAAATCGGTCAGCCAAAAACACACAGAATCTGAAAGGTCCTAAGAAACAAAACAACAATGCCCAAGTCAAAGTGCAGATCCGTGAGAAACAAAACCCAAGAAGTCCAATCTCTCACCGAAAGAATTAACCCCATAATGATGGATTCCAACCAGAACAAATTCACAGAAAATAGCCAAGAAAGCCAGACCCAAGATATCCACTTTCAGAGTATGATCATTACCATGATTAATACTATGAAAGAGGAAATCTGAGAAGAGTTAAACAACCACATCAACTACTTTGAACAGGAACACAACAGGCACTTGGAGGAGTTGAGAAAAACAGTTCAAGAAACAAAAATAGGCACAGAGGAGTTAAAAAAAGTCTCAGGCAGAGTTTAAAATTGAACTGAAAGACAAGCTATCTTCAACCCAAAGCTCAACAGAGAGTCTTATCAGCAGAAGTAATGAAGCAGAAAATAGAATTTCAGATCTTGAAGATAAACTGGGAGAAATACCGAGCTCAATGAAAGAGGTTGTTAAAGACAAAAAGATACTTGAGAGGAACATTCAAGAGATATGGGACGCCCTGAAGAAGCCTAGCATGTGCATTCATGGAAAACCAGAGCAAGAATCCCAAAATACCACACCTGAGGAAATCTTTCAAATTATCATAAATGAAAACTTCCCTCAACTAAAGAATGAGAGGCCCATCCAAATACAAGAGGCATTTCACACTCCAAACAGATATGACCAAACTAGAGAATCACCACCGCAAATAATAGTCAAAACACTCCACATTCAAGACAAAGAAAAGCTGCTGAGAGCATCAAGAGAAATAAAGCAAGTCACTTTTAAAGGTGAACCTAATAAAATAACAAATGACTACTCAATGAAAACAGTAAAAGCAAGAAGAGCTTGGAGAGACGTACTTCAAGTATTAAATGAGCAAAAATGGCAACCCAAACTGATATACCCGGCAAAACTATCTGTCATGACAGAGGGAGAAAGAAAGGTTTTCCAGCACAAAGACAACTTGAAGGGATACATGTCTACCAAACCAGGCCTTCAAAAAATGTTTGAAATGATATCAAGCTTGAAGAAAAGGACAAATGTATCCAGAAGGACAGAAGGAAAGTATAATACCACCAAAACCTAAAAGCCAAACAATACACTTACAAAATCCACTGAACATAAAAAATGTCCAGAATTAAAAATAATCTCTCCATTATAACATTAAATGTCAATGGTATTAATTCACTGATCAAGAGACACAGATTACAAACTTGGATTAAAAACCACAACCCATCAATCTGCTGCTTTCAGGAAATTCATTTCACCACAACAGATAGGCACATCCTAAAAATGAAAGGCTGGTCCAAAATTTTGCAAGTTATTGGAACCAGGAAACAGGCAGGGGAAGCCATTATGCTATCGGACAAAGTGGACTTCAAACCCAAAAAAATCATAAGAGACACAGATGGATACTACATTTTAATCACAGGTACAATTCACCAGGAAGACTTCACAATCCTGAACATATATGCACCCAATACGGGCCCCTCCACAATCATCAAGAAAACCCTACAGCATCTAAAGCGAGAAATCAACCCCCAAAAGAAATTTCTTGGGAATTTCAACACTGCACTCTCAACATGGGATAGATCAACAGGTCAAAAGCTTAACAGAGACACTTTGGAACTTAATCAAACCCTTAAAGAAATGGACCTTACAGATCTCTATTGAACTTTTTATCTACGCACTAAAGAATACACATTTTTCTCAGCAGCACACGGAACTTTCCCCAAAATAGATCACATATTGTGCCACAAAATGAATCTACACATATACAGGAAAGTTTAAATTATAGCCTGTGCCCTATCAGACCACCACGGCTTAAAGCTGGACATCCACAACATAACAAAAAACAGAAGATACACTAACTCCTGGAAACTTAACACTGTGATGCTGAATGAGAACTGAATTCAGGAAGAAATTACAAAGGAAATTCAAGATTTTCTGAAAGTGAACGATAATGACAATACAACTTAACACAATCTTTGGGACACAAGGAAATCTGTCCAAAGAGGTAAGTTCATAGCTCATGATCAAAAAAAATGGAAATGTCAGAAATAAATAACAACACTGTAGCTTAAAGCTTTAGAGAAACTAGAGCAATCCGATCCCAAAAGCAGTAGAAGAGAGGAGATTAGCAAAATAAGGGGAGAAATATCCGACATCGAGATTAGTAAATGATACTGAAAATCAACCAGTCAAAAAGCTAAATTAACCCCTATCTAAATTAACCAAAAGCAAGAGAGAGAAAACCCAAATTAATGAAATTAGAAATGAAAATGGAGTTATCACTACTGATACCCAAGAAATCCAGAGAATTATAACGTCATATTTCAAAAACTTATACTCTGTGAAATATGACAACACAAAAGAGAGTTGCTAAGTAAACACAACTTACCTAAATTGAATCAGGAAGCTGTGAATTATTCAAATAGTCCTATAACATATGAGGAAATTGAGTAAGTAATCTCGATCTTCCCACCAAAAAATGTCCTGGACCAGATGGATTCAGCACAGAGTTCTACCAGACATTTAAGGAGTTAATAACACCAATACTCCTTAAACTGTTCCATCAAATAGCAAAGGAAGGAACACTACCAAATTCCTTCTATGAAGCTAATATCGTTTTAATCCCAAAACCTAATAAAGATTCACTTAAAAAAGAAAACTATAGGCCAATCTCCCTGATGAACACAGACACAAAGATTCTCAACAAAGTATTAGCAAATCAGATTAAAAAACATATCAAAAACATCATCCACGGGGATCAAGTAAGCTTTATTCCAGGCACACAAAGTTGGTTCAACATATGCAAATTAATAAATGTAATTCACCATACAAACCAGTCAAAAGTTCAAGACCACATGATACTCTCCATAGATGCAGAAAAAGCTTTTGACAAGATCCAACAGCCTTTTATGATCAAAACGCTAGAGACAGTAGGAATGGAAGGAACCTTTATCAATATAATAAAAGCTGTATACAACAAGCCTTCAGCAAGGACTATACTCAATGGGGAAACACTTGAAGCATTCTCACTTCGATTAGGAACCAGACAAGGCTGTCCACTCTACCACTTCTATTCAGTATTGTACTTGAAGTATTAGCTGAAGCCATAAGACAAGAAAGGGACGTAGAGGGGATTCAAATCTGCAAAGAAGAAGTCAAGCTATCCCTATTTGCAGATGACATGATCTTATACCTGAGTGATCCCAAAAAATCTACCAGGAAGCTCCTGGAACTAATACAGAAGTTCAGCAGGGTGGCAGGATACAAAATAAATACACAAAAAACAGTGTCTTTCCTATATGTCCAGAATGAAGAAGTGAAAAAGCCCTGAGAGAAAAAATCCCATTTACTATAGCCCCTAAAAAAATGAAATACCTAATTATAAACCTAACCAAGGAAGTAAGAGACCTTTATAATGAAAAGTTTAAAACTAATGAAAGAAATTACAGAAGACACGAGAAGGTGGAAAGACCTCCCATGTTCCTGGATTGGCAGAATCAACATCATAAAAATGACCATCCTACCAAAGGCAATATACAATATTACCAATTAAATTCCCAAAGCAATTCTTTAAAGAGGTTGACCAAACAATCACAAAATTCATGTGGAGGCACAGAAGACCCAGGATATCAAAGACAATCCTGAGTAACAAAAACACTCCTGGAAGTATCACCATACCAAACCTTAGTCTATACTACAAATCCATGGTTATAAGAACAGCCTGGTACTGGCTCCAAAATAGACACACAGATCAATGAATCATTTGATCTTTGACCAAGGGGCCTAAATAATCCAATGGAAAAAGAACAGCATCTTCAACAAATGGTGCTGGCAAAACTGGATCTCCCCATGCAGAAGATTAAAACTGGACCCATACTTGTCACCATATACGAGAATTAATTCCAAATGGATCAAGGACCTTGATATAAGGCCAGAGAGTATAAAACCCATAGGTGAAAGGATAGGGAACTCCCTCGAGGTGATTAGGCTAGGCCAACAGTTCCTAAATGGACATCCAATAGCACAGTCACTGCTACCAAATCTCAACAGATGGGATCTTGTGAAATTAAAGAGCTTCTGTTCAGATAAAGAGATTGTAACTCGAGCACAAAGGCAACCCACAGAATGGGAGAAAATCTTCACTAACCACATATCTGATAGAGCTCTATTATCCAGAGTGCACAAAGAACTTAGAAAACTAAGCACCAAGGAAACTAATGGCCCAATTAAAAAATGGGCCCTGGAACTTAAAAAAAGTTTACCAGGGACGAAATTAAAATGTCTAGCAAATATCTTTAAAAATGCTCCACATCTTCATCCATCAGGGAAATGCAAATCAAAACTTCCCTGAGATATCATCTCACCCCGGACAGGACGGCAAAAATCCACAATACAAAAAACACCAAGTGCTGGAGAGGATGTGGAGAGAAGGGTACTCTCCTACATTGCTGGTGGGAATGCAGGCTCATACAACCACTCTGGCGAGCCCTCTGGAGATTCTTAAAGAGATTAAAGATTGAAATGCATTATCACCCTGCTATTCCACTTTTGGGAATAACCCCCCATGGAGCAGAGGTTCATCTTGATAGCACAAGTACGACCATGTTCATAGCAGCACTGTTTACAATAGCAAAGTCATGGAATCAACCCAAATGTCCAACAGTTGATGAGTGGATAAGGAAAATGTGGTACATCTATATAATGGAGTACTTCTCAGCCATCAAAAATGATGAATTAATGCAATTTGTCAGGAAATGGATGGAATTAGAAACAATTAAACTGAGTGAAGTATCCCAGACATGGAAAATTAAGCACCATATGTACCCTAATAGGTGACTCCTAATACCAAACCCACTTAGAGACACTCAAGCATAAATCTCTGTAATGCCTACAGTAATTGCAAGGATTATGAACAGGAGGAATGAGGTAGGGGGGCCACACCAGAAACAAGGATAGAGGGGACCATGTTACAGGAGAGAAAATAGGCCACTATCAAGGACTGTAAGTAAGTAATGAGACATCTGGTTAAGTTCACAGACTTTCCTTCCTGATTATTTACAACTGATGGGATATGATCACTGCTCCTCCCATCCTTATAACAAGACTCTAGTTTAACAGCTTTTTATCTCTGGCCAGGGGGTGACATCCAATACCCATCAGGATGGAGTGAAGGGCATTGCAGGAGCAGCAAAACTGGAAAAAAAATCAACAAACCATAATCCAGAACTTCTGAGACTCTATATCAACCACCTGGAACTAGGCCAGCCTAATCTCTCCCCATCCTGAAGCTCAGGGAGATTTGCGGAAGAGGGGGCGGTAAGATTGTAAGAGCACAAGGATGGGAGGAGCAATGATATGCAAGATACTCCACACAAGTTAGGGCCGAAGCAATCATAATTGGACTTTGCATGCCCTGTGCAATGTCCAACACACTATTGACCCCACAAAGTCTAGCATTTGCTAAAGGCACTAGAATCCTTGGAGGCAAGGGATTGACAGCCACAGTAGTGTTCCTATGCTTAAGGGGAACACAGGTAAGTGTTCCGGTAAATGCCACTGGATCCTTGCACCTCATCGGAGAGGAGGACCCAGAGGAGAGTTTGGCATGCACATTAAAGGATGCTCTTGGGGTGGGAAGGGGTTGCATTGGGGGACAGGGAGGGAAAAGGGAGGGGGGCACAGGATGGTGGGATGTTGGAGGGAGGGAGGGGACCGGTGTACCTGTAAAGTTTGTATGAGTGGAAATTAAAAAAAAAAAAGAAAGGAAAAAAAAGAGTAGAGGGCAAATACCAATGTTGAATACTTGCTTGCCCATTTGTCAATGTTTAACTATTCCTTTCCATCCTTATCCACCTGCCCAGGGAATAGCTCTGCCCATAACAGGCTGTGTCTTTCCACATAACTTACTCAATAAAGACAATCTCCTATGGGCTTTTCCAGAGGATTATTTAACTAGATAATTCCTGACTGGTGTGCCCTGAAGCCTTCCTTCTAGGTGTTAGGTTAACATTTAAGATGAACCATCAAATTTATACAGTTTTTGTATTCAACAAGAGTTGGTGCAATTATCTCTATATCTAAACTACACAAAGGAACCATTACAAAGTTTTCATCAAGAATTGGCTTGGTAGACTTAGTCTTATCTGTGGATCACAATCTAAGATCACAGTAGAATGAATGACATTGTAGCGGTGGTAGAATCTTTCTAGTGGGAATTAGTGTATTGTTTAAAAGAAAAAGAAAAACACAGGTTCTTGTTCTTTTATTTTTAAATTTATTTAACTTTATTTTATTGTGCACACTCGTGTGTGTGTGTGTGTGTGTGTGTGTGTGTGTGTGTGTGTCTGTGTATGTGTGTTAAAATCAGATGCATGCCATGGTACATATGTAGAGATCATAGGATAACTTTTGGAAGTCAATTGTTTCTATCACTATATTGTGTACTTCTGTCAGGGTAGCTGGCCTGTTAGCTTATGATTGATCTCTCTGTCTTTGCCTTCCATCTTGTCATAGGAGTACTGTGATTACAGATAGGAACCATTGCATCTGTCATTTTGTGGGCTTCAGTGATTGAATTCAAGTCATTAGACTTGCACAACAAGTGATTTCACATGTTAAGTCATCTTCCTCACCCCACATTCTGGTTTTTCAACAAATATTTTTCTCAAGGTGACTTTTCATGTTTATCTATGTTACCTATATTTTTCCTGCCTTAGATATGACATACCTTTCCTTCCTCATGAATTTCTTCTTGTTAGTGACGTTTATACAAGAATTGGAAAGATAGCTCAGGGGTTAAGACTCTGCCTTGTAAGCAGAATTACCTGAATTAGGATCCTGGATCCCATGTAAACACAGCAAACAGAAATTGTGGCAGTCTGTAATTCTGACTGTGGAAGCAGAGTCTGGGAAATCTCAGAGCAAAGAAAAAATAAGATAGAAGCAATTCGGAAATCACTCTTGGACTTCCACAGGCTCATGCAGTGCCTTCTGACACACACAGAAACACAGACACACAGACACAGACACAGACACAGACAAACAGACACATACACACACACACACACACACACACAAACTCAAAAGGAAAAAAAAAAGAGATGTTTCTATTCATACTTACTTCTCTTTATGTGATAGTTAATCTCAGTTATCAACCTGATGAATGTCTGTGGGAGATTTTCTTATTCAGGTTAATTAATGTGGCAAAATCTACCCATTTTGGGAGGCATCATTCTCAGGACTGAAATCCTGTACTACCTAAAATGAAGAAAGCAAGCAGAGAACAAGCATTCTTCACTCTCGACTTCTTGATTTTTTTTTTAATTTTTTTTATTATTATTATTATTTATTCAACTGTGTACATGTGTGTGTGTATGTGCTCACTCGCGCGCGTGTGTGTATGTGTCTGTGTCTGTGTATGTGTAGAACCACGGACGAATTTGCGAACCACCATGGACGCCTCCACCTCCTTCTGCCCCGGGATTCACAGGCTCCGCCCTACCAGGACCAGAAGCGCAGGCCGCCCCCGCTTCTGCCTGGCGTCTATACGTGGGATCTGGGATCCGAACTCGGGACCTTCCGCCTGCAAAGCGGAGGCTTAACCCCTGAGCCACCTCTCCAGCCCTCGACTTCTTGATTATAGATGCAATGCAAATGCCTCCTGCTGTTGTGATTTCCTTGCCATGACAGATAGCCACCTCAAACTTTCAGTCAATATAAATCCTTTTTATCCTTTAAGTTGCTTTTGTCTGGTTATATTTTCACAGTAAAAAGAAACATATCTTAGGAACCTGATCTCTGCCCTTTATAGTCACTACTAATTTAGGGAATTTTATTTTTGACAAAGTTTTTTGGTGGGAATTATGTTGTCAATTTCTACTCTCACCTCTTCCAACACGAGTTAATTTTGTCTGGTTGACAAAATTCCTAGTGAGAAGACTTATGGCAGTATAGCTCTTTCTAAAGTGTCTATATTTAAGCCCATAAGGAGAACATGAGAGTGTTGAATCTCTGGAGAGAATGCAACTCTCACACATTGCTAGTGGGAATGCAGGCTTGTATAACCACTTTGGAGCTCAATATTGCTTTTTCTAAAGGAACTAAGGATTCAAATGACATGTGACCCTGCTATACCACTACTGGGAGTAATTCCCCCAAATGCATCAATTCACTACAGTGACATGACTACATCCATGTTCATCACAGCACTATCTACAATAGCAAAGTCATAGAATCAACACAAATGCCCAATAGTTGACAAGTATATAATAAAAATGTGATACATTTATACAATGGAATACTATTCAGTCATCAAAAATGAATTAATATAATTTGCTAGTATATTGATGGAATTAGAAGAAGTAGTACTAAGTATAATATCTCAGGCACAGAAAGTTAGACAACATATCTTCTCCCTTATAAGTGGATCCTAGTTCCAAACTGACTTAATGACTTACTCAAAGGTAAATATCTCGATAACACCCAGTATAACTACAAAGGATTAAAACTAGGAAGTAAGGGGAAAGAAGACCTCAAAAGAATGGAGACAAAAGAACACACTTCAATGGAGGAATTAAGCCACAGTTATGAACTACACATAAGTAGTGAGACATCTGACACAACTCATTCTCATTTCCCTTCCTGTTCACTTGGGACTGACATGTCTGATATCCACAGTCAAGGAGGGGATAGGGGCTGGCAGAGGGTAACCAACAAGCTACTAGGTGACCAACCCCATTTACCACTGAGTCCTACTCCTATTCTTCCATCTACCTTTAAGACTCTTCTTATATTAAAACGTTCATTTAAATAGTTTTTTTTTTACTTTGGTTAGGAGATGACCTCAATACCCAATCAGGATGCAGCCAAGAGCAGTGCAGGAACAATAAAACTGAAAACAACCAACCATAATTCATAACACCAAAGGCCTAGAATCAGACCAACCAAATCTCTCCCCATCCTAAAGCTCACGGAACCTTGAAGAAGATTGTACAAGCCTAAGGAAGGGAAGGACCACTGATAACAAAGATACTCCACTCAAGTTTGGGTTGCAGCAGCCAGGATGTTGCTACAATGTGATTCGATCTTGCCTGATATGCACAATGGTAGACATGTCAGCAAGCCCTCAAAGTTTTGCATGGATCTCAGGGGAGAAGACTTCAGGCAGTAAGATCCTTAGAAGCAAGTGGTTAAACAGGTGTAACTGAGTTCCCACATTAGTGGGTGGCCCAACAAGGAACCAAAAGCTATGTCGCTGAATTCTGAACCCTCACTAGTGGTGATGACTAAATTCAGTGCTCATATAAACAGATTCTCTAGAGGATGGGAGGGAGCAGGCAGGAAACACCAAGAAAGGAGGAGGGAAGGAAAGAGGGAAGAGAGGGAGAGAAGCGGGGTATAGAGGGATGGGGGACAACAATGGGGAAGGAAGGGGGAAGGGAGGAAGGAGGAGGGTACTTACTGATCTTGTATAACTAGGTAAAAAATAATAATAAAGTTTCGAGAAAAAGAATTGTTTGAGGAAAGAATTTCTCTACACTGTTTTCCTAGTAACTTCAACTTGAAGTAATCAGGACGTTAAAGTGACATGCTTTGAGGTGGCATTTCCTGAACCCTTCATTTACTTAGTTTTGATCCACATAGCTCATCTTTCAGTAAACTAAATTTTTTTATAGCAAATGTTTAAGAGCAAGAACTTTAACACAAATATCAACCACTTTTCTATGCCCTTTCTTGTTTTTTATTTGCAAATATTTTAAAGACCAGAATGATTCACATGGGTAAACCTAGATTCAAGAATTAGAAAAGAACACCCTATACAGAGCAGGAGAGTATTTCACTTTTTTAGACTATTTATTTATTCATTTATTTGTTTGTTTGTTTGTTTATTTATTTATTTATTTATTGTGTATGTGTGAACACATGTATTTATCTCTGTGTATCACAAGCACTGTATAAGCCCTTACAGGTCCAAAGTAATTTTGGGAATCATTATGGATTGCTCTACCTCCTTTTTGCTTTGCTCTGGAGTTTTCCCCACTCTACCTTTCAGGACTATAGGTGCAGGCCACCTCCACCAAGTGAAATGTGGGATTTAAACTCAGATCCTTCTGCTTGTGAGACAGAGGCTTAACCCCTAAGCCATCTTTTCAGACCCTAGAAGAGTATTTCAAAGACACTGGATATAGACCACGAGTACAGGGAAAGGAGAAGAATGAGTTCACCATGTACCTATTGGATATGCCCACTTTCAGTTCTATGACTAAATAAGAACTCAAGAAGTTCTCTCTTCTTGTAGACCTTCATGCTTTTACAGGTCATTCTGACACTTACCTTCAAGAAGACTTGGTAAAGAACACATAGCCTCAGAGAAAGAGCTAGGGTAGAACAAGTGGTACAATTCACTTCTACTCAGGACAACCTTTAGCTCAAGTGAATAGCTTGCATTTCTAAAGCCTTCCAATCAAAGAACTGTTCTTTTCTCATGGCCTATACTCTTATACTTAGATACTTTGCAAAAACACTCTAAAAGATTTATGAAAGGACAAGATCAATGATTGTACAATTCAGAAATGTTGTTTCAAATGGACTGCCCAAGGGATTGCAAAGACATGTTTTGAAGTCTTCCCACCTAATTTTAATTTGTCCCAAATTAGAATTAGTACTTAAAGAGACCAGTAATATAATTCAGTAGGAAATTATTTCCCTAGCAAGTAATCGGGACCTGGGTTCCATTTCCACCATCATGAAAAAAATCTGTACTTGAAGATGCATATTTTTATTGAGCTCATACTTACAGATTTGGTTTATTCTAATAAAGTATTCACTCATTAATTTATTAACTCAATCACTCTGCACATATATGCTGAGGCTTTAACTACTACAGTTCTAGCAGGGGCCTTGCAAAGTCTAATAGCAGAAAAATCAGACTGAAACTTCATAACTTTAACCTTTAAACATTCAACATTCAATTCTTGTCTTATAAGGACTTTAAAGAACAAGATAGGTTCCCAGGATGTCATGTACTTTGTGAATCTTAGATCCTGTCTTCAAATGCATACAACTTAGCAACTTTAATTAACTTTAGTTAAACTTTAATTATCCCTGCTAGATATTATCGGAACACAAATTTTATTGCAAATATTCAGTAACAGTCTAAGCCCTCAAGAAATTGAAGGAGCACATGTCTGGGAAGACAAACTGTAACTAGGACATTCTGAATTAAGAAAAAATTTTCTCTTGTTGAGTTATGTATATCTTGACAAAGATCAAAAATTATATCTATAGTCCTTACTACCTACCAGGCTTTAACATGTGGTAGTCACTTACATATAGAATTAGCAATAATTAAAATAATGAAGTATTTATTTAGTACCACAGTCTACTGTGCCAGATATCTGACACATAGAATAATTTTTAAAAATCATAACCTTCTTATGATCCATATCTACTGTTAGACAAATTCTAAAACTAAGGAATTTCACCCGAGAACTCATAACTAGTAAAAGATAAAATAAAAACATACTAAAACAAACAAGAGTAAAAAGCAAAAAATATTCTAATCACTGATCAAAAGCTTCATGCCTTTAAATGTTTAAGTTCTGGGCTGTATTGACAGCTCAGGGATTAAGACATTGCCTTGCCACAGAAAGTTAGATGCTGCATGGTCTCCCTTAGAAGTGGATTCTAGTTCCAAACCCTCTTAATGACATACTTAAAGGTGAATCTCTATAACACCTATTATAATGGCAGTAGATTACAACTTGGAGAGAAGGGTAAAGAAGACCTCAAGCAAAAGGGGACAAATGAGCACAGTTCAGTAGAGAAATTACGCTATGGTTGGGTATGGCTGCTAAGTGGTAGGACATCTGTTAGAGCTCACTCCCACCTTCCTCCCTGTTCATTTGGGATTAGACACATTTGAAGATCTGGTAATATCTGGCCAGTCATGGAGGGGATAGGGGTTGGCAGGTAGATTGATAGTAGCCAATTGGTAACCGGGTGACTGACCCCACTCACTAGCATGCCTTATTTCTATTCTTCCCTCTACCTTTAAGCCATTTATTATATTAAGAGCATTTTATCTTAGATTAGGAGAAGACCTCAACACCCAAACAGGATTCAGCCAAGTGCAGTGCACGAATCGCAAATCTGAAAACAACCAACCTTAATCCAGAATACCAATGACCCTGCAATGTTCACTTGGAACCAGACCATCTGTTACTCTCTCCATCCTAAAGCTCAGAGAACTTTGCAGAAGAGGAGGCAGCAAGATCGTAGAGCCTAAAGATGGGGAGGTCCACCAATAGACAAGATACTCCACTCAAGTCTGGACTTTGACAGCCAGGATCTCACTGCTCTGTGATTGGACCTTTCCTGAACAATATAATGGCTGACATGTCAACAAACCCCCATAGACTAGCACAGATCTCAGGGGAGATGGCTTCAGGCAGTAAGATCCTTCAAGGAAAGGTGTTAAACAGATATAACATTAGTGGGCAGCCCAGGAAGGGACCCCAAGGTATGCCACAGAGTCCTGAACCCTCACTAGTGTAGATGACTCAGGGAACTTCAGAGTACATATAAGCTGAAATTCTGGAAGGAGGGAGGAAGAAGGCAGAAAGCACCAAGAGAGGAGAGAGGGAGAAAAAGGGGCAGGGAGAGAGGGAGGTGTGGGAGAAAGTGCAGAATGGGGGGATAGTAGGGGGAAGGAAAAGAAGAGGAGAAGGGAGAAGGAGGGGGGCAAAGATTTCCACTCATTGAGTTTGCATACCTAGGTAAAAATAATAAAAGAAAAGACTCTGCCTTATAAGCAGAAGGTCCTGAGTTGAGATCCCAAGTCCTATTTATAAAGGCCAGGTGGAAACAGCAGTGGCCTGCACTTCCAGCCCTGGTGTGCAGAGTCTGGGAAATCCCAGAGTGAAGCAAAAAGGAGGTAGAAATAATCCAGAATATTTCCTGAAATCACCATTTGGCTTCCACAGGGACACACAGTGCACACACACACACACGCACACACAATAAATAAATAAATTTTAAAAATTAAGTTCTTTATGTTAAGACTGCACCTACTACTTCATCACTAGAATCATGGTTTGTAATTATTCCTGGAATATTCTTATAAAGGAATCATTTAATTAGAAGGACTTTTGATGATAAATACTTTAGGACTCAGAAAAATTCTACTCCAAAGTGTAGAACTTTACTATATTTTTAATTTAATTTATATATTTCTATTGGCATATCTTCATTGTAAATAGTGCTGAATTTCATAAGGACAGTTTCATTCAAGTATATCATGTACTCTGACAATATTCTCTATTCATGCCTTTCTTTTCCTTCCTCCTGTCCCTCCTAACAGTTTCTTTCTCTTCCCCAAATTACACATCTCTTTTAATCTCATAGATATTTATGTGTATAGCATATGCAACATTATGTCTTTGTGTATGATTTTATGCATCTTCATGAAATCCCGGGTTCTCCAAATGAAAAAAACTTGCACTATTTTTCAGCTTTCTTCTAACTCAAACTTTATCTGCTTTAGCTAGAGATATTCTGCATGCCAGATCTCAGAATGTCCCTTTACACTTTCTTGTGTTTCCAGGGTACAAGAAGAGACTTTTGATTAGTGTTACCTAGCTACCACCTTAACAGGAGTCATTTTATATCAGCATCTTGTTGCTCCAGTTGCTACAGGCTTCATGATTCCTATCTAATAGGACTACAAATCTGCTGGAGTGATGCATGCAGTGCTACTCAGATCTTTGAGTCTCTTGTTTCTTACCTTTGGGTATTCATCCCTCCTTCTATTGTCATGGTTACTGCATATTCATTCTCTCTTTCTCTGATTCCCAACTATTTCTGGTAGAATTTCCAGAAATTCTAGCACTCACAGTGTGGATGTCATCAACAATCTTCCCTTCTAAGATATAGTAAATAATATGAATTGAAGGGTACCGGGAAGTGCCTCAAAATCAAGAGTCTCCTTTGAACTTCTGCTTCTCTATCCCTTGGTCTCTCTTTCCTCTAAGGCACACCACAATGGCTAAAATTTCCTTTCCCTAAGATAAGTCATGGATAATAGAACCCCTGTTTCCTGAATGCAGCTATGAAAACTATACATTCTGTATTTTTTTCTTTCACTTTACTCTGTCACAGCAGGATATAAATACTTGTCTTCTGTAGAGATTATAAGACCCTCCTTTTTGAAAGGGATACTGCCCAGTGCCCTCAAGGAAAG
This sequence comes from Typhlomys cinereus, assembly GCA_023101885.1. Classification (NCBI taxonomy): domain Eukaryota; kingdom Metazoa; phylum Chordata; class Mammalia; order Rodentia; family Platacanthomyidae; genus Typhlomys; species Typhlomys cinereus. The sequence goes on along the minus strand of JALPQD010000158.1, from coordinate 3,423,855 downwards.
AATGTCATGCAGCAATGCAAAAAATAAAACAAAGTTAAAAATAAAATATTAAAAAGTAAAAGTCTTTGCTGGGCTCCCCACTGTCCACTATGCTAAAAATAACTTTTATCTAATCACCTTTCTACATGGCTATTGGTTCTTCCTTCAATTTAATAGTTTTCCTTTATTCTAGTATCATTTTCATTGGGTATTTATTGTGAAGGCTTTGTGTCATGTAAAACTGAGTAAATCTATTATACTTTTCTCTTGTTTGCCTGTTTTGTTAAGAGTATCAGTGTGATCTTTGTGAAAGGTGAGGAAAAGGATCATACTACTTTTTGCCCTCACGATATTTAAAAAGAAAAAAAAATCCATAGAAAGATGTTGACTATTTCCATAATATTTTACATGTGAACACAAAATAAGTCTTTTAATGTAACTTATAGTTAGCTTTCAACACTCAATTTGCATGAAACTTTGAAGAGTATTGATTCCTAGTCAAGAGTTGTGGTATATGCCTATAAGCTGAATACCCAAGAAGCCAAAGAACAAGAATCATGAGTTAGAGTTTAGCCTGAGTTACACAGTGAGGTCCTGTCTCAAAACTTCAAACAAAACAAAAATAAAACCTCCCAAACAATAGAGCTGTGGATATGTAGCTCAGTGTTAGAATGCCCACGTTTGATCTAAAAATCTCAGGTTTCAGTCATAAGCACTGTAGAAGAGTAACAAATTCTTAATTCTCTCAAATAAGACTTGATATTGTATTCATGTTACAGATCAACCATAGTTAGTGATAGCAGAACTTGTAGTTCGTCCTTTGTCTGGTAATGAAGATTTAAATACAGGGAATATATTCTGGGTATGAAAGTACACACCTGTAATCCCAGCATTTATCAGGCAGAGACACGAAAATCATGAGTTTAAGACCATGCTGGACTACACTGTCACATCCTGTCTCCTAAACAAACAAATGAAAAGACAAACAAATTACAAGAGCTAAAATAAAATGAACACATGCATACTGCTTAATATATGTGCATCTGAAGATAAAGCAGTCTCAATTTCTTCTGAAACCAAGTGTGTGTGCCATTTCCTACCACCAAGTAAGCAATGTTATAGCAATAGATGCCAATTTCATTCTGACATTATCTACCCCCAAATAGTGTTAAAATCCACATATCAAGAGCTTAGTCTCTAAAACTATATTTCCTCAGTTCAGATGCTGACTGAAACTCCCTAGTTGCTTTGCCTATGCTTCTAACTGGTGGGTCATAAATAAATGTTTCATAACCCCCTTCTAGGGTATAACAATAGAGCAGTTCACAGAATTCATGCCACTATAAAGTCTACTACAAACAGTACCACTGTATATCTGATGCAGCTGATAAGATATGGATGAAAGATGCAGAACTTTCATGTCTTCTTTGGGGCTCCATATTTGCAGCTACCCAGACTCTCTCTGAACATTTTGGCTTTTATTCCGTAGCCTCACTGTACAGTCATGATTTATCAAATGTTGGCCAGTGATGATTAACAGAATCTTCATCACTTCTCCTCTCCTGAGTGATTGGCTAGTGGGGTTGAAAAGTCTCAACCCAAGGACTGCCAGCTGTTTCAACTTACTAATAAAGCAAAATTCTTGGAGTTATATGCCTTGAAATTGTAAAGAAAAATAAATAGGTGTCTCACCCTACCATAATGTATTATAGAAAAATACAGATAGGCAAGAAATAAAATAAATGAATAAAATAAAATATAAAAATCTACAAGATCTCATGTGATATGAAAATATTGGGGGAGAATAGAAGAGGTACAAATGTGTAAATGGGAATGTGAGGGGGGGGGATGAAGAAAATGAAGATTTGAAAGGCAACCCAAACTAATGATGTATAGAAAAAAAACATAAGGAACTCTAGTATTTTGAAAGCTAATTTAAACTGTAATTACAGAAAAAGCCTAGTCACCTACCAGAACAAGATGACAAGCCTGTATTGCCAAGGACACCACACACTTTGGTCAAAAGATATACAGAAAGAAAGCTGGAAGTGAACTGGAAGCCTTTTCCTTGATGATTGGATTCTAGGACTATGCTACAAGAAAGAATTCATGGCTGACATCATAAACATGGTCATAAATGATGACTGAGACGGTCACAGACTTCAGGTGGGAATATACTATTACTGCTTTGCTAATTGGACATGAGGTCAAAGTGTCTTCTAAATATTTGCCTTCTGATATTCTCAGTCTTGGTCACAGAAGCTTGTGTTTGCAGTGGTGATGGTGGAGATTCATAACTTATCATTATGTTGAAAATATGTGAGTACTACATTTTATTTTCATCCTTCTCACCTTGCATCACAAATTTTGTTAGAATAATCTGGGATAATTGAATTAGGTTAATTCATTTTGTAATTATACACCGTGTCTTTCAAAAACTGATGTTTATTAAGTTTTATGACAAGTAAGCACTTACTCTAAAATAAGTACAAAATTACTGCTCTCAGTATAAACTAAAATGCTTTAAATCACATTTTCTCTCCACCAAAATTAATATAATAATTTCGTCTCGTTGGGGTTTATCATTTTCCTGAAAATATTGCTTAGAGTTCATTGTGAATGGAATTGTAAGTTCTTGCATTTGTTTTCTAGGTATGGGGGTTGAGGGATGATTTATCAGCTTTTTTCATGATGTTTCATTATCTGCTAACAATCAGCAGATCTAGTGTTAAAATGACCATTGAAAATTATTGAGTTGTAGGAACTTCAACTCCTTCATATATTTCATGGTATTAATTAGATAATCAAATAACGCTAGCCTAAGCTGGCATGGACCCAACTATGTATGACAAGGTAACCTCTGCTGAGCTATCTCACTGACAATCAGATGTTTTCTTAAAGCTGTAACTTATGAAATTAAAACAGTGTCTTTATAAAATGAGAACTTAGAGAAGCTTCCTATCTCTTACAACAGGTGAGGACATACTTAGAAGGCATCATATATTAAAGTGATCTAAAATAGCCATGCTTTTGACTTAGATAAGTGGGCATAGTAAATATATAGCAATCAAAAGTGAAATTTCAACTAGCAAGTAGAGAGAATCATCAAATAGCAAACATCATCAGCATAAACTAAAAGATGAAAATCCACATGCTCAATTGAAAATGTCACCTAAGAACCAGGAACTGAGTCTTCACCAGGAACTGAATGTGCTTGCCCCTTGCCTGTGGACTTTCTAACTTCTGGAACACTGAAGAATAAATTGCTGTTGATCTCTGTTATTGATAAGGTACTTCCTTGCTTATTATATTTTGTTAAGGAAACTTGAAGCAACAAAGACAACAAGCCTCCATATTAATATGCATCAGATTTTATACATAATTATTGATTCCTAAACCTATCTTTTGGATCCTTGCATTAGGTCAACTTTTTACACTCTTTTGAGACAGCATTTCACCTAACTTACTTAACTTGATCTTGAACTCACTCTGTTGCCTGGGCAAGATATGAACTTATTCAACTCCTGCCTCAGCCTCCAAAGTAGCTAGCATGGAAAACATGTCCAGCTACATGAGTCAATACTTTGAAACTAAATCCTTTCTTTCTCTTTATTTGTTTGAATCTATCCTCTTTCTCTTTCTCTCCTGTCTCTCTCTCTCTCACACACATATACAAATTATTCACTATACTTGCTTATTCATGTTCCTATTTCATTTGCTACAATTTACAAATTATATATTAAGTAATTATTAGGAAGTCTTAGATTATAAAAATGACACAAGGAAATTCACAAAAATATTAATTCACAAAATTATAAAATTATATTATTAAAAAATGCTAAAATTAGGAATTTATACATCTGTTATCATTCTCAATTTTGTAATAGTCATGTAGTTGTCACCCCATATTTCTAATTCCTAATCTCATTAAATTTCTCATATCCCCTTTGGCTTTAGCAAACACTCAACTTCTTTTGGATTTTACCTTTTAGCTTCATTTATGAAGGTTCTATATTAGCAACCCTGTTTGATTTGAACTGTTGCAGTTTAACTTGAATTGCAGGACAAAAAAGTATAAAGGAGTTCTTCAAAGGATCTTATACGCTGCAGTATATCTTGCTCTTGCTCATTGTATAATGGAAGGGACCTAATTCCCCCCCTTGATAATCAGGATTAATCCTTGAAGTCAGACAGTCACTTTCTTCTCAGATGGTTCATTCCCTGGCACATGTCACTCAGAGTGACTGTGGTCTCAACTATAGCTCATGGGATTAATTTTTAGATCTCTTAGTATTATGGCTTAAACATAAAATGTCTCTGACAGCCCTGTACATTAGACACTTGAATGCCAGCTAATGGGATCAAGGAATTATTGATGGATTCTTAATTTGATCATAAGTGTGAGAAGACGGAAAGTAGTATACAGAGCCTAAATGGAGGAAATAGCTCACTGAAAAGGTGGTTCTTTCCTACAGTTTTTTCTCTAATTCCAGCCATGAGTTATATGAATTTCTTCTGCCACATGCTTCCCGTCCCATGATATTCTTTCCAATCACATGCAACTGAAACCCTCTGAAACTGTGATCTAAAATAAATCATTTCACTTTGAAATTGTCTGCATGTAATTTGATAACAATGATGATAAAATTAACTAATATACCTAACAAAAACATCCCTTTATTAGAGAAAAGTTCCTTAGACAAATAGAGACTAATATCACAGGATTAGAAATAGGAATTATTCTAAAACACATAAGGATGATTAGTGAGAGGAACCATTTCAATTTCCACTTCTTGATTTATAGACTTGTGAATATTTACTTGGAGAGTAACAGCACCATATATTAAATGATGATTTTCTTTAGTGTTCCTACAACAGATACCTGACACCAGGTAACCTAATAGGTTTACTTAGCTCATGGTTCTGATTTTGGAAAATGCAAATTGCATGAGTGGTATGTGGCTATAGCTATATCACAACTTGGCAAAGAAACAGATACATGTTGAAAATTGATCATGTGATAAGGTAAGAAGCAAAAGTGAGCAAAAGAAGTCAAACTATATAACAACCTTCTTTCATGGCATCTAGTTTCTTTTCTTATTGCTGTGATAAAATACCTTGATAAAAGCAACCTAAAGAAAGAGGAATTATTCTGGCTCATAGTTTAAGGCTAAAAGTCCATCATGGCATGGAAGTCAAGGCAGCAGGAGCTTGAAATAACCAGTTATATTCCACCTACAATCAGGAAACACATAGTCATGGATCAATATATCTAGTACCATTGCTCCTTTTATATCATCTAGCATCGCATCCCAGAATATGGTGACCTCCACAGTGTGTGTGATGATGGTGGGGTTCCCACCTGGATTGATCAAATCAAGATAATCTTCCAAAGACATGACCTCAAGACCACATTGCAGGTGACTCTATATCTCATAAATATGGCAATTGATGTTAATCATTACATACACTAACAATATAGTCTATGTATAAGGAACATATTAGGCCTTCCCAAGGCTAATGACTCCATATTCTAAAATGCTTCTTTAAAGTCCATTCTCTTGATGCTATCATATTAAAAACTAAATTTGTACATGAATTTTTGTGGGGAAAAACCATATTCAAGTCATGACACTATATGCAAACTTTTGCTGTCCTTAGCCCAGTGTCTCATAACATAGCCATCTTACTAGACAAATAGGTGTGGCTTCAAAGGGCCACTTCCTATTTTAAGCAAGCTACCTAATTTAGAATAGTTGAGAACACAGCAAAACTAGTAATGAATTTCAAGGGCACTTTGTTGGACTTTTACTATGAAGTGAGGTCCTGAGTTAGAAGCAATACTGTGCGACAAACACTACACTTGCAGAGTAATCATTCATTAAGTTTTTTTTTTAATTTTTTTTATCTGAAAGTATTACTAGAAAGAAGGCAAACTGATATTCAAAGTAAGCATCTGTTCCAATGAGAACAAATTCTGCCATTCTCATGATGAAATCAAACTGTTGCCAAGTCAAAGGCTCACCACTGGGGAAAGTTATTGTATAAGGGACTCACTGTTGATCTCTGCTGCTGGCAAATTGGGCACATAGCAGAAGCTGTGGTCAGGGTATCCTTAATAAGTGGAAGTACATGTTGTTGAGCCCATGCATACTCTCTATTCCAGCTATAGGGGGTCACTTTTACATTATTGGTCAGCCCATTGGACAATGAAGGGGAAGAAGGCTAAAATCCTATACTTGACATATAAAAATATTCGCTTATTTTCTTTGCTCAAAATATTGTTGGGTCACAAGGTAAGTCCATAAACAGTAAACCATTGTATCCTTGAAGAATTGCAAGAAGCTGTTCATAACAGTTACTTTTAATAGTAATGACTTAAGAGAGTTGTACACTTCTTGGAAAGGAAAACTAAATGAATATACTCATTGTAGCAGCAGAAGAGAGAATTCTCAATCATCAGGAATCCAGAGAGCAAGTAGTTGCTCTGTTCGTGGTTTCCTTCTTATCCACAATGGTTGCTGGAGCTTGGTAATTTAATCAAATTCAGGGTTAAAAAATTAACAAGAATTGGGAAAATTAAAAAAAAAGATCCACCAGCTATCTATGTATATTCACAGGTAAATCCCCCAAATTTCCTTGAATGACAATTCTGCCTAAAATTCACTGGGAAGTTTAAGTCACCTACTCAAATACAGGTTCAAAGTAAGTCAAGAAATATATATTTTTGGCTATGTCTATCATGGTCTATAATAAAACTTGATTATTTTTTAAGTTAAAGAAAAAAGCAAAGACATATGAACAACCAACAGGTAATTCTATATAGCCAGTTTATTTTCCATGCTCTAATTTTTATTGCTATAACAGAATTGAAGTGGGTCAGTCTATAGTTCTATATATATAACTGCTCAGTAGATAAGTGAATACACTTACAAAATCTGTAAACTTTACTGTTTCATATTTTCCAAAATGAAAAATAAGTGATAGCCAATAAAAGATTTTCAAAGTTTGCTGATTCTCTTGCCTACATCTCCAAAACAAAAATGCACAGCTAAGCCTTATTTGACACACACTTGTCTATGTTCTTCACCCTTCAGGATCCCAACTCCTAAGAAACTCAATAAGAAAATAATAGGGACTAAAACTGAAGTCATGTCCATTGATCATTAGAGTTGGCAAAATGGAAACTGATCCCATTATACACTGGCTTGGATGATAGGGTACCTACACCAATACAGGTCATGAAGTGTGAAGGGACAGCAATATTGCTGGTTCTGAACAGGAAAACATATATGTTTCTTAGGAGTATTGTTAACATTTTTTACTTCCTTTTTTCACTAATTAATAATAAGCAGTGGGCTGGAGAGATGGCTCAGGGGTTAAGACTCTCACTCGCAAGCAGAAGGTCCTGAGTTTGGATCCCAGGTCCCACGTAAAAACACCAGGTGGAAATGGCGGCTGTCTACACTTCCAGCCCTGGTGGGCAGAGCCTGGGAAATCACAGAGCGAAGCAAGAAGGAAGTAGAAGCAATCCAGGATGATTCCCAAAGTCACCTTTGGTCCTCCACAGAGACACATATGCCCTCCGATACACACGCGTGCACACACACACACACACACACACACACACACACACACTCACACAAACAAATGAATAAATAAAGTTTTAAAAAAAGAGTATTCAGAATGTGTGGTGCAGATGAACTTTAAAAACAGCAATTCATGACTCTTTTGATAATTTCATACACATATGAATCCTGATTATTCTCCCTTATCCTACCTGTACTTTCTTATCTTCTCTCTCTCTCTCTCTCTCTCTCTCTCTCTCTCTCTCTGTCTCTCTATTTCCTCTTTCATCCTTCTTCCTAACAATCCCTTTCCCAAGGTTTTTTCTTGAACACTTGACTGATCTTAAAAAAAGGTGCTAGTGCCACCACTGCTTCATATTCTATTCAAATTTTTCATCATAGCACTTATCATAAGTAGACAAATACTTATATTTATTTATTGATTTATTGCTCTTGTCCTCTCACACTCAAAAGCTTGTTTAATCTACATTATTTTGACACAGTGCCTCCCTAGATAGCTTAGGTTGGCCTGGAGCCTATTATCTCTTCCCCGCCACCCCCCCCCCCCATCTTCCAAATGTTGAGTTTGCAGACAGGTACTGGCTTGACTGACTGAAAGCTTATTTCTTTTTTTTTTTTTATTTCCGCTCATACAAACTTAATAGGTACACCGGTTCCCTCCCTCCCTCTTCCTCCTCCCGGAACCCCCTGTTCCCCCTCCCCTCACCCCTTTCTCCCCATCCCCCAGTGCCTCCCGCCCCAATTCCCAGAGAGTCTTTTAATATGCATCCCTGACTCTCCTCTGGGCCCTCCTCTCCGATGACGTACAAAGACCCAGTGGCATTTCCCTGAACCCTTTCCCGTGTTCCCCTTAAGCATAGGAACACTACTGTGGCTGCCAATCCCTTGCCTCCAAGGATCTTGGTGCCTTTAGCAGATGCTAGACTTTGTGAGGTCAATAGTGTGTTGGACATTGCGCAGGGCATGCAAAGTCCAATTATGATTGCTTCAGCCCTAACTTGTGTGGAGTATCTTGCAAATCATTGCTCCTCCCATCCTTTTCCTCTTACACTCTTACTGCCCCCTCTTCCGCAAATTTCCCTGAGCTTCAGGATGGGGAGAGATTAGGCTGGCCTAGTTCTAGGTGGTTGATATAGAGTCTCTGAAGTTCCGGATTGTGGTTTGTTGATTTTCTTTTGCAGTTTTGCTGCTCCTGCAATGTCCTTCACTCCATCCTGATGGGCACTGTATGTCACCCCTTGCAGTCCTTGATGGAGGCCTATTTTCTCTACTGTAACATGGTCACTTCTCTCCTTGTTTCTGGTGTGGCCATCCAACCCCATCCCTCCTGTTCATAATCCTTGCAATTACTGTAGGTAATACATAGATTTACCTATGAGTGTCTCAAGGTGGGTTGGGTGGGTTTGGTACTAGGAACCACTTATCAGGGAGTACATATGGTGCTTAATTTTCTGGGTTTGAGATACTTCACTTAATATAATTGTTTCTAATGACATCCATTTCCCAGCAAATTCTAGTAATTCATCATTTTTGATGGCTGAGTAGTACTCCATTGTATAAATGTACCACAGTTTCCTTATCCACTCGTCAACTGTTGGACATTTGGGTTGATTCCATGACTTTGCTATTGTAAACAGTGCTGCTATGAACATGGTCGTGCTTGTGCTATTGAGGTGAACCTCTGCTGCATGGGGGGTTATTCCCAAAAGTGGAATAGCAGGGTCATATGGCATTTCAATCTTTAATTTCTTTAAGAATCTCCAGACGGCTCGCCAGAGTGGCTGTATGAGCCTGCATTCCCACCAGCAATGTAGCAGAGTTCCCCTCTCTCCACATCCTCTCCAGCATTTGGTGTTGTTTATATTGTGGATTTTTGCCATCCTGACCGGGGTGAGATGATATCTCAGGGAAGTTTTGATTTGCATTTCCCTGATGGTTAAGGAAGTGGAGCATTTTTTAAGATATTTCTTAGACATTTTAATTTCATCCCTGGTAAAGTTTCTTTTAAGTTCCAGGGCCCATTTTTTAATTGGGCCATTGGTTTCCTTAGCTTATTTCTTGACAGAGATGTTTCATCTCATATATGTCTGGCCTGGCACATAGTAGTAGGCTCTATGAATGCTGCTGTATGACTATATGAATTTCAGTAAGCCTCAAGTGGGTTCTGGGAAATTCTGAAGAAAAATATGAGGGTTTTTTTTTTTTTACCATAAATAAGGTAAATACTCAGCATTTTTTCCAATAAGAAAATGCAAGATTTTGTTCTGATGTAGGTTGATGCTGCTATACTTAATCTATAACATAGATGTCTCTTTGGCTAATTTAAAATATGGGTTGCCATTGGGCCTGGTGGTGCAGTCCTGTCATCCCACCTACTCAGAAGAGTAGAGCAGAAGTACAAGTTCAATGTCAGTATGAGCTACTGAGTGAGTTCAAAGTCATCCTGGTAAACCTAGTGAGACTCTGCTTTGAGATGCACAAAAGTAAAAAGAGGATGACTATATAGGTCAATTTTAGAGTGTTTACTTGAATACCACATGTCAGTATTTAGTTTATTAAATTTCCAGCACAGCAAAAACAAGCAAAACAAAAGGTACATGGATTTTTATAAATCATATATTCCTGTAAAAATATTTCCGTCTAAATATAATCTTCCCTTGGCCAATTATAACTTTGCTTTCCAAAATTATCTGTCTGTTAAACATTTATCTCTGGCTGTTTTCATTTTGTATATATAGTTGATCACATATCCCTGCCAAACAGATCTCTTTGTAAACTCGTTAATAAAGAAAACCAATTTTTATTACTAAACGATAAGTTTTCAGAGGTTCTGAAGCCTCTTAGATGCAAGCTCATGATTTCTCCTATGGTTACTCTTTGTAATTGAAAATTGTCCCAGATTTAATGTTTTCATGTAAATCTAAGATTAACAGGGATCTGCTTTGAACCAATGATCTTATAATGGTTTCTAATATTTTAGGTTGCTTAGGTTTAACTAGGCCTCCAAAACTTAATTTCCTTATCTGTTTAGAGTAAGGTGAACCTCACTGTAGATGGAGTGTTTGTAGACCTGCAGACTGGAGAGGAGTTCTGGTCACTCTGACACTCATACATGTTGATTTGTTGAGTCACCTAAATGGTGTGAAGCAACAACTACACTTGCAAATGATCTGCTTTCCCTGTCTCTCTTTAGCTTTTTTAAACTTCTGGGCAGGATAGGTATGCTTAACACTGGGACAAAGGATATCACGCCTGTTGGATATCTTCAACATTGATTGAGTCAGAGGACATCAAAGCTAATATAGGTTTAGGAATTCTAACCTGCTTATGAGCCTTCTTTCCTGATTGTTAGCTCCTGAAACTTGAAACCTTAGTATCCTATGTGAATAAACAACAATTCAGAGACTGCATAATCAGCTCCCATGATTACATGAAGCCACTAACCTATAGAAAATCTCACTCTCAGACAGGTATGGAAGTTAGATGTAAATATGGATGATAAAGACAAATGAGCCAGTGGTTCCCAACAGGGAGCTATTTTGTCCGTCAGAGAATATTTGCCAATGTCTGGACTTACTGTTATGACTTACTGTGTGATGGATAGATTTGGTCAGGAATGTGCTAAACTTTCCATAATTTACAAAACAGTCCCTACTCTCAAGTCACCCAAATTCAAATGTCAAATGAAATTGTGGTGTAAATATAAATAAATAGATCTTAGTGATTTCCTTTGGTTAAACTCAAACAGATAGCAGATTTTGATACCACATTATGATTTCAGAGCAATAGAAGTATAAATATGAACTATTTAAATTGGTTTTGGGTCTTATGTATATGTTTCTCAAATATGATTAGAGTTCAGAGTACTAATGAGTACATTTTGACTGACAAGGAGAGCACTGGTAATCAACAGCATGATATTTACACTAATGTGAGAGATGACAAGAAGGTACAGGTAAAGGAACCACCATGCAAAACTAGAGACCTGAATTCAATCCCCTAAGCCCACATGTTGGAAGAAGATAATTGAATTTCCCATATTGTCCTCTGACCTCCACGTGTGGCATGACAAACAAATCTGTTCCAGCACAGGAGTGCACGTGCACACACACACACACACACACACACACACACACACACACACGTGATAGATAAATAAAATATTTTAAATAAAGCTAAATTTTTAAATTTTAAATCTACATTTGATTTTTCTAATGAAATTGAAGGTAAGGAAGGCAGGTTTCTTAGAGTTCTTGCATTCTGGAGCTGAAGACTGAAACCAGAATGTGTTGAGAGGTTAAAGCAGGGATTTCACTGGAAATGAGAGGAAAGGAAAACAACTTTCAGACACATAAGCTGAGAGAGGCAAAGAGAAAGCCATAGTTTAGTCTTAAGATGGGAGAAAGTTAGAGTACAGGAAAATGTTTAAAGTCAGAGAGAAAAGGGAGAGAGAGCCTCCATAATCACATGACGAGAGGACATGACTGCATGGCAAGAGAGCAGGAAGAAGTAGAGGGAGGATAGGTGGTGCTTCAATCCTTTATAGTCACAGGCTTGCTAAGGAGTGGCCAAGAATTAGTAGGAAAGCAAGGTAAAGAGGATGGGTGGAGTCACAACCCCTTATAGTTCTAGGCATTGCTAAGGAGTGGCCAAGAAGATGCTGGGGAAGTGAGATAAAGACTGGATGGATGGTGGACATGGTTCTTACAGGACTAGATATTCCTATACTATACTACATGTCCAAGAGACATTACATCAGTAAGGTTCTGGGTGATTATGTATTTGATGCCTTAGAATATTTTAGTCAAACCAATAACCTGGTTTTTCCTAATTATGCTGGAGAAAGGAGGGAAAGGTTGAGCTAAGAGATTTGAATTCCCATATCAATGTCCACAGAAAGGATCTGAAACCTACTCTTTTTGTCTACTTTGAAATAATGTTTGTCTTCTGTAGCCGCAGGGCTGAGATTTCAGGAAATCAAGCCCAGTATCTCTTCCTCCTTAATGGTAGGAAGGTGAGTTATAAAAGTAAATTCTTAGACTTCTAACATGATTAAATTCAACTTTTGTTTGGGAAAGAATGACATCTTACAACCAGAATGCAGCCTTACAGGAAGACTCTGAAAAAGCAAGGGCTCTCTTATCTCTAAATTCTACCGAGCCTCCTTTACAGCAGAGGTAGGCTTTTTTTTTAAAATTATATATTCAATTGTGTGTGTGTGTGTATGTATGTGTGTGTGCGTGCGTGTGGGTCTGTGTGTGTAGAACCACGGACGGACGAATTCGCGAACCACCATGGACGCCTCCACCTCCTTCTGCCCCGGGATTCACAGGCTCCGCCCTACCAGGACCAGAAGCGCAGGTCGCCCCCGCTTCCATCTGGCGTCTATGCGTGGGATCTGGGATCCGAACTCAGGACCTTCCGCCTGCAAGGCAGAGGCTAAACCCCTGAGCCACAGAGGTAGGCTTTTTAGCATCTTTTGAGAAGGTGAGCCTTTCTTGGCTGGAAGAACCTGCAATGGTCATCACTGCAGTGGTTGACTTTTAACTCATCATTCTCTACTATACCTTCCCCACCACCTCTCTTTGCTTTTAGACCTATACCTAGACTCAAGTACTAGCAGGTCACCAAAGTAAGGTTCAAAGTGGGACCCATGAGGAACTCTGTGCACATAAAAATAACTGCATGTTTTTTGTCAAACTCAGTGGTTCACGCCTACCATCCAGTATTTGGAGGTATAAGCAGTGAAAAAAGAAGTTCAAGACCCTCTTCTAAAACACAGGGATTTTTGAGGCCAAAGTTGGGTACATGAGACCCTGTTTCATTAAAACCAAAGATACATGAATGAGTAAATAAGAAATAAAAACATAACTGCATAATTTTGTCAATTTGTGTAATCTGACACCTAGGAATGTGCATAGAAATCTATTTTCAATATATGGAGTTAAAGCAAAAGGACGATTGGTTAATTCAGGCAAGATTTACTGATAAAGACCAATATTAGTCAGCTTAGGCTCCATAAGAAAATATCAAGTACAGATAAGATTAATAACAAAATTTCATTTTCTCCAAGTTCAGAGACTTGAAGTTCAAGATCAGAGTTTGCACAGGCTTGGGTTTTGGTGAGGGCTGTCCTTGGAATGAAGATGCCACCTTCTTATTGCATATTTGTTGGCTTTTCTTCTTGGCAATGTACAGAGGAACTGGGAGAATCTGTCTTATATCTTTTCCTTTTCTAAGGACATTTATTCGATAGAATTAGTGTCCTATCTTAATGAATTCATTTAACTTTGACTATATTCCTTCAGGTCCTTTCTCCAAATACAATTGCTTTAAGGATTCATACTACATGGGTTTGATGAGAGGAGGTACACTTCAGTCCAAAACAGTATAAACTGAGCAATGATTCTGGATTCAGTCTTTCACCCTGAAAGACTCAAAAATGTTTTGACAAAAATGTTAACTCAAATGAAACCAATAGCAGATGAAGTCTAAATGTCAGAAAAATCTTGGAACACCTTAAGGGAAGGAATACTAATGGTTCTTGATTTGGAATGCAAAGGCATCTTTTTCTGCTAAGCCTTGCTCATTCACCCAGAGCTGTGAGGCTACGACTTTTACTTTGTGCTCTGCTGACTATTAAATTTAGGTCAGAAATTATTGTGGGAACTGCTACTACAAAACTGGGATCCCTGTGTGAAGGGAAAAGAACCCACTTCCAATTATCCTAATAACACTATAATGGAATTGGAGTTCTTGGCATCTACTATGGGCTCCCCAAGTTAACCCAGCTGGGTCTGTCAAAATCACCTGGACAGAATTCTTGGCCTCAGGAAATCTTACCCACCTAGAGGTTTGCCAATGATGAGAGAAGTCTGTGCCTTCTTTCCCACAGAATTCCCCTCTCTCTGAGTCCTCTTCTCTCTGCAAGGCTACAAGCAAAAACAGAGGTTCTCTCAGGTAAACTAGATGCTCTTTGAGCTTGTTTCGTTCAGAGAACAAAAAGCAACCTCTTTTCTCTCTTTTTTTTTTTTGGCTTAGATTGTTTTGATATTCAAGGACTTTTTTATTGTTTCTCTAAAGAATCTAACTTCCTCACCAAGTGGTGCTTGCCTGTCACTAAGGTCATGACTGAAGGCGTGAAAACTGAATGCTTAACTTGTTGACTCCAGGGAGTCTGCTATTCAGTACTGGAACTCAGTAAAAAATATGTAGAATCAAAAAAGTCAGTATTTACCCAATACTCCCAGTCTTACACTGCCTAGAAATTATGACGAACCTGACAAATTGTTTCTCATTCCATTATCTTTTACTGGGGGGTTGTCTTTCCAGGTTCAAATAACAGTCTACTTTATTGCTGTAGAAATTGGTCTCCTTGCTTCATATTTATTTTCTTACCTTAACACCTTCTAACATTTTCTTTGAATTACTTTCTCTTTCTCTTTTCCACTCCCCTTCTGCATCAGTACCGCAAGCTTGAACCTGGTCTTATTGTTTTCTGTTTTGAAATAAATATAAACACTGTAAACTCTTTTTCCCCATTGAGTAATTCATTATTTTGTGGAGCGAATGAACCCCCAAACATCTAGACTTGTATCACCCAAGTGCTATGGAAATAAGGACACTCCAAGATAACATCAGCCAAACACATAATTACTGCTGTGAATTGAATTGTGTACTTCGAAGCCCTAACACCAAGTATATGTGAATGTGATTTTACTAGAGAGTAGAATCTTTGAAAATATAGTCAAGTTAAGATAAGGTCATAGTGAATTAAAATGTTCTTACATGATGTATTTCCTTAGAAGAAGGAAGCTTGAATGTAAAAGTACACAACACCATGGTGTAAATGCAAAAATCATAAGTATCACCTCAAAATGAGTAAAAGTTTATTTTGGAGTCCAGAATAAATAACCATGACCTGGAAATACAGATTTAAATTAACCCAAATTCTATGTATTTCACTGTGACAACAGTTTCTTCAAGTTTTATAATCACAGAATAAAGAAAATCATAATCAAGATACTTTTGAAATACATTGGAAAAAATATCAGTCTCTGGATCTGTAATATTCCAAAACTCTGCACCGCTCAGTGTTGCTTCTTTCCAGGAACTTCCATTCACAAATGCCACATAAATAACAGAGGAGAGGTGGAAGTGGCACAGCTGCAGAATAAGGAACGCCAAGGATTGCTAGACACAACCAAAAGCTAGACAGGGAAAATGATTGTCTGTCAGCTTTCAAGAGCAATTATCCTCAGTAACATCTTAATTTCACACTTCTGAACCTCTAAACTGAATGATCTCAGATGTTGGGGTTCAAAGATGACACTGAGGTAGATTGTCTTTTGGGATAAGAGATTTATTAGAAGAGATATTTACACCATGAAAAGACAACATGGCAGAGGGCTCTGAGACATCTTAAGACCATGTTGCAGGATAGAGATCCATTTTTACAAGTTTCAAGGAAAAGGGGAAGGTTGCATGTTATCTGAATGGAGCATCCCTTTAATCAGGCTGTCTCTGATTCCTAGGCAACAGAATGAGTGGAGAAGTCCAGCTTTACCAAGAAGGGAAGAAAGACACATACCAATGTATAATTTAGAGGATGTGCACATCCAGTTATGGTGTGTCCTTCCATTATGCAGGTATGTGATATGTCGTAGGTTGTCTTCTAATAGTTTGAATTCTCACCATCTATGCCATATAAACTTTGAGAAAGTAAAAAGAGCACTGTCATTATCCTGGAATCCATAAACTTGGGGAGTCTATTAGAGGATTGCTGAGTTACACAAAGGCTCTGTGTAGGGGCCACTTCTCTCATAACCGCTATGGAGTAAGGGGAGGAAAAGACTCCTGCAAGTGGGCATGACCTGAGTAATCCTAACCCAAACCAAACACAGGCTGGAATAAATTTCACTGGCTTTAACCCATCCATTTTGTGGTACTTTGTATGTTACAGCTAAGAAAATAACCTAAAACAACAACAGACAAGATGGACATGGTTATTAGAGTTGCCTGCAGAGTCAAAAAGTTGTGATTGGCAGTCTGATTTAAAAGAAATCTTTAGTGTAAGGTTATTCATTAGACTTAGATTACAGATCAAGTGAAAGTTTAGTAAACTAGACCCTTGTGTTGTCTTAAGGCACATAGGGATTTACTACTACACATTTGAAAATGCAAGCAACACTGTTTTTGGTTAGGCTGAGAAACTAAGCAAAAGATACCTGAGATGCTGCAAATGGTGACTGAGAAACAGAAACTTGAGAAGGGTTTCTGGCAATTTCACAGGCATCAGCTTAGGAGTGGGATTCCAGTTTAAAACCAGTGAAGAAAGAAGGACCCTAAAGATCTGTAATTTAAGAATAATATTGAATAGTAAGTAGAAAGACCTTAAGAAAAACTGAAGTCTGTCTTTGACACAACTCAGTATCTGGAGGTTTTGATATGTTACCATCACTCCCAGAAACCCCTTACTGAAACAAAAGCTAGTCTTCATGGAAGGAAGAAAATGCTGCTAGTTTAAAACTTCCTGTGATCACTCGCATTTAGAAGTGAACAAGGCTAAGAAAGTGGCTCACTGGCAATGTACTTTCGTAGCATACCATCAGACAACGACAACAGCAACAAAAGAAACTGTCAATGTCATCTTTGGAGAAGCCAGTAAGGTACTAGAAGGTATAAATAAAAAGAATGCAGTTTCCTCTCCGTGAGTCCACTGAACACTTGGACAGGGACCTTGTGATTCTGGTCCTTGCTCTCGGCAGAAATTTGGAGCCTCTTCAGTGAATAAAGGCTATCCCAGGTTTCAGTGGAATCATGGAGAGGACAAAAGGAGTATGAAGTAGACCCTTTTATTTGCAGCATACCAGAGATATGCAACCAGAAGCAGGCAGAAACTCCTAGATGTGTCAAAACCACTTGACAGCATACCTTCCAGTCCACTAGAGTGGATTAAGAAGACTTCTAGGTGGAAACTGTGAATCCCGGGGCAGAGTAAACAAGGAGGTGGAGGCTTCCATGGTGGTTCCCGAATTCATCCATGGTTCTACACACACACACACACACACACACACACACACACACACACACATACATACACACTCATACATGCACAATTGAATAAATAAAAAAATTTTAAATAAAAATAAAAGACTTCTAGTAGAAGCAAAACTTTCCTTCTCATTGCCTGTGTAAAAGCACTTTCTCCTGATTGAGTCTCTATAATGGTTTGAATGTGAGTCATCCCCCACAGATTCATGTGTTTGAATCCTTAGCTGATGTTTTGGAAGGTAATGGCAACTTTAGGAGGTAGAGCTTTGCTGGAAGAAGAGCTGTCACAGAGCAGAGCAAAAGGGAGGTAGAAGCAATCCAGGATGATACCTAAAGTCATTCCTGGGCCTCCACAGGCACACACAGTGCCCTCTGGTACACAGATGCACACAAAGGTGACACAAGGGCCCATGAGATGACTCAACAAATAGAGGCACCTGTGCACAGATCTAAAGACACAAGTCAATCTCCAGAGGCTGATTTCCAAAAGCTTCCAAGCTGTCTTTTGACCTCCACATGTATCCTGTAGCATACCTATACCTTGTCTCTCTATCTCTGTCTCTGTCTCTCTCTTTCTCTTGCTTTCTCCTCTCTCTTCTCTCTCTTTCTTGCTCTCTCTAATAAATAAATGATGAGAACAATACCTCAATTAATTTGACAAAAGATAGAAGGATAAGGTAGAAGAATTACCAGTTTTATAAAAACTTAAAAACTTATTTGATTTTCTTAGTTATCAAAAAGATAAGTGTACGAATCACATTTTTCTTTTCTTATTTATTTACACATCCCCATCATTGCACATCAGTGGAAGTCAGAGGACAACTTCCAGATGTCACTTCTCTTTTCCCACCAGGCTGACTTCCTATGCCAGGTTTTGTGAGAATAAACCTTTGCTATCTTGTAGGACCCACATTTGTTTTTGGTCAAACTTACCAGCCTACATCTTTCGCTGTTACTTTTTTTTTAAGAACAAATATTTATCTGAGAGGGGGAGACAGAAAGAAGGGATATGTGAATGCCTGCCATAAGGCATGGGTTGGAGATCAGTAAGCGACTTTCTCCTTCCACAATCTGGGATCAAACATAGGTCTCCAGATTTGTGAATAGGCATCTCACCAGCTTTATTCTATTATTCATAGATTCTACATCTCAATAACAATTATATATATAAATTAAGAATTATTTCTTATCACAACCAAGCTGCTTACAAAGTATAATTTAGGTATGATAAAAGTTTTATTCTTTTACATTAAATGAACGGAGGTTGGAAAGTCAAGATTTACAAAAGGACTCTTTAAATTAGTTAAATATCTGTTACAATGAAAAGAATAATCAACAAATGACTTTATGCATCAATAAAAATTACAATATGAAAAGAAAATAACCATCAAAAAATAAAGGAAGTAACATATAACAAATATGTCTTAAAGCTAAGGTATAAAAATTTTGTCTAAAATTTTTGAAATATTCATAGCATCTTTTTTTAAAAAGAAATAGAGTAAGATATGAAAAATAAGCTGCCAACAGGAAAAGTATGAGAAATAAAAATATATATGAGAAGTAAATGTAGATATTTCAAAGATAAATATAATACAGGGTGGAGCTACAATTAGAACAAATAATATTTGATTTCATAATCAGACACTTGGAAATCACACCTCAGAAAAATACTTATTAGAAAATGAAATGTAAAAGTAATCAAATACAAAATTAATAATAGAATAATAAGTACAGAATAGAGATGTAAGAAAAGAAGAATACAACAATAGAAAATATTCACTCAACATTTTTATAGAAAGAAATGATTTGGGTAGGAACGTCTTCATTATAAAGATTAAATTAGTTTGAGTGTTCCCTAGAAAAAGTATCTGATGAAGTTATTGATACTCAAAGATTAAGAAATAAGTATCCCAAGGGAATGTTGGATAAAAAGCAATTAACTTAAAAAAGTAAGAATAAGTTCTGTACATTGAGAGCTCTGTACAGGAAACTTCTGTACAGGAAACTTCTTTCCAAGATAATTGAAGGAATTTGATAAAATAACTTAATTATTCTAATCCTTGGATTGGCCTCAGGACTCTAATACCTTACTTACTTATTCAAAATGCCACTTTACATATGTATTCTTTTCTAGGACAAATTTACAAGTATTTTTATCAGGCAAAAGGGTTAACAAATTTTAAAGCCTCACAGCTCCAGAATACATCTCTTAACTGAGGGTAGTTTTTCTTTCTGGTAGTTCACAGGAAGTTTTGTATGTCCATGAATGTGTTACAAGATTCTTTTTTGTTTGCTTGAAATAGAGCTTTGGAATGGACCCAAATTTGTGATCCTCTTGTCTCTGGCTCTTAGTGCTGATATTACAAGTGTTTGCTACATGACTCTTTTATAATACATGGGTTTCTGCCCAATTATATCTGAAGTTAATAAGAATGTATTCTGTATCATGTGCATATATCCATTTTAAAATCAAGCATTAAATTACTTCGACATGTGTGTTTGCACTTGCACACAGTTGACAGATTTGCACATTAAAGGTATGGTATACAGCATTATTAAGCACATCGCTTTACTCTTTTTTGTGTGTCTGTGATTAGAATCCAGAGTTTTGTGTATATGAAGTAAGTATTGCACCACTAAGTTACATTTCTTTCCCATTTGTTTGGACTTTTTAACTTACTCTACTTTCATTAATGACAATTTTCTAGTTCTCCATATTGTAAAAAAAACATTGATTCCCTTAAAAATTACCTTTAGTGAAAAATGCTTACGATATTGCTTTTAAAAGTGTTAGTTGTTTCTCTGCTTCCTGCCTGCTAAGAAATGAACAGCGAACCGTCTCTGTTGTGGACAAGAGCTGCCCTACAGGACTGTAAGAGAGTCATTTAGCATGAGCATAGATATGCAATAGAATTGGATGAGCAAGGCCATGTCAGAACAGATTCTGAAGGAGTAAGAATGGAAGCACAATGTGGCAAAGACATAGCCCTGCATGTCTGCATACATGATTTCCCTTTGATAAGAATTGTGTTTGTTTAGTTGACCTTTCTACAGAGAACATTTGTGATGCAAGAAAAGCAGACTCTTTGTTCCCATGTATTTTGGAGGCCCTGCAGAAAGAAAATAAGGATTTACACATGTCATCATTAAAATGTCAACTAGTAATCCCAATCTTCTAGCTGCATTCAAAGTCAAAATCACAGGAAAATCTCATTCTTACTCAATTTATATCTCACCTGGAAAGTCCAAAGGAGCCAAGAGTCCCAGAGATGAAAGAGCTTGGATAAACATGCTTTACTTATAATTAATATGCTAATTTTAACTAATATATCATCCTCTTGTGATGGAATTTTAGTTCAGCACTGCCAAGAAGGATGATCTACCTCAGAAATTAGTAGGGCACTTTCTCCAAAAGTGCCTAATAAATAACCTTTAGGGAGGATTCAATAACACAAGGCAGTTCTTTTATACTTGGGAAATTCTCCAGTGTTCAGGCAATATGAGAATAGACTTTCTGATATTAACATAAGCAAGGTATTAACACAACTTGCTTCATAGTGACACTGTAAGAATTAACATTTGTGAAGCACCATACATTGAGAATGTGGAAAAAGCATAACAGATATGTTAGTAATGGGAAGTTTGAAAGAAAATTTTGTCGATACTCCTTAGAAATGGAATCGAAAAAGAATCTTCATTTCCTTTCTTATAAAAAAACGAAGAAGCTACATACAATGAGAAAAAAGCCTGAGGTACTTGGTGTACTTGGTATAAATCCACTTGCTTACTGTCATTTTTTATTTGTTTTCTCGGTCAGCTTTTAGTCTTGAGAATGATGATAATATATGCTCATAGGATAAATGCCAGCCCATATAATTTTCATGATTAAATTGGTACCAAGCTTTCCATTTAAAACCACATATTCTCACAAGTGGAGGGAGTTCAATTGTGCACCTTGAGATCAGTCTATTATGCGCCAACTACAGTGAAAATAAAGGAATGGCTATTCTCCAGATAGAAAAAAAATCAATTAACTGAGCAGCCTGCAATTTTTAGCCATTACTAATCTTTCCACAGAGCATCAGCAGGATTCTCTTAGAAATGCACACTTTTAAAAACCATTATCCCAACTTCCCCTAGCAAATGCCATCCAGTGGTGCAATGAGAAAAATCAAGAAAGGAAATATTTCCAATGGTTATTGACACATTCCTTTAGAAACAAACAGATCTTTTTCAAATAAGTAACTATTAGCACAGAATAAAGTTATTTTCTGGAAAATACACTGACTTCTAGACATAGTCAGTTAGGAAAGGGGTTATGTGTATTAGTGTGCATGTAGAAGAAATCTTTCTTTTCTAGAGAAAAATAAGTCAATGTACTACAATGCACTAGTGATAAACACAAGCATTGAAACTCTAGACATATTTCATCCAAAAAGTAAGGAACTTTGAAGAACAAAGTTGGAAAGAAGTCATTATGATAGTGAACTATTTTGTTTAGTCATTCAAAATCAGACCAGCTTCATCCTAGCCAAAGGGTAAGAGAGAAATAAAAGCACACAGAAAAGAAATTAAGGAGTAATTTAAATAGTTTCATGTTAAGTAATAGTCCATTTTTTGACTTGCAATCTTGTGAGACTGAAAGTATCTAACATGGGAAATATGACTATTTAAGAGTAGAAACCTTTTGATATTGATTCAATAAATAATAGTGCATAACTCTGAATGCTTTTCTAGACCCTGAGCATATCTTAGGGAGACTATTGAGTTCTTGCCCTTATAGAGATTATCGTCTAGAATAGAGAAACTGGTGTTACAAACATCACCAAGTAAAAAAGCAAAAATAAATTCCAACAGGGATGAAGAAAATACAGGTAACATGAGACTTGTCAAGGCAATTGAAGGAAAAAGCATGCTTACTTCAAACTATATTTTGTGATAAAAGTTCTTTTTGAGAAGGTGACATATGGGTTAAGATTCAAATGCTGAGAATGAACAGATCTTTGAAAATCTTAGCAGAAAAACAAATTCTACAAAAGGATAAAGTTTAACATGAACTTAGTGTCGACGTCTAGTGCGTCAGGGACCCTGAGTAATGGTCGCGCAGAAATCAGGACACAGGGGATGCAGAGGAACAGTAAATGCAATTGCAACTGCATGCTGAGTTTATTTTTCCAGCTCTTAATATAGTAATCATCAATAGCAACCAGCAATAGAAACCAGTAATAGTAACCAGCAATAGTAACCAGCAACAGAACAAGATTTTAAAACAAAAATCTCCTAAGAACCTTAAGTACACAAGTGAGATGATGTCTCTATCATGAGCTATATTTGTGTATAGAAACAGCAAATACTTCCCTAAAGCACAGGGCACAATGTAGCCAGGCAATAGAACTTCCTTCATATAATTAATCAATAAGCACAATGTACTTGTCCCAATGGCTACTTCCTTGTCTAAAGTCAATTCTCAAGAGACCAAGTACCGAGAATGTTGTTTATGCTGAAAGTTTTCTTTCAGCTGCACAGGGCTTTCCCAGGTGCACACTCTCACACTTGTCTCCGAATGACCCAGACAGAGTCTGCACATCAGGCAAGTCCCGTGCTCCCTCAAACTTAGTATGATCAGGAGGGTCACACCAGAAACAAGGAGAGAAGGGACCATGTTACAGCAGGGAAAATAGGCCTCCACCAGGACCCAAATAAGTAATGAGACGTCTGATTAAGTTCACAGACTTTTGTTCCTGATCATTTACTACTGAGGGGGTGTGATCTCACCAGAAGAGGAGGGCATATAGTCTGGCAGATAAAAAGTAACCATTTTGCAAATGGGTGATAGACCCCTCCCTCACTGTGGTTTCCCACTTTTATTACATCTACCTTTGAATGTGCTTTTATCACAAGACTCTAACAGCTTTTTGTCTCTGGCCAGGGGGTAACATACAATGCCCACCAGGATGGAGTGAAGGGCATTGCAGGAGCAGCAAAACTGCAAAAGAAAATCAACAAACCACAATCCAGAACTTCAGAGACTCTATATCAACCACCTAGAACTAGGCCAGCTTAATCTCTCCCCATCTTGAAGCTCAGGGAAATTTGCAGAAGAGGGGGCGGTAAGAGTGTAAGAGCAAAAGGATGGGAGGAGCAATGATATGTTAAGATACTCCATACAAGTTAGGGCTGAAGCATTCATAATTGGACTTTGCATGCCCCGTGCAATTTCCAACACACTGTTGACCTCACAAAGTCTAGCATCTGCTAAAGGCACCAAGAGCCTTGGAGGTAAAGGATTGGCAGCCACAGCAGTGTTCCTATGCTTAAGGGGAACACGGGAAAGGGTTCAGGGAAAGGCCACTGGGTCCTTGTAGGTCATCGGAGAGGAGGGCCCATAGGAAAATCAGACATGCACAAGAAAGGACTCTCTGGGAATTGGGGCGGGAGGCACTGGGGGATGGGGAGGGAGAAGGGTGGGGAGGGGGAGCAGGGGGTACGGGGGGAGGAGGAGGAAGGGAGGGAACTGGTGTACCTAATAAGTTTGTATGAGCTGAAATAAAAAAAAAAAAACTTAGTATGATCAAAGGTCAGAATGGCCTGTGTGGCTGGCATTTGGTGAGCTGGGCCTAGTTCATGTCGGGACTAAGATATTATGATAAGGAATTAATGTTTTAAGTATATTGGAAACTCATGGAAAGCATTCTAATAAGCATAAATATCACACAACTTATATTTTTAAAGAGCAATCTAGGAATAGAATCCAGTTGGGAGGCTGTTGTAACAGATCGGAGAAAAGAAAATGGTGGTTTGCCTTTTACCCTAGAATCTAGCATATTCTCTATGAATAATGTTTGTGCTGAAATGGAAAAGGTAGATTGAGCTGAGGTTTGTGTTATGAGAGTAGCTTTAATATTGTATTAATGAGTAGAAGTTCTCAAGAATAATTTTTAGCTTCCTGGTGTGTACTTAGTAATAAAGAAAACACCAGAAAGTAACAAATTTGGAGTGGAAGAGTTTGGAGTTCAGAAGTACTATGTGAAACATGTAGAATATGAAATCTCTTTAAGATTTGAAATTAGTAGGTTGATCATACATTTGGACATGGTGAGTGGGACTAAAAGAGAAAATCTGGACAAGTGCACCTGACACGATCACTCTTGTCCCTCAGTCAAAACACATACTCATGGCAAGATTCAAAATGCCAATTTTTTTTCCAGCCATGAAGAAATGAAGTCAAAGAATTTCCCAGAAAAATGGATACAATTGGAGATAATCCTATTAAACAAACTAAGCCAGTTTCAGAAAGGCAGATATGATATGTTTTCTCTCATTTGTGGCTCCTGAATATTATATAGTTTGGTAAAATAATCTAAAATAATCCATTAAAATAATAGGGGCAAAATGCATCAACTGGCATGAGTATCAAGGAGACAACCAACAGCTATCTGATTGAATTCAAGACCTGCTTGTCAGAATGGAACACATTCCTCTACTGCTAACTAGAACAAGAACCTAAAAAAGGGAAGGAAATAGATCACTAGGGATAAACAGCCAATGAACCTATAGGTAGGAAGATAGTACACCAAACTTCTGTAAATAGCTGCTATTTTATACATAGATTCGAGAAGAACACTTAACACTCAGCCTAGAGGTCTTCTTCTATAACACAGAGGACCTCAATATCCTAGAGTACCAGCAACCCAGTAGGGCTCACCTAGAAAAAGGCTAACCTAATTTTTCCCCAATCTTAATGCCTTGGAAACCTCGTGGAAGAGAGGGTGGTATGATTGTGAGAATCTAAAGTTCACCATTGGACAAGACATTCTATTCAAAGTAGAACTGCTACATCTAGGAACTCACTTCAGTGAGATTTGTCCTTATCAGATTTGTATAACAAGTGACATACCAACATGCCCCCATAGACCATCCAGAAACTAAAAAGAGATAAGAACATACAGTGGAACCCTTAGGGACTAAAGCTGGAAGGAAATGCCCCTATCAGTGGGATGACCTGAAGAGAGGCAACTTGGTATGCCACAAGAGGCCTGAACCACCCCATAAGAGTAGACAGAGGGAACCCTGGGGTCCATAGAAGCAGACAGGCAGGAGGGTGAGAGGGAATAGGATAGATCGATGAAGGGAAGAAAGGGGGATGGGGGAAAGCAGGGACAAATACTCAATATGCTTGTAAATTAGAAAAATCAAAAATCAAAAAATATTTGTTATATATGAAGTACCTCAGTTAAGTAGGTAGATTTCCAAATTTTTGCATTGATATCAGATTGGAAAAGTTGCCTTGAGATTTTTTTAAAAAATGGAAATATGATGTCTGTGTAAATATGCATAATGAGTACTTCAGGCATGCTTTGTGAGGCACTTGTGTAAAATGTGTGATATTTCATGTAAATAAACATAACAAGCAAACAATGCCAAAACAATCCACTAAAACAATAGGTAAAACGCATTTTGAAAGTGCCAGGGTATTTTATATTAACTGCTGGTCTCCATAAACTTTGCTGAAGATTCTTCTATGAGATCATTTTAGATATTTTCCCCATTCTGTCAGTGGACATATGATACAACAAGAAATAAAAACCTGTCATGATATCCATTATCATCCAGATGTCTCCTCATTATACTGTCTATATGTTCAAGTCTAATTTCAACTCTCAAATGTTCTTGATCTTCCATTCTTCAGTCTTTGATGTTCATGGTCTGTCACCCAGTCAGACTCCTCTATCCTTGCCTCCTCTTATTTCTAAATGTCAGTGTTTTATTCAGGTGAAGGCTCTAGAGGCTCAGAAGTCCATCATTGAGTAATCTATATAGAAGTCAACATTTTGTTGATAGGAACTATTATTGGAGCCCCTGGGAAGTGCAGGAAATCCCATGGCAAGAGGAATATGCACGATACAGAATCAAAGTGACTTTTAAAAAGAGCTACTCTTGAGATAGTCTGTGACCCTGTATTCCATGATAGAATCAATCTGTCCATGAACTTTACCTCACCTCTTACTGTTCGATTCACTTGGATTAATCACAATCCGGACAGTTCCTGAGGAAAATCATTGCTCCTTTAGAGTTTTCTTAAGTTATTTTTTTTTTATCCTGGGGTAAGGATAGGTCACTCACAAATCACTTCATTCTTACTCCTCATCAAAATTCCTTTGAAGTCATTTATATTACATTAACCCAGATTTCACAATCTTTGACTTGTTCTTTTAGCAATCATTATATATATGTATATATACATATATATATGCACACTTTAGATTTTGTTATTCAGCCTTATTCACAATTACAGAAATTCTTTTTTATTATTATTATTTCAGCTCATACAAACTTAATAGGTACACCAGATCCCTCCCTCGTTCCTCCTCCCCCCAAACCCCCTGCTCCCCCTCCCCACCCCCTCCCTTCCCATCCCCCAGTGCCTCCCGCCCCAATTCCCAGAGAGTCCTTTCTTGTGTATGCCTGATTTTCCTCTGGGCCCTCCTCTCTGATGACGTACAAGGACCCAGTGGCCTTTCCCTGAACCCTTTCCCATGTTCCCCTTAGGTATAGGAACACTGCTGTGGCTGCCAATCCCTTGCCTCCAAGGCTCTTGGTGCCTTTAGCAGATGCTAGACTTTGTGAGGACAATAGTGTGTTGGACAATGCGCAGGGCATGTGAAGTCCAATTATTATTGCTTCAGCCCTAACTTGTATGGAGTATCTTACATATCATTGCTCCTCCCATCCTTTTGCTCTTACACTCTTACCATCCCCTCTTCCGCAAATTTCCCTGAGCTATAGGATGGGGAGAGATTAAGCTGGCCTAGTTCTAGGTGGTTGATATAGAGTCTCTGAAGTTCTGGATTGTGGTTTGTTGATTTCTTTTGAAGTTTTGCTGCTCCTGCAATGCCCTTCACTCCATCCTGGTGGGCATTTCATGTTATCCCCTGGCCAGAGACAAAAAGCTGTTAAACTAGAGTCTTGTAATAAAAGCACATTCAAAGGTAGATGTAATAAAAGTGGGAAACCACAGTGAGGGAGAGGTCTATCACCAATTTGCACAATGGTTACTTTTTATCTGCCAGACTATATGCCCTCCTCTTGTGGTGAGATCATACCCCCTCAGTAGTAAATGATCAGGAACAAAAGTCTGTGAACTTAATCAGATGTCTCATTACTTATTTGAGTCCATGATGGAGGCCTATTTTCTCTGCTGTAACATGGTCCCTTCTCTCCTTGTTTCTGGTGTGGCCCTCCTACCCCATCCCTACTGTTCATAATCCTTGCAATTACTGTCTCTAGGTGGGCTGGGTGGGTTTGGTACTAGGAGCCACCTATTAGGGAGTACATATGGCGCTTAATTTTCTGGGTCTGGGATACTTCACTTAATATAATTGTTTCTAATGGCATCCATTTCCCGGCAAATTCCAGTAATTGATCATTTTTGATGGCTGAGTAGTACTCCATTGTATAGATGTACCACATTTTCCTTATCCACTCGTCAACTGTTGGACATTTGGGTCGATTCCATGACTTTGCTATTGTAAACAGTGCTGCTATGAACATGGTTGTGCTTGTGCTATTGAGGTGAACCTCTGCTATATGGGGGGTTATTCCCAAAAGTGGGATAGCAGGGTCATATGGCATTTCAATCTTTAATTTCTTTAAGAATCTCCAGACAGCTCGCCAGAGTGGCTGTATGAGCCTGCACTCCCACCAGCAATGTAGGAGAGTTCCCCTCTCTCCACATCCTCTCCAGCATTTGTTGTTGTTTGTATTGTGGATTTTTGCCATCCTGACCGGGGTGAGATGACATCTCAGGGAAATTTTGATTTGCATTTCCCTGATGGCTAAGGAAGTGCAGCATTTTTTAAGATATTTGTTAGACATTTTAATTTCATCCCTGGTAAAGTTTCTTTTAAGTTCCAGGGCCCATTTTTTAATTGGGCCATTGGTTTCCTTGGTGTTTAGTTTTCTAAGTTCTTTGTGCACTCTGGACAGCAGAGCTCTATCAGATGTGTGGTTAGTGAAGATTTTCTCTCATTCTGTGGGTTGCCTTTGAGCTCATGTTACAATCTCTTTATCTGAACAAAAGCTCTTTAATTTCACAAGATCCCAAATGTTGAGAGTTGGTAGCAGTGACTGTGCCATTGGATGTCTGTTTAGGAACTGTTGGCCTAGCCAAATCAGCTCTAGGGAGTTCCCTATCCTTTCAACTACGGTTTTTATAGTCTCTGGCCTTATATCAAGATCCTTGATCCATTTGGAATTAAGTCTTGTACATGGTGACAAGTACGGGTCCAGCTTTAATCTTCTGCATGTGGAGATCCAGTTTTGCCAGCACCATTTGTTGAAGATGAAGTTCTTTTTCCATTGGATTTTTTCGGCCCCTTTGTAAAAAACCAAATGGCTGTTATTTTGTGGGCTTATATCTGGTCTTCAATCCTTATCCATTGATCTTTGTGTCTATTTTGGAGCCAGTACCAGGCTGTTTTTATAACTATGGATTTGTAGTACAGACTAAGGTTTGGTATGGTAATACCTCCAGCAGTGTTTTTGTTACTCAGGATTGTCTTTGCTATCCTGGGTCTTTTGTGCCTCCATATGAACTTTGAGATTGTTTGGTCATCTTCTTTGAAGAATTGCTTTGGGATTTTGATTGGTATAGCATTGAATCTGTATATTGCCTTTGGTAGGATGGTCATTTTTACGATATTGATTCTGCCAATCCTGGAACATGAGAAGTCTTCCCACCTTCTGGTGTCTTCTGCAATTTCTTTCTTTAGAGTTTTAAAGTTTTCATTTTAAAGGTCTTTTACCTCCTTGGTTAGGTTTATACCAAGGTATTTCATTTTTTTAGGGGCTATACTAAATGGGATTGTTTCTCTCAAGGCTTTTTCACTTCTTTCATTCTGGGCATATAGGAAGGCCTCTCATTTCTGCACATTTATTTTGTATCCTGCCACCCTGCTGAACTTCTCAATTAGTTTCAGAAGCTTCCTGGTGGAGTTTTTGGGATCACTCAGGTATAAGATCATGTCATCTGCAAATATGGATAGCTTGACTTCGTCCTTGCCAATTTGAATTCCTCTTATGTCCCTTTCTTGTCTTATGGCTTCAGCTAACACTTCAAGTACAATATTGAATAGAAGTGGTGAGAGTGGACAGCCTTGTCTAGTTCCTGATTGAAGTGGGAATGCTTCCAATTGTTCCCCATTGAGCATAATCCTTGCTGTGGGCTTGTTGTATACAGCTTTTATTATATTGATAAAGGTTCCTTCCATTCCTACTGTCTCCAGCGTTTTGATCATAAAAGGCTGTTGGATCTTGTCAAAAGCTTTTTCTACATCTATCGAGAGGATCATGTGGTCTTGGACTTTGGACCGGTTTACATGATGAATTACATTTATTGATTTGCATATGTTGAACCAACCTTGAGTGCAGGGGATGAAGCCTACTTGGTCCCCGTGAATGATCTTTTTAATATGTTTTTGAATCCGATTTGCTAAGACTTTGTTGAGAATCTTTGCATCTGTGTTCATCAGAGAGATAGTCCTATAGTTTTCTTTTTTAAGTGAATCTTTATTTGGTTTTGGGATTAAGACGATATTAGCTTCATAGAAGGAATTTGGTAGTGTTCCTTCCTTTGCTATTTGATGGAACCGTTTAAGGAGTATTGGTATTATTAACTCCTTAAATGTCTGCTAGGACTCTGTGCTGAATCCATCTGGTCCAGGACAGTTTTTCGTGGGAAGATTCAAGATTACTTCCTCAATTTCCTTATATGTTATAGGTCTATTTAAATAATCCACAACTTCCTGATTCAATTTAGGTAAGTTGTGTTTACTTAGAAATTCATCTATCTCTTGTGTTGTCAAACTTCACAGAGTATAAGTTTTTGAAATACGATGTTATAATTCTCTGAATTTCTTGTGTATTGGTAGTGACAACTCCATGTTCGTTTCTAATTTTGTTAATTTGGGTTTTCTCTCTCTTGCTTTTAGTTAATTTAGCTAGGGTTGTATCAATGTTTTTGATTTTTTTCAAAGAACCAGCATTTTGACTGGTTGATTATCTGTACTGTTTTCCTAATCTCAATTTCGGATATTTCTCCCCGTATTTTGCTAATCTCCTCTCTTCTACTGTTTTTGGGATCAGATTGCTGTAGTGTCTCTAAAGTATTAAGCTGCATTGTTATTTATTTATGATGGTTCCATTTTTTTTTATGTAGGCATTAAGAGCTTTCATTGTGTCCCAGAGATTTTGGTAAGTTGTATTTTCATTATCATTCACTTTCAGGAAATCTTGAATTTCCTTTTTAATTTCTTCCTGAATCCAGTTCTCATTCATTATCATATTGTTAAGTTTCCAGGAGTTAGTGTATTTTCTCTTGTTTGTTGTGTTGTGGATGTCCAGCTTTAGGCCATGGTGGTCTGACAGGGCACAGGTTAGAATTTCAACTTTTTTGTATATGTGTAGATTCGTTTTGTGGCCCAATATGTGATCTATTTTGGAGAAAGTTCCATGTGCTACTGAGAAAAATGTGTATTCTTTGGTGCGTGAGTGAAAAGTTCGATAGAGATCTGTAAGGTCCATTTCTTTAAGGGTTTGATTAAGGTCCAAAGTGTCTCTGTTAAGCTTTTGACCTGTTGATCTATCCCATGTTGAGAGGGTGGTGTTGAAGTCCCCAAGAATTATCGTTTGGGGATTGATTTCTTGCTTTAGACGCTGTAGGGTTTTCTTAATTAATGTGGAGGGGCCCGTATTGGGTGCATATATGTTCAGTATTGTGAAGTCTTCCTGGTGAATTGTACCTGTGACTAAAATGTAGTATCCATCCGTGTCTCTTATAATTTTCATTGGTTTGAAGTCCACTTTGTCTGATAGCATAATGGCTACCCATGCCTCTTTTCTGCTTCCATTAGCTTGAAGAATTATTGACCAGCCTTTCATTTTTAGGATGTGCCTATCTTTTGTGGTGAGATGGGTTTCCTGGAGGCAGCAGATTGATGGATTGTGATTTTTAGTCCAAATTTGTAATCTGTGTCTCTTGATTGGTGAGTTAATTCCATTAACATTTAGTGTTATAATGGTGAAAATATTTTAATTCCAGACATTTATTATGTTTAGTAGATTTTATAAGTATATTGCTTCGCTTTTAATGGTGTTATACTTGTCTTCTGTTCTCCTGGATATGCCTGTTTTTTTCTTCACGCTTGAGTATCATTTCTAGCATTTTTTGAAGGCCTGGTTTGGTGGACATGTATCCCTTCAAGTTGTCTTTGTGCTGGAAGATTTTTCTTTCTCCCTCGATCATGACTGATAGTTTTGCAGGGTAAATCAGCCTGGGTTGACATTTTTGCTCATTCAATACTTGAAGTATGTCTCTCCAAGCTCTTCTTGCTTTTACTGTTTCGACTGAGAAGTCATTTGTTATTTTAATAGGTTTACCTTTAAAAGTGACTTGTTTTTTCTCCCTTGAAGCTCTCAGCACCAGTTCTTTATCTTGAATGTGGAGTGTTTTGACTATTACTTGCCGTGGCGAACTTCTGTTTTGGTCATATCTGTTTGGAGTGCGGAATGCCTCTTGTATATGGATGGGCCTCTCTTTTTTTAGATGAGGAAAGTTTTCCTTGGTGATCGTTTGAAAAATTTTCTCAGGGGTGGTATTTTGAGATTCTTGCTCTGGTATTCCATGAATACACATGTTGGGCTTCTTCAGGGTGTCCCATATCTCCTGGATATTTCTCTCAAGCTTCTTTTTGTCTTTAACAATCTCTTCCATTGAGCTGGTTAATACTCCCACTTTATCTTCAAGATCTGAAATTCTATTTTCTGCTTCATTAGTTCTGCTGATAAGACTGTCTGTGAAGTTCTGGGTTGAAGATAACTTGTCTTTTAGCTCTGTTTTAAAGTCTGCTTGAGTCTGCTTTAACTGCTCTATGCCAGTTTTTGATTCTTGCACTGTTTTTCTCAACTCCTCCATGTGTCTGTTGTGTTCCTCCTCAAAGCGATTGATTCGATTATTTGATTCCTCCCGGATTTCCTCTTTCATAGTATTGAACATGGTAATGATCATATTTCGAAGGTCGTTATCCTGGGTCAGTCTTTCTTGGCTATTTTCTGTGGGTTTGTTCTGGTTGGAGTCTAACATTATGGGATTAATTTCTTCAGTGGGAGATTTGTTTACTTGAGTGTTGTTTCTCATGGATTTGCACTTTGACTTTGGCATTGTTTTAATTCTTAAGATCTTTTAATTTCTGTGCGTTTTTCACTAAACTGAATTATTTGGCCTGGGGCTCTGGGGGTGAGCGGGGACTGAGCTTACCTGGGTCGTGGCGCGGTGAGGCCAGGCTGGACCATGCGCGCGGGTCCTGGTCAGCGGAGTGGAGGGGAAGGGGCCACAATTACAGAAATTCTTAACGTTCAACTTCAAGTATCACAATTGCCGACAACAGTCTTCAATGCTTCCAGATCACTAATGTATTCCCCTCATTCCAAACATTCTGAAATCCTACCAGGACTTGGAAGCAGTAAACAAGCAGGGCCTGATTCATATGTCTACTAGATACTTGTTTCAAAAGTTGGGATGTTATTCTTCGAGATGTTTATGCATGACCTTTATTCCTATTTTCCAACATATTTATAATCCTTTCTAGTCTCATCATATCTGTACCCTCTTCTTTGGAACTGATGTTCTTTCTTGTCTACCTGTAAAAACAGAGGAATTGTAATAATCACTATACTTTCACACTTATTCTCTTTATAAAAAAATCATGCTACCCTTTCCCTCAGTCACCAAGGAAGCAGCTCCCACCTAATGGCTGGGTTGGCAGTCCTTGTGGCCACGCTCCTAGGCCCACACACCTGTAGCCTATGGCAACCACTACCCATATTCCCACTCCTTTGCTAATCATTAAAAAACTTCCTAATAATTTAACACAGATCAAAGAAATCAAAAGACAGGGACCAATGTGTCAATACCTTACAATTGAGGACCCTAAAAATCTTTCCACAGATTGGAAGAGAATCTTTGTATCCAACCCTAAGATAAGTAACATTTTTTGCTTTCCTTTTAGTCTCAACTGATACTCATCACAGTTTGAGATTCCTATGCAGTACACCCAAAGCCCCATCCACCCACCCCTCAGGATCTGAACCATTTACTTTCACATACTTCTTTTTTTTTTAACAAAGTTACTTTTATTTTTTTTCCTTTAAAATTTTTTATTATTATTTCTGCTCATACAAACTTAATAGGTACATCAGTTCCCTCCTTCCCTCTTCCTCCCCCTGACCCCCCTGCTCCCCCTCCCCTCACCCCTCCTTCCCCATCCCCCAGTACCTCCCCCCCAATCCCCAGAGAATCCTTTAATGTGCATGCCAGACTCTCCTCTGGGCCCTCCTCTCCAATGATGTACAAGGACCCAGTGGCATTTCCTTGAGCCTGCTGCCCCTATCTCACTTATCACTAACCCTTGGCTCATGAACCTACTCTATTTTGTAATCTAAAAGCTGATATGATACAACCCAATTCTTATAACAAACATTGACACCCAATTTTGAATTTCTCAGTCAATCTAGAATTAAACTCTGTTGCTTCCCTAACCAGGGCAGGATTTATACACTTTTTCAGTAGGCTAATAACCTTATTCAGGAAATAGCACCAAGGAACCCTAGATTGACAACTTTAATACCTAGACCAGAATTAGCAATAACCGTCCAAGTGTAGTATTTCTGTCTGACTCATGAAAGTCAAAAACACACACCAAAAATACTAGAGGTCAAACACAAAATGCACAAATCACACTATAAATCCATAAGATACAACAAAAATCAAATCTGTAAAAAGTCTTCCCTGCAAAAATCCACAAGACAAAAAAAACCAAGTGCTGGAGAGGATGTGGAGAGAGGGGAACTCTCCTACATTGCTGGTGGGAGTGCAGGCTCATACAAGCACACTGGCGAGCCGTCTGGAGATTCTTAAAGAAATTAAAGATTGAAATGCCATATGACCCTGCTATTCCACTTTTGGGAATAACCCGCAATACAGCAAAAATTCACCTCGATAGCACAAGCACGACCATGTTCATAGCAGCACTGTTTACAACAGCAAAGTCATGGAATCAGCCCAAATGTCCAACAGGTGACGAGTGGATAAGGAAAATGTGGTATATTTATACAATGGAATACTACTCAGCCATCAAAAATGATGAATTAATGCAATTTTCTGGGAAATGGATGGAATTAGAAACAATTATATTGAGTGAAGTATCCCAGACATGGAAAATTAAGCACCGTATGTACTTCCTAATAGGTGGATCCTAGTACCAAACCCACTTAATGACACTCAAAGACAAATCTCTGTAATACCTACAGTAATTGTAGAGATTAAAAACAGGAGGGATGGGGAAGGAGGGCCACACCAGAAACAAGGAGAGAGGGGACTATGTTACAGCAGAGAAAATAGACCACCATCAAGGACTGCAAGTAAGTAATAAGACATCTGGTTAAGTTCACAGACTTTCCTTCCTGATCATATACAACTGATGGGGTATGATCTCACCAGAAGGTATGGGCATACAGGCTACCTGATAGAAAGTAACCATTTTGCAAATGGGTGATTGACCCCTCTCTCACCATGGTCTGTTACTTTTATTGCATCTACCTTTGAATATATTCTTATAACAAGACTCTAATTTAACAGGTTTTTATCTTTGGCCAGGGGGTGACATCCAATACCCATCAGGATGGAGCCAAGGGCATTGCAGGAGCAGCAAAACTAAAAAAAAGAATCAACAAACCATAATTCAGAACATCAGAGACTCTATATCAACCACTTAGAACTAGGCCAGCCTAATCTCTTTCCATCCTGAAGCTCGGGGAAATTTGCAGAAAAGGGGGCGGTAAGATTGTAAGAGCACAAGGATGGGAAGAGTAATGATATGCAAGATACTTCATACGAGTTAAGGCCGAAGCAATCATAGTAGGACTTTGCATGACCTGCACTATGTCTAACACATTATTGACCCCACAAAGTCTAGCATGGACTAAAAGCACTAGGATCCTTGGAGGCTGGGGACTGACAGTCACAGTAGTGTTCCTAAGCTTAAGGGGAACACAGGAAAGGGTTCTGGGAAATGTGACTGGGTCCTTGCCCTTCATTGGAGAGGAGGACCCAGAGGAGAGTTAGGCATGCACAGTAAAGGATGCTCTGGGGGTTGGGGGGTGGCACTGGGAGATGGGGAGGGAGGGGAGAGGAGAGGGGAGAGCAGGAAGGTCGGGGGGAGGTGGAGGGAAGGAGGGGACCAGTGTACCTGTTAAGTTTGTATGAGCAGAAATAATAATAATGAAAAAAAAGTCTGCCCTAGATTTGGTCCTTGGAGCCATGCCCCCATAGGCCTGGATGTTGGCAGTATCCACCAATGCCAACCCCCTCCCCATAATCACCAAAATCTCTCCAATAATTTAACACAGTTCACAGAAACCACAAACCAGTTCCTAGTGTATCATCACCATACAAATGAAGAACCCAAAAATCTTCCCATTAATCAGAAAAGAATATTTGCGTCCAAATCTAAGATAAACAATTCTTTTTACTTCTAATCTCAGTTGATACTTACTCCAGTTTAAATTTCTATACTGCTCACTCAAAGACCTATATACCTGCCACTCAGTTCTTAACTATTCAGCATCATATAGTTTTCTGGAAGTAAAAACTGCTATATGAAACTTATCTTTAACCCCTTTCCAGTAAACCCACCCTAATTTATAATCTAAATGCTGATCTGATACTTAAAAAAACCACAAATAACAAACCTTGACACCCAATCTTAATATTTTCAGTCAAATCCAGACCTAATCTCTGTTGCCCCCCGCAAACAGGAGCAAAACTCATACACTTTTTTAATTGCATAATAATCTTACCTATAAAATAACACTTAGGAACCTTAGACTGACATTCTAACATCTAAGCAAAGAATAGCAATAACTGTCCAAGTGTAGTAATTCTGTCTAACCCATATTAGTCAAAAAACACACCAAGAAAGACACTAGATATCAAACAAAAAATGCCCAAGTCACAAAAATCAAGACAACAAATCTACAAAAACCATCTATCCCATAATGGTGGATTCCAACCAGAATAACCCCTTGGATACTATACAATAAATCAATATCAAGATAATGATTTTAAAAGCCTGATGCTTACTATGATCAAAACAATTAAAGAGTAAAATTGAGAGGAATTAATAGCTGTTTAAGTTAATATAAACAGGAAAAAAACAGGGTCCTGGATGAAATGAAAAGGCAACTGAAGAAAGAAAACTGACATAGAACAGTTTAAAAAATTTTATGCAGAGATTAAACTCTAAATTAAAAAAACTAAGTTCAATCCAAACTCAACAGAGTTTTATCTGAAGAATTAATGAAGCAGAAAATAGAATATCAGAACTAGAATACAAGATGGCAGAACAAATTGGTTCATTGAAAGAGGTCAAAAAAGCCAAAAAGATATGTGAGAGGAATATTCAAGCATTATGGGACACCTTGAAGTAGCCATGAAATACCAGAACAAGAAACCTAAAATGCCACACCAGAGGAGATTTTTCACACTATCACTAATGAAAAATTTTTATTTCTAAGGAACGAGACCCCCATCCAAGTATAAAAGTCATATCACACACCAAACAGATATGTGTGATCAAAATAGAAGCTTTCCAGAGCAAGTAATAATCAAAACACTGTAGATAAAAGGACAAAGAGAATGTGTTGAGAGTTCAAGAGAGAAAAACCAAGTCACATTTACAGGTAAGCCTAATATAATAAGAACTGATTTTTCAATGGAAACACTAAAACCCAGAAAAGCATGGAGGGATGCACTTAAAGTCATGAATGAGCAGAAATGACAGCCCAGCCCAACTCATCAAAATTATTAGTCATGATTGAAGGTGACAGAAAAATTTTCCACCGTAAGGACATATTGAAAGCTTACATGATCACCAAACCAGGCCTTAAAAAGATGATAGAAAAGATACTCAAATTCAAAAACAAGAACAAACATATCTGAAAGTGCAGAAGGGAAATATAACACCAACACAACTTCCAAGCAAAGAAATACACATATAAAAACAATAAAACACAAGATCCTTAGAAGCAAGGGATTAACAGTCACAATAGTGTTCCTATACTTAAGGGGAACACAAGAAAGAGTTCTAGGAAATGCCTGAGTCCTTGCACCTCATCAGAGAGGAGGACCCAGAGGAAAGTTTGATATACACATTAAAGGATGCTTTAGAGATGGTGGGAGGGAGCGCTGGGAAAAAGGGAGGGAGGGGGAAAAGAAGAAGAAAAGGGGGGAGGGAGCAGGGAGGTTCAGGGAGGGGTAGAGAGAGGGAGGGGACAGGGGTACCTATTACATTTGTATGATCAGAAAAATAAATTAAAAAAAAAACAAAACACAGAAGACATGAATCAACAGACATGTCTCCCTTATAACCCTAAACGTCAATGGAACTAGCTCACCAATCAAAAGATGCAGGTTACAAGCATGGATTAAAAATCATAACCCATCAATTGTCTGCCTTCTGGATACACATCACACCATAAAAGATAAGCATATTCTCAGATAAAAGGTGGGTCAAAAACATTTCAAGCTAATGGAACAAAGAAACAAGCGGGAGTAGCAATAATGGCATCTGACAAAATAGACTTCAAATCAAAAGAAATCTTAAGAGACACAGAAGGAAACTACATATTAGTCAAATGAATAATTCATCAGGAGGACTTCACAAAACTGAACATATACACCCCTAATATAGGCTCATGCATTAAACAGACACTACAAGGTCTAAAACAACAAATCAACCAAAGAAAAAACAATAATATTAGGGGACTTCAGCATCCTACTCTTAGCATTGGATATATCAATAGGCCAAAAAATGAACAGGGACACATTGGAACTGAATCAAACCATTACTGACCTCTGGTGAACCTTCCATCCAAACACTAAAGAATACACATTTTTCTCAGCAACGCACAGAACTATCTGCAAAATAGAGCACATATTGGGCCACAAAGCTAGTCTCCACATATACAGGAAATTGAAATCACAGCCTGTACTATATCAGACTACCATGGAATGGTGGAAAACTAGATATCCATGACAAAACAAATGCCAGAAAATATGCTAATTCTTAGAAATTAAATACCATGATAGTGAATGAGGAATGGGTTCAGGTAGGAGTCAAAGGGGAAATTAAAAAATTCCTAGAAGTGAATGATAATACAAATATGACATATCAGATTCTCTAAAACACAATGAAGGCTATCCTAAGATGCAAGTTTATAGAACTCAATGCCTATATCAAAAATTGGAAACTTCACAAGTAAATAACTTAACAATGCAACTTACAGCTTTAGAGACACAAGAACAATCCAATCCCAAAAGCAGTAGACAAAAAGAGATTAATAAAATTAGAGGAAAAATATCTGAAATTGAGATAAGGAAAATGATACAAAGAATTAACCAAACCAAGAGCTGATTCTTTAAAAGAATCAACAAGATTCATAAACCCTTAGCCAAATTAACCAAAACCAAGTTAAAATAATTAGAGATGAAAATAGAGTTTTTGTAACTGATACTAAGGAAATTCAGAGAATTATAAGGTCATATTTCAAAAATTTATACTCCACAAAATTTGATAATCAGAAAGAAATGGATGAATTTCTAAGTACAAGCAACCTACCTAAATTGAATCAGGACAAATTGAATTATTTAAGTAGTCCTGTAACAAGTGATGAAATAAAAAAGTAATTACAAAACTTCCCACCAGAAAAAGTTGAGGACCAGATGGATTCAGTGCAGAATTCTACCAGACATTAAAAAAACAACTAACACCACTACTCCTTAAACTATTCCATAAAGTAGCAAAGGATGGAATATTTCCAAATTCTTTCTACAAAGCTAATATTATACTGATTCCGAAACCCAATAAAGAAATAAATTAAAAAGAAAACTATAAGCCAGTCTCATTGATGAACACAGATGAAAATATTCTCAATAAAATTTTTGCAAAGTGGATTAAAAACATATCAAAGAGATCACTCACTATGATCAAGCAGGATTTGTACCAGGCACACAAGATTGGTTCAACATAGCCAAAATCAATAAAAGAGATTCATCATATAAACAAATGCAAAGACCAAAACCACATGACACTCTCAACAGATGCGGATAAAGCAGACAACACACAGAATGGGAGAACATCTTCACTAACCACACTTCTGATAGAGGACTAATATCCAGTGTGCAGAAATAACTCAAAAAATTAAACAACAAGGAAATTAACAACCCAGGATGAAATTAAAATGTCCAACAAATACTTTAAAACATGTTCCACCTCCTTAGCCATCAGGGAAATAACAAATCAAAACTACTCTGAGTTGGGGAAAGGTTAGGTTGGCCTGATTCTGGGTGAGCATTGCTGAGTTGCTAGTATTCTGCATTATGGCTGGCTATTGTTGTCCACTACTCTGGTCTTCTACAGGCCTAGGCTGCATGTTGTCAGGGTGTTGAGAGCCTCCCCTTCTGTGATAGAAGAAGACTTTTAGGTTGAGTGCTAAGTGCTCTTCAAATCTATGGGTACAATAGTAGCTATTTATAAAGCAGTTTGGTGAACTGTTTTCCTGCCTATAGGTTCATAGGCTATTTTTCCCTATTGTTCTATTTCCTTCTCTTTTTTAGTTTCCTGTTCTACTTAACAGATATCATCTCACCCTGGTCAGAATGGTGAAAATCCTAAATATGTTCAGCAAATGCTAGAGAGGATGTATAAAATAGAGCAAGGAGAACATTCATACATCACTTATGGGAATTCTTCCTCGTACAACCACTCTAGAGATCAGTATAACAGTTTATAAAAAAGTTAAAAATTGAAATGCCATATGACCCTGCTATACCACTACTGGGAATATTTACAAAAAGTGCTTCATCTTACTATAGTGACACATATACATCCATGATCATTGTAGCACTATTCATGATTGCAAAGTCATGGAATCAACCTAAATGACCAATAATTGACAAACGGATAATGAAAATGTGGTGCATATACACAAGGAATACTTAGCCCTCAAAAAATTAATTAATGAAATTTTCTGTTAAATAGATGCAGTTGGAAGTTATACTGAGCAATGTATCCCAAACACAGAAAGCCAGATGTCACATGTTCTCCCTTATAAGTGGAACCTAGTTCTAAGCCCTCATAATGACATACTCAAGGAAAAATCTGTATAATACACATTATAGCTACGAAAGATTATAACTATGAGGGTAAGGGAAAGAAGTTCCCAAGAGAATGTAGACAAGGGAACACAGTTTAATAAATAAATAAGGTCACTGTCAAGAAAGACCCATGAACAATGAGAAATCTGATCCTGTCCACTGTCAGGTTCTTTCCTGTTCAGTGGTACTTGGACTGGTTTGAAGTGCTGGGCATGTCCCTCATCATAGTGGGAGGAGGTGGTGCTTAGTAGGTAACCAGTTGATTGCTTGGAGTCTAACCCCACTCACTACTGTATCCTATTCTTCTCCCTCTCCTTTAAGCCTTTTCTTATGTAAAGGCATTTTTTTATTCAATTGTGCCTGTGTGTGTGCACGTGTGTGTGTGTGTGTGTGTGTGTGTGTGTGTGTGTGTGTGTGTGTGTGTGTGTAGAACCACGGGCGAATTCGGGAACCACCATGGACGCCTCCACCTCCTCCTTGTTTACTCTGCCCTGGGATTCACAGGCTCCGCCCTACCAGGACCGGAAACTCAGGCAGCCCCCACTTCCGCCGCCAGGTGGGGTCTAGGATCCGAACTCAGGACCTTCCGCCTGCAAGGCAGAGGCTTAACCCCTGAGCCACCTCTCCAGCCCCCTGTAAGGGTGTTTTTAAACAGCTTTTTAAAACTTTTGTATAATTTTAAAACTTTTGTATAAGAGAGGATCTCAATACCCAGACAAGATGCAGCCTTGTACAGTGCAAGAATAGCAAATAGACAACAGCCAACCAGAATGCAGAATACTGGTGACCCTACATTATCAACCCCAGGAACCAAATCAGCCAAATCTCTTTCCATCCTAAGGCTCAGGGAACCTTGTGGAAAAGAGAATGGTAAGACTGTAAGAGCCTGAAGATGGGGGGTACACTTCTGGATGACACTCCACTCAAGACAGAGCTATGGCAGACCAGGAACTCATCGAAATGAGACTTGACCTCACTAAACTGCATAATGGCTGACATATCAACATGCCCCCATACACCAGTGAGAATCTCAGGAGAAATAATTTCAAGCAGTAGGATCCTTAGGGATGAGGGGTTAGACAGGTGTAGAGTAGTAACAGTATCAGTAGTAACCGGTCAGCCCAAGGAGGGGCCTCTTTGTCTGTCACAGAGGTCTGAACCCCCATGACAGCAGATGATCCAGAGGGTACCCTGGGACTGATAAAAACTGGTGCACAGGAGGGTGTGAGGGAGCAGGTTGGATCCACTAAGGAAAGAGAGGGAGGGAGAGAAGAGGGAAGAGAGGAGAGAAAGGAGAGAGGAAGGGAGAGGTGAAAGAGGGTGACGAGGGTACCTACTCATTGAGCTTATATAACTTGGAAAAATTTTTTAAAAAGATCATGCCTATAATGTAAACTTGATGTAAAAA
The DNA here is from genome assembly GCA_023101885.1 of Typhlomys cinereus. Taxonomy (NCBI): domain Eukaryota; kingdom Metazoa; phylum Chordata; class Mammalia; order Rodentia; family Platacanthomyidae; genus Typhlomys; species Typhlomys cinereus. Next base: position 3,381,557 of record JALPQD010000158.1, on the reverse strand, counting down.
TCTTTCATCTTAGATATAATATATCCCATCTTCTTCAAAATATTCTTATATTTTCAAATGTCTCTTTTAAGCTTTCATTCTACTTAACCTCCTTTTATATCTAATCTCTACAAAGACTTACTGTTTCAAAATGTGCATTTCCTTCCCTTAATTTAAACCATACTATTAAAAGTTTCCCTTCCTTTCCATTATTTGCAAACAGCTTTTGTCATGGTGGACACAATTCCATATAACTAAATCAAGAACTTCATTATCTTTTATGCAAGCATTCAAGAACATTTAACAGAAGTGATCATTCCCTTCTTTTGAAAATACTTTAAATGTTAAAACAATAGGCCCTAGGGGGTCCAAAGTAGTAAAGTTTAGCTGTAAGCACATAATATCAAACTGCCATCTAAACACTTACCATTATGTCCATATATTAGAGTAGCTTTCAGCCTTCTACTGAGATGTTTCTTTTTACAACTATACAGTAATACGGAGACTTGAAACTGACCAAAAATTGGGGAATAACTGACTGGATATCTTAGCCCTAAGCAGGAAATCTAAATCTTCCCTAACCCTAAGGTTTCCTGAGTTTGGGATGGAGAGGGCAGTAAGAATATACAAACCTGTGTTGGGGAGGAGGGCTTCAAGACAGCAGCCTCTGGCCAAGACAGGAATGCTGCATCCATAAGCTTATAGTGACAGTGTCTGCTTTCACAAGATATACATAGGATTTCAACATTTCACCATAGAACTGGGGAGTTCTCAAGGTGCATCACACCTTCCATAGAGATGATTGTGACTTATTGCTGAATATGAGGGGAGGAGCAACTACTTTCCTCAGTGATATACCTGTTGATGTATCATCCATACTCCAGCAAGTGTTCAGGCACATGTCAGTACAGGCAACCCACATGAAACTCAGTGGTCCACACATAAGTAGGAGGGAATACTGATTTGGAAGAAGAAGGATAGCAATGAGAAAAGGAGGGAGATGAGATCTTTTAGTAAGGATAAAAGTGACATAAATTCATTGTTTTCATGTATGCAAATTCCAAAGAATAAAAATAAAAAATAGAAAAAAGAAAATACATTCTACATATCACTTTAACGACAATTATTTTGTCTTTACTTAACGTGCAATACAACGGGTTTTATTTTAACATTTTCCTACATGCTCATATTCACCACCATTACCCCCTCTTGTTCCCTTTTCTGTTTTTCCCCACACTTAGTAATCCCTTTCTTTCCCCTAATTGTCTCTCAGATTCCATGTCTTGCACACAAATGTTTGTGTAAAAATGTAGAGAAAACTTGCATCATTTGTTTTTCTTTCCCTTCTCTGTCCCTTAATTTCCCCTTCCATTCATCCACTTTCTCCTATCAAATAGTTCCTACTTCTGCCATCATGCATTTCCTTATAAGACACATTCTCCTTGCTTTCTTCTCAAACCGATGACTGACCTTTCTTAATCTCTCCTTTTGAGTTTTTCCTCCTCTTTATTGGTGTCCTTGCATGCCATCTCTTTATAGTCCTTGCCATATTTATTTTTAGTTTTTCCTCAAGAGAACTTACCCAGTAATATCTTTGAGTATAATGTCAGTGAAAATAACTTCGGCATTTGTCTATAGTTCAGAGTGTCATTTGAATAGAATAGTAAACTTACACATGAGGATAAGTCTTTCTAGATGGCATCTCTATTTTGATGATTAAAGAAATACTGATCTTAAGATATCAAAAATGAAGCATTTTGGCATTCATCCTCAAACATATTTTAGACTTCCTCATTTCAGTTAAGGCAACTACATTTTTCCAAATGTTGAACCTGAGAAATATGCCCTTGATTCTTTTCTTTCATCTCTCTACACATCAATCCTTAAGTATTTGCTATTATTGGGCCCTGAACGCACGCCTGCTCACACGGTTCAGGTAAGTCACCTTGCTTCCAAGGTACTCCCCACCAGAACCCAGGTCAACCACTTCTCCCAGGCCCTTCCATCATCCAGCCTGAACAGCACCAAAGCTGGCCAGGGCTTGGGTGGACTACTGGCCACGCCCCAGGTCCCAGGTGAAGCCCGCCTCTCATCCTTAGCCCCTCCTCCCCTTCCACTTGCTATGAACACAAGCTCACTCACTTGCAGACCAGGTAAGACACTCCTTGTATGCTAAAACTGATTTAATTGATGTACTAACAGTCTAATAGCCTCATCTTGGAAATAACAATAACAGCAGAGAAACACACCGAACTCCAAGGCTACCACTAGTAATAACTGCCAGAGAGCAATTATACCAACTAAATCAGTTCAGTCAAAAACACACAGAAACTGTAAAGACTTGAGACAAAACAACAATGCCCAAGTCAAAGGGTAGATCCATGAGAAACAAAGCCCAAGAAAACAAATCTCCCACTGAAAGAATTAACCCCACAGCAACAGATTCCAACCAGAACGAATTCACAGAAAATAGCCAAGAAAGCCAGGCCCAAGATAATGAATTTCAAAGCATGATAATTACCATGATCAATACTATGAAAGAGGAAATCCGGGAGGAGTTAAACAACAGCATCAACCACTTTGGACAGGAACATAGCAGACACTTGGAGGAGTTGAGAAAAAAAGTTCAAGAAACAAAAATATGCATAGAGCAGTTAAACAGTCTCAGGCAGAGTTTAAAATTGAGCTCAAAGACAAGTTATCCTCAACCCAGAACTCAACAGAGACTCTTATCAATAGAACAATTGAGGCAGAAAACAGAACTTCAGATCTTGAAAACAAAGTGGCAAATTAACCAGCTCAATGAAAGAAGTTGTTGAGAGGAATATTCAAGATTTATGGGATACCCTGAAGAAGCCTAACATGCATATTCATAGAACACCAGAGCAAGAATTCCAAAATACCACACCTGAGGAAATTTTTCAAACTATCATAAATGAAAACTTCCCTAATCTAAAGAAAGAGAGGCCCATCCAAAAACAAGAGGCATTCCTCATCCCAAACACATATGACCAAAATAGAAACTCGTCATGGCAAATAATAGTCAAAACACTGCACATTCAAGACAAAGAAATGGTGATGAGAGCTTCAAGAGAAAAAATAACAAGTCACTTTTAAAGGTAAACCTACTAAAATAACAAATGATTTCTCAATAGAAACAGTAAAAGCAAGAAGAGCTTGGAGAAACGTACTTCAAGTATTGAATGAGCAAAAATGGCACCCGGGCTGATATACTCGGCAAAACTATCCATCATGATCTATCCATCATGATCGAGGGAGAAAAAAAAGTTTTCCAGCACAAAGACAACTTGAAGGGATACATGTCTACCAAACCAGGCTTTCAAAAAATGCTAGAAATGATACTCAAGATTGAAGAAGGGGCTGGAGAGGTGGCTCAGAGGTTAAGCCTCTGCCTTGCAGGCGGAAGGTACTGAGTTCGGATCCTAGACCCCACATATAGACGCCAGTGAAAGCGGGGGAGGCCTGCATTTCTGGTCCTGGTAGGGCGGAGCCTGTGAATCCCGGGGCAGAGTAAACAAGGAGGAGGTGGAGGCAGTCCATGGGGGTTCCCGAATTCGTTCGTGGTTCTACACACACACACACATACACACACACACACACACACACACACACACACACACACACACACACATGCACACACACATACACGTATGTGCACACATGCATACACCCACAATTGAATAAATAATAAATAAAAAAAAGACTGAAGAAAAAAACAAGCTTATCCAGGAGGACAGAAGAGAAGTATAATACCACCAAAACCTAAAGGCCAAATAATACACTTACAAAAGCTGCTAAATATAAAAAATGTCCAGAATTAAAAATAATTTCTCCATAATAACATTAAATGTCAATGGAATTACTCACCAATTAAGAGACACAGATTACAAACTTGGATTAAAAATCACAAGCCATTAATCTGCTGCCTTCAGGAAACTCATCTCACCACAAAAGATAGGCACATCCTAAAAATGAAAGGCTGGTCCAAAATTCTGCAAGATAATGGAACCAGGAAACAGACAGGGATAGAGATTATGCTGTCGGACAAAGTGGACTTCAAACCAAAAAAATTCATAAGAGACACAGATGGATACTACATTTTAGTCACAGGTACTATTCACCAGGAATACTTCATAATACTATACATATATGTACCTACTAAGGGCCCCTTCACATTCATTAAGCAAACCCTACAGCATCTAAAGCGAGCAATCAACCCTCAAATGATAATTCTTGGGGATTTCAGCACTGCCCTCTCAACATGGGATAGATCAACAGGTCAAAAACTTAACAGAGATACATTGGAACTTAATCAAACTCTTACTGAAATGGACCTTACTCTATCGAACTTTTCATCCACTCACCAAAGAATACACATTTTTCTCAGCAGCACACAGAACTTTCTCCAAAATAGACCACATGCTGGGCCTCAAATCAAAACTCCGCATATACAGGAAAGTTGAAATTCTATCCTGTACCCTATCACATCACCATTGTCTAAAGCTTGACATCCACAACACAACAAACAACAGAAAATTCACTAACTCCTGGAAACTAAACACTATGATGCTGAATGAGATTGGATTCAGGAAGAAATTACAAAGGAAATTCAAGATTTCCTGAAAGCAAATGATAATGAAAATACAACTTATCAAAATCTTTGGGACACAATGAAAGCTGTCTTAAGAGGTAAGTTCACAGCTCTTAATGCCTACATCAAAAAAGAAACATCACAAGCAAATACCTTAACAATGCAGTTTAAAGCTTCAGAGACACTAGAGCAATCCGATCCCAAAAGCAGTAGAAGAAAGGAAATTAGTAAAATTAGGGGAGAAATTTCTGAAATTGAGATGAAGAAAGCAATACAGAGAATCAACTAGGCAAAAAGCTGGTTTTTTGAAAAAATCAATAAGATAGATTAAACCCCTAGCTAAATGAACCAAAAGCAAGAGAGAGAAAGCCCAATTAACAAAATTAGAAATGAAAATGGAGTTATCACTACCAATACCCAAGAAATTCAGAGAATTATAATGTCATATTTCAAAAACTTATACTTTGTGAAACTTGACAACACAAAAGAAATGGATGAATTCCTAAGTAAACACAACTTACCTAAATTTAATCAGGAAGTTGTGAATTATTTAAATAGTCCTGTAACATATGAGGAAATCAATGAGGTAATCTCGAAAATTCCCGCCAAAAAATGTCCTGGTCCAGATGGATTCAGCACAGAGTTCGACCAGACATTTAAGGATCTAATAACACCAATACTCTTTAAACTGTTCCATCAAATAGCAAAGGAACACTACCAAATTCTTTCTATGAAGCTAATATCGTCTTTATCACAAAACCTAAAAAAGATACACTTAAAAAAGAGAACTGTAAGCCAGTCTCTTTGATGAACACAGATACAAAGATTCTCAACAAAGTCTTAGCAAATAAGATTCAAAAACATATCAAAAAGTTCATTCCCGGGAATCAAGTAAGCTTTATCGCAGGCACACACAGTTGGTTCAACATAAACAAGTCAATAAATGTAATTCACCACATAAACCAGTCCAAAACATGATACTCTCAATAGATGCAGAAAAAGCTTTTAACAAGATCCAACAGCCCTTTATAATCAAAACCTTAGAGACAGTTGGAATGGAAAGAACCTTTATCTCTATAATAAAAGCGGTATATAACAAACCAATAGCAAGGATTATACTCAATGGGGAAAAACTTGAAGCATTCCTGCTTTGATCAGGAACTATGCAAGCCTATCCACTCTTACCACTTCTATTCAATATTGTACTTGAAGTCTTAGCTGAAGCCATTATAAAAGAAAGGGAGATAAAAGGGATTCAAATAGGCAAGGAAGAAGTCAAGTCATCTCTATTTGCAGATGACATGATCTTATACCTGAGTGATCCCAAAAGCTCCACCAGGAAACTTCTGAAACTAATACAGAAGTTCAGCAGGGTGGCAGGATACAAAATAAATGTACAAATATCAGTGGCCTTCCCATATGCACAGAATGAAAGAAGGGAGAAAGCCATGAGAGAAATAATCCCATTTGCTATAGCCCCTAAAAAAATGAAATACCTAGGTATAAACCTAACCAAGGAAGTAAGATACCTTTACAATGAAAACTTTAAAACTCTAAAGAAAGAAATTACAGAAGACACCAGAAGGTGGAAAGACTTCCCATGTTCCTGGATTGGCAGAATCAACATCATAAAAATGACTATCTTACCAAAGGCAATATACAGATTCAATGTTATACCAATCAAAGTCCCAAAGCGATTCTTTAAAGAAGCTGACCAAACAGTCTCATAATTCTCATGGAGGCACAAAAGACCCAGAATAGCAAAAACAATCCTGAGTAACAAAAACACTGCTGGAGGTATTACCATACCAAACCTTAGTCTATACTACAAATCCATAGTTATAAAAACAGCTTGGTACTGGCTCCAAAATAGACACACAGATCAATGGATAAGGGTTGAAGACCCATATATAAGCCCACACAATTACAGCCATTTGATCTTTGACAAAGGGGCCCAAAAAATCCAATGGAAAAAGAACAGCATCTTCAACAAATGGTGCTGGCAAAACTGGATCTCCACATGCAGAAGATTAAAACTGGACCCATACTTATCGCCATGTACAAGACTTAATTCCAAATGGATGAAGGACCTCAATATAAGGCCAGAGACTATAAAAGCTTTAGTTGAGAGGGTAGGGAACTCCCTTGAGCTGATTGGACTAGGACAATAATTCCTAAACGGAAATCCATTAGCACAGTCAATTCAACCCACACCAAAGAGATGGGATCTTATGAAATTAAAGAGCTTCTGTTCAGATAAAGAGATTGTAACTGGAGCACAAAGGCAACACACAGAATGGGAGAAAATCTTCACTAACCACATATCTGATAGAGCTGTACTATCCAGAGTACATAAAGAACTTAGAAAACTAAACACCAAGGAAACAAATGGTCCCATTAAAAAATGGGCCTTGGAACTCAAAAGAAACTTAACCAGGGAACAAATTAAAATGTCTAACAAATATCTTTAAAAAATGCTCTACATCTTTAGCCATCATGGGAATACAAATCAAAGCCTCCCTGAAATATGATCTCACCCTGGTCAGGATGGCAAAAATTCACAATACAAACAATGCCAAATACTGGAGAGGATGTGGTGAGAAGGCAACTCTCCTACATTGTTGGTGGGAATGCTGGCTTATACAACCACTCTGGCGAGCCCTCCGGCAATTTTTAAAAATGTTGGAGATTGAAATGTCATATGACCCTGCTATTCCACTTTTGGGAATAATCCCCCATAAAGCAAAAATTCACCTGGATAGCACAAGCACGACCATCATCATAGCAGCACTGTTTACAATAGCAAAGTCATGGAATCAACCAAATGCCCAACAGTTGACAAGTAGATAAAGAAAATGTGGTACATTTATACAATGGAATACTACTCAGCCATTAAATATGATGAATTCATGTAATTTGCTGGGAAATGGATGGAATTATAAAAAAAAAAAGTATTGAGTGAAGTATCCCACACACAGAAAATTAAGCACTGTATGTACTCCCTAATAGGTGGGTCCTAGTATCAAAGCCACTTAGTGACACACTCAAAGATAAATCACTGTTAATGCCTACAGTAATTGCAAAGATTATAAGCATGGAGGAAAGAGGAAGGAGGGCCCTGCCAGAAACAAGGATAGAGGGGATCATGCTACAGCAGAGAAAATAGGCCACCATCAAGGACTGAAGTAAGTAATGAGACATACGGTTAAGCTCACAGACTTTCCTTACTGGTAATTTGCAACAGATGGGGTGTTGTCTCACCAGAAAGGCAGGGCATAGAGTCTGGCAGATAGAAGGTAATTATCCGCAAATGGGAGACTGACCCCCTCCCCTCACAGTGGCCCTGCTCTTATTCCATTTACCTTTGAATCTACTCTTATAATAAGACTGTATTTTAACAGCCTTTTATTTCTTGCCAGGGGGTGACATCCAATACCCATCAAGATGGAGCCAAGGGCAGTGCAGGAGTAGCAAAATTGAAAAAAAAAATCAACAAACCATAATTCAGAAAATCAGAGACTCTACATCAATCACCTGGAACCAGACCAGCCTAATTTCTCCTCATCCTAAAGCTCAGAAAAATTTGTGGAAGAGGGGGCGGTAAGTTTGCAAAAGCCTAAAAATGGGGAAGACCAACGATATACAAGATACTCCATACAAATTAGGGCTGAAGTAATCATTTTTATACATTTTTATTATTATTTCAGCTCATACAAACTTAATAGGTACACCAGTTCCCTCCCTCCCTCCTCCTTCCCCAGAACCCCCTGCTCCCCCTCCCCTTACCCCTCTCTCCCCATCCTCCAGTGCCTCCCGCCCCAATTCCCAGAGAGTCCTTTCTTATGCATGCCTGACTCTCCTCTGGGTCCTCCTCTCCGATGACGTACAAGGACCCAGTGGCATTTCCCTGAACAATTTCCCGTGTTCCCCTTAAGCATGGGAACACTACTGTGGCTGCCAATCCCTTGCCTCCAAGGATCTTGGTGCCTTTAGCAGATGCTAGACTTTGTGGGGTCAATAGTGTGTTGGACATTGCTCAGGGCATGCAAAGTCCAATTATGATTTCTTCGGGCCTAACTTGTGTAGAGTATCTTGCAAATCATTGCTCCTTCCATCCTTTTGCTCTTACACTCTTACTGCCCCCTCTTCCGCAAATTTCCCTGAGCTTCAGGATGGGGAGAGATTAAGCTGGCCTAGTTCTAGGTGGTTGATATAGAGTCTCTGAAGTTCTGGATAGTGGTTTGTTGATTTTCTTTTGCAGTTTTGCTGCTCCTACAATAAGGCTGAAGTAATCATAATAGGACTTTGCATGACCTGCACAATGACCAACATATCATTGAACCCCCAAAGTCTAGCATGGATCACAGAGATTATGATCCTTAGAGGCAATGGATTAACAGCCACAATAGTGTTCCTATACTAAAGGGGAACACAAAAAAGAGTTCTAGACAATGTTACTGAGTCCTTACACCTCATCAGAGAGGAGGACCCAGAGGGAAGTTTGTCATGCACACTAAAGGATGCTCCAGGAATGGGGGGGGGCACTGGAAGAAAGGGACAGAGGGCGGAAAGGAAGAGAAAAAGGGAGGAGGGAGCCAAGGGAACCCAGGGAGGAGTGGAGGGAGGGAGGGGAATGGGGTACTTATCAACATTGTATTAGTGGAAGAAATAAATAAAGTATATGTTAATATTTATATGATAAAAATATACCCTAATGCTGATCCCTACCCTATTATGACTATGGACCAACCCATTTCTCTGTCTTTTCATTTTGTTCTCTATAGAGTGACCAGAGATTTAAAAACAACAACTCTAAATCAGATCTCATCACTTGACTGTCCAAAATTCTATTCTGTAATGTCTTCCCATTGTACTCAGAAAAGAATCAGATCTTCTATTGATTAGTGAAGAAGTCTCAACGTGTTGTTCTAGTCCCATCTCTGTACCACTTTCTATTTTCTTACTCTATTCCCAACTTGCAATCAAGATCTTGGCCTCAAGATCTTTCAATTTTCTGTATCTTCTTCCTGTAGTGATTTTCCTCTTGTTCTTTCTCCTCAACTAGTTCATATAACCTTGTCAGAGCCTTTTTCTGACCATCCGTCTTATATTTGCAATAGTGGCCACTCAGTTATCCTACCTCACAGGATCATCTATTATCTTATCTTGGTTGAAATCTTTCATCTGCATAAACTACTTGATTTGTTTTCAGATATTTTGTCTATCTCTTCCTTAAAATGTACTCTTACTCAGTGCAGAGATTTTTTTTTTTGTTCACTATTGCATCTTAACAATTCACAGTGTCTAACATTGTATACACTTGTCATAAATAAGCACAGTCGTCAACTTGACAGCTGAGGATTTGAGTTCTGGGCACATTTGTAGAGTATTAATGGTTGTGTTAAGTGCAGAGCAAACCTGCAGGAGATTGTCTAGCTTATGGGAAAGGTCCAGCCCATGGTCGGTGGGACTAGGCCCTGGAATAAAATACCAAGAGCTGATTGAGAAAGTTGGCATCCTTGTGTATACTCGGCCAGACATGCTGGTCTGGCAAGTAAGGATCATAACCTCTCTCAGCCATTATGTGGTGATGGTGTGGCCAGTTCCCTCGACCCTGGTTTTGATGCATGCTCTCCAGTCAAGCTGGACTACAGATTGTAACCAGGCTATCAGAAAGAAAATTAATTCCCTTCTTCTCTTAAGCCATTTGATGGTCATTTATCAGCAACCATGCAGGCGAGCTGCAACACTTATAAATTTTATATTTTAGTATGTGAATAAAAAAATCTAGTAAAAGACTGAGTAAATGCAGTCATAAAGATCCACTGGAGGAATATTTCCTTTAGAAAGATAGTTTTTGTTTTAATTTAGGAGAGAGAATTTTACTATGTAGTCTTGTCACTTTCTTGTTGTTATTACAACAAATCACTGCAAATGTAGTGGCTCAAAATAACACTTGTCTATCATCATTGTGTCAGAAAGTCAGAAGTTCTAAAGCAAGGCACAGAAGAGCTGTACTTCCTCTGGAAACTCGAAGTGAAATTCATTTCTCTGATTTTTTTTTTTAGCTTTTTAAGATCATTCACTTCTCTTGGTCAAGATCCCTTCTACCATCTGAAACAAAAGTGTATGATCTCCTTGGGATTATATTGGACTCACATGGATATCCAGAAATGATCTCATTTGGAACTCCTCAACAGAATACCATCTACCCAATCATTTTGTTATGCAGAATGTCCAGGAGATGAGGATGTGGATGTCGTTGGAGCAGCAATATTTTTTTTCTGTCACGTAAGTTAGTAAAATATCCTCATGGCTTATTTACAAGAGACTGAACAACTTGATATTGACTAGTCTTCCAATATGTGATTAAATGACTGAAATCTTTTAATGTGATGAAAGGAAAGAGAACAGAGTTTTTTATAAATTTATTGCTTTGTGTGTCTGTGAGTATCATAGGGCACTCTGTGTGCCTGTGGGGGACCAAAGTTGACTTCAGGAATCACCCTGAATTGTTTGTTATACCTCCTCTTTTTGCTTTGCACTGGATTTTCCAAGGGTTCACATTCCAAGCCCAGAAGTACAGGTGCTGCCATTTTTTTCTGCAATTTTTATGTGAGGATCAGGACCCAAACTCAGGACTTTCTGCTTGCAAGGCAGAGGCTTATCCCTTTGCCATCTCTCCAGCCCATGAGAATTGAAATTTTGAAGAAAGGAAGATGAGTTCACATTGTCAGATGCTGGAATAACTTTGCCAAGAATAATAAGCAAAAAACATTCCTGATTTAAGAGTATCACAGATGGCTTCCTAGAAAACAAGTTCTTTTGAAGTTGTAGGGGGTGTCAGATTTTAAGTCACTGATAACTGAGTGAGCAGTTAAAAATCAGATATTAAATTTCTTCCTATTAAAAGAAACAATTTGGTGACAACTATCATGATACGTAAAGTTGTAGAGATAATCTAGACTAAGGAATAAGATCATTTTTTCTGCTAATATCTGTTTCTTTAAGGAGCATGCAAGTTAGCATGCCAGTCTTTCTATGTGAACCAAGGGCAGAAACATAGCTGTCTCAGTGTCAGAGAGAGAGAGAGGCAGAGCTGAGCAAGAACTTTGGTTCATTCCAGCTTAAAAGGTCACTGCTGTATAAGGATACCCATTGGCATATTAGCTATGAACTCCACTCCTGGTTCGATATAATGGATTTTAAAGCCAATGCCTTGCCAAATTGATTTATAAGTTGAATTGCTGCTGCAGCTGAGTTGAGCATTTGATTTATAAGTATAAATGGACAAAGATTATTGGTACCTTCCTCTAGCTTGATTTGGCTTGCCACTAGCTTGCCACCCTTTCCCATTCTTCCAGTCCATATCTAATTTTTGGGAGATGGCTTGAAACAAACAAAAAAATGCAGAAACATATAAGGCCAAAGAAGCCCAGAAGCAGGGACCTTTTGTAAAGAAAATGTCGCTGGATAATAATAATATCCATACTACATGGAGAATAAATATGTAGTACTATTCTCTATGTAGTAGAAGCAGCGAGTTTTCTCTTAGCCCCATACTAATGAAATTTGTATGAGCATATACAGAGTTGTTGAGATGGACTCTTCCACACATCAGCTGAATTATGCAGAGAGTTGATTACCTTCTCTGAGCTTCATTTCCTTCATCTGTAAACTCTGCACATGATCAAACATGAAAGAAGTCATAACAATAATTTCAGTGATTCAAGGAATAGTTGACACTGAGAAGAAGAGGAAGGAGGCACAGATATGATACTCACAATGTAGTAGGTTATTTATTTTTGCAGTGACATGAGGTATGTATTATTTTAATCCTCAGTTTACAGATGGGGGTTCTGATGCATAGAAAGCTAAAATGAGTAGTGGAACCATATTTATGATAGGTAGATAGCTAATGGTGAGTAATAATGAAGATGATGTTGTGTTATAAACAAAATTCCTAGATCACTGATAGAGTGAGAGTATGTGAACTTGGAACCTTTTGAGTAAATAATTTTATATTCACTATTCTTTTAATTGATAGATAATTTACCTCTTTCCCATATCGGTGTTCATGGTTAGAATTTCTACATTTCTTTGGTAAACTATACTTTTCTCTTTTGACATTTGTGTCATGTTGGTCAAAAAAAGTTTGTGCTCATCTGCAAAAATAAAGAAACAAACAAACAGAAAAACACTCTGCAGACTGAAAATGACATTTTCCATGGCAACAGACTTGGAATCCATAAAACACTGTGTTCCATCCATCTTTCCTATGGCTTGCTCTTGCTTATAAAATGAAGGATAACATGTACTTCTACTAAAGAAAATGAATAGTTGTTCAATGAAGACATTGCATTTCTAGATAGGTCAGAACATCAAAAGGATCTTAGAATACAAAGAGAAGGCTAATTAAAAATTAAGTTCACATTTCATGTCTCACCAATTAGTTCTGTCAATAAACAAAGTTGCAAATTACTTTAAGATCTTGATTGTATTTGCAATTCTAGAATTGGGAAACACTTTATTCCATAAACATATTTCAATGAGCATAGCAGACGGGTTTGCTTTATAGGCAGAAAAATAACTGAAGAAAGCAGAAGTAAAAGTAAAAACAGATTAGCCACTTAAGAGGTACATTCTTTGTAAAATAGGGACAAGACAGCACAATAGAAAAATAATGAATTGCTCAACACATTAGGTTACTTCAGATGTATGTTTGTGTGTGTGTGTGCGTGCATGTGCATGCGTGCGTGCATGCATGTGTGTGTGTGTTTTCAGGAATTAAAATAGTGATAATTTTGTCATCATGCCAAAGGAACTTGGCTCTTTGGGGAAATTTGACAGTTACTTCTCTAATCCTGACTTCTGGAAAGACCAAATAAACATTTTAGTTTCAGCTTAATGATATAGAACCATTTTTACTCTTAGCTGGGGATGTTGGCATTTACCCCCAAACAATGATCTTTTATCATTTTTACTTAACAAACCTGTTAGTATGCTTATGGACTGAACTGATTTGTTCTATGTTGAGAGACATGAATATAAACAAATATTCTTGTACCAGAACTTGACCGTTTTAATTCCATCCAGTTATTAGTTCACATTTAGAACAGAAGTTGTGATTTCTTTTCCTTTCTTGTTCTGGCTAAACAAGGCATGACTGTCTCCTTACTGACCTCATCTTTTTTCCTGTTTACTTTCTTCAGGAATGCAAATATTTAACATACTGTGTTGAATGCTTGTTGGTTTGTCTAGTAGTTTGCCTGCCATGTTTCTTTTCTAAGTCAGCACTGTCTCATGGATTATTTGCTGCTATGTAACAGATCACTTAATGTTTAATTCTGTCATCAATATAATGTTTGTCAAAGAAAATCATATTAAATAAGTTGGGTTGCAGGATCAGGGGTGTTAGACAAAGTATTTCCTTCAGTACAAACCACAGTAAACATCATAATTACAAGAATCTCATTTTCCAGCATTAGGGATAAAAACGCACAATGAAACCAATGATGATACCCATAAACCATAAGGATAATTACAAGGATCTATTATCACCAGGAAAATAATTTAATGTGAAATAAATCACTTCAGAGTGACCACATAAGAAATTATACAGCATTATGAAGAAGATATGAGCTGGAACCAAAGGGAGAGAAGAAAATAATTTTGTGTGCAGGGAAGATGAGACATTTCTGGTAGTGTGCAATGAGAAGCTCTAAGCTGCTAGAAAATACTACAGTGGTACATTAAAAAGTGAGGCCTATGTCACAAGATAACTTTTTTGATGGTTGTCATAACTGCATGTTTAACATGAAAAGACAGGGAGTAGATGGGTAGAACAAAGATTCTTTGCAGAAATTAGTAAAGGAGTCTAGGGTAATAAAGAGACAGAGTATGCAGCAACAGGATAGCAAATATGCCTTTATGATATAGTTTCTGGAGAATCTAAAAGATCAGAGGGCAACTTATAAAATAGACCCTGAGAAACCTCTCCATCCTCAAGATATTGATAGGAGTGTAGGATGCAACCAGCCAAGTATGCCAATTAGTTTCTACTTCGTGAAACAAAATCACATTTGACTAGAATAGGCTGATCGGTGGAGATTGAACAGAACAAAGTATGAAATCGGAAGTGAGCGCATGAGGTATATAGTTACAGTGGTTGCCATCCTTTATGGAGGCAAAACAAAGAAAACAAGGTGCTTTTCTCTGTTCAATTTTGTTCCATGTGGATTATATTCTGTGCTAGATAGATATAGTTGTCAATTTGACAATTAAAGGCTGTGCCTTGGCCACATCTATGAAGAATTAATAAATAAGGCAAATTCTGAGCAAACTTGCAGGAAATTATCTTAATGATGTGGAAAGACATCATTACTTTGGCATACATTGGCATATAGGCATTCTGACAAGAGGTTAACTATGCCACTCTTTTAGCACTTCCTGTGGCTATGGTGTGTTGATTTCTCTCAGTTCCTGATGTTGGTATGAATTCTCCTACAAAGCTATACCAAGATATAACAACAAAAAACAAAAACCATTGTTTCCCTAAGTTGTTTTGTCATAAATATATCAGGAACAAGCAGAGATAAATGCAACATCTTTCTTTTTTAATTAAATCACTGAATAGGAGATGGGAAAGGAGAAGAAGGATATGGAAGACCACATATAGACACAGTACTTGGAAAAAAAGAAAAAGCCAAAACAGAGATCCAAAAAGCACTTTGAAAGATAGGCACTGGGCTCTCTTGCCTTTCATGGGACTCCACATATGGAGTCCATGAGTTCTGGCTTCCTTATCTCTCCATGTCTGAAATCCATGAGTTCTTTTCCAGCTCCTTGCCCCTCATGGATTTCATGCTTGGAGTCCATGAGTTCTCCAGGATTGTCTTGCCCCTGACAGAGTCACAATGCTGAGTTATGTTTTTTTTTTCTCATCTAATAAACTCTGCCTTAATCCTCAAAAATAAAAGATAGGCACTTAAGTAAGAACAAGTGAAAGAAAAAATACATTTCAATAGATAAATTTGATGTGTGTTTCTGACAACTCTGATGGAAGAACTGTTCCTGAGGAGGCCCTTTTGTTTCTGATATGATGAATGTAATAGGTTTAGGGGTAAAGTTGGTCAATATACTTGGAAATAATCTGGAAATTCTAGGTCTGTTCTTCTGTTTTATGCACATCACACTGATGAGCAATTTTCTAACAACAAAAACAAGTACTTCTTTTTTCTACCTTATCCAAGCCCCACTATATGTTGAAGATACTGAGATGAAGACGTCCAATGTTTATTGAAGGGATGTTTATTGAAGGTTCTGGGTTCTCAGCGGTGGACCAGCAATAGACTCTTTTGTCTTCTGGCTTCCTACTAGGCTCTGACAGTAGTGAGATGCTAGAAGGAGGGAGAAGATAAAGATGAAGAGTTTTATTTCTTAACTTCTTTGGTCACTGCCTGTCATGTCCAACATAGTCTACTAGGTCTGTGAGTTCTTGGTAACAGCTCCTTGTCTATACATTCATTCTTAAGGAAGGTACTGACACAGTGTAGCAAAAAGTCTTTTCACTATACAGTTCTCAAATAGTTAACTAAGTAATCCACCGAGTTGCCTGTGTGCCACTGATATCCAGTAGGGAGACAAGCATGCAAGACTTTGTATTCTAGTACTTGGAATCCTGAGATAGGACAATCAAGAGTTTTATGTCATCTTGGGCTACATGGACATGGCTACATGGGGATGGGAGGTTTTATATCTTAAATTCAATCTAGGAAATAAAGTTTAGAATAAAAAATAAAAGCAGCCTACTATCAGCCAAACATCTCTAAAGTTAGCAGCACTGTTTCAAGGGGAAAAACCCAACACAGCTTAATTAATGGTTTAGATGAAGTTTAGTTAATTAGAAGCTTAATTAAATAGGATTGGTAGAGGTAAAGCCAGACCAAAATAATGAAACTTCTGAATTATAGAATTACATATCTATTTTTTCTATTTCAAGGTATACCTGACTTAATGAAAAATCACAGGTTTTTGAATAGTAGTAGTTCATCTACATATTTTCAACTCTACTGAAGATTATTTGATTCTAATGCCCTCAAGTGCCTGTATACTATGTCATTTTGTTCAGCAAGAGAAGCATTCTCCCTGAATTCTTTTTCCTATTACTTTTTCACACTTCTGTTATATATTGAATTAAGAAATTTCAACAAAGTTGTACATGCTCAGGAATTCTGAAGAGAGATTTAAAACTTTTGAGTTCAATGCTGTTAAGGTATTCCATGGGTCATCTTGGAGGTACATTACATGATCTGGGTTTTATAAGCTGATTAGATGACCCAGATACTAAACATGCTCTGTGTATTTAGAGAAAGTTTGACTGAATATCAGTACATTTTGATCCTTTGTGGAGGGTTTTAGAGTTGATCCTGACAACAGTCATCTCATTTCTTCCTGCATGCAAATTTCTGTTCTCTATAGTTTCTGTTCTCTGTGTATTGAGATAATTGATTAGCATTCCCATTTCATACTGCCTTCATTTAGAAAAACAGTCACACATTAAAGGGTAGATATAATAAGCTAGAAAAAACATCTATCTTTAAGTCTTCCAAATAGACCTGTTAGTAATTAATTAGTAATCAATAATGTTGAACATGATCAAGCAAAAAAGTAATAGCTTGGAAACACATATTATGTATATCACACTTTTGTAGTACAAGAAATTTCAGAGATCTATCTTCATTTCTGGCCTTATTATAGTCCTTATTATATGTATTCTGTGGAAGCCCAACTAGTATCATCTTCCAGGCCAACCAGGCACTGAAACAGAGTTGTTTTCTAAACTCATGAGCAGATCATTTCACAGCAATTGTAACAGTAACAATTCAGCACAGAGCTGAGTTTTAATGATGTAATAAAATGAGGTAGTTACTTCATACATTATTATTACACCAGATGTTTTACAATAAGTCAATTTCAAATAGTCTTTGGTTAAAATTTGGACTGGGGGGCAGTGAGAGAGCTCAGCGAATAAGGTACTTCCTTGAAAACTTGGTGACCCGAGTTCAGTCTCCAGAAGCCCACATTGGTAGAAATTGTGGAAGGAGAGAACTGACTTCTGAAAGTTTTCCTTTGTCCTCTGACTTCCACCTTTGTGCCATGTCATTCTCTTTCATTAATTAATTAATTGATTAGTTAATCAATTAAAGTTTTGGATTAGAAGGGGAAAGGATAATGTTAAGAGAAAGAAACATATTTGGCTCTGAAAGGGTAAACTGGATTGATTATCTAACTTTTATTAACATTTAAGTATATCTTAAGAGCACATTTCCCTGTGTTGAATTTTAAAGAGGAATTTTGAGGAGGAGTAGATATTTTTAGAAATTATAACAAGAATGACATGCAGCACAGGTGATCAGGAATGAAGACCTTTCAGAGGAGTCACAACATAAACTGAGAATTCATCAATCTGGCTATGGTTACTCTTAATTATCAAGAGGGATTAAATTCAAAAAATGTTTGACGCACAAAAATAAAAAGACACAGGGGTTTGTCATCATGTGGTAAAGGATACACATACTAAAGTAAGAGAGAAAACAATAGAAGTTCAATTAGAGTAATTACCAGACCCTGTCGAGGCTGTCTCTAGTTTGAAAATGTTTGTGAATCTAAGGATCCATAGCTTCCTTGCTCTTCTAGAAATATCCTTGGCTATTGATCCATTTTGTCTTAACATTCTAACAGCCTTAAATGCCTGAAATTCATATTTCTGAGAAGAAGGTATACAGGAATTCTAATTCTCTTGCCTTCAGTCAACAAAACTCTGAAGTGTAACTGACAATCTGGAGCTTGAGTTTATGACAAAACTGAAGTTTTGCATAACCACTTCCCTTTCTTTGTTCTGCTTCTTCACTCTTTACTAGTTTCAGAAACTACTGACATGCACACACCATCTTAAACTCTATTTCTGACATGCCTCACCTTACTCATAAGAACCTTTAAAGACACCAATGGTAATACCAAGGACTAGGACAGGACTGTTTCTTGATAGAAATGACACTTGAATTTGTGTGTGAGTCATAACGTTCTAATAAATATACAGAAGGGATAAACTCTAGGTACTGTAAAGAGAAGGATTAAGAATAAGAGGTAAGACAGTAGTTATTTTATTTTCTATTCGATTTTTATTTGAGAATGTATGGAAGCATACATACAGGCCCCTTTCATTACTAGATAATGAGAAAATTATCTGATCTCTCTGTGACTCAGCTCTCTCTCTCTCTCTCACTCACTTACTTCTTTTCTATCTCCCCCTCCTCCTTCCTAATTTCTTCAAGTTCTTCTGTGGCTCAGTTTTCGAATTTGTACATTGCAAATACAAATTGGTGTTCAAATTGAATGTATTTCTCATGGCTTAGCATAATACTTGACATAATGTACATATTTCATAGAATTATTATTTTGTTTTTGCATTTGATGACAATAACAAAGGATAAGAGGATAATATAAGACCTTTGAGAAGATGGACTATATGTGCACATATAGCTTTTGGAATTTATTTTGGGTTATATCTTTGCATTTTAGTTTTGGTTACTTTCACTCTAATTTGGAAATGTGTGGAAGTATACAAAAAAAAAGTCAGAAACTGGATGGGGTCCAAATAGGACTTTACTAGTACCTTAAAGTTGATGACAAGATATCCAAGTACAGAGCCTTCAGATAAAATCTAGATTTAAAATATTATTTGCTTTTAAGGCTAAAAGGAAAACTCAAGATTCTTAACTTAAACCCTGATCCTGAGATCTATCTGCTTAGATAATTCTAAGAAATAGGAACAGTATTTCATTGTTGACTTTAGTAGACTGCCTGGGAATCAAATAAATGTTCTTTATATGTTAATAATTATCACTTATTTTATTTTTTGTATACTGCCTGGGAATCAAATAAATGTTCTTTATATGTTAATAATTATTACTTATTTTATTAGTAGAACTATCTTTTTTTAATTTAATACATTTTATTATTATTTCAGCTCATACAAACTTAATAGGTACACCAGTTCCCTCCCTCCCTCCTCCTCCCCCCAAACCCCCTGCTCCCCCTTCCCTCACCCCTCCCTCCCCATCCCCCAGTGCCTCCCGCCCCAATTCCCAGAGAGTCTTTTCTTGTGCATGCCTGACTCTCCTCTGGGCCCTCCTCTCCGATGACGTACAAGGACCCAGTGGCATTTCCCTGAACCCTTTCCTGTGCTCCCCTTAAGCATAGGAACACTACTGTGGCTGTCAATCCCTTGCCTCCAAGGATCTTGGTGCCTTTAGCAGATGCTAGACTTTGTGAGGTCAATAGTGTGTTGGACATTGCGCGCATTTTAGAACCTTTGTTTAGCAGTTTATATTAAAGCATCCTGTTTGGTTGAGATATCTACTTACAAAATTATAAGAAAATTATTTTTGAAGTTTGTCTGAATGTTGTTTATAAATTCATGACCAAACAACTTATGGAATCAAAGATGTTTTATTCTTGCTTATGATACTTGGTAACAGTTCATAGTTCAGCTTGACAAGAGAGTTTATACAAACACGAGGAGTGGAGGAAACTGACTACACCATATCCACAGGAATTCCTGAGAAAGGGGCAAAATTGCCAGACTGCAAATCTGCAAAATGTGCTGAAGTATAACAGATTATTGAACTGGCTCTGTCCATCTTATCTACTTTCCCAGGGAATGGTTGCATCCACCATTGTCTGGGTCTTTTCACATCAATTAAATATTCTGTAAAATTGTTTAGGGCTTGGCTTAGCTACCAGTTTTTCATGGACATGCTCAGGGCACCATATGACCCAGCTTTACCACTCATGGGAATATTCCCAAAGAGTGCTACATCTTACCACCAGGGAAGAATGATTTTAAAGGCTCTATTCCACCAGTGTCTAACTAGTGACTAAAGAAGAGACCAAAAATCTTCAAAGAAGATAACTTCTTCACATTTAAAAGTTTAAGGCCTTCCCCAAGATCATGACTTAATATGAACAGTTCATGTCAAATGCCACATCAAAAGAATTAATGTGAAAGTGTATTCCTACACAGTGGTAATTGCTGACTGAGAGAATATAGAAAGAACAGTCATGTTTCTTTATTTTTGATTGATTGGTTTCATGGACCCCCCACAAATACTAAAAAGCAAAGATGCTCAATTCCCTTGCATAGAATTTATGTCCCTCTTCTTATGCACTATAATCTATTTCTAGACTACTGCTAACATCCCAACAGAATTAGAACTAAATAAATAATGGCTGCATTGCATTTTTTAGAGAATAATGACAAGAAAAAAAATCCTATACATGCTCAATGCAGACTTATTTTTTTCCAAGCCTTTTTTTTATCAATAGTCAATTGAATCTGTTGATATGGAGCCTGCTAGTAAAGAGGACTGGCTGTGTTGTACAAAGTACCATGTCTGAGTGATGTAGAGAAACAGGTTAACCCAAACTGTGCTCCCTCCCATTGTAAATTGGATCTTTCAGCCTGCTCAGATTTGACTGAGGAAATAGGCTGGGGATGGACCAAGTGATAAGTCCCATCCATACATGTAGGCATAGGAGTTGAGAAAAGCAAAAGTAGGTGAAATAAAATGGGCTAACATTAGCATCTTTTTTAAAATTTTTTTTATTTATTCAATTGTGTGTGTGTGTGTGTGTGTGTGTGTGTGTGTGTGTGTGTGTGTGTGTGTGAGTGTGTGTGTGTAGAACCACGGGCGAATTCAGGAACCACCATGGACCGCCTCCACCTCTTCCTTGTTTATTCTGCCCCAGGATTCACAGGCTCCGCCCCACCAGGACCAGAAAAACAGGCCGCCCCTGCTTCCGCCTGGCATCTATACGTGGGGTCTAGGATCTGAACTCAGGACCTTCTGCCTGAAAGGCAGAGGCTTAACCCCTGAGCCACCTCTCCAGCCCTAACATCAGCATCTTGACCTGCAAGGCCAGGTACACCAGGGATTCTTGAATCCCATTCTGAGTCAAAACAAAACGCTGGAAGAGTTTTGAAAAGTACAGTTGTACAGACTCTGCAACTAAAGATATGGAATCTATCCCCTTCAGTAAGCTGTAAACATATTTACATAATTAGTAAAACTTTTGGAAAATGTCTAGATTTATTAAAACTTCCATAATCACCACACAAAGCTTCCTCTATGCTAATGCGGAACACTATTTTTATTTACTGTCCCATCCAGAATATCACATTGTATTTAGTTGTCATGTTTATTTGGGTTTCTCCTGGTTGTGACTTTTAGAATGACAGTTTTGAGGGTTGTTGATTTCACATTTGGTAGATTGTTTCGCATTGGAGAATTTTTCTAATATTTTTCTTGTGGGGGTTGTCAGGCCCAAAGCCTGCTCTCTGGAGAATGATACATTAGCATCTGAAACCAGCAGTCCTTAGGAGCTCCTTCCCTTGGAAGTTGAGTTTGCCTCATGTCTGCAAGACAATGGCAAGCCTAAAGTCTTCCCTTGGAAGTTGAGTTTACCTCCTGTCTGTTTTTGGATGGCCTTTTTCTCAGAAGTGGCTGGGCTGTTACCTCCCCCAATAGTTCCTTCCTACATATTTGAGGTATGCTAATGCATGGACCAAGTAACTCTGTTTTAAGGCATACATCATCCATTCCCTTCTAGCAACAAGGTACCATTCCTGTTTTACTCTACCTGGAGACATCATGTCTAGTCCCATAGCAAGTAGATGTCACTCCTGACTTTTCTTTGTTAACTGGAATGTATACATTTTACATAAGCCTGTAAAGAATTTGATATTTTCCTGAAATTGGTTCTGCTCCTTGATTGTTTTCTTATGAATACTCATGTATGCTACAATAAAGTTGGCTTGGATGATGGAGGACATCCTAGGCTCCCTCTGACCCGATGCCTGACCAATTCCTAACGTTCCCACTTCTGTTTCCTGTACGTTAAGTCTGGGTTTATGCTGGTTTGTGGGCCCAGATATTTTCTCACATTTACATTTAGAATATAAGCTTTGAAAAGATTGCAGATGAAGTGCCATTTTCTAGCATTATATTATTGGTTCCTGCAGCACCAGAATGTACCACCCTTAACAGCTGTCATAACATTTCTGAGATTTGTTAGGTTTCTCAATGCATGGCTATTTCCTTTTTTCCTTCGTTTACTCCTTGATCTTTTATTTGGGAAGAAAGTCATTGTGTATACCCTACACTTGAAAAGTGGGGACTTATGCCCTATTCCCTTGAGGATAAAAGAAGCACTGCTCTTTTTTATTTGAAGTGAAGTTTACACTACATGAAAGTTGCCAATTAGGTTTCCTAGTAATGTTGATGTACGCTCAAGTATGAGAACTACTCAGACATATGGTAAGGGATGGTGGGCAATGGAGAGAACAGAAGATCAGATCAGGTGCTTCCATCTTCAGCAGCTAGATTGTAAAGCCACATTGTCTCTCACTTCTCTCTACTCTTCCCACAGCTGTTGCAGGCTTTCAGTATAAAAGTGGCTATTGGAGAGAAAGGATACAGAGACTTGTGTATTTTAGTCCATATTCAGTTGCTGTAACACAAAACCAAAGACTATGTCACTTACAAATGAAAAGAGATTAACATGAGTTCATAATTCTGGAAACAAGGAAGTCCAATATCAGGTAGCTGCATCTGTTCTGAACTTCTTATTGTTTCAACTGATGGAAGAAAAATGTAGCAAACTGAACACAGGCAAAAGAGAAGCAAGAAAAAGACTAAGAAGCTGCACTTGATTGAGACAACCTATACATATGACAACTAGTTAAATCCCACTAGCAGATGTCCAATTTTTTGGCACTGAAATCTGACATCGTTATCTACAGGTTTTTGCCAGCATTCCTAGGACATGTGCCATCCCCAGACCATAGGATAGACTAGAATGAGAATGCATTTACCGAAGAAAGTGATTAACCAATTTATGAGGACCCTGCCCCCATAACTGAATCCTCTCCAAAGTCCCAACCTCCTGACACTATAACATTAAAAAATAAAGTTTCCAACACTTGAACCTATTTTTTGCCTGACTTTTTTTTATAATACATTTTTTATTATTATTTCAGCTCATACAAACTTAATAGGTACATCAGTTCCCTCCCTCCCTTTTCCTCCCCCCGAACCCCCTGTTACCCCTCCCCTCACCCTTCCCTCCCCATCCCCCGTGCCTCCCGCCCCAATTCCCAGAGTCCTTTCTTGTACATGCCTGACTCTCCTCTGGGCCCTCCTCTCCGATGACGTACAAGGACCCAGTGGCCTTTCCCTGAACCCTTTCCTGTGTTCCCCTTAAGCATATGAACACTACTGTGGCTGTCAATCTCTTGCCTCCAAGGATCTTGGTGCCTTTAGCAGATGCTAGACTTTGTGAGGTCAATAGTGTGTTGGACATTGCGCTGGGCATACAATGTCCAATTATGATTGTTTCAGGCCTAACTTGTGTGGAATATCTTGCAAATCATTGCTCCTCCCATCCTTTTGCTCTTACACTCTTACTGCACCCTCTTCCGCAAATGTCCCTGAGCTTCAGGATGGGGAGAGATTAGTCTGGCCTAGTTCTAGGTGGTTGATATAGAGTCTCTGAAGTTCTGGATAGTGGTTTGTTGATTTTCTTTTGCAGTTTTGTTGCTCCTGTAATGCCCTTCACTCCATCGTGATGGGCACTGTATGTCACCCCCTGGCCAGAGACAAAAAGCTGTTAAATTGGAGTCTTATTATAAGAGCACATTCAAGGGTAGATGTAATACTTATACCCAAAAGTGGAATCGCAGGGTCATACGGCATTTGCCAATGGGAGAAGTCAATCACCCATTTGCAAAAGGCTACTTTTTAATCTGCCAGACTATATGCCCTCCCCTTCTGGTGAGTTCATACCCCCTTAGTTTTAAATGATCAGGAACGAATGTCTGTGAACTTAACTAGATGTCACATTACTTTCTTACAGTCCTTGATGGAGGTCTATTTTCTCTACTGTAACATGGTCACTTCTCTCCTTGTTTCTAGTGTGGCCCTCCAACCTCATCCCTCCTGTTCATAATCCTTGCAATTACTGTAGGTAATACATAGATTTACCTATGAGTGTCTCAAGATGGGTTGGGTGGGTTTGGCATTAGGAGCCACTATTAGTGAGTACATACGGCACTTAATTTTCTGGGTCTGGGATACTTCACTTAATATAATTGTTTCTAATAACATCCATTTCCCAGCAAATTCCAGTAATTCATCATTTTTGATGGCTGAGTAGTACTCCATTGTATAGATGTACCACAGTTTCCTTATCCACTTGTCAACTGTTGGACATTTGGGTTGATTCCATGTCTTTGCTATTGTAAGCAGTGCTGCTATGAACATGGTCGTGCTTGTGCTATCGAGGTGAACCTCTGCTGTATGGGGGGTTATACCCAAAAGTAGAATAACAGGGTCATATGGCATTTCAATCTGTAATTTCTTTAAGAATCTCCAGATGGCTTGCCAGAGTGGCTGTATGAGCCTGCATTCCCACCAGCAATGTAGGAGAGTTCCCCTCTCTCCACATCCTCTCCAGCATTTGTTGTTGTTTGTATTGTGGATTTTTGCCATCCTGACCGGGGTGAGATGATATCTCAGGGAAGTTTTGATTTGCATTTCCCTGATGGCTAAGGAAGTGGAGCATTTTTAAAGATATTTGTTAGACATTTTAATTTCATCCCTGGTAAAATTTCTTTTAAGTTCCAGGGCCCATTTTTTAATTGGGCCATTGGTTTCCATGATGTTTAGTTTTCTAAATTCTTTGTGCACTCTGGACAGCAGAGCTCTATCAGATATGTGGTTAGTGAAGATTTTCTCCCATTCTGTGGGTTGCCTTTGAGCTCGTGTTACAATTTCTTTATCTGAACAGAAGCTCTTTAATTTCACAAGATCCCAGCTGTTGAGAGTTGGTAGCAGTGACTGTGCCATTGGATGTCTGTTTAGGAAATGTTGGCCTAGCCCAATCAGCTTGAGGGAGTTCCCTATCCTTTCAACTATGGTTTTTATAGTCTCTGGCCTGATATCAAGGTCCTTGATCCATTTGGAATTAAGTCTTGTACATGGTGACAAGTATGGGTCCAGATTTAATCTTCTGCATGTGGAGATCCAGTTTTGCCAGCACCATTTGTTGAAGATGCTGTTCTTTTTCCATCGGATTCTTTGGGCCCCTTTGTCAAAGACCAAATGGCTGTAACTTTGTGGGCTTATATCTGAGTCTTCAATCCTTATCCATTGATCTGTGTGTCTATTTTGGAGCCAGTACCAGGCTGTTTTTATAACTATGGATTTGTAGTATAGACTTAGGTTTGGTATGGTAATACCCCCAGCAGTGTTTTTGTTACTCAGGATTGTCTTTGCTATCCTGGGTCTTTTGTGCCTCCATATGAATTTTGAGATTGTTTGGTCAACTTCTTTAAAGAATTGCTTCGGGATTTTAATTGGTATAGCATTGAATTTGTATATTGACTTTGGTGGGATGGTCATTTTTATGATGTTGATTTGGCCAATCCAGGAATATGGGAGGTCTTTCCACCTTCTGGTGTCTTCTACAATTTCTTTCTTTAGGGTTTTAAAGTTTTCATTGTAAAGGTCTTTTACCTCCTTGGTTAGGTTTATACCTAGGTATTTCATTTTTTTAGGGGCTATAGTAAATGGGATTGTTTCTCTCAAGGCTTTTTCACTTCTTTCATTCTGGGCATATAGGAAGGCCTCTGATTTTTGCACATTTATTTTGTATCCTGCCACCCTACTGAACTTCTCAATTAGTTCCAGGAGCTTCCTGGTGGAGTTTTTGGGATCACTCAGGTATAAGGTCATGTCATCTGCAAACAGGGATAGCTTGACGTCTTCCTTGCCGATTTGGATCCCTCTTATGTCCCTTTCTTGTCTTATGGCTTCAGCTAAGACTTCAAGTACTATATTGAATATAAGTGGTGAGAGTGGACAGCCTTGTCTAGTTCCTGATCGAAGTGGGAATGCTTCCAATTGTTCCCCATTGAACATAATCCTTGCTGTGGGCTTGTTGTATACAGCTTTTCTTATATTGATAAAGGTTCCTTCCATTCCTACTGTCTCTAGCGTTTTGATCATAAAAGGCTGTTGGATCTTGTCAAAAGCTTTTTCTGCATCTATCGAGAGTATCATGTGGTCTTGGACTTTGCACTGGTTTACATGATGAATTACATTTATTGATTTGCGTATGTTGAACCAACCTTATGTGCCGGGGATGAAGCCTACTTGGTCCCCGTGAATAATCTTTTTGATATGTTTTTGAATCCGATTTGCTAAGACTTTGTTGAGAATCTTTGCGTCTGTGTTCA
The DNA here is from genome assembly GCA_023101885.1 of Typhlomys cinereus. Taxonomy (NCBI): domain Eukaryota; kingdom Metazoa; phylum Chordata; class Mammalia; order Rodentia; family Platacanthomyidae; genus Typhlomys; species Typhlomys cinereus. Next base: position 3,354,606 of record JALPQD010000158.1, on the reverse strand, counting down.
TCAGAGAGATCGGCCTATAGTTTTCTTTTTTAAGTGAGTCTTTATTAGGTTTTGGGATTAAGACGATATTAGCTTCATAGAAGGAATTTGGTAGTGTTCCTTCCTTTGCTATTTGATGGAACAGTTTAAGGAGTATTGGTATTATTAACTCCTTAAATGTCTGGTAGAACTCTGTGCTAAATCCATCTGGTCCATGACATTATTTGGTGGGAAGATTCAAGATTACTTCCTCAATTTCCTTATATGTTATAAGTCTATTTAAATAATTCACAACTTCCTGATTCAATTTAGGTAGGTTGTGTTTACTTAGAAATTCATCCATCTCTTTTGTGTTGTCAAACTTCACAGAGTATAAGTTTTTGAAGTATGATGTTATAATTCTCTGGATTTCTTGGGTATCAGTAGTGATAACTCCATGTTCATTTCTGATTTTGTTAATTTGAGTTTTCTCCCTCCTGCTTTTGGTTAATTTAGCTAGGGGTGTATCAATCTTATTGAGTTTTTCAAAGAACCAGCTTTTTGACTGGTTGATTTTTTCTATCGTTTTCTTAATCTCGATTTCAGATATTTCTCCCCTTATTTTGCTAATCTCCTCTCTTCTACTACTTTTGTGATCAGATTGCTCTAGTTTCTCTAAAGTTTTAAGCTGCATTGTTAAGTTGTTTATTTCTGACGTTTCTATTTTTTTGATGTAGGCATTAAGAGCTATGAACTTATCTCTTAGAACAGCATTCATTGTGTCCCAGAGATTTTGGTAAGTTGTATTTTCTTTATCATTCACTTTCAGGAAATCTTGAATTTCCTTTTTAATCTCTTCCTGAATCCAGTTCTCTTTCAGCATCATATTGTTAAGTTTCCAGGAGGTAGTGTATTTTCTCTTCTTTGATGTGTTGTGGATGTCCAGCTTTAGGCTGTGGTGTTCTGATAGGGCACAGGTTAGAATTTCAACTTTTTTGTATATATGTAGATTCGTTTTGTGGCCCAATATGTGATCTATTTTGGAGAAAGTTCCATGTGCTACTGAGAAAAATGTGTATTCTTTGGTACGTGGGTGAAAAGTTTGATAGAGATCTGTAAGGTCCATTTCTTTCAGGGTTTGATTAATTTCCAAAGTGTCTCTGTTAAGCTTTTGACCTGTTGATCTATCCCATGTTGAGAGGGCGGTGTTGAAGTCCCCAAGAATTATTGTTTGGGGGTTGATTTCTTGCTTTAGACGCTGTAGGATTTTCTTAATGAATGTGGAGGGGCCCGTATTCGGTGCATGTATGTTCAGTATTGTGAAGTCTTCCTAGTGAATTGTACCTGTGACTAAAATGTAGTATCCATCCGTGTCTCTTATAATTTTCTTTGGTTTGAAGTTCACTTTGTCTGATAGCATAATGGCTACCCCTGCCTGTTTTCTGCTTCCATTTGCTTGTAGAATTGTTGACCAGCTTTTTATTTTTAGAGAGTGCCTATCTTTTGTGGTGAGATGGGTTTCCTGCAGGCAGCAGATTGATGGATTGTGATTTTTAATCCAAGTTTGTAATCTGTGTCTCTTGATCGGTGAGTTAATTCCATTAACATTTAGTGTTACAATGGAGAAACTATTTTTAATTCCAGACATTTATTATGTTTAGTAGTTTTTATAAGTATATTGCTTTCTTTTAATGGTGTTATACTTGCCTTGTGTTCTCCTGGATATGCCTGTTTTTTTCTTCACGCTTGAGTATCATTTCTAGCATTTTTTGAAGGCCTGGTTTGGTGGACATGTATCCCTTCAAGTTGTCTTTGTGCTGGAAAATTTTTCTTTCTCCCTCGATCATGACGGATAGTTTTGCAGGGTAAATCAGCCTGGGTTGACATTTTTGCTCATTCAATACTTGAAGTATGTCTCTCCATGCTCTTCTTGCTTTTACTGTTTCGACTGAGAAGTCATTTGTTATTTTAATAGGTTTACCTTCAAAAGTGACTTGTTTTTTCTCCCTTGAAGCTCTCAGCACCAGTTCTTTATCTTGAATGTGGAGTGTTTTAACTATTATTTGCCGTGGCGTGCTTCTGTTTGGGTCATATCTGTTTGGGGTGCGGAATGCCTCTTGTATATGGATGGGCCTCTCTTTTTTAGATGACGAAAGTTTTCCTTGATGATCATTTGAAAAATTTCTTCAGGGGTGGTATTTTGAGATTCTTGCTCTGGTATTCCATGAATACACATGTTGGGCTTCTTCAGGGTGTCCCATATCTCCTGAATATTTCTCTCAAGTATCTTTTTGGCTTTAACAACCTCTTCCATGGAGCTGGTTAGTACTCCCACTTTATCTTCAAGGTCTGAAATTCTGTTTTCTGCTTCGTTAGTTCTGTTGATAAGACTCTCTGTGGAGTTCTGGGTTGAAGATAACTTGTCTTTTAGCTCAGTTTTAAACTCTCCTTGAGTTTGTTTTAACTGCTCTATGCCACTTTTTGTTTCTTGCACTGTTTTTCTCAACTCCTCCAGATGTCTGTTGTGTTCCTCTTCAAAGCAATTGATTCGATTATGTAATTCCCCCTGGATTTCCTCTTTCATAGTATTGAACATGGTAATGATCATATTTTGAAAGTCGTTATCCTGGGTCAGGCTTTCTTGGCCTTTTTCCATGGGTTTGTTCTGGTTGGAATCTAGGTTGTGGACAAGGCCCAGCTGGACCGCGCGCGCGCGTTCTGACCGGTGGAGCCGGGTGGGGAAAGGGAGCAACACTTGAACCTTTGAGGAACACACTCAAACCATCGTCACACTGTAATAACTGAGTAGAGGAGGAGACATAATCTTCATAGACTTGTATGTCCTATATCTTCAAACAGGGTTCTTGGTACTATAAAAGAGCTTAGTAATCAAGGAGGACACTTCTAACATGTCACAAGTAAACTAATGTAGTCACTTGATAACCAAGTCACAGAATGATGACTTGTCTTAGATAACCCCTCTCTTTATGTGTGCTCTTCCCTTACACTTTCCGTTTTTGATCTTTGTATGATCTCCTCCTAGAAGGGTCTGGTCATATGAGCCTTTGGAGAAAAACAGCAAAGGAGTTGCTTCTCCCTGAGAAATAAACCAATGAAAACACCACCAACAACTTAAAAAGATTCACTATAAGAGGGGACTATGAAGAACAAAAACAGTGTGTATCTAAAAGTAACTTTTCAATAAACATTTCTTCACTTCTGAAAATATTGTGAACAAAGGCCCCAGGTGTGATGATTGTAAGAATACTATTATGACAGTTGAATCAGGTATAGGATCTAATATAATTTAAATATAATAATGTACATGATGATAAAGGCTTAAGAAACACATTTCTGCAGTGTAGAGTTAACTACTGCAAATATAAAGACACAGGAGAGCTGGAGAAGTAGCTCAGGGATTAAGCCTTTGCCTTACAAGCAAAATGACCTGAGTTCAAATCCCAGATGTCACTTAAAAACACCCTGGCAACAATGGTGGTAGCCAGCACTTCCAGCCCTGGAAGGTAGAGCCTGGGAAACCCTAGAGCAAAGCAATAAGGAGGTAGAGCAGTCCAGGATGATTCCTAATGTCACCCTCAAGCCTCCATAGGCACACATAGAATTCTATTCTATAACCACTGACACACACTTACAACCACACACAGGTACACACCCATACATATGCATGAAAAAAATCAGGAGAGAAAAGATTCAAATATTATTCTAAAATATCCTTGTAGGCCAACTGAATTTTTCTAGCGATGCTGTCTCCCACTGGCACAGAAAGCATTAAGCATGGTGATATGGTGTCAGGAGGAAAAAAATGAAAGCTTTAGTCATCATGCTTTTAGTGTCCAACTGCGAGTAGTCAGGGAATCAGAATTAGCTGCAATACAGGGAGATGCAGAGACTGGAAGCTGTGGGAGTATGGGGTGAAGCAGTAGATGAGTGGTGAGTACACAGAAATGTGAAGGAGGTAGGAGAAATCACATTTGCAGGCTGTGTTGTGGGAGAGGACAGCAGGGGAAGGGAAGGAAAGCAGAGGCGAATGCAGCCCACCGAGAGACGCAGAACATCTGCTGGGGGAGGCAGCTTTTACAGAGCTACAGAGCTGAGCCTGAGTTTGCAAAACAGAAAAGGAACTTCTGTAAACACAAATCCCAACAATTAACTGCAGCTATTTATGAGATCTTATGTTCGTGCAAATTCCAAAGACAGCTACAGGGATGTGTCCTGGTAATGAAATGGCTGTTAAATTCAGACCCAGGAGGCAAGTAAGCAGTCTAGATGTGGTGAGCTCTGAGAAGACTCTAGCTTCCAAAGCCATCATCTGGTTGAAAATAAGCTAATAATGATTCATTTTGATTGGTCAACAATCTCATTTGATGAAATAGTTCAAAATAATGTATACAGGCCCCTGAAGAGGAATTCAATGGAGACACATCCTTCTTTTGGCAAGGTTTCCGCATAAACTCAGAAGTCTGCAGGCAGAAGCGATGGGAGGGCATAGCATCCCTTCTGCGTAGGGCACCTAGGGACTCCATTTGTTTCATTTCTCCTAATGAAAGCAAATAGGGGCAGACAGTTCTAGGGAAAAGAGACTTTGGCTCTTATAAAGGATCAGTGTCTGCCCTTGCTCTAAGGCTCTGATGGGCAAGTCCATTAGCATGGAACCTTTAAATAACTGGGAGAAATTCCAGGAGAACTCAGAGAAAGCTTGCTGGCTCGTGGCCACTTTAATGCATCTCTGCCGTACTCTCTGTATCTCTGCATAACACACACACACACACACACACACACACACATGAAAGAGAGGGGGGAGAGAGAGACAGAGAGAAAGAGAGACACGCTCAAAAGATATACTGAAAATAAGACAAAGAAAAATTTCTGCTTTTTCTTTCTCCATTTCTCTAGTTGTTTCATTTCAAAAATGAAAATAATGAAAGATATTCTCTATATCATTAAAACTCCTTAACAATTGACATAGCATTCAAAAGATTTCTTGTCTTCAAAAAAAAAATAACTGTAAGAATACTATATTCATTCCATGAAAATCTGTTTTCAAAACAGTACTCAATATTCACCTTTCTTTGCTTATATCTTTTCTTCTTCTTCCCTCCATCTTTCTCTCTCTACCTTCCTTCCATTCTTTTCTCTTTCCATCCTTCCCTTTCTTCCTTCCTTTGTTCTTTTCTTTTTTCTCCTTGCTTCCTTCCTTTTTCTTTCTTTTTTTCCTTGAGACAGGGTCATACTCAATAGCCCAGACTAGCCTAGAATTCACTATGTAGCCCAGTCTGATTTTGCATTCACTATAATCCTCCTATCTCACCCTCTCAACTGTTGGCATTGCAGGCATGAGTCGCCGTGTCTGCTTTCACATTTTAAATGTGATAAAAACGCACTGTGCTCAGTATTACAATCTGTCCCTTATTATTTTTTCCTTATACATGTACATGTGGGCTTTAGAAGTCTACAAAGAACATGGCACACTATTTTAAAATGGGACAATGAGACTTTTCATGAAGTCCTCAAAGACAATGCATACTCCTACCTATGTGCTGTAGAGTTTGTTCTGACTGAAGGAATTTTTGTGAAAGGCCAACTATGAATGCAAAGTGGGGGTGAGGTGAGAGCTTCAGATGCAAACAAAAGTTGATTGGGGTGGGGGGTAAGATAAGGTCTCAATATACAGTCCAGGTTAACCTCAGGCATCTTTCCAAGTGTTAGGAGTGAGGTACCATTCCCAGCTTCTCCTTTCTTCTATGGTGGTATTTGCTCTCCTTATCTCCTAGCAGTTTCATACTCTTGGTTCCTGGAAGAACTAAATGGAGAATACCTGAAGGATTTTATTGGACAGTTGCAAACAACAGAGTCTACTTTGGTTATTTTTCCTGTGAAAAAGACTTACAGGTAAAGCTATAGGTGCTAGACAACTACAAAAGTTCTTTGCTACATGGCTGCCAAGATCATATCCTTGCTAAACACAAAATGCCAAGAACTGGACCTTACTACAAAACTACTGTTTTCATCTACAATGTAACTTCTGCATCACACATTTAAGCTTACGAATGCTTCAGTTATTATCTGTGCTGGCCCAAACAGAAACCAAGATTATTTCCTGTTTTGTTTTCACATTTAAATTTCTAACAGATGTATCTGATTTATGGAGCCTAAGTTACACTGCTGGCTGCTTGGTATTTGAATTCAGATTTTAACACTGCCAAGACGGGACTCATGATGTTTTCTCAAAAGTACAAATGCTTGTCAAACAATGATGGAAAGGGGTGATTATAATAGAAGTGTACTCAAACAGATAGTTATCTCTTTTTTATTGGCATTCCTATTTGTATTCCAACCATTTTGTTAGCTCTGATTTGATTAGCTAGATTTCATGCTACTATTCTCAATATGCTATATTTGAACATCTGCATGTATAAACAATCGCTCTTTCATTCCACTATCTAAGATCAATCAAGTACGTTGAGTATTCACTGTTGAATTCTGTAAATTTTTCTTTCTTTTTTTTTTTTTTTTTTTGGTTAAGCAGGAACACTCTCATAATGCAACACATAATGATAAGATATTTTTACAACTTTACTGTCTTGGAGCTGGAGAGGGGGCTCAGGGATTAAGACTCTGCCTCTCAAGCAGAAGGGCCTGAGTTTGGAACCCGGATCCCACATATAAACACCAGACAGAAAGGACTGTGGCCTGCATTTCTGGTTTTGAAAAGCAGAGCCTTAGGAATCCCAGAGTGAAGCAAAGAGGATATAGAAGCAATCCAGAATAATTCCTGAAATCATACTAGGTCTTCTACAAGGATGCATGGTGCTCTCTGATACACACACACACAAAAAAATTAAAAATCTTTGCTGCCTTGTATTAAATTGCTCTTTTCAAAAGTTTTCTTTATAAAGTATGTTAAATGCATGTACAAATAAAAAAAGTCATGGGAAGGTCTGGTGAGATTGCTCAATTGGTAAAATTCTTGCCACGTAGATATGAAGACCTGAGTTTGGTCCCTGGGAACTCCATTGAAAAAAAAAAGTGAGGTGTGGGAACATACATCATCATTCCCGGTGACAGAGCACTATCAGGACTAGGCATAGTTAGCTGCTCTGTCCTGGCGCTTGATGATCAGCCAGACTGTCTACTTGACAAAATACAGGCCAGTGAGAGGCCCCATCTCAAAAACAAAGTGGAGTGAGGAATAGGACCCAGAGGATAACGCACTTGCTGTGCAAAATGAAGATTGGAGGTGGATACAGAAGAATCCATGGAGATCCCCCAGGCCATAATCTGTGGTGAAAAACAAAGAAACCCTGTCTTAAACAAGGGGGAAAGCAATGCCTGATACTCAACGTTGTCTTCTGATCTCTACATGTGAATGGGTGGCAGTCTAGAGGCATCTGAACTCATTTATATAAACACATAGGCACGTATCACACACACACACACACACACACACACACACACACACACAGAGTAGATAGGGGCGGAATAGCATATTTGAGGTTGTTCTGCTGTTTATAACTATATGCTGTTTATAACTATACATACAAGTACATGTCAACCCATGCATATACAAACACACATAAAAGCTCACATACATATAAATGTCACAATGAAACCTATTAATTAGTGCAATTAATATACATGGAAAAACTTGCTATTTCTATAGTCAAATTTTGGCTCCATAACCTAGGCAAATTTTGAACTTGTAATCCTTCTGCCTTAGCCTCCCTAGTAGCTGGGATCACTAACCTGAAAACACAGTTCCTTTCTCTGTCTTAAATGAGAAAGTCTTCCAATGCCTCCATATTCTTTGATACCATACAAATCTCAGTTAAGGCTTTACAATCCTTATGGCCAGTATTCACTGGAAGAATGAATGGAGAAAATGTAGCATCTGTTTCAGAGGCAGATCAACACTTAAGCAACAAAACAAGAGCAAACTGAATCTTGTGAGAGGAAAAATTTATTCCATACCCACTGAGTACATTTATAATATCCTGGGCACTGAATAGAAGCCAAGATATTGAGAGATAAATAATGGATAGTATGGATAGTTGCTGTTCTCCATGATGCTAGGGATATGTCTATGGAGAGAGACAGAAATATGCAGCATTATGCATGAATAAGTCAGTGGCTAAGAAGGTATTGGGAAGGGTTTGTATAAAGAAAGAGTGATATTCAACATTATATTTTGTACATCGAGGGTGTATCTTGCATTTCTGCCCATGTAGCTCATTTCAAATTATCTTTATACCTGAAAAAATATGGAGAAATGAGAACATGTGCAGCATCTACAAGTGTGCATGAGATTTTTTTGTACTATCCTAGCAACTTTTCTTCCAAAATTTTGTCAATGTACATACATAAAACAAAATAAGAAGCATGCAATGACTATGATTTCACAAATCACCTATGATTTCCTATTATCTTTTTTATACCTGTTTTGGTGGCAGGTTATTTGTATTTGTAGGAGTCTCATTTTAGTAAGTATTAAATATATTCTTGACTTTTCATACTTATATCTTATCACATGCAGAGGAATTGTCATTCTGAATTCTTACTCTGGGCCCAATTCCACCAGTAAGAACAACAAATATGTCTATACAGAGTCTGACAGGAACTTCAGAAGGAAGCGATGTCCCTAGAGTTTCTAAAATGAAACGTTGGCAATAGAAATAAAGACACCTTAGACCTAAATGATAACATATTTTAAGAAGTCAGATAGGGTATAGTTATAATTACATTATCAGGGTCTCTAAAAGATGTTCAACAGAGATGAGACTCAGAGATTTCACAAATTGTTATAATATAGTAAGAAATTAGAAGAGGTAAAACAAAGAAAGGAGGAAATCTAAAGAAAGCAATGTTACTACACAGAGATCCTCTCTGATCTATCCAAAAGATAAAAGGAAGAGGAAAAAGAAAACAAAGAGAACTACAAATACTGGTGCCAATTTAAATTTTCTCTCTGATGCCTAATTTCCTGATGCCTAATATACAGCACTGCAGGATGGGAAAAAAAGGCACAGAAAATTTAAAAGGCCCTGTTCAGTCATCACAACAGGACAGCGATATGATTGACAGAAAGACACCAATGGTTACCATTATTACAGATGATGTATAGTTTTTGCAATTTACAAAGATGCAAAAATGTTACAATAACTGTAGAAAGCAGAAGACAATACATTATGCTTTCACTGAACATAGACTACCCCCAGTCTCTGAAAGTTCTTCACAGTCACATAGAACTCACTAGAGATGGCATGAGTAGAATGCTTGGCTTGAGTTTTCACACTCCCAACCTTCTACTGCTTGAGTTTTGAGATCATGACTACCCGTAGGTGCAAATAATTATGTCAAAATATCAGTGCATATTTGGGCATTTATAACAAGATCCAACAAATCAAAGGGCAGTCCTCACTATTGTGTCAATCATATTCTTTAATCCCTGATCTGAGACTTAATTTAAAATTTTACAACAACAAATTAGTATATATCTGAATGTACTTGGATAGATGATACCTTAGGCTCACTGCAATAACTTAAAAAGCCATCCAACAATAAGGCCATTTTACAAAATTTGAAAATTTATTCATTATGGCTTTTTTCCATTGAACAATATGTTAATTCCTCTCTTTTGGGAAGGTTGAGAAACTGTCTCACACTGACTGTACTTTTTCCTGTGGCATATTACATTTCCTTTCTTAGTATTAATAGGGATTTAGAACTTCATTTCTTGAATCAACTGTAGGAATTATTGTCATTTTATTTGGGTACACAAATTAAATGATCTCTATTAGACCACTAGCTGTCCTCTCTTCAGGCCATCAACTCTCAGCAATACTGGCTATATTTACAGTTTTGGTTGTTTATGGCACTGCAAGCATCTAATCAGTAAAAGCCAGGAATAATGTTAAACATTTTTCAATGCATAGGTTAGCCTCTCATAAACAAAAACCTCTCCAACCTAAACGTGTATGGTTGAAAAAACGTGCTTTTAATCTAGTTTCTGCTTCCTTGTTCACATGACCTGTAGACACTTTAAAAAAAAATGGCTTCTGGATTGTTCCAGGATTCCACCGCCTGAATGTTTATTGTAAATGGGCAATCTTAAATAAAGGTTTTGACTATTTTCTAAGACCTTTCCTTAAGGACTGGAAACCATCCTCTTTGAAGGTTCTGTGTCATTCTGCCAAGTCCTCCTTCTTGTCACTTTTTCCAAGTGGCATAGTTCTCTAAGTGGGTGATGCATCACACCTTGGCTCCAGGATCAGCCAGGATAAAGGTGGGATCCGCTGCAGTTTGGTTTCGTAGCACCTTTTCATTTAAGTGTACAACCTTTCTTCTGCACTATCAGATTTCCTTTTGCCAATGGATGGGAAGGAAGAAATACAGCTTCTCTTTCTAACAGTTAAGCTGTCCTGAAGAAACCTTATCTGCACAGGGACTGGTATATCTCACTACCCCTTATCCACACTATCTCCCAGAAAGACTGCCTTTCCACTGACTCCTCTTTTGGACCATGTTATGAATTAAAAGTCCATGTCCCTCCAAATATATATATATATATATATATATATATATATATATATATATATATATATATATATATATATATATTGAAAGTCTAACCCCCTGGTGTGACTGTATTGAAGAAAGAACCATTAAAGAAGTAATTAAGTTTAAATGAGGCAATAACACAGAGCCTGTATCTAGTAGGATTAGTGTCCTCATAAGAAGAGAATCGCCAGAGAGCTCATTTTCTCTCCCTGGGTGCACTGAAAGAAAGGCCATACAGGGACAAGGAAGAAGGCAGCTATCTGCATGACAAGGAAAAAAAAAGCCTTTCCCAGATTTTTCCCCCAAAAAATCAGAGCTTCGATCTTGGAATTCTAGGCTCAAGAACTATAGAAAAATAGATCTCAATCATTTAACCCATATAATCCATGGTACTTTGTCATGGCAGCCTGGGCAAACCAATATAGCCTATAGGTTCATGCATGAACATCAAATTCTCTATTAGGTCACTTTGACACTCATTTTTCTTATTTATGTACTCTTATTCATTTAAATCTTCTTTATTTTCTGAAATTTCAAAAGCATCTTTCACAGTATTTTTCTATTACTAAAGTTTCAGGAGAGATTTGTCAAACTTTTTTCTGTTTCCTATCTCTGAAACTGTGGAAAACATACATGTTCCCAGCCACCAGTCTCCATGTAAGGGACACAGTTGTCTTAAATAGGGTGTTAAAGTTTCCTGCTATGCAAAGTTATATTCACAATTGCAAAGTCGATTACTTTCCATTTGAATTGCATTGTCACAGTGTAACTCCAATTAGTATATATTGTTCCTTTGCAATAGAAGGTTCTAAAATGGATGAAAACAAGTGGAGATCAAATATTCAAAGAAAAAGAAATTGCTTCTGTATAGAATATACTTAAGGACTTTTAGCGTTATTTTCTCTAAACGATATTACAAGTAGATGTTATAAATAATTATACATAATATAGAGATGATTTTAAATATACCAGAAGATGTATGTAAGGTCTGTGCAAATATTACATCATGACATCTATATGAGGAACTTCAGTGCCAACAGATTTCAATATTCACAGAGGTCCTGGAACCTATCTCCCTTTCAAACTTACTGAAGAACAATTTAGAAATAGAGGATTATCTGGTAAATGATAGTATGTGGCTATCTATTTCCAATAATATTTAAACAATTACAAATCTACTTGGTCAGGTTCTATGCATCTAAACATTTATCTTTCAAGTACAAATTTTGAAATAAATTGTTTTATACCTTTTAATTACACATTTAAACACATTTGATTTCCACTTGAAAAGTACTTGGTCTTTTTTGAGAGTCTCTCTCTGAATACACTGAAAAAAATTGTGAGATTTCCACAAATCTCAGCACTCTAAGGTCAAAGATGACAGTAAAGGAAAAGATTTGGTACACAAAATTTAAATCATAATCATTCATAATTAAAACTCTTGTTTGGATCCTGATTTCCTTTACCCACTCTCATGGTACAAATAGTGAAAAGTTGAGTTATTTAGTTTTGTCATTATCAACACCACTGTCTTCCACACTGAAGTGTTGTAGATCTTACTTCTTCTTGGCATTAAAACCTGCAGCCTCAGGAAGAATTTCACTACTTGATTTTCATTTTCCCCTACTCACATCTAAAATGGCAGACATACACAATTTCTGTTAAGGTCTTTGGTCTCAATTTCTGATACAGTCCAGAATGGATTTTGTAATTTAATTTTTTTTGTAATTTAATTTTTTACTATAAGCCCTGAGATATCTTTGACCCTTTGGCTTGAAGCAGTAGAAGCAACCAGAAAATTATAATTGACAACTTCCAATATTCAACCCAGCATGTCAAAGCATGTAGACTTTAGAAGTCAACTGACATACTGTGTGGAAAGACTTCTTCATTCCCAACCACACATTTTAAATGTTTTATAAAGCTACCTTTTAAAAGGAAGCATTTTCTGCTCCACTTCCTTAGCTATCAGGGAAATGCAAATCAAAACTTCCCTGAGACATCACCTCACCCCGGTCAGGATGGCAAAAATCCACAATACAAACAACAACAAATGCTGGAGAGGATGTGGAGAGAGGGGAACTCTCCTACATTGCTGGTGGAAATGCAATTCATACAACCACTCTGGCGAGCCGTCTGGAGATTCTTAAAGAAATTAAAGATCGAAATGCCATATGACCCTGTTATTCCACTTTTGGGAATAACCCCCCATACAGCAAAAATTCACCTCGATAGCAGAAGCACAACTATGTTCATAGCAGCACTGTTTACAATAGCAAAGTCATGGAATCAACCCAAATGTCCAACAGTTGACGAGTGGATAAGGAAAATGTGGTACGTCTATAAAACAGAGTATTACTCAGCCATCAAAAATGATGAATTACTGGAATTTGCCAGGAAATGGATATTATTAGAAACAATTATATTTAGTGAAGTATCCCAGACCGAGAAAATTGAGCACCATATGTACTCCCTAATAGGTGGCTCCTAGTACCAAACCCACCCAGCCCACCTAGAGACACTCAAAGATAAATCTCTGTAATACCCACAGTAATTGCAAGGATTATGAACAGGAGGGATGGGGTAGGAAGGCCACACCAGAAACAGGGAGAGAGGAGACCATGTTACAGCAGAGAAAATAGGCCTCCATCAAGGACTGCAAGTAAGTAATGAGACATCTGGTTAAGATCACAGACTTTCGTTCCTGATCATTTACAACTGAGGGAGTGTGATCTCACCAGAAGAGGAGGGCATATAATCTGGCAGATAATAAGTAACCATTTTGCAAATGGGTGATTGACCCCTCCCTCACTGCGGTTTCATACTTTTAATACATCTACCTTTGAATATACTCTTATAACAAGACTCTAGTTTGACAGCTTTTTATCTCTGGCCAGGGGGTGACATCCAATACCCATCAGGATGGAGTGAAGGGCATTGCAGGAGCAGCAAAACTGCAAAAGAAAATCAATGAACCATAATCCAGAACTTCAGAGACACTATATCAACCACCTGGAACTAGGCCAGCCTAATCTCTCCCCATCCTGAAGCTCAGGGAAACTTGCGGAAGAGGGGACGGTAAGATTGTAAGAGCACAACGATGGGAGAAGCAATGATATGCAAGATACTCCACATAAGTTAGGGCCAAAGCAATCATAATTGGACTTTGCATGCCCTGTGCAATGTCCAACACACTATTGACCCCACAAAGTCTAGCATTTGCTAAAGGCACCAAGATCCTTGGAGGCAAGGGATTGACAGCCACAATAGTGTTCCTATTCTTAAGGGAAACACAGGAAAGGGTTCAGGGAAATGCCACTAGGTCCTTGTACGTCATCAGAGAGGAGGACCCAGAGGAGAGTCAGGCATGCACATTAAAGGATTCTCAGGGGATTGGGGGGGAGACACTGGGGGATGGAGAAGGAGGGGTGAGGGGAGGGGGAACAGGGGGGTCAGGGGGAGGAGGAGGGAGGGAGGGAACCGGTGTACCTATTAAGTTTGTATGAGTGAAAATAATAATATAAAATGTTAAAAAATTATTGTCATTTTCCTGAGGATTCAATTTTATCTCTAGCCAGATAAAAATTCCATAAATCTCCCACCTACATATCACACATATTCAAAATTTTACTTGGTGATTTCATTTGGATGGTTCACAGAAATCACAAAGGTAGGATCCTGAAATAGGACAATGAATTTCCCATCTGAAATGTATCATATACCACCAGTGTTCTCCACCTGTTAATAAGTACTATCTCTTTTCATCCTGAAACTCATTTCAGAGGTGGCCATCTTTAATTCCACATTTTTTCTAGCTCCCTCCACTCAATCACCAACAAATTCTGCTAATACACCTTAAAGCATCCTCATTTTTTTCTTTTCCTGTTCTAGGTTGAAAGTTAAAATTTCCCTACAGGCTCATGTGTTTGAGTAGTCAGTCACCAGCAGGTGACTGTGTTTTGGGAAGTGTGAATCATTTGTTTATGCATTATTATTGTTGCAATGTTATACATGGGAACTTATAGGCAAAAGGTCTAAGGTGCAAGCTTAAAGCCAATTCTCACTTTATTGTGGTCCTCTGATATGTAACAATCTACACCACAATCTCCTGCCACCATGAGCCTAAACTGATTCAGAAACCATACTCTTTCCATGCCTTAATAATGTATCTACTATCAGGCATTTACAATCTGTAGCATGTGCACCAGAATAGTTATGAATGAGCCACAAAACAAAATCACAAAGTCATTTAAATTATTATAAACCTTTCTGCAATATTGTTTGTAACTCATCTGTTGCACATCATGTCAATATCTAAAACATTGCTTGGATCCAGACATGGTGGAATGCACCTATAATCCTAATACCCCACAGACTGAAGCAGGAGGGTTTGCAAGTTAAAAGGTATATTGGGCTACGCAGTGAGACTAGGTCTCAAAATTAAAAATAAGCAAACAAATATAACTTGGATCACATTGCTTACACAGCATCCTTGAATGGCTCCCTATTGGATGGTTGATGTGGGGATCATTTACAAAAAGAGAAACTAACACATGGGAGACACTTAAGAAAACTTATTTGTATTAGAGTTGAGGACTTTGAAGCCAAGGAAACAATAATTTGAACTGAAGGTGGGAGAATGTTAAAACAAGAGACAGAGCTTAAAGTCAGAGAGAACAGAGGAGATAGCTGCTGTCAACAACATAGGGGGATCTGCAGAGTCCACAGGACAAAGTGGGCTTCTCACTTTCATAGCTTTGACATAATGCTAAGGGATTGTGAAGGAAGTATGGTCTGGGAGGTGAAAGAATATCAGGTAATTGATAGTCATTTATCAAGGTTGGCCACTATTAGGGTCAATAGTGTTAGCAGGGCAAGAATCAAGGAATGTGAAGCTTCAGCTTTGGAGACGGCTACTGAAAACCAATGAGGTCAGTTTCAGGAACCGTCACTTTCCAACCAAAATGTAGCACTTTTATAAAATGGCATGGCTATGGCTAATGCCTATCCTACTTAATTATTTCATATTACAGCCTTGTATGGCCTTGCTTGTCTCTGCAAACCTTAAGCTCCAATTAGGATAATTAGCTGGAGTCAAACTGAGCTGCTTGAAGTTCTTATAAACTGCTAAGTACAGTCTGGCTTCAGAGCCTTCACAAATGCTGACCCATCTGTTTAGAACGTTATTATCTGTATTTGCATGGCCAATTTTGTCTCATTTTTTAGGTCTGAACTCAATTGTGATTTCCCCAAGAAGCCTTTTTGCCATATCTAAAGTAGGCCACCCTGATTACTCCTTTGTGAAACTGCTTATTTCCTTTATAAGACATCATTATTTATAATACAGTTGTGATAATTAAATTCAGGTGTCAGCTTGACAGTCACAGGCTGCTTGGGGCACAGCTGTGAAGAATTAATGGTTAGGGCAAGTCGTTGAGCAAGCCTGAAACTGATTGTTTACATTATATGGAAGACCCACCGTGATTTCCAGTGGTGGACTGGATAAAGGGAAATGCAAGAACCAGGAACTTGTTCTTTCTTTGCCTTCTGTGGACCAGCTGTGTGAGTCCACTGCTGGTGTGTTGCCACTTTCTTTGTCATTGCTGCTGCTGCTGCTGCTGCTATTCTTGGCTAACATCAGAGTTCGGCTTGTTGGTCTGACCACTGTTCTCACTTCCTTGGGAGCCTAGTTTCATGGGCATTGCTGCTGTTCATCTCTGCCCTTGGAGTCCAACCTCTTCAGCTTTCCAGCATGATTGAGACTCAAGACTTTCATGTAATCTTTGGTATAGAGCCATTCAGCTCAAGAACTGAGCAGCTACATGTGGCTATTTTGGAGGACAGTGATTTCATTTTATATATATATATATATATATATACACACACACACACACACACACACATATATATATATATCCATTCTATCAGTTCTGTTCCTCTAGAGCACTCTAATTAGCACAACAGTCATAACCAAGAGATATTTCAAGTTACATTTCAGATCATTATAATAAAGTTAATATCACAAAATATACATTCATACAAAGTTTTCGGTTTTCCAATGCATACAAAATTTATGTTTATACTATGCTACAGTAGAAGTGCTCAATAACATTATATCTGAAAATTTTATGTGTTTTCATTGAAAATACTTTGGTCCTAAAATGTGGATGATCACTGAGCTACTATAAAAATGGACCAAGTCAATTTGAAAACCGAAAGTTTGTCACAAAACTTCCACTTGTAACTAATACAACTTCTGTAAAGCATGATATAGCAAAAGAGACAGTAAAACAAAATATGCTTAGAATTGCATGTTTTATTTATAAGTTTGCCTCATGGTTTGTGTGGTTTTCTTTTGTATTGAGTAGGTACTTAGAACTCAAGAATCACCTGTTAAATTATAAATCTCTC
Organism: Typhlomys cinereus; assembly: GCA_023101885.1. NCBI lineage: Eukaryota > Metazoa > Chordata > Mammalia > Rodentia > Platacanthomyidae > Typhlomys > Typhlomys cinereus. Next base: position 3,337,662 of record JALPQD010000158.1, on the reverse strand, counting down.
TTTTTGAAAAAAATTGTGTCATCCACAGGTTTTGTAACAGGTCTGCTAGAGATAAAAGTTTTGCTCTTACTCTGAGCATTGGGCATTGGGACCAAAAGGCACTCTATGGAATTAGAATTTCCTCTAGATGTCTCATTGAGAAAAAGGCCTGGTGCCAGCCAGAAAAGGAAGAAATTTTATAGACTATTGAAAACTAGTCAGACTACCTTATAAGAAAGTCTGGAGTCGAAACAGTGTTGGACTCTGTCATCATTAAATATAGGTGTCAACTTGATGGTTGAAGGTTTGAGTTCTGTGCATATTTATACAGAGTGAGTAGTTGAGTTAAGCCCACAGCCAAACTGCAGGAGATTGCCTAGTTGGTGGAAAAGGCCCAGTCCATCCATGGTGGGTGGAACTAATCCCTGGGGAAATGGAGAAAGGTGGCATCCTTCTGTATACTTATTCCAGACGTGCTGTCTGGCAAGTAAGGATTGTCTTTATTTTAGATGTTATGTGTATACAGTGTGGCCAGTTCCCTCAGTCCTTGCTGTTGGTGTGGGCTCATCTACTAAGCTGGACTAAGAATTGTAACCAGATAGTCGTAAGCCAAGAATAAACCCCTTGTTCCCTTAAGCTGCTTTGTCATGATTTTAGCAGTAACAATGAAGGCAAACTGCTGTTGCTGATGAATACTTTTGTTTTTTCCAGAGTCAACATGCAAAAGTTGGTATACCTGTGATTTGACTGAGTCTGGCTATGTATACTTTGTGAAAGGCTTTTTTTTTTTAAAGACTGTGGCAATGTGTAAAGACACTGATACTGTGTGCTATAAAAAAATTGTTCATTTCTTGGGATGTTTGGAAAATAGTGATAATGAGAGAGTCATTAATTATTTTGGCACAGATTATAATGAAAGAAACAAGGACTTTGGCAAAATTGAATTTCAAGATAATGGACTGGTTTGCTTGGTAGAGGAGAGATGTTTTGGTAGCTTTGAAGTTTTGATGAGGAAAGGGCAGACAACAGAGCAGCTGCTGTTACTGGAGAGATTAACATTGCTGAAAAGAAACCTAGTGCTTTGCACTGGGATGGTGGAAGACATGAGTACCACCATATGGAGATTTGGTGCTTTGAGACCTTGATTCTTTCAAAGGATGTAGGCCAAAGCTGAAGCATTTTCCTGCTATTCAAAAGTTTTCACTGTCTAAATAAGGGCTTTTCCAGAGTCAACATGCAAATGTTGGTACACCTGTGATTTGACTGAGTGTGGCTATATCTCATCCTTGCTGTAGAACTTAACACCATCATCCTTGCTGTAGAACTTATCACCATCATGCAGGTATCACTAGTTTTGATGAAGGACTGAAGGATTCCTGGAGAACAGCTAAAACTTATCACCACATAACATGTTTGGAGTTTCTGCAAAAAGGTAAAGCTTATAGTTGCATAAGTGAACCACAGATGTTGTTTGAGATGCCAGAATCAAGTGATGTGTGCTTAGGACAACTGTGAGTAGATATTCAACCTGATTCAAGAAACATTGCTGTTGTGCAACTTTGAGCTGTGAAGAAGAACTGAGATTGCACAGAATCTTTGAGCTACCATGACTATGTGCTAAGCAACAGAAGATGGACGTTAAAGTACAGGATGTGGTATTTGAGTTGCTGTACTTAGGTCTTTATTTGATATTTTCTTATTGTGTCATGATGCCTCTGTTTGATGTTTTATTTGTCTTGAAGTATTAAACTTATTTTGATTTGATAGGCTGTTATGGTTGAGAGACTGAACTTTTAAAAGGTTGGAACTGAAGCTTTAATGTCAGAACATTTTAAAGTTTGCCTATGGAACTTTTAGAGTTGCAAAATTAATAAAATTAAGTGTATTTATGTTATAAGATAAATTTAACACCTGTGGACACAAGGGTTGAAGGTTACACTATAAAAGCAATATGTTTTCTTGTCAACTTGACAAGGGATAAAGTATGATAGATACAGGTATTATCAACTTCAAAGTTGAGGGTCTGAACTCTGGGAATATTCATAGAGAATAAGTAGTTGAATTAAGCCCACAGCCAACCTGTAGTTGACGGTGAAGGCCCAGCTCGTTGTATGTGGGACTTGTCTTTGGGCAGTTAAATAAAATGAAGGAAACTATTTGAGAAAGTTAGCATCATTTTTGTATATTTGGCCAAGACATGTTGGTTTGGCAAGTAAGGATTGTCTCTTGCAGCTATTACATGGGCATGGTATGACTTGTTTCTTCAGCCCTTGATGTTGCTGGGCACTGTCCTGCCAAACTGGAGAAGGAATTATAAGTGGACTATCCTAAGACAAAATAAAGCCCTTTGTTACCTTAAGCTATTTTGTCATAATTTTGTTAGCAACTATGCAGAATAACTGCTATAGACTCAATCGCAAATTGACCAGAACTGTTTAATTATATACAACTTTTGCCTGGATAGACTTGGGGCAGTACTAGATCCCTCTACCCAATGTGACCACATTGAATAAACCTCCTTTTCTGCTTTTCACTATTAATTTGACTTCTAGTTGATTTACTATAGATGGGTGATCTAGGCTGTTGTCTAAATACTTTACTACATATTGCATTTTGCACATCCAGAGTGTTTGAGATTACAAGTGTTTTGGATTTTTAAAAAAACATTTTGTAATATATGCATATACACAAAACTAAATATAAAAAATCATATATGTTTACATGATCGATGTATATATTAGGGCATATAATCTTTATAGCATGTCTGCATTTTTACTTGATCCTATGTCTATATGATGACATAATGTCTGATGTGAAATTTTCCATTTGTATCATCATGTTAGTGCTCAAAAACATTTCATATTTTAGAGCATTTCATACTTCAGATTTTTGTATTAGATATGTTCAATTGGTATGCTATTGAGGACTCTGAGCAGTATGAACCTAATCTATTTTTTAGACTGTTTTCTTTTTCATATCCCATAGTGTGTATATGTTGTTCTTCAGCAAACAATGGAAAACATAAGCACGGGGGCATAAACAAATAAAAGGATTATTATTTATCTCTTAGTCAAAAATTAGGAAAAAGGTAATCAGTGCCAAAGTGGTTATGCAATAATGCCACAGGGAATGCAGGTTTCTTTTGTTAACCTGATGATTTCCTTACAACATAATCCTTTTGTTTTCATGATTGCAATTAGTTTTTGGAATCTCTGAGTATTACGCCCAAATTCCAGATTTTTTTTACAAACTTCTTCACAATTGCTTTGTATTTATTTATAAAGTAAGTATTTTTTCAAAAAGTTCATAGAGCTCATTGGTTAACCTATATAACATGATTTCTTGTAATTACAAGAAAGTTTGGAGGATGGCTTATTTTTGTCTGGGTACATATTCTACCTTGTTCAAAATCACAGATATTTTAGGATCACGGGGAATGGATAGTAGTAGAGCCTGTCATACTTACTTCGCCATTCATTATTTTCTACAGCTGTCTTGGAAAGTTTTTCATAGATTGCTGGAAATACTAAGCAAGTCTATGAAAGCTATATCTCTTTGTTCGTGCTATTGTGACAAGATTTCCACCTTTTGCTTCTCCACCAAAACTATACTACTCATTCTTCAAGTTTCACCTTGAATGTCTTCCTTTTTTTATTCTCTGAGGTAAGACTAATGTTCCTTGAATTACTGGGTAAACCAAGCAAGGGATTACCTCTGTGAATATATCATCAAGTAAATGATTAAAATATTGTAAGTAACTAAGCACTAGTAACCAATCTAAAAGAAGAGAGAAGTTCAGGAAGAATTGCTTCTTTTTTTAATCTCACAATTACAATATAACAAAAGCTAAAAGTTTCATTTTGCAGGTAAGATAATTTCGAGAGAAATAAACATATCCAAGACCACTAAGTAATTAAGATTCAGAATTGGAACCTTTCTTGATCTGCCACCTCTTTCCTTTACGTGTGTGTGTGTGTGTGTGTGTGTGTGTGTTTATATGTGTAATTCAAGACTGAGCAAAGGAGGATCCTTTTGTTTGTGTAAATAAAATTTTATTAGAATATAAACAAACTTGTTCCTTCAAATATTGCTTTGGCATACTAAAACAGAGGAGTAAAATCATTGAGACAGAGTTCACATACCCTTCAATACCTAAAGTAATTCACTATTTACTTTATGGAACAAAAATTACTGACTTCGTCCTGGCCTATACCATACTAACTTTTGAATTAAATTGAAAGATTAATACCATAAAATTGAAATTTTAAGATAATTACTTTAGAGGAACAATACAAAGAGCAAATGTAAGGTCCTTTGACTGAAAAAAATGCAGCAGTTAAAATGATAGATGAGAAAACATAACTCCTTTCCTCTGACCTCATGCACAACTGTGTGTGTGCGTATTATGTGTGTGTCAGAAAAGATAATCAGCACTGAGTAGAATCGGGGTTAAAGAAAAATAGTGCATTAGCCATTCCAAGAATAATTCTTACTTAACAGGGCTATTAGAAAAATAGAACCACTTGAAGTGTGACATAAAACACAATAGCCAGCATGTAGTCAAGACTCAATAAGTACTAGAGACTAAATAAACTCCAATGTGGCCCAATCTTTGCCAGGTATGCTTATAATGAATATGACTCTCTTAGGTGGTAGGACTTTGCTTTAGGATCAGGGGGGAAAATCTTTTGATCTGTTTCAATGTTGTAATTCCACAAGGCTAGAACAACCCCCACCCCACTCACCTACCCACTCCAAGCTCTGCATCTTTCTTGGTTTCATTTTTCTCTGAAGAGCCATCCTCATGTCTTGAAGGACGTTGCACTTTCTGGAAAGAAAGCAATTAAGTCTGAGCATATTAGCGTTCCTCGTGTCCACTGGGCCCCAAAAGCCCTTTTGTTGTCATCTCTGTACTCTCAAAAGATGAGCCAGGTGCAGGGGAGACAGAATGGGAGTAAAAGGGTCCCATGGCAACTTCAGTGAAGTCCAAAGAAGCTCATCAACGGGCTTTCAAAATTCCTTAGAGTAAAGCTTTCCAGATGTATGCTGAGAGGGAAGAAGCCTGCCTTGGTAAAGCTTACATTATCCCAATGCAGAAACCAGCCGGGTCCTAGCAACTGCAATAAAGTTATCTTGTTTAACGCCTGTGCATTTACTGCAAGCAAAATTATCAATGATATGAAAAAAGGAAACTTGTAATTTGGAGCTGGTGAGCAAGGAACAAGCACCGGATATCTGGATCAAAAGAGCAGCAAAGCATTCCATGCAAAACTGCTATGACTTTTTGACTAGAAGTAACTTACTTAAAATAGTTTATATTGGTTCTTAGATAACTGAGCCTGAGTGAATGATTTCTGTGTTGACTTGTTTTATAGCACATGGTTGGCTGTGGAGGGATGTTAGGGAACCAAGTCTTACATGTTCTTAAGGATTGTAAAATGTCTGAATTTACTGCATGAAAAATGCAGGCTATAAAAGTAGAGTGGTACATGTTGCATCACAGCTGCTATTTGTTCCCCTGTAATAGTATGAAGTCAGTGTGGCAATATTCAGTCAAAAGGTGCAGATCAAGAACAATAATAGTTAAAATACTCCTTTAATAATGTCTATTAATTAGCACTTTATTTAAGCATACTGCAAACTTATTTTCCAGAGCAAAGTAAGCATCTCAAACTTCATATGCATAATGACCCTCAGGCATATGGGCGGAACTTTCCTGTTGATGTGAATAATTCTGACAGCCCTGCAAATAATAATGGTTAAGACATCAAAGTTGAGAGCAGCAATGAAGAGACAGGAGGGTCCTACCATAATAGATCCACTTTTCCTTTTGCCAAGTCCTGGAAGAATTTAGGAAGCAGTCATTTTTTATTTCTTTCTGTCAGTTGAAGATTCTTAATTGTATAATCTCTTAAAATTCATAAAAATATAGGCAAATATTGCTATTATCAGTTGCAAAAGCTATCCACAGCAGACTAAAGAATGAGTAAGTTTTTGCCAATTTGTTACAACCAATGAATATCATTTTTCCTTGCAGTTCTATTTTCTGAACTGTGTATTTGGTTTCTATGGCAACTTTCATTTTGTTAACCTTTTACTCACATTAAAAGTCTCTTATTCTTAGCAAAACATTTCCATGTCTTTGACAAAGAAAAATGAAGGGAAATTTGCAACTTGAAGATAGATGCAATATGAATTCTAACATGTAGCACATTTGATTACTTTGAAATTCATGGTGAAATTGCAAAAATACAGATTGTCGTTTTGGGGAAAAATACCATTGTTCATATACTTTTTTAAAACAAGGTAGTCTGTAAATAACAATATCCAAATGTACTTTTTCTATGATATTCAATGAAATCAAATCAAAGGAGAAAAAACATTGTTTAAGCTTTTGTGTAAGTTGTAGAATTTTTGTTGTTACTTAAAAGTTATTATTTATTTGTTTGTTTGTTTTGTGATGGTGGTCTGAACCTTGCACCTTTTACCTCTTGAGCAAGCATTCTACCATTGTTATATCCTCAACTCTGGATTATAGTTTAAAGGTACAATTAAGAATATACATCTTTATAACAGATAATGATCATATAAAATCACTCAAAATTAGAGTAGATAGCTGTTACCTGACTTAATGGAGGATTCTGTTAATTTGAGTCATTTAATCCTATGACATACTTGCTTGCTATGTATGCTAGTTAGATACAGGTGTCAGTTTTACAATTGAAGGCTAGAGGTCTGGGCACAGTTATGAATTAGAAGTTGAGGTAAGCCCTGAGCAAGCCTGCAGGAAATTGTCGAACTGAAAGGAAAGGCCCAGACCACAGTGAGTGGGACTTTTCCCTGTGTATGTGGATAAAATGAAATGAGGTAATTCAGGGAGTTGACCAGACATACTTACCTAGAAAGTGAAGATTGTCCTTCTCTCAGCAATGGATATGCAGTTCCCTCTGCTCCTGGTGTTGGTATGAGCTCTCCTGCCAAGTTGGAATAAGAGGTGCCTAGACAATCATAAGAAACAATAAAATTTCTTCTTCCTTCTTAAGCCCTTTGGTTGTGAATTTACCCACAACAATTCAGGTAAACTGTAACATTATGATTTCTATAATCTTCTGTCTAAGCTTTAGGTGGGAAGGGAAATAATGGGAAGAACAGAGAGGTAATCTTAGACTCAGGTCCTATCTCCAAGGAAATTGTCAGTTAATAAAAACAAATGTAATAAGGCAAAAATGTAACTAAATTGTATCAGATAGAATGAAGGACATAAAAAATATAGCTTCTTCAAAACTGCAAAAGAAAATCAACAAACCACAATCCAGAACTTCAGAGACTCTATATCAACCACTTAGAACTAGGCCAGACTAATCTCTCCCCATCCTGAAGCTCAGGGAAATTTGCGGAAGAGGGGGCGGTAAGATTGTAAGAGCAAAAGGATGGGAGGAGCAATGATTTGCAAGATACTCCACACAAGTTAGGCCCGAAGCAATCATAATTGGACTTTGCATGCCTTGCGCAATGTCCAACACACTATTGACCTCACAAAGTCTAGCATCTGCTAAAAGCACCCAGATCCTTGGAGACAAGGGATTGACAGCCACAGTAGTGTTCCTATGCTTAAGGGGAACACAGGAAAGGGTTCAGGGAAATGCCACTGGGTCCTTGTATGTCATCGGAGAGGAGGGCCCAGAGGAGAGTCTGGCATGCACATTAAAGGACTTTCTGGGGATTGGGGGGGGCACTGAGGGATGGGGAGAGAGGGGTGAGGGGAGAGGGAGCAGGGGGTTCGGGAGGAGAAGAAGGGAGAGAGGGAAGTGGTGTACCTATTAAGTTTGTATGAGCAGAAATAATAATAAAAAATGTTAAAAAACATATAGCTTCTTTACCATCAATGTTCCAGAGAAGAAACATGCACTCTAAGGGATATGTCAAATGAATAACTGGAATATTTAAGGACTCTTAAATGAAGTATAAAGGATGTATCAAGTGAATAACTAAAAGATTTAAGGACTATTAAGCAATGCTTATGTCATATAGTTTTGCCCTTACTCATTTTGGTTCATGGTGTATGATATTTGATAGGTGCTTACGAAATAACTATTCAATAAATAAGAAATTTATTCTCAGGCAGGAAAGCTAGTATGTAGCTGGTTATAAACTCATCTTATGCTTTCCTTCCTCTCATATCTTTTTCTGACTGAGCTGGGGCTACAACAGTAGTAGTGTCAACTTAATCCAAACTAGATCATAAATCTTCTCAGGAGAATGATCAAAACCTAAAAACTTGTTTCTTCTGTTTCCAAAAAAAGAAGGGAGAGGAAAGAAATGTTTTAATCACCACTTTATAATGATTTATTCCAACTGTTTGAAGATCTTTACCAGTTTGTTTTCTGAAGAGTACTTTTTCCATCCCAACTTTCAGTAATTGCCTATTTTTTTGGCAATCTCCCCTGAGCGTTTTTATTAAGGCAAATTTATATTTATAAATTCACTTCACTTTTGTAAATATACAGCCTTTCAAGTTTTGGTGATTATATACAAGCATGCACCTACAACCTCAACCAAGATAACAAGCGATAGTCTGCAGAGATGGTTCAGGGGGTAAAGCACTTGCATAAGTGTGAGGACCTGTAAAATCCATGTAAGGCTAGATGAGACAGAATGTATATGTAATGCACATGTAATCCCAGTGCAACTACAGTGAGATAGGAGAGTAATTGCCTATTTTTAAAAGCAAAAATGAGTATTTGCATAAAGTCACAGTCTTATAAAAGGTCAACTTTTCTTCCATTACAACACTGTCTAATACTGTCAAATATATTCATACCAAAAGTGATAAGAGTAGCTGGATAAAGGCTAATTATTCTCATGAACAAGTCTAGAATTTTAAGTGTAAGATTTTGATATTTGGATTTCTATTTAAGGTGGCATTCAAGATGCTATCTCAGTGTGACCTGGTAAAGGGGAAGTGCCAGAATAAGCACAACAGACTTTTTTTTCTAAACAGAGAACGAAAGGAAGAGCTTCAGAAAAATCTGAAAAGGTAGTGCCTTGATACCTGAGAAGTTCAGGGTGAAAGGCGACATACTTACTGAAAAGAAGCAAGTCAACCCAAATATAGATCCAGCCACCTAACTTTCAAGTGAGAGGTAGGAATGAGAAGCAGAAACCTCATCCAAAAGGTAATCTTCCTTGGACCCTACGGAAACAGACTATCACACAAAAGAAAAGAGACCACAGCCCACAACCATTGAAAGCTTCAAAACTAGTTGCAGATTTTTGTGAGACAGTAATTATTCTGTGGCTAGATCACTAATGGATGGTAATACTGCATTGTCATTCTGACCTGGAGGATGATGGTCAGCTGCCATTTTCACAGGTAGTCTATTAGTTAAAACAGCACTAACAATGTGCAAACAAGAAACAAGCACAAGCCACGGAAACTGAATTTAGCATTCATAATCCCAGAACAAGAGATAGCTTTGGAAGACAGTTGTAAGGACTGGGAAGGCCAGTAATGAACAAGCCAGAAATGCAGATGATAGGAAATTCGATACCTGACAAGTTCAAGTTGGAAAGCGACATGCTGAAAAGAAACAAATCAACCCAAATATAGTTCCAGGCACATAACTTTCAAGTAAGGGGTGGGGATGAGAAGCAAGAAACCTCATCCAAAAAAATCTTCCTTGGATGTGACAGAAACAGACTATCACACAAAAGAAAAGAGACCACAGCCCACAGCCAATGGAAGTTTCAAAACTAGTTGTAGTGAAGTTCATAGGGAGAGCCTAACTTCCTGATCATTTACAACTGAGGGGGTGTGATCTCACCGGAAGGGGAGGGCATACAGTCTGGCAGATAAAAAGTAACCATTTTGCAAATGGGTGATTGACCCCTCCCTCACTGCGGTTTCATACTTTTATTACATCTACCTTTGAATATACTCTTATAACAAGACTCTAGTTTAACAGCTTTTTATCTCTGGCCAGGGGGTGACATCCAATACCCACCAAGATGGAGTGAAGGGCATTGCAGGAGCAGCAAAACTGAAAAAAAAATCAGCAAACCATAATCCAGAACTTCAGAGACTCTATATCAACCACCTGGAACTAGGCCAGCCTAATCTCTCCCCATCCTGAAGCTCAGGGAAATTTGCGGAAGAGGGGGCGGTAAGATTGTAAGAGCACAAGGATGGGAGGAGCAATGATATGCAAGATACTCCACACAAGTTAGGGCTGAAGCAATCATAATTGGACTTTGCATGCCCTACGCAATGTCCAACACACTAATGACCCCATAAAGTCTAGCATGGGCTAAAGGCACTAGGATCCTTGGAGGCAACAGATTGACAGCCACAGTAGTGTTCCTATGCTGAAAGGGAACACAGGAAAGGATTCCGGGAAATGCTACTGGGTCCTTGCACCTCATCAGAGAGGAGGACCCAGAGGAGAGATTGGCATGCACATTAAAGGATGCTCCCGGGAGGGAGGAGGGAGGGGAGGGGGGCACAGGGCAGTGGGAGGTTGGAGGGAGGGAGGGGACCGGTGTACCTGTTAAGTTTGTATGAGTGGAAATTAAAAAAATTGTCTGATCAAATAAAATGTGATTATAATTCCTGAAAAAAAATTTATGTCTAGAAGCTGATGTCATAAACTGAGACTAACACTGGAGTTTGACAGCCTTTGAATCTGAAGTTGGCAGATGGATCAACCTCTGGAGTCACATATCTGCAGTTCACTGCTGTAGAAAATGAGAATTCAGAAGTTTCAGTAGTCTACTTACCTGCTATAGTTTCATCCTACCAGCTAAAATGGTTAGCCCTAAGACAGTCTTGAAAAGTTTTAAGACAGGTCCTCTGCTTATGTAGGTCTCAGTGCTGTAGTGGCTTCCCACAATCCCAATGTACTTGGGAGACATCCTGCCACTAGATCATAACTGTTATGGTTGCCTTTTGGTGTCAACTTGACAGTTGCAGACTGTTTGAGGCACAGCTGTGGAGGGTTTATGGTTAGAATGGGCCCTGAGCAAGACTGCAGGTACTTGACTGATTGCTGGGGAGAACCCAGCCCATAGTGGGAGGTACTTTTCAGTTGTGGACCCGATAATAGGAATTGCAAGGAGGAGGGACTTGCTCTTCCCTTATCTGTTGTCGACTTGCTGTGCAGTCCACTCTGCATGCACATTGTTTGCTTTTAGAGCATCGTGGCCTTCTTTGTTGTTGCTGCTGCTGCTTCCAACCTTGGCTGACGTTGAGCTTCACCTTTTCCATTATGTTGTTGCTGTTCCCGCTGCCTTTGGAGCCTGGTCTCTAGACTTTGCTGCTGTTCACTGTTCATTGCTGACGTCAGAGCCTAGCTGTTCTTAACGTCCTGGACCCTCCAGAGAAGCAAAGGCTTGAGACTTCACAGGCTCTTTTGGCTTTGTGGAACATTCCAGTCTAGAATGAGGCTGCTGCAGGCAGCTACCTTGAAGGACACTATTTTTATTGTGAGTTATTTTAATAAACTTATTTATATATATTACATTCTATAGATTCTGTTTCTTCAGAGAACGCTGACTAATACTGTCTCAAGTGATGTGAGAGAACTTGCTCAGCACACAGATTACAAATCTAAGTAGGGTCAGCTGGAGGGCCTTGGCATACAATGAATAGAGGTTACCAATATGAATGCAATTTTGGTGTATCCATGGACATTGGACAACTGTCGAATAAAGGTTAAACATCATCATAAACATCAAAAAAATTAATTGTCAGCAATTCAAGTAACCTTCATAGCCCGTGTATGTATTTGGAAGTGTCCAGAAAGAAGATGCACCAACTCTTCATCATTTTATTTATCATTTCTCCTCATGTTTTGTGTTTTTTCTGTCTCTACTTTAAGCTATGTTTTCAATTCTTTGAATTTAAACTTCTTTGTTTTTAATTTTTAATTAAACTTCATACACTCATCTGATTTTGTTGTTCCATTTTTTCCTTATTAGAAAATCTATTTAATTTTCCTTTCCTTTTTTTTCTTTTGGGTCCTCATACCTTTCTTACCTCCTTTTTTTACTTCGTAAAATCGCTTTTATTAGTATATCATTTTTCTAATACTACTTTTACTATTATATTTACAAGTTTTAGTACTTTTAGACTTCCCAGTGAAGAAAATACTTGAGTATACCACTGTACTCAACATTATTTTCTCCTTCACTCTTTTTTTTTCATTTCCAGCATATTTTTTTATTAAAAATTTAATTATACATTTTAAAATTTTTTACCAGTTCCTTCCCTCCCCCCTCTTCCCCCTCCCCTTCCCCCAGTGCCTCCCCCCCAATTCCCAGAGAGTCCTTTATTGTGTGCACCTAACTCTCCACTGTGTCCTCCTCTCCGATGACATATAAGGACCCAGTGGCATTTCCATAAGCCCTTTCTCTTGTTCCCCTTAAGCATAAGATCACTACTATGGCTGTCAATCCCTTGCCTCCAGGGGTCTCGGTGCCCTTAACAGATGCTAGACTTAACGAGGGCAACAGTGCGCTGGACATTGCGCAGGGCATGCAAAGTTCCATTATGATTGCTTTGGCCCCAACTATTGTTGAGAATCTTGCAAATCGTTGCTCCTCCCATCCTTTTGCTCTTACAATCTTACCGCCCCCTCTTCCGCAAATGTCCCTGAGCTCCAGGATAGGGAGAGATTAGGCTGTCCTAGTTCTATGTGATTGATATAGAGTCTCTGAAGTTCTGGATTGTGGTTTGTTGATTTTCTTTCGTCTGATCTTCTTCACTCTTGAAAGTATCAAGACATCAAGGCTTGATTATCTATGAAAGTTCCAGTGACCATCGCATTTACAAATGTCCTGCTTACTCTGCTTGCCTTGAATCTGGAGAATATGCTTCTTGGTTTTATTAAAATTTAATTTATTTTTCACTGAAATTTAAAGAAATAATGCTTTCAGGGCTGGAGAGGTGGCTCAGGGGTTAAGCCTCTGTCTTGCAGGCTGAAGGTCCTGAATTCAGATCCCAGATCCCACGTATAGACGCCGGGCGGAAGCGGGGGCGGCCTGCGTTTCTGGTCTTGGTAGGGCGGAGGCTGTGAATACTGAATCACAGGGCAGAGTAAACGAGGAGGTGGAGGCGTCCATGGTGGTTCCCAAATTCGCCCGTGGTTCTACACACACACACACACACACACACACACACACACACACACACGAGCGCGCGCATCATTGAATAAAAAAATTTTTTTAATTTATTTATTTACTCTGTGTGTGTGTGTGTGTGTGTGTGTGTGTGTGTGCGCGCGTGCGCGCGCGCGCGCATATCAGAGGGCATTGTGTGTCCCTGTGGAAGACCAAGGGTAACTTCAGGAATCATCTTAGATTGCTTCTGTTCCTTTTTGTTTTGCTCTGAGATTTCCCAAGCTCCCACAGGACCAGAAGTGCAGGCTGCCATCATTTCTGCCTGCATTTTTATGTGGGACCTGGGATCTGAACTCAAGACCTTCTACTTGAGAGACAGAGTCTTAACCCCTGAGCCGTCTCTCCAGCCATTTTTCCCCTTCTTACATTTATGCAATTTCCGATTTGATCTTTCTCATGCTTTAGAATTTTTTTTCCATATTTTTCCTTCTTTTTTTATTTCCACTCATACAGACTTAACAGGTACACCCGTCCCCTTCCTCCCTCCGACCTCCCACTGCCCTGTGCCCCCCTTCCCCTCCTTTCCCATCCCCCAGTGCCTCCCCCTCCCATCCCCGGAGCATCCTTAAATGTGCATGCCAGACTCTCCTCTGGGTCCTACTCTCCAATGAGGTGCAAGGACCCAGTGGCATTTCCCAGAACCCTTTCCTATGTCCTACTTAAGCATAGGAACACTACTGTGGCTGTCAATCCCTTGCCTCCAAGGATCCTAGTGTCCTTAGTCCATGCTAGACTTTGTGAGATCAATAGTGTGTTGGACATTGCACAAGGCATGCCAAGTCCAATTATGATTGCTTCGGCCCTAACTTGTGTGGAGTATCTTGCATATCATTGCTCCTCCTTCCCTCATTTTCTTTGTATCTTCACTCATTTGATCTTCCTTCTGCTGCATTTTCACACTTCCTGTTTCATCTCTTTCTCTCATTCATTTATAATCTGTACATTATCATAAATAATTTTAGTTTCATTATGTTAATGGATATGTAAAATACACTTATACATAATCTGTTTGTTAAAATCACTGCTCCATTTATTTGTAAGAGATTAAAATTTTGACTTTTTACCAATATAATAACCCTACAATCCTACTGAGCAAAAAATTTTAGTTCAAATAGAATCTAAATATGTAAAATAACTTCTGCATTGTTCTTCTGTTTAATGATGCTGATTGTTGCTAATTCTTACATTTGTTAGACAAGTCTTCTGAGATGAAAGCATAAGAGAATACCCTACCTAGTTGCTGTCCTTCAAGCTAGAATTGTTAATAATGTTCGCCTTTTCTAGATTCTATTTTTATTTCTAGTTACATTATGACTATTGTCTTTAGGAAAACAATTAGACAGGACCTATTATGATTAAAAGGTATTATTCATTGGTAAACCTTCAAACAAGTACTTAAATTTTAAATTAGTTTTATTTTCATTAATTATGTTTTTGTAATGTTTTGTAACTCCCATTGGCTAAAATTCTGTAAAAGTATTGGTTCTTGATAATTGTGCTTTGGTAGAACCTTAATCATCTGTTGTTTGAAAAAATAAAGCTTCTGACAAAGAAAACTAAGCATATTTTTGAGATGCTGGGACATTACCCATAATATAAGTAGAATAAACTCCAGAAGTGCCTGACATAGGGTCAGAATAACTGTTTTTATACCTCTTAGCTTCTTAAAAATGACCATAACAGATTTATTAGCACTAATTCTTTTACCTCTGTCACTTGTACCACCCCACATGTGATCAAATAAAACAAACCCAAAGAGATTCTATCCCAGTGACAATAGCCAATAAACAATAGATAAGCCACCTGAATGTTGAAAAACAGTGACTTCAGAGAATATTGTCCAGAAACAAAGAGGAATAAAATATCCTGGATAATTGGAATTTTCACCAGGGATCTTATGCTGGGATCAGAAAACGGTCTGGTGCCAGTCAGAGAATGTAGGATTTCACAAAGTATTTACAACTCTTCAGACTGCATTATAAGAAAGTTTGGAGTCAAAACAATGATAGGTCAGTGATGGGCAAGACCATTACTTGACCAGAACTTGGTTACACATCTCTCTTGCTTTCCATTTAAACCAAATCCTGATGTTTGAACCCTGATGGTAAATTTGGGTGGGATGTTTCTGGACCTCCGTGTCCCTTTTCCCAATATGGCTATATTGAATAGTTCTTTTGCTGTTTTTCACTGTTGTTTTGGCTCTTTTAAATCACTTATCAAGGCCTGTTGGCTGAATTTACCCTGTTAGGGAACAGTCTGGTGCTGTAAGTAAGTAACAATAGCACAATCTACATTACTTTAATCAATCTTAAATGCATTTTTGTGTCTTGTATGGTGTAATAGTGTTGCTTTCACAGCAATCTGGTTTCTACTCTCCAAGTAGCACTAGGGATTAAGCCCTCAAGAGAAAGTTGCTCAATAAGAAGATCAGCAGGTAAAGACAAAAAATCTGCAGAAGAAAATTGTAACATAGAAATATAAGAAACATGAAAAAATAAAGCAGCATGGGTTCTCCAAATATTCTAACGCCACACATTAGTCTTTCCCTTTAACACATAGCAACTAATATCTTAGTGCACTCTGTACTACCAGTATTATTTTACTTCCTAAAGTGATTGGAATATAGGGATTCTTATTTGATTATTATTGTATGTTCACAATGAATGTATAATTTATAATTTTTGTGGACAGTATTCTACTTTCAGTGGAGTACTGGGAAGAAAAGTATGTGCCTCCCAAAACTAGCTAGTCAAAAAAATGACATATTATTTAGTACCTCTTGAACATTGCAAACACTGAAAGGAAAGGGCGATTTAAAAAGAAAACAGAAAAAAAAACTAAACAACTTAACCTCAGAGGTGCAATCCTGATGCAGAAATACAGGAAACATGAAACACAATTCCCAAAACTGTTAATCCCACACAAATTTCCTTTATTGAAAGTGAATAAGATATAATATGAGATAAAGAATTCAAAATAATGATTAAAATATATTTAAAAAAATCAAGCAGGACACAGATAAACTTATGAAAAAGATTTTAAGAGGACATAAACAAAACTTTTAAAATTTGTCCTTAAAATAGAAAAAGAAGAAATACATCAAAAAGTTTTATGAGGCCAGTATTACCAGATAGCAAAGCTAGGTAAAGATACAACTAAAAGAAAAATTACACACAAATCTTCTTGATGAATGTAGATGCAAAATTTGTTAATTGTGTCAATTACATACTAGCAAACTGAATTCAAGAACACATTAAGAGATCATTCACCATCATAAAGTTTACTGAACCGTACAGGGATGGTTTAGCATATGCAATCAATAAATGTGATACATAATATATTTTCAAATACAGAAATTTACAACCATCTGGACACATGCATAAAAACTTTTGGCAAAGTCCAATATCCCTTCATAATAAAAGTTTTGAAGAACATAAGAGTAGAAATATCTCTTAACATAAGCAAATGGTCTATATAACAAATATATAGCCAATATCACTTTAAATGGAGATAAACCTAAAGCACTTCCAGTAAAATTAGGAACAAGATATGAATGTCTACTTTATCAAGTTTTATTTAGTACAGTACTTGAAGTAATTAAAATAATATAACAAGAAAGAAAATATAGGATATGAACAGGAAAGTGAAAAGTCAAAGTCCTCTAATTTGTCATGATATGATTTTGTGCATTAAAGACCCTAAAGATTTCACCAGAAAAATCCTAGAATAGATTGTTACCTTCATCAAAGCAACATTATACAAAATTATCATATAAAAATAAAGTAAGTAAAATTTAACAAGATAAATATCACATCTTCTCTCATGTGTGGATCTAGATTTTAAATCTTAAGTATGTTTATGTGGGTTATTTGTGTGTGTGTGTGTGTGTGTGTGTGTGTGTGTCTACATTACCAAACTCAAATAAAAATAATGAAAGGATAGGAAGAGTCATTAAAGAAGTGGTGGGAGGGAAATGAGAGCATAATGAAATATATATGTACAGAAGTATGTACTGTTTAGGGGTGGAAAAGGACCAGCAAGAGGGAGCAGGTGAAGTGGGGAATTAGAACAAAGTGACATAATATAAAAAAATGCCACAGTGAAACTTATTAGTTTATATATTAACTAGGCCAGTTAGATATCATTTTGACAACTTAAACTCGAGTTTTGGACATATCTGTGAAGAATTTGTAGTTAAGGCAAGCCCTGAATAATCAATCCTGTGGGACATGTTCTAATCGATATGAGAAGATCCAGTACATGCTGGGTAGGACCATTCCCTGGGCAGGTGGATAAGATGGAGTGAGCTGGTTCAGTGTTTTGGGAAACTTTGACGTATTCATGTAGGTGTTCTGGCAAGAGAAAGTTTTGTTCTTTCTGTGTATGTACTATAGACAGTTCCCTCAGCTCCTGATGGCAGTATGAACTCTTATGTCAAGCTGAGCTATGAACTATAACCAGAACTACAAACAAGAATGAAACCTCTGCTCACCTCTATTGTTTGGTTATCAACAACATGAAGAGAAATTGGAATACTAACCTAAAAAATTAACAAAAGGTTTGAATATTTATCAATCTTCTTAAGGTTGTTTCCATATTATGAATTTTTAAGCCAAATACAAACTGTGACTGCTTATTCTGTTAATTTGAGCTGTAGTCATCATATCTAAGTACATTAAGTTCAAGTACTGAAAAGTACTTGTCTATGAGCTGACCTAGAGATTGAGAGGAAATGAATATATAACATTAGGAGACAATCACAGATAGTTAATATTTAGCCAATTGTATACAACAAACTATGAATAATTTGAAGCATAAATCTTGTATTTAAGTGACATTTCTTCTCAGTTTATTCCCAAATATAATTTCCATATTAGTTATAGAAGATGGAAAAATACTGGTTAAAATTCTGACTATCCAAATCTCAGTCAGCTACAAAAATCTTGAAAGGTAGATCTAATGATGGGATACTCTGGTGAATGTGTGCGAGATTGGTCCCTCTTGACATGTATTCAGACAAAGATTTACTTTGTGCTTCTATAAAGAGAGAGAGAGAGAGAGAGAGAGAGAGAGAGAGAGAGAGAGGTTTAGAGGAAACTGGTTGGCCCCCCACAATGCCTTGCTTCAAGTTCCAGCTGTTAATCTTGACTCTCAGCATTATTTCAGATAAGGATACATAAAGATGGAAAGAGAATTCATCCAGAACAAAGAATAATGAGACAAATAAATACTTAATTTCTCCAGAGACAAAAGAGTACAAATCATTTTATGACAGTTCACACACGTAAAGAAAAAGTGAATTTCTTGACAAGGTCTCACTATGTAGCTCAAACTGGCCTTGACATTGCAATCTTCTTGCCTCCACCTCCTGACTATTGTGATTATAAGTGTAGGCTATGCCAACCAACAGAATGAACAATTCAAATAAATCCAACTAAAAGCCAAAGAAAAGAAGACATGAAACTCCAAGCAAAGATGGAGAGACAGGGACTGAATTTATCATCTCATTTGAAATAAAGAATATATTAGACAAGAGTCTCTTAAAACAGTGGTTATTAAATAATTGGATAGAAAGTTGTGAAGGTTATATTTCCAAAGATGTGGGAAAATTAACAATATTAGTCATATTTCTCCCCAGTTTTCCACCTTGAGAGATATTCCAGGACACTGTGTATTAAAGGGCAAACACAGTGGAATGTACCAGACTTTGGACTGATGACAATTTGTCAATAGACTTAGGAAAGCAAACACTTGGAGAGAACAAAGCATTAATGGCAATAAGAAAGCCGTACAAGGAAAATATCTGAAGAAACATACAGGGTACATCTTGAATATTTAATAGAATATTGGCCATCACTATGCATATAAGAAAATCACCTGAAATCAAGGAAAAAATCTCTCTAAAGAATTAAAAGATACAGCACTTGGTGGTAACACAACCAAGTTCTCACTGGCCAGAGTGGAATTCACAATTCATGGAGTCTATGGCAGAATAATCAGAAATTTCTGATGTAGTAGGGGGAAAAAATTAGTCCTAGAAAATATGCTATTCCAGTCCCACCAACCAGATATTAAAAGCAAGACTGAAAATGATCAAAAATTTTTATTAACTTAACTCCAATGTAGAATAAGTTCAAGAATATTTATGTGAATACAAAAAATTTCCAATATTCAAGGAAATTTTTGCCTATTAAATCAAGTGAGGAAAACTCAACTCATAAAAGAAGGAAAAATCAACCAAAATAGATCCAGAACTGGCACCTGTGTTCAGACTGACAGACAAGGATATTAGGACAGTTAATATAGGTATTCCCCATATGTGTGAAAAAAGAAACGATTGGACATATTAAGGAGAGAAAATGGATATATTAAAAAACCAAAAATCAGAAGCACAGAGATGAAAACAATAATGCATATGATGAAGAATACACTGCATTAGATAAATGGTAATTGAGAGATTGCAGAAAAAAATGACTGATGCCCATAAAGATATAATAGTAGGGAATACATGTAATGGGTAAAAACAACAAAAGAAAGAATAAAAAGTAAGTGAATATATCATCAGTGAGCTGTAGGACAACCTCAGTTGCTAATTTATGTGCCTAAGCTACATAGTGAGGCCTTGTCTCAAAATCAAGGGGTCATAAAGAAACTACTGGGGGTCATGTATATGATGGTTATCTTTGTTATAGTGATGGTTTCAGTGTTGTATGCCTAATCAAGTAAAGCAAATCTGACTGCATTCTGTATGTATGTTTAATTTATTGAGTATAAAGATTAACCTCAGGAAAGTTGTTTAATTAAAGAAAACCTATGTTTTAACCAGTCAAAGCTCAAAGTTACCATCTTGTTCCAATCCATATCAGGTGGAGATTCCAGCTCTCATCCATGTCAGTACCATTCATTCTTTTTTTTATTTAATAAGGTTTTATTTAATTCTGTGTATCCAAAAGTATTATCATTTAAAACATATAAACATTATAAACAAATTAAGATTTTTTTAAATTTTTTATTATTATTTCCGCTCATACAAACTTAGTAGGTACACCGGTTCCCTCCTTCCCTCCTCCTCCCCCTGACCCCTCTGCTCCCCCTCCCCTCACCCCTCCTTCCCCATCCCCCAGTGCCTCCCCCCCAATTTCCAGAGAATCCTTTAATGTGCATGCCAGACTCTCCTATGGGTCCTCCTCTCTGATGATGTAAAAGGACCCAGTGGCATTTCCATGAACCCTTTCCTGTGTTCCCCTTAAGCATAGGAACACTACTGTGGCTGTCAATCCCTTGCCTCCAAGGATCTTGGTGCCTTTAGCAATTGCTAGACTTTATGGGGTCAATAGTGTGTTGGACATTGCGTGGGCATGTAAAGTCCAATTATGATTGCTTCGGCCCTAACTTGTGTGGAGTATCTTGCAAATCATTACTCCTCCCATCCTTGTGCTCTTACAATCTTACCGCCCCCTCTTTCACAAATTTCCCTGAGCTTCAGGATGGGGAGAGATTAGGCTGGCCTAGTTCTAGGTGGTTGATATAGAGTCTCTGAAGTTCTGGATTGTGGTTTGTTGATTTTCTTTTGCAGTTTTAATGCTCCTGCAATGCCCTTCACTCCATCCTGATGGACATTGTATGTCACCCCTTGCAGTCCTTGATGAAGGCCTATTTTCTCTGCTGTAACATGGTCCCCTCTCTCCTTGTTTCTGGTGTGGCACTCCTACCCAATCCCTCCTGTTCATAATCCTTGCAATTACTGTAGGTATTACAGAAATTTATCTTTGAGTGTCTCTAGGTGGGCTGGGTAGGTTTGGTACTAGGAGCCACCTATTAGGGAGTACATATGACACTTAATTTTCTGGGTTTGGGATACTTCACTTAATATAATTGTTTCTAATGACATCCATTTCCTGGCAAATTCCAGTAATTCATCATTTTTGATGGCTGAGTAGTATTCCATTGTATAGATGTACCACATTTTCCTTATCCACTCGTCAACTGTGGGACATTTGGGTTGATTCCATGACTTTGCTATTGTAAATAGTGCTGCTATGAACATGGTCGTGCTTCTGCTATTAAGGTGAATTTTTGCTGTATGTGGGGTTATTCCCAGAAGTGGAATAGCAGGGTCATATGGCATTTCAATCTTTAATCTCTTTAAGAATCTCCAGACGGCTCGCCAGAGTGGTTGTATGTGCCTGCATTCCCACCAGCAATGTAGGAGAGTTCCCCTCTCTCCATATCCTCTCCCGCATTTGGTGTTGTTTGTATTGTGGATTTTTGCCATCCTTACCGGGGTGAGATGATATCTCAGGGAAGTTTTGATTTGCATTTCCCTGATGGCTAAGGAAATGGAGCATTTTTAAAGATATTTCTTAGACATTTTAATTTCATCCCTGGTAAAGTTTCTTTTAAGTTCCAGGGCCCATTTTTTAATTGGACCAGTGTTTTCCTTGGAGTTTAGTTTTCTAAGTTCTTTGTGCACTCTGGACGGTAGAGCTCTATGAGATATGTGGTTAGTGAAGATTTTTTCCCATTCTGTGGGTTGCCTTTGAGCTTGTGTTACAATCTCTTTATCTGAACAGAAGCTCTTTAATTTCACAAGATCCCAACTGTTGAGAGTTGGTAGCAGTGACTGTGTCATTGGATGTCTGTTTAGAAACTGTTGGTCTAGCCCAATCAGCTCGAGGGAGTTCCCTATCCTTTTAACTAAGTACCGTTCATTCTTAAAGATACATCTATGGGGAAAGAAGGTAGCAAGCAATTGTTTTGCACTCAATCTTTTAAAAATTTTTATTTTTTTCTTGTTTTACAAGCATTTTGAATAATTATCTCTGTCCCCCTCCCTCCCTCCATCAATCCATCTCACTCACTCCCACCTTTCTGTCTGTCTGCTTCTATGGATCCCATGGTTCCCTCTAGATCATCTGGTCTAGTGGGGGTTCAGGCCTTTGTGGCAGACCAAGTAGCCCTTCCTTGGGCAGACCCACTGATAAAGCATTCTCCTTCATCTGTGTAACCCTAGCTCCTAAGATTTTCATTGCATGTAATTATTTCTCTGAGATTTCTGAGATCCTCACTAGTTTATGGGGGGTTGTTGATATGTTTGAACTTGAACTTTTAAACATTCAGTTTATAAAACACTCATGCATATGCAGACTACACACGCATGCACGCGTGCGTGCGTGCACACACACACACACACACACACAGGGCAACTGAGAAAATGAAGAAGTTGGAAACTATATGTGAGAAAATCAGGTTGAAATAAGAAATGAATTTAGGAAATAAAATGCCTAGTATAAAGTAAGAAAACAAGAATCATGAATTAGTTCTAAGCTTTTAAAGATCAACACAAGGAGGAAAGAAATTTATTCTCTCAGTGATGGCCAAAAAAACCACGAATAAAATAAAAAAATATCTAAGAGTGGCACAGAAAATGAGGTAAAAACTTTTTCCTCATGGTCATAGAAAGAAGATTATTTTTACATCAATGGAAATATTGGAGTATTCTCAGTAACACTGAACAATTAATACAACTATTATTTTCAGTAATAATTCTTCAAGACATCCTTCAATGTCCCTCTTTTACAATTAAAAAACATAAAATTAAAAGATACTTTAATACAAACAAGATTTTGGGAAGGGTAGGCAGGAGCCTAGGTAGGGTTTGCAAATCCCTGTTGATCTGGGTTAAAGTCCTCAGAGAAGCAGAGGCATTCGTATGTGTGAAGAAGCCATCTATAGAATGAGGCTTGGGGTAATAGTTGAGAGTGAATTTGAGGTGAAATGAATATCTACAAGTTTTTGAAAATTGTTAGTTTTATCATCAAATAAATACAAGGGCTCGCTACTTTCATAGGTAGTCAAAAATATATGTGCAGAGGAGGCATGGATTTTCTAAAATGTTGAGTCCTGTCTCCTTTATGTGTCCTCTCTCTCCAATGGGTGAATGGAACTCAAGATTAATACCCGACAACATGCATGCATAACTTTTAGCCAGAAAATTTTCAGGCTTTGCCAAGGACAAAGAAGGACCATAAAATACACAAGGATAAGGGATAGAGAGATGAATAGATGAAGAAGTGTTTTAGGCAGCTTTTGTTATTATAACAAATATCTGATCTGAGACAAGGAACTTACAAAAGGAAAAAAAAGTTATTTGCCTGACAGCTTTGGAGTTCTTAATCCATAGTTGATTGACCTCATTGCTTTGGGTCTATGTAATGACACAACACATATGGCAGAAGCTTATGGGAGAGTAAGTCATTCATCTCATGGTATAGAAGTTAATTAGAGAGATTTAAAAAAGGGGGATCACTATTCCTCCTAAGAGCGTGTCTCCAATGGAATAACCTAGCTCTGTGCCCCATCTCTTAAAGATTTTACCACTCCGAATTGTACCAACGTGGGACTCAGCCTTCCCTTCCCTTCCCTTCCCTTCCCTTCCCTTCCCTTCCCTTCCCTTCCCTTCCCTTCCCTTCCCTTCCCTTCCCTTCCCTTCCTTCCCTTCCCTTCCCTTCCCTTCCCTTCCCTTCCCTTCCCTTCCCTTCCCTTCCCTTCCCTTCCCTTCCCTTCCCTTCCCTTCCCTTCCCTTCCCTTCCCTTCCCTTCCCTTCTTCCTTTTTCCTTTCCTTCTTCCTTTTTCCTTTCCTTCTTCCTTTTTCCTTTCTTTTCCTTTTGTTTGCTTATTTTTTGCCAGAAAAAATGGCACTTTTAGGAACATTCCAAATACAATCTATGAACTCTAGCAAAAAGTAGATAGGGTTTGGTGGGTAGATACATTTGGTGACAGATACAATATCTATTTTAAACAAGGGAAAATAATGGACAGTCCTTTGAGACTTGAGTATGAAATGAGTTTGTTTTCCCCTCCCCTCCCCTCCCCTCCCCTCCCCTCCCCTCCCCTCCCCTCCCCTCCCCTCCCTTTCCTTCCCTTCCCTTCCCTTCCCTTCCCTTCTCTTCCTTTCCCTTCCCTTCCCTTCTCTTCCCTTCCCTTCCCTTCCCTTCCCTTTTTCCTTTTTCCTTTCCTTCTTCCTTTTTCCTTTCTTTTCCTTTTGTTTGCTTATTTTTTGCCAGAAATTAAATTTATATGGTGTTAGGGCAAGAATATTCTTTTCATCCAAATATTGTTGAGAAATTGCTGATAGAACTTCTAACCTCAATTTGAATATAAGTTCCTATTATTTTTGTGAAATTGAGCCCATTTGTTAATATAAATCTCATGCTTGCCTTATCTCAGCTTGTCCCCTGTGTAATACAGGTTTCCTTGGGTCAGACTTTCATCACTAATTATAGCAACTTCCTAGAAGTCAATAAACAATCAATTGTGAAGAACAATATGAAAATTCTTCATATGTCTTGTTGTTAATTCATAATCTCAAGAGTGGTCCAGGAGACTTTTCCTGTTGGTTCCTTTCCAAAGCAGTTCTTGCTGCTTTAGTGCTCATATCTGATAAGAACTGATGGAACCAGAAGAATTGCTTGAGATTTTATAAATAATAGGAATTTCCAAATTAGCCCAAAATCTAAGAACATATTCAGTAGTTGGTTATAATACTAAAAAGTTTTAAGCAACACTACAAACTCTGCAGTAATTTCAGGAAGTGTGTTTTGTTGAGTTCCAACCATGACTTTTAGAGTTGTAGAATTATTGGCTCAAGGTATACAACTGAACTGTCAATAAATGCATAATCTGCTTCTTGTCAATAACTTGTTTAGTACTCTGAAGATGGATTTTTTGTGTTTCTGCATTGAATCTCTGCCTATCAATCTCAAGACCAAGGTTAAAAGATCCTCCATTCTTGCTTCATATGTTACAAGCTCCCATTCGCTTCCAGGTAAGGCACGCTTAGACAATTAAGTCTCTAGGACAAACTTCATAGCTGCTTTCAACCTGGAAACTCTTTCCATCACCTATTGTCTTCCTAGTCTGTGCACTCCTAACAATCAGAGCTCTCCATTTAAACATTCTTATACATGGAACTCCTGTTATTATTACAAAATCATAATCCACGGTAGGCCAATGCATTCACACTGTGCTTTCTTTCATTTTCCACTTTGTTGTATGACCCCTCCCCCACCCACTTCCCTTAATAAGGTTGGAAATGGAACTTAGGACCTCATGCATTCTAAGCAAGCACTGGATCACTCAGCTACATCCCAAGATTTTCTAATTTATTTTAAAGTTCACTGGAAGTCTAATTTCCTCTAGGCTTTTCCCTGTATCATTTCCAACATTCTTATCATCACAACATTCTTCCAAAGAGATATGTGTAGAAACCATCCTAATACTGATTAAGGTGGATTGGAGCAATAGGTTTGTGCTATATAAGGCCATGTTATCCTAAGTAAGTTATTTAACTTGTGTTTTCCTTTCTTTGATCATCCTCAAAATGGTAATGATTTTGCTTAGACTCATTTTATCTACATAACAAGTTTGGGAAGGTAACAGGAAATAGATTTTTAAAAATCATTTATCACAATAGAAATATCTGTGTATTTTAAACTTCTATTCATATAACATAGGTTTAATAATTTTGATACATATGGTAGCATATTGTCATAAAATGATAGAGCAGCATTGTATGTATTCATTGAGAAGATACTCAGTGTATACTATCATGTTTTTAAAAGTTGCAAAGTATTTTTGTATTAACTTTGCACCTGTATGATATATATATACATATATATGTATATATATATATATAATGCACATGTAGCAATGTAAACTACATAATGGATATATAATTACTTAGAAAGATAGTCCAGATAAAGTTACTTATGATTATCTCTAGATGTAGCAACAGAGGATAAAATAGCTTTACAATACAGGGTTTGGTAATCACAGGTCCCCTTTAATAGTAGGTATCTTTGTATTAGACCCTCATTATTAAAGTGGATTCTCAAGGTCTGTGTGAAATCAGTGTGATTAGCAGACAAACAACGTCATTGGAAAATGGTGAGTGAGTAGAAACACAAATTCTAAAGTCCTACTCCATGCCTATTAAATCAGAAAATAATACTGGTAGACCCAGTAAAGTGCATTTTAACAAGCTCTCCAAGTAATTCTGATTCAGTCTAAACTCCTGGTAATTTCTTTCATGTATACTTGTTCAGGGTCACTATAAATTTACTTCAATAGTTCCTCAAGGCTAGAAACTTCCTGAGAATAACTTAAATATATATCACTAAAACCCTGTTGAATGATTATTTCAAGGTAAATGATATTAATGTGAGTTTGCATTATGAATTGAAAATAAGAGTTAACATTTTAATTTTTAAGGCAAAAGATCATTTAGATTCAGAGAACTCCTAGAAATACGGTTAGTTGATGGATTTATTTTCAGCAGAATGTTAAAAAAATGTCAGGTGAATCAATGGCCAATGAAACCTCAGTTGGCAACTTGTGCATATATTTCTATCCTTGGACAGTTTTCCAAGGACTTCAAACATCAGAATCTGCTGTGAAGGGAGCATGAGGAAGGAAAGCTGTAGGCAACTAAATGAAAGAAACTTTGAACTTCACCAAGGGTCTTAATATTACAGTAGGTATAGTACCCCGTGCGATGATGTACAGGCTTAAAGAACTGACTATGATCACATTAACAAAACCAGCTTCTGTTCTTATATTCTGATTTTAATTTAATCTTGTTTTTTTTTTCTCAAAAGCTGAATAAAATAGAGCCACAAAGCTGTTATACAAATTTTGGAAAAACTGTAAGAAATAACTTAAACTTTTGAAACAAAATAATTTTAAATATTAAATGAAACAGTCACATTTCCCTCTCATATGAGTGTCTCTGCAGAGGTTGCTGATATTTATTTGATGAAGATAGTGAAAAATATAATTCAACAGGATAAAAGAAATGTAAATTTGGACTCTCTCAAATATATAGTAATGTAGCACATTATGCATCAATATTAGGATTTTTCTGCTACAGCTTGGTTTTCTGCTATTAGATACCATTACTTTTGCTTTTTTTTGACAAACAGAGTAATTATTTAAACACTGTTTTGCTTGAACTTTCAGGATAAGAATTGTTTTATGTGTTATATGCATGTCACCCTAGAGTTGTACCAAATAGTAGGAAAACTGTGCTGTCAGGTAACTTTTCTGTCTTGAAGCAGACAGCAACCTAGGGATTTCTTGTTGTTTCTTCTTCTGACAGTTTAAAATTTTAAAAAAGTAAGTCCACAAAGGATTCTCAATATTAGTTTTTGTTGACATCTCTGTGTTTCTGGTTTATTTTTTTTAAAAAAGAGGACAGTAGTAAACTAAGAAGCAATATCTTCCTGACTTGTGTGAGTACAAAAAGGTCTTCCATTGTACTCGTGAGGCAAGTAAAAGCAATCTTTTCTATTACTCTGTCAATATGGACTCTTAGGAAATTGTTCTTTTCAATGTAGACTGGTGTCCTATGAAACAACTTCAGTAATGAAACTCCAGGACTTTGTTAACTACACACTTTCATTTTACCTTTTAGTTAATATTACTTTGTTCCTTTTTATATAAGCATTTGTCTTCCAAATCAATTTTGCCATTTTCAGGCTTTTCATTATGGTGATTTTACAATTTAGTATTAAGACATCGGTAAGCTATATTTCTCTGAGTTATGAAGCATGTTTTTATTTTAAACTTTGACATCTTCAAACTATTTGAATTTTTATCCTCTAACTAGCTGTTGCAGTTCACCTGCATGGTTGCTGATCAATGACCATCAAATGGCTTAATGGAACAAGGGGTTTATTTTCTCTTATGATTCCTGGTTACAGTTCTCAGTCTGGCTTGACGGGAGAGCATGCACCAACACCAGGACGGAGGGAACTGGCCACACCATCACCACATAACAGCTGAGAGATGGACAATCCTTACTTGCCAGACTAGCATGTCTGGCCAAATGAACAGAAGGATGCCGATTTCCTCAACCACTTTTCTGTATTTTATTTACCTGTTCAGAGCCTAGTCCCACTCACCACAGGCTGAGTCTGCTCCATCGACTAGACCATCTCTTGCAGGTCTGCTCTGGGCTTAACTCAACCATTAATTCTCTACAAATGTGCCCAGAGCTCAAGCCCTAAACAGTGCTTCACTATGACACTAGCCCCTCAAAAATTAGTAATTGAGTTGGATAAATTTTCCAGGTAATGTGAAAAAAAAACAGAAAATGAAGGAAACTGGTAAAATAATATGTTGCGTCTGCCATTTCATGTCCTTTGCAAAATCAAGATTCACTTTTAAGGTGATTATATAGTAACAGTCAAATTCACCACTTCTCTATGTTTATGTAGTAATAGATTAAACTAAAAAAAACTAATACTTATATTCAAAAAACATTAAAAATATGATTTCAATCTTGACTTCTAAAAATTCCCATGGACTTTTTTTCTGAGCCCAACAACAACTTTTTGAAAATTTAAATTCCTATGGAGCTTGGTTTCAGTTCATTCTCTGTTGTTATAACAGAATAACTGAGATTGAATAATTAATAAAGAAAATAAATTTAAATTATGGTTCTGGTGGTTAGAAATCCAAGATTGTATGATTACGCAAAGATTTAATATTGAGTTAGAAAATGAAGAAAAAGTAGAGGAACCCTCAACCTTTCATGAAAGAGACAAAACGAAATGAGCTTGCCTTGATATATAGCAACCCATTTTCACAATTAATTGGGATGTACAAGAGCAAGAACTCAATCACACAAAGAAAGCACTGAACCCTTTTAATGACCTAATTTCCTTGTAGGATCTACCATTGCCCAACAATGGGCAACATTGGGAACCAAATTTTAACATGTTTTTGAATGAGCAAGCTACCTTGCATGCTCTCAGTGTCAGAACTAGTTCTCAGCTATTAATGCTCTATGGCTATAAACACCTCTCTGTGAGCTACCAAAAAAAAACCAATCTAACGTCATATTTTATTTTTAATCACTGATTTATCTATTTTAGGATTATGTTTCCTTTGTATTATATGACCATTTCCAATGAAAACTATTAAATCCCATAATGCATAAAACTCTCTCTCTTATATAGGTCAAATGCTTGAAACATTTACTGATAGTAGTTTCTTCTCCCTCAATATTCTACAATGGTTTTCACCAGTGAAATTTTTAAAAATTGTATTACCATAACATGTCAGACTTTTCATTCTCCATTAATCTCCAACATCACAAGTCAACTTTCAGGATGTCCATCCCCCAAATGACCCTTAATAATCTGCTGTGTAAGACCACATACTATGTGAAGTATCACAGTCCAGGTATCTGGAGGAATAGACACAAAAATGAAGAGATACGTGTAGAATAGGATTATTATGGGGGAGTATGTAAAATACTTGTGAAGGAACAAGGAAAGCATTATTGTATAGTAGAAGAGGTTGAAATAATGAGAGAGTTACACCATTATTAGTTACAGCCAACCCAATGGAGAAGCACTAAAAGCAGAATAACCTTTAAGAAATATTCCATCTCAAGATGAGACCATATTTGTGTACATTGACATTAACTAATCATTTGACAAATCCTTGGAAAACAAAGCATTCTTTGACCAAAGATAATCCCAGGGAGGGCACTTTTGTGACTTTCTATAGCTCATTCCAGGAAAATGGAGACTTCTTTCCTGAAAGGACATCTAGGTAGTTTATGTAGCATTTAGTATATCCATAATATACAAAGGTAATTGCAATTAATTAACAAATATTTTAGGTAAAAAAAAACAGAGAAAGGAACTCAAATAAAAAATGTGAAAAGGTTATTGAGTATTATAGAAATTAGGACAATCCAAATTTGAAGGGCAAAGTATTATTTTCATTCCACACATAGGATTTATTTGTAAAGACTGATAATATTTAGTGATGATGAGAACGGGTTAGCAAGTGATTCCCATCATAATAAGAATGTGTCTAAAAATGCAACTAGACAGTCTGGGCAGAATTAAATAGCAGATAAATGAAAAAGAAAGTGTCCTTTTCCACCAAATTAATTTGGGATTCATTAAAAACCCCAGAAAATTGTGTGGGCAAACTGACAAGTTGATCTAAAATACATATAGAAAAACAATAAAAAAATTTTAGGGGATTTTGAAGAAAAACAATTAAGAAACCCGTGTTATCAATATTGGTACTCATTATAAAGAGACAATAATTAAGCTTGAGTAGCTTTGGTATAAAAATAAAGAAAAATTAAAATTTGAATAAAAATCCCAGAAGCAGATTACCATGAATTTGATGACATCAACTCACCTTACAACAAAGACAGTGATGTAAATATGGGTGAACTTTTCAATATGCCATGATGCTACAATTATTTACATTATTACATGTTCTTTGACTTATACTATACCTAAAATATAGACTCAAATAAGAGACAAAACTAAATATAGAACGCAAAACAATAAAGTTCCTAAAATAACACTGTCTAGTAGAACTTTGTGAAGTAAGGTAGAAATTCCTCTAACAGACGCCTTTTGAATTTTTATTTTATTTATGTTTATTGGCTCCATAATGACAATTACCTACTCTCCAAAGAAAAGTATTCTCTTTGAAAATTAAACTATGAAATGAATTACATTCTTCCACAGTTATTGCAATATCTCTATCATTTGTGAAAATCAAATTGTCACTGATTTTGACATTAAATTCATATTTGAAAATGCAGT
The DNA here is from genome assembly GCA_023101885.1 of Typhlomys cinereus. NCBI lineage: Eukaryota > Metazoa > Chordata > Mammalia > Rodentia > Platacanthomyidae > Typhlomys > Typhlomys cinereus. The sequence goes on along the minus strand of JALPQD010000158.1, from coordinate 3,306,862 downwards.
GGTTCCACTAATGAGCACTCTATAATTCTTAGGTAAATTGCAGAATGAGTGAGTTTTGTCTGAAACCACTGAATCATACTTTCTGTAATCATTATCTTTTTATCCATTTTTCTTTTTTTTCTCATGTATGTGTGTACATGTTGTGGGTACATTTAAACATGTTCATGTCTGTGAGTGCAAATACGCATGTGTGTGCCTGTGGTTGGAAACTTAAGGATGACATGTGAATCATCCTCGATTTCTGTCCATGTTATTCCTTGAAGTCAATATTCATCCTTCTTTATCTTTCTTTACCCAAAGCAAACAGACAAAAAGAAACAAAAACTGGTATGGCCAGTTCCTTGGGCTCTGGTGCTGGTGTGAGCTCTCCTGCTAAGATGAACAAATAACTGTAACCAGGAATTGTAAAAGAAAAATAAACCCCTTATTCCCTTAAGCCATTTGATAGTGATTTTATTAGCAACCATGATGGCTAACTGCTACAGGGCTTAAGGATGTGGAAATAATATAAATTCAGCATATTCATCCATGAAACACAAAAAGAATTAAATAAAAAATAAAAGCTTATTAAAACATTCTTTCAAATAGTAAGAAATAGACCCTTTCTTTCTTTTTTATAGACAAAATAGCTTAGCAAACATTTCGTAGAAAAAAAAACGTACAAATAGATGGTAAAAAGGTATTCACATTCATTTGTTATCAAAGAAGTTAATGTGTGTTTTTTTCAATTGCCAGCACCTTTTTCATTTCATTTTATTTTGTTTTGTGTTGCTTTATTTAATTTAATTTTTGGGAGAAAGAAAAAGAGGAGCTACAATCAAACCCACAGTGAGATTCACACAAACTTGGGTAAATTTGAAACAGCAATGATAATAATTAAAGCTCACAATATTATGTGTTTTCTAATATGCTAAGCAACTTGAAGCATCATATGCTATTGATGAGACTGTAAATCTCATCTGCTATTGATGAGACTTTGGAAATCAGAGCAGGTGTGTGTGTGTGTGTGTGTGTGCATGTGTGTGTGTGTGTATAAGTTCCTCCAGTTTGTCAAGTTTTATTGTCCATGATTAGTAATTTATCTGTTCTGTTAAGAAATACCCTTTATTTCAATCAGGGTCATGACTGTATTCTACTCAGGGTTCTCATAGAAACTTCACAGTATGAGTTTAACATTTAGGTCTATGAGCCACGTCAGATTTTCTTACATATATCTGTAAAGTAGGGGCTCAAATCTTTATTCTCCCATATGTATATTTTCTTTTCCCATATGTATATTCAGTGGCTCTAAAACCATCGAAACGACTCTTTTCACTCCATTGAATTTCACTGTTATCTCAAGTTCCTTGTATATTAATTTAGAGTATTTCTTCATTCATTAAAAAAGTTGCATGAAAATAAACAGAAATTTTCTTTGTTTTAGTAACAGAATTTTTAAAAGTGTGCTGTTTTCATATCAGAAACTAGAAAGGTTCAGAATTTATGCCTCAAACAGCTGCCAAGACATGGGGAGCAGATTAAAAGTGGTTTCTTTTCTCTTTCTTTTTTATTCAACATTGCTCTGCAATATTTCTTTTCTTTTATAATTTATAAAAGTTTTGAGGCAAAACATATAATCTTTCTCTCAGTAGTTTCTTTCGTAAGTCCTAGAATCATTTATTTGTATGAAATGTATTTGTGAATTTATCCTCTTTGCTGCTCTAAAAAAACTTGTCATCCAGTAGTGGGACCACACTATACCCTTTTTGCAATCCCAGTGCCACACTTTTTCTGGTCAACAGCAACTAATAATTGGATGAAAGATGAGCTAAGCAGCATTTCACCTCAGTTTGGCTCCTTAAGTGACATCCGAAGATTAATTATTTTATGGTAAATAATTTTTTTAATTTGCATGAATTCTAGATCATTATATGGCCCTTTTTCATTTTCACATTTTATTATTAATAGCGATACAAGCCTTTTAAACTAGATACATAATAAGACTAGTTCAAAAGGCTAGCTTTGAACACTAGCTCAGCCATTAACATGGACTACATTTCTTATATTTCAAAAATCCATGCTGAGGATTCATCTGTTTTTCCCTTTTAACTTTCAGATCTAATTAATCTTTGTCTGAAGGGCATGTTCCTGATATCCAGCAACATGCCTCAGTGATGCTAATATGCAGCACAGTAACCTTGAGTGAGAAACAATTTTCACTAGGTCCTTTTCTAACCAATTACCTCCAAGAGTACAAAGGAGTATTTGTTATACTCTCCTCTCTCACATGAGAAGAACATCAAAAAATTAATTTTGTTTCCTTAAGACAGATTATAAACCTACAGAATAATATATTACGGCAGGGAGAGACATCTGCTGGCACAATTTCAATATATCATTGCATTTTTAGGCATCCCTGAATGGATCTCCAAATATCGTTATCGATCATGTATACTCAGTAAACAGGAGATGGCTAAAACAAGGATCTAAGTGTTGATGTGGATGTCTTTTAAAAATACATTTTGAACTTTTACAAATATTGGATACAAATTTATTCATATTTGTAACCAAGTGGTATCTTGAGTCTCAAAAAAGGAACACAAATTGGCAATGATTTTATAATGAATGAAAAAGCTCAGAGGAATAAAAACTAGCACCTACAATATTATGATTTGTCTTATAGGTTCCTTCCAAACTAGATATGTGAGAAAACGGCAAGAAACTGAAACTTGTGAGCCTAGTGAATATTCTTTATGTTAAAAAGAATTTAAAACTCATTCACAGGTTCAAAGTGAAGTCCTCCAAATGCAAACTTAATCATGAAAGGTCTTGAATATCTTGTTTCTAGTCATCAATGAGTTGATGTGAAGATTCATATAATTGCATATGTGTTTTTAAGTATAACTCAGCTGGGAATGTAACTAAGTGGTAGAGATCTTAGTTAGGATGTGCAAGGTTGGGTTCAATCCCCACCCAACCTTATAACCAATACTAAATAAATAAACACATCAAGGAAGATATGACACAAATATCTCTACAAATTTTCCAAAGGAAACTTATAAGTTTCAACTTTTATTACTGATAAACTCTTACTTTAATAAAAATCAAATAATTAAAGGAACATGTACTGTATTTAAATGTCTCCATGCATTATTATCTGTATATTTGAGTAAAAAATCTTAAATGTATAAATGATCTAACTCTCTCACAAACTATTCTAATAAACTAAACTAAACTAAACTAAAACTATTCTAATAAAAATTTGGCACTTTTCAGAGCATATACTTAAATATCTCTAGAGCAAAGGGCTGCAAGGCAAAAAAAGAAAAGGGGGTTTTATTATGGAACTTTTTGAATTTCTCACTATGGAATTACATATTATCTTATTCAGGTAGAGCAAATTGAAATGCTAGTAGAATATCTTCAGATCTTCTCATTTAAGAAAATTGAACCCATGAAATGAAAAATACCATGCAATACTTATGAATATTGCTCTAGATTCTGCAAAATCTTTTTTTTTCAGTGCTAAGGATGGGATTCACTTCAGTGTATGGTAAGCAAGTTCTGTACTATTGAGCTATACCAATAGCACTTACAAAAACATTTTATAAAAATCTAACTTCTAACACATTTAAAAAATTCTTGATTAAATCAGAAGACAGGAATGATAAAATAATATGTAATAGATGAGATAGCATTTAGCTTTCAAAAATTCCTACTGTATTATAGAATTAATCTTCCTATATTGAAATTATTATGAATCAAGCAGTACTCTAAATATTTTCATACTTGCAGCATATTCTAATAATAATTGTGACAAAGCACTGTGAAATAGTGTACAAATGAAGAAATTAGTACCAAAAGTATAAATGGCTTATTAGGGGCATATAGAAAGTGGAAGAGTGAGAATTTGAATCATCAGTTCCTTACATAATATACTTTTAAACCAAACATCAACATTATTTTTAATAGTGAAAAACTTCCAGGCCCATTAAAATAGGAACAAGACAAAAATATTATTTTCACTAGAAATATCTATAAATATTTTGCAAGTTCTAGCTGGTGGATGAGACAAACCATAAACTAGAGAAACTAAATTGTTCCACCAAGAAACCAGATAAATGCTAATCATCATGAGGAAATAATAAGAGCCAGCAAACTAACTGGTCAAATTGAATTCTCTCCTCCCATGTGCACTTTAACCATTTAAAGCCTCGTACCCCCAGCCCCAAAACAGCAGTGACTTCTATCCCGTGGGGAAATTGCTACTCCTTCAAGGGAGTTCAGAATAAATTTGAGTCATTTTTTAAATATTATTTATTTATTTGTTTGTTTGTTTGTTTGTTTGTTTATTGTGTGTGTGTGTGTGTGTGTGTGTGTGTGTGTGTATCAGAGGGCACTGTGGGTCCATGTGGGGGACCAATGGTAACTTCAGGAATCATCCTGGATTGCTTCTACCTCTTTCTTATTATGCTCTGGGATTTTCCAGTCTCTGCCCACTAGGACTGGAAGAGCAGGCCACTCCTGTTTCAGCCTGGCATTTTTACATGGTACCTGGGATCCAAACTCAGGATCTTCTGCTTGCCAGACACAGTCTTAACCTTTGAGCTCTTAATCTCTGAGCCATGTCTCCAGCCTGATAAACTTCAGTCTTCATGGTTGCAGACTGAGATTATGCTCCCTCTCTTTCCTATCATCATGTATAATACTAGTCAATATGCAGGATATAGTAGCAACGAGATATATGATTGTAAGACATAGGAGGAGGGAGAAACCTTTCATTATCTCAAATTGGTTTTGAAATATTAAGCAATAAAATGTCAGGAAGTTATTTGGAAATTTTTTGTAATATACAAAATGTTATCTATATAACAAAAAAATCACAGATAACATCCAAATTGTCAATATATTTTATCCTTCAATTATAAGGAGCACACCTCTAGTTGAACAACGTGAATTTAGTGTTTATTGAAAAGGAGGAAAATCATGAAGCCATACCTCAGTAAAGGACATTTGAAGAAGGACTTACAAGATTAGGATTTCTGTCAAATATGTTTTATTTTTCTAGTTTTATAGCATATTGAGTGATTGTCCCTGCTTTTCCTTCTTTCCCCATTCCTTCCTCTTTTTCCTCTCCCACACTCTCCCTCCCATCCCCCTGTCTCTCTGTGTGTGTGGGCCCCAGAGTTCCCTTCAGGTTTTCTGCTCTAGTAAGGTCTCAGACCTCTGTGGCATTTCACTCAAAACAAGAGTGCCCAGGAACTTACTGCAATGAGACTTATCCTCACGAGACCTGTACATATCAACATTCCTCCCAGTCTAACTGTAAAATAAAAAAGACTGAATATGCCATACCACGGACAAGGAATGGAAAGTGTTTGATTACATGGCTACATGATGACTTGTACTAATTCTTAGAGGGAGAAAAAACAGGAACTGAGGATGGGGTGAGTTTATATAATACCTGGGCTTGTGGGAGGGATAAAGGACAGATGGCAGTGAGTTAGCCCCTGTTCCTTGTGACCAAGTACAGGCTTTACAAGTGCCTGCTGACCATTGGCTTTTAGTAATAATCTACACTGGAATTAACAAGGAGAAAATTTATACAGTTAAAAAAACACTTGAATGTGTAAAATTCAATTCTTAGCACGTATGATTATGAGGCTCAATGCTTTATATATTATATATATATATATATATATATATGCATTCAGTCCTTTAATCATCACATCAAAAACCTACAATATATTTTAACCTTCTAAGACATGACCTGCTTTAACTTTCTAACCTAAGCCACTTCTATAAGTATCAGCAATATATCTCATATCTACAATCATATTTCCTTCCCTCTACTTGATAGTACTTTGTTGTTTTTTCATATTAGATACTTGAAGAAACATGTCTTTAAAAAAAAAGCCACACTGATTCCTTTCTTTTTTTTATTATTATTCATTCAATTGTGCGTGTGTGCGCACATGTGTGTGCGTGCGTGCATGTATGTGTGTGTGTGTGTGTGTAGAACCACGGACGAATTCGGGAACCACCATGGACGCCTCCACCTCCTCCTTGTTTACTCTGCCCCCGGGATTCACAGGCTCCGCCCTACCAGGACCAGAGACGCAGGCCGCCCCGGCTTCTGCCCGGCGTCTATACATGGGGTCTAGGATCCGAACTCAGGACCTTCCACCTGCAAGGCAGAGGCTTAACCCCTGAGCCACCTCTCCAGCCCCCAAGAAACATGTCTTTTAAAAGGAGGCACTAGGGCTGGAGAGGTGGCTCAGGGGTTAAGCCTCTGCCTTGCAGGTGGAAGGTCCTGAGTTCGGATCCTAGACCCCATGTATAGACGCCGGGCAGAAGCCGAGGCGGCCTGCGTCTCTGGTCCTGGTAGGGCGGAGCCTGTGAATCCCGGGGGCAGAGTAAACAAGGAGGAGGTGGAGGCGTCCATGGTGGTTCCCGAATTCGTCCGTGGTTCTACACACACACACACACACACACATACACGTGCACAATTGAATAAAAAAAAATTAAAAGGAGGCACTAACAGTGGACTTTATCTTTAAAAGAAGTAAAGTGTTGAGCCTAACTTGGCAATTGTAAATTAGTTTGGTATCATGCAAATCATATAAACACCCAACTGCATGTAGAAATACATCTATGCATAGTCATTTATAAATGTAGACTTAAAAATCCAAGATTTTGTAGCTTTCATGTAAGCATATCATTTGTACCTTTAAAATGCATGACCCTTACAAAATATATACTATAGAAAACTTTTCACTTAGGATATAAAACCTAACATGACTATTAATAAGGCTAAGCATACCAAGTTGTTTGTACCTGCATGAAAATCCCCATCCTGAAAATGAAATTTAATATAACTTTTCAATATCAAATTAACAATAGCACATAGTGACAGGAGAATCTCTCAAATTTTCTTTAGATCTCAGTAGCATCTAAAAATTAGAAACATTCAAAAATCATTACAATTGAATTAAATAAGAAGAATGAATGAAGTCTGCTACATTGGGAACACATGGAAAAAGTGACAATAGAAAACTGACAGGAGGGCATTGGAACCTAGAGTGGTCTTCATGACCTTGGCAAGAACACAATGACATCTTTATTTGCAGTATCATTAAAATCGAAACCAATCAAGATAATTTTTTACTGTAAAAATTTTTCCGAAGCATTACATTTTTTAAATTTTATTTATTTTTTCCCACTCACACGAACTTAATTGGTACCCTGGTCCCCTCCCTCCACCCTTCCCTGGTCCCTCTTGCTGCCTCCCCCTTTTTCCCCTTCCTTTTATGCCCCTCCCTCCCTATCTCCCTATGCCTCCTTCTCCGCCCCATCAATCCCTGGAGCATCCTTTAGTGTGAATGTCAAACTTCCCTCTGTGTCCTCCATTCTAATGAAGTGGAAGGACTCAGCAGCATTGCCTAGAAGCCCTTTCTTGTGCTCCCCTTTAGTATGAGAACACTATTGTGACTGTTAATCCCTTGCCTCTAAGGATCCTAGTGCCTGTGATCCATTCTATACTTTGGGTGGTCATTGATGTGTCAGTCATTGCACAGTTCATGCAAAGTCCTGTTAGGGCTACAGTAACTAAGATAATTTTTGATAAAAGAACACTTATAATTCACCAAGACCAGTTTTGATAGATATAACATTTCAATTAAATCAGGGTACTTAAGTTACTATATACTTAGGCCTTTTAATGTTATGCAAATTATTTGCTTTTAAGTATGCATGCATGTATTTTAATTGAGCAAGACAAAAAACAGACAAAACTGAAATAGGAATATTAGCATGTAATAAAAATGAAAAAAATTGAAGTGGCCACAAATTTGTTACTTTGAAATACAAAACACACAAAAGTTGTTAAACACAAGAAATTCAGGTAACTGTAAATTTAGCACAATAAAGATAAGGAGATATAGGACATCTTAGAAATAACTTAGAAACACATCCACACAGTGTCTTTAAAAATTATTAAAAGTTAATTAATTAAGAAAACCATATCATTGAAAGTAGTTTCTGGTATTAGTTAAACCCAGTAAGTTAGAATCAAATGCAGTGTTTGGCCCACTTATTAATTATTTCAATTACTAATGAAATATTATTTCTGTAATAAATAGCTGTTAGCATCCTGAAAATAACTTTTGATAAACCTTTGCATTTAAACAGATGTCAAAAAGAAATCATACCTCTATGCTAATGTGCATATTTAGCATGATACAGATCAGACAGACAACACAGATAAAACTTTGAAACATGTAACAGCTGGACAGCACAAAAGATAAGACACAAAATTTAACTAGCACAAATATTGAAGCAACAAAGAACACGTACTTCAGTTTTATTTTTTAAAGATTCAGGCACCATTATATAAGATAAAAATGGCTGACCATACCATGCCATGGAAAAGGAAAGGAAAAAGTTTACTGGCTACATGGTTACATGGTGACCCAGACTAATTCTCAGAAGGAGAAAAAGTGGGATCAGAACATGAGGCAGAGCTTGTAGGCTGTGGGCAGGAAAAAGACAGAGGGTAGTGAGTTTTCTCCTGTTCCCATGAGGTATACGACCAAACACAGGCTTTGCAAGTGTCCGTAAGCTATTGGGGGGAGGGTAGTGAACAGCCAGCAAGGCTTTCCTCTGAATATGGGGGATGGAGGAAAGGGAATCTATCAGTATGGAGGAAATCAGAGAAATAATTAAATGCAGGGGGAATCTTAGGGGATAGGGTTAGGCCCCTATCAGCAGGTCTGCCCAAGGAAGAGTCACCTAATCTAATATTTTGACGACATAGTTCAAGCAGGGCTTTACTCTGTCTTGCATACTCTTAGGAAGCATATATGTCTTTGACTATCTCAACAGAACTCTAGAAAGAGGAAAGGTCAAGAACAGGTCAAAATTCTAATTAGAGGGAAAAAAAGCAATGGCATGACCAAAAGTAAACAGCAACAAATCATTGGATCATTGGATCCCTGCTAATTTGTTTATTTTAATCTTTTTATTTAGATTTGGCTGCTGTGTTTTTATATTCAGACACTATTACACAAGGTTTTAACATTTGTCTTGATCCATCAAGGCAGAGTGACATCTCATAGTGATGTTATGTTGTAGGGGAGTGAAAAATTCACTGCTACCTTCTTTGGGTTTTATTAGTTGGTACAGAATATTAAACTAACACATGACAAATTAGCCACAGTAATGAATGATCCCCTCATATAGTACTAATAATAGAATTATAATATTTTAAGCAGTGGAGCAGAGTAGTCAGACTGGGTAGGTTCCAGAAAATTCCCCATTCCTATAAAAGAGACCAGATCTCCAATTCCAAAGACTTGTCCCATCTCTATTTATGGTCTACCTTAAGAACTCGTTCCTAATTCTGTTTACTGTAAATAGGGAGTTCCTAACCCTAAGTCTCAACACAAAGAGATCCAAAGCCCCACTGAAATTGAAAGAAAATAAAACTAACCAATAAGAAAGAGCAACCTTTTTCTAAGCCTGTTTAACATGTAAATACTCTAACCCTGTCCATGTCAAATGATTCCCTTGCCCCTCCAGGAGTATACAGGAGTTTCTCTATTTTTCACTGTCAATCAATAAAATCTTGCTTTTTAATTCTTTTCATGTGTTCTGGTTTAAATCTTCTAATCCAAGAGAAAGGGACCCCCTTCCAAAAAAACAAAAAACGAATTCTATTGTCAGTAATGCCTCCTTACTTATATTAGGTTGAAAGAAAGAGGGGAATGTTTTGTTTGTTTGTTCTGCAGAAAAGTAATTGAAGAGGCTAAATGGAGCTAAGACTTGTTTTAGCAACTTCTGTTTGTATAGAATTCTCTTTCTCTTAAATTATCCCTGATTATAAGAAGGCTACACTCGGGCTACAGAGATGGCTCAGGGGTTAAGACCGTCACAAGTCCGTCATGTGTTAGTTTAATATTCTGTACCAACTAATAAAACCCAAAGAAGGTAGCAGTGAATTTTTCACTCCCCTACAACATAACATCACTATGAGATGTCACTCTGCCTTGATGGATCAAAACAAATGTTAAAACCTTGTGTAATAATGTCTGAATATAATACAATACATTCCCAGATCCAGATCCCATGTAAAAATGCCAGGAGGAAATGGCAGTGGCCCACACTTCTGGTCCTGGTGGGTAGAGCCTGAGAAATCCCAGAATGAAGCAAGAAGGAGGCAGAAGCAATCTAGGATGATTACTGAAGTCACCCTTGGGGTGCCCTCACACACACATACACACACACAAACACACACAAAAAATAAATAAAAAAGAAGGATACACTCTTATTGATATAAGAAGGAAACCTTCCATGTGTAGATTTTTGTAAATATTTCATTCATTTATTTGAGAAAGGAAAATATAGAGGGGACCATGCCACAGCTCCCATGTGGATGTCAAAGGATAGCTTTCAGAGTAGGTTCCCTCCTTCTACTATGTGAGTTCTGGAGATAGAACTCAAGTTGCCAGGTCTATAAATACTTGACTTTTTTCTGCCTCCATCTATGTGATTTGTCTTTTGCTTCTAACAACAGAAGAAGGTTAAAGCGACCTTCTTATACTTGCTATTTGTTCATAAGTGCCCTTACATCAAAATAAAATGTTCCAAAGTGTCATTTATTAGCATAATTATATATTCTGCTACCTTCCATGTAAAATTGTATCTGTTTTGTTGTGTTCTTTTTTGGTTCAACAGGAAAGGGCTAGGGCCATACCCAAATGCAGCAGTTACTCTGCGTGTTGCTGATAAATTCACAACCAGGCAGCTTAAAGGGGAACAAGGTGTTTTTTTTCTCTTATAGTATTTCTGGTTGTATTTCCTTATCCAGCTTGGCAGGAGAGCCCACACCAACACTAAGGACCAAGAGAACTGGCCACACCATATCCACATAATGGCCGAGAGAGGTATGATCCTTACTTGCCAGACCAGCATGTCTGAGCAAGTACACAGAAGGATGCCGACTTTCTTAACTAGTCCCCTCCATTTTATTAACCTGCCCAAGCACCATGGACTATGCCTTTCCCATCAATTAGACAGTCTTTTGCAAATTCTCTCTGCTTAATTCAACTACAAATTCTCTATAAATGTGCCCAGAGCTCAAACCCTCATCCATCAAATTGACATCTGTATCTAACTATGACACCTGGCATAGGGGTTGTTCTTTTTTCTCAAAAGTAATAAAATACTCTTTGTACAATACCAGTACACAAATTAATATTCTTTTTTTTTTAAAGCTTACAGTGTTTTTTTTTTGTTTTTTTGTTTTTTTTTTAAATTTTTTTTTTATTATTATTTATTATTTATTCAATTGTGGGTATATGCGTGTGTGCGTGTGTATGTGTGTGTGTGTAGAACCACGGACGAATTCGCGAACCACCATGGACGCCTCCACCTCCTTCTGCCCCGGGATTCACAGGCTCCGCCCTACCAGGACCAGAAGCGCAGGCCGCCCCCGTTTCCGCCTGGCGTCTATACGTGGGGTCTAGGATCAGAACTCGGGACCTTCCGCCTGCAAGGCAGAGGCTTAACCCCTGAGCCACCTCTCCAGCCCCCACAAATTAATATTCTTGAGAATAACAAGCTAGGTGGAACGTACCTGTAATCATAATAATCAGGAATCTGATGTAGGAACATCATACATTGTAAACCAGTCTCTGGTACATAGCCAGACTTTGTCTCAAACAAATGTAGTTGAAGCTAAATTTAACAGTACAGAAATGTAACCAGGAAAGAGGCCCACAGAGAGCCTTTAAGGGTGCAGGGAACATAAGTGTTGATGTTACAATAATTTGCTAAGCTAAATATTTATGGATTTCATATCCTTCTTTATGTGTATATTTCACAACTTATAAACTGAGAACATTATTCAATTAAATTTAAATTTTATAAATAAAGAATATTTATTTAGAAGTAGATAAGCTTCCTTAAAACATCTATGGTATCAAGACTAGTAAGCAACTAAGTACAACATATGGTAGGAGTTAATTGAAATTGCTGCAGGGGAGTTTTTTTAAGTTTCTAGGTTCTGTGTTCAGGAGTTGATGACTGAAACCAGAACATGCATAGAGGATTTAAAAAGAGTTTTTTACGGGATAGAAAAAACAGAACTCATGAACATGGGGGGCTGGAGAGGTGGCTCAGGGGTTAAGCCTCTGCCTTGCAGGCCGAAGGTCCTGAGTCCGGATCGTAGACCCCACGTATAGACGCAGGGCGGAAGCGGGGGCAGCCTGCGTTTCTGGTCCTGGTAGGGCGGAGCCTGTGAATCCCGGGGCAGAGTAAACAAGGAGGAGGTGGAGGCGTCCATGGTAGTTCCAGAATTCGTCCATGGTTCTACACACACATACATGCATACACACACACACACACACACGCACACACATACATGTGCACAATTGAATAAATAATTAAAAAAAAAAGAACTCATGAACATGGATTCCAAGAAGAGCAAAAGAGCAGTCTTATGGTTGCTCCAAAATGTTGTGCTCTTCTGTCCAGAATTAAAGAGAGAGAAAGAGAGAGAGAGAAAGAGAGAGAGAGAGAAAGTAATGTAAGAGGGTTTAAGATGAGAATGAAAAGAACTCACAGACTCTAGGCATGGAATCCATGAGGGGTGAGAGAAAAGTGGAAAAAAACCCAGGTACTTCAGACATAGAATCCATAAGAAACAAGAGAGCTAGAAATGAATTCATATGGAATCTATGAGGAGCAAGAGAGTCAAAGATGGCTGCCTAGTCAGGGGTATTTATAGGATTAGGCAGGCCCAGGAAAAGTGGCTTTTTCTCATTGGTAAGCTAGAGTTTCTGCAAAGCTGATAGGAGTTTTGGTCTTCTACATCTCATTGGTTTGTTCACAGTGGAGCCCAACCTCATGATAAACCTTATCTGCAATAAAAAACTAATCTCCATATTCTTTCGTAAACAGAGGATTAGGGGAAAGTTGGTGACCTTATCTCCAGGAAGGATTAGAACCAGTTCTTCAGATTAATAGGGTATGTTCCTTCAGGGTAATCCCAGCAGTAAGGGATGACCTTTGAAGACCAAAGCCCTCCCAGCATGGCTACTGTAAAACTGCCTAAAAAGGAAGTTGAATTGCATCATGTATATGAACATTCTCCATTCAGAGGCAGATCTTCAGGAGTGGTTTAAGATACTGGAAGTAAGGTCCACTAACTTCAGAATGAAATCACTCATGCCCCTTTTCAATATTATTTGAAATGTAGGGGTGGATCTAATGTGATTGTGTTTACCTGCTCTTTAGGCTATTCAGGGACATAATGACAACTCTTTAGTCTTTAACCAAAATAACTAGACATGGGACCAAGTTGTGATTATGGGGAAAAAAGAGAAAAGAAATGGTTGTTTAAATTGGCTTTCCAAGTACTCACAGCAACAAAGAATAGCAAGTTATTGACAGCTATTAGAAGGACTTCACACTTCATTGGAAAACCATAAAAACAATTACCAGGTTTTTGGCACAGATATTTCAAGAAGAGTTTCAAATCATCTTTCAGAGAATTGCTAAGACAGGCATTAAAGTAGAACCACATTGTCTGCTATTTCTAGGCCGTTTATACTTAGATTGCACAATAGAACTCCAAAAATGTGGGTAAACTGAGAGAATTCAGGTCCTGGTGTTAAGATGATTTTACTGGTACTCAGGGGAAGATTGAAATTGTATCAGAATTAGTGCTTAAGGTCATAGTCAGTCAGTAGCAAAGATACTAAAGATTAAGTAAGGCATAATATAGAGAAGAATACAGAACTGTGAGCAGAGGAAAGGGAAAGGAGATTAGTATGGGTTTTGTTTGGAGACAAACTCTCCTTATATAACCAGACTGGCCTTAAACTCACAAACCTCCTACTAGCTGAGATGACTATGATTAAAATATGTGGGGGTCACAGACTTTTGAGAGAATTATATGCCCTGAGAAGTGAGTAAATCAACCTTCAGGTGGAAAGTGAAATACGTTATTCCCAGGTAAGTTAGTCATAGAGGTTAGGGAAAAGCCAAGAGAAGCAGAAATCCAGTTTATGAAACAATTCAATATTTTTTTCAACTTACAAAATATTGTCATAAAGTGTTAAGTTCACAATAACATATATTTTATGAGGAATTGAAAAGGAAATGGAAATGTGAACTGCCCCAATTTGATCAGTACCTTTTTTGAATTGCATTGTGCCCCATAAAAATATGTGAGAATTAGATTCATCAAAAATTTTAAAGCTAATTATATCCCCATATGTGAGATCCTAGTTAGCACTGAAAAGTACACCTGTTGGTAACCACATTTTGTACTAAATATTCAAATTCAAACATTCTCCAACTACTCCTTCTGTACATATCAGTTGAAAGTTACTTCTTGACCATAACCCAATGAGAACTCACATGAGAATATACATGCTGAAATATGTGTGCTATTCTTCTCCATCTGTGGGTTAAGGAAAGGTTAAGTTCAGGTTAATTAGAAGGGATGTGGGAGATGAGCATGCTTTCTCAGCAGCAGACTCAGCAAAATTCTAGAAGTTTGAAAAACCAAGCTACAAAATGTAGACATGGAATTTCTCCTCTTTCCTTTCAGTTGCACAACTCTGAGTATTGGAGCTCTAGAGATTTGGACCCTTTTTAAAAGGAGTTAAGAGTGCATTGCCTGGGTGAGATGAAATGTGACATCTATATCTATAGGTAAGGTGATTATAGAACAACCAAAAGTGTTCATCAAATGAGATTTCCAGCCGCTTGAGTCCTTCAAGGACTTTAAAACTCTGGGTATTTGAACAGTTAAATAGTTATTCAAACAGAAGGAAGCTACATGTAATGCAATGTATATAGGTTGAAAATTTCTGTGTTGTAACATACAATACTGTTCATATTTTGGTCTCAAGCTCTACGCAGCTCAGCAGGGCAAGTAAGTTAGTTAAAAGAAAGACCAGTAGGAGAAAACAAGACACTAAGTCTACCATAAGGGAAGCTATCTTCAGATAACATGGCACTATAAAAGTAATCTGTTTTGTCTTGTGGCTCCAAAACTTTTTTCTATGACTTTAAATCTTTTTACAAGGATATTTCTTATTTATATCCATTTTATTTTGAGAACACATGGTTACAATGATGCATGGACAGCAATACACAGGACTCTGAACTTCATCAATCCTCAGTAAATTGTTCTAAGAATAAGTCAGCAGAGTATAATGTGAAAGCTTATTTTTCCACAAAAACCAAAGACTAGCACCATCAGAATTGATAGCACTAGGTAGTATTTCTATTTATTCTCTGAAGTATAGGTTAGAAGGTAGGCTGGCTTTTATCTTTTCTTTAATTTCTAGATATCTACCTAGCTATGATACAACCTAGCTGATTAATTTAAATGGGAATTTCAGTGGGATAATATGTAATTTTTTACTGATTTGTAATAACATTTTAACTTTAATGTAGATTATAAGATTTAAAAACTCATCACATTCCTACATTGAACCACAAAATAAGCTCAGAAAACTTTAAATTTCTACTTTTTTCCCAAAATAGTTGCCTTTGCATCTATTTATTTATATTTATATATATATATACTGTAGCACTGGGGATTGAATCTAGAGCTTTGTGTATGACAGGTAAACAGTTCACCAATGAGCTACATCCCTAGAAGCCTTTCAACTTTTTATATTGAGAAAAATTGAAAAGATCCAACTACTAAAAAGTGGTTTTGAGGATGTCATCTGATAGAAAAGGAGATCTCATTCCTTGATATATTAAAAAATTAAAAGGCATGGAAGGCTGAGTGGAGTTAATGTCATGAGCTTTCCATGGAAAATGGACGCATAGAAACCCACTGGAGTCTAACTCACTGGTGCTTTCTGGAACCACTCAAGGAATAAGGTCATAATCTGATACCTTAGGGATTTCTGTCTATCCTGGAAATGCCTCATGTATTAGACTACTTCTCTTTGGTCCATAGTAGACATCAGGATGATTGATTCTATGGCTGTCAGGATGACCATCCAAGCACAGACCAAACTAGGAGAGTTCTCTTTCCAACTAATCAGAAGTCCCATGCCTAGATTTACATATACATTCCCAGCCCTCTGATTATCCATACAGTTTGGCAGGCCTGGGCAGCAGACTTTTACTATTCTCCCTCAGGGAGAATAGTGGCTTGTCCTCCCGATTTTGGCCCAACTTTTCTCTATATTTCTGTTTTGTGTGTGTGTGTTTTTTTAAACCTCCTTTCAAATTTCTCAATCCCAGGACAGCTTCATGGGTAAACATGCTTAGATATGGTACACTTAGAGAGAGCTTTTAGAAGGTATACTAGCTGAGAGAAAGCCACCCCAGCAGGGGAAAATCCTTGTATGTTTTCACTGAGTTGCCAGGTTGACCTTTATTTGTAATTCTCTTGCCTCAGTCTCTTGAGTAACTGAGAATCCAGGACCAGGACACTAGGAGTGGTTCATCCTCTATTTCTATTTCTGTAACTGAACACTACAGACTGGATAAAAATTGTTGAGCATGGTGTACATGCCCGTAATTTTGTACTTTGTAGACTGAAGCAAAAGAACAGCAAATTTGAATCCAGTATATAGTACATAGCGAGTTCCTGTCTGAGAACAATATAAAAATCAATAAATAAGCAAAAAATAAGGTTTTTAACCTCAAGGTTCTATATGTCAATATATGTCTATATGACAAAGGCCTTGTTAGGAACTCCTAAGAGTCACACAGAAAAGCAGATCAAGCTTCCTTATTTGGGTGTCTCTTACTTTCTTCATAAAGCCACTATGCAAGTGTAGATCTCTTCTCCTTCATGACTTTATATAATTCCAAATGCCTTTAAAGAGTCTTGTTGTTAGGACAGCTGGTGTTGGGGGAGGGGTGTTAGAGAGTGACATATGTGGTTGCCACTTGGAAGTCCATGAAGAAATGGAAACCCAACACAAGGGAGAGACTTAAGGAATAGAAGCTTATTTACATTTGGGTACTTGGTGGTCAATGGAATCATACTTTAACCTTAAGATGGGAAACCATTAGAACAGAAGAGATAGCTTAAGTTCAGAAAAGATAGGAAGAAAGCATCCATGATTACATAGTGGGTAGAGAGAATAAAGAGAGCAGGAGAGGAGTAAGACTTTGGGTGAGGTCACAATATTATATAGTCTTTGACATTGCTAAGGATTTGCCCAGGAGTTACTAGGGAAGCAAGGCAGTGAATCTATAATGGTTACTTTTAAATATTGCTATGAGATAGCATTCAAAGTCAAATAATGTAAGGGAGAAAAAGGAGATTTATTCACATTGGGTTCCAGAAGGAAGCACACAGCAGAGATGGTATGGCTAAAGCTAGCATGGCTGAGGCTGGCAGAAAGGCTATCACAGCAGACTTCCGCATGGCTGAAGCATACTTGGAGCATCTCTCCTTTTCTTATATTCTGTGATCCCTTTTATATGGCTCATTATTAGGAGGTTCCTATGAGATCTATGGAGGTTTTGATGGGATCTAGAGCTGGTCTTGTATTATCCAGATAATCTCTTCAGGTGGTCTCAGCTGATCTTACCAAATTTTGTCTCAGCTGATCTTTGTTAATACCAGATGTGTCAAGTTGACACCCAGGATTAACTGTCACAGAAGCCTAGAGGTGTGGTCCTTACAAATTGACTACCTAGCTAAGGTAGAGGTTTTACGAATTGGAGGCTGTGGTTAACACTAGTTTTCAAAAACACCATCATAACTGTAGAAATTATTTTTCAATACAAACTATGGGGTACACATCAAACCCTAGCATATAGAAGTCTGTTTTTTCTCCTTAACTTTATGTAATAGTTTATAATTATTATCATCCCTACCGATTTGCCTCTATCTCCAAGACACAAAGGCTTTCCCAGTGCAAAGTCCCAAAGTCCATATTTCTCCCAACAAACAGTTCCAAAGGCACACTAGCCACATCACAGTCTTGCCCATACTGCTGGGTACCAACTTATCTCGGTTTTACAAATAACAACTTCACTTTTTGGTACCAGATTCTTTTAGCCTCACACAGCAACACCCTACTTCTCTTATACCAATTTCCCTCAATTTCAAAAACACTTCACTTTGTGTTACCAGGTGTTTTTAATCTCATAGAGATACCCCATTTTTCGGTACCAATTTCTGTAATGGTTACTCTTTTCTGTTGCTGTGAGAGAACACCCAAACAATTTAAGGGAGAAAGGGAAATTTATTTAGCTTATGATTCCAGAGGGGAGATACAGTCTTTTCAGACGTGGCGTGGCTGGCTGGCTGAAGCTGACAAAGCCTAAGTCACTGAAGATATCTTTCAGGCCAAGAGCTACCAGACTGTTGCTACAAAAGACTTCTCTTGGAGGGATGGTGGGACTAATCTACCTCAAGCCCCACCTCCTGTGACTGCTTTCCTCCAGCAAGGATCTACCTCTCAAACATGAGACTATGGGGGATACATTTCAAATAACGACATTGGCCAAAACTTTACTGTATTTTGCTTGAGTGTGTATTTGATTTTTGAGATCAAGTGCCTTTATGTGTTCCATGCTTTCCCAGAAATCATGTCAATCTTCCTACTTCAACATCTTGAATATTCTAGCTACAAGCATACAACACCATACTCAGCTCAAAATTTGACCATCTGTCCCTCTAAGAAAGTTCTGTTTTATCTTTTTTCTTTAATTTTTTTGTCTTTGCTATCATATACATTTATTATATCTTAGTATAGATTGATTTTTATTCTGCCTGACAATTAACATGCAATTTTGGTTGTATTTCTTCCTTGACTAAATAGTATTTTAAAATTTTTGATGAAATAAGGATTTATTTTTGCCAATATTTTAATGTAGTAAAATTTATTTTGCTTGCTGAAATGTGTGTGTGTGTGTGTGTGTGTGTGTGTGTGTTATGAGTGCATTTCTTCCTAGGACAGTGCTTGGTAATGTAAAAAATATTTTCTTCATTTTCTTGTGTAATACACAAAAGTGTATATATATTTGCCTGTGTGGACACATTTTATGCCCGTGGAGGAGTGTCACATGCATGTGACTGTGCACATGGGGGCTCACTTTTTGTTATGAGGCTGGATCTCAAATTTAATCTGGAGCTCACCTCTAGGGTTACTCTGAGTAGCCATTTTGTTTTGCCTTCCAGGGGATTCCCATGTTCCACTTTCAAGGACTGGAATTACAGGTAGGCCACCATGTCTACCCATCTTTCCAGGCCCAATACTTGATCATTTCTTAATTATAACTGTTTAATGGTTACTAACAACAACAATTTATTGTGCATTTTCTGAGTAAAGTCTGACATGAATGACTTAGATTTATTTCTTTATGTTCATCTCTTACATCATTCAAAAATAGGTACATCATAATTAAATTGGGAAAATGAAAGATTAATACAAAGACAATTACAGTGACGTACACAAAGTAGAAAGAAAGCACAAGGTATATGTGATGACTAGATTTAGGTGTCAATTGGACAGTTATATGTCATTTGGGACACAACTGAGAAGAATCTATGGTTGGAGCAGCCCTCTATACAAGCCTGTAGGTGCTTGTTTAATTGATACAGAAGACCCAGCCCATAGTAGATGGTGCTTTCTAGTGGTGGGATAGATAAAACAAAGTGCAAGGAGGAGGGACCAGCTCTTCCCTTATCCTCTGTTGACTTGTAATTGAGTCCATTGCTTGCACATAGTGCCATTACTCCCTCCATCCTTGACTGATTCAGAATTCAGTCCTTTTGACCTTGCAGCTGTTTTCACTGCAGTTGAAACCTGGTCTTATAGGCCTTGCCTCTGTTCATCACTGATGTCAGAGTCTAGCTGTTCTTCGCTGACATTGGAGCCCAGGGTCTTCCGCCTAGCTTTTGTCCATCCACAATATCAGAGTCCAACCAATTTGATCCTCCAGCAAGATAGATGCTCAAGACTTTGCGAGGATCCTTTGGCTTTATGAGACATTCGGATCAAGAGGGAAACAGCAAGGGATGGCTACTCAGAAGGATGTTTTTCTTGTGAGTTGATTTGTGTGTGTGTGTGTGTGTGTGTGTGTGTGTGTGTGTGTGTGTATCTTCCAGAGAACCTTGACTAATACAACATAGGACAATAGGTCAAATATTAGGGGCAGGATTTGGTACCACAATCTGAAGGTAAAAGAGGAGCAGCTACGGGCTTTGAAATGGAGAGAATTTGTTACAAAAGCCCTATTGCAAGAGCTTCAGTAGAAGGATAAGAGTCAAGTATTAGGAACTTAAAAGAGAAAGAGATAAGGGGATAAATATCCTGGTTCTCCTTTTTACTTTTTTGTCTATTACTAGTATTCTTTGTTTACTGAACATATTCAGAAGCCAATAGAAGGAAACCCAATGTTGTGGATATGAAGTAAGAGTTCAGCTTCTTACGTTCAGAGCAGTACGAAAGAGAAAAGAGTAGAGTTTGAATTTGGGGTGAGAAATTGAATATTGAACACAGGCCTTTCCAAGGCTTCTTTATTCCTAAAAAACTGGTTTCTGCTTATTGTGAACTTATGCAGTTTGGGGTTTAAATTTGGTCTGTATATTCTTATTGTGATTTATTTCCTTGACTTTAGTAAGTGATTTCTTTAGCTTAGGTCCCCAAATTTTATTTGAGAACATAAAACTTCTTTTCTTTGGCTTGTATTTACTTCGTTCACATTTACTAACTCATTTAACTTTTCAGAATTACTCACATTTATGTGTTTAACTTAATTTTAGGAACCAAATTAGAATTCTTTTAATATATTGAAGTCAGCCCATTTAGATTCTATGATATTAACATATGTGATTTTGCTTTATAAAAAGACTCAGTTTTCCTATTTCCTTATTAGTTTTTAAGTTTTTTCACTATGTAGATCCTCAAACTTTTTCAAAAGATCTGTTCTTTGAGCTGTGATCTATTCATAAATAACTACATTCTTTCAGTTTTATGTAAGTTTCATAAATTGCAAGGTTATGAACAAATGAATCCTTGCATCATGCTTCATTAAGTTTACATTTTAGGATAACAGTTATATTTGGACCTAATCTTAATAGTTATATGAAGAGTGCCTTTCATGATGCACTACTGAGTTTGGAAGACATAATTAAATCATTTGCATTTTACCTATTTTCTATTAAAAAAACCCAAAGGTTTGCTTCATTAACAGAGAAAGTGAGTTTGCAGAGTATCCAGCAAACCCTGCTTCACAGGAGTATCAAGGATTCCTTTCCTAATGTATGGAGAGGCTCTAGCCTGCTAATATATCATGTTTGTCTTTTTCTCTGGTGTAGGATTAAGTCCAAATTAGGCAGTTTTAAAGCAACCATGCAGGGACAGTCTCTGAAGGTTTTTGAAGATTATCCCCTTCTGCTGGTATTATCCTGAAGGAACACATCTTACAGATTCAGAGGAACTGACTCTATTCCCTCATAGAGGTAAAATGCACTAACTTTCCCCAACCTTCTGTTCATGAAAGGATATGGAGATTAGTTTTCCATTGTAGATAACCCCTATTCTGAGGTTGGGCACAAGATCAAAAGGGTTGGACCCCAATATGAAGAGACCAATGAGATGTGAAGGACAAAAAGCTCCAATCAGTTTGCAGAAACTGAAGCTAACCAATGAGGAAAAGCCACTTTTCAGGGACCTGACAAAGGGTACAAATAATCCTGATCAGCCATTTTTGGCACCCTCTTCCCTCTCATGGTAGCCCATGTCTGGAGTCCAAGAGCTCCTACCTGATTTTTCTCTCACCTCTCATGGATTCCATGCCTGGAGTCCAAAAGTTCTCCAGGCCTCTCTTGCCCCTCACAGATTCACATATGTGAGTTATATTCTTTCTCTCTTTTAACGAACTCTGCCTTAATCCTCTAAGTGTGTTCTGGTTTCAATGTTTGTCTCCCGAACCCAAGAAGTTAGAAACATGCAGAACCCAGAGGGACCTCAACACAAAGGGACAAGGATTGTTCAAATCATCAACATGAGACACTCCATTAAAATGCACTGAAAAGAGTTGGAGAGAATTCTCAGGGGTTAAGCCTTTGTTTTCTAAGAAGGACTTGAGTTTGGATCCCAGATCCCATGTGAAAACTCCAGGCAGAAATGGCTTAGGCCTGCACTTCTGGCCCTGGAAGGCAGAGTATGGGAAACTCAGAGCAAAAAAAAAAAGAATGTAGAATTCACCTCTTGGGCCTCCACAGGCATACAAGATGCCCTCTAACACACACACACACACACACACACACACACACACACACACACACACACACAATGAAAATTTAAAAAATCATTTACAATGTAAAAAGGCACTAAAAGCATAATGGTGCTAGGAAAAGACTGATGGCTGGTTCTTCACTGGCTCTGTGCATTTCTTCATGTAAATTCCAGTTACTATTTTTGTCGTGTATATTTGAAAAACTGCTTTTGCTATTCTTTCCTTTTTGGTAGCTTTAATGTATATATATATGCCAAATAATTTACCTATCGAGTGTGTACAACTCAATTGTTTTAGGGTGTAGAACCCATAAATCTTTTCTGGTCTTTGCTGAGAAGTTATATATATATATATATATATATATATATATATATATATATATATATATATATATGTTGGAGTATGGCTTGCATTTGTGTCATATCCTGGATTTCCTGCAGACACAAAGCCTTAAGGTCTGCCAGAAGTGAATGCCTAATGCTTTTCCAGTTCTTTCTTGAACTTATGCCTAGGCCTAGCCTTGCAAGTCTCTTTAGGCATGTGACTGACTTTTTTACTTTGCTTCCTCTAGTCTGAGGCCAACCAAGAATTTAATAAACTCACAGTGTGAGAAATCTTGGTCCTGGAGTTAGAGACAGGCACAACCATTTCCTGTTTATTTAATGCTAGAGATTGAATCCAGGGCTTCATCCATACTAGGCGAACACTCTGTCAACTGAGCTACATCCAAACAAGTGGATGACATTCTACATTTTCAGAAAAATACCAGAATTTTTGAGACATCTTGTTCTTCAGTCTGTTCATTCAGAGTCTTTGGTTAGGCTATTATTTAAATTTTTTTATTTATTTATTCAATTGTGCATATATGCGTGTGTGTGCATAGGTATATGTGTGTGTGTGTGTGTGTGTGTGTGTGTGTGTAGAACCATGGGCGAATTCGGGAACCATCATGGATGCCTCCACCTCCACCTTGTTTACTCTGCCCAGGGATTCATAGGCTCCGCCCTACCAGGACCCAAACGCAGGCCGCCCCCGGTCCGCCCGGCGTCTATACGTGAGGTTTAGGATCCGAACTCAGGACCTTCTGCCTGCAAGGCAGAGGCTTAACCCCTGAGCCACCACTCCAGTCCCAATTAAGCTACTATTTAATTCAACTTTTATCCACAACTTCAAGCTACCAAGAAGTTAAGCAATTATCTGGAATTTCTTTTTGATGCAAATTCCTAAGGAAACAGTAAGCTCTGCATCAGGCAAACTGGCAATACAAACAGCTTGCCAATATGGCTTCCAGAAAACCAGCAGAGAGGTCACAAATGACAGTTCTCAGAGATTTTACACTGTTTGGTTTTTTCTTTTCTTTTCTTTTTTTGCTGTTGTTCAAGATAATGTCTAGCTATGTAGCCCAAGCTGCCTTGAATTTGAGACATCTAACTTCTCAAGAAGCTGAAGCAACAGGATCACAGTGTGTGGTCATCCTGTGTTACCCAGCAAGATCCTGTTTTGACAATGACAAGGGATAACCCCCGTGCTAACACAAAAATCAAAACTCTGACCTAAAAAGAGATAAGAGGTAGTTTACTCTGGAGGCATATAAGAATAACCATAGCCCTGGGAAAACACATTCAGGTTATCCAAAATTCCGTGTGTTTTACTGTGATAACAGCTTCTTGAGAATTTATAATCACAGAACAAAGAAAAACATGATTCAATACACTTTTCAAATGCATTACTGAAAATGTCATTTAGATGGGTTACAGAAAAGCAAGGCAAATCTGTTATAGGCTTTAGATGGTATTTAACAATTTTATTAGCCTTTGGGTTTGCGAGAGCTAGACATCCACTAAGTTAATGCATTTCATGAGTTTCACCTGATAATTAGGCATTTTTTGAGCAGCCATGCTGGGACAGTCTCTGAAGGTTTTGGAAAGCCATCCCCCACTGCTAGGATTACCCTGAAGGAACACAGCCTTCACTGACTTCCCCAACACTTTGCTTATAAAGGATATGGAGATTAGTTCTCCATTATAGGTAAGCCCTACCAGGAGGTGGGCACAAGATCAACTAGGTTGGGCCTCAATATGAGCTAACCAATGAGGAAAAACCATTTTCCTAGGCTTGCTTAAATGTAAATGTACTTGACCTTGTCAGCCATCTTTGGTGCCTACCCCTTATGGCACTCCGCGTCTGGAGTCTGTGAGTCCCAGTTCTAGTCTTTCTCTCCTCTAATCAACTCTACCTTAATCCTCTACACGTATTCTGGTTGCAAACTTCAGTTCCCCACAGAAGAACCTGGATACATGTGACCCTACAACAATAACAGGGTGGTATGCCAAACATAGAGGGGCAAAGAATGGCTATCAAGATGAGTTAAAGTAGTCTAAGATAAGTTGCAATAAGATCCTGAAAATGCCACATTCTAAACTCCCACGAACTATTGAAATTCTATCAGCTAATCAGTCTAATCAGTCTGCATAATTTCTTTCCAAGCTTTGTAGAACACCTTCTTTTTAGGAACTTTGGTTCACATCCTCAAAGCAGTCCGAAATGATGGGATGATTGATAGTTCAGTGATAGAGTGCTTGTCTAGCACATGTGAGGCTTTGACTTTCATTTTCAGCACAAAAAAAGAAAAAAAAATGGTTCACCACGAGCCTATTATTAATTTCCATAGGTCTGACAAAACTCAAAAACATTTTTAAATGTTTTGTTTAAACTTTAAAACTTTAGGGGCTGGACAGGTGGCTCAGGGGTTAAGCCTCTGCCTTGCAGGCGGAAGGTCCTGAGTTCGGATCCTTGACCCCACGTATAGACACCGGGCGGAAGCGGGGGAGGCCTACGTTTCTGGTCCTGGTAGGGCAGAGCCTGTGAATCCCGGGGCAGAGTAAACAAGGAGGAGGTGGAGGTGGTCCATGGTGGTTCCCGAATTCGTCCATGGTTCTACACACACACACACACACACACACACACACACACAATTGAATAAATAAGAAATAATAATTAAAAAAAATTTAAAACTTTACTTGCTTAAACTTTAAACTTTTAGAAAAAACTTCAAAAAGTTTTAAAACTGGTCATTTTGCCAATTCTTACATTATTGTTTATGAAGGAAAAAATTTTGAGAAGCTCTGCTTTGCCTTTTCCATTCTGTAACTATAAATTTGTATAATACCTTGAAATTCCATATCCTAATCAATATCTATTATTTACTCAATCTGAATGTGCCATTTACATATAGGTATTATCTTGAAAACTGAAAGCTGAAGCTTTGGGGGCACATCTGTGAAGGATTAGTAGCTAATGCAAGCCCTGAGTCACCTGCAAGGGATTATCTAATTGATGTGGGAAGACCCAACACATGGTGGGCTAGACCATTCCCTGGGCAAATTGATAACACGGAGATTGCTGGTTGAGAAGCTTGGCATACTTTAATAGACTCACACACTGGCAGGTGCGGAGGTTTGCCCCTCTCTCAGCAATTCCTGTGGGTGTACTCTGGCCAGTTACCTGGGCTCCTGGTGATGGAATGAACACTCCTACCAAGCTGGATTATGCATCCGGAATCATGAGCAAGAATAAATCTGTTTGTTCCCCTAAGATGTTTGATGGTATATTTATTAGCACCATTGAAGAGAAATTGAAACACTAAAGATGAAGTTAACCTACTTGACTTTCCTATTCCTTTTCTTGCTTCAATTCTACTAGTCAGTGTCAGCTAATTTTATTACAGATTTGTTTACCATTTATATTTAACTACGCTTATGTTTCTATGACTTCATTTGCAACTTGAAATTATTTCTGTGGACTCCCAGGAATTACAGATAAAGCAATTAGATATGTACAATACTTCCTACTCACTTTCTCCTTTCCCCAATCAATTTAGCCTAGCTGTGATACTTAATTTGGGCTCTCAGAGATAGACCAGAAGACAATGATTTAAGTAAAGTGCTTTATTTGTGAAGGGTGAGAAGCACCAGTAGGGAAGTAAGGAAGTATACAGAGAGACAAAACAAACAATGAAAGTAGAATTAAACCAGTACTTGTAGGTAACTGCAGATAACAATCTTAATTTTGTGGAGAAATCTGGGAAAGATTATAATACATGTCTTATAATTATCTCTCCAAAGATCAAGGGATCTAAGATATTTAGTCTGCAACTCCCCTCAGTCATTGCTAAATAGATCCTCCTTGGGGTGTAGTTTTAATTCTTTGGCTATTCTTGAGTATTACCATCAGAAAAAAAGAAAGATGCATATATTGGTTGGTGGACAGTCAATTGGATGAAAGGCTGAAGTGATACAGATGGGAATCTTTTCCATAGGTAATTTCCTAATTTTGTTACATAATTTTTATATTCTATTTTGTACATTATCCCTTGTATGCGTTTTTAGTTTGAATTGTACTTTTAAATGTACTTAGAATTTACTGTGAAGTTTTTCCTCCATAAATTTTGTGTTCATTTCTTTTGCTTTTTGTCTTAAATTTGTCTTCCAGTGGTTTTTGCAGTAAATATTGTGGAAAAGATTTCTTTGGGTTTTGCACAATCAAAATTATTTCTCTTTGTGCATTTGGACTTCAAACACAATTTGTTTGGATAGGATATTCCTGCCTCACATTTTTGGCAAGTTGCTGTCAGAAGCTCTGAACATCAGTGAAGTTTTTTCTGAATCTTGACTAACTACTGTATTATGAAGAATAATGTCTCCTAAAATGTACCTTCACTCACAGCCTCAGAACCTGACCTTAATTGTAAATAAACTCTTACAAATGTAATCAATTTACGCAAGGTCATAAGGAGGGAAATTTGGCTGCAGACATAACCGAAGAGAAGAAAATGTGAGAACATGGAGGGGAGTACACCACCACATGAAAATGGAGACATGAAACAAGGGATGCCAGGCATTCAAGGTAACTTTCCAAACTAAGAAAGGAACAAGGGACATCTCCTGCCAAACTTCCAATAGGAGCTAATCCTACTACTGGTTTTAGACTTCTACCCTTCAAAATTATGAAAAAATACATTTCTGGTTTCATTGTCATTTTGCTTTGAGTGGGGTTTTTTGCTTCCTTCTTATTAACTTCAATTATTTAAAATTACTGCAGATTTTTGCTCATTTCAACCTTCCATTGCACTGGCTTATCCCCCTTCTCCCACTGAGAGATTTCTTTTTTTAAAAAAAAAATGTAATTATACATTTTAAAATTTTTTA
The DNA here is from genome assembly GCA_023101885.1 of Typhlomys cinereus. NCBI lineage: Eukaryota > Metazoa > Chordata > Mammalia > Rodentia > Platacanthomyidae > Typhlomys > Typhlomys cinereus. The sequence continues at coordinate 3,279,431 of JALPQD010000158.1, read as the reverse complement.
CCAGTTCCCTCCCTCCCCCCTCCTCCCCCTCCTCTCCCTCCCCATCCCCCAGTGCCTCCCCCCCAATTCCCAGAGAGTCCTTTATTGTGTACGCCTAACTCTCCACTGGGTCCTCCTCTCCGATGACATATAAGGACCCAGTGGCATTTCCATAAGCCCTTTCTCTTGTTCCCCTTAAGCATAGGATCACTACTATGGCTGTCAATCCCTTGCCTCCAGGGATCTCAGTGCCCTTAACAGATGCTGGACTTCATGAGGGCAACAGTGCACTGGACACTGCGCAGGGCATGCAAAGTCCCATTATGATTGCTTTGGCCCCAACTATTGTTGAGAATCTTGCAAATCATTGCTCCTCCCATCCTTTTGCTCTTACAATCTTACCGCCCCCTCTTCCGCAAATGTCCCTGAGCTCCAGGATGGGGAGAGATTAGGCTGGCCTAGTTCTGAAGTTCTGGATTGTGGTTTGTTGATTTTCTTTTGCAGTTTTGCTGCTCCTGCAATGCCCTTCACTCCATCCTGCTGGGCACTGTATGTCACCCCCCGGCCAGAGACAAAAAGCTGTTAAACTGGAGTCTTGTTATAATAGCACATTCAAGTGTAGATGTAATAAGAGTAGGAAACCTCAGTGAGGAAGGGGTCCATCACCCATTTGCAAAATGATAACTTTTTATCTGCTAGACTATATGCCCTCCCCTTCGGGTGAGATCAGGAAAGAACGTCTGTGAACTTAACCAGGTTTCTCATTACTTACTTGCAGACCTTGATGGAGGCCTATTTTCTCTGCTGTAACATGGTCCCCTCTCTCCTTGTTTCTGGTGTGGCCCTCCTACCCCATCTCTCTTGTTCATAATCCTTGCAATTACTGTGTTACATAGGTTTGCTTTTGAGTGTCTCAATGTGGGGTGGGTGAGTATGGTACTAGGAGCCACCTATTAGGGAGTACATACGGCGCTTAATTTTCTGGGTTTGGGATACTTCACTTAATATAATTGTTTCTAATGACATCCATTTCCCAGCAAATTCCAGTAATTCATCATTTTTGATGGCTGAGTAGTACTCCATTGTATAGATGTACCACTGTTTCCTTATCCACTCGTCAACTGTTAGACATTTAGGGTGATTCCATGACTTTGCTATTGTAAGCAGTGCTGCTATGAACATGGTCGAGCTTGTGCTATCGAAGCGAAACTCTGCTGCATGGGGGGTTATTCCCAAAAGTGGGATAGCAGGGGCATATGGCATTTCAATCTTTAATTTCTTTAAGAATCTCCAGACGGCTCGCCAGAGTGGCTGTATGAGCCTGCATTCCCACCAACAATGTAGGAGAGTTCCCCTCTCTCCACATCCTCTCCAGCATTTGTCGTTGTTTGTATTGTGGATTTTTGCCATCCTGACCGGGGTGAGATGATATCTCAGGGAAGTTTTGATTTGCATTTCTCTGATGGCGAAGGAAGTGGAGCATTTTTTAAGATACTTGTTAGACATTTTAATTTCATCCCTGGTAAAGTATCTTTGAAGTTCCAGGGCCCATTTTTTAATTGGGCCATTGTTTTCCTTGGAGTTTAGTTTTCTAAGTTCTCTGTGCACTCTGGACAGTAGAGCTCTGTCAGATATGTGGTTAGTGAAGATTTTCTCCCATTCTGTGGGTTGCCTTTGAGCTCGTGTTACAATCTCTTTATCTGAACAGAAGCTCTTTAATTTCACAAGATCCCAACTGTTGAGAGTTGGTAGCAGTGACTGTGCCATTGGATGTCTGTTTAGGAACTGTTGGCCTAGCCCAATCAGGTCGAGGGAGTTCCCTATCTTTTCAACTATAGTTTTTAAAGTCTCTGGCCTTAAATCAAGGTCCTTGATCCATTTGGAATTAAGTCTTGCACATGGTGACAAGTATGGGTCCAGCTTTAATCTTCTGCATGTGGAGATCCAGTTTTGCCAGCACCATTTGTTGAAGATGCTGTTCTTTTTCCATTGGATTCCTTGGGCCCCTTTGTCAAAGACCAAATGGCTGTATTTTTGTGGGCTTATATCTGGGTCTTCAACCCTTATCCATTGATCTGTGTGTCTATTTTGGAGCCAGTATCAGGCAGTTTTTATAACTATGGATTTGTAGTATAAACTAAGGTTTAGTATGGTAATACCTCCAGCAGTGTTTTTGTTACTCAGGATTGTCTTTGCTATCCTGGGTCTTTTGTGCCTCCATATGAATTTTGAGATTATTTGGTTAACTTCTTTAAAGAATTGCTTTGGGATTTTAATTGGTATAGCATTGAATTTGTATATTGCCTTTGGTAGGATGGTCCTTTTTACAATGTTGATTCTACCAATCCAGGAACATGGGAGATCTTTCCACCTTCTGGTGTCTTCTGCTATTTCTTTCTTGAGGGTTTTAAAGTTTTCATTGTAAAGGTCTTTTACCTCCTTGGTTAGATTTATACCAAGGTATTTCATTTTTTTAGGGGCTATAGTAAATGGGATTGTTTCTCTCAAGGCTTTTTCACTTCTTTCATTCTGGGCATATAGGAAGGCCTCTGATTTTTGCACATTTATTTTGTATCCTGCCACCCTGCTGAACTTCTCAATTAGTTCCAGGAGCTTCCTGGTGGAGTTTTTGGGATCACTCAGGTATAAGATCATGTCATCTGCAAACAGGGATAGCTTGACTTTTTCCTTGCTGATTTGAATCCCTCTTATGTCCCTTTCTTGTCTTATGGCTTCAGCTAAGACTTCAAGTACAATATTGAGTAGAAGTGGTGAGAGTGGACAGCCTTGCATAGTTCCTGATGGAAGTGGGAATGCTTCCAATTGTTCCCCATTGAGCATAATCCTTGCTGTGGGCTTGTTGTATACAGCTTTTATTATATTGATAAAGGTTCCTTTCATTCCTACAGTCTCTAGCGTTTTGATCATAAAAGGCTGTTGGATTTTATCAAAGGCTTTTTCTGCATCTATTGAGAGTATCATGTGGTCTTGGACTTTGGAATGGTTTACATGATGAATTACATTAAGCTTCATCGTTAAATTATTTATTTCTGATGTTTCCAATTTTCTGATGTAGGCATTAAGAGCTATGAACTTACCTCTTAGAACAGCTTTCATTGTGTCCCAGAGATTTTGGTAAGTTGTATTTTCATTTTCGTTCACTTTCAGGAAATCTTGAATTTCCTTTGTAATTTCTTCCTGAATCCAGTTCTCATTCAGCATCATATTGTTAAGTTTCCAGGAGTTAGTGTATTTTCTCTTGTTTGTTGTGGATGTCCAGCTTTAGGCCGTGGTGGTCTGATAGGGCACAGGCTAGAATTTCAACTTTTTTGTACATGTGGAGATTCATTTTGTGGCCCAATATGTGATCTATTTTGGAGAAAGTTCCGTGTGCTGCTGAGAAAAATGTGTATTCTTTGGTGCGTGGGTGAAAAGTTCGATAGAGATCTGTAAGGTCCATTTCAGTAAGGGTTTGGTTAAGCTCCAAAGTGTCTCTGTTAAGCTTTTGACCTGTTGATCTATCCCATGTTGAGAGGGCGGTGTTGAAATCCCCGAGAATTATCGTTTGGGGGTTGATTTCTTGCTTTAGATGCTGTAGGGTTTTCTTAATGAATGTGGAGGGGCCCATATTGGGTGCATATATGTTCAGTATTGTGAAGTCTTCCTGGTGAATTGTACCTGTGACTAAAATGTAGTATCCATCTGTGTCTCTTATGATTTTCTTTGGTTTGAAGTCCACTTTGTCTGAAAGCATAATTGCTACCCCTGCCTGTTTCCTGGTTCCATTAGCTTGCAAGATTTTGGACCAGCCTTTCATTCTTAGGACGTGCCTATCTTTTGGGGTGAGATGAGTTTCCTGAAGGCAGCAGATTGTTGGATTGTAGTTTTTAATCCAAGTTTGTAATCTGTGTCTCTTAATCGGTGAGTTAATGCCATTGACATTTAATGTTATAATGGAGAAATTATTTTTAATTCTGGATATTTTTTATGTTTAGTAGATTTTGTAAGCATGATGTTTGATATTTATATTTTGGTGGTATTATACTTCCCTTCTGTCCTCCTGGATACGCTTGTTCTTTTCTTCAAGCTTGAGTATCATTTCTAGTATTTTTTGAAGGCCTGGTTTGGTAGACATGTATCCCTTCAAGTTGTCTTTGTGCTGGAAAACTTTTCTTTCTCCCTCAATCATGACAGATAGTTTTGTCGGGTATATCAGTCTGGGTTGGCATTTTTGCTCATTTAATACATGAAGTACATCTCTCCAAGCTCTTCTTGCTTTTACTGTTTCCATTGAGTAGTCATTTGTTATTCTAATAGGTTTACCTTTAAAAGTGACTTGCTTTTTTTCTCTTGAAGCTCTCAGCACCCTTTCTTTGTCTTGAATGTGGGGTGTTTTGTCTATTATTTGCCGTGGCGATTTTCTATTTTGGTTGTATCTGTTTGGAGTGCGAAATGCCTCTTGTATTTGGATAGGCCTCTCATTCTTTAGTTGTGGGAAATTTTCATTTATGATGGATTGAAATATTTCCTCAGGTGTGGTATTTTGGGATTCTTGTTCTGGTATTCCATGAATGCGCATGTTAGGCTTCTTCAGGGTGTCCCATATTTCTTGAATGCTCCTCTCCAGTATCTTTTTGGCTTTAACAATCTCTTCCATTGAGCTGGTTAATTCTCCCACTTTGTCTTCAAGATCTGAGATTCTATTTTCTGCCTCATTTGTTCTGCTGATACGACTCTCTGTTGAGTTTTGGGTTGAAGATAACTTATCTCTTAGTTCAATTTTAAACTCTGCCTGAGACTGTTTTACCTGCTCTATACCTATTTTTGTTTCTTGAACTGTTTTTCTCAACTCCTCCAGGTTCCTGTTGTGTTCCTGTTCAAAGTGGTTGACACGGTTATTTAACTCTTCTCGGATTTCCTCTTTCATATTATTAATCATGGTAATGATCGTACTCTGAAAGTCATTATGTTGGGTCTGGCTTTCATGGCTATTTTCTATGGATTTGTTCTGGTCGCAATCCATGGTTATGGGATTGATTCTTTTGGTGGGAGATTGGTCTTCTTGGGTTTTGTTTCACGTGGATCTGCACTTTGACTTGTACATTGTTGTTTTGTTTTTTAGGACCTTTCAGTTTCTGTGTATTTTTCACTGAACCGATGTAGTTGGTATTGTTACACCTGCCAGTTATTACTAGTGCTTGCCTTGGATTGGGTATGTTTGTGTATTGGTATTGTTATGTCCTAGATGAGACTACTAGGATGTTAGTACGTCAGTTAAGTAACCAGGGGATGAATATAAGTATGGTAGTGCACTTTTATGATCTAGTGTCTTGGTGAAATGTGAGGGTGGGTGGTGTACTCCCTGGAGTTGTATGTTTTTGGGGTGGCTGTATGAGGAAGCTGACCTACAACATTGATACTAGAAAGGATCAGTAAGGTGAGAGAAAAGAAAAAAAAAAGGTTTACTTATCTTTGGGCTGGATGTGAAGAGTCTCGCCTGTGATACAATGGTTGTAGTGAAGTCCAGATGTATGGCCTGTGTTCCCTTTGTTCCTTAGAGTTCGCTTGAGTTTCCTTTGGACTCTATTGAATTCTGAGTAGCAGTGTGTCTTCCGTGGACCACGTGCGTAGGTCCCCGGTGGGCCAGAGAGGCAGAGTGTCTGATGTTGACGGCAGAATTCTTCACCTGCAGCCTGGGGGGGGGCGGAGGGGCGAGGGGGCGGGAAGGCACGAGGGGCTGGTGTCCGGGGCGGGGCCCCAGAGCCTAAGCTGGCGGCCACGCGTGGGTGCTGCTGGCCGGGCGGCTCGGCTCCGGGGTGGGGGGCTGGGCTGGGAGGGGCTCTCTCTCACCTGGGTGCTGGTCGGGGTTCGGCGCGGAGGGGGGGCTGGGGGCAAAGCCGGCAGCCGCGCGCGGTGCTGCTGGCCGGGCGGTTCTGCTCTGGGGTGGGGGCCACTGAGAGATTTCTTCCCAACAAGTTTCCCTTCTACCCCAATGTCTCCTCTTGTATATGTGTCCCATGGAGTCTTATAAGAAATGTGTTGTTGCATGTTCCTGAGTATTTGCTGCAGCAGAGGTAATATTTCAGAAGAGGTGCCCCGATATATGAGGAGTCCCTTTTTGTGTAAGGTTTGACCATCAGTGATCTCTCCTGAAGGGGTTGTATTGCCTGTATTCTCCCCTAATTCACTGGGTCATGGTTCTGGGCCCAATCTTGTGTCAGTATTATGCAGGTAAATTTAACTGAAGTACATTCACACTTGTATAGGTTTTGTGTCTAGGGGGTACTATTTGTTGTTATGTACCTTCCCCTAATGTTGTTCTTATGAAAGTGAGACCTGAAAATTTATTCCTTTTAGTCTAGATGATACACTACCAGAATGTAGTATGCAAGCTGCCAAAGGAGAATAACCATCAACCATCTTACCCAGCTGGGAACTTACTGAGCTTCAACATGATCCAAACCTGAGAAGAATAATACTTTGTGGAAATAATAGTATGTATGGTACGGGAACAACCATTCTATGACTGGATTTAGACCCAACTAGTCATAAGGAAGAAACCCATGCCTAGTCAATGTAAGCCTAAAAGAGCTCTTGATGATGGAGGGCCAAGAGGAGAATGTGATTTATTGTCTTACTATTACAGGCATGAGAACACATCACCTTGTAAACACTTATTTTAAAATCCACGCAAATTCATGAAATGATCCACTTTTTAAAAAAAACACCATAAAATAGTATAGATCTCAGTCTGCATGTAAGACTTCTCTCACTTGAAATTAGTCAATAGAAAGAACCACAACTCATCATGGGCAAAAAGTAATTTTGGCATTGAAAGGGATATCCAAGGCTCTCTCATCACTCCCATAAGAGATTCTAGGATAAACCATGAAGAGGGGGATATTTCTGTTGTTTAAATTCACTCAAATTTTACTTTGCTATGATAGATCTGGAAAATAGTTTTTGGAGATAGAGTCTTATGTATCACAGGCTCAACTCAAGCTTTATATGCAGTTAGGATGATCTTGAACTTTCCCTTCACTTTCCAAGTACTGGGATTTCAGGAAAGTATTACTAAACCCACTGAACATACCTATTACATGTAGCTTCCTGATTAACTAAAAGATCTAGTATCCTATAGTTACAAATAATGTTTTAAAGTTAATTCTTTAACTTACACTCATTTCCTCTTTCATAGAGTGAACATTCAATATTAATAGACTTTCTATGCTTGAGATCCTAATATTTCTCAGGCAACTATTCACCCACAGCTTAGAGAAGACTGATGACTGACTTCCTATAAGCCTTTACAAGACTGAAGGATAGAGGTCACATCATGTACTAATATATACACATATTAATCTGCAACCATCTACCCTCTAACTTGTTAGATAGGTTTTTGATAATATTACTATTTTAATTGTACTATCAGGAATGAGAATATTGTGAAGAAAGATACTTTCACTCTCTCCTTTAGCTATCAGAATATTGACACAATGTTCACTAAGGAACTAATATTTCCCTAGGTAAGCACCTGTTCACAAACCTGGTGATCTGAGTTCAACACTCAGAAGTCTACAGGGCGAAGAAAAAAATTGAGTTGTGACCTCTACCCATGTGCTATGGTCTCTGTGAATAATGTTTGTCTCTGTCTCTGTCTCTGTCTCTGTCTCTGTCTCTGTCTCTTCTGCTTCTGCTTCTGCTTCTGCTTCTGCCTCTGCTTCTACCTCTGCTTCTGCCTCTTCTTCTGCTTCTCCTGCCTCTTCTTCTTCTTCTTTTTCTTCTTCCTCCTTCTTCTTTGAATCTTCTTCTTCTTTGAATCTTGTTCTTCTCTGTCAAAACAATAAAAATATGTAAAAATATTTTCCCTGGAGTCTGATATTGGGAGAAAGAAAAGGTAGAAGCACAGTTGCATCCAGAGAACTTGTCTCCTAGAATGAAATGTCACATAGTTCTGACAAATTACAGGCCAGATCTAGAGTCAGGAGCGGAAATATTGATTATTGATGGGTCAATGATGGGTGGGACAATACCGTCACTGGACTGCTTAATTTTGTATGTTTTTCCTTTACTAGTGTACCTTTATTCTTTGACTATTTCAGAGATGAATACAATGGATTTACACAATTTTACTACCATACTACCATATTCCATCACTTCTTATTCTCCCATTTGGAACCTTCCCAACCAGGCTACCTCTTTCTTTTATGTCTATTACTTTATGTCATCCTCATTCCTTACTACCCAACTTTCTTTTCTTCTTAGTCATTCTCACCTATTGTCATTTATTTAAACCTGAAAATGGGTACTGCAGGGGGTGGAGGAGACCTCATGGGACCTTTTAAGTTGTTTTTTTTTTTTTTCCAGTAGAGCCACTATGAATAAACATCTCTCTGGTTTTCACTATTGTCTGCTCAACTGGCCTTTAAACATAGGTTTGTAATCCCAGGTTGTTAGGGTTGCCAGGGCCCAGGCTCTGATTCCAACATCTCCAGGGATAATACCCCTGCAGCTAATCTTTTATGGAAGAGAAGATATAAACTGAGTTGATTCCAAGAAATATCAAGACACTAAAAAGTGAAAAACAAGTAGATTCTAAATAAGAAGTCTATAGCTAGTCAGATAAAGAAAGAAAATTAAGAAGAAAAGAATCTAAAAAAGACAAGCATGTAACCAGAAGAAAGGGACATCTGCCTCAGGAAAAGTGAGGATATTTAAGACTATTCCTTCATAAAAGTAATGAAAATACAGCCAAAGTTTATTAATTTATTCATGATGTTGGAAATTAACTGAATGTATGCAACACTCTAAAACAAGAATGTGAGGAAAATTGCTAAACCTTAAGGAGAATGGCAGTCTTTTTGGCATTTAACTTTCCTCACTCTTATCCCCATTTCCTTAGTTCCAAACAGTCATCAAAATGTAAGTAGCTGAGAAAACCAGAAGACTTACAGGCACTGTAGGAAGAAAATTGGATTTGGAGCTCTTCAAAAGTCCTATTCTCAGAACATCCTTACTATTTGATCTTCCTCATAGGTCCCTGGAAAACAGAACTGAAAACCATTATAAACCACAAAGACCTAACAGATATTTGCTGTTCATTCTCAGACAGCAGAAAATGAATTCTTATGAAGCATAGATGGATGCATTCAAAGTCAGCTACATGTTAACTATTAAATGAGGCCAAATCAATTTAAGCGGATTAAATTCCTATAAAATATGCTTTCTAAACACAAATAAATATTAAAAATCAAAAATAGAAGAATTGTTTGAAACTGAACACGCATATGGAAATTAAACAACATGCTCTTAAATAACTAATAATGTAAAGAAGAAATTATAAGTATAATTCTATAATAATTTGAGCTGAACAAAAATGAAAAGTGAAAAAACACATCAAAACATCAAAGCATAGCTGTGAGGGAAATTTGATCTATAAATGCTTACATGAAAGAAAGAGATCTCAAATCAATAACCAAACTCTATGCCTTAAGAAATTCTACAACAGAAAGAAAAATAATCCCAAAGCAAGAAGAATAGAAACAATAAAAGATTATAATATATGACTGGAGTAAAGCAAGATATCAATAATGAAGATCAAAATCAAAAGCGCTTTGAAAAGATCAACAACATTTACAAACCTTTAGCTACTTTTAGCTGGCTGAACAAAAAAATAGGACACAATATTCAGATTATTAAGCCTGGCATTGTTACTCTGGAGACTGAGGTAGGATGTTTTGTAAGTTCAAGATTACCTTGGTCTCTACATTGAGAGTCTGACTAAAAGAAAAAATTCCCTGAAAATTTACTCTTCAAGTTGCTAAAATTAAGCATAAAGCACATAAATCACTATTGTCCTTATGCAAATAAAAATAAAGATAAAGAAATACTGTGAATTACTGTACCACAGTAAGTTCTATAACTTCGATGTAATAGATATAAGCTACTGAAACTAACTCAAGGAGTAGAAAAATGTGAACAAACCTGTAATAACTAATAGGAATGGATAGATAATTTTAGCATGTATGAATATTGTGTCAATTAATAATAAAACTTCTTACACAGAAAGGTCCAGCAACAGATGAATACACCTATCATCTCTGCTGAATGTTTCAAAAGATTTACAACACTCCTTTAAAATCTGTTTGAAAAATAGAAGAAAATATTTTCCTGATTGTTGTATGATGCCAGAATTATTTGACACTGAATTCAAACAAAGATGTATAAAATGAAATCCACACAATAGATTCTAGGAAATCTACATATTAATGTCTTGGGATGATATTCACAAAAATTCTTAACAAAATATTAGATAACCAAATTCAGTAAAATACAGAATGAATTTTACTCCATGACCAATGGAATTTATCCCAGGAAGAATTAATACTAAAAATAGAAAATAACTTCCTCACATCATGTTTAATGGTAAAGAGACTAAAACACTTTTTCCTATCATATGTTCAAGGCAAAGACTCTTACCTCAACTATTGAGCAATGTAGTACAGTACCACATGGTTTGAATATGAGTTGTTCCCCACAGACTTATGAACTTGAATCCATAGTTGTTGTTTGGGAAGGTCATAGCACCTTTAGGAAGTGGAGCCTTGCTGGAAGAAGGCATGTCACAAGGGTCGGGCCTTAGGTTGGTCTCTGGCCCTTGCTTCCATGAGAAGTCAGTTTGGAGTTTAGAGTTTGAGCTCTCTCATCCTCCATAACGGATGTGACGTAAGCCTCCTCCAGCTTCTGCCAGCCAACCATACCTTTTCCACCATAAAGAATTGTGTCTGCCCATTAGAACCATAAGCCAAATAAACCTTTCTTTCTCTCTTAAGTTGCTTGAATCTCAGTGGTACATCACAGCAGCAGAGAAGAGTAACCAATATAAGTATCTAGACTAAAAAGTGAGAAAAAATGAGAGAGAAAGAGACAAAGAGAGAGAATTAAAATTGGAGGAAAATGTAATTTTTTTCTTCACAGATAATGTAATCTTATAAACTAGAATATAGGGAACCCAAAAGAGTAGATTTACAACTACTTAAAATAATAAAAGATCCCATCAATGTTTCAGGATGCAATATCAATAGGTAAAAATCAATTCTAAATGCTGGAAATGAGCAAATACAACAAGGAATTTTAGAACAATTCCATTTATAGTAAAGAAGAAATACAAAATACAAGCCCGTTGTGTTTGCAAATGCCTATGATTCCAGCACTTGGGTAGATGAGGCAGGAGAACTGCTATGAATTAAAGATTGGTCTAGGTTAAAATGAGGCCCTATTTCAAAAACACACACACACACACACACAAAAAGTACTAAAAAGTAAATTTACCCAAACAGGTACATGATTTTCATATTTTTATGAGGAAATCACATCACACTTTTTACAAAAAACAAAAAGGAAAACAAAACTAAACTAAACTAAATAATGGCCAGCCGGATGACTCATTGGGTAAAGAAGCCCACATAGTAAGAGAGAACTGATTTCTGAAAGTTGTCTTTTCACCTCCACATGTGATCCATTCCTTGTGTGTGTGTGTCTTGTTCCTGTCTCTCTCTTCCCCCATGTATTTCTCATTCTCTAATGCTCTCTTATAAATAAATGAAATATTTTTAAAACTCTAGATAAATGGAAACATTCAATATTTGTAGATTGGAACATTACTCAGCAGTCTTACATCTTACAATTCCTATCAAAACTATTTGTTTAACAGAAGGTTTTGGAATCACTATATAACCCAGACTGGCCTTTAACTTGTGGCAATCCTCTTGTGCTGGCATCACAGGCGTGAGCTACTACATCCAACTTTTTAATAATTTAAATGTAAAAAGTGATCTTGAAATACATATGAGATTGTAAGAAACTCCAAGTCACATAAAATAATTTTGAAAAGAGAAAAGTTAGAAAACATAATTTCCAATTTGAGAACTTGCTATAGCATTTCAGTAATGAAAACAGTATGATCAAAATCAACAGAGCAAAACAATCTCTTCAACAAAAGAATTGAGAAAAATGATATCTATCTTCATAAAAATAAAATTGTCAGGCCCAATGTGGTGGTGCATGGCTACAAACCTAGCACTTGGGAGGGTGAGGCTGAGGGAATTTGTAGTCCACTTAGCTAAATGTTGAATTACAGGCCAGTCTAAACTATGCAGTGAGAACTTGTCTTAAACAAAACAAAAAACAGAAAAAAAAAAAAACGAACAAAGAAGCCTTTCAGTTCAGTGAACATTGGTAAATGCAGTGGCCCAATGCTGCCCAAGAACCAGAGAAAAAGGAACTTTTGATGGCTCAATGGTAAACAAGACATTTATAGTATACCTTCTTAAGCTGAGGGAACATTTTAGAAAAGGGAATTGGAAGCATGTAAAAGCCCTAAAAACCTAAGCAAGGAGTAAGTTGTCAGGTGCCATCCTCTAAGCATAACACAATTAATACAGCCATAAACTCACATCCATGGGGTTACTTACACTGGACCCACATAAGACTGGCTAGGTGAGTTACCAATTAGTCACAGATGGAGGAGGTGTTCAGGTGATCCCAGGTGGCCCTACTCTTGACTGCTGAACCAGTAGCTACTGTCAGACTGTTGGAGGGAAGATTGCCAGTCATTGATTTCAGTTGGGTATTCATTGTCAAAGGCTCCAGCAGTGTTTCTAAGGTTCCATTAGGTTACGACAGATTGTCCAAAACTCATGCTCATGCTGGTGGCCTTGTAGGTCACCAAACCAAACCAAACTGAAACCAAAAAGGAGACATGAATGTGTGATAGAGATTTATAAGAAAGATGGTAGATATGCCAGATGGTAGGGAATGGAAATAGGGTTGGGAGTGGTCAGTGAGCATTGTGTACATATGTGAAACTGCCAATGAACAAATTTGATAAATAAAAGTTTAAAACCAATTTGGTTATTGGTCTAGCTAGTAAAACTAAAACTAGATAATTTTGAATAGAAAGCACAGGAGCAAATCTTCATGACTCTAGGCTGTGTTTTCTCAGATTTGATACTGAAAGTACTAATAAGAAAAAAGATAAATTTGACTTTGAAAAAGTAAAATGACAACAAAAGAATTGTAGATAATATTTGCAAATCTGCTAAGAGATACAAGTTCAAAATATTTAAGGAAGACAGACTTTATAAAGAAAAGACTTACCACTTAACAATAAGCCAGTTTTCAATAGACATTTCTCCAATGAGCACACACAAATGTACAGCAGGTTCATGGAAAGCTGATCAGTATCACTAGTCATTATGTAAATGGGAATTAAAGTTGCAATGAAAAGGGCTGAATTAAAAAGCACAATCAATACACTGTATTAGCAATGAACCACAGAAACTGGAACTTTCCAATAGGGTTGGTGGTACGGTAAAGTGGTGTATCTGCTTGGAAAACAGTTTGATAGTCTATGAAATATTAGAATCTTGCACATCCAGTGATCCAGAAATTCTACTTCTAAGAACCTGAAAGAGCAGAGAACGTGTCTACATAAAAACCGTTTACAAATATGCATAGCATCATTGTTTGTAAGAGCAAAACAGTACAAATTATCCAAATGCACATCAATCAATAGATATATAAATGAGTGTAATGTATGTATACTGAGGAATACTTGAAAAAAAGAATAAAATACAGACACTTGGAAGAAATTTGAAAATATTGCACTAAATACAATAATAATAAAAGATGACATATTTTGTAAAACTACTTAATCTACTCTTATGAAACATTTCAATAGACAAATTCATATAGAGAAAAGCCACTATTTGCCTAATATTTATAAATATTACATGTCAGGGAAAGGAAGAAAAGTGACTGAAAATGGCTACTAATGAGCTGTTTTGATGGTTGAATAAATGTTCAAAAATTAGGTTATATTAATTGATTCATGTCTTCAGCAAAATATTAAAAACATGGAATTTTATGCTATGAAGCAAATGAAATGTGTAACATGTGGCATATATTCAGTGAAGCTATTGAAATTAGTTGAGTTGAAGTGATTAAATATTAGAAATTGAAAATCTGAAATTTTAAAGTAAAATGCTTAACAAGAATAACATAGCTTAGCAAAATAACTTTTAATGGAAAAATGGAAGCAAAACACTTAAAAATCACAGAAAAGTTATGGAAACAAAGGAGCATCTGTTTCAAAGCACAAGTCTGGTGGCATTTGTTTCCTTAATTGTTGGATTTGACACTGTAGTGGCAAATTTTCTCAAAGTGAGAAGTCACTTCTCATGAAGTGAGCCCTATGACACCTTTCCCTATATTCCCCTCAACTAAGACCAAAGGTCCTCCTATCAATCATAATCTGGCCTCTTTCAACTTGGAACCTTTGAAGATACTTAAGGCTAAGGAATATGTTTTCAACAGCATTTTTTTTTTTGGTCTATATGTGTCTGTGTGTGTATGTGTGTGTCTTTGTCTGTGTCTGTGTGTGTCAGAGGGCACTGTGTGAGCCTGTGGAGACCCAAGGGTGACGTCAGGAATCACCCTGGATTGCAATACCTCCTCTTTGCTTTGCTCTGGAGTTTACTAGGCTCTGCCTTCCAGGCCTGGAGTACAGGCGGTCACCATTTCAGCATGGTGTTTTTACATGGAATCTGGGATTCAAACTCAGGACTTTCTGCTTGTAAGACAGAGGCTTAACCCATGATCCATCCCTCCAGCCCTGTTTCTACAGTTTTGCAATTTTCTTCACTACAGCCTTAGGGAAATTCAGCTGTTTATGCATCCTTTCATCTATCTACTACTATTGAATAAAAGTAATTGATGGCCTTTATTTGTTTTTTTATCTTTTTAATGTTGTATAAATGAATATAATGACTATAATATTTTCAACCCTTAGTCCCAAATCCTATCCCCCACCTTTTCTCCTTATAACCCTTCATCTCTATTCCCTGACTCCTTCCTATTTTCAAATCTTTTTGCTTGTGTGACTGTTGCAGTCCAAGGCTGCAACCTCTAATCCAGGGCTCCCCTCCACAAGGTGGGCAAGGCTTCGGCGAATGGAGACAGACACACAACGCTCTGGGCTGAGCGAATCTGAACTCTTTATTCAAATTTTTAGCAGCGTTTATATACTTTAGAAAATCGAGAGTAAAAGCCAGGGGATATGTCACTACATCCATAGGAAAAACATCAAAGAAAACCAGGACCAAATTCTTTACAGGATTATGTAAAACATATTCATTCCCATTAACAAAAGAAGAGCAGAGGTGACATGTATTTTCTGTGTTGGGACAGACATGATGTCTCCAGATAGAGTTAAAGCAGGCATGACACTCAGTTGTTAAAAGCAAAGGGACAATGAATGTTTCAAAGCAGCTTTTCTCTAGTTTATGTATAAACATTAAATGTGTGGGGAAGGGACTGTAAACTAGCTAGTACTGAGAAAAACAAAACAAAAAAAAGATCTAAGTACATATAGCAGGTAGACTCAAATTCCAGAAGGAGGAATCCTCCTGCCAGAGGTAAAACTTAATTTACATAGGGAGAGTCCCTAGCAATTGCCCATTTAGATGTTAATGTGTCATTCCTCAGCCAGCAGGCTTTAGGCCTGAACCAGACAGTAATACTGAGGCAGGCAATAACACTAAGGCCTGATATTCCCATGTTTTCCTTATTTTTCTTATTTACTTCAAATAATACCATGTCCTTTTTCCAGAAAATGTTTCCTTGAAACGATATTCTGCCATGCTGGGACCTTGTCCACCAGGATGGTCGGATAAGGACGCGACATGTGGCCTACTGTGTTTCATCTAGTCTGTGATGGTTTATGCCTGAGCTGATTCACGCTTCAGCAAGCATCCTAGATCAGTGGATACACCATTGAGGAAAGCATCTTGCTTTCTTTCCCCATTAACATTAGTCCTCATCAGTCTCTCAGAGAGGCATGGAGCTTTTTGAGATCTTTCTAATGCTGTGGTGAGATAATGATAAGACAGTTCCTGTGCAATTGATGTCAATTTTATCAAAGCAAATCATCTGTGACTTGGAATATGGAACATGTTAAAGTAGCCCAAATGTTTACTGTTTCTTCATAGGTTACAATGTTTTGCACTATTTTCTTGTATATTTTTGCTACTTGAAGAGGAATCTCCTAGAGATGTGAACAGCATAGGAAATGAATAGTTTCTTTTTCATTTGTTAATATCACCCACCAACTTGGCACAAATCCACAGACTTGGACAATCTCATAAAATAACTCCCTTTGGGAGGGAATGCTTTGTACACAATGCAATCCATTCTCAAATTCATCTCCAATCATTCACTAATTAGAAGGAGGTGGATTCCGGTTGCTTCATGTGCCATTTTTCATCATTGTATCACTAACATGGACAAGGCCTCATTAGCGAACAATGAAGCATAGATTTTGAGTAGCCTAGTCAAGTCTTCATAGACATTTCTTGATACTTGACTAGGTTCACATTGTACTATTTTTTTTAATTTTCCTTTTTCCTTCCTTCCTCCCTCTGTCCCTATTTTTTCTTTTCTTTTCTTTCTTTCTTTCTTCTGTTCTTTCTTATTTCTTTCTTTCTTCTTCTTCTTTCTTTTCTTTCTTCTTTCCTTTTCTTTCTTTCTTTTTCTTTCTTTCTTTTTTTCTTTCTTTTCTTTCTCTTTCTTTCTTTCTTCCTTGCTCTCTCTTTTCTCTTTCTCTTCTTTCTTCTTTCTCCTCTCTCCCCTCTCTCTCCCTCTCTCTCTCCCTCCCTCTCTCCCTCCCCCTCTCTCTCTCATTCTCTTTTTCTCTCTCTCTCTTTCTTCTTTCCTTATTCTAATAGGCTTTCTGTGTAATCCAGGCTGACCTTGAATTTAAAATCTCCTTTCAGGTTCTTCATTCCTAGGATTACAAGAATACACTGCCACACACTGCTACTGATTTCTCATTTCGTTGTGAGGTTCTACACATAAATTATTCACTGTCATATTGATATAAGTGAGTATTGAAATTCTCTTATATTTTCCTTTTGGTAAGTTAGCATTGATCTTAAGATATCGTCACTGATCATGCTGTTTTCTTTGTGTGTTTTGTGCATGTTATACCACTTAATGAAATCTATTTTATATTTATGAAATCTATTTTATATTTATGAATTATGTATCTAACCAAAATATTATTGCTCAAAAATTATGTTATATTTTATATTTGACAACATCTTGCTACTATGTGGTAAAAAACCTCAAAATAGCAATATGCGACCTTTGCAAATTGAGCTAAATTTAATTCATTCCAACATAGTAGTCAATGTGCTAAATTCTAATTCAAATACAAACAACATGGTTCCTGGATGCTGGTTAAATCACTGTCTTTTTAAAAATAAGTTCCTCTGCCCCTTTGCAGTGTTGGGGTGAAACCTAGGCCTCACAAACATTAAGTAAGCATTCTAAAACTGTGCCATACTTCCATTTCCATTCATGGTCTTTCCAAAGTAGTTAAATCAGTCCTGAAAAATCAGTCCTGAACCAAGCAGAGAACAAAAGAGGGAATTGTACCTACAGTAGGCCACATTATCTTTATGAAGTTCATAACTTATCCTTATAGCAAATTATTAAAATTTTAATGAATAAATGAACATATTTTCAATCATACAAAATATGATAGAAAAAATTATGTTCCAATCAAGTTCTTCCTGTATTTATTCTCTTTGTCCATAATTATGTGCCCAAAATGTTACTTTTTGACAAACATTGGTGAGCAAGAACAATTCATAGACATTTGTGATTATCATTACATTTTGAATGACTTTTATAAGGACAGATGTTAGACTTTGCGGACCACATTTACTGTATTGTTGATATAAATTCTTTTTAGCAGAGAGGCATGAACACTGTTCCTGAAAAATCATTTGATGATTCCCAGCCACCTCTATATCAGGGAATTAACTTTAGATGGACTGATGAGCCACACAATTGATGTGGAATATTTATCTGAAAGTTATATCTAGTAAAAGTCTTTTCTTCATTCAGGGTCATTGTATCAAGCATTTTTACAAAGGTTTATAGAAGAGTGTGATCTTTGGTTTTTGTCTCAGATGTAGATACCACAACAAATATAACACAAATGGCAAGGTCAACAGATATTGATCAAGTGTAACCAACATGCTTGATAAACAGGAATTGTACAGACAAGGGCATGAATTTTCCCCTAATATACCCATTTGTAGTGTCCAGATATGTGCCTTACTCTTTTGTGATTCCTTTTATCTGTGTGGTACTGGAGCTGACCCAAGTCCTCTTCTATTTTTACATGTATGGCCACATCCCCACGGCATGATCTCTTTTGTGGAATGAGACCTTGGCAACAGGACTTTTTGTTCCTCTTGTGGAGCAGTTCCTGTCCTAAGCAATCATGGAAGAGGAAGACTGCTTTATCCTCAAAAGCATGAGTGACATAGTGATATAAAATTAGACTTTAATTAATCATAGCACCTGAATCTATGAACTAGAGTAGTCCCTTCAGCAATCAATATTACTAGTCTGGGTGCAACGGACCAACAGAAGTTGTATGGTGTAAGCTTTGGACTTGGGCCCTATTAGGTCTTAGAGATTCACTTTTGAAAATGTGAAGCATCCATCCCATGAAAGCCTTGGATGAAAAGCCTTATAGAGATACTGACACATCTGCCTGACTATTCTAGCAGAATTCACATACCACCTGCCTTTTTAGGTGAATACATGTGTGTGGGTAGTTCCAGGCACCACTTCTAGGAGAAACATCCAACCAAGCCATAGAATTCAGAGAATAATAATTGTTTTAAGTTATTAAGTACTGATGTTATTTATTATGAAGCAATATATAACTAATAGAAATATTGTTTATAAAGGTTTTCAGGTGTGTGGGAGATACCTCAGTGTGTGAAGTATGCAAGTGAAATGGCCAGACTTTGTATCCCAGGTACCCATATAGAAACTGGGAAGGTGTAGTGGCCATCTGTAATCCCAGGTCTTGGAAAGCAGAGACAGAGCATTCCAGAGGCAAGCTAGATTCACTAGCCATGACCTCAGGGTTCATTTGAGAGAGCCCATCTCAATAAAATACAATGAAAGTGATCCAGAAAGACTTTCAATGTCAATTTTCTAATTCTATACATATGCACCTTTGTGCACGTGTGCACACAGACACACAGGCGCACACACACACGCACACACACACATACACACACACACAGGAAAAAAGTTTTAAGTGCTGAGAACTGACTCCACATCTGAAGGGGAACTGCTTGGACTTCACAGCAACAAATTTCTCTTGACTGGAGTCAGGTTTTTCATCTGAGTCTACAAAGCAAGTTTTGTTTTTCAGTTCTAGCATATATTAGTATGTATAGAGTCTGAAGGTACAGAGAACATGACCTGCTTTCTTAAGTAATTGGCAAAATGCCTGGTGAGGAAAGGAAAATACAAAAAGTTCTTTGCAATTCTAGGTGACTCTGTCTGTTTGATTATTTCATTTCCAATATCAATATCCCAGCTCTGAACTAATAGTTCTCTAGTTAGGTCTGGGCTAAAATTTAAAGTCTCCCTAATTTCTCTCCTCTGCCATTTTCTTAACCAAGTATGATGATTTCCTTGCATAATTTATCACTGGGAAATCATCAGTTAAAACACTTTTGTACAGGATGTTATTTATTCTATTTAGCATACTAGAAACTGGTAAAGTAATATCTGCTTTATTTTATTATTTATTTTATTATTTCATTGCTCTTGGTAATGCTGAAAATGGAACCCAGTGACTTGTGAATGCTAGGAAAAGTACTCTATCACTTAGCCATTTCTTTTACCTGAGTCTCATTTTGGAAATACAATCCATGAAATTAAGGTCTCACCATATGGCAAAATGGCATGCAATGACAAAGCACAGAGATAGTTTTAACTTTTGAGCCTATGAATTGCAAATTGTGTGACTTTAGCCTTTCCTTGGGTCATTCTTATCTTTCAAATAGACACAAAATAGTTATACCAACCTTGGAGCTATCATAAAGGTAGACATTAACTTGGCACTTAGCACACTGCTTGTTAATATTATTTTGTTTACTGTGATAGAAAACTGAATGTAATAAAAGATGAAGATTCTTCATGCAGGTGTTTGGAAAATTAAAAGTTTTGGCAAAATTTTATATGAAAGGACCTTCATTTCTTGATTGTGACATTATTAGTTCTACCATGGTCCTTGCCACTTTGAAATGCAAACAGTCTATGAAATGTTCAAAGAAGGACTAACATCAACCACTGAGAGAAAGACAATTTTCTCTCCCCATTCAAAATGGATCAGCAGTCTTAAATAATAGACCTTTATTTAAAAAAATGCATGAAGTCCCAATTTTTTAAAAATTACTTTCCATTATAAACAGGGCAATTTCTCTCAAGTTTTAAGGAAAATGACTGGTTGAAATTGAAGATTAAACCCCTTCAAGGGAAGGAGCACCCATGTAGTGATGTGCTTTTGGAAGATATTTAGAAAGACATTCACAAATCAAGCAGGTAAGTACAGTCAACACTCCATACGCACGTATTCCACATTGCAAATATTTTTTTAAAATGTCACGTTGTTCCTGATGTGTACTATGTAGTTAGTCCTAAAGTGGTTGCATCAGAATTGAACATGTGCAGGCAATTTATGTCATTATTGCTGAACAATGCAGTATAACAACTATTTCCTGCACAAGGAAATAATCACGTATTCATAGGTATAAATACACACACCTGTGATTGGTCTTAAATGGCTTAGATTCACCCTATTTCACGGTTATTGACAGTCATACATAATGTGTGCTTGTTTTGACAGAAAACAGAATCATTACTACAAAATAGAAAAAAATCAAAATAACGTTCACATTTCAAAATTTCTCTTCTGTATCCCAAATTAACCCTAAAATCCTTCTTTTGCTGAAGATGGCAAGTAACGACACACTTCTCTTTTTCTAAAGAATGATAGATTAAAATAGTAAAAGAAACTTTTGAAGGATGTACACACTCATAGAATGAAAAGGGAATGGTAGAATATTATCAGAAAGGGGATCTCAATGATTTCTAGAATATAGAAAGAACACAAAAATAATTGCAGATGAAGTAAAGAAATGAAAGGCAAAGCACAGACACACAAAAGGATGTACTATGGTCTACACTTGGCTTTCTTTCATCATCACTGTTTCAGTGTATTTTTTAAAATAAAGTTATTAAATTTACATTTTTATATACATGCTTCTTGACTCCCTTGTTCCCCCATCCCTTTTTCTCTCTCTTTACTCCCACTCTCATCCTATTCCATCCTACCCTCCCTTCCATCTGTACATGGTCCCAGTCTGCTCCCTCCTATTCTCCTATCTTTTGGTTCTATAATTCCTGGAGTTCCCTCTGTATTATCATCTGTTCTCATGAGGTTCAGGCCTCTGTGGAAGACAGAAAGGGTCTTCCTTGGGCAGCCCACTGATAAGGGTACTACCCTATCTCTTTATGACCCCTTTACCCTAGGGATCCTACTGCCTGGAACAATTTCCTGAGATCTGTGCAAGTCCATGGGGGCATGCTGACATGTCCACCACTGTGCAGGTCTGATCAACTCAAGTCCCATTGCTGTGAGTCCCTGACTGCGGCTGTCCTATCTTGAGTGGAGTGACCTGTCCAACAACAGAACTCTCCATCTTTAGGTTCTAACAGTATTATTGCCCCATTCCATAAAGTTCCCTGAGTCTCCAGATGGGTAGAGATTTGGGTGGCCTGTTTCCAGGTGAGCATTGTTGAGTAGCCAGTGTTCTGTATTCAGATTGTTTGTTGTCCATTTTGCTATTTTTGCACTGCACAAGGCTGCATCCTATCTGGGTGTTGAGATCCTCTCCTATCCAACAATATAGAAACTGTTGAAGAGAGGCCTTTATATAAGAGAAGACTTGAAGGAGAGGGAGAATCAGGAGAAAGACATACTAGTGGGTGGGGTCAACTTCCAGGATATCATCCAGCTATCTACTAATCACTAACCCTCTCCCATGATGGAGAACACACATCCAGTGCTCCAAACAACTCTGAGTACCAGAGATAAGGAAGGAGACTGACCATGGATTGAATCAAATATCTTGCTAATTATAGGTCTTTCTTGATGGTACCCTTATTTCTCCGTTGAACTTTGTTCCTTTGTCTTCATTCTCTTTGGGTCTTCTTTGCCCTACCTTCCTATTTTGAATCCTTCATGGTTGTAAAGGGTAATAAGATAAGCCCCTACATATACAGTCATCTGCTTTTTGATATAAGGGCTCAGAAAACCCAATGGTAAAAGAATAGTATCGTCAACAAATGGTGCTGACAAAACTGGAGTCCACACGCAGAAGATTGAAACTTGATCCTTAATTGTCACCTTGCATGAGAATCAACTCCAAATGGATCAAAGACCTTAACATTAGACTAGAGTCTATAAAAATCCTAGAGGAAAGAGCAGGTAATTCTCTCAAACTGAATAGCCTAGGGCAATACTTTCTAAACAGGACCCCAATAGCTCAGGAAATAGAACCAACTCTCAACAAATGGGATCTCATGAAATTAAAGAGCTTTTGTTCTGATAAAGGTATTTTCAACTGAGCAAAAAGACAACCCATAGAATGGGAGAAAATCTTGACTAACCACACATCCGATAGAGGACTAATATCTAGAGTGTACAAAGACCTCAAAAAATTTAATGCCAAGGAGATAAACTGCCCAATTAGAAAGTGAACCATGGAACTTAAAAGAAATTGTTCCAGTGCATTTTTAAGTGAGTTGCTTCTAGAATTTAGAACGGCACTGGAAAAGTTTTTAGCATGAGAATTGCAGCTATGAGAGGAGCAAGAATGATAAATAATGACAAAACATAAACTTTTTAATTTGTCTTCAATGTATGCATGCAAAATAGCATACAACATGTTCCTTTACACAACTCATCTCTTAATTTATAAGGATCTTTATGGGGTTAATTTAAAGAAATCAAAGTTTCTAATGATGCAGTATAGCATCTATGATAAAGATGTCTCTCAAAAAACTGAATATCCACCCTGAAACTGGAAATATCCCAAAGGATATTATCTCCTTAACTATGCCCAATCTAATCTCTTTCATGTACAATTCACAACGCACAAATGCCAAGCATTTCCAAAAAGGTCAGAGTCAGATTATTAGCCACAGCTCTTCATAAGAACAGAACATGTATGCATAGAGAAAAAGGGTTATAGGAAGACAGGCAAAGAGAGTAAGAAGTAGAGAAAGGAGAATGAAGAGAGACCTATTATAAGATATTTCATGATGTTATGGAAGTTGAAAAGTCCAAAGAAACTCACGATGAGTTGACAAACTGGGGATTCAGGAAAGCTGGTTGTTCAGCTCCAGTCTCCTCTGAGAACTGGAAGAATCAATGTCATAGGTCCTAGTTGGAAAGCTGGAAAGCTCCAGTTTCAGAAAGAGTTAATGTTTCATTTTTCATATGAAGACTGGGGAAGAAAAAGACTTTGATGCAATAGTTAAGTAAGGAGAGTCTTTCTCTTAATTAGATTTTTTCTCAATTTAGCTCTTCATTTGATTGTATGGGGATCATCCACATTATTCAGTCTGTTCATTGAAATGTTCATCTCATCCAGAAACACCCTCAAAATCGCATTAAGAATCATGTTTGGCCAAATGTGGGTACCTTATAGTCCAGCCAAGTTATATATAAAGTGAATTACTGCAGTCATCCTTCTGATATTACTTGCATTTTTACTCAGCATCAAGAATCTTCAGACATTCAAGGAAAATGTATCACAAAAGAGGAAAGATTAATGGGTACAAAATTTACTTCTAGAAAATGATACTTTTAGGAATAGATAAAAACCTAAAAGCAAATTCTGTGCTGCTGTTGCTTACATGAAACAAAAAAAGGTTGTAATGGTTAAGGAACAGTCCAAGAGCAATTAAACATAAAATTAAAAAATATAATTATTAAGCTATCAAATTTAATAAGATGTTTATAGAAACATTCAGAAAATTTCCCATAATATTGACTGAAGGTGGAAAGGTGAGTAAAATTGTGAAAGGATGGATTCAGAAAAGCAATCTATAAGTTTCATAAAGATAAAGCCAAACAAGAGAGAAACTGAATAAGCAACAAATGTTCTAAAACTACAAATAAGTAATTCTACAACTGGAGGTTCTAAGCTAAAATCATTTTCATCCCTTACTACCCAGCACCATTCCCTTTCTCCTTTTCCCACTGGAAATTTCTTTTTAGTCTCGCTCCTTCTTTTTGGTCATGATATGTGTGTGGCCTGCTGAGTTACATCTGGTTTGCCAGTACTGACCTGTATTTGAGCACTTACAGGAGCATGGATGATATATCAATCAGTCAATATACCAGTGATGAAAATATTCCCCTTCTCATTTCCCAATGCAATTTTAACTCTCAATATTCTCTCAAGGAAGTATGGGCCCTCTTGAGATATTCCCCAATGTGGATAGATCAGATCTTCTGTAGGACTTGTGGAAGTAGGCCCAGCTGCATTGAGTTCATAGGTTCAGCAGTCCTTTCATTTCCAAAAGGTATCATCTGGCAGCAACCTTTTCCACCCCTAGTTTCTTACATTCTTACTGCCCCTGCTTCCATGAGGTTTCCTAACTTTTGGGCTGGGATGGTGACTAAGGGGTTACTTTTTTAAGGTACCATAAAGAAAGTTTTCACCTAGAATTTTATCCCAATTAAATTTTCATAAATAATAATCAGTTAATACCTAACACTATTTGAAATTGTAGACCACCTTTATTAATATAAAAAACATCATCAATTATTTCTATCACATAGGGTGCTTATTCTTAGCTCATTCCATAACCGAACTATGTATAATACTTTTTGCTTTTTACTTATAGCTACATTTTTTCTATATGTATTTATAAGGATACAGAGACCTATATTATTGTTTTTCACTGTTCTGTGATATTCAAGAATAGAACTGCCCTATGACTTATTTAATCACTCAGCTATTAGTAGACAGATCAACTGCTTTGAGCTTTTTCTTTTATAAACGTTTCAGTAAACATCATTGTATTAGCATCCTAACGCCCGAGGTTCAGATTTTCTGAAAAATAGCCTGCTTTCTATTTTTCTTTGACCACAATGAATGTTCCTAAGATCTCCTTTTTCTTCAGCTTTAGATTTCTGTGACAGTGGCAATTTTGTTATGTCATCCAGGGTTCATGATCTTTCCTTTCTTTCTGTGTAGTGCCATGTAAGATAAGGGGCTTTCTGACAAGACTTTTTAAACTCTCATTTTTATGATTCATTTCTGTACTGAGACACTTACTCAGTATTAAGGAATTATGATTTTCTCTCTCAGGGTACAAAGATTGAACTAAATGCCCTAAGAATTTTTTTTTCTTGACAAATGCGTAAAGGTAAAAATCAAGCTGATAAACCATCTTTTGTGTCTGTTAGCTTTGAGCTATTTAGCAATGTGGGTTATTGGAGCAAATTAGCTGTCTGTGATCCATCATAAGGAAAGAGAGGTCAGAAATTGGTGCTAAAATATTTTTCAGAATTCCACCTTAGCAACTGCAAGTAAGCAATCAGACATCTGGTTAAGTTCACAGACTTTTTGTTCCTTATCATTTACAACTGAGGGGGTGTGATCTCATCAGAAGGGGAGGACATATAGTCTGGCAGATAATAAGTAACCATTTTGCAAATGGGTGATTGACCCCTCCCTCACTGTGGTTTCCTACTTTTATTACATCTACCTTTGAATATATTCTTATAACAAGTCTCTAGTTTAACAGCTTTTTATCTCTGGCCAGGGAGTGACATCCAATACCCATCAGGATGGAGTGAAGGGCATTGCAGGAGCAGCAAAACCACAAAAGAAAATCAACAAACCATAATCCAGAACTTCAGAGACTCTATATCAACCACCTAGAACTAGGCCAACCTAATCTCTCCCCATCCTGAAGCTCAGGGAAATTTGCGGAAGAGGGGGCGGTAAGATTGTAAGAGCACAAGGATGGGAGGAGCAATGATATGCAAGATACTCCACACAAGTTAGGGCTGAAGCAATCATAATTGGACTTTGCATGCCCTCCACAATGTCCCACATACTATTGACCCCACAAAGTCTAGCATTTGCTAAAGGCACCAAGATCCTTGGAGGCAAGGAATTGACAGCCATAGTAGTGCTCCTATGCTTAAGAGGAACACAGGAAAGGGTTTAGGGAAATGCCACTGGGTCCTTGTACGTCATCAGAGAGGAGGGCCCAGAGGAGAGTCTGGCATGCACATTAAAGGATTCTCTGGAGATTGGGAGGGGGAGGCACTGGGGGATGCGGAGGGAGGGGTGAGAGGAGGGGGAGCAGGGGGGTCGGGGGGGGGAGGAGGGAAGGAGGGAGGGAGGGAACCGGTGTTTTATTATTATTTCCGTTCATACAAACTTAATAGGTACACCGGCTCCCTTCCTCCCTCCTCCTCCCCCCTCCCCCTCCCCTCACCTCTTCCTCTCCATCCCCCAGTGCTTCCTCACCAATCCCCGGAGAATCCTTTAATGTGCATGCCAGACTCTCCTCTGGGCCCTCCTCTCTGATGACGTACAAGGATGCAGTGGCATTTCCCTGAACCCTTTCCTCGATAGCAGAAGCACAACCATGTTCATAGCAGCACTGTTTACAATAGCAAAGTCATGGAATCAACCCAAATGTCCAACAGTTGACGAGTGGATAAGGAAACTGTGGTACATCTATACAATGAAATACTACTCAGCCATCAAAAATGATGAATTACTGGAATTTGCCGGGAAATGGATGTTATTAGAAACAATTATATTAAGTGAAGTGTCCCAGACCCAGAAAATTAAGTGTCGTATGTACTCCCTAATAGGTGGCTCCTAGTACCAAACTCACCCAGCCCACCTAGAGACACTCAAAGATAAATCTCTGTAATACAGTAATTGGAAGGATTATGAACAGGAGGGATGGGGTAGGAGGGCCACACCAGAAACAAGGAAAGAGGTGACTTTCTTTTTATAAAATCTACAAATGAGAGAAAATGTGATATTTGCCTTTGTCAATATGACTTAATTTTCTTAGTACAAAGATCTCTAGTTCAATCTCTTTTTCTAGATACAACATAATTTTATCCACATTTATAGCTGATACATATATATATATACACATATATATATATATCTTCCAAATTTCATGTGATGAAGTTCTAAGTTCTAAACTCCTATTTTGGTTGTATTTAGAGATAAAAAGTAAAATTAGATGAGGTTATAAAGTAGGAGACCTGATCTATTAGGTCTGGTATGATTTTCTTCTTAATGTTTCTCTTTTCTGTTTACTTATTTTATTCTTTATTAGTTTCAAAGATGAACACCAAAAATGAATTTAAGGCAGTTTAGCCCTATATTACAAAATTCTATCCCCTCTTCTTTTCTTGCAACAAACCTTCTCTACCAGTCTCTCTCTTACTTGCCTTTTGTTTGTATGGTCTGCCCAGTTTCCTTGGGATTGTCTCTATTGGTATAGATCTGAGCACTTACTGAAGTGTGAATGATATATCAGTGAGTACACCAATGTAGAATTAGCTCCCGTTCCTTCATCCAGCATTAACCCTTAACAGTCTCAGGGAGATGTGGAACTGCTTGAGATCTTCTCCATTTCATGGTGAAATGCTGATAGGCCAATCATTTATAAGTCTTATGAAATTAGATACACTTTCAGTGTGTTCATGGGCACAGCAGACCTGTCATGTCTTAAAGGCTTTGTCTGAAAGCACTCCTCCCCATCTTCAGGCTCTTAGATTCTTACCATTCCCTCTTCTGTGCTTTTTTCTTGAGCCTTGAGATAGCAGGTGATATACATGTCCTATTTAGGGCTCAGTATTCTGCAGTCACTTATTCTCTGCTTTTTGGCCAGTTATGATTCTCTACTTTATAAATATCTTCCATTACAAAAGGAAGCTTCTTGGTGGAAGTCTGAGAGTTGCACTTATCTACAGGTATAAAGATAAATATTTAGCTGGATATTGGGCTCATATAGCAAAGTATAGGAATTTCTTCTTTGCCAGGCCCTGTTGTCTCCCCATCCACAGATTTTGAGTAGCAGGCATCAATTCCCTCCTGAGAAATGGATCTTAAATCCAATTGAAATCTGGTTAAGCCTGGTATCCTTAACAGAAGAAAGTATGCCAGAGCATATTTTGTATAAATCTACTTTAAGCTTGAATTTGGACTTTTACCTTTCCGAACTGTGAGAACATAAATCATATTTGTTGTATTTTTGAGATAGGTTCTCACTGTGTGGCTGAGTTTGGTCAAGAATTAGTAATCCTTCTGCCTCAGCCTCCCAAGTGCTATAATTACAGATGAAAACCACCATAGATGGTTGAGAAGAAATTTTTTTCTTTATTATTTCATCTATGTTATATTGTTACTGTGTTATTGGAGTTGCTAGGGTCAGAGAAGGGACCCTGGCAGCCATAACAAGCTAGGTTTGTCTACAAATCTTCACTAGATCAATTAAACAAAGTAATAAGATGTGTTTAATAATGTCACATAGGGAAAATAACAGATTTAGTGACCAGTTTCCAAGTCTATTTTAAGTCTAAACATGGGATTTGGGCTTTATTAACCAGCCTGAGACATGCATACCTAAGGAGTCCTGGTGAAGGTATGGTCCTGCCCATCCATCATCATTATCTCTACTCCAGTCTTGGGAGGTTCTCTGACAAGTTATCTGAACTGATGAAATCTCTTTCCAAGAGACAAAAGTCCTGCTATGGCTAGAGCCAGATTCCAAACCTTTTCTTTTTCCCAAGATGGAGCTCCTTGGGGGAAAAATTTCAATTTCTTGGGGTCTGTTGTTTCAATAGTATGATAGTCAAAAGGGAGATACAAGTGTGTCTTTAGATATATTCATTCGTTCCAGGAAGTTGTGATGACAATATCTGATCTGACTAGTACAAGTATAATCTCAATTCGAATCTTAAGCAGGCTTCTCTCTCACAGAAAATCTCTCCTCCTAAATAAATTATTTTTATTTTTTTGAATCTCTATTTCCTCTGCTGCAAAATAAAATTTGGAACACATTACTTTGCATCTGTAAATTAATATAAAGCATTCAGTGAATAGTTATTAAACAGTATTCTTTATCTACAGTTTCATTTTCCACAGTTTTGGTTACACATAGTTGACTGAGGTCTGGAAATATTGAATAGAATTTTATTAATAAACAAGTAGTTCATAAATTTCAGGTTGTTCTCAGTAGTGTGATGAAAACATGAATTGATTTCTCCATTCTGCCTGGAGTTTGGAGCGGAAATCATCCCTTTCTCAACATGTTCATGCTACTTATCAACAAATCATTTACTAGCAATTTTGTTTATCAACTGACCACTGGCATTATTGAGACTCTAATATATTTAATAATCATCCCTGTGTGCATGAATTGTGATATTGACAATTTGAATACATAAAAGACAAATGCCTCTTTTGTAAGTGCATCTTTTAAATGAAAAGTTGAAGTTAACAGCTGAAGGCACAATTGGGCATATTGAAGAAGAAAAGAGAGAAAAAGAAAGAGAGAAGAAGGATAAATCTAATTTTCCATCTCGATGTAATTGGTCTATTCTATTATTAGTTATTGATGTTAATCTTTTCTCATAATTAAACTTTTTCATGCATATATATGTATAAGCTAAAAATAGTATTTGTAAAGGTACTGTTTCTATTTTTTTTGCAACCCACTAGGGGGTCTTAGAACATTCCCCCATAGAAACAAGAGGATTATCATGATATTAATGATGATATTAAATAATAATAATTCACAAATGAGAAGTTTAAAATATTTTACTCTAATTCTACAATAGTAAATACATTTTTTCAAAAGGAAAATGTACATTACTGATAATTTTTCAAATGTATACTAAATTGTATTTACTCACTAGAAAACATTTTTTATATGTCAGAGTCTGCTAAGCAAAGCATTGAATGAAAATATGTGTAAATCATGGAGCAAAAAATCTGAAACTGTGATCTGTAACAAACAACTAACAAGCAGTGTGGTAGGCTGAATAGTAACTCCCATCATGACCATCTCTTAATCATGGAAACATTTGTTTATATTATTTTACATGGCAAAGGAATTTTGTAGTTTTTTAAATTTTTTTTTTTTTTTATTATTATTATTTATTCAACTGTGTGTATGTGCGCGCGCGTGTCTGTGTGTGTGTGTATGTGTGTGTAGAACCACGGACGAATTCGCGAACCACCATGGACGCCTCCACCTCCTTCTGCCCCGGGATTCACAGGCTCCGCCCTACCAGGACCAGAAGCGCAGGCCGCCCCCGCTTCCGCCTGGCGTCTATACGTGGGATCTGGGATCCGAACTCGGGACCTTCCGCCTGCAAGGCGGAGGCTTAACCCCTGAGCCACCTCTCCAGCCCGGAATTTTGTAGTTTTAATTAAATCAAAGATTTTGAGATAGAGAGATTAAGTTGGATCATCCAAATATTATAATCCTGTAACCCACATGTGTGATAAAATGGTAAGGCAGATGGAGATTGTAAACATAAGGCAATATAATAACTAAGGTACCTGTGATAGTTATATCTATAGATTATAGATATAGATACATAGATAGATATTGGTAGATATAGATGATATAGATAGATATAGATATGATATGGATATGGATATAGATAGATAGATATAGATACAGATACAGATACAGATACAGATACAGATATAGATATAGATAGATATCAACTTAACAACTTCAAGCTGAACTTTCTGCACATCTATGAAGAACTGACACTTAAGGCAAGACCTAAGGAGACTTATAGGAGGTTGTCTAATAGATTTGGGAAGACCGGACCCATGATGGGCTTGACCATTCCCTGAGTAGGTAGATAAAATAGAGGAAACTGATGCAGTAACCTGGTATTCTTTAGCATACATACTTTGGACATACATACATGCTCTCTGGGGAGTGGAATTTTCCCTCTTCCAACAATCCTGTGGACATGGTGTGGCCAATTCCCTTGGCTCCTGGTATTGGTATGAGCTCTGCCACAAAGAAACTTACCTAGTGTGACACCACTTCAGATTCAAGCAACAGATTCTTACACTTACAATTACAAAAGAATTTTTTAAGCTGCCAAGCAGACAATCATTTGTTTTAATCAATAGAAGTTTATTCCTACTGCTCAACATGCTGAGTATTGCACATGTATACTCACTGGATGTTTGAGAATCATTGTCTCGATTAGAAGAATTGTATCCATGAAAAGAACTGCATTTGTTCTCAAATATGGAGACTCCAAAATGTTTACAATTGGGAATTTCTAGATGACTACTAGTAGGGCAAACATGAAGAAAAGAGAAAGATCCACTGTAAAATTAGTAGACATTTTGGCTCATATAATGGGCAACTCGATTGAGCAAGGAAATTGAGGAATGTTTACCAGAGAAAGTGGTATCTCACCTCAGATCTGACAAAGGAACAATTATCAATCTGTTATAGAAGTAGAGAGTTGTATTCTTGTGAAAACCTTAAGTCAAAAGACATTGTAACTAGTTTATAGACCAGAAAGATGTTAATATGGTAAGAGCGAGACAATCCAAGAAGAAGCATGGACCAACATGAGAAAGGAAGATTGTGAAGATTGCAGTTGAATTTTGCAAATTATATAGCCTTCCTAATGTTGGTGTTTACTGAAGAAGAGGTAACTTGGTTGACATTATCAGACTGACAGTTTTAAAGTTCAGTCTGAAAGTTCAATGGATAATTTATTAGAATAAAAATGAGAAGAAACAGGAGACTGTTGAAGCTAGACATGATGGAAGTTGGATTGGAGATATTTTGGTAGAAATGGAGATGAAGAGAGAATATATTCTAGAGGTAGCAATCTAAAGGACTTAATGATAGCAATGATTCATAAATAAGGTAGCGGAAATGAGAAAAAGAAACATTTCAAAATGAACTCCAAGGTATATTGTTTGCTTGTATATTAGGTTTGCATTTGTATTATGATTAACAAAAATAGGATGAAATGGATAAAGACCAGGAAGAAGAAATCATAAATGTGATCTCATAATTGTTGGGCAAGAGATTCCTACAGGCCTTATGTGAGGGCTAAAGCCTTCAGTATGCCTAACTATGGATCCTGAATGCTACAGCACCTATCTGCCAGGCAATATATGGCCACCGGTGTGGCCACAAAATGATATTTTTGTAGGTAACCAGCTGCTTTGTGATTGGATTCATGGACTGCTCCACTGGATGGAATATGCATCCTGTATTGTAAACCTACAAATTATTATGACTGGGAGGTCACAGGCCATTGTAAGGAATCTATGGTGGTTCTAAATGAACATATAACAAAATGGTTTTTAAGTGCTTATATTTATATCCACAGACTAGTGATGCTCTCAACCTTTATCAGAGAAGTTTCTTTTTTGTGGTAGTTAACACAGAGACTCATAAATTGTCAAATTACTGATAATAAGTGACAGTTGAGTGTTCATTCCTAAGTGGGACAGTGCTATCCTCCATCCAAGACCCAAGGAATGCTGAAAAAGAGGGGAATGATTGTAAGAGCCAGAAGACAGAGAGAAATGATGTGAAACACTGACTTCTAGATAGGCTATGGTCATTGTAATCCTGAACACAGAACCTTAGGTAACCCACAAAAGAGCTGCACAAGACTGGGCTCTTCGGGCTGGAGAGGTGGCTCAGGGGTTAAGCCTCCGCCTTGCAGGCGGATCCCAGATCCCACGTATAGACACCAGGCGGAAGCGGGGGGCGGCCTGCGTTTCTGGTCCTGGTAGGGCAGAGCCT
Source organism: Typhlomys cinereus (assembly GCA_023101885.1). Classification (NCBI taxonomy): domain Eukaryota; kingdom Metazoa; phylum Chordata; class Mammalia; order Rodentia; family Platacanthomyidae; genus Typhlomys; species Typhlomys cinereus. Next base: position 3,246,638 of record JALPQD010000158.1, on the reverse strand, counting down.
GTGAATCCCGGGGCAGAAGGAGGTGGAGGCGTCCATGGTGGTTCGCGAATTCGTCCGTGGTTCTACACATACACAGACACACACACGCACACATACACACGCATATGCACACAGTTGAATAAATAATAATAATAATAAAAATTAAAAAAAAAGACTGGGCTCTTCAACAGTCCATCATGGATATGGGAGGAGCTAATCAGACCCTGACTCTCATTGAGGAGTTATTGACAGTTAACAGTTGATTAAGGATGTATAGTCATTTACTTCATTGCTGGAACCACTGATAAATTGACCATGAACCACTCAGAAACTCATGTTCATACAAGCAATTCTAATTAAACACAGTAGGCCACACAAAATATTAAAGTAAAAGGAATTCTACATATGTGGAAGTCAGAGAAGAAAGTTGTAAAATCAGCTTTTTGCACTTTTATGTGTGTTCTGCAGATTGAACTCATGATTGAATTCAGGTAACAAGTACCTTTACTTGCTAAGCTATCCCTTTACCTCTACCCCCAGTGTTAAATTTTAGAAAAGATTCCAAGAATTGAAAATTGTCCAAATAAATGCACAAGTGGGTAAAAATGTTCTTGAACATTTGGAGAAGGCATTTTTATTTGTTTTTGTGACAACATATTGTCTAGATTAAAAAGTATTTAGCCCACCTAAAAGTTTAAAGTAAAATGAAAAATATACAACCTAGGCAAACAAACTCTATCTAGTTTTAACTCTTGCCCTCCATAGTGAAAGTTCTGCTTAAAAGAAATTAGAGAGGACTCAGGGTATAGACAATGTGTAGAAGAAACAGGTCTTAAGTGACAGTAGGGCATGATTCCTATTTAGATTATAAAAATATTCCTTTTGATGAGGTAGAAAGAGGTCTTTAATTCCACCAGAGAAAAATAATGCTGGGTTCTTTCCTGGGGGTTACTATGATATGTTCGGCCTGCCCAGGATTTGCCCCAGGGCATGGCCGAGCACATGGGACTAAAGATGGCACTGAGAGCAAGGGTCTTGGGCGTTAACCTGATCGCATTACAGAGAGCCCTAATTGGCTTTCAGGTATTGGCTTGCCTCCTGTGCTGATTGACATTGGACTTCACCTGTGTTACCTGAAGGTTGCCTTGCCCTTTGACACAATTGGATGCCCATTTGGCGCCTTGTGGTGTTTTGTCTATTTAAGCTCCGTTTCTCCCCCCCCCCAATAAACTTGAGACCTGCTTGAGACAGACTCCCCATTCCGTGACTGAGTCTCTGGGGGATGGAGGCAGAGGTGGAAATAGCCTCTTCCTCATCACAGCCAGCAGCTGTGTAATTGAGTGTGTGAGTGGGCTGAAACACGCCAAGCCATGGATGAGCGGACACTACAAACTGGCTCCTGAACATGGGGCGATTTCTGAACCAGACAAAACTAAATGGGGACCTGAACCCCGGTGAGGCGAATTCTCAAAACGGGCGAAGCTAAGCAGACAGGTAAGTGGAACTTAGAAAATATGCAGAATTCAACGTGCAAGGTTGACCCAGTGCTAGCAGCACTGAGATCTATATTATGAAGTAAGGGTTTAGAGGTTACTGACTGGGCCATCACAGAGATGTGGCAAACAGCCCTTGAATTAGCACCTTGGATCCAATTGTGTAATGTGTTCTCGTCGACCACCTGGGATCAAGTGAGGAATCTAGCCAGGAAGTGGGAGGAGCATTTTGGGGTGGCCCCTTCTCCAGGATTTGACCCCATTGTTTTTGCCTTTCAGACACCATTCCTTCCCGATCCAATCCAGCCTCCACCGGAGCCAAAGGTGCAGGAGAGGTTGGGACCACCAGAGCCATGGTTTCTAGCTCCCCTTGCAATTTCAGAGCCACCGCAGCAGGGAGGAGATTCTGCTGGGCTGCCTGCCGGGGCTGCAGGGCAGCCGCATGAGCAAAGCCTCCGCGGGGCTGGGGCTGCCGGACCCGTGGCGGGATGGGGAAAACAGCGGGGAGTGGGCCAGTCACTTAGAAGGATTCACACTGGGCCCCAGGGCCCCAGCGCTGCCCTCTCAAAGCCGCACAGGGTCCCTGACCAAGGGGGCGGAGCTGCCAGTGCTCCTAGAATTGGTAGACAATGAGGGCACCCTGCTGCCTAGAGAGAAGTTGAGGCTACACGTGCTAAATGTGCTACACTTGCTAAATGTGGCTAAAGATCATGCCTGACACAAGCGGTTCCTTTCATCCAGATTCAGCTCTATTCGAGGGGGAGGGGCTGGACCGGGAAAGCTGTGGAACCACCGAGTCAGGGCCGGGTGGGGATTCCGCTGGCCCAGGGCAGGGTGCAGGAGGCCTTGGGAATGATGGGCATGCCTGCTGTTTAGAGAATGATAATCCACCACAGTGCGCATGCCGGGAATGGGGCGCAGAGCTGCTGGCTCTGAGGCACGTGGACCAACCGCACGGAGAAGCCGCGCACAGCTGCGGGGAGGTAGCCTGCGCCCAGGCAGAGGTTCGTAAAATTATGGCAGCGTGCGGTGAAGTTCCATACAGAAATATGGTGGCGTGAGGCGACGAGGCCACACGGCAGAGTGACACTGGTGGCGGTGGCGGGACCGGGCTGGTGAGGCCGGCACGCATGAGCAGAGCAAAATACTTGCGGGCAAAGTGGCCAGCTCGTCCCAGTGTGAGAAAAAGCTTGTGGATGTGGCTGCTGGCTTTGAGGCGTGGGAAGAGGTCCCCTGAAAAAATGGCTGCTGGGAAAGAGAATGCCTCCTGATTCCCTTCATCAAGGAGAGAAAGGGTGGAAACGTTTCGGGGAAAAAAACCTGCCTCCCATGCACTTTCACACAAACCTAACCCAAATCCGAGCTCGAATAGGGCCCTCCCAGCAGGCTAGAGCGGGAAGCTCAGGGGGGGGCTGACATACAAATTCCTTAAGTTTCTTATGCAGATGGTTGAGAACTTCTCTCTGTAGTTGCCTGGGACAAAAGTTACTTTAAAAGGTTCTGACTTGTTTGGGTATTTGAATTCCCTATAAATATGTGTGTTTTATGTTTCATAATAAAAATAGAGGCCACTTTAGGTTATTGAGCACTTGTAATCACATTTTGGTTCTGACTTTGTTCATTATTTGGCATGCCCAATTTAAATGCAGGTGCACACTTAAATATAACCATCAAAAGGCCGGAGTACGTACTGATTAAAATATCTTTTTATGAAGCTTCACAAAGAGATGATGTTGTGTTTTTACCTAGGAAAGTTTGTTTTCACATGTGTAAAACCATCAAGGAGGATCAAGAAAGTATAGAAAAAATATGTATGGTACTTGAATGTATAAAAGGTTTTAAATAAGGTTTATAGAATAAAAAATTCTCGCTTAAAAATTAATGTGTACAGGAGGTTTGAGTTGGTTGCTTAAAAAGATGTTAAAGTATGCTATAAAGGATTATAGAGTGTTGGGTTTGTAAACAGATTAAGAACTAGAGATGGTGATTAGAAAAAAACGTTTTACATTGTGCTTCTTTTGTGCTATAGAGGACATTGAGCCTTGGGGGTTGGAAGTTAAGAATTAAGCGTCATATATTCAAATGTATTTCAATTGTCTGTTTTGATTAAGCAGGAATTTTGATTACTCATAGAATCTCAACTTTTCAAGGACAGTAGGAAGCTTATCCATGGGGTCACGAGTAAAAACTGGGAAGGTCTGAGGCCGCCTGAGCAGGGCTCTGCTGGGGGGGGGAACAGGCCCTGCCCACCAGATGCCTCTTGGCTGTAATTTGAATCCTGGATCGCATGGTAAAAACAAACAGGCTCCCTGAGAGGGGGAGAAAAAAGGGCACCTTTAAAATCCGAAAAAAATGTCTTAACTTCTCTGTGAATGTGTGAGTGAATGTAGACCTGTTATGGAAATCTATTACACCGGTGCTCCCCACAATGGGATCCCTTGAAGCCATGGGACTCAATTGGGCCCGTTCTGCTTTTCCATGGTGATAACATACAATCTAGAGTGGGTTTGATTTAAAATCTAATCGCTGGGTTTATATGCTAATTGACAGAACTCTGATGAGCCATGCATCCTTTCCCCAAGTCCAGGTCCACCAAACTGTAGCCGAAGGAGAGATTTCCCCTTCCTGTGTCCAGGGACTAGCTAGAAAATACAAATGCTTAGTCCTATCAACCTGAAAGAGAGTCAACTTGTAGTACATTCTAAACATGCCTTGTTTACATCTTAGACAAGAGATAACCCCTTTTAAACTTATTTCTAAACCATTTTAAGGACTTTAAAACAGAACAAATGATCTAAGACTTAATGTGGAGAAAGGAAAGAAGAGAAAGAACCACAAAACGAAGAAACCAAAACTTGACATTTGCTTAAGGAGTTAGGTAGAAAATTAACAGGCACCCCCAAGCAGACAACCCAGGACCCCTTCCGACAGGGGAGAGAGAAAAAGATGCTTTGAATATGACCAGACTGGGTGCTTTGAGACGGTTGCAAACACAGGAAGCTTTCGTGTGGCCTATGTCCGAAACATGGGAATTTCCACTAAAGGAAAGATTGCCCCCTGAACCCCAGGGCCCAGGGGTTGAGCCCCCTGGTGGAGACCAATGAAGTGGCCTGAAGCTCTTAGCTTCCCTCCGATGGGAAAAAAGAGTTTGCCTCTGATATCCACCAAAAGAAGGCCCAAAATGCCAGCTTGAGCATCTCATTAGAACCTTGGGTTTAACATGCAAATGGGAAGCCTCTTTGTTATTAGACTAGGGAGCACAAGATTCCAGTGCTCAACTTCCTTCCTAGGCTTTTGTCAGTCTTTGATTTTACTAAAATGTTAATGATCAGGAAAATGACAGGTTCATCAGTCACTCACAAAGTAACTACTGACATTCTTTATATGCTTAATGATGTTGCTTTTAGACATTCCTTCATTTAATAAAGCAAAATAGACAGTTCACATGATTTTAAACAGGTTTTAAGATGTGATCATAGAGACTCACAGTTCCTAAAGAAATAAAGTCTTCAGTATGTAGATTAATTCTTAGTTTTTCACCAAACTAAGACAGTGTTATTCCAGGTGAGGTAATAGATTTTCTTTACTAACTTTTGCCTGTATCCAAAGTAAGATTACTGAGCTTGTTTGGTTTATCCCATGTGCCTTCCTAGTTACAACAGTTTAATCGTTGTATAGATCTTAAAAGCTTAACCTGTGTTTTGTCTTTTATAGGGATCTTAAAGTAATAGAGCCATATCCCAGCACTTGTTAGATGGGGATACCAGGCTGCTCTCACTCTTAACGTCCCATCTCAGCAGGAAGCAGTTAAAGAATAGTTGTCGACCCTTATCCCTTGAGCAATCTGGATCCTCAGTTAGGTTAGGGGGTAAAATAGGCAGATTTAGAACAGCAATGCTGGGATGGGTTTCTCAAGGTCTTTGAAAGTCTTTAAAATTCCAAAAAATAACATCCCCCTCTGCTAGATGACCCCATACCCAACCAAATTAAAGGTCCAACTTTTAAAAACAAAAGGGGGGAGTAAGCCTGCACCAACAGCTAGGGTTGGCATTATTTACCATCAACATTTTAAATTTTAAATTTTCAAAAAAGAACAACTTAAATTGAGATCCCAAAGACATGGAGAAGCTTATCCACCTAACTTTCTGTCAGGAAACTATCCACAGTGTGCTCTAAGAAAATTTTAACTGTAATTGTTAAAGGCCTGACTTAACTCAAGATGACTTGATTGATACCTTGCCTAGACCAAGGTGGAGTTGATTCGGGTTTGACCTAACATCTAGTAAAAATTGTTCTTTTAATAACCATGTCGCTTAAGTGTTTCCTCAGCACATCTCTCAGCAGCACTCCATCTACAAGACTACATTACAGACATCCATGCCATGGCGCCCCCAGAGACGAGATTCAAGCTTGGAAGCTTGTGAGGCCTTGGTCTAATGACGGAGCAGGCATGCCTGTATTGCCCAGGTGAGCCACATGCAATTTCCCCAGGACACCTGCTGCCATGCCTGGTGCTGATGCCAACCTGCCTGACTGAGAAGATCAACCGGGACAGGACAACAGTGAAAGCTCATGCTGAGACTGATGGGACATTGGACATACATAAAATTAATTGTAAAATGTAGTCCTTATTAAAACAAAAAGGGGGAGATGTTGGGCCCACCCAGGATTTGCCCCAGGGATGGCCGAGCACATGGGACTAAAGATGGCACTGAGAGCAAGGGTCTTGGGCGTTAACCTGATCGCATTACAGAGAGCCCTAATTGGCTTTCAGGTATTGGCTTGCCTCCTGTGCTGATTGACATTGGACTTCACCTGTGTTACCTGAAGGTTGCCTTGACCTTTGACACAATTGGATGCCAATTTGGCGCCTTGTGGGGTTTTGTCTATTTAAGCTCCGTTTCTCCCCCCAATAAACTTGAGACCTGCTTGAGACAGACTCCCCGTTCCGTGACTGAGTCTCTGGGGGATGGAGGCGGAAGTGGAAATGGCCGCTTCGTCATCACAGCCAGCAGCTGTGTAATTGAGTGTGTGAATGAGTGTGTGAGTGGGCTGAGACACGCCATGCCATGGATGAGTGGACACTATAGTCATAGAGATTTGACAAGTCACCAAGTGAAGTTGAAAGGTGAAAAGCAGTGATAGGTAAGTAATAAATGTCTACTTGATTATCAGAGTGCCACAAAGTATAGGAGAGAAAATGATTCACCCTTCCCCCCTCATCACCCAGTGCCTCCCCCCCAATTCCCAGAGAGTCCTTTAATATGCATCCCTGACTCTCCTCTGGGCCCTCCTCTCTGATGACGTACAAGGACCCAGTGGCCTTTCCCTGAACCCTTTCTCATGTTCTCCTTAAGCATAGGAACACTACTGTGGCTGTCAATCCGTTGCCTCCAAGGATCTTGGTGCTTTTAGCAGATGCTAGACTTTGTGGGGTCAATAATGTGTTGGCCATTGTGCAGGGCATGCAAAGGGACATCTTGCCATTGCCTTAAATGGACAAACAACCAGCCAATGATCACTCAGTATGCTGGACCTTAGCTAAAATTGTGAAGACTTGTTTTCCCATTCTCTTGTTGGTTATATGGATTATGAGTACACATTTGATATTATCAGTCAGGGTAAATATTATATATGTCTGTGTTAGCTTTCTATCACTGTCACGAAGAACCAGAAATTATTTTTTGTGAAGAGATTATATACACCTATAGTTTAGAATTTCTGATAGATGATTAATTGGGTTGATCTTTGCTTTTAGGAGTATGGTTAAGGTGCTGTAGGGTTATCATAGTAGGAAAAATGCTCAACACATGTCATACAAGCAAAAGAAGTAAAAAAGCAATGAGACCTAAGGACCTTCCCCTATGACCTACCTCCTGAAGTTTTACATTACATCTTGGTAACAACACTCTGGATAGCAAGTCTTTAAAACATGGATTTTAGGAAATACTCAAATTCAAACTACAGACCCTTTTAACAATCAATTATTTGCAAAAAAAAAAATCAGTCTTGCAATGGTAGAGTTAAAGTGTCATTATGTTGTAGTCCCAAAGTATATTTCAACAATGCTGTTTGTTACCTTGGAGATTCTATGAGGTATCCACCACTCATCAATATGCTCTCTTCTGATTCATGGGGCCTAGAAAGGACTCTGTTCTTTACAGTTATGAATTCTAAGTTATACCATAGGGTCACAGACTTTTTTTAATATTTTTTATTATTTTTTCTGCTCATACAAACTTAACAGGTACACCAGTTCCACCCTCCCTCCGCCCCGAGCCTCCTGCTCCCCCTCCCCACACCCTTCCCTCCTCATCACCCAGTGCCTCCCCCCCAATTCCGAGAGAGTCTTTTATAATGCATCCCTGACTCTCCTCTGGGCCCTCCTCTCCGATGACGTACAAGGACCCAGTGGCATTTCCCTGAACAATTTCCCGTGTTCCCCTTAAGCATAGGAACACTACTATGGCTGTCAATCCGTTGCCTCCAAGGATCTTGGTGCTTTTAGCAGATGCTAGACTTTGTGGGGTCAATAGTGTGTTGGCCATTGCGCAGGGCATGCAAAGTCCAATTATGATTGCTTCAGCCCTAACTTGTGTGGAGTATCTTGCAAATCATTGCTCCTCCCATCCTTTTGCTCTTACAATCTTACCGCCCCCTCTTCCACAAATTTCCCTGAGCTTCAGGATGGGGAGAGATTAGGTTGGCCTAGTTCTAAGTGGTTGATATAGAGTCTCTGAATTTCTGGATTATTGTTTGTTGATTTTCTTTTGCAGTTTTGCTGCTCCTGCAATGCCCTTCACTCCATCCGGATGGGCACTGTATGTCACCCACTGGCCAGAGACAAAAAGCTGTTAAACTGGAGTCTTATTATAAGAGCACATTCAAGGGTAGATGTAATAAAAGTTGGATACCTCAGTGAGGGAGGGGTCAATCACCCATTTGCAAAACGGTTACTTTTTATCTGCCAGACTATATGCCCTCCCCTTCTGGTGAGATCATACCCCCTTAGTTGTAAATGATCAGGAACGAACATCTGTGAACTTAACCAGGGGTCTCATTACTTACTTGCAGTCCTTGCTGGAGGCCTATTTTCTGTGCTGTAACATGGTCCCTCTCTCCTTGTTTCTGGTGTGGCCCTCAAACTCAATCCCTCCTGTTCATAATCCTTGCAATTACTGTAAGTATTACATAGATTTGTCTTTGAGTGTCTCAAGGTGGGCTGGGTGGGTTTGGTACTAGGAACCACCTATTAGGGAGTACATATGGCGCTTAATTTTCTGGGTTTGGGATACTTCACTTAATATAATTGTTTCTAATGAGATCCATTTCCCAGCAAATTCCAGTAATTCATCATTTTTGATGGCTGAGTAGTATTCCATTGTATAGATGTACCACTGTTTCCTTATCCACTCATCAACGGTTGGACATTTGGGTTGATTCCATGACTTTGCTATTGTAAACAGTGCTGCTATGAACATGGTCGTACTTGTGGTATCGAGCTGAACCTCTGCTGCATGAGGGGTTATTCCCAAAAGTGGAATAGAAGGGTCATATGGGATTTCAACCTTTAATTTCGTTAAGAATCTCCAGACGGCTCGCCAGAGTGACTGTATGAGCCTGCACTCCCACCAGCAATGTAGGAGAGTTCCCTCTCTCCACATCATCTCCAACATTTGTTGTTGTTTGTATTGTGGATTTTTGCAATACTGACCGGGGTGAGATGATATCTCAGGGAAGTTTTGATTTGCATTTCCGTGATGGCTAAGGAAGTGGAGCATTTTTTAAGATATTTGTTAGACATTTTAATTTCATCCCTGGTAAAGTTTCTTTTAAGATCCAGGGCCCATTTTCATATTGGGCCATTGGTTTCCTTGGTGTTTATTTTTCTAAGTTCTTTGTGCACTCTGGACAGCAGAGCTCTATCAGATATGTGGTTAGTGAAGATTTTCTCCCATTCTGTAGGTTGCCTTTGAGCTCGTGTTACAATCTCTTTATCTGAACAGAAGCTCTTTAATTTCACAAGGTCCCAGCTGTTGAGAGTTGGTAGCAGTGACTGTGCCATTGGATGTCTGTTTAGGAAATGTTGGCCTAGCCCAATCAGCTTGAGGGAGTTCCCTATACTTTCAACTGTGGTTTTTATAGTCTCTGGCCTTATATCAAGGTCCTTGATCCATTTGGAATTAAGTCTTGTACATGGTGACAAGTATGGGTCCAGATTTAAACTTCTGCATTTGGAGATCCAGTTTTGCCAGCACCATTTGTTGAAGATGCTGTTCTTTTTCCATTGGATTCTTTGGGCCCCTTTGTCAAAGACCAAATGGCTGTAATTTTGTGGGCTTATATCTGGGCCTTCAATCCTTATCCATTGATCTGTGTGTCTATTTTGGAGCCAGTACCAGGCTATTTTTATAACTAAGGATTTGTAGTATAGATTAAGGTTTGGTATGGTGATACCTCCAGCAGTGTTTTTGTTACTCAGGATTGTCTTTGCTATCCTGGGTCTTTTGTGCCTCCATATGAATTTTGAGATTGTTTGATCAACTTCTTTGAAGAATTGCTTTGGGATTTTAATTGGTATAGCATTGAATTTGTATATTGCCTTTGGTAGGATGGTCATTTTTACGATGTTTATTCTGCCAATCCAGGAACATGGGAGGTCTTTCCACCTTCTGGTGTCTTCTGCAATTTCTTTCTTTAAGGTTTTAAAGTTTTCATTGTAAAGGTCTTTTACCTCCTTGGTTAGGTTTATACCAAGGTATTTCATTTTTTTAGGGGCTATAGTAAATGGGATTGTTTCTCTCAAGGCTTTTTCACTTCTTTCATTCTGGGCATATAGGAAGGTCACTGATTTTTGCACATTTATTTTGTATCCTACCACCCTCCTAAACTTCTCAATTAGTTCTAAGAGATTCCTGGTGGAGTTTTTGGGATCACTCAGGTATAAGATCATGTCATCTGCAAATAGGGATAGGTTGACTTCTTCCTTGCCAATTTGAATCCTTCCTATATCCCTTTCTTGTTTTATGGCTTCAGCTAAGACTTCGAGTACAATATTGAGTAGAAGTGGTGAGAGTGGACAGCCTTGTCTAGTTCCTGATCGAACTGGGAATGCTTCCAATTGTTCCCCATTGAGCATAATCCTTGCTGTGGGCTTGTTGTATACAGCTTTTCTTATATTGATAAAGGTTCCTTCCATTCCTACTGTCTCTAGCGTTTTGATCATAAAAGGCTGTTGGATTTTCGTCAAAAGCTTTTTCTGCATCTATCGAGAGTATCATGTGGTCTTGGACTTTGGAATGGTTTATATGATGAATTACATTTATTGACTTGCATATGTTGAACCAACCTTGTGTGCCGGGGATTAAGCCTACTTGGTCCCCGTGAATGATCTTTTTGATATGTTTTTGAATCCGATTTGCTCAGACTTTGTTGAGAATCTTTGTGTCTGTGTTCATCAGAGAGATCGGCCCATAGTTTTCTTTCTTAAGTGAATCTTTATTAGATTTTGGGATTAAAATGATATTAGCTTAGAAGGAATTTGGTAGTGTTCCTTCCTTTGCTATTTGATGGAACAGTTTAAGGAGTATTGGTGTTATTAACTCCTTAAATGTCTGGTAGAACTCTGTGCTGAATCCATCTGGTCCAGGACATTTTTTGGTGGGAAGATTCGAGATTACTTCTTCAATTTCCTTATGTGTTATAGGACTATTTAAATAATTCACAACTTCCTGATTCAATTTAGGTAAGTTGTGTTTACTTAGGAATTCATCCATCTCTTTTGTGTTGTCAAACTTCACAAAGTATAAGTTTTTGAAATATGATGTTATAATTCTCTGGATTTCTTGGGTATCAGTAGTGATAACTCCATGTTCATTTCTGATTTTGTTAATTTGGGTTTTCTCTCTCCTGCTTTTGGTTAATTTAGCTAGGGGTGTATCAATCTTATTGATTTTTTTAAAGAACCAGCTTTTTGACTGGTTGATTTTTTCTATCATTTTCTTAACCTTGATTTCCGATATTTCTCCCCTTATTTTGCTAATCTCCTCTCTTCTACTGCTTTTGGGATCAGATTGCTCTAGTTTCTCTAAAGCTTTAAGCTGCATTGTTAAGTTGTTTATTTCTGATGTTTCCATTTTTTTGATGTAGGCATTAAGAGCTATGAACTTACCTCTTAGAACAGCTTTCATTGTGTCCCAGAGATTTTGGTAAGTTGTATTTTCATTATCGTTTGCTTTCAGGAAATCTTGAATTTCCTTTTTAATTTCTTCCTGAATCTAGTTCTCATTCAGCATCATAGTGTTAAGTTTCCAGGAGTTAGTGTATTTTCTGTCTTTTGTTGTGTTGTGAATGTCCAGCTTTAGGCCATGGTGTTCTGATAGGGCACAGGCTAGAATTTCAACTTTTTTGTACATGTGGAGATTCATTTTGTGGCCCAATATGTGATCTATTTTGGAGAAAGTTCTGTGTGCTGCTGAGAAAAATGTATATTCTTTGGTACGTGAATGAAAAGTTTGATAGAGATCTGTAAGGTCCATTTCTTTAAGGGTTTGATTAAGTTCCAAAGTGTCCCTGTTGAGCTTTTGACCTGTTGATCTATCCCATGTTGAGAGTGCAGTGTTGAAATCCCCAAGAATTATTGTTTGGGGGTTGATTTCTTGCTTTAGATGCTGTAGGCTTTTCTTAATGAATGTGGAGGGGCCCGTATTGGGTGCATATATGTTCAGTATTGTGAAGTCTTCCTGGTGAATTGTACCTGTGACTAAAATGTAGTATTCATCCGTGTCTCTTATAATTTTCTTTGGTTTGAAGTCCACTTTGTCTGACAGCATAATGGCTACCCCTGCCTGTTTTTTCCTTCCATTTGCTTGTAGAATTGTTGACCAGACTTTTATTTTTAGAGCGTGCCTATCTTTTGTGGTGAGATGGGTTTCCTGCAGGCTGCAGATTGATGGAGTGTGATTTTTTATCCAAGTTTGTAATCTGTGTCTCTTGATCGGTGAATTAATTCCATTAACATTTATTGTTATAATGGAGAAACTATTTTTAATTCCAGACTGTTATGTTTAGTAGTATACTAACATATATATGTATATGTTATATGTAGTAAGTATATTGCTTTGCTGTTAATGGTGTTATACTAGCCTTCTGTTCTCCTGGATATGCCTGTTTTTTTCTTCATGCTTGAGTGTCATTTCTAGCATTTTTTGAAGGCCTGGTTTGGTAGACCTGTATCTCTTCAAGTTGTCTTTGTGCTGGAAGATTTTTCTTTCTTCCTTGCTTGTGATGGATAGTTTTGCAGGGTAAATCAGCCTGGGTTGACATTTTTGCTCATTCAATACTTGAAGTATGTCTCTCCAAGCTCTTCTTGCTTTTCCTGTTTCGACCGAGAAGTCATTTTTTATTTTAATAGGTTTACCTTTAAAAGTGACTTGTTTTTTCTCCCTTGAAGCTCTCAGCATCAGTTCTTTATCTTGAATGTGGAGTGTTTTAACTATTATTTGCCGTGGCGTGCTTCTGTTTTGGTCATATCTGTTTGGGGTACGCAATGCCTCTTTTATATGGATGGGCCTCTCTTTTTTTATATGAGGGAAGTTTTCCTTGATGATCGTTTGAAAAATTTCCTCAGAGGTGGTATTTTGAGATTCTTGCTCTGGTATTCCATGAATACACATGTTAGGCTTCTTCAGGGTGTCCCATGTCTCCTGGATATTTCTCTCCAGTATCTTTTTGGCTTTAACAACCTCTTCCATTGAGCTGGTTAGTACTCCCACTTTATCTTCAAGGTCTGAAATTCTGTTTTCTGCTTTGTTAGTTCTGTTGATAAGACTCTCTGTGGAGTTCTGGGTTGAAGATATCTTGTCTTGTAGCTCAGTTTTAAACTCTGCTTGAGTCTGTTTTAACTGCTCTATGCCAGTTTTTGTTTCTTGCACTGTTTTTCTCAACTCTTCCAAGTGTCTGTTGTGTTCTTCTTCAAAGCAATTGATTCAATTATGTAATTCCTCCCTGATTTCCTCTTTCATAGTATTGAACATGGTAATGATCATATTTTGAAAGTCGTTATCATGGGTCAGGCTTTCTTGGCCATTTTCCGTGGGTTTGTTCTGGTTGGAGTCTAACATTATGGGATTAATTCCTTCAGTGGGAAATTTTTTTACTTGAGTGTTGCTTCTCATGGATTTGCACTTTGACTTTGGCATTGTCGTTTTAACTCTTAAGATCTTTCAATTTCACTAAACTGAGTTATTTGGCCTGGGGTTCTGGGAGTGAGCAGGGACAGTGCTTACCTAGGTCGCGGATGAGGCCAGGCTGGACCGTGGGCGTGCGTCCCAGCAGGAGGAGCGGGGTGGAGAAGGGAGGATGGGGGCGTCCGCGTGGAGCTACTTACTGGGGCGGGGCCGGGTGCAGGGGGAGGTCCTCCTGGTCCCTCGGCCCTGCGCGCAGCTCCGGCTGGATTAAAATGACTTTTTAATAGTTATCAATGTTAAACATATTTAAAAATTTCTCAAAAATGTTTCTTTTTTCCCATAGCAGAATTTACATTTTATATACTTATTTTTCTAGTTTTACAATCATATTGAGTACTCATCCTTGTTTCCCTCCATCCCCCCTCCCTCTCATCCTTCTCCCTTTCCTTCATAATCCATCCCGCCCTCCTGCCCTTCTGCTTCTATGGACCCCAGGGTCTCCTCTGGTTTGTGGTTTCTAAACATAAAGTATTTGAAATGATTTACTTTTAAATAGAAGCTGTTTGAATGAATTAAGGTATATTTAATGAAACTAAATACATTGCAATTGTCAACTACCGCCAATAGTTTTATGCAACAACATTAACTGACACACAAAGGCATAAACATACAAAGAACATGGGTTGATAATACTAATAGCACTTATCTTTACTCAGGGAGAGTAAATGGAGTTGAGACAAAGACAACCCTTCACAGTTGTTGCAAAGTATTTCTAAGAGGAGGCAGAACCCTGGGAATAGAGAGCAAAAATAAATTATACTTTGTCCCAGGCAAGTAGGGTAGACTTGAATATGTTGGACTTAAACAAGAGAAATCTAAGGCTTGAGACTTGATAATGACCTTTCGTAAAAACGGTCTTCTCCTGTCTGTTTTTAATAAACCACACAATTATAACTAGTAGATGTCTCAGTGATGATTTGTTATAAAAATATTTTTTTATTTTGGTTTGCTCATTTTTTAGGACAGAATCTTTCTTTGTAACCCCAGGCTGGCTTCAAACTCGTAACTCTTCTAATTCATCCTCCCAAACGCTGGTATTACAGGGGTCTGTCACTACACTAGTCTTTTTTTTAAGAATCCTAATCCTTACAGCTCTTGAAAGATAGAATGTGTTATTTTGAATTTAGGGATCTGTCTGTCACTGAGACTGTTGAAGCAAAGATCAGGAAAATAACAAAGGATAGAAAAACTTCATCTGAAAGATTGAACTAGGTTAGCAATTTCCAATCTTTATTGACTCAAGGGATATGATATTCACAGGTGTAACATATTTGCAGAGGCCTGATCAGGTCTTTGCAATTCCTTGGCAGGAATCTATCTTTTCTTTTCTCCTAAGGATAATGTGTCAGAAACTAGATGTCAAGGAAAGAAAAATTATTATGGGGATAACTTTGAATCAATTCTATTTTCAGATATAGATACAAATAATAACAGACACTGTAATATATAGATAGAAGTATATTGTAGTGACAGAGTCATGGATTTAGTACAATGGAAGAAAATCTTGATAATCTAACTAATATTAATAATAATGTGATAGATACAGGTATTAAGTTGACAACTGAAGGATTGAGTTCTGCACAGCTCTGAAGGATTAGTAGTTGTGCTCTGAGAAAGTCTGTAGGAAATTAATTGATGGTGAAAGTCCAGCTCACAGTGGGTGAGAATTTTTCCCATGTAGGTATATAAACTGAAGGGAGCTGAAGTAAGATGGCATTTTTGGCATTCTTGTACAGATAAGCTATAAAGCAAGTGAGTTTTTCCCCTCTCTCAGAAATCCTACGGATATGGTACAGACAGTTTCCTGAGCCTCTGGTGTTTTTGTATGAACTCTCCTGTCAAGCTGAATTAAGAATCATAATTGGACAATCATAAGCCAGATTTAAACCCTTTGTTCCCTTAAACTTTTTGGTTATAAATTTATTGGCAACATGCAGACCAACTGTAACAAATAAATCACATATAACATAATTAATGACAGTATGTAGACTGTTGGGCCAACTCAATCACTTGGCAGGTAATAGCATTTGCCAGGTAAACCTGGTGATCGAGTTGGATGCTCCCAACCCACAAAAAGCAAGATGCAATGGCTCACATAAACACTTAGAGAATGGCAGAAGACAAGAGAATTAGCTGGGAACTTGCAGGCAGGCTAGTCCGAAGCATATAGAGCAACAGAAACAAGAAGCTCTGTCTCCATGAGGTAAAAGGCAAGAATAAAATCCTGAAAGCTGTGCTCTGACCTCTATGCATATTTTGGCATGCATTCATCTACACATACAGTTAGACACACACACACACACACACACACACACACACACACACAGAGAGAGAGAGAGAGAGAGAGAGAGAAAGAGAGAGAGAGAAAAAATAAAACTAGCACGTTTAAAAATTTAAATATTTTGGGCTGGAGAGATGGCTTTGGGGTTAAGCCTCTGCCTTGCAAGCAGAAGGTCCAGAGTTCAGGTCCTGGATCCCATGTAAAAAATGCCAGGCAGACATGGTGGCAGCCTGTAATTCTGACCCTAGGAGGCAGAGCCTAAGAAACTCCAGAGCAAAGCAAAGAGGTGGTAGCTCAATCCAGGGTGGTTCCCGAAGTTGGGCCTCCACAGAAATACACAGTGTCCTCTGAGAGAGAGAGAGAGAGAGAGAGAGAGAGAGAGAGAGAGAGAGAGAGAGAGAGGGAGGGAGAGAGAGAAATTTAAACATATTATCCTTTGAATGTGAATTGTTCCCAACAAGCTCATGTTTTGAATACTTGTTCTCCATCAAGTGTTATCTTTTTTGGGGGGTGAGTTTAGGAAATGGGTCCAAGCTGGCAGACAAGTAAGTCACTAGGAAAAGGCCTTCCAGGATCCTAGCCCTACCCTTCACTAGTTCTGACCACTCTGTTTCTATGGTAACAGCATTCCATCTGCTTCCAACTGCCACAGATGAATCCATTGCATAGTGCTTCCCCAGCAGAAAGTCTTTGAAGTCATGAGCCAAAATAAATCTTTCCTCTTATAATATATTCCTTCCATATTTTGATAATCATGATGCGAAGGTAATTAGTGCAGAGTTAAAATAAAACAAATCAGGGGGAGATCACACTACTACTCAATTATGCTCCACTGATCAGCAGTATTAACTTTACCTGTAAGCTTGTTAGGCCTGAAGAATCTCAGGGCCCACTGGAGCCCTTCTGAATCAGAATCTACACTTTTAACAAGACCTTCAGGTGATTCATATGCACATTAAAGTTTTAGAAGCACTGGCCTAGATAAATGCTGAATTTCTTCCAACTGGAAATATATATAAAAATTACGGGACCAGATAGGACACTGGTACCTGAAATAAAGTCCTTGCCTGCTTCCATGCCTCCAAAAGTTGTTAGGACAATTTTTTATCCTTCATGCACGGCCATGGTACTCAAAGAGATGAACTATCATTTGAGGAAGCCACTACTCAGTATTAAGTTGCTGGCAGATTGTGTCCATGGAAAACAGTAATTCTTAACAGATATCTGCACTCACTTGCAGCATTTAAAGTATTAAATTGCAACCATTTTGCATTTGCTTTCATCTCCAAGCATATCCTCATCCTCATGATACTTGCAACAGGCCTAAAAGATCTGCCAAAAAATGAAACCATAAAATCAAACTGGTACCAAAATTTGAGAGACAAGAGTGCTTTGAAGCTTTTCATTATGCTGTCAAAAAAGAAAAACAGTGCTTTTAAGTGTTCAGTACATTATGGCGCCCTTTTAATAAGCACCACCCTTTGACTGAAATGTGAGATGTTCAGATTCAAGCTTGCAATAATGAATTACTTCTCCATGATATTTTTCTCTTTGAAACTAGTCTGGAACTGACTGTCTCTACTACAGATGTCCTGATGGGATAAAATGAGAAGATATTTCTTTGTGATGAGGGTTGTTCACTAATGCAAGAAACCTATGGAAAAAATAAGAAATAAGATGATCTACCAAATCCCACTGAAAACCTTCTTCCCAACAAGTCCCCCTCTTATCTCTTATCCTCATACCTTCTCTCTCTCTCTCTTTCTCTCTCTCTTTATCTCTGTGTGTGTGTGTGTGAGAGAGAGAGAGAGAGAAAGAGAGAGAGGAGAGTCACCTGCATTAGCATGTACCTGAGTACTTGCTGCAAAATTGACCATATATCATCGGAAACAATGCCACTGAAGCGAGTGGGTTGCCTTCTCTCAGTCAGTGTTAGCTATCAATATTCACTCAGAGAAGGTTGGGCCACTTTTCCCACATCCATGCTGTAATGTTCATTGGGCATAATATTGTGTAGGTTATGTACAGGTAGACACAGCTGCAGTGAGTTCTTGGATGTAAGGTCCCTGTCATATTTAGAAGACACTATTTCTGAGGTACTCCTGAGAAGGAGGGGGATGAGATAAGGTAGTATGGGATGAAAGTGACAAGAATTCATTGTATGCATGCACAAAACTGCTAAAGAATAAGAAAAAATTACAAGGCAGTATGACACCTTACAAAATATATACCAAATCTCATTTCCCTTGTATTTCTGCTTTTCTCCAGTTTTCTTTAAGGTGAAATTTTAATACCCCGTAATAAAATGTTGCTAGTCTGAACTTAAATTCCTAAACCTGATTTTTCTTTTCTCCTTTGGCTTATTGTCTCTTCCATGGATCTTTACTCTTCTGCCTCAAAGCCCACGTGTTGTAGTTTTTTGCTAATGCTATGAGGGGAGAATGTCATCTTAATAATAGTGACAAGTGGCCCAAAAGCGTTTCTCATTATGCAATGACAAGCTTTGTCATACTTAACATGTCCACATAAAAAATAAAATGAAAAGAAAAGGTTTACTTCTACAATATTTGGAAGTATAATAGCAGGGATAAATAGGAAATGGAATAATTCAGGATGTGGCTGACCGCACTAAAACTTAAGCAAACCAAAGAGACAGAGATGTATTGCCTGAGCTATGAAAATCCTATTGTGTTTTGCCCTCTTTAAGTGCATATTTTTCAAAATGCTAGATGACAAAATGCTAATTTTGAACACAGCTATTCAAAGAAACATTTGGGATGCATTGGGATACAGGCTAATCTCTTTGAACAGTACCATTCATCCGACCCAGAAACATTTCTTACTAGGACATCCTTCAGTGGTAACACCTCCTCTCAAGATGATTGCTTAACAAGCACTATTTTTCCATCATTCATTAATTAGAGCATTTATCAAGCCACCTTTGTGTATATTAAAAGATACAAAGAACACAAGGGATACCAGGAAGTCTAAATTGGATCCTCACACATAAGGCACTTTCTCTTCAGCTTCAGCTGGAGTCTTTGTGGAAACTGGGTAGAGAGAGTCATTGAGATGGAATGCTGCTGGATGAAACAAATATAGTCAATCTCTCCCTCAGGGAATGACCTATGCTTAGATTTCAAACATGCCAAGAAAGTTGCCTTACCTAAAGAAGTATATTCTACAAGCACTGCCAGATACTTCAAATTCCACCAGTGCACTAACCTAGTAAATGTCTATAAGACTTTGTAATCTATTGCAATCATAATCTCACAGGGACAGAAATGTTTACATAGCTTATAATTCATCAGCATCTTACAATTCATCAGCATCTTCATTTAGCCAGCTTTTGAAGGAAAGAAGATGAAAACATCATGCCACTGAATCTGCAAGGAATCTTTAGGTGATATAAAGGAAGGAAAGATCTGCTGGATCCAGGACTGTAGCATGCCTTCTATGAAGGTCTACTGATCAGTTAGGTATTAGGCAATGGGAGGTCACACTGCCGCTCTACACTTACAGGAAACAGCCATAGAATTGATATTGGTTTAGGATATTCATGAATCGAGGTACTAACAGTATCACAGGAAACTGACAGAGCATACATCACAATGCAGTTTTACAAAATAAAACAATTAATTCATATATAGCAGGTAAAATGAAGTTGGGCCACAAATAGAATGACATAAAAGCAGATGATCCAGATAAAAGTCTTTTTCACTCAAAAGAAGTTTGGAGCTAGGCAGGAGAGGGTTGGATAGTAGCTCCACATTGTCATCAGAGACAAAAATTCTTTTCATCCTCTTCTATCATCCCAGCTTGTGGCTCTTAGCATTTATGATGTATGTTAGTCCAAAGTTGCCATTGGGACTCTAGCCACTACCTACGCATAGGGAATAGGAGGGAAACAGCAGGAAAAGGAGACATGACCAAAGGGTAGCCCTCTGTGCTTGGCTTCCTGGGACTCGGAACATTTTCTGCCTAGAATTTAGTTTTGTGGTCATGCATAGATATAAAGGAGATGGGGCATGAAATCATTTCTTTTTCTGGTGGCAATGTGCCTTGCTATAAATTGGGACTCTGCAATAAGGAAAGGGAAGGGTGGATCCTTGGGAACAAGCAGCCTCTGTATATTAAATTAAATGCCATGTGTTTTCAGTTGAGCACATTTACAGGAAGTCATTCATCCCCGGTTCTTTTTATAATCCCACAAGGTAGAATGAGCAATTACAACTATAACTCACTCAAACAGTTTTTCTAAATGTTTGGACTTCAAAGGCAGAAAAGCATGCAAGTCACGTCTTGACAATCCCTGCTTTAACACCTTGTATAGCAGTTCACAGTTCATGAGCAGCTTTCTTATTTTGTCCCATGTCATACATTTCATGGATAAAATATTGTACCATTTTACACATGAGGTAACTGAAGCATTGAGTGGTTATGACAGTTGTTCAAGGTACTTGGCCCTGAACAGGTTTCTTCACACATGTTAGTCATTATTCTGCCCAGCTAAGGCTCTCTGTGTCCATCCCTGGAATCTGATAAGTTTAAACCAAGACAAACAAGCACTCTGCCTTCAGCCTCTCTAGCACCAATAGAGCTGGAATAAGTGTGTAAGGCAATCTGCTCATGCTCATGTGTTCTTTCACTTTGCTTTCCACAGCTACAATCACTTCTAGTGCCAGTATAGCACCAACATGAATTTCAAAGTAAACAGAGCCCAGTAAATCCTTTCATGATTATGGGGGAATGGCACGTCCTTATCCAACCAATCTGGTAGACAAGGTCCCAGTTTGGAAAAGATGGATTCAAAGAAACATCTTTTGGAAAAAGGGCATGCCATTATTTGAAATAAATAAGTAAAATACAGGAATTGTCAGGCTTTGCTGTTTCTGCCCAGTTGGGGCCTAAAGACATAGTGAAAAGAAAGAGTGTGTTGAAAAGCAGTTTTTCTTTGTTCTCTCTTATATTTTGTTTTGCATCTTTTTTGATCCACTTACCTGAAGTATTTACGTACTGCCTTGATGTACTTATGTACTGCCTTGATGGGCAGGTGCTAGGAATTCCTTCCTAGGTAATTTAAGTTTTGCCTCTGGTAGGAAGAATTCTTCTGGGAATTGCATGTGCCTTCTACCTGTTCTTAGGTTTATTGGGACTAGCTTCCTGCTCTCTGATCTGGAGAAAAAGCCTACTTTTAACTTTAAATCAAATTACAACTAGAGATTTTATGTCTAGTCACACACAGTAAGTAGATTTGTTAGCCAGAATGTATATACTGATTTTAAAGAAATTAGAGAGCAACTTTAAGAGTCTTAAAACATAGGTGGGTAAAATTCCCACCTATGAACTAACTCAGAAATTCTATAAGTATGACACTATGCCATCTGTTCACTAGAACTTTAAAAAGCTGTTTGATCCCTCTTGGATTGTAATTTACACAATCATAGGAGGAATTGTTCTTTTAATAATCATATTGCTTAAGTGTTTCCTTCAGCACATCTCTTAGTAGCTCTCCATCAACAAAATCATGTTACAGGCACTTATGTTCCTTGATATCCAAGCCATGCCCCCCCTAGAGACATGGTTTGAGCTTGGATTGCAGAGATTCATGAGGCCTTGGTCTAATCTACTATCCACATATCCTGACATGACTTCCAGAGGTGAGGTCTTTCCAGGGCCGGTAGTCAATGACAGGTAAGATCTTGTGAGACAGAACGACTTAAGACAGGCATGGTTCATCATGCTGGACGCCCTCTGAGGCAGGGTCAACAAGTTCAGAGCAAAGAACTCTGGCTCCCGTTGGTGTCAAAATAAAAAAGATGGATATGTAGGAGGAATGGACCAGGCAGGCCTGTATTGTCTGTATGGGCCGCATGCGTGAATCAACTTCCCCAAGCTAGAACCTGCTGCCACGCCTCGTGCTGATGTCAATCCTGACTGAGAGGACCAACCCGGAGAGTACAACAGCAAACCCTCGACCCCAAGAGTCTCTGTGGGTCCCAACAGATTCATCTATACCATTTACAAAAATGTATAATAGGTATGGCACACATATAGTTAATTGTAATGAAAAACATGTTCCTTATTGAAATCAAAAGGAGCTCAATCCTTCTCTGTGTATTTTAAAACTGCAGTCTCTGTTTAAACAATGACAACTACATAGGCTCAGACCCTGTGGCTATTTGGTGGAGCATTATAGATTAGCTAGATTTGGAAATACTGGGAGAATGGTTCTGTAACTCTCTTTATCCTCAAGCAATGGGTTAGGTTCCTGAAGGTGATTTCTGCTGACTAGAAGAACATGTGTCGTCTGTTTGCAGGTGCAAATTTTCTGTATAAAAGCTGTCACAAAGTTTCAATAAAATAGGTCCAGATTCACTCAGCCTAGAGAGTTGTGTGTGTCTGTTCTCCATTCGCTGATGCCTTGCCTGACCTTAGTCGCAGGGGATCCCTGGCTGTGACTCTGGCCTGCGACAGGGGAATGTCCATCCTGTTGATGTTGAAGCATAGCAGGATCACTGCTGAAGATTATTCTACTTATCCACCACAGATCACTCTTCTCTGCCTGAAATCCTCTTCTCTGGTCCTTCTCCACAGAAAAGAATTTTTCTCTACCTAGTGCCCAGTTCAGTAGTTACCTCCTAAGTGGTGAAATGACTCAGAGGGTAAGGTGCCTACTTGCAAACCATGCTACCTGATGCCCCGCCCCTCTAAAAAAAAACCTGAAAACTCTATCAAAAAGGCACCTCCTATATAAAGTCTTTCTGGTACCTCTGGAAGAATGAATTCCTTTCTGTCATTCCTCTGGGATTAGTAGCTTTCAGACAGTAAAAAAGTTTTCCCTGCACCTAGTTGTACCCTGGATTTGTGTGAGCCACCTGCCAGTTGTGGCAGAGTCACGTGGTACTCCAGGGCATCTCTGTGTGGCTCCAGGATCGAAGAGATGTGAACAGCATCACCTGGAAACTTGCTAGAAATCAGACACTCTAGGGGAAGCCCAGCCATCTGTGTTTCAACAAGCTCTCAAGGGGATTCTGATACCTACTGAAGTTTGACAGTCTCCATTCTACTCTCTTTGACTCTCTCCTTCCTGTCACAGTGTCTGAGTGGCTGCTGTGAACTGTTTTGCTGGGCATGTTTATACATCTCCAACAAACGGGCATGGCTAAGATAAAGCCAAACTCCACTTCTGCGTTTACCTCTGCTTATTAGAGTTGACATGTGTTAACCTTCCTTACTGGACAGGTGTCAGAAAGGAAGAAAAGTCTGTCGGGTTACATCAGCCAGAATAAATTGCCAGCTGACACTCTTTGCATGTGGTAGTCACAAATGCTATAAATCATTGACTGGAGTTTGGTGACAGTTTTTTCTGCACTACCTCCCTGCAGACAATATCTTGTTAGTGAGTCATGGAGATGCTAACAATATATTTACTGCATATTCCAAGAAATGTGATGATCCTGTGAATTATTTTTCTTTTTGTGTATGAAAAACTTTAAAAAATAACTTGTAGTATTTCATTTTTTTTTCTATTACACTTTCTGACTATTTCTATAATGCTCTTTCTAAAATACATAGATATAAAATAACTGGAAAATGTGTTTCCTGAATAGACTGAATCACCCATTGTGTTGTATCACTTGGTATGTGAGTTTTGCTCCTTAGCCATATTTGTACACATGGAAAATAACCCTGTCTCTAATGCCATCTTTAAAAGGCTGCCTCAAGGAATCTCAGTGTTGTTGGCAAATTCGATTTTGCTACTCTGGACCACATTATTGCTTTTCTAATTTGACTATGGCTCATCCAGAATGAGAAAATGTGGTCAGCTGGCCTACTGATTCCTTCCCCTCCCACCCTGCCAAACATTTCTCCTTGCGCCTCAAGCTGAACTTGCACCTCATATTTTAACTCACTGTTCAGAAGCCAAAAATGTTTAGGGTTTTAATTCTTCAGAGTAATGGCAATTTTCCTGTTCTTTTCCTTCTTTCATAGTGTTAGTAATAATGGTTAGAATTACTTTAGTATTAAAGTTACAGGGTTAGGCTTAGGGGTAAAGTTAAGATTTGAGATTTAGGGTTAGGGATATGGAAAGGGCTTCTTATTAGGACCATAAAGCTAAACATTCAGATCTCATTGTCTTTAATATAAATTTAATATCATGCAAACCTAGAAGGCAGAGATGTGGAGGAGATTGTCTCTAAACTTATAGGGATATTTGATTTGACTATCAATCATATGTTGGTATCTCTGACTCCTATCACTCCTTCGTGGGGTTGTATCACTATGATTATGCTCAGCATGCTCTTCCACAGATGTTCCAAAGAACATAAACTTAGTTACCTCATTTATCTGAATCTGAGCTACTTAATGAGGAGCTTGAATGAAATGACTCCTAAGATTTCCTTTTAAGTCAAAAAATACTTTTTTTGTATATATAGTTCTGGAGATGGAATCCAGCATCTCTTGTTAGGTAAATGCTCTAACTGCTGATCATAAAGCAGCTTCTCAATAACACAATCTGGAACCTAATTCATCATTTTAATTTAAACATATTACTGACTAAAAATCTCATATTCTTTGTAAGTTGTTTCCTATCCAAGCAGAATCGAGAGTAAATGGGTAAGTAGCTCTTGATTCTCCTAGCTGCGAGACCACTTTTTAATTTAATTTTTAATTGATATTATAGACAGTAAAATTTGAATGATCAACATTTTGGTTTTAGGATGAAACCTTTACAACACCCCCACCGCCCTGCTTCCATAGCAATTGCTCTGAAGCCTTCTTCCCACCCCTCAGTTCTCCTATGCCTCTTGACAGCTTTGGAGGTAGTAAAAGCCCCTCGCAGAGACTTCTTGCCCTTGCTCTCTCTGCCTTCTCGCCTCTCTCTCTGGCTCTCTGCTTGCAATTTTCCCCAGGTTTTCTGTGCTATGGAACTCTCTGTCCATGACTTGTCTTTCCTGTTCACTGTCTTCTCGCATGCTCTCTTCCTAGGCTATTAACTATAATAAACTTGTGTTTGTTCTCCTTGATGACAGTTTCTCTTTATTCATTAGTCCCCAGCTTCTCGTACTTCGCCATATTTCCTAACATATCAGATAATTGAACAAATTTAAGGATAAATTATGATGCATCAATAGTACATCTACATGATATGTGATTGCTTAACACACATTGGCAGATAGGCGAGGCAGAAAGCTGTCACCAAATTAGTTAATCATTTATAGTATATCTAAATACTACTTCTTAGCATTGATCTATGGAGAAGAAAAGAAGAACCATCTTTTTTGAATAATTACAGGGCCTATTTTTTGATATTATGGACATTACTTTCCACATAACTACTGAATGACATTTCCACTGATGACAGGGTTTTTAATATTAAAAAGAGCTTATCCCTTAAGAAAGATGGAAAGTTGATATTTATTGTGCTGCATTTACTGAAGTCCTGTTTCCTTTGTCATCTGCTCTCAAAAGATATGCCTATCTGAATGACTTCTGTATAAAATCTCCTCTCCTCACTCATGAAATGACACTGGATTTAGCTGTGTTGGGGAGATTCACCTACTTTTCAACTCCCTTATCTGTGACACGAAGATGGGTTTTTTGCTGCCCTCCTCCACTCAGAGGTGTTTACCAGTAGGAATGAGTTCTAGGTTCTAGGTTCCCATAGTGATAACCACTGTGACAAGGAGCCATTCCCCTCCCTCTTTTCTCTGTGTCATTTTTCCACTTCTTTACCAATATTTCTTGAAATTGTCTCCTGAGTAAAGTACTAACTCTACAATACTTAGTGTTTTTCTAAAGAAGAATCAGTTGGTAAAAATACCAGAAATATTGCTTTGGGTAGGAGAGAGAGACTGATCAAGAAATTATAATTGATCAAGAAATAGTCATCCCTCTCTCTTTTTTTCTCTCTCCCTCTCCTTCTCCCCTCCCTCTCTCATTCTCTGTCTGTCTTTAGACTTCTTTCTACCATGTTGTCTATGATGGTTTTCCTCCTGTTCTCTTGACATTAAGCTGTTCTTCTGTTCTAATGCTCTCCTACGCTAAAGTTAAACTATGATTCCCTTGGCCACCAAGCCCTTAGTTCAAATAAACTCATATTTCTAAGTCTCAAGAAAGAAATAGCGATTCAAACCCAGATGGTTCCTTTATTTTGATACCACATGATATGTAACAAATGCTAGAGACAAGTCAATGCATGACTTCAGATAATAATTGGGAAATCAGTATCAATTTCCACTTGCAGAAGTGGTACTATTTATGAAAGAGTTGACTAACATCCTGGTGCTTTAGTAATCTGTCACAGGTGGCCCTTAGTGGAATAAGTAGGATGTGTTCTTTATTTGTGGAGATGCTTCATTTTTCAGTGTGTCTGCCTGTGGTTATAATTTTCTTTGTTCTTAGTTTGATTCTTCTGAATAAAAGTCCTACACTTAACAACATTTGGGAAACATTTCCAGAGTAAATGAATATAATTCTCAGTGGAAAAAACAAGTCTGTTAGATGATCTACCAACACAATTTGCAATTGTCTTCTGCAGAGTACTCAGCTCCTATACACACAATTGAATGTTCCAATTGCATTTTATATACTAGTGTGATAGTTATGATCTGAAGCATTCTCCTCTTCTGCCTAGAAAAGCACATGTGTTATAGCACTGACTTTTAGTATGTTACTAAAAAATGATAGAAAAAAATGGAGCTTAAATGGAAGATCTTAGGTCATTGGTAGAATCGCACTGAATAAGATTGTGAGATACTGGTATTTTTCTTCCGCTTTCTTTCGGATTGTTAGAACTGAGATGACTGGCTATTTCTTTCACCAATTGCTCCCCACCATGTTGGCCTGCCTTGACAGGACCAATTGATCATGATCTGGAGCCTTTGAATTGGTAAACAAAAACAAGATTTCTCTCCTTAAAAACTAATTATCTTACATGTTTATTATAGTAATGGATAGCTGACTAACATAGTCAGCTATAAGCTATTATTTATTCTAAATCTTTAACAATAGAACAACATGTACTCTTTAGATATATTTATCAAATACCTATTGAAAACCATGGAAACAAATTCTCATTTTCTGTTCATTCCAAATAAAGCTTCCTTGCTCTAAATATAATAGCCACTGAATATGTACTGAAAGAAGGATTTTCTAGGGCTGCATCTAAATTGCCTAAAATGAGTCATTGATTGGGAAAGTTTTCTTCACAAGAAGTGAGAGTATGTAAGCCCATACACGTGTGTGCATGTTTGCAAACATGTATAACATATATACACATTCTCACACACACACATGCACATACACACTTATACACACACACACACACACACAGAGAGAGAGAGAGAGAGAGAGAGAGAGAGAGAGAGAGCGCATCACAGTCATTTATCCAGCTCTTATCACTTGACTACAAGAGTAAATTGTATAAGAAAGCATGTGGGAGCCGACAAGATGATGCTCAGAAATTTGAGGCTAAGATGGTTGTTAGTTTGAGATCTCCCAGAGATGCTCAAACAGGCACTTTATAGTACCCATTGTCCTTACCAAGTATGGGAGTATGGCCATTTGGGATCAGGTTTCAGCAGTCTGTAGTTCAGTGTCTATATGTCTAAAATATCACAAGTTACTGGGTGAAGCCCCAAGTGGTCAGCATCTAGTTTTTAAATCATGGACATATTTTTTTCCATTTCTTGCAGTTTTGTTGCCACATAGTCTCCTTGGCTGATTAGTAAGGTAAAATCATTGACAAAGGATGAAGGGTTACTTTATCTCTTCCAGAACTGCTTCGGAGGGGTCCTCAGTGGGTTGACCTTCTCTCATAGGATCATCAGACTATATGACATAAAGGGCTTGAGACATATTTTGCAATAGGGAGGAAGTAGATATTATAAGAGATTGAAGGGAAGACTGTGATATCACTTGAAGTTGAGCATCTCTAGGTGACTGGAAGCAGGCACTGATGCTGATGGGGGTAAGGGTTGATACCACTAAGCCAATACCATTTGAAACTTAATAACATACAATCTGCAAGATACAAATAGCCCACAAATGTTAAACAAACAGGGGCTGAAGACAGACTAGAATTTATAAGAAAAGGTGTTTAGGCGCCAATAGAATCTGCATTTATCCAGAAAAAGTATTTAGTAACTGTTCCATACAGGAGATCTGTACTAAATTTTGATTTAGATCCTAAATTATTTTCATGTTTTCTTTGATTTTTGAGAGATTTGCCTCTACTTCTTCTGAAGTTCTAATCCAGGAGCAACAGGTTTCTTTAAGGGAGGCATGTGTTCTTACTGTTTCTGTGGTAAGAATGCGTAGGGTCCTCTGGTTTTAGAGGACTACTTCTGCTAGGGAGTTGAGGGTTTTTGTTGTGGCTCTGTTGTTGTGCCTCTGCAGCAGCTACCATGGTCTCCCAGGTAGACCATAGGGTGAAGGATAATTTTGATACTCATTTCTTTGGCTGAGATTTCCATCATCGATAAGAGTCATTAAGAATGGACCAGCTCAAAGTCACCTATCTCTTTTTTGTGACCACTACAAAATCAGAGCATTCCTGAGATGTTGTTTCTGTTACACTTGAAAAACTGTCATGAAGGCTACAGTGCTTTCTTTTAGAAACAAGTCTGGATTGGGAAAAGCATTGGAAAATTGGAAATCGAACAACCTGGGTGTCAGAGGTTTGACAGTTGCTACCACATAGCAGTCTCTCCACTACTTAAGATGGCTAAACATAAATTGTCTCCACATAGAAAGTGACAACCCTTCCCCTTAGGTCTTACTACAGTGGTTGGTCTCTGTATTAAAACTCATTGGTGTTCTGTTGGTAGGTTCTATAATTGATTAGAATAAAGGTCATCCCCAGGGATGGTAGACCAGTCTTAACTCTGAACTTAATAAAAAGGAAAAATTCACCTTTACACAGAGATTAGTGAAGAGTATAGCAAATAAAAGTGATCTGGCAAGCCATGTTCTGAAAGATAAAAGTTAATGGGGGAAAGCCAAGCCCCACTAAAACGCAGAAGAAATACAGTTGGTTCTATTCATCAGAATGCTAATGTTCTTACCCATTGCTAAGTGTTTACCCTTGGTGCTATTTAAAGGCTGAAGAGAATTAGTGAGGAACGGAGTTATTTTCCTGGCCATGGTTACTTCATTGGTTGATAAAAGTAGTGTAAAAAGTATATACATCTTGACCATCATATAGCTCTCACCTTGGGTAATTCATGTTGGAGTCCCACAAGAGGGAGAAAGTTTGGTTACTTGTGTAGGTATCTAGGAGCCACAATAATTGCCCACTCCCTTGTACATGGTAGAAACATAAGATGGCCTTTTTAATCAATGACTGGGCTTTACCTGTGCTTTCTGTTTGGATGGGGTCATTGCTACTGGGGTCTTATCAATTGAGAGTATTCCCCTATTCCATCATGACTAGCTGTGACATAGTTAAACAGTTAAATATAGGTGGTATAGGAGAACTCCAAGAATTGACTAGGAGCATGAACCAGGTCTTCTATGATTAGAAATAGACTGCTTTCCAGTTGATCAGTAACTCGCTTTGTGTACATAATCAATAGGTAGATTGGACAGAGCTATTATTCATTTTGTAGTCAGAGAGAGGGGGACAGAAACACCTGAAACATAAGAAACATCAGGAAGCAGGACAGCAGGACAGTCAGAGCTGCTTGGAATAAGTAATTATCATGTGGTGAGCTTACTGCGTCACACCTAGGAAAGGCAAAGTCACCTTTGTGGGGAAGAAGTGGGGAGTTTCTGAAGACAAAGTAACATTAAAATTTTGATGAGTAAGTAGACCTCTGGTACAGTACCATCATCATGTTGGTGTTTCCATAAAGAACTAGAAATGGGAGTGGGAAGTGGGTAGTTATAACTCAATGTAAATGATGACCTTAGTCCAGGAATAGTATATGATATCTCCCTAAAGGAACAGATCTAGGATGGATTCTCAAAACTGGGTTGCTTCTTGCAGGATGCCAAAAGAATAAGAGGAGAGATGATTGAACTCAGAAAGGTGATAGAATTTTAGCTACTTATTGGGATGTAGAAGGGTTTCAAGATGGCTTTTGCCAGTTTTCCCTGGAACAGATTCTTTTTTTTTTTTTTTTTTACATTTTTTTCTGTTTTTTTTTTCCACTCATACAAATTTAACAGGTACACCGGTCCCCTCCCTCCCTCTAACCTCCCACCGCCCTGTGCCCCCCTCCCTTCTCCCTCCCCTCCCCGTTCCCCAGTGCCTCCCCCTCCCATCCCTGGAGCATCCTTTAATGTCCATGCCAAACTCTTCTCTGGGTTCTCCTCTCCGATGAGGTGCAAGGACCCAGTGGCATTTCTCAGAACCCTTTCCTGTGTTCCCCTTAAGCATAGGAACATTACTGTGGCTGTCAATCCCTTACCTCCAAGGATCCTAGTGCCTTTAGCAAATGCTAGACTTTGTGAGGTCAATAGTGTGTTGGACATTGCGCAGGGCATGCAAAGTCCAAATATGATTGCTTCGGCCCTAACTTGTGAGGAGTATATTGTATATCATTGCTCCTCCCATCCTTGTGCTCTTAAAATCTTACCCTACCCCTCTTCTGCAAATTTCCCTGAGCTTCAGGATGGGGAGAGATTAGGCTGGCCTAGTGTAACAGACTCTTAAAAACAGGCTATTTGAGCTTCTGAGGGTGGACCAGTCTTAACTTCGGACAGGTTTTG
Organism: Typhlomys cinereus; assembly: GCA_023101885.1. Lineage (NCBI taxonomy): Eukaryota > Metazoa > Chordata > Mammalia > Rodentia > Platacanthomyidae > Typhlomys > Typhlomys cinereus. The sequence continues at coordinate 3,215,916 of JALPQD010000158.1, read as the reverse complement.
AAATTGCAGTAGCAGTTATTTTATTTTTATCTTATTTTTTATTGAAGTTGGACCAGTGAGACGGACTTAACAGGGCTAAGTTCAGACAGCTGTGAGTGGCTTTTCATCTTGTATGAAAATTTTACTGTAGACTCAGGCTCCCAGGTAATTGTTAAGTGGTGATCCTGAAAAGATGATGTTCATCTCACTGACATAACATGCTGAGATATGATTTAAGAGTCTGGATACAGTGAGATGGCGGTCTGGAGAAAGGCCCAACTGTAAAGGACTTCAAAAGGGCTGAGGTGAGTTGTAGAGGGAAATGATGTGGAGTCATGAAAGTATAATTGGAGGAAGGTTGGGTTAGGACTTTGGAGTCTGTGGTTTGAGTTTAGTAAGAGTTAGACATGTGTTTTCAACCGTCCTGGAAGATAGAGGATGCAAAGCTGTAGGAAGATAATAATAATGATTCTGAGCACCTTTTCCCTCACTGATATTGAAAATGATAGAGAAGACATTTTCCCACTCTAAAGACCAGGGGGAAGACAAAGCAAGGAGTAATGTGTTCTATGAGGACAGAGGTTTTCTGTGAGACCCTCTGTATTATTGACGAGCATCTCTGTCTACCTTGTGAAAGTACTTTCTAAAACTAGTAGATATTTGTTTACCTTGTATAGGAAATGTGGGGGAAAATTGACCAGTGCATTTTTCCTATAATGTGGTTCTCCTATACTGAGGAAGGACAGAGATTCTGAGAATTCCTTCAAGATTGGCCCAACAACAGGTAAAACACACTTTGGAAATGGACTTCTAGGCTCTGAGGAGTTCTGTGTCTGGTCAGTTAGAATTTGTGAGCCTTGTAAAGTGTGGCCTGGTGAAAACTGTTGAGGATCTTCCAGTGAGGGGATGCAGGGAGCAACAGCCTGTCTTCAGGACTTTGATCTAAAGTTTGTTGAGTCTCTTGATGGGTGCGTTGAGGGTGTGGGAGAGTGGGGCTGGGAAGTAAGGGGTCTGGACTGAAGCCAAGCTGCAGGTTCATTGTTTTGATCACCTTTGTAATTAACCCCAGAAATGCCAGAGGGTCCTTCTGGTGAATAATGACCATCTGGGCCAAAGATCAGGTTTAATCTGGATAATATGAACAACAAAGAAAGTCCTTTCTCTTTCGATGATCTGTGCAAATGTAAAAATCTCATTCCAGTCCCCTGCTGCAGAACCCTAGTAAGGGAGTTCTACTTTTCGGTCTGTCCTGGAATTATCAAAAAGGAGCCTAGATTCTAGGGACTCTCTAAGACTCATTAAAAAACAATGTCCATCTGTGAACTACTTGGTCCAACATTAGGAAAGTGAAGATTCATGTGGGTCTGGTCTAGTGTGGCAGGTAAGGTCAATATTTCTACACATGTGTGTTATAGAGAAATCTTGAGTTTAACACTCAACTTAAAAGTCTTTTTCTACAACAGAGGTAGAGGGTCTCAATACCCTGACAAGATGCAGCCTAGGGCAGTGGAAGAGCAGTGAAGTGGACAACAATGGCTGCCAGAATGCAGAGTACCAGTGACAGTGCAATGCTCACCCAGAATCAAGCCAATCTAATTTCTCCCTATCCTAAAGCTGAGAGAATCTTGCGGAAAAGGGGAGGTAAGATAAGAGCCTAAAGATGGGAAGGTCCATTGTTGGACAAGATGTTCCACTCAAAGCAGGGCTGCTGCATCCAGGAACTCACTGCAATGAGACTTGTCCTTACCAGACCTGCATAATGACTGACAAACCAACATGCCTCCATAGACTAGGAGAATCTCAGGAGAGATAATTACATGCAATAGAAACCTTGGGTGCTAAGGCTGAATGGGTAAAGAGGAATGCTCCTATCAGTGGGGTAGCCTGATGAGGAGCCAATTGGTCTGCCACAGAGGCCTGACCCCCTCACAAGAGTAGACAAGCCAGAGGGAACCTTGGGGCCCATGGAAGCAGACAAGCAGAAGGGTAAAGGAGTGGACTGGATTGATGAAAGGAGGGAGGAAAGGGGAAAAGGGAAAGAAGGGGGAAGGAGAGAAACTTGTAAAACTCAGAAAAAATTAAAAAGTTGTTAAAAAAAGGAAAACTAATAAAATTTAGTTGTATATAATTTGGATAGAGCTTGACAAAACAAACAGATTTTCAAAGTTATCCTGATATGATTGAATATTTTTGAGTAGCTAAGAAGTCTGACAACCCCATTAAACTTTAAGCAATTATGTTGAAAAAATAGAAAAATCCTTTCTTATCCCAAAGCTTTGTTCTCCTGAAATACATTTCCATGCTTTTAAATTTTTCTATCTCTTTCTCATATTTACTGGTTCTTTTCTGCCCTCATGTCTGACGTGATTTGATTGTGATACATCGCCTGTAGCCTGCTATATTGAAACACTTGATTCCTAACCAGTGATGGTGTTTTCTGTTGTGAAACTTTTAGAGGTAAAACCTCACTGGATGGCCTTAGAGTTTACATCCTGGCTTCACTTCCTGTCCACTCTGTACTTCTAACTCTAGGCTCTGTATGATCAGTCAATCTCATGTACCTGCTATCATTCCTTTCCTTCCATGAGGAGAGAGAAAGTACAATTTTTTAATTCTTTTAGGTAGTTTAGAATAGGATTTTTAGTTAGCATGGTTCTGTTAGTCAGTTTTAGACAAAGGAGACAGGCTGCTGGGAAACTCTTGAAGGTTCCACCATAGCTATGCAGAAGCTGGTACTAATTGCCCACTGAGATAAGGTCAAATTCCCTTCTGCTTATGAAGGGATATGGATATGAACTGCTCAAGTCAGACGGACAGGAGCTTCTCAAATGCAAATAAACTAAATTCCTCAACTCAGTCACAAGTCTGAGCACAAGGTCTGGCTGCCCTGGCTGAGTTGGGATACATAGAAGACCAATCAGGTTCACAGAAACTAGAACTCAACAATGAGAAAAATGCCACTTTTCCTGGTTTGCCCAAGTTTATAAATATCCTTTCCCCTGCTGGCCATCTTTGGTTCTTGTCTCAGTTCACCTGCATGGTTGCTGATAAATGACCATCAAATGACTTAAGAGAACAAGGGGTTTATTTTCTTACTGATAGTTCAGTTACAGTCTATAATCCAGTTTGACAGGAGAGCTCATGCCAACACCAAGGCAGAAGGAACTAGCCATACCATCTCTATGTAATGGCTGAGAGAGGGATGATCCTTACTTGCCAGACCAGCATATCTGGCCAAGTATACACAAGGATGCCAACTCTCTCAACCAGCTCTCTGTGTTTTATTCCAGGGCCTAATCCCACCCACTTGGGCCTTCCCCACCAGCCAGACAATCTCTTGCAGGTTTTCTCTGGTCTTAATCCAACCACTAATTCTCCACAAATGTGCCCAGAGCTCAAAACCCTCAACTGTCAAGTTGACACCTGTGCCAAACAATGACAGCTCTCTTACCCTTCAAGGACTTTATACCCATGAATTCAGTTCTTTCTCTTCTCTAATAAACTCTGCCTTAATCCTCTGTGTTCTGGTCTCAACTTTCCACTCCCCAACACAAGAACCTGAACATAGAAACCCCCACAACAATGAGGGATTTTCTCCTCTCATACATCCCTTTCTTAAGTCATGATCCAAAGTAAAAGCCTTTCCTTCCTTAAGTTACTTTTGTCACAATAATGAGAAAAGTACCTAATGTATTTTCCTTTACCTAATTCTTGGGTATAATATGGAATTTTAAAAACTGTGAAACCTGGAGATAATGTATATGTGGTCTCTTTTGGGTTTTCTTAGAACAGTCTAGCCAAAGGACGACGTTAAAGTTTAAGTTAATAGTTGTCATATCTCTTGAACACTTTACATATCATCAAGTGACATGTTTTACATGAAATAAAATAAGAATGTAGGTGAAATATAGGTGAAAAATTAGGAATATGACCCCAACAATGCATGGGGACCACATGGAGATCCATGAGGAAAAAGAAACAGGCATGAGCAATATACTTATGAAATGTGAGTTTTATTAGAGTTAAGAGCCTGGCAGGAGACTATTGAAATGGAAGAGATGCCTTAACATTAGACAGAACAGGGATAGTGGGAAAAAGAAACCATAGACAGCAAGGCTTAGGAGAGGTTACCAGAGGGAGGAGGTGCAGGCAGGAGCTAGATTGACATGAGCAGGCAGAGAGAAAGGTGTCTCTAAGGGTGAAGGCAGCTATTGCCTCAGTTTTTAAGGAACTATGTAAAGAGTGTCCTTCTGGTTATCACTTAGTAGAGCAGTCAAGTAGAGGGAAGATTTCTGAAGTAGTTGCTATGGAAACAGAGCAGTGGGAGTGGGGAAAATGTTTCATCTTAGGACCGTAAAGCTAAACAGGTAGCTTTATTTAAGGCCATATCCAAATTAAGCATTTTTACAAATTTAAATTAACTAATGTATTATGTTCATTCAAGTTTTATAAGTTTAGGGGAAACAATTAAATTTACATATACTGTTCCTTGGTTATTAACTAATTTGTATTAAACTTTTGTTTGAAAAGACTTTATCATGGAAATTTACCATGTAACATACAGCTAAAAGTGGCACAAAGAAACACATATACTGAACCCATGAAATGATCCAGAAGGTAAAAACACAGGCATGTAGACTTGACAACCTGTGTTTGAACCCTGCAAGCCTATTGATTAGAAGTAAACAACCGACTTCTGAAAATTGTTCTCTGACTTACATGCTGTGGCACACACATGCATTCTCTCTCTCTCTCTCTCTGTCACACACACACACACACACAAATACAAATAAAGAAACAAAAAGGAAATAGGCATGCTGAGAGCAAATGTTAAATCATATATACAAAGTCACACCAGGAAATAAAATGGCACAGAAAAATTTGCATGAGATTGAAAAATATGATCAACTTAAGAAACCACATATGGCAATTACATTCAATTGGAATACATTTTCAATAAAAACAAGCTAGAAGAACTGAATCTCAATGATATAGAGCTTAACCTAAATACTGGTAGAGGTCTAGTTAAGGGAAGCATTGAAAAGTATAGCTTGATATATAGTTTTACATTAAGGAAGTAAATGAGTCAGTGTTTGTGAGACAAGAACATGCAGGTAAAGAGTAGAATTGGATCCACTTACCAAGAAAATAGAAACTAGATATCATTTCAAGACTGATGGCTAGAGATCAAACCTAGACCAATTTTGAGAGTACATTCAGGAAGATAGAGGGTATGAAACCCATCATGGGTCTTTTCACAAGTTCACTGTTCAGCTCTTGGGACAAAAGACCTCCATTGTTGTTAGTAGGGAGAACTCATCTTATACTGAATCCTGAGTTATGCTTTTGTTGGGGTATCCCTCTCAAAATGGTCCCTCCCACCCATTGGAGATGAGGCTTGGTTTCTCTCTGGAGCTAAACCTTTTTGATTGATTGGACTGGAACAAAGTCAAAGGAATATCTTTCAGTTTGAAACTGACCATGAATCAGCTGTGAGGGAAAGCAGGGGCTTAGCCATCCTAACAAAAGTGAAAAGCTGGTTACCTATAGGTATCTTGGGTCAGAAAGTCTGTTCCAGAAGGGGAGATGGAAGGTGCCAATGCCATCAAGAACAAACTGTGCTCCTTTCCACTCCTCAGAATAGCAGTAAATGCTGGAAGAGAAAAATAATGAGAGGGAAAGGGAAGAGGAGTCTCATAATATATATGGAATTGGCCTGGATGGGCTGCTGCTGCCAAGCACACTATACATTGAGAGCAAGGTGTTCTCAGGAAGAACTAAAGTAGCTCCACACCTTATAGAGAAGAGCATGACATCCTACTTTTTATTTTGCCTTCAGTTCTCACTAAAGTGTAGTCTTAACTAAGGTTCAACAATTACAAATGGAAAGTACACCTTTCTACAGAACCCAGAAGGAATTCCTTAGCACGGCTTGATGGGTGACAGTGTTATAGAGTCACAGCTCAGTACCAGAGAGCCATACAAGTAAGATAACTTCAGTTGCCATCAGACTGCTGGGTTCACCCTGATAAGCAATAGGGTTTCTGTCCTTATCAGGTACTTTAAAATGTCATGTGGATAATTTTGACCCAAAGGTCCAATAAGCACAAACCAGGCTGAAATTTATGTAGAAGATTTAATAATGAATACATACTGTTGGAAAGAAAGGAATACAGGGAATAAATTCTTACAAGCAGTAAGAATTGTATGACAATGAGGGAATGAAGTCCTTTCATAGCTGTTAAGAGAAGTTGCTTTGTCATATTCTATAGACCATTTGTGTGGGGTCTAATTCAGTATATTATAAATGAGCATCTTTTTAAGTAGTAAATTTTCACACCATTTCGCTGGCTATTTGGGTCACTAGGAATCAGGTTATAATTACTTGTATAAAGCAATACAAATCTTTGGGTGAGGCTCCAAACAGTCAGGATCTGAATGTTGGTGTTACACAATTTTTTAATTCTAGCACTTGAGAGGATGGGGCAGGAGCACTGGGCAATCAAAATAATTCTTTAACAAGGAGATAGCTTCAAGTGATGGCTATTCTTGCTCAATGTTTTACTATATCTACATAAAACCATATTCCCAAATCTTTAGTGAAATCTTAGAGCTACACTAAGTTGAATCAAGCAATATACATTATTAAGTGCCTAGATACTTTTTCTAAGTAAGATAAATTAGAAAATACTAATTACTGAATGTAAGATCAGGTTTTTATATTTTTGGTGTGGTGTCTTTACATACTATAGAGGTACTAAAATATATTTTGGCCTATTAATAAACATGAAATATTTTACTCTGAAGGAATTGCATTTGCCTAATAGAAAAAGTGAGATAATATATTAGTAAAATTTGCTAGTCTGCATGTACAGGGTGCTACTATATGAGACTTTTCACAATTATCTACTCCTTAGTTTTCTCTGTAAAGGAAAGGTTACCGATTGTTAAAACTTAGAACCAAGATGTGTAATTAAAACTACTAGAACTAATAAGGGGGAGAGGAAATAGCTATATGTAAAATATGCAAGGAAGTAAGATATGTGTTTTTAATAAGAAAAAGTATATGAGGTGAAAAGAATGCGTTTTCATTAAAGGAGAAAAAACAAAGCAATTTTACCATAAACTATGATAACTGTAGTTGTTCCAAAGCAATAAAGAGAAAAAGAACAAGATTATCAGTGCATGGATATAACCATATTATGGAAAGTTGGGAGAAAAGAACTTTTATGTGTGGTCCAGCTGCTAAAATTGGATAGATTTATGATACATTTTTCCTATTTTATTTTAAGAATTCAATAATGCCATAGGCATGATAGCTTACACTTACAATCCCGGCCCATAAAAGGCTGAGGCAGGAGGATTTCTGTTAATTTAAGGCCAGCCTGGACTATATATAGCATTAGACTCTTAAATAACAAAAGAAACTCAATAGTATACTAATACAAAATCACAATTTGATTTTCTATCTGTGAAAAGGACAGAGGTTTCTTGGATTATTACAAAACAGTTCTCTTATCAAGTAATTAGTCTAGGAAACAATGACACTATGTCTTCTGTAAATAATTTCCTTGAATCTCTGAACTCAAAACAAGTGAGCAAAACACAACTTGGTTTCCAGCCAATAATCTTTTCTTTTGTTTTGTTTTCATGACTGTTCTCTCATTAAATGTCTGCCTGCTATATGTCCTTTATACCAAAGGAAGAAAGTGCTTTAATATTGTTCAAATGAAAGAAGGTCTGTTCTTTTCTTGAACAAGAAGGACAATTGAAAAAGAGCGAGACCTGACCTAACTTTGATTAGTTTCCTTTGGATAGGAGCTACATCCAATTTCTTTCTCCTACTGTAAGACCTGATGACATAGTCCTTTTACTTACTTTGACAATCCTTCTGTGAAGTTTTAGTCGTTAGCAAGCGCCATGAATTCTTTTAACAGCAGATGTTTGTTTTGTTCACCATTATTTTCATCTTTATGTCCATTTAGGCTTTGTTTTGTTATTGTTTGACTGTTTGCTTTGTTTTCTTCTATTATCCTTTGTTTTTGTTCTTGATACAGGATCTTAGGATGTAGTTCAGACTGACATGGAGCTCCTTATATAACGTATACTAGCCTGGAATGTATGATCCTCCTATCTCTAACTGCCAATTGCTGGGATTTCAAACATGTACTAACTTTTCCAGCTTCATTCTTATTATCTTTATGTCATAGTGTTGTGTGGCTTATGTAGGTATTACAAAAGTATTGACTAAATATAAGAATTAGTGAATAAATGCTTAATGATAAGCAATAGGGAATTGTGGGAATGAGATTTTGACTATAGATAAATGGACTCTGGTATTATTATAGTCACGGTTTTTCCAGTTAGTCACATGGACACACAAGGAATTTGGGGTTTGTTATAAAGAGTGTTTTTGGAACATTTTCTGTCCTTCACATGACTCATTTTTCACAGGCAGCAAGAGTCTTTGAAAAACAAAAAGGAAATTAAGAACCAGTTTCACATTTTCCCCTGCAGGTAGTATTCACAAGATTTTTTTTGCCTTCTGATAACATTTTGCTTCCTCCTCTCTCCCTCAAGGTCTTTCTTTCTGCATTTTAGAACACAAAAGCAAAGGCATGAAAGAACCATAAAACTTTTACGAGGGTATTAAGCACCTGAAGTTCAAGTTGGCCTATATTCTCCAAAGTCCTACTAACTTTGGGAACTCAGCAATTACTTTAAGTCCAGAAAAAGAATGCCCTGATACCCTACCCTTTGAAACTGTAGTATTGTATGGTGAGGCTTTTGGGGATTCAAAAGTTGTTATTCAAGGCTATGGGAAAACCCTCTGGTATGGCTGGAAAAATATAAAAACAACTTTCATTATTCAGAAATACTTGGGGCTATTCTTTAAGTTATAGCCTAACTGAAAGGAATCTCAGACCACCACATGTGCAGATTGTCTCCTGGCTGGTAGACACAGTGGACTTGTACATGATTAGCTGAAAAGAGGATGTTCAAGATGTCAATTCTAGTGCATTGGCGTTCTCTTTAGTGTGTCCATAGAACCTATTTTCATACACTGTTATCTGAATGTATGGGTTTCCCAGAATATAATGAGTCGGTGATGCAGAAGTTCTCACATGTTTAGAAACCCATCATTCAAGAACACAGTGGCAATTCTGACTAGTATAGGGGCACTTAGATTTGTCACTTACTGCTTGAGTCATAAGCAATGCCACAAAATGAGCATATATTACAGATTTCAGTTGCACATGGTCTTGTCGCTTGTCAATTTTCTATTACTAAAAGTCTTTATAAGAAAAACACAAATTCTGAGTGATTAATCATCAAAAGCACAAGATGATATACACCTCTTTACCAAAGCCTAAAAGTTTCCAACATGTTTTTATTTTGTCTGTCTTTGCTGTTGGTTATGCTGAGATAAGGTCTCACTATGTTGCTCAGGCTGTGGAGAGTAAGACAATAAGAGGCCTACAGCTTATCTCCTCAGATAAGATTCCACACAAATGGCCTGCAAGGTTAAGACCTAAATAACTAAACTGTTATAAGAAAATCCCCATTCCTTCTTGGGGTCCTAATTGTCTCTCTGATAATTTGTCTGCTGTATTTCTGTCTCTAACATACATCTCATTATATTTTTATGCAAATGTTGCTATAGTAAATATTTTTCCCCATACTTTCAGCCTCTTGAACGTGGCATGACAGAACATTTCTGGCAGGATGTGTCCAAGACTTGAAAGAAGGCATCTCAAAAGATTTAAAGCTAAAGGAAGATTGAATGTGGCAACAGGATGAAGAAGGAGCAGAGGAGCTGGAGGAGCAGGGAGATCTCAATTTTCCTGAAGAGACTACTAAAGTTACCAATTGCCTTACAAAGCCCTGCCTCTGAAAAAGGAAGTGGTCAGATGTGTCTGAACATTCAGTTAGCAGGGGCTTGGAGTCATCATAGGCTTTCAAGTTTGTTGAGAATGGAATAGTATCAAATAGAATTCTTTAGAAAGGAATAGTATTAAACAGAGAAAGGAAAGAGACCTTACAAGTATCTAGGAAAAAAGGAAAATTCTGGGGAGTGAGGTGCAAGTACTACTTTAACTACAAAAAAAAAAAAAAAAAAAAAAAGAAAAGAAAAGAAAAGAAAAGAAAAAAGAACAAACAAACAAACAAACAAAAAAAAGCATGAAGAATTTTCCAATCTAGGACCAATGCCAGAAAACAGGATATAACTCAGTCAAAAAGAAAGGAATAAAGATATCTAGATCCATAAATACTGTTTGGAACGTTTCCACCAAAACGCATATTGAAATTTAATCCCCACTGTGAGATATTAAAAGCATAAGAACTTCAACTGTACTATTCAGAGGTGGCGGCTTTAAGAGTTAACTAAGATAAATGAGGCTGTTAGGCTGTTAAGGTGGGGCTTTACTCCACAGTGTATATGTGGCTTTATAGAAATAGGAAGAAAACATCTGAGCTCTGACTCTGTCTTTCTCTGTCATACTTTCCAGTACCTTGGGCATCTGAAGTGTCCCTATCAGCAAAGAAGGATCTCCTTAAATGTGGCTCCTTATCTTGAACTTCCTGAACCATTCATCAGATAAGCCCTTTTTCTTCATAAATTACTCAATCTGTGGCATTCAATTATAGTAACAGGAAACAACCAGAGCACTTCAAAAGAAGCCCAATATTCTGACCAAGCTTCAAAGCACACACTTGGAATGACAAGACTCAAAATCTGTGCTCAACATACCCTTTCAGAGTATCATCCAGAGCACCGACTTTGGAGTCAAACTCATCCATAGTTCCATAATCAATATAACCAGACACGAAGACAGCAGGTTAAAGAGTATCCAGTGCGGCTTTCAGTGAAAGGTGCAAGTTTCTGTGGGTATATTTGGTTCTATCCAAGTCACTAACATCATAACTGCTAGAGCAAATAAATAAATCACTCAACACACTTACTGAAGATAGTAAAATATGGTATTATCACAACAGGTATGGGTAGCAATAGAGTGGGGTCTTTCAGTGTGAAGAGAAATTGAGTTTATCTCCAAATTGACAATTGGAAATTCATAGCCAAAGGGCAAGTGGTAAGAGGTAATGGTTTGAATATTAATAAGAAATATCTTGAGTAAAAAAGTGGTCTTGACAGTCATAGCATTCAGTGTTCTTGCTTAACATGGACCTGGTGACCAGGTATTTGATATATTCTAAAAATAGGAATTTGTTCTTATAACCAAGGGTTGTCAGAACTAACTGCAGAGGATTTTCACTAAACTGACCCTAGGATTCTTGCTTAAACTGTATTCTGCAGGATCAATGAGAGAAGTACATGTTCAAACCTATACAGATAGAGAGCCTGTTTAAAGTTGAGTCAGAGCTTTTTCACCTTGTTACTTGTTCTTTTTGGTACTTACTATTTGCTATGCATAAATAATGCATTTTAAATGATTCCTGTGACCAAGGAGAATAGACGATGACATGAATGTTTAGAGAGGAATATTTACATTGAGAGACAAAAGCCAGCTCTGGTATACCAAATAAATTGAATGTTACAGGCCTCAGGAAGGATTTGGAAAAGGCTTCTTGGACAGGAAAAATCATGAAAGGCTAGTTCAAAATGGAGATTTAGTGGAGAAAATCCTCTAGGATAAGACTCCAGATGGATGTCTGAACAGGTTGAGAAGATCATGCGGCTGCTTTTCCTCACCTGCAGGATTGGGTGATTTTTAAGGACAATAGGCAAGCTACTGAAGGAGTTGAAAGATGTGTTTCAAGATTTCTGAACCTAGAACACCAAGACCCCATATTCATTCACCTGGAATGAGACCAGCCAAATCTCTACCCATCCTAAAGCTCAGGAAACCTTGCAGAAGAGGGGATAACAAGACTGTAAGAGCCTGAAGATGGGGAAGACCAACAATATGCAAGATACTCCATGCAAGTCAGGGCTGCAGCAGCCAGGATATAGCCACAATGTGATTGGACTTTGCCTGACCTGCACAATGTTTGACATGTCAATGATCCCCCCCCAACTTTAGCATGGATCACAGGGGAGGCTTCAGGTGATAGGATCTTTAGAGGCAAGTGGTTAAACAGTCATAATAATGAGTTTCCATACTAGCAGGCAGCCCAAGGGTCCCCAAGCTATGCCACTGAGTCCTGAACTCTCACTAGTGTAGCTGACTCAAAGGGAAGTTCAGCACCCACATAAACAGATGCTGTGGGGGATGAGAGGGAGGAAGCAGAAGGAACAGAAACAGGGAAAGAAGGGATGAGAAGGAAGTAGGGGGATGGAGAAAAAGGTGTAAGGGGGAGGAGTACAATGGGAGACTATGGGGAATGAGAAAGGGGAGGGAGAAGAGGGGGGATATCTATCGAACTTGTATGATTAAGCAAAAAATGTGCAATAAATTAAAAAAAAAGATCTCTGAACCTAGAGAATGGAAACAAGATCAGAAAACAGCAGAGACTTTAACTGAGGACTTAATTCAAAGACTGAGGGGGTAGTCAATGAAGAATGTGATTATCCCTTGAGACACTAGTGGCAGAAGACATGACTTTCTTAAAATACATATTCAGTGCCACAGAACTACATTGGAGAGTGAGTTATCTTAAGAGACTAGGACTGAGAGTTACATCCAGGATTTGCAGCTGGTATGTGTCTCTTGACTATGCAGCCAAAATAGTGGCTTTGGAGATTTTTGACAGTATGAAAGGTATTTTGAATTTTTTCACTGTACAGAGACCAACTGTGGAGATAATCCTCAAATAATGATGTTTCCCCCTTTCATGTATCAGAAATGGTTGTTTTCCCCTCCTTACTCTGCCCCAACTAGGAATGAGGGCCAAGAGGCAGTAACTGAAGCAGTGACGTCGGTGGGTGGGTGCATTGTGACGCAATTCAGGTTGATGTTTGTGACTCAACCGCCCTCTGGTCCAGCTGCTAGAGTGCCGCAACCTGCCTGCCAGACACCATCGATCTCCTGCTATAGTCAAGAAGACAAGCAAACGGTTGTGGCAGTACGACTCTCGCGCGGTCTTTAAATCTTCCCTGGTATGGCATACTCCTCCTCACACCGTCCCATCAAGGGAATCCTGAAAAATAAAAGCTCATCGACTTCATCGGTGGAGGAGTCTGCCCATTTTTCTGGAAGACCTGGCACTCAGGGGTTGCAGCGTAAGAAATCGCAGAAATGGGCCGAGTCAAAGGACTTAGCAATTCATTATCCATTTTATAAAGATTACGACCTGATGAAGATGAATGAGCCCAGCAACTTCTGTGTTAGCGTGCCACATGATGGGGAGGACACGAAGAGTGAAGTCCAAAGAAAAGAAACCATGACGCCCGACATGCTAGTGAGGAGACTCGCAGCCAGTAACATCTTTGGGTCCCGGGGTGAGGACGAAGAGCAAGACAGCAGTGGGGCACATACCAGCAAATTCTTCCTTGACAAAATAGAACGGCAACGGCAATTTGAGTTGAAAAGGAAGTTACATTACAACGAAGGACTTAACATCAAGCTAGCAAGACAACTCATCTCCGAGGAGCTACAGTCTGATGTAGAGGAAGACGAGAAACATCTATGTCTACAATCCAACCATTAAAGACTGCTACAGAAAAGCTCCTTCGGAGATGATCAACTCAAAATTCCATCATGCAAGTAAGATCTGCAATTGCCGCTGCCACTAACCCCTAAAGATCCTGCTTCTTGCTTCTTCGGTCCTCACCCACGGTCTTAGTGGGCGACCGTTCAGTTTAACTGCCTTGCAGGAAATAAATAGTCATCTTAGATGAAATGTGTTTGATATTCTTGTGTTTTTATTTCACTTTTAGTGCCTATCTTAAAACTCTCCCATAGCCACACTACCCATTAGATCAATGTTCTACAGCTTTTGAATTCGTTCAAGGGTTAAAGGGGGAGCAATTTATATTCACTCCTACTTGTGGTAGCTTTGATAGAAAATGTTTTGTTAAATACAGTTGGTTCAGTAGGTTGTCTCTGCTGATTTTCAGGCTGACACATCCTTGTCTTCAGGATGGTTTGCCTGCTTACTTGATCATTGAGTACATTATAGAAATGACTGATTAATTTCCTTTTTAATATTTTCAAATTTTATTTCTTTTTCTCTCACATTTTATTTTTCCCTAATCATACAAGTTCAATAGGTATCTCATCCTCTTCCTTTCCCCTCCCCTCCCCTATTTTCCCCCATTGCACTTGCTGCCCTTCCTCCCTTTCTTTTATCCCTCCCTCCCTCCCCCCTCTTCTGGTGCCTCCCCCTTCCTCCCTTCCAACCCCTGGAGTATCCATTTATGTGGGCACCAAATGTCCCTTTGAGTCCTCCATCCTACTGAGGATTCAGGACTCAATGGCTCACCATTACTATGGGAACTCTATTATGACTCTCTAACCCCTTGCCTCTAAGGATCCTATTGCCAGAAGTCTTTTCCCTTGTGATCCATGCTAGACTTTGGGGTTCATTGACATGTCAGCCACTGTGAAGGTCAGGCAAAGTCCAGTCTTGGCTGCTGCAGCCCTAACTTGTGTGGAGTATCTTGCATATTGTTGGTCCTCCCATTTTTAGACTCTTACAATCTTACTGCCCCCTCTTCCACAAGGTTCCCTGAGCTTTAGGATAGGGAGAGATTTAGCTTTTCTAGTTCCAGGTGATTAATGTAGGGTCTTTAGTGTTCTGAATCATGGTTTGTTGTTTTCAGTTTTTCTATCCTGCATTGCCCTTGGCTGCATCCTGATTGGTATTGAAGGTAATCTCCTAACCAAAAATAAAAGACTTTAAACGAAGATCTTAATATAAGGGGAGACTCAAAGGTAGATGGAAGAATAGGAGTAGGACACAGCAATGGCGGGGGGGGGGGGGGGTTAAAGGAATGACTGATTAATTTATTTTGCCTAGTACCTCTAAATTTTCTCTTAACTATCTTTTGGTATTTACAAGAAAATGACATCTTTTTTCTCATCAAAAGTAGTCACTTTTTCCTTCTGCCCCGGACTTTGACCAGAACTGACTCCCTGTTCCTCAGGTAAGGCCCCTAGACCACGTCCCAGGCCCCAGGTTACCTGCTCGTCCCACCAGCAACTGGAACGGCAGCCTACCGTTCTGGCACTGGAGAACACCCCTAGGTGTGCCTCAGGTCCCAGGTGATTTGTGACAAACTAGACACCCTGCCCTTCTGCCCTGACCTGGACCAAGGCAGACTCTCTGCTCCTCAGGTAAGGACCCTAGAACATGCCCCAGGCCCTAGGTCACTGGCTTGTCCCATCAGCAGCGGAGCGGCAGCCCACTGTTCTGAAGCTGGAGAAAGCCCCTAGGCCATGCCTCAGGTCCCAGGTGATCTGCGACAAACTAGACAACCTGCCCTTCTGCCCTGAGCCGGTTGAGGGCAGACTCTCCGCTCCTCAGAATTCAACAAAGTCCAGACAAAACCCAAGCAAATCTCTAGGGGACAAACGCCATGCATCGGAAGTCCTCTAAAATCATCCCATCATGTGGGAATCTTCACATCCAGCTCAAAGATAAGTAAATCTTTTTACCATCTTGTTACTTTCAATTATTAGTCACTGTAGTTTTACTTTTCCATATAGCCACGTCAAAATGCATACAAATTTAGGGACTATACCGTTCACCCTCACATATCACCAAGGAAGTAAACTGAAAAAGTGCACTACTAAACCTGACTTAATTGATGTACTAACAAAATTAGTCACTTTTTAAATGAACTATCAGGTTAAATTCCTGTAACATCTGTTTTGGAGTTTTGTACAGTAAGGGAAGAGACTTACTATATTCTAAAAAATACTCATGTGATCCACATCTCAGAAATCACTTTTCATATTTGTCTTAATCTCTGTCCTTTATTTTCTCAGTTCTGATGACCTAGTAAATACCAAATCCCTTCTTTTGTGAATTCCACAACTGCCAAGACATTTTACCCTCAAGTATTCTAGCTTTTGTTGCAATGGTGTCATTTCTACCTGGAACAGCAGAAGGACAGTAGACAAGACAGAAAGTTCAACTGCTAAACTACAATTCTTCACTTTACAGTTTGTTAAATAACTTGCTATTATCTTAATGTTTGACTCAATTAGCTTTCAAACGAATGTCTGGGTACCTATTCCCTAGTTTACTCCAATGGTAACATACTCTAAAATAACACAATAATTCATCAATATGCTGAACATTACACCACCAAATTAATCCCTCTTGTTGCTTTTTTGTAGCCACATCGTTTAACTACTTCTAGCGTTTTTGTTATTTCAAGACAGTGAGGATGAAGGTCCTTCAGATATTTAATGGTGCACAAAGATGACATGAGTTGCAAGTTACATGACTGTAGATTACACTTATAATTATTGACCAAAGGCACATTTCAAAGGAAGGTGCCTGAGTTAGAGGAAGAAAAATAAATGATGCACAGCCTTTTTCACTAAGGAGGTCAGAGTGTAGTGGTTTTTCTTTTGTGGATTTTGCTTTCATGGTTCTGATATGGTGTTTCTGAAAGTCTTTTCTTAAAAGAAGGGCAAGAGTTATGGTTGGGTTATATACCTATTCAAATGAGAAAATGTGCTTTCTAGAGGACTGCAGAACAAGCATCAATCAAGAAGAAGAAGACAACAAAAGAGTCCGGACTGAAGAATTGTTCCTTTGAAAAATAAGAGGACCATATTTGACTAAAGTTGGGTGAGTACAGGAAAATACAGGGAAAACCATGCAAAATTTACTCATATGAGCAAGCTGAAAGAAAGGACATGGCTGGGGATGTCTGTAGGAGATGCTACCACGGAGAATTCTTTCCCACAAGGTGATGATGATGCCGTTGTTTCTCCAACTTGATAGCACACTTCAGTGATTAGGGAGGTATGTGGACAAGGGGAGAGAAAAAGGATGGAGCCTCCAGAACCTATGTTTGGTGAGGAGTACAAGCAATTATTTGTAAGGGCCACTCAGCAGTCAGATTGTCATGACTATGAAATCTATAATTAGAAGATTTAATCCACCCATGACAGGATATGACATTCAATATCCATTTAAGAATAGGCAGAATAGAATGAGCTTTCAACCAGTGCTCAGAGGACAGCCTAAGTTACATGCGAAGAGGCTTTCAGAGGGTTTAAGAATGCATGCTGCAGGATTTAGGGAGATGACTCAGGGATTAAAACAAGTTTAAAGATGTGAGTTCAAATCCTAGATCCAATGTATAAAAACCAGGGGGAAATGTCAGTGGCCTGCACTTCTGGCCCTGAAAAAGGGAGCCTGGATAAGCCCCAAAGCAAAATAGTAAGAAAAAAAGTAAAGCAATCCAAGATGATTCCCAAAGTCACCCTTGAGCCTCCACAGTGCACACACTCAAGTGCCTTCTAGTACACAGACAGACAGACAGACACACACACACACACATGCAAAAAATGAATGCATGCTACAACATTCTTGTGGAAATGACAATTTGTGTATGTCATTGTGTATGCTGTGTTTGTGTGTCTCTGTACAGGGATGGAAAATATTACCCTGAGCATTTTTCCTCACCAGTATAGACACAGTTCTTTAATACAAGATAATACATTATTAGCTCCTAAAAATATAAAGAATTGTTATCATTGTGTAGGCAGAGCACATCACTGATTTGCCTATGCATGCTGGGTACTGAATAGTTTATTCTTCCAAGAAGTCTGGTTTTTCTTCATCTTTTTATACTCCCCCACCTCTCTGTTTTAAAGCACACTCTTTGAAAGGTGCATGTGAACCCAGTTTCCATAGCAATTGCAAGCATCAATGATAACCCAGAGCTTCTGAGTTATAACATACAAGCTACCCTATTAATGAGTTTCAAAGTACATTTCCATGAGACAGCAGCTCAGTCACTGATAGATAAGGTCAGACCCCATCTTCAAACTTTAAATTAAGTCAGAATAGATCAAAATGCAGCAGAGGGAGAAGTGTTCTTTTGGGAAAACATGCTGTAAAAATGCTCTTTGTGAAGGCAAAACAGTTGCTTTTGTGGTTTGTAATGCCCAGATGAAAAACTTCTAAAACAGACAGTCTCTTCTGGGTTATTAATGGTGTGTTGTCATTTTCTTATGTTATTTGTATCTGGGTTTTTCCCAGAGCAGCTCTAACTCTAAGGAAGCATTCAACAGTCCATCCTCTGCCACAAAACAGCAGGTGTGATAGTTAATTCTAAATAAATCTGGAAAATACAGAAGTTCAAGAATAACATTAATTCATTTACTCCTGCACTGCATGGCAAGCATTTGTGCCTACCTTCAAGGAGTACATTGTCCACTGGAGGTCTTAGCAATTCCATTTAACCATTTTTATACTATGCAAGAGTATTTTTCAAGGGCCCCTGCTCAAATGAATGGGTGAACCTGGAAAGACGGGCATTTCAGAGGCAGGCAAGATGCAATGTGAGGTATTCAGTAAACTACAAAGCATCCCATGGGACAGATTTCATGTGCTTAAACAAGTGGCAAGGACTATGAAAGGACTCACATATCACATGGCAACAGGAGTCACCGTTTTGTTTAAAGAGCAGCCTGATCAAACTTGCATTTTGGGGAGATCACCATGGCTGAGGATAGGGCCTTGAACCCAGTACATAAGGAAGAAAAAGCTTGAAACAGGAAGCTGGGTTCCAGAAACATGAAGGCTGCAACATTCAAGTGCTGAACACCTTGTTTTGTATTCTTTGAAAGCACACCTGGCTCTACACCAGTGCCAGACACAGAGTGGTTCCCAAACAGGAGCATCAGCATTACTAAGTAACTATTTAAAAGTCCAAATTCTCAGGCAATATACCAGATCTGATGGCTCAGAATTGATGGGACCCGTGTCTAGTAACTTGATGTTTAACAAGCTTCTCAGTAGGATTCTTCAAGTTAATCATGTTGGAGAACTGCTGCCCTAAAATACAATGTTTTAATGAGCCAACTTCAAAGCTGTGAGACAGCTCACACGGTTCCTCGGTATGTATTTTCTGTGTGTGCACAATTTTTAAAAAAATATGTCACATTGAATTTCAGGACAGCACACTGTTAAGAAAATTCCACAAGTATGCTGACAGATCAAGGTCACAGTTGTATTCGCTGTCCCTTATCTTTCTTTTTTTAATGTTTTTTCTGTGTGTGTGTTTGTGTGTGTGTGTGTGTGTGTGTGTGTGTGTGTGTGTGTGTGTGAGAGAGAGAGAGAGAGAGAGAGAGAGAGAGAGGGCACTGCGTGTCTCTGTGGAGGAGCAGGGGTGACTTCGGGAATCATCTTGATTTGCTTCTACCTCCTTGCTTCACTCTGAGATTTCCCAGACTCCACCCACCATGGCAGGAGGTGCAGGCTCCCTCCATTTCCATGTTTTTACATGGGACTTGGCATGCGAACTCAAGATCTTCTGCTTGTGAGACAGTCTTAACCCTTCAGTTATCTCTCCAGCCCCCTTATCCTTTTCTAAGAACCTGTTTGTTACTCTTCTTCCTCCTCCTCCTCTGGTATATTGTACTGTCCCCCACACAATGTAGAAGGCTTTTTCAGTGCCACCTCACAGTCCCAATACATTCTCCAATCAATAGCTTCATTAGGGCTTCTCCTTTAGCTCAGAATATATAACTTCTGTATTCACTTTGTGTTTCATTCAGTACAAATCCTACCTCAAACTGCTACATCAGAATAGTGAATACCTGCCTTGGAGGTGTCATAAGTGTATTCTAATGACAGGAAAAAATGCTGGGTCAAAATAATAGAATAATGTATATTTTTTAGATGGTCGAGCAGAGTAGTTAGGCTGGGAAGGTTGTGGAAAGTCTCCTCCCCACTCCAACACTGACAGGAATATGCTGAAACATAATGACCAGAACCCCATAGAAGAGATAAGTTCACCAATTCCAAAAAATTGTCCCAGATCTTTGTTTGTTATTTTATACACAGAGAGTACCTTCATCTAGAGGAACTTGTCCCAGACTCTGTTTTCTGTTTACTAAAGAAGGAGAATCCTTTGATCTTCAGAAAAACAGGTCAGTAACCAAGAGTTGATCTCCAGCATAAAGAGAACAAAACCCAACTCAGATTTAAAGAAACTAAAACCAACCAATAAGGAAAAGTCAGTTTGTAAAAATCTTCCTAGCCCTGTAAGTACCCCTACCCTGTCACCTGTGGCAGTTATCTTGCTTCTCCTGGACTTCCTGAGAGTTGATGAGTTCCTCTCTTTTTCTCGCTAGTAACCAATAAATCTTTCTTTATCCTCTCTACACATTCTGCTCTTAAGTTTCTACTCCAGGATACAAAATCCCCCAAAGAAATCTGGCTTCAAAAGGATCTAAGTTTGAATCCAGCTTCTGCCTTATGTTAGCTGAAACACCTGAGGCAAAGTAATTCCCCTGTTGGAGCTGGTTTACTCACAAATACAGAAGGATAACAATAACTATGCTGCCTGCTGATGGCTGTTAGAGCCATTGGATGAAGATGTTTGTAAAACACGTGGCTTATACTAAATATTCAGTGGATGGAAGCTATTATTATTCTCACCTGCACACAATTATATGTACATCTGTTTCGTTGCTGATCATTTCTGTGGTCATGCTAGACATTTCAGAAATCACCTTTCCTCTCCCAGTGGACTGAGAGCCTTTTGCAGAATGGGACTGTGCCCATGTGTTTCATGTCTCCCAGCACAGTGCCTTATAAGCAGCGCATGTTTTAAATGAAACTGAGAGGACAACTTGAACACATCTTCCTCTTCTTGAGTTGGATCCTGTAATCCACTTGTGATTTACCATTCAAGTACAGTTGGTTTGCGAAGGCTCCCCAAGCTTCAGCACCACAAACTTTCAAGAGTACAGGTGAAAATAGAGCAAAAAAGTGACAGTCTCAAAGGGTAAGTTTCGAGTGACAGCTGCTTCATGTAACCTTCTCTTTGAAGATGCCCTTGATGTTTTCATTGTCACTATGTCTCCCCAGCAGGAGATGAAATGTGAAGACAGCAAGCAGATTTACATGTAAAGCCAATCTACATTTTAATTTTAAAACACATTGAAATTTCCAGGACACCGTCAAGTTTAGGAGAGAAAGGAATTAATTCTGTTCCATCCAACCCACAGGTAAAGACCACATCATTATTTATAGTAACTTGTGACACTTTATATTCACAGAGTGTTTCTGATTCTTATTTTTTCCTTCTGAACTCCTTTCATTAATTACTACTTACTTCAATTGAAAGTTTTTAGGAGCTGAAGATTTAGTAGTAGAAGGATCCTTAATGATCCTTTACTGTTTCAACTGTTCCAACTATTCCAACTGTTTCAACTTACAGTAGAGATTTTCTGTCTCAGAAACAGAGGGCACCAAATTATCACTTAGGGGTTACAAAACCAAGGGAAGTCTATATTTGCATATAGCCACATGGTCTCTCCCTTTATAACTGTACAGCATAAATTGAAAACAGATCAAAGTATGCTTCAAGTTGGTTTGGAGATTGTTCATGTGTTTCAATATCTGAAAAAAAAATCACCTTCTAATGGAGTATGGCCATGCTTAGAAAACCTGACCTCAGTTAAAAATTGGTGGCATCTCTGAGTAATACTTTTTGATCTTCATCTTGTTCTGCATCTTGTTCTTCAACATGGACATAAAAATAATGTAGGAAAATGAGAAAGATCAAGGATTCACTCTCATGTTGAGAACATTGAACCTAAGACATAGGGGCAACCACAGACCATACTAGAATTAATTTTTAAAAATTTAATAATGGATATATGTTTTGGAAGAGAAAGAAACACAGAAAGTGAATTCCTGAAAACTGTCTTTATATGACAGTTACGAGAAATTTATAGGTCTCATCTACTGGGCTACTTATGTAGGGTCATTTGAGAAGGCTTGTATTTGAACAGATAAGAATTGAGCATACTGTCTTGTGAGTAGTAAATTTTATTGTTCTTCCTGAGACTGGCCTTTTGGGAGTGACGCTCCAGAGATCAACTTTGAATTGTTTGTATAAGGCATCACAAGTCACTAGGTCAGGATCTAGGGTCCTGCTTTTTGTTCTAGGCTTATTGTCTCTACATTTTTCTCTTGACAGATCAGCCATACCCAGTTGCCAGCTAGGAAGAAGAAATTCCATTTTCTGAAACTACTTCAGAGCTGAGAAGCCATGGTTGGTCAAAGGATTATAAAGGTTTGATTTGTATTTTGGAGACTATGAGAAGATGCTTATGGTAGGAAGATGGTTGGATTGCTTAGAAATCTAGATGTTCTAGGTGGTGGAAAACAGGTACCAATGCTGATGGTAATGACTGATAGCCCTGAAACACTATCATCTAATGTTTAAGAGCCTGCAATATTGAGACAATTTTATATAGTATATCTTATCCCCAGCAAGAGCAAGCATTGCTTTTCTTTGTTTTTCTTCTTTTTTTCTTTAGTATTTTATACATAAATCCAGTGAATTTGTTGTATTTTTACACCTCAGTCTTATTCCCCCTCCTTTTCCCATCAAGACGACCCTTATCAGGCTCCCTCTTTTTTCATGTCTTTCTTGTGGGCCATGGAGTTTTATCTTCATCTTGACTGTGCCAAGGTTAGAGCAGATGGGAGGAGCACTGAATTCACTGCAGCTACCAAATATCACTTTTTTATAGGGGAGATTTTGGTTCCTTAAGAAAATGAAATATGTACAAAAAGAGAATTGGTAGGCCCTTGATGTGGTACCATCACTGCATTTTTTGTACAGAAGTAGAAACAAGGATTATAACTGTAAGTACTGGATGATCTCAGTCCAGGAATTGTCTAAGAAGTCTCCTACAAGGAACATATCTAAGACCTATTCTCTAAAGTGGATTGGGTCCTGTAGGAAATGGCAAGACAATAAGAGCTGAGAGCTTGTGAAATCATATCATGTATCTTTGAAGGGTAATAGAATTAATCTTCAATACTCATTAGAGCTGTAGGGTTTGAGGGTGGTTCCCCCCTGGGTCTTGCCAGAAATGAAGCCACAGATCTCCAAGAAGACTGTAAGTACATGCTTCTTGAGTTTTATGAATCATTTTAACTTTGTACAGAAAAATCCATAGTTACAGGCCTTGTAACTAAACTGTAAAGAAGTCAGTAGGACTTGACAAGGTTAGGTCAAGCAGTGTGAGTGACATTTAACTCTCTGAGATGATATTAAATAGACCTCCTCTTCCAAATTAATGCAAAGAAATGATCCCAAAACTGTGGCATTAAGTTTGGAGCTACACTTATCCTGGCACTTAGTGACAGTCTTGATCACTGTCACAATGATATAATATACTAAAATAGAAGATTCACCTAGCAAGGGGTCAATCTAAAGAAAACGCCTACAGCTCACTGCAGTGATTGCTACTATCCTGAGAGTTATATAAAAGTTGACATGGCAACATTACCCCATGGGTAAGTGAGGACCTCAAGAGAAACAACTACAAGCAGAGACAAACTTTGGAGCATGTGCCAGACAAGAGAAGAGGAGTTTCTAGTCGTGATAGTACAGGTGCCCCCAAAAGAGCCCCAGGAGATACATGGCTGGATTGGTGAACTGAAGGGAGAGTGGGAGGGGAGAGGTATGGGAAAGAAGGGGGTGGGGAAAAAGAACATAAACCCATTTTTATTAGTATAAAATTTATTTAAAACAAGAAGGAAGGAAGGAAGGAAAGAAGGAAGGAAGGAAGGAAGGAAGGAAGGAAGGAAGGAAGGAAGGAAGGAAGGAAGGAAGGAAGGAAGGAAGGAAGGGAAGGAAGGAAGGAAGGAAAGAAGGAAGGAAGGAAGGAAGGAAGGAAGGAAGGAAAAGAAAGAAAGAAAGAAAAAGAAAGAAAGAGAGAAAGAAAGAAAGAGAAAGAAAGAGAAAGAAAGAGAAAGAAAGAAGGAAAGAAAGAAGGAAGGAAGGAAAGAAAGAAAAAGAAAGAAGGACTGCTACAAAGGGCTTCAAAGATGGAATGTGTTTGATGTTCTGGGCTCCATCTAGTACTTTAGAACACTAAACCTTGTTGAGCTTGGATGTTTTGAAGATATGGGAGAGTGGAACTAAGGATTAAAATACTCTGGAGTGAAAGCCACACAACCTGTTCACCTAGCTGAACATCTCAGCTGTTACCCTGAGAAATCTCAGAATGGTCCTTTTGGTGAACCTTGGCAATGAAGATGGGCTACCTGGGTTGGAGGCCAGAGGGTTTCTGGTAGGTTCAAAACCTCAGAGGTTATGTTGGATCAGAATATTGTGGGCCATATGAAGGCCTCTTTCTTTCCACATGACTGCATGAGCATGGGTTCAATAAAAGGTGTAGGCCAATTCCGTATAAATGAGAAGCTTCATTCTAGTCCTCAGCTAGAGAGAGATAGTTCTAGTTCTGCATTTGGGACTGACATGGAATTACATGTCACAGATTCTAGGACCACTGGGACATTTACTACTCTGTGCCTTGAAAGTCTGTGGACTGTCACTATATAATTATTTCCATCTGTGATCCATGCTAGATTTTGGGGGGTTGCTGACATGTCAACCATTGTGCAGGTCAGGCAAAGGAGTCTTTGTAGGGCTTTAAGGGCATCAGGTCCTCCAACTGAACCATGTCTTGCAGAGAACCCTGGTTGGGGCTACTGAAGAAATTTTATTTTTTGTAATATGATTAATTAGTTTTGGCTATGCTTCCCTGATGGATATTTAGGACCTTAAAGGTGGTAAAATTTTTTTTTGCTACTTTTGTTATAGCCAATTGATATACTTAGTTCTAGGAACTTGTGAGGAATTCCATGGCTCCTTTAAATCATTTCCTCTGGTTGAATAGATTACTGTCTCACTGACCATATGGCTTCTCTCAGAAACATTATTGACACTTTCCTTTGTAATGTTCTTCCTCTTGGCAGAATGTATGCGGGTTAAAGTCCAACATGTATAACTTCAGTGGCCTCTGATAAAGATGACTAATAACTTTTAAGAATTGCAAGATACTCTTAGAGATGTATCTGCATCTCCTGGATACCTTGCATTCAGCTGAATTTGAAGGGCAAGGGCCAAAACATTGTTTTCTCTTAGACTTATTATCCTTATTAGATCGCTCCTCTAAACACAGCTATTGAACACCCACAAGGTCATTTACATTGATCTTCAAGTAAAAATAGTGGTTTAAAATTTAGTTGTATGGCATGTGTTAAATATATCTTGACCTTTATTAAAATTTACTTTTAAGGAGTTAAAAGCTATGCTAGTTAGATCAGGTATCAACTCCACCATTGAAGGCTGAGCTCTAAACACATCTGTGAAGAATTAGAAGTTAAAGCAAGCTCGGAAAAAGCCTGCAGGAGATTTCTCAACTGATGTGGGAAGACCCAGCCCGAGATAAGTGAAACTACATAACCTAGGCAAACAGATAAGGTAAAAAGAGTTTGTCCAGTAGTTTTGGCATACTGTGGCAAACTTGCACTCTGGCAAGTGAGAAAGTTTGTCCCTTCTCAGCAATTCCTGTGCATATGCTATGGCCAGTTTCCTCAGCTCCTAATGATAGTATGAACTATTCTGCCATGCTAGACTACGAACTATAATCAGAATCATAGGCAAGAATAAAACCACTTGCTCCTCTAAGTTGTTTGGTTGTGTATTTATCAGCAACATGAAGACAAACTACAACAAAAGCCTTAAAATAATTTTGACAAATGCAGTCAAAATTATAGGCAGTAAAATTTATAAAATATTTTTTTTCATCCTTAATCTTTTTTGTTAAAACACATTTTCATGCCAATAAATTCCTTTCTCTTTCTTACACATATTCCTATTTGTCTTTCCCTTAAAAATTTCCTAATATAATATGTGCTTTAAAAAAAAAAGTTTGTACATCATGCACTTATGATCACTTTTTGTCTTTTACAGAAGAGATTCAATTTGTTGTCAGTGTTCAGTCTCTAACATGTAAGTAAAATTATCTGGTCATATTACATAAGAACAACTTAACCTTCATAAAAACAAATTGAAAATATCTGATATTTTACATTTTTTGAATCTTATGAATTAAAGAAAATTTAGACTAAGCTTACCTGTGCTATTTTTTATTTATACACTAAATTGAATCAAATCCCTTCATGGGAAGTGGAATTTTTATCATGTAAGCATCTTACATAACATACTGAAATATGCAAACTGCTAACAAAAGTATGATGTAATACACACAGACGAGTGATTGCACCAGCAGACAAAATGACACATTAAAAATGACATGAGATTAAAGGTTAACCCTAACAAGAAATTCAAAGAACATAGTTACATTTAGTCATAGCACATTCTTAATAAAAAGAAGGTACACAATTTATATCTCAAAAACATTGTACTTAATTATCAAGTGAAGTGTAATGAAGGCAAAAATTCAAAAGGAAAACTTATATCAATCACCTTAAGTTAAAGAAGTTAGTCTATCTGGGGAGGGAATGGAATGGGGTACCTATTAAGCTTGCATGATTGGCAGAAAATAAATGAAAAAAATTTTAAAAAGAAGTTAGTCCATTAGCCTTAGTGTTATTAGACCAAGAGTAGCAGCATGTGCTACAACCCATCCTCAATAAGCCAATTAAAAGAGCCAATTAACAGTGAAAAGCAGGAAAAAAGTAATTTCTCCATTGTGGCCACTATATTGGGAAAGGGTACCCCTTTCCTTTCAAGCACTGATTCAGCTGAGAGATACATTTAGCTTAGGTTCCCCTTTCTGAGGTAGCCTGAGCTCAACACTTTCTTCATTGTCAGATCTGAAGGTTCTGTCCAGTTGGGCCCAACATGAGACAATTCTGAAAGTACTGTGACTTCAGACAGAGCACCTTGGAAAAATGATTGAAGGCAACCACTGAGATTTCACCACAGCTCCACTCTTCCCCCTATTTGGGCATTTTTTCTCTTTTCCCTCTCTTCTGATGGGGTGCTACTTTCAGAGACCTCCACTAACAGCCCTCTCTATGCTAATTAACAACTTGTTACCCATTTCCTTGGGAAATCAATCTGTGATAGAGCTATAGTTTCAGAGGTGTGCAAGTATGTATGAACTTGTCCCAGACTCAAACTCTCTGTGCTTAGGTTTCAAGAGAGAGGCTATCTGGTGTCTACCTTAACTACTGCTATTTCAGAGCTGTGTCAGCCTGCTTGTTCATTCTTAGTCATTACATAGCACGTTCCAAAAGAGAGGTAGTTAGCAATGAGAAATAAACAGGAGACAGAACACTCCTCTTTAGCCATGACACACTTATATGTATATTTGACAGGATCTTTCTCCCCAACTCCTGATGTGGAACTTAGAAAGAGTCCAGGGTGCCCTTTCACAGTCAATTCTACTGAAGCCCTATTTAGCTTTTTGACCAAGCAGTGTATGACCCACAGTAAATCTCTCTCTCTCTCTCTCTCTCTCTCTCTCTCTCTCTCTCACACACACACACACACACACACACACACACACACTAGGAGCTTTGGTCCTAGTTTATCAGACAGTAGTCAGTAGGGATTATTCTCAGTTCTCAGTACAAACACATGTTGGGGGTATTAAAAAGGTATTAGCTATATTCTGAAAATCCCACCCAGTGTGCTTAAAAATGAAGAAAGCCACATTCTCTTTGAGAAAACGCATTCAAGTTATCCTCGTGAACTGAAAATTCTTCGGTTGATCGCAGTTTGAACTCAGTATATGGTCTTAGTGTATCAAGTCCAAAACTCTAATATATGGCCTTCTGGCACCTTGTGATAAGGAAGAAAAGCTATATTTTAATTTTTATTGGATCTATTGAAAAATTATCTTGTATGTGACACTGCAGTCTGAGAAAAATGTGATGGAGAAGAATCACAGCAATATGCATTCTATTAACATTGCTTAGTTATTTTTGGGTGGTATCATTAATATTCTCACAGTAGTCAAATCTGTTTATATCATTCCATTTTCTTCTTACCACAATCCAAACTTCCAAGTGCCAAAAAGCTTTGGTTTCACAGCTCTCCAGTTTCATAAAGAATGCATGCAAAAACTGTGGAGTGTCTCATTTTTGTGAAAACAGAAAAGATTAAACGAAAAGCATAGCTCCCTCCTGTGCAGCCTTTGTCCGTCCCACCGTGCCTGCCCGTCTGCCATCCCCAGGTGAGTCTGCCCCGCCCCAGACCCCCAGGTCGCCCCATGCCCCAGAGACACCCAGGCTGCCTCGGGCTTTGGCCTGGGCTGTGTCCTGGGACCCCAGCCCCATTTCTCCCTCCCACCTGCCTGTCTGCCCAACTGGACAGGACTTCGGAGGGCCAATAAGCCAAGTCCCAGGTCCCAGATGAAGAATTCTGCCATCATCATCAGCCCCTCTGCCTCTCTGGCCCCCCGGGGACCCACGCACGTGGTCTACAGAAGACACACTGCTACTCAGAATTCAATAGAGTCCAAAGAAAACTCAAGCAAAATTCTAAGGGTCAAAGGCCATACATTTGAAAACCTCGACAATCATCCTATCACATGGGAGAGATTCTTCACATCCAGCCAAAAGATAAGTAAACCTCCTTTTTTTCAATCTTACTGTTCATTTCTAATATTAATCACTGTAGATTAACTTTTCCACACAGCCACCCAAAAACATATACAACTACAGGGAGTACACCATTCACTCTCACATATCACCAAAATACTACATCGTAAAAGTGCACTACCATACTAATATTCACCCTCTATCTACTTAACCTGACTTAACTGATGTACTAACAGCTTAATAGCCTCAACCACGAAATAACAATAACAAAAGACAAACATACCCAACCCCAAGGCAAGCACTAGTAATAATTGCCCAAGTGTAGTAATACCAACTAAATCAGTTCAGTCAAAAACACACCGAAAATGGGGGCTGGAGAGGTGGCTCAGGGGTTAAGCCTTCGCCTTGCAGGCGAAAGGTCCTGAGTTCGGATCCCAGATCCCACATATAGACACCAGGTGGAAGCACGGGCGGTCTGTGCTTCTGGTCCTGGTAGGGCGGAGCCTGTGAATACCCGGGCAGAAGGAGGTGGAGGCATCCATGGTAGTTCACGAGTTCGTCGGTGGTTCTACACACAGACAAACACACACACAGACACACACACATGTGCGCGCACATGCACAAGGTTGAATAAATAATAATAATCAAAAAAAATTTAAAAAAACACACCGAAACTGAAAACCCCTAGAAAAGACAAAACAACAATGCCCAAGTCAAAGTGCAGATCCATGAGAAACAAAACCCAAGGAGACCAATCTCCCACTGAAAGCATTAACCCCTTAAGGATGGATTCCAACCAGAATAAATTCACAGAAAACAGCCAAGAAAGCCAGACAAAGACAACGACCTTCAAAGTATGATCATTACCATGATTAATACTATGAAAGAGGAAATCCAAGAGGAGTTAAACATCCGCATCAATCACTTTGAACAGGAACGCAACAGGCATTTGGAGGAGTTGAGAAAAACAGTTTAAGAAACAAAAATAAGCATAGAGCAGTTAAAACAGGCCCAGGCAGAGATTAAAATTGAACTAAAAGACAAGGTATCTTCAACCCAAAGCTCAACAGAGAGTCTTATCAGCAGAAGTAACAAAGCAGAAAATAGAATTTCAGATCTTAAAGACAAAGTGGGAGAATGAACCAGCTCAATGGAAGAGATTGTTAAAGCCAAAAAGATACTTGAGAGGAACATCCAAGAGATATGGGACACCCTGAAGAAGCTTAACATGCGCATTCATGGAATACCAGAGCAAGAATCTCAAAATACCACACCTGAGGAAATTTTTCTAATTATCATAAATGAAAACTTCCCTCAACTGAAGAATGAGAGGCCCATCCAAATACAAGAGGCATTTCGCACTCCAAACAGATATGACCAAAATAGAAAATCACCACAGCAAATAATAGTCAAAACACTCCACATTCAAGACAAAGAAAAGCTGCTGAGAGCATCAAGAGAAAAAAAGCAAGTCACTTTTAAGAGCAAACCAAATAAAATAACAAATGACTACTCAATGGAAACAGTAAAAGCAAGAAGAGCTTGGAGAGATGTACTTCATGTATTAAATGAGCAAAAATGCCAACCCAGACTGATATACCCAGCAAAACTATCTGTCATGATCAAGGGAGAAAGAAAAATTTTCCAGCACAAAGACAACTTGAAGGGATACATGTCTACCAAACTAGGACTTCAAAAAATGCTAGAAATGATACGCAAACTTGAAGAAAAAAACAACCGAATGCAGGAGAACAGAAGGGCAGTATAATAGCACAAAAACATAAATGTCAAATAATAAGCTTACAAAATTCACTAAACATAAAACATGTCCAGAATTAAAAATAATTTCTCCATTATAACATTAAATGTCAATGGTATTAACTCACCGATTAAGAGACACAGATTACAAACTTGGATTAGAAATCACAACCCATCAATCTGCTGCCTTCAGGAAACTCATCTCACCACAAAAGATAGGCATCTTAAAAATAAAAGGCTGGTCCAAAATTCTGCAACCTAATGGAACCAGGAAACAAGCAGGGATAGCCCTTATGCTGTCAGACAAAGTGGACTTCAAACCAAAAAAAAAAAAAAATCATAAGAGACACAGATGGATACTACATTTTAGACACAGGTACCATTCACCACCAAGACTGAACAATACTGAACATTCATGCACCCAATACGGGCCCCTCCACATTCATTAAGAAAACCCTGCAGCGACTAAAGCAAGATATCAACCCCAAACGATAATTCTTGAGGATTTCAACACCGCCCTCTCAACATGGGATAGATCAACAAGTCAAAAGCTTAACAGAGACACTTTGGAACTTAATCAAACCCTTAAAGAAATGGACCTTACAGATCTCTACCGAACTTTTCATACACGCACCAAAGAATACACATTTTTCTCAGCAGCACATGGAACTTTCTCCAAAATAGATCACATATTGGGCCACAAAATGAATCTCCACATATACAGGAAAGTTGAAATTCTAGCCCGTGCCCTATCAGACCACCACGGCCTAAAGCTGGACATCCACATCACAACAAACGACAGAAAATACACTAACTCCTGGAAACTTAACACTATGATGCTGAATGAGAACTGGATTCAGGAAGAAATTAAAAAGGAAATTCAAGATTTTCTGAAAGTGAACTATAATGAAAATACAACTTACCAAAATCTCTGGGACACAATGAAAGCTGTTCTAAGAGGTAAGTTCATAGCTCTTAATGCCTACATCAAAAAAAAAAAAAAAATGGAAACATCAGAAATAAATACCTTAACAATGCAGCTTAAAGCTTTAAAGAAACTAGAGCAATCCGATCCCAGAAGCAGTAGAAGAGAGGAGATTAGCAAAATAAGGGGAGAAATATGTGAAATTGAGATTAGAAAAATGATACAGAAAATCAACCAGTCAAAAAGCTGGTCCTTTGAAAAAATCAATAAGATTGATACACCCCTAGCTAAATTAGCCAAAAGCAAGAGAGAGAAAACCCAAATTAACAAAATTAGAAATGAAAATGGAGTTATCACTGCTGATACCCAAGAAATCTAGAGAATTATAACATCATATTTCAAAAACTTGTACTCTGTGAAGTTTGACAACACAAAAGAGATGGATGAATTTCTAAGTAAACACAACCTACCTAAATTGAATCAGGAAGTTGGGAATTATTTAAATAGTCCTATAACATACAAGGAAATTGAAGAAGTATTCTCGAATCTTCCCACCAAAAAATGTCCTGGGCCAGATGGATTCAGCACAGAATTCTACCAGACATTTAAGGAGTTAATAACACCAATACTTCTTAAACTGTTCCATCAAATAGCAAAGGAAGGAACACTACCAAATTCCTTCTATGAAGCCAATATCGTCTTAATCCCAAAACCTAATAAAGATTCACTTAAAAAAGAAAACTATAGGCTGATCTCTCTGCTGAACACAGATGCAAAGATTCTCAACAAAGTCTTAGCATATCGGACTCAAAAACATATCAAAAAGATCATTCACGGGGACCAAGTAAGCTTCATCCCCGGCACACAAGGTTGGTTCAACATACGCAAGTCAATAAATGTAATTCATCATGTAAACCATTCCAAAGTCCAAGACCACATGATAACTCTCCATAGATGCAGAAAAAGCCTTTGACAAAATCCAACAGCCTTTTATGATCAAAACGCTAGAGACTGTAGGAATGAAAGGAACCTTTATCAATATAATAAAAGCTGTATACAACAAGCCCACAGCAAGGATTATACTCAATGTGGAAAAACTTGAAGCATTCCCACTTCGATCAGGAACTAGACAAAGCTGTCCCCTCTCACCACTTCTATTCAATATTGTACTTGAAGTCTTAGCTGAAGCCATAAGACAAGAAAGGGGCATAAAAGGGATTCAAATCGACAAGGAAGAAGTCAAGCTACCCCTATTTGCAGATGACATGATCTTATACCTGAGTGATCCCAAAAACTCAACCAGGAAGCTCCTGGAACTAATTGAGAAGTTCAGCAGGGTGGCAGGATACAAAATAAATGTGCAAAAATCAGTGGCCTTCCTATATGCCCAGAATGAAAGAAGTGGAAAAGCCTTGAGAGAAACAATCCCATTTACTATAGCCCTTAAAAAATTGACATACGTTGGTATAAACCTAACCAAGGTGGTAAAAGACCTTTACAATGAAAACTTTAAAATCCTAAAGAAAGAAATTGCAGAAGACAAAGAAGGTGGAAAGATGTCCCAGGTTCCTGGATTGGCAGAATCATCATCGTAAAAATGACCATCCTACTAAAGGCAATATACAAATTCAATGCTATACCAATTAAAATCCCAAAGCAATTCTTCAAAGAAGTTGACCAAACAATCTCAAAATTCATATGGAGGCACAAAAGACCCAGGATAGCAAAGACAATCCTGAGTAACAAAAACACTGCTGGAGGTATTACCATACCAAACCTTAGTCTGTACTACAAGTCCATAGTTATAAAAACAGCCTGGTACTGGCTCCAAAATAGACACACAGATCAATGGATAAGGATTGAAGACCCAGATAGAAGCCCATAAAATTACAGCCATTTGGTCTTTGACAAAGGGGCCCAAAAAATTCAATGGATAAAGAATAGCCTCTTCAACAAATGGTGCTGGCAAAACTGGATCTCCACGTGCAGAAGATTAAAACTGGACCCGTACTTGTCACCATGTACAAGACTTAATTCCAAATGGATCAAGGACCTTGATATAAGGCCAGACCATAAAAACCATAGTTGAAAGGATAGGGAACTCCCTCGAGCTGATTGGGCTAGGCCAACAGTTCCTAAACAGACATCCAATGGCACAGTCACTGCTACCAACTCTCAACAGTTGGGATCTTGTGAAATTAAAGAGCTTCTGTTCTGATAAAGAGATTGTAACATGAGCTCAAAGGCCACACACAGAATGGGAGAAAATCTTCACTAACCACATATCTGATAGAACTCTACTGTCCAGAGTGCACAAAGAACTTAGAAAACTAAATTCCAAGGAAACTAATGGTCCAATTAAAAAATGGGCCTGGAACTTAAAAGAAATTTTTCCAGGGATGAAATTAAAATGTCTAACAAATATCTTAAAAAATGCTCCACTTCCTTAGCTATCAGGGAAATGCAAATCAAAACTTCCCTGAGATATCATCTCACCCCGGTCAGGATGGCAAAAATCCAGAATACAAACAACAACAAATGCTGGAGAGGATGTGGAGAGAGGGGAACTCTCCTACATTGCTGGTGGGAATGCAGGCTCATACAACCACTCTGGTTAGCTGTCTGGAGATTCTTAAAGAGATTAAAGTTTGAAATGCCATATGACCCTGCGATTCCACTTTTGGGTATAACCCCCCACACAGCAGAGGTTCACCTCAATAGCACAAGCACGACCATGTTCATAGCAGCACTGTTTACAATAGCAAAGTCATTGAATCAACCCAAATGTCCAACTGTTGACGAGTGGATAAGGAAACTGTGGTACATCTACACAATGTAGTACTACTCAGCCATCAAAAAATGGATGTCATTAGAAACAATTATATTAAGTGAACTATCCCAGACCAAGAAAATTAAGCACTGTATGTACTCCCTAATAGGTGGCTCCTAGGACCAAACCTACCCAGCCTACCTAGAGACACTCAAAGATAAATCTCTGTAATACCTACAGTAATTGCAAGGATTATAAACAGGAGGGATGTGGTAGGAGGGCCACACCAGAAACAAGGAGAGAGGGGACCATGTTACAGCAGAGAAAAAAGGCCTCCATCAAGGACTTCAATTTAACAACTTTTTGTCTCTGGCCAGGGGGTGACATACAATGCCCATCAGGATGGAGTGAAGGGCATTGCAGGAGCAGCAAAACTGCAAAAGACAATCAACAAACCACATTCCAGAACTTCAGAGACTCTATATAAACCACCTGGAACTAGGCCAGCCTAATCTCTCCCCATCCTGAAGCTCAGGGAAATTTGCAGAAGAGGGGGTGGTAAGATTGTAAGAGCACAAGGATGGGAGGAGTAATGATATGCAAGATTCTCCACACAA
Organism: Typhlomys cinereus; assembly: GCA_023101885.1. Taxonomy (NCBI): domain Eukaryota; kingdom Metazoa; phylum Chordata; class Mammalia; order Rodentia; family Platacanthomyidae; genus Typhlomys; species Typhlomys cinereus. The sequence continues at coordinate 3,181,385 of JALPQD010000158.1, read as the reverse complement.
GTTAGGGCCAAAGCAATCATAATTGGACTTTGCATGCCCACACAATGTCCAACACACTATTGACCCCACAAATCTAGCATTTGCTAAAGGCACCAAGATCCTTGGAGGCAAGGGATTGACAGCCTCAGTAGTGTTCCTATGCTTAAGGGAAACACAGAAAAGAGTTCAGGGAAATGCCCCTGGGTCCTTGTATGTCATTGGAGAGGAGGGCCCAGAGGAGAGTCTGGCATGCACATTAAAGGATTCTCTGGGAATTGGGGGGAGGCACTGGGGAATGGGGAGGGAGGGGTGAGGTGAGGGGGAGCAGGGGGTTGGGGGGGAGGAGGAGGAAGGGAGGGAACTGGTGTACCTACTAAGTTTGTATGAGCAGAAATAATAATAAAAATGTTACAAAAAACAATGTAAGATAAGGCAATGGAAGAAAATGTCCACAGACAAAAAAAAAAAAAAAAGTAATGAAAAGCTTAAAGCAATCACATAATAATATTATAGAAACTATAACCTCAAATGTCATCCCAGGATCAGAAATGAAGATATATATATATTGATAAATTGTTGACCACCAGGATTCTAGTTACTTTTATTTTTGTTTGCTTATTTTTTGAAAAAGACTTTTCATGTATTGAAACATTGGTAGTTAAGCTCATTTGACATCCAATGAAATAAGGAATTTATTTTTTACTCGATGTTTCCATGGGTAAATGTGCTTGCTATGCAAGTCTATAAGGTTAACAACCTGAGATCAATAGTTCAGTTCCTGGGACCCACATAAAATGTGGGAGACAAGAATCAGCTCCAAAAGTAGTTGTCCTCTGACTTCCACATGTGCATGGTGGCACGCAAATTCTCTCTCTCTCTCTCTCTCTCTCTCTCTTTCCCTCTCTCTCTCTGTTCTTTCATACACACACACACACACACACATTCACACCAATAAAAATTTAAGAAAGTATACACACAGTGGTCAAGAATATGAGATACATAGGTTTGATACAGCCACTATTGTTTTTAAACAATTTTATTCAAATATCACTAAGCTCAAATTTATACACGAATTTGGTTTATACTGTATTGGGAAGTAAAAATGAAAAATGTGGTCCATATTCTTAAGGAGCTCTATTAACTGGAGCAAACAATTGCTCACTAACAATTGCACACATCTTGGCAAATGTTTAACAGTCCAATGATTAAGAAACACAGATGAAATAATTGAAGATCCACTTTATGTCCTACCCCCATTTATATCCCTATAATTTCCATAGCATCATATCATTGGTTAGTTAAGGAGAAGAGAGAGCTTTAGAAGATAATCTACAAATTAAATAGCTCTTGCAGGCTGAAACAATAAGAAGAATTATAAATAATTCAATTAAAAGTCAGAAAATATATTTGTGTCAAGAATCTGTCTAATATTAATTGAAGGTAAGAGTGACTTAACTTATACCATGTGATTTTGTTATCTGTGAGTAAAGGAAAATGATAAATTATTGCTACTACTGTCACTATTATTGCACTAATATCCTTGAATACTAAATGTGTCATTTAGATGTAGGTGCCAACTTGACAATCAAAGTTCCTTCTTTAAGCATATCTATGAAAAATTATTTGCTTAAAACTAGTCCTGGGCAAGTCTGTGGGAGATTATCTAATTGATGTGGGAACACCCAGTCTATAGTGGTTGTGACCATTCCCTGGACAGGTAGATAAGGTGGAGAATGAACTTGCTGATTTTGGTGGACTGGTAAGCAAGAAAATATGTCTCTCTTTCAGCTCTTTGTATGAATATGATGTGAACAAATGCCTCAGCTCCTGATGCTTGTATGAACTGTCCTGCCATACTGATGACATTTAACAAAGAACAAAAAACAGGACTAAATCCTTTGTTCCCCTAAGTTGTGTGGGTCTTATATTTATATCAACAGCCTAAGAGTAACTATATAACACTTAGTATGTATTAGATCTTCTTCTAAGAGTTGACAAATACTATTATTTCTTAGTTGTCATAGCTAGATGCAGGTGGCAACTTGGTAACTGAAGACTTGACCTCTGAGAAAATTGTGAAGAATTGGTAGTGGGGTTGAGTCTTGGGCAAGCCTGTAGGTGATTGTGTGATTGATGGAAAGTACCCAATCCCAAGGCAAGTGGATAAGATAGGTGGAACTGGGTAAGGAAATTCACATCCTACTGGTCTGGCAAGTGAGGGCTATACATCTCAGCAGTTTTGTGAATTTTGTGTGACAATTTCCCTTGGTCCTTGGTATTTTTGTGGGTTCTTCTTTCAAGCTGGACAAGGAAACTGTAAGCAGATAACCATCAGCCAAAATAAAACCCCTTGTTCCCTTAAGTCATTTGGTAGTGAATTTATTGGCAACCATTCATAGAACTGCTACACAGTATAACTGTGACATTAGTGTTGCCTTTTGAGGGAATGACTATTATGATTCTAAATTTGCAGATAGAAGAAAACTTAGTACAAGTAGTTTCCAAAGGACAGCCATTGTTTTCAGCAAGTTAAGCCGTCCAGTTTTCTCTACTATTACACAGTACAGGCTGATGTATCTATCTGGAAGTTTATAATGAAATGCAACTGAAATGTATGCAAATGGTTTGTAAATTTAAGTTTTGCAAACATATGTAGACCCATTTTAATTGTGCAGTGTGGATACTTTAATAACATTAACATTTGTTTGTAATTGTTAACTTTCCATTGTGTATAATTTAGTAATAGAATATGTCAACCAGCATTTTAATATTCAGAATATCAAAGAATTCGAAAGACAGACCTATACAGACATAAAATTTAGTATAAATAGACTGACTCCATTCTATAATTCTCTTTGCTGTGGAGCAGACTTCAGTAGAAAGAGCTTTATCTAAAATTAATTTAGATTCCTTTTGGATAGCAGACAGTCCTTCTTTCCCCACGGAATTGACATTAAAAACATATAAAAGGGAATACAATAGGACAGAAAGAGAGGTAAAGGGCTAGGAGTTGACCAGAGATTTTGACACAAATCTGCAAGACTGAAAACATAATGGAATATTTTGACAGATGACATCACAGTAGATGACTCAGATCACATCATACAAGAGAGCAGAGGAAAAGAGGTTGCTGATAAGCTGCTGAACAGGAGGTGTTTGGAGCCAGAAGTTATGAAAGGTTGGAGTAGGAATAAAGTGTAACTCAGAATAATTAATGGAAATACTATCAATCAATAGCTGTAACAGGCACAACACTCTCGCATCCTCATGAATAAGAGTCACTGCATTTTCCAACAGAAAAAATTATTAACGAGTGCAAATGTTTGTAATCCTGTTGTGAATCCTGGATACTCCATAGTACAGATCTGTTGCTTTGACAATAAGAAAGGTGTTGAACTTGTCTCCCTCCTTGAATTTTTCTTACCTTCCAAGCAAAGACCCTGTGGATACCATGCCTTCTGTCTCAGGGAAAGAAGAAGATTGACACAGTCCTCGAAGAACTTAATACCAAGTATTTTTCAAAACAACAACAACCTTCCCTCTAACCTTTATACAATAAAAATTACATGGCATTTTGAAAAACCAACTCACCATGCAAGAGCCCAATGTACATTTTTAAAAGATCCCAGAGGAAAACCAGATAATTCAAGGAATAGAAGAAAAATTACGAACAGATCCATTTTAAACCCTCAGAGTTACTGCTAATTGCTTTGCCTTGGGCTCGTCTTTCTCCTGTTGTTCTGATGGACAGGGCCCTGTGATTAAATGATCTAATCTGCAGAACCTCTTGTTCTCATCACCTGAGCTCAGTACTGTACCAGGGCCTAAGGTTTATTTTCCTTTGAGATATGCACCTCACAGACCTGAATCAGAGCATAGTTTCTATCTGAACAGTAAACTTAAGTGTGGCTAGAATTATGGCCAGTCAATATAAGACATTTTCTTTTAGATCCACCTTCTGTTTTCCATACTCCTTACTTAAACTATTCTAATCTCATCATTAAATATTTATTTCTGATTCAAGACTGACCACTCTACCTGTCCCCTTAAATCCAAGAGCAATGGCAAATGCCTATATTATTTTGGAGGGCCTTTGAGGCCTCACTGGTCAACAATTCATTAGGCAGTATCAAATATTTGATACTAGTAAATGTATTAAATTGCCCAAGGCTTCTGGTAGGAGTATCTCAGGACAATTTCTGTTTAGAATTTTCTCCCCCTCTCTGTATTCCCCTGTGTAGGGTATATTAGTTAATCTTTAAATATATATATATATATATATATATATATATATATATATATATATATATATATAGTGATAGATTTATAAAATAGGTTTCTGTCTATATCTTATAAATTTAATACTTTTATTATCTACTTCCTCCTGTACCCTATTCCTTATTTCCCTCCTCCTATTATCTTTCCTCTAATTATTTCCTTTTCCACCTTCTTTTCTACCCTCTGTGATATTTTACCTTTCCTTATTTAGGTTCCTCCCATCCCCAGCTCATGTTCCTTTCTAGTTCATACCTATTACAGTAGTTCCTATTTACATACACCATTCTGAAAGTTCAGTGCTAATATCTGAATGTAAGGGAAAATGTGGTATTTCACGTCTGGGATTCTTCATTGATCATATTTTCTGATTCTATTCATTTACCAGTGAATTTCACAATTTTATTTTTTGACACCTGAATAATATTCAATTGTGTATATGTATCACATTTTTCATTATCCATTCATCTACTGGTGAACATCTAGGCTGATTTCATTTCTTTTTTGGTTTGCTATTGAGAAAAGAGATGCAATGAACATAGTTATACAACTGTCTCTGTAGTAAGATGTAAAGTCCTTTGTGAATATTACCAGAAGGGGTATGGCTGGGTCATATGGTAGTTTAAGTTTTAGCTTTTTGAGGAACCTACATACTGACTTCCAAAGACACTGCACTAACTGACACTCCCCTGAACAATAAGTAAGTGATTCCTTATCCTCACAACCTAGCCAGCATTTGTTATTAGTGTTTTTATCTTAGCTATTCTGGCGGGAATAAGATATCATCTTAGGATAGTTATAATTTGCATTTCTCTAATGGGTAGGAAAGTTGGCCTTCTTAAGATGTTTTCTAGACATTTGAATTTAATCTTGAGAAAAGTATTTTTAGTTCCAAAGCCATATTTTTAATTGGGCTATTTGCTTTGGTGATACTACTTTTTAGTCCTTTGTTTACTCTGAATACTAATCCTGTATGATATATGGGTAGCAAAGACTTTCTCTTATTCTTCAATTTGGCTTGCTGCTTGATTAACAATTTTTTTACAGAACAAAAGCTTTTTTTTGTAGACAAACATGACTCTTTATTTTGAAGCATATGAGTCTCAAACTAGGAGACTTGTTAAAGAAATGCTAATACCATGCATAATATTTCATGGCAACTCAGTGCTATCTTACAAATGCATTTTCTTTTAAGAACAAAAGCTTTTGAATTTCATGAAATCCCACTTGTTGATCACTGATCTATTTCCTGCATGAATAAGATTCTATTCAGAAAATCCTTATGTAGACCAATTGGTTCACATTTACTCCCCATTCTTTCTTCTAGGAGCTTCAAAATCTCAGATCTAAGATTGAAATTTTTGATTCATTTGGAATTGGTTTTCATGTAGGATGAGAAACAAGGGTCCAGTTCCAGTCTTCTGCATGTAACTATTCAATTCTCCCAGCATCATTTGTTAAAGATATTGTATTTTCTCCAATGTGTGTTTTTAACACTGTTTTCTGTAATTATTCGACTGTAGATACAAGAGTTATATCCTGAGTCCCTTCCCATCCAATCACATTTAACATTTCTGCATCTTTAAGGAGGGGTGGAACTTTGTGAGTCCTTCCCTCCAGTAATTGAAGAGTGAGGCCTTATGAGCCCCTCCCTCCTTCTATGACAGATTTTCAGTGGGCACAATTTTATAGAGGCTTCATAGAGATAATCACAGAGTATTGTCCAATGGGCATGTCAACAGGTCAGTGTTCCATAACACTCCTCACCATCCTCTGGCTACTATACTCTTCCTTGCCCCTTGCTCTGGGATGTTCCCTGAGTCTTAGAGGGGGTGATATAGATGTACCATTTAGGACAAAACATTCAGTAAAATCACTGATTCTTAGCATTTGAACCAATTTTGAGTCTCTGCAGTTAACCATTGTCCACTGCAAAAAGAGGTTTCTCTGACCAAGCTGAGAGCTGCACTTATTTATGAGCATAAACATAAACATTTAGAAAATAAATTGACAAACACATATTATAGTGTCCATTTAGCAAAAAAACAGCAGTAGCTTTCCCACTAGGAACTATGAGCTCCCCAGTGGGAAGCTTTCAACTAAGCTTTCAGACATGAATTCTCCTTGTGGACCCAGCTTCCAAGCCAATTGGAAAGGAGTTGATTACACTCAAAGCAGTTTTGCTATTGTACCATCAAGCATATCTCACCTGGCATGTTGACCTTGTAGCACACAGAGGCTTCAGCCAAGTAGGAAAATTAGTGGTGATTCTGCTCCCCCAAACCTACATAATTCCTTCTGGCACTATGGACGCTATTCACAGGAAGGAAACGTCCAGTTCAGTCCCATCTGAATTTTTCTGTCCTCCAAACTAAATGAACAACATTCTCATCAATAAGGTCTTAGGATCTGGATCTTACGGACAACTGACAGAAGCGGGGGGGCTTCAGGGATTTTTTTGTTGTTGTTTAATAAATGTAGGGCTTCTGTGAGTCTCATTTTTCCCCACCTAATACAAGGTATCTTCATCCAAATTCTTTAGCCACTGATTTAAAGTTTACAGACACAGTTTGCTGCGGGTGTTTTGTCAGTCACCTTGTTAGCTATCATTTGTGTCTTATCCAACCAAAAGGCACATAAGAACTTCATGTCTGGACCTTGTATTGTGTGAATGAATTTCCTATTGTCATTCCTTTAGGTGTGTTTGCATATCTTTCTAGTGCTTTCCTACTCTGTAATGCATGCATTATGTCTTGTGTGGACCCAAGAAGTCAGAATTACTTAGCCTCTAGTTAAGCTGTACCAAGTGCTATAGTTTCCAGGCAGGACTAAGTGTAAGGGATTCCACAGCTGCAGTCAATATGCAGCTGTTGATGAGAGCTGAAATTTCTTAACCCCCAAAACCACCTACTATTATCATTAAACCAGGATATAAATCCCCTGGTCTTAATGTTCTGACAGGACTCTTCTAATGACCAGAAACAGTAGTTTCTCTTCTTTGACATCCTTAGAACCTTTTATCTTTCTTTGGCCCACTTATCTACCCTTTTTTGTAGTTCTCTCTTTCCACTACCCTTCTTCCTGCAGTGGCTACCACCCAGTTATCTCTTTCGGTTGTCAAGCAACCAGATGCCTTTTCACTTTCACTAGAAGTTGACCTGTCCACTACCCTTGTGTCTGTCACCCACACCACCACTACAACTCTGACTTCTCTACAGCTTCTTTATTCATGTTATTATCTCAGCCCATACTGGCAGAAGTAAACAAGAAAGGTTCAATTAAGAAAAACATTTTATTGGGCTTGACATTATGAATAGAGGAGGTAGCACAAGAAAGCATCTCCTAAATGCCTCTCCAAGTAGCCTGAGCAGTCTGATTATATAGCCTGAGAAGGCATATTTGGACCAGTTATGGCAATCTATTTAGACCCATTACAGCATTGCTTCTTAGCACCAATCATGGCCATTGAGGTTTGTGTTTTGGACAAACTGTAACCTTAGCTCTTAGCATCAATCATATAAAGTCCCTCTGTTAGGCCACCAAAGAAAGTATGCCCCCTTTGGCCTGGGTGGACATGGTTGCAGAGTCATCTGTACTGCATTGAACCTGTTTTGGATAGTACTGACTAAAGCTGTGCGTTCAAAAACCAGCATCATCAACTGCAATTGTCCTTAATTTTCTCAATGGCACTAGTGAAAGAGTAGGCCAACTGGCTGTTTACTGATAGTACTTGTGTTCAAGACATCCAAGGTAGTAAGACAGAGTCCAGCAGCTGCTAATTATGAAGTCCAAATTGCCCCATCTCATATCATCTTTGCCTGATTATCAGAAAATGTAGATCATGAGTACTTACAGATATAAATTTAAGAAATGAGCTGCACGAAGAAAATCATTTCTGTAATTCCAGCTCTTTTGAGACTGACAAACAAAGATTGTCATGAATTTTTGTCTTACCTGGGATGTACAAGAAGTTCCAGGCCAACCTGCACTACCAAATGAGACCCTATTTCATAGAAAACAACACAATAAAAACAAAAAATAATCAATTAGATGAGTAGTAACTTTTAAAGGACTTTAGTAGTTTGTAGCACTTTTAACCTACCCAGTGCTCCAGGAAAAGTGGGACTATTTTGTGTCTCAATATGACATCAGATCTGTACCCTTTCTGTTTTTAACACTGCTTCCCTAAACTATAAGTAATGGTGGCATGTATTAAAACTTCTCTATGTTCATCTAGCTAGGTTTGAAGTTCTCAAATCTCTGAATAAACACAAAGTGTGTGTGCATGTGCGTATGTACATGTAAATGCATGTCTGTGTGGGCACGTGTATTTAGAGAGTGTATATACATATATGTGTAAGTGAATGTGATGATCAGAGGTCAAAACACAGGCAGCATTTCTCAGGAAATACCAATCTTGTGTTTTGAGATAGGATCACATTGGCCAGGAACTCACTAAGTAAGTTAGTCTGGCTGGCCAGTGAAACCCAACAATCTGCCTGTCTCTGCCACTCCAAGACTGGAATTATTAGCACATGCCACCTTTCCTGATTTCTTTATATACGTCTTTTCATGCATGTTTCTGGGCATCAAATTCTTGTTCTTACATCTATGTAGCAAGCAAATTTCCAGCCAAGCCATTTCTTCAGTCCTGACAAACTAGTTTTTTTTTTAACATTTTTTATTATTATTTCCGCTCATATAAACTTAATAGGTACACCGGTTCCCTCCCTCCCTCCTCCTCTCCCCGAACCCCCTTCTCCCCCTCCCCTCACTCCTCCCACCCCATCCCCCAGTGACTCCCGCCCCAATTCCCACAGAGTACTTTAATATGCATCCCTGACTCTCCTCTGAGCCCTCCTCTCCGATGACGTACAAGGACCCAGTGGCATTTCCCTGAACCCTTTCCCATGTTCCCCTTAAGCATAGGAACACTACTGTGGCTGTCAATCCCTTGCCTTCAAGGATCTTGGTGCCTTTAGCAGATGCTAGACTTTGTGAGGTCAATAGTGTGTTGGACATTGTGCAAGGCATGCAAAGTCCAATTATGATTGCTTCGGCCCTAACTTGTGTGGAGTATCTTGCAAATCATTGCTCCTCCCATCCTTGTGCTCTTACACTCTTACCGCCCCCTCTTCTGCAAATTTCCCTGAGCATCAGGATGGGGAAAGATTAGTCTGGCCTAGTTCTAGGTGGTTGATATAGAGTCTCTGAAGTTCTGGATAGTGGTTTGTTGATTTTCTATTGCAGTTTGCTGCTCCTGCAATACCCTTCACTCCATCCTGCTGGGCACTGTATGTCACCCCCTGGCCAGAGACAAAAAGCTGTTAAACTGGAGTCTTATTATAAGAGCACATTCAAGGGTAGATGTAATAAAAGTTGGAATCCTCAGTGAGGGAGGGGTCAATCACCCATTTGCAAAATGGTTACTTTTTATCTGCCAGACTATATGCCCTCCCCTTCTGGTGAGATCATACCCCCTCAGTTGTAAATGATCAGGAACGAACGTCTGTGAACTTAACCAGGTGTCACATTACTTACTTACAGTCCGTGATAGAGGCCTATTTTCTCACTGTAACATGGTCACTTCTCTCCTTGTTTCTGGTGTGGCCCAACAACCCCATCCCTCCTGTTCATAATCCTTGCAATTACTGTAGGTAATACATAGATTTACCTATGAGTGTCTCAAGGTGGGCTGGGTGGGTTTGCTACTAGGAACCACCTGTTAAGGAGTACATACGGCACTTAATTTTCTGGGTTTGGGATACTTCACTTAATATAATTGTTTCTAATGACATCCATTTCCCAGCAAATTCCAGTAATTCATCATTTTTGATGGCTGAGTAGTACTCCATTGTATAGATGTACCACTGTTTCCTTATCCACTCGTGAACGGTTGGACATTTGGGTTGATTCCATGACTTTGCTATTGTAAACAGTGCTGTTATGAACATGGTCATGCTTGTGCTATTGATGTGAACCTCTGCTGTATGGGGGGTTATTCCCAAAAGTGGAATAGCAGGGTCATATGGCATTTCAATCTTTAATTTCTTTAAGAATCTCCAGACGGCTCGCCAGAGTGGCTGTATGAGCCTGCATTCCCACCAGCAATGTAGCAGAGTTCCCCTCTCTCCAAATCCTCTCCAGCATTTGGTGTTGTTTGTATTGTGGATTTTTGCAATCCTGACCGGGGTGAGATGATATCTCAGGGAAGTTTTGATTTGCATTTCCCTGATGGCTAAGGAAGTGGAGCATTTTTTAAGATATTTGTTAGACATTTTAATTTCATCCCTGGTAAAATTTCTTTTAAGATCCAGGGTCCATTTTTCAATTGGCCCATTGGGTTCCTTGGTGTTTAGTTTTCTCAGTTCTTTGTGCACTCTGGAGAGTAGAGCTCTATCAGATATGTGGTTAGTGAAGATTTTCTCCCATTCTGTGGGTTGCCTTTGAGCTCGCGTTACAATCTCTTTATCTGAACAGAAGCTCTTTAATTTCACAAGGTCCCACCTGTTGAGAGTTGGTAGCAGTGACTGTGCCATTGGATGTCTGTTTAGGAACTGTTGGCCTAGCCCAATCAGCTCGAGGGAGTTCCCTATCCTTTCAACTATGGTTTTTATAGTCTCTGGCCTTATATCAAGGTCCTTGATCCATTTGGAATTAAGTCTTGTACATGGTGACAAGTACGGGTCCAGCTTTAATCTTCTGCATGTGGAGATCCAGTATTGCCAGCACCATTTGTTGAAGAGGCTGTTCTTTTTCCATTGGATTCTTTGGGCCCCTTTGTCAAAGACCAAATGGCTGTAATTTTGTGGGCTTATACCTGGGTCTTCAATCCTTATCCATTGATCTGTGTGTCTATTTTGAAGCCAGTTCCAGGCTGTTTTTACAACGATGGGTTTGTAGTATAGACTAAGGTTTGGTATGGTGATACCTCCAGCAGTGATTTTGTTACTCAGGATTGTCTTTGCTATCCTGGGTCTTTTGTGCCTCCATATGAATTTTGAGATTGTTTGGTCAACTTCTTTGAAGAATTGCTTTGGGATTTTAATTGGTATAACATTGAATTTGTATTGCGTTTAGTAGGATGGTCATTTTTACGATGTTGATTCTGCCAATCCAGGAACAAGGGAGGTCTTTCCACCTTCTGGTGTCTTCTGCTATTTCTTTCTTTAGGGTTTCAAAGTTTTCATTGTAAAGGTCTTTTACCTCCTTGTTTAGGTTTATACCAAGGTATTTCATTTTTTTTAAGGGCTATAGTAAATGGGATTTTTTCTCTCAAGGCTTTGTCACTTCTTTCATTCTGGGCATATAGGAAGGCCTCTGATTTTTGCACATTTATTTTGTATCCTGCCACCCTGCTGAACTTCTCAATTAGTTCCAGGAGCTTCCTGGTGGAATTTTTGGGATCACTCAGGTATAAGATCATGTCATCTGCAAATACGGATAGCTTGACTTCTTCCTTGCCGATTTGAATCCCTCTTATATCCCTTTCTTCTCTTATGCCTTCAGCTAAGACTTCGAGTACAATATTGAATAGAAGTGGTGAGAGTGGACAGCCTTGTCTAGTTCCTGATCGAAGTGGGAATGCTTCCAATTTTTTCCCATTGAGCATAATCCTTGGTGTGGGCTTGTTGTATACAGCTTTTATTATATTGATAAAGGTTCCTTCCATTCCTACTGTCTCTAGCGTTTTGATCATAAAAGGCTGTTGGATCTTGTCAAAAGCTTTTTCTGCATCTATCGAGAGTATCATGTGGTCTTGGACTTTGGACTGTTTTATATGATGAATTACATTTATTGATTTGCGTATGTTGAACCAACCTTGTGTGCTGGGGATGAAGCCTACTTGGTCCCCATGAATGATCTTTTTGATATGTTTTTGAATCCGATATGCTAAGACTTTGTTGAGAATCTTTGCGGCTGTGTTCATCAGGGAGATCGGCCTATAGTTTTCTTTTTTAAGTGAATCTTTATTAGGTTTTGGGAATAAAACGATACTAGCTTCATAGAAGGAATTTGGTAGTGTTCCTTCCTTTGCTATTTGATGGAACAGTTTATTTTTTTTAAATGAAATTATGACATTCTTTTTTTATTTTATAATTTATTCAATTGTGCGTGTGTGCATATGTATGTGCGCGTGCGCGTGCGTGCGTGCGTGCGTGCGTGTGTGTGTGTGTGTGTGTGTGTGTGTGTATAGAACCACGGATGAATTCGGGAACCACCGTAGACGCCTCCACTTCCTTCTGCCCAGGGATTCACAGTCTCCGACCTACCAGGACGATAACCGCAGGCTGCCCCCTCTTCTGCCTGGTGTCTATAGGTGGGATCTGGGATCCGAACTCAGGACCTTCCTCCTGCAAGGCAGAGGCGTAACCCCTGAGCCACCTCTCCAGCCCCTTGATGGAACAGTTTGAGGAGTATTGGTGTTATTAACTCCTTAAATGTCTGGTAGAATTCTGTGCTGAATCCATCTGGCCCAGGACATTTTTTGGTGGGAAGATTTGAGATTACGTCCTCAATTTCCTTATATGTAATAGGAGTATTTAAATAATTCAAAACTTCTTGATTCAATTTAGATAAGTTGTGTTTACTTAGAAATTCATCCATCTCTTTTGCATTGTCAAACTTCACAGAGTATATGTTTTTGAAATATGATGTTATAATTCTATGGACTTCTTGGGTATCAGTAGTGATTTCTCCATGTTCATTTCTAATTTTGTTAATTTGGGTTTTCTCTCTCTTGCTTTTGGTTAATTGAGTTTTTCAAAAATCCAGCTTTTTGACTGGTTGCTTTTTTCTATCATTTTCTTTATCTTGATTTCCGATATTTCTCCCCTTATTTTGCTAATCTCCTCTCTTCTACTACTTTTGGGATCAGATTGCTCTGGTTTCTCTAAAGCTTTAAGCTGCATTGTTAAGTTGTTTATTTCTGATGTTTCCATTTTTTTGATGTAGGCATATAGAGCTATGAACTTACCTCTTAGAACAGCTTTCATTGTGTCCCAGAGATTTTGGTAAGTTGTATTTTCATTATCGTTTGCTTTCAGGAAATCTTGAATTTCCTTTTAAATTTCTTCCTGAATCCAGTTCTTATTCAGCATCATAGTGTTAAGTTTCCAGGAGTTAGTGTATTTTCTGTCGTTTGTTGTGTTGTGGATGTCCAGCTTTAGGCCATGGTGGTCTGATAGGGCACAGGTTAGAATTTCAACTTTTTTGTATATGTGTAGTTTCGTTTTGTGGCCCAATATGTGATCTATTTTGGAGAAAGTTCCGTGTGCTACTGAGAAAAATGTGTATTCTTTGGTGCATGCTGAAAAGTTCGATAGAGATCTGTAAGGTCCATTTCTTTAAGGATTTGATTAAGTTCCAAAGAGTCTCTGTTAAGCTTTTGACTTGTTGATCTATCCCATGTTGAGAGAGCGGTGTTGAAGTCCCCAAGAATTATCGTTTGGGGGTTGATTTCTTGCTTTAGACGCTGTAGGGTTTTCTTAATGAATGTGGAGGGGCCCGTATTGGGTGCATATATGCTCAGTATTGTGAAGTCTTCCTTGTGAATTGTACCTGCGACTAAAATATAGTATCCATCCGTGTCTCTTATAATTTTCTTTGGTTTGAAGTCCACTTTGTCTGATTTCTGCTTCCATTAGCTTGTAGAATTGTTGACCAGCCTTTTATTTTTAGGGCATGCCTGTCTTTTGTGGTGAGATGGGTTTCCTGCAGGCAGCAGATTGATAGATTGTGATTTTTAATCCAAGTTTGTAATCTGTGTCTCTTGATCGGTGAATTAATTCCATTAACATTTAGTGTTATTATGGAGAAACTATTTTTAATTCCAGACTTTTATTATGTTTAGTAGTTTTTATAAGTATATTGCTTTGCTGTTAATGGTGTTATACTTGCCTTCTGTTCTCCCGGATATGCCTGTTTTTTTTTTCAAGCTTGAGTATCATGTCTAGCATTTTTTGAAGGCCTGGTTTGGTGGACATGTATCCCTTCAAGTTGTCTTTGTGAAGAAAGATTTTTCTTTCTCCCTCGATCATGACGGATAGTTTTGCAGGGTAAATCAGCCTGGGTTGACATTTTTGCTCATTCAATACTTGAAGTATGTCTCTCCATGCTCTTCTTGCTTTTACTGTTTCAACTGAGAAGTTATTTGTTATTTTTATAGGTTTACCTTTAAAAGTGACTTGTTTTTTCTCCCTTGAAGCTCTTGGCACCAGTTCTTTATCTTGAATGTGGAGTGTTTTAACTATTATTTGCCGTGGCGAGCTTCTGTTTTGGTCATATCTGTTTGGGGTGCGGAATGCCTCTTGTATATGGATGGGCCTCTCTTTTTTTAGATGAGGAAAGTTTTCCTTGATGATTGTTTGAAAAATTTCCTCAGGGGTGGTATTTTGAGATTCTTGCTCTGGTATTCCATGAATACGCATTTTAGGCTTCTTCAGGGTGTCCCATATCTCCTGGATATTTCTCTCAAGTATCTTTTTGGCTTTAACAACCTCTTCCTTTGAGCTGGTTAATACTCCCACTTTATCTTCAATTCTGAAATTCTGTTTTCTGCTTTGTTAATTCTTCTGATAAGACTCTCTGTGGAGTTCTGGGTTGAAGATAACTTGTAGCTCAGTTTTAAACTCTTCTTGAGTCTGTTTTAACTGCTCTATGCCAGTTTTTGTTTCTTGCACTGTTTTTCTCAACTCCTCCAGATGTCTGTTGTGTTCCTCTTCAAAGCAATTGATTCGATTATGTAATTCCTCCCGGATTTCCTCTTTCATAGTATTGAACATGGTAATGATCATATTTTGAAAGTCGTTATCCTGGGTCAGGCTTTCATGGCCGTTTTCAGTGGGTTTGTTCTGGTTGGATTCTAACATTATGGAATTAATTCCTTCAGTGGGAGATTTGTTTACTTGAGTGTTGTTCCTCATGGATTTGCACTTTGACTTTGGCATTGTCATTTATAACTCTTAAGATCTTCTTTCAATTTCTGTGCGTTTTTCACTAAACTGAATTATTTAGCCTGGGGTTCTGGGGGTGGGCAGGGACAGAGCTTACCTAGGTCGTGGTGAGGCATGGCTGGACAGCGCACGTCCCAGGCGGCGGGTTGGGGGAAGGGAGGATGGGGTGTCAGCGGGGCGCTATTTAACCTTCGGGTAGCTGGGCGGGGCCCAGGGCGCAGAGGGGGTGTCCTCCTCCCACGCCCTGTCTGGCTCTGGCTGGATGGCGAGAGGAGCTGGGTCCCTTGGGCTGCCTGGGGCTCTGGGGGTGGGCGGGGGGCTGGAGCTTACCTAGGTGGTGGTGAGGCCCGGCTGGACGGCGTGCGTCCAGGGCGGCGGAGTGGGGGAAGGGAGCCCAAATCAGTTTTTAAAGTTCAACGTTTCTATTGCTTTTCTAAAACAAATTGCTGAAATTATCTCTTCACAAAATTTTCTTGGGGTCAAGCAGATAATCCACTACAAATAATGTAGCTAACAAGAATTTAAAAGTTGAAACTGCAGAGACACTGCCATGGATGGTAATCTTTTAGAGAATTTTCTAAATAATGCCTGGAGACTCTTCTTATTTCTTTTTATTTACCTGCTACTTTTAATGACTTGCTGTTATTTCTGTTGCAAAAATTCTCAAAATTCTTGAAGGTTTTATTTTTCTTTTAGGTAATTCACCCACTTATTAATATCAGTTATGATAGTCTAAGACTTTGCCATAAGTTGACATGAATGGTCTTGTTAATAACCCTCCTGCTCTCAGTAATACCTTTGTGTAGTCACTATGATAATGTTTCCTGGCAAATTATTCACTGATCCTATGAACATGTTCTGAACACTTTGCAAGCTCAAAGTACTTAGTGAACATTTTTTAAAATAGAGTATTATATACCTAGGTAAACTAGTGTTTAGAAATTAAATAAAGACATTTTAATACACAGAAGGACTAAATAAGTCTAGTAGCAGTATGTGTAGTGCTAGTGGTACATACTTGTAGTAGCATGGTAAAAGTTACTTGAAAAAGTAGTTCAACGAAACCAAATATATAATGAATCCATAAATGAGAAAAATAAGGAAAATTTTAGAGTTAAGAAACCTTGCAATGAAAAGGAAATTCCAGAATAAAAATTTGAGCATATTTCAAAGGTTTTAAATAGTAGACATGTACATTTGAGAGCATTATGAAGGCATATAAAATGTATGCTTTGAAATAGGTGATCCTGGTATTTAGAGATAGGGAATAGAAATAGATATTAATGAGTAACCAAGGTACAACACCGGTTATCATAATTTTCAAGATGACTAGAACTGTAATTGCCTACATATTTTATTGATCAGATGTGCTTTTGACAATTTCATATATTTACATAATGTGTTCAGATTGTCGTATCCTCTTCCTTCTCTTTTTTTTTAAATTTTTTATTATTATTATTTTTATTCAACTGTGCGCGCGCGTGTGTCTGTGTGTGTGTGTGTGTCTGTGTGTCTGTGTACGTGTGTGTAGAACCACGGACGAATTCGCGAAACACCATGGACGCCTCCACCTCCTTCTGCCCCGGGATTCACAGGCTCCGCCCTACCAGAACCAGAAGCACAGGCCGTCCCCACTTCCACCTGGCGTCTATACATGGGATCTGGGATCCGAACTCAGGACCTTCCGCCTGCAAGGCAGAGGCTTAACCCCTGAGCCACTTCTCCAGCCCCCTCTTCCTTCTCTTAAGTTCTTCCTCCTTTTATTATAGCATGATCCTCCCTTTAAGTCCTTTTCCTATATAAACACACTGAGTTTAACCAGGGTTTTCTGTGTGACCATGGGTTTGAATATATCCATTGGTACCTAATGGGATCACTAGTGGGTATAAAACTGGAGGTAGTGTTTTCCCCTTTCTTAGAGCCCATCATTAGCCAAAAGTTCAGTTCAGAGAGATAGGCCTTTGTCATCCATAACTGCCTAAGGACAGAATCACTCTTATATATTCCCAGATGCTGTTCATGGGTGTTTTTTTTATGAGTACTTAGAAGAAGAAACTTCACTGTGGGATATTTAACTCATGAACTCATTAGTGGCAAGAAGAATGGGAATTGCTGTTTGTCTGCTCTCAGGTACCACAATACTTCGTTTTGAAAGGAGGTCATGCAGACCACTTGAAATGGCATAGATACATAGGCCTCGAGATTCCAGATCTTACAGGAATGTGGTGAGGGCCTATGCCTCTGATCAATATATATCCATTATCTCATTCTTCTCTACATCAGCTTCTCTTTTAGCTGCCAGTTTGCATAGGAAGAAATTGTTTATTTCTGCTACAAATAATTACCAAACTCAACTCTCTGTTTATCTACAGGTTCCAAATCAACAGACTCATCCAATCAAGAATACAAAGTATTGAGGAGGAAAAAAGATCTCTGTAGCTTTTAAAGGCCTTTTTCCTTGTTATTATCTCCTAGAAAATATAACAAATATTTACATGCATTTATACTGTATTTGGTATAAATTAGAGAATATTTGAAGTGTGTAGTAGATGTGTATGGATCCTATGCAAATACTGCATTATTTTGTAAAAGGGACTTAAGTACCCACAGATTTTGGTAGTCTTAAGGGGGTCCTGAAACCAGTTACTCAGTAACAAAAACAAGAGACAATTATGTCACACACACAAATCTACAATGTATGTACTGACCTTAGAACAATGTCCCTGCATTCGTGTGGTCCTTTGACTCACATAAGAACAGGGGAATTTAAAGCCATTCTGTTCTCTAATCAGCCAAGGTAAGCAATCTACATACACCTTAAACTATCCAGACTTTTTTTTCCTTTCCTACTTGGATCTACTCCTCTGAATTCCTTCTCTAGCACATTCTATCTTGGCTTCTTGTACTTATCTCAGGACTCTCTTATATCAGTCAACTGAGTACGGAATCCTGCTTTGTAACTATCAATGCATGCCATCCAAATTTCTGGTTAGTGTGCCCCACAGTCTGACAGAGCTGCATAAATTGAGTTCCCTTGTCAACTACAAATCCAGCTTGGCACTATTCAAACATTTCCAAATGCAGAGCTGAAGTTTCTTTCAAAACTCAGTTCATGGCTTCAGCATTTTTGATGAGAGGAGCATCCTTTACAGGTTCATGTGTTTGAACCCTCGGTTTCTAGCTGCTAGTAGTCTTTTGGAAGACCACAGAGCCTCCTTTATGATATGGGACCTAGCTAGAGGAAGTGAGCTGATCAGAGGGGATCTTAGAGGACAGATGACTTTCACTGCTTTCTGGGTACTGCCCATGATTCTTTCATTACCAGAGTTCAAGTGACTCCCACTGTCTTGCCTTTGCTCACCATAATGGAATAGAATCCCCTCGAATTATGAACCAAAATAAATCCTTCCTCTCTTTACTTTCTTCTTGGTGGATATTTGGTCACAACAAAGAAAAAAGTAACCAATATACACATGAACATAACTAGTATAAGTTCATGTGAACAATTCTGACCTAGCATGCACTTAGAGACATGTTGAACAGTCTCAGGAGACAATAGCTACACCCACACACTATTGCATTCCCTGAAAGGCATATTCTGCCCTACTTATTCTCTGACTCACTCAGCACCTCCTTCCCTTTTGGAATTAACCCAAGGAAAAGAGTGCTCTCAGCAAAACAAAGTTTGCCTACTTCCTTATGTGTGACCTGCTTATTTCATTTCTGGGAGCTCTGCCTTAGAAATACAGAGCAGCCTGAGGGTCCTTTTACTTCATTTTATTTTGTATATCTTTTAAAAACTGTATTTGGCTCTCTTGATATTTTTTTAACCACACAAAGTGAACCATGATACCCTAGTAGATCAACAAGAATATCCTCAGGGTAAATAAAGCAAGTATGATGCATAATAAACATGCTTATTGGCTCTGAAACAGGAGTCTAAGGAAGGAGGACATGCATTCTATCTTGGTTATGAAAAAAATGGAAGCAATCAAGACTAAAATGTTAATACTTTCGAGTAATCATAGGACAAAAGTTACAGCCAATGTGATGTTAGGGAGATTTTCTTGAATACCCTGGGTTTGGATATGCATTGACACATAGTGTATGTCTATTCCTTCTGTATGTCCCACATTTTTTATTTTGTTTTTTAATTTATTTGTTTTTTTTAGTTTTGCAAGTATATTGAATACTAATCCCTGCTTCCCTCCAACCTCCTCCCTCCCAGCTCCTTCCCATCTCCCTCCTTTCTGATCATCAATCCATTCCATTCTCTCCCACCCTCCTGCCTGACTGCTTCTATGAACCCCAGGGTTCCCTTTGCTTGTCTACTCTTGTGGGGGTTCAAGCTTCTGTGACATACCAAGTTTCCCCTCCTCAGGCCACCCCATTGATTGGGGTTTTTCTCTTCATACATCCAGCTCTAGTCCCCAAGCTTTCCACTGTATGTTCCTTTTTCATTGCAGGGTTTCTTGACTCTAAAATCTTATTTTTTAACAAAAGCAGATATTAAGTATTGGTATTTAATTTACATAATGTCATGCAAACAATTATTTATGTATTAAAACTATCTTTCCATGAGCTCTTTTCTTTCTGACTAAACATTCCTACAGCTTGATCATTGCTCAATACCTCTTCGATTCTTATTATATACAGAGAATTAGAGAAAGCCCACACTAAAATGTTGGAAGCTGGGGAAATTCCCAGGATGAAAACCCCAGAAAGGATACAAATTCTGCTCATTTTATAATGTATATTTCAATATGGCAGAAGCAAAGTTGGATTTCAGTACCTCTTGATTAAAGTTCAGACCCACTCTGAATGTTAAAGACAGTTCCAAGAGTCTACTTTTTAAAAAGGAAAATAACATCAAGTTTGGAGAATGTGAGGAGGAGCAGGCCATCATCTTTTTTTATTATTATTATTATTTCCACTCATACAAACTTAATAGGTACACCAGTCCCCTCCCTCCCTCCACCTGTTGCCGACCTCCCTGCTCCCCCCTCCCCTCCCCTTCCATCCCCATCCCCCAATACCTCTCCTTCCCATCCCCAGAGCATCCTTCAATGTGCATGCCAATCTCCTCTGGGTCCTCCTCTCCGATGAGGTGCAAGGACCCAGGGGCATTTCCCAGAACCCTTTCCTGTGTTCCCCTTAAGCATAGGAACACTACTGTGGCTGTCAATCCCTTGCCTGCAAGGATCCTAGTGCCTTTTGCAAATGCTAGACTTTGTGGGATCAATAATGTGTTGGACATAGCGCAGGTCATGCAAAGTCCAATTATGATTGCTTCGACAGGGCCATCATCTTATTTGAAACCAACAATTCTGTTCTTCATCACAAAATTGCCAAAATGGTGTTTCAAAGAAGTCCCCTGTCTTTGGTGCTGCATCTCAGCACACGGACTTTTAAAAATTGGCAAGGAAATTCTGATACCTTAATTTATATTTACCCAGGGACCAGGTTCAAAGACAAGGACCTCTATGTAATTAGTTTATTTAGGAAGTAATCCCAAGGAAGTTCAATAGCATAGTGGAAGAAGGAAGATAGGTTCTCTGAGTTGGCCTCATACAAGGAGATTATCCAGCCAGTTACCACTGTGGGTAACTGGAATGCAATCCCTCTGGGCAACTTGAGCGAATAGCTTGGGCATTTATATACTGATTCTCAACAGTCATTGGTAGACAACCAAAGGATTATATTTTATCCCAGTTCAAACGTATGGTGAGTATAAGCAAATCAGACTTCTCTCATAGGTAAAGCATTAAACAACAAAGTACAGATGTTAGAAGTTAGCAATTAGCTTAGTCTCTTTATTGATGTGATAAAATCAATGAGAAATATGGCTTTCAGAAGGAAAGATTTATTTTGGTTCATACTCTCAGATGTTTGGCACACGAGTGATTGACTCCATTATTTTTAGGCCATTTTAAAATTTATTTATTTTTAAATTAGCATATGCCCCACATGTGAAAACTTATGCAAGTAGGAGGGAGACAGCAGGGATGCATGTAAAATAAAACATGCTTTGAGAATTCTTTCCTCAGCTAGATCTAAATCTCCTGAGAGCTCAGTCATGTATGAACTCATCAATGGACAAATACAACAGCAAGTGTATAGTTCAATCACCTTTCAATAGTACCACCAACTAGAAACCAAGCTTTTCACATTTGAGTCTTTCAAAGGAAGCACTTCAATTTGGAAATCACAGCAGCGGTAAGACTATACTAAAATTAGTTGGTCTTAGTATTTGCTTTAATCAGGAACTGTAGTAATTTTCAGTGTTTTATTAAAGTTTCAAAGATTGCTTTTGCTTCTGTGGCATCTGTGGTATACCAATTCTAAGAAAACTTCTGTTAGTCACATCTTTATGCGAGTTCCTTCAGCTAAATGTGGGAGAGATACATGACTTGCTTTCAGCAAATACAGTATGACAAAGGTGGTAGGGATGTCACTTTTAAAAAAACTACATGTAACTGTGACTTCTGTGTTGTCTGTCTCCTTTCCTGATTTTGATAGAGTTAAGACACTGTGTTGGAGATACTAATATATTCAGGAGTGGAGGGTGCACTCTACTAATATTCCTTCCCATAACTTAATCTCATCACAGTCACATGTACTTTGAAGCATATTTGTAGACATTTGAGACTCAAATGAGACTCCAGTACTGGGCAATTCCCATGCATCATAGAAGAACCTGTTTTTACATGGGACAAATTGATCGCACGTAATGCTGGGTACCCTACTCAAGGAAGCATGAGATATGAACAAATGTGTATTACTTTAAACTACTGTGTTTGAGATATTGTTATACAACAATAGATGATCACTGTGGGATTGTTAGAGAAGACATGCCTAAGTAGGCTGTTTTAGAGAAAAAATGAGACTCTGGTGATCGTTAAGAAGCATGAAAATAGGATTAAAAAGAACCTAGACAGAAATGTTTGAAGAAACCACAGAATGAAAAAGATAGCATAAAGGTAAAGACAAAATATTCCTTTGGTTAACAGGAAGGACCTTAAAATGTCACTAAGCATTAAAAAATATCAGTGAAGATGTGTGATACATGTATTATAACCCAATGGACTCTAAAGAAGCAGCATGTTAGTGCAAATCTTTGTAGTATGACCCGAAAGATGGTTTTGAGTTGCTCATATCTTTTTCTATAACTAGTTATGTATAAGGTTGAAGGTAGGCTAGGGGTAAGATAAAACGGTTAAAGTCCATACCCTGCATATGTTACACTGAGAAAAGGAAAGTGCAGCAGGATGAATAAACCCTATTCATAACTGTCCCATGGGCTTACAGAAAGGGACAGAAGACTGGAGGTTCCCACTGGGACACATTGGAGTCAGTATCACAGACCTAAAAGGAGATGCCGTGAAAATGCTAATTACATTCTCTGCATTTAATGCCTAGGTTAGTCTGCTTTCTAGGACTGTAGCAAACACTCAAGATAATCAACTTGGAATGATTTATTTTGGCTCATTGTTTCAGAGATCATTTGTCCCTATTGTGTTTGGGCTTACAGCAAGAAAACATTTGCCAAAAGACAATGTGTTGTCAAGCAAATCACTTTTTTCTTGGAGACTGGGAAGCAAAGGGAGAAATAACAGGAAACTGTAGTTCCATAAGTCTTTTGGGGCACATTCTCATAATCACCTAAAACCTCCCACTAATTGTGTGTGTCTAGGAAACACATGTCTTTGGGTCAAATCAGAGATCCAAAATATGACAGAACATTAGAAAACAAGGCATGTCCTGAAGGAAGTATCTTGATTGTAGAAAGATGTGATATGATGGGGAAGACCATGAAGGAATCTGCTGTGCTGTGGTTGACTTCATGTATCTTTAGCCACAGAATCTAAAATTGGCAGCTATTTTGTCCATTCAGAAGAAAGAAAGGGCAATTTCTCCATATATGACCCCTGCCTCTACATAGGAACCAAAGCAATATTTTTTGTCTCCAGAGCCACTTGATGGTAAATGAATTTCCTAATGACATTTCTGAAGCTTATGCTCCAGAACAGATATTCGTAACTCTATGATGGAATTAAGGATTGACACCAGTGAATCAAGTGATTCCAGTAGGAATAGGCAGTGTGGGGGTGTCAACTTGATTGGATCTGATATCAACCAACAGAAAAACTGTTGAGTTCACCTGTTTTCTTGGTCAGGTTATTTGAAATGGAAAGGAAATGCAGAAAGAAAATCTTGGTTTTATGTGTGTTGGCAAGTTATCTTGTCTGTCTGGGTCTTATAACTGGCCACTATTCTTCAATGACAACAAAATTCAGCTCCTTTGATCTTCTGATGTAGACTGAAGATCATTAAGTCTCCAGAAATCTTTCAAAGCTTTAGGGACAGAGTGAGACTGCTGAAACATTTGACTTTGTGGAGTGGACAGCTATGGATTCTCAGTCTCTCCAATGTGAAGGCAGCCATTACCAAACTAACCTGACTGCATCATGAAAGTCATCTTAATGACTTCCTATCTCTCTCTCTCTCTCTCTCTCTCTCTCTCTCTCTCTCTCTCATTATATATATATATATATATATATATATATATATATATATATATATACTTAGAAAACAACTAGCACCATCAAAGCACTTTGAGATGAAACAATTGCTGAGAAAATCACTCCAGAACAACTCATTTTTCAGTACATTCAGCAACTGCCTAATAGTTACACCCATCAACTTGAGGAGGAAAATATATGCTACCATATAAACCTCTAAATGTGCTTTGCAATATATATAGTATATATATATAGTATATATATAGTATATATATATATATACATATATATATATACTACCAATTCTGTTCCTCTACAGTGAGCAATCAATGTAAACTATTTAAATCCAGTGTTTTGCTCCCATCTCTAACACTGAAGTTGAAAAAAACCTACTTATAAAATACTTTTAAAATGTACAGCAATCCTTCTATATCCAAAAGCACTGTCCTTAACTTTCTGGAATAATCAAAGAAATGGCTAACAAC
The DNA here is from genome assembly GCA_023101885.1 of Typhlomys cinereus. Classification (NCBI taxonomy): domain Eukaryota; kingdom Metazoa; phylum Chordata; class Mammalia; order Rodentia; family Platacanthomyidae; genus Typhlomys; species Typhlomys cinereus. The sequence goes on along the minus strand of JALPQD010000158.1, from coordinate 3,157,169 downwards.
AACAGCGAAAAAAACTTAGTAAGCATCTGAAACAGAGCTAGCACCATCAAAGCACTTTGAGATGAAACAATTGCTGAGAAAATCACTCCAGAACAATTCATTTTTCAGTACATTCAGCAACTGCCTAATAGTTACACCCATCAACTTAAGGAGGAAAATATACGCTACCATATAAACCTCTAAATGTGCTTTGCAATAGCTACAATTTCAGAGAAATAAGACCTTATTTAAGAGATGGATTCTTAAAGCTGTTGCAATTTTTGAGTAACACTAATGGGCAGGGAGGAGCTGGCTGCTTAGGTAATAGTGCTTGATGTTTCTGAACAAATGCTGCTCAAGAGACCACATGCCTTTTCTTGTTCTGTATGATTTTTGCTGCCCAAGGTAGGGTGCAGGGAGAGAAAGGGATCTTGAAAGATTAAACAGATATAAAATTACTGTCCACTCCAGCCATCCAGAGCCCCCTCCTGACAATTTTACAAGTAAAAAAAAATCAACTGTTTTCTAAGTCTGAACAATGTACAAATGATTTTAAGGGGAAAATAACCTCAGTTGTTGTCTCTACTGATTTTTTACTGTATTAGTGAAATGTATAGGGACTGAGTACTAGCTATGATATGTTAATATGGATTCTTTAAAACAAGTATAAATCCAAAGTAGGTTTACAAATGAGAAATGAGCCAAACTACAAAGTGACAAAATAGAAATTAATAAAATTCATATAACGAATAAGGCAGAAGTGATAATGGCAGCCTGGTATAAACAGTATAAACATGCATTCATTAATGCATTTATTTATTCATTCAACACACATTAGTCGGCACTTTCTATTTCCAAAGGTACTTTTCTACTAGTTGTATATTTGTCAGAGAGTTGAATAAAGCTTCCTGTCTTCATGGAGCTCACATTCCAGAGGAGAGGACCAATAATAATACAATTAAGTAAGCTACAAAATATACAGTGTGTGAGGTGGTGATGTGCACCAAGAAGAAAATCTGGGAAAAGGGAAATGATGAGTTTTGGGAGATGGTGTAGCAATTATAATATAGGAGAAGTCTGATGTAGAAGGTGATATGTGTATAAAAATTTGAATGAGGTGTGTTAAGTGTCACAGCACATACCTGCAATCTCAAAATTCATGAGATTAAGACAGAAAGATTCCCAGTTCAAGATCTGCTTGTATTACCTACATGATTATAAACCATCATGTGCTACCTAGTGAGACCCTGTCCAAAAAACAACCAAGCAAAATCAATCTGTGAACAAGATGAAAATGAGTACCTGGAAATTACTGGAAAAGAGAGAGGCATGTATTCAGGGCAGGGGGAGCAGTAGTTGCTGTCTCAGAGGCAAGAGTTAATTCTCTTTCTGTCTGGTTTTGTTATATTGTAGATTATTTTCAGTTCAGCAAAGCTTTCAACCATATGGTATATGACAACTCAATTCTCTTATGTCTCTCTTTAAAACTACAGATGGTCTCTGATTTAAAATGTTTTAACCTTTGGTTCTCGGCCCCTTATGATGGTGAAAAAAATTTGTGCACTCAGTTAAAAATGCTTTGAATTTTGATTCCTGAATTTTTATCTTTTTTTCAGGTTAGCATTAGAATCCATTCTTGGGATGCTGGGGGATAACAGCAGTAAGACTTGGCTTCCAGTCATCCCAGTGGTCAAGAATGGGAAAATCCTAAACTATAGAATGTGCCATGCTACAAAGATGTGATAGTAGTTATAGCACAATAAAACTCTTTCTACCTATATCTTAGGCACATTGTTTTGGATGATATTTTTTAGAAAGATCTTTCTTAAAAAATTTGAAATAGAGAAGTGAATAGGGTATGAAATTATAAGTGAATGTAGCTGACAGTATCTATTGAAAATATCGGTGCATATCTCTGACATTTAAGATGATATTGGGAGAGAAGCTAAATATAATGACTCATGCTTATAGTCCCAAGACTCAGAAAACTGAGGCAAGAGGATGGCTTAAGGGGAAAGTAAGGGGAAAAGGGAGGAGGGAACAGGGAGGTCCAGGGAGGGGTGGAGGGAGAGAGGGGACTGGGGTACTTATTACGTTTGTATGAGCCGGAAAAAAATTATTTAAAAAAAAAGTTTGAGAACAGCCTAGGCGACATGTTGCATTCTAGACCAACCTAAGATACAGTGTGAGAACCAGTCGCAAAAAAGTATTTTTGCAAAAGGTGAAGTTAAGAAAGAACTCTAAGATATTTTGAGACTGAACCTAGCATAGACAAAAAGCCATATTCTTACTCTGAGATGATCTACAGAAATGGGTATATATTTTGACCAAGGTCTTTAAAGTTGATCTCACATGGAAATTAGATTAGTTTGACAGGATAGCCTAACTAATCTGGGCTGTATGGAAATGCTGCAAGGTACTTTTTAAAATCTCATTTGGAGTAATCATAGTCCATGAATAAAGTCCCTGCTTTCAATATTGGCATCTATAACATTGTATGATTTAATCTTGACATGATTATTCCTTCTTGGAATGAGAATATACACTATATATATATATATATAATTCTTGTCTCATATATTTACTGCTTAAGCTTTTACTGCCATCCTACCACCATTCAGCCCTTAAAGAGCACATATACAAACATACATCCAAGAGACACAACTGTTAGGATCCCATACATTTAAAATATTGCTTATTAGCATCACAGAATGATAGAGTGCTCACACATAAGAATTCCCGTTCATATTTCCAAGAAGACCTAGCATCAGCATATGATTTTGTATAGGTAGTGAAGCATAGGGGTAAAGATCTGACTTTGGAGGTAGACTGACTTGTAATCCTAGCCCCACCCACTATTTACCAGGTGTGTGAGGTACTCTGCCTTCTATATAAAATTATTTTGGGGCAATAAAATGGGTTAAACAATTTTACTAAAATACATTTTTGTGAGGATTAAGTGAATTCTATTTGCAAAGCACTTAGTATAGTGTTCAGAATATCATAAGCACTATAGAACTAAAAAAAACATGTGAATAGATAAAAGAATGAGGCTTATCTTAAAAATGAGTGATTATTTTAAATTGGTAAGGCATCCTTGGAGGTATTCATAAAATATTGGATTCTCGAAAAAATTACCAACCAAGTTTCCTCCTCTCAGTTTGTAGGACATTTTGGTTATGCAAATAACTTTGAATTCGAGTAGAAAGCAAGCAATCAGTGTGTTAGAACTATTTGGTATTATTTTTCCCTAAAGATGAAGCATGAGTTGTATGAAAAAGTAACATATATTCATGAAAATACTCTGAGAAATCAGCAAATGCTTGACATTCTTGAAATGTCTTTTTCAGTATATCATGAAGTAGCTCCTAATAGGTACTGTTTGTAGAGTGAAATCTCAATAGATATTAAAAACAGGAATAATCAAATTTGATTATTATTATTGTTGTTCCAGGGTTCCTTGCTTTCTATATTATAAATACTATGATGGATGAAGTGGCATGCTGCTAAAATTTTACCTTCAATATCAAATACTTATTTTTAGGTGTGGAGAATGTTTAAACATGACAACTTTCAGCAGCAAATCTGTTCTAAAAAGGTGAAGAAATATACCTCGTGCAGGGTTATATTATCTTCTTGTGAGGAAATGACATTCAATGACTGGTCATTTTGGGTGTGCAAATAGTTTTTAGCTGGCTTCTTCAATTTAGGAAAATTCTTTAAGATAATACCAGGAATCAGATCACCATGAGATTGGCTGAAATCTTTGTTTATCATAGCTTCTGAACTCAATGGATCCCTGTGTCTACTCATGTTTTTCTTCGTTCTCCAATATTTGTTGATGCCCACAAGACTTACTCACAAACCTGCATGGAAATTTCAGTCTCATAGACTATTCCTTTGTGAACTTGACCTGCAACATGTACCTATTAGAGTATTATGAGTTGTTATGATATGAAGCTATGGACATTTTGAGTTTTCATTTGCCCTTTTAATAAAGATGTTTTCATGTGTCTGTTGAAATCTTCTTTAAGGTTCTTCTTGACTTCTTCAGTAAGACCATCATCTATTCCTCCCTGGATCAGAATTCAGTGAAGTACATCGTCACACTCAGAATCCAAGAACAGAAACAATGTTCAATTCCAGTATTGAACTAAATATAATACACCTACATTAATCTTTGATGAATAAATATAAATGATCCTGATTGTAATTGTTAAGGAACAGATGAAGTAATATTGGCTGAGATTAAATCTTAATACCTTCCACTCAAAAAGAACACCAAGGAATTTATTGCAATCCTGAAACAGGATGTGAATGTGTTCTGTTTAGATGTTTTATTCTTCTGAGTACCTCAAATTCAGTCATATAAAGCTTAAGGGAAGAAATAACCAATACGAAGAAGAAAACTTGGATAACATGCTTTTCAAAGATGCTTTAAAGATGTTTATTTTTCATCTTAGTTTTAGAGAAAGATGCATGCTTTTATCCTTTAATGCAAGATGGTTAAAGATTAGGAACTACGCAAGCTAGGTTTCTTACTATGAGTTTCTAGATTCTCATACACTGTCTTGGGAACTCTTCCACAAAAGTGAGTAATGATACTCATTTGATAAACAAGTCATGTATCAACTTTTCTTGCTATCATCTTTTTATAATGACACAGAGGCATATAGAACAGGTATGTTGAATAAATATTTACTGAACACAAAAGATAGGGGTGTCAGAACTGCTATTTTTGCAAATTTAAGGCAAATATAGCAACATGCTACAGCAAGTTTATTTTTGCTGTTTTCATGAATATGTGATAATTCTAAAATGTTTAAAATGACATCTGAAAAATAAGATCACAAGCATTATCAAAAGCAATGACTTCTATGCAGCATAGATACTTCCATTTTGAATGCATAAAGAGTGATACATTGCTGAAACTGCCACAGGATATCAATGCACTCTGGCAATGAAACCAGGTCATATAATCAGCTCTCCTAGCTCTTAGAATTTAAAACTTCGGATTGGCATATTCTTTCAAATAAGATCCATTTTTGACCACAATCTGTATGATGGTTAATCTGGATTGTGGACTGGATTGGATTGAGAATGTATACAGAAAATTACTGAGATCTACTTCTATAAAGTTCTACAGCTATAAATGCATCAACACAGATTGTTACATCCTGTGATTATTCAATCTATTGAATACACTGCTCCGTCTGATGTGTCCACAATGTGACATTATCAGGAGTTGGTAAAAGTAAGGAGAAAGGTCTTCATTGAAGGAAGTAGACCACTGGAGACGTGTGGGAACTATACCTTTCTCTGACCTCTTCATCTATGTCCTTTTTTTTTTTTTTTTTTTTTTTGTTTCCAGGCCCACCATAGCAAGGTTTGCCCTACTCTGTCAAAGCCTCTATACGTTGGAAGATCAAACTTTCTGAAACCTTGAATCAAAACGAATATTCCTCTTTTGAAATAGAAAACTCAAAGTAAAAACACAAGCATTTTGTTAGAAAAATGATGATTTAAGTACACTCTCATATCCCAAAAGGGTTGATGCTTATCGAGGATGATCAGCACTCTTCTCTGTGCTAAGTCAATCCAGATGACAAAGATTTATGATTGTGGTTTATGCATGCTACTTACTCCACAAAGCAAGGCTAGTCACATCTATGACCTTTGGCCTCAATAGATTTTACATGACTTAGAAAATTATTGCAAATATTTGTCAATCATGAGCCTCTTTTGCTAAATCATTTTCTTGGATCTTAACAATTAGAATGTTTCATTCAATTAAGATACTTTATTTTATTGTTTTGATGGAAACAATTCACAAGGTATGACTTCATATATTATGTAAGGACACTTTCATAAATTACAGTGTTAAAGTAGATGACACAGCACTGGGAGATGAATAACAATCCCTTTACCTGCTTGATTCTGTACATTGTGACATTTAGGCCTCTAAACCATGACTGATTATGCTGAGTGGGGGGAGACCATGACATATTACATTACTTTCAAATAGTCTACTTAATATGTTCTTCTCGGGGGCTGGAGAAGTGGCTCAGGAGTTAAGCCTCTGCCTTGCAGGCAGGAGGTCCTGAGTTCGGATCCTAGACCCCACGTATAGACCCCGGGCGGAAGCGGGGGCGGCCTGCATTTCCGGTCCTGGTAGGGCGGAGCCTGTGAATCCCCGGGGCAGAATAAATAAGGAGGAGGCAGAGGCATCCATGGTGGTTCCCGAATTCGTCCGTGGTTCTACATACACACACATACACACATGCACGCACACACACACACACACATACATATGCGCGTGCATGCACACACAACTGAATAAATAATAATAAAAAATTAAAAACAAACAAAAAACAACAACAACAACAAAAATATGTTCTTCTTGTGACCTTACTACCATCCCAGAAAAAGATGGAGCTTTTCTCTGCCTCTTAAAGTTGCATATGAATACATTGAACCTTTAAACTATGGCAGAAGTGGGGCTGGAGAGGATGATTCAGGGGTTAAGACTCTGTCTCCGAAGCAGAAGGTCCTGAGTTTGGATTCCAGCTAACACTTCAGGCCCTGGTGGGCGGAGCCTGGGAAATACCAGAGTGAAGCAAGAAGAAGGTAGAAGTAGAGTCTCTGATGTTCTGAATTATGGTTTGTTGTTTTTTTTTTTTTTTCAGTTTTGCTGCTCCTGGAATGCCCTTCACTCCATCCTGATGAGTATTGAATGTAACCACCTGGCCAGAGATAAAAAGCTGTTAAAATAGAGTCTTATTATAAGAGTATATTCACAGGTAAATGGAATAAAAGTAGGAGACCGCAGTGGGGGAGGGGATCAGTCTCCCATTTGCACAATGGTTACTTTCTATCTGCCAGACTATATGCCCCCCCCCTTGATCAGGAAGGAAAGTCTGTGAACTTAACCAGATGTCTCCTTACTTACTTGCAGTCCTTGATGGTGGCCTATTTTCTCTGCTGTAGCATGATGCCCCCTCTCTCCTTCTTTCTGGTGTGGCCCTCCTTCCCCTTCCCTCCTGTTTATAATCTTTGCAATTACTGTGAGTAGTACAGAGATTTATCTTTGAGTGTGTCTCTAATTGGGTTTGGTACTAAGATCCACCTATTAGGGAGTACATATGGTGCTTAATTTTCCATGTCTGGGATACTTCACTCAATATAATTGTTTCCAATGACATCCATTTCCCGACAAATCTCATTAATTCATCATTTTTGATGGCTGAGTAGTATTCCATTGTATAAATGTACCACATTTTCCTTTTCCACTCATCAATTGTTGGACATTTGGGTTGATTCCATGCCTTTGCTATTGTAAAAAGTGCTGCTATGAACATGGTCCTGCTTGTGCTATTGAGGTGAATTTTTTGCTGTTTGGGGGGTTATTCTCAAAAGTGGAATCGCAGGGTCATATGGCATTTCAATCTTTAATCAAATCAGTCAAATCCAGACGGCTCACCAGAGTGGTTGTATGAGCCTGCATTCCCACCAGCAATGTAGAAGAGTTCCCCTCTCTCCACATCCTCTCCACCATTTGGTGTTGTTTGTATTGTGGATTTTTGCCATCCTGACAGGGGTGAGATGATATCTCGGGAGGTTTTGATTTGCATTTCCCTGATGGCTAAGGAAGTGGAGCATTTTTTAAGATATTTGTTAGACATTTTAATTTCGTTCCTGGTAAAGTTTCTTTTAAGTTCCAAGGCCCATTTTTTAATTGAGCATTTGTTTCCTTGGTGTTTAGTTTTCTAAGTTCTTTGTGAACTCTGGATAATAGAGCTCTATCAGATATGTTGTTAGTGAAGATTTTCTCCCGTTCTCTGGGTTGCCTTTGTGCTCGAGTTACAATCTCCTTTATTTGAACAGAAGCTCTTTAATTTCACAAGATCCCATCTGTTGAGTGTTGGTTATAGTGACTGTGCTATTGGATGTTTAGGAACTGTTGGCCTAGTCCAATCAGCCCGAGGGAGTTCCCTACCCTTTCAATTATTATGGTCTCTGGCCTTGTATCAAGGTCCTTGGTCCATTTGGAATTAATTCTTGTATCAACCACCTGGAACCAGGCCAGCCTAATCTCTCCCCATCCTGAAGCTCAGGGAAATTTGCAGAGGAGGGGGCAGTAAGACTGTAAGAGCACAAGGATGGAGAGGAGTAATGATATGCAAGATACTCCACAGAAGTTAGGTCCAAAGAAATCATAATAGGGCTTTGCATGATCTGTGCAATGACCAACACATTATTGACTCCTCAAAGTCTAGCATGGACTAAAGGCACTAAGATCCTTAGAAGCTAGGGATTAACAGGGACAATAGTGTTCCTATACTTATGGAGGACACAAGAAAGAGTTCTAGGAAATGCCACTGAGTCCTTACACCTCATCAGAGAGGAGGACCCAGAGGAAATTTCTCATACACATTAAAGGATGCTCCAGGGATGGGAGGGAGGAGGTACTGGGAGATAGGGAGAGAGGCAGGAGAAAGGAAGGGGAAAAGGGTGGAGGAAACTAGGGGGTCCAAGGAGGGGTGGAGGAAGGGAGGGGACTGGTGTACCTATTAAGTTTGTATGAACGAAAATAAATAAATAAATTAATTAATTAAAAAAAGAAGGAGGTAGAAGTAATCCAGAATGATTCCCAAAGTCACCTTTGGTCCTCCACAGGGACACACAGTGCCCTCTAATACACACACACACACACACACACACACACACACACACACACACTCACACAGACACACACACACACACACACACACACACACACACACACACACAATAATAATAATAAAATAAAAGATTTAAACTATGGCAGAAGTGTCCTTGTGCCAGTTCTGGGTGTAGTCATTAGCTGGAGTAGGAAAATCTTCTTGCTGTATCATGGAAACTAGCCACCAGGTTAGAAGTACAGCTATTTTGAGATCACTATACTGTGAAAAGGATAAATTCCATATTATTGGAAATGTCACATGAAGAGGTGCAGGGAGACCAAGAATCAAAGAGCATACAAATACACATAGATATCTCAGAAGTACAACCTCTGGCCTTACTCATCCCAACTGATATGCAACTGAGACCTTCCTGAATTCTTGAATCATCAAATCGTGAACAAAACAAAATGATTCTTTCAACCCACTAAGTGTTGGGGGTAGTTTGTTATGTATTAATAAATAATTAAAGCATAGGGACTTCCTAGTAACTTGCCTAATTAAACAAATATACTTAAATATCCCCCAAAGGGTAATAAACTGAAGTCTTGATTGCCAGTCTGTGATTGCTATTGGGAGACTGGAAGATCATTAGAATATGGAACTGAGTAGAAAGAGCATGCCCTTGAAGGTGCTATTGGGATTCTTGTATATTCTCTTTCTCTCTCTCTCTCTCTCTCTCTCTCTCTCTCTCTGTCTTGTTCTCATTCCAAACTGTCCCGAAATGATTGGCATCATCCACTAGGAGTGCACACTGTTGTAATTCACAACACTGCAATAGGGCCAAGTGACCATAAACCGAAACTTCTGAAACAGTGACTCTGAAATAATTCACGACTCTGTCTAAATTGTGTCTCAGGTTATTTGTCACAGTGACAAAACACTAACACAGTTGGTAAATATAGGTTAGACCGAATTATTGAAACTTGAGCCACAGTATCTGCCTTTCTAATTGTGCTTATAACATAAAACCTCTTCATAATAATCCATCCTAATCCCATCCTTCAGGTTTTTACCCATGAAATAGATATAATAAGAAAAATTATTTCAGAGAGTTGTTATGAGGACATATTTAATTAGAAGTTAGGAACCACAGTATAGACATAATGATGATGATAATAGTATGTAGCTGGTATATAATAATGGTAAGCAGTATAATGTTCTTCTGATCCACATAGCTGGAGTAAGTCTAGATTCAGACAGAAATGAAATAAAACCTCTGTCAATCATATATGTGTAGCTTTGGAACCTCTCTGTACCTCAATAACATCATATGGACTACGGGATAATAATATCTACTTCTCAAAGTTCTTTTAGGCACTAGATGACGACCAGTCAAAGTACTGAATTCAGACCCTAGCAAATGGTGGGCATTCTGTAAATATTGTCTTGACATTCAGTCTTTCTATTTGATTCCATATAGGGTATGACTTCTTCAATACAAGAGAGAAGGACAATTGATTTTAATTTTCTCAATAACACTAGATGCAAAATGTTCATTAATTTCAGATGAATGCTTAGTTCAGTTGTTTTCAAGGGTTATCTGGAATCATATTGTCTTAGTTTGTTCTCTGTTGCTGTAACTGAACCCCAAACTCCTAAGTAATATATAAAGAATAAAGGTTTATTCTGCATTTGTTTCTGAAGAATACGTGGGCCTTGATTGGCAGAAGTAGGTCACAGGGATAAGCTTTAGAAGGCTATATTTTCCTTTGATCTAGCCTTTTCCCTCTGTTTTCTGGTTTCTTACAATGTAAGAAATCTTTACCACATGCCCACTGACATTACCCCTTCCATGCCTTCTTGAAACTGTAAGCCAAAATAAACCTTTCCTCCCTTCAATTGTTTCTTTTATGAGTTTAATAACCACAACATGAAAGTAACTTCCATATTGCCAAGAGGCCTCACTTCTAGATACTGTGCTTTCATTAATTTTCCACCCTCTTGGTTGCTCACAATTGTGATTAAATTTCAATCTGAGTCATGGTGGAGATACTGAAAACTATAACAAATATCTATTTACAAAAGGAGCCTGTTAAAGCCGGGTTTCCTTTTTTTTTACTAAGTGGTTAAACACAGCTAGGCTGTTTGTTATTATTTGTTTTACAAATGAAATGGATTTATGTTTTTGCCCCAACCTCACCCCCATCCACATCTCTCTTCTTTCTCCCTTCCTTTCACCAATCCTGCCATGTTCCATCCGTCCTTCTGTCGCTCTGCCTGTGTGCATCACAGGAATCTCTTTTGGGTGTCAGTATTGGTAAGAGAGTCAGATTTCTGTTGTACTATATGTGACTCTTCAGTGGGAAAAGTCTTACCTGGGAAGGTTCCTCTTCCCTTGTCTAGAACATGCCCCTCAGACAAGCTCTGAAAACAGTTGTTTATTCTAAAGGTCCTAGATATTCCTTGGGGGAATGTTGATATGTCAGACATTGTGTAGATCTACTGATAGAAGTTCTCACTGCAGTGAGCTTCTAGCTACATCAGCCCTGTCATGACTGGAGTGTGTTGGTCAGAAATACTACACCTGGCTTTAGGCTCTTACAATCTTACTGCCCCATCTTCTGCAAGTTTCTCTAAGCTTTGGGGAGGGATTAGATTTTGTGGGCTGATTAGAGCTGAACATTCCAGTCCCGCAACTATTCTGTACTCTGGCCAGATGTGGTTTTCTGCCTCATTAGCCTTCCACTGTAATAAAGTGCATCTTGGTTGAGCTCTGAGAGTTTTTCTTATCTGAGGGTTAAAAATGGAGTGCTTAGATGGTATTTTATTATCAATTTTTTATACTTAGCACTAAGATATCTGTTTCAATCTTTTTCACTTCCCTTCTACTGTTATTTGGATAGGTGAATGATATCAGGTTTAAAACCCATTCAGATAATAATTGCTTACCATAGATCTTTCACATTTCTATTTCTACTCTAAATTCTTCTTACCAGAGTTGTAATAGCTTGCAGTGTTTACAACAGATGAGATGATATCTAAGGGTGGTTTGGATTTGTATTTCCATAATTGGTAGGAAGATAAAACATTTTTAGATATATTTGTAGATATTTTAATTTTGTCCTGAAAAAAGTTTCTTTTAAGTTCCAAGTCCATTATCTAATTGGGTTATTTACCTCCTTGGCATTTAATTTTTTTGAATTCTTTGTACACTCTGAATATTAATTCTCTATCAGATGTATGGTTAGTGAAGATTTTCTCCCATTCTGTCAGTTGCCTTTTTGCTCCAGGATAGTGAAAACAATCTTGAGCAATAAAAACTCTACTGGAAGTGTCACCACATCACATCTTAATTTATACTATAAATCCATAAGGACAGCATAGTACTGGCTCCAAAACAGGCATGTAGATCAATAGATTAGAATTGAAGTTCCAGATGTAAGTTCATACCCCTATAGTCAACTGGTTTTTACATAGGAGCCTAGAAAAACTAATGGGAAGGATACCATCTTCAACAAATGGTGCTGACAAAATTGTACATCTACATGCAGAAGATTGAATCTGGATCCTTACCTGTCACTCTGCATGCAAATTAACTCCAAGTGGTTCAGTGTTAGACCAAAAGCTATAAAAAACCCAGAAAAAGAATAGAAAATACCCTGAAACTGAGTGGCATAGGGCGACATTTTATGAATATGGCCACAGTTGCAGAGGAAATAGGACTAACACTTAGCAAAGTGGGATTTCATGAAATTACAGAGCTTTTGTTCAGCAAAGGATATTGATAACTGAGCAAACTATGCTGTTTTTGAGTACTACTAAATGGATATGGATTAGGAGCATCCACTATTTCTTACAACCAAACGTATTTATGTCCCATACCCTATATCCAAAGGCATCAAATGACTGACAAATCAATGGAGCATGTAAACATGAATACTTAATTACCGAGTTCCTGGGAAGGCACATCGAAATAGAGGTCCTTCATTCTATCAGTTTACTGATCTAAGATGAAGGTGAGAGGATAAAGCTCACAAGGAGGAGGAATAAGGCACAAAATTCCCAAGACTGAAGCCAAGTAAACATGAAAGTGAATGAAATCATTGACACTGCTGTAGAGAATAAAGTCAGTCTCATCCAAATATACAAAAGAACCCTCGGTCAGTGATTTCTAGTGCTTTGCCCCTAGACAAAAGGCTTAAGAAAACTTGAAGTGATGTCTGTTCATGAGAAAATAATAGAAAACTCAGAGAAAAATAGAAAAGTGAATGAGAACAAATCACTCTTTAAGTGAGCAGAGTCAGGTACTGAGATAGACAAAATTTCCAGTACCTGCTCTGTATCAGCATGGGAAAACAGTTCATTTTAACCTGCCATTGTACATCAATCACTCTCAAACTTGATGAAGGCAGACATTCTTTGTCTAATGCATCATGTTTACCTGAAAATAAAAGGTCACAATAAGATGATAATTGTGGCTTCTGCTAAGGAATATGTCAAAATTATAAAGGTTGGGCTTCAAGAGGTGGTATGTGCAAAAATAAAGGATGAAGACATTGAGGCATAACCAAATACTTAGGATACTGCAGAAAATAAAGGAAAACATTATGTAGGTTTTTATGTATGTCTAGGGAAGTCAAATTTATAATAAAATAAACCCTAAACTCCAGAGCCTTCAAATATAAGCAGTTTAGTAATCTCCATCCTACTTTAAGATAACAATACATTCCATGGGTCAGTGTCTCATGCCTGCCTTGCCAACGCGTGAGGCAGAAGGATACCCTTAAATTTGAGGCTACCCTGGGTTACATAGCAAATTTAAGACCAGTCTGGTCCACCCTGTCTCAAAAACAAAACAAACAAAACCTTCAACAAACATATATCATGACATGTATTGAGTAACTAGTATGTGACAGATTCGTAGCTCCTGTTTTCAAATGAACAATGCTATTTAGTCCTTATACTAACCCTATGATATATAAACTAATATGTTTTCCATTATTTATTGTGCTCATGTGGGGGTGATGGTGGGTGTGTGTGCATATGCACACACATACACATTAGGGGGTGTATACTATGGGAGGCATGTGAAGATCATAGGATAGCATGAAATAGTTTGTTCTCATTCTTCCCCATGTGGGGCTTTTGGAATTGAACTCAGATCATCAGGATTTATGTCAAATGCCTTTACTCATGTAGTAGTATTACTAGCTTCATAAACTATTCTAACCCTTACTATTTATGTACATTGATCGAGACAGAAAAATGAACTTATTTGCCCAAAGTCATAAAGTTATAAGCATGCATCAGATTTTAATTTAAAACTCTTTGATTTCTCAATATTGACTCTCAAGCTCTATGTTCTTACCTCTATGAATTCTAAGTAGTATCTACACATTTATGAATAGTTTCTTAGTATAATTATCTGTAGTAAGTCATCTCATGTCCTCAGATAACTTACTTTCTCTGGGCTATAATTATGGAAAATAAATATTGGTTCCATATAACAAAATAGGTTGAGCAAGAACATAGACTTTACAGCCTTAGCTTTGTCTTCTACATATAGAAGATATACTACAAATGCTTCTCATCTACAATAGACTACTAACTAACTTAAAAAAAATGTTTTCAATTGATCTGTGGCTGGCAGCCTAAAATAGGCCCCTGTTGATCCCTGTCTCCTAGAACTTATGCCCTTGTGTGATTTTTCTTTTCTTTAATACAAGCTGGATGTGATGACTTGATTTTAATTACATATACTCTTCTACTTACAATAAATTTACAAATTGATAAGCCAACATACCTTGAGTTGAAAATACTATAAATAGAAAAACCTCAAATATATGTAACCTCCTACCCACCCCATGTTACCATCAGCACACTGCAGAGTAGAGCATCAGTTATTTCTCCTTATGATTCTGGCACTAGCATGGGGACAGTAGCCATTTCTGCCACCCAGCATCACTAAGGAGGATTGAATCACAGATCTCCAGGCCAGAAAGAAGATTAGGATTCAAAAACCATTCTCTGATTCTTGTGTCTATATCATTTTGGTTATATTATAATGCTAAAAACTTAGAAATTGCTCCACGGTATATCCAGACACATTTTCAGCATGGTATGTAAAAATCATGGGATGCTTTTCTAGAGATTAAGCTATAATAGTTCTCCTTTTCCTCCCATCCTCTTTTTCTCTCCTTTCCTCTGAGTCTTCACTGTGAGGGAAGCAAACAGCCATGTTATTGACTCTCCTGTGGAGATTTGATGTCAGCCAAAGAGTGCTGGGAAAAATAGATCCTGCCAACTGCCAAGCAAGTAACTTTGGAAGTTGATCCTTTCATGCATGTAGCCCATCTGACACTTGACTTGATTACATGTGTTTAAGGAACCTCTAGTCAAAGGATTCAGTCTAGCAGGGTTTGAACACAGGAGTAACTGAGAGATGATGAAACTTTGTTCCATGTGGGCATAGATAACTAATATGGTACACCTTTGTCCTTGTGACAACACAATGTGGCAAAGCTGTAGATGTTCCCTCTTAAAAGAAAGTCCATTTAAGGGGAAAAAAATCTCACAGGAAACCTTGTTGCCATGGTAACAAGTTTCCCTGTGCCCAGTGAAAACATTGGATAACAATTCCAAAGGTTTTGAGCTCACAGGTTTCCTAAATTAAAAAAAAAAAAAGAATTAAATGTCAAGAGAGCCAAAGATAGTGGGTCTCTTGAGCCCTTTGCTCCAGAATCACACTGCTGCAGCTTCTGTTGCATTCTAGTGTTTTTTCAGGCTTGAGGAAAAGGTATTGTAGGGGAAGCTATTACTAGTCTTTGCAAGAAGAACAATAGTAAAGGGAATCCAGCTAAATGCTCCCATTACCAGAGAAATATAAAGGGCATTACTTGCTTTCTGATACTTTCAAGAAAGAGAAATGGAGGGATAGGACTACTGCTTTGTCTTTGTTAAATACTGAATTCTTCTCAAGGTACTGCTGTGACTTCCATGGCACCTCACAATGACCTAATCATATAGACACGAAAAGGCATCACTTTATATTTAAAATGGGAAAAGTATATCTGTGTGATTTCTGGCTTGTGTTTAAAAAAGAGTTGCAATATGAGAATTGACCCTTCTGTTATCACAAAACCGGTGGGCAGAAAAGGAAAGGGAAGTACAAGTGCTCATTTCCTTCTTTTTGAGCTTTTTTTTCCCACAGTCCCTCTCTGCTAGTCTGATTGGTCCCCCAGCCAGTGTATGAATAAGGCACTACTAATTCAGAAAGAGTAACTTGTGAAGCTTTTACAGTTAGGCCTCTATATCCATGGAGCCCATATCCATAGATTCAACCAGTCATGGATCAAAAATATATGTGAAAAATATATACATGCCTTTCAGAAAATGTCAGTATCTCCTAAACAAAACAGAATAACCACCATCTTCATACTATTTACATTATATCATGTATTTTTATCAGAAATCTAGAGATAATTTAAAATATAAGACTATAATGGGAAGAGAAGGGCATGAGACTAGCAATCAGGGTGTGAAAAATATCACAAACTTGCTATATTCATGCATAAAACACTAAAAGAATAAAAAAGAAATTAAAAAGGCAGAGAATATGTGTTCAGATTCTATGCAATTGCTATACTATTTTATTTGAACATCCTCAAATTTAGGGAATCCATGGGGACTCCAAAATCAATCCTGGCAGATAGCAAGGGATTACTATATGTCTTTTTTTGGGTGTGTGGGAGTCTTCTGTACTTTTCTGTCATGACACCTTCAAATTTTCAACACTGAAGTCATTCTTGAAATTTGTTCATATGGCAACACTTTAAAAAAAAAACCATGTGTTGTGTTATGTAAAAACTGAGTTATTGTGTAGATTCCTAAGCCCTACCTCTCCAAGTTTTTAATTTTAATTAGAATGGAGCCCAGGACTTCATTTATTCCCAAGCAATTGTATGACAATTTTTTTCTAGGGAGATGCTACACAACCATCTTTCCACTCCAGGCAGGAGTTCAATGGCAGATCACAGTAATGATCATGCCAAAACTAACTTGACAAATCAACAAGTTTATTGGGGTTACTTACACAATAAGGACAATTGAAATGGCAGCAACATCATCAGAAAACATACTCCAGCCTGGGTGAGACTCACAGAAGCTATAACCTTGGAGTTCTCTACTACATGACTTGCCAAAAGAATCTCCTCCAGGGTTCTGGACTGTTCTGGGTCTTTTTCAGTCTTTGTGTCTATTCACTGGCTTGGCTACTGGCAGTCTCTTCCAGACATCTTGACTGCTCTGGGATCTCTCTCAGTTTGACTTGCTGCTCAGCAATCTCTTTTTAACTGCTTGGCTGGTATATCAGCTACTCTTCTCTGTTGTTGTGAGACACCACTCAAAGTCAAGCAACTTAAGGGCAGAAAGGGAGATTTATTCAGCTTACATTTTGAGAGGGAAGATACAGTCTTTCATGGCAGGAATAACATGGCTGGAGGTGGCCTAAATCATATTCATTAAGGAAGCCTAGAGCTGCCAAACTGCCACCTGCAAGAGCAGACCTCTCCCAAAGGTAGTGTGAGACTAATCAGTCAAGGCCCACCCCCTGTGACTGCCTTCCTCCAGCAAGGTTCCACCTCTTCAAAGTGCCCTGATTTTCCCAAACAAATAAAGATTCAAACACATGAGCCTGTGGGGGAACTTATTTTTAAACCATGACAGCTACCTGATATAAATACTGTTTACTATTTTTCCATGTCTTGGAGGGAGATCTTCCACCCAGTCTTTTAAGTTTCAGGAACTTCCTGAGATGAACTAGCTATTTAGTTGCTGAGACTGTCTCCAGGATGGGATGTCTTAATTTGCTATACAACAACTTTCTTACCTTAGACTGGAGAAAAGTCCAAGATGTCAATAAGCTGTGCCCAGAAGAAAATGATAAAACAGCATTTCTGTGTGCTTTTGATGGTTATGGCACCCAAGCAACTCTAACTCATGTTATCTACCATGCTAGTGCTAAAACACAAGGAGCTGCTAAAAGATATACATACAAACATGCACTCAGAGGTGTACTTTGCTATACCCTAGATTTTTTTTTCTGAAATGGTTGTGTGCAAATAATGTGTGCTAAAAAGCATGTGTCGATTCATATGTGAAATATGTTACAATTATATATTCTATCTCTTCAGCGGAAGGACTACATCTTAAAGTTTGGATGTGCTTCATCCCAATGCCTGATTGTCTTGGGCACAAGTTTAGTGAATGAATATTGGGTTTGTTCAAAATGTAAGTAGGCCTGTTCAAAGTGGAAGAAGGTCAATCATTTCAGTATCATTCACTCTTATATGTATTTAGTAATTTTAATCACTGCTTGCCTTTTATTGTTAGTTAGGGTAAAAGCTAAAATGGACACTAGAGCCTCTCCATGAATGACATGCCATTAGGAAAGCAATTATCTTAGTATCAATGATTTTTTTTCTCTATCATCAAAAGTTATGGACTCCATTTTGGCAGACTTTATGTCCTATCAAATTTGAACCTGAGGAAGAGAATGAATATGAACAATGAAAGCAATATGAGGCCTTCAACTACCCTGCAAAGATATAGAACAAAGAAAGATACATATACTCACTAGAGAAAAGGCTGATGAGATTATTGCTGACCTAGTTTAGGAAACTGAAATACAAAAAAGAGCTGGGTTTTGTGTGTCTCTTGGGTGGGTTGTTTGGTCCTAAGCTGCTAAATGGAGATTTTTAGTTGATTTGTTTATGTGACAGCTTGCCCGTTAATGGCAAAATATCGATTCCTCTGATGTGATGAGGATAATAAAACATTTCATTCCTTAACTCATAATTTGGAACTAAAATAATTAAGTGTTCCCAAGGCATTTGCTTGATCTCAAATGTTGGATTAGACAAAGCACTGACATTTTTCCTGATTCTGCAAGTTGAAAGCCAAACGTTCTCCATTTCCTGATTTGACTTATTGGATAAACCTTTTGAAAAATGAAACTTATACTTAGTGTGTTTTATTTTAGTTTCAATGGTGATAAGCATCTGAGCAGTAAATTTTTAAATAGCTGTGTTATGTATACTGAATAAATGATGAACATAATAGTGTTCTCAACTATGATCATACAGCAGCTAAGGGTTAAGGCTGAAAGACCAGACAATGGAAATGGAGAATGATTTAATATGTGTTACATACTGGTAAATGAACAATTTCTGATTTATGACGAACCAAGTTTTAAGGAATTTAAACTATCATATATAGTGTGATCATTACAGATATATTTTCAACTCACCAAGAGAATTTTTGTTAAAATATGCATGAGTGAATTTCATCAATGTTTAACAAAACTTGATGAGGAATAAGCACAGATAATATAATAACAGCATCTCATATTGTATCCTATTCCAAAAATCTTGAGTATATTGTTTTTTCATTTCATCATTTTGAAAGGCCTCTCATGCAAGTTATAATCATGCTGTTTCTTTAATTTTTACAGCTTTATTGAGATATATAATTGGTATATAACTAGCTTCACATGTTGAAAGTACACAATTTGATATTGCCTTTCACATATACAAACTTTTAAAACCATTGTAGAATATATAACACCCAAAATTTTTTTCATGTCCTACCTTATAAGTAATCTGTCATAGATTATTTTATATATGTTAGTTAGAAAATTCATTTAAATAGATTAGTTTAGAAAGATTAGATTATTCTATTGTGTTATATAAGTACAATATATCCTTGTGAAGAAGACATCCAGATTTTTTCACTGCATGTAATTATTTTAAATTATATCCATATTGTTTCATGTATTATAGTTCATTCTTTATTGTTAGGTATTTTTCCATTGTATGGATACACTGCTTTGTTCACACATTCTCCCTCTTCAATCAGTTCTAGTTCAAGGCTATTTCAAGTCAAGTTGGTATGAATATTCATGCATAAGTTTTTATATAAAATATCTGAATCAAAATATAGGCTTATAATTTTTTTAAAGAAACTATAGTTGCACCTTCCAAAGTGAATGTGTCATTCTATTTTCCAGTAATAGTGTATCACCAGTCTTTAAATTTTCAGTTAATTTGAAGTTAGATATAGTATAATAATATTCATGGTAATTTAACTTGCATTTTCCTTTTAAGGTTGAATTTCATTTACATGCTTAATTTTGTTAAAAACTTTATTTATTTTGTTCACATGCGTGCATGTGTGTGTATATGTGTGTGTGTATGTGTGTGTGTGTGTGTGTGTGTGTGTGTGTGTGTGTGTGTGTAACAGAGGGCATTGTGTATCCCTGTGGAGGTCCAATTGTGACTTTGAGAATCATCCTAGATTACTTGTACCTCCTTTTTGCCTCTCTGTGGAATTTACCAGGCTCTGCCTACTAGGGTCAGAAGTGTAGCATTCCCCCCCACCTCCCCCACCTTGTTTTAGTCTGACCTTTTTAAGAAGAACCTGGGATCTGAACTCAGGACCTTCTGCTTATGAGACAGTGTCTTAACCCCTGAACCATCTCTCTAGTCCTAGCTTACATTTTGTAAATGATGAATTCTATTGAGTGTTTTCTGTGTTTACTTGCTGTAAGTATATATTTGGTGATGTGTCTGTTAAAATTTTTTGTCTATTCTTTTTACTGAGTTTTTGAGACTTCTTTTTTTTATAATATTTTTTATTATTATTTCCGCTCATACAGACTTAGTAGGTACACCGGTTCCCTCCCTCCCTCCTCCTCCCTCAGACCCCCCTGCTCCCCCTCCCCTCACCCCTACCTCCTCATCCCCCAATGCCTCCTGGTTTTCAAATACAAATTTTGTATTGGACATATGTCTTTGCAAGCATTTTCTCCTAGGCTGTATTGTTCTCCTCTCACCCCTCAGTTCTCGCTGTATACCCCAAACTGATCTCAAACTCTCCATCTTTCCACCTCAGCCTCCAGAGTACTAGAATCACAGGCCCAACCATATATAGCTTGTCTTTTTGATCTCTTGTTATGTTTTATAAAGAGCAAAAAAATTTTAACTTTTTTAAAGTTCAGTTTTTCAATTTTTACAGATTATGGTTTCGGTGTTACATAAACACACACACACACACACACACACACACACACACACACTTACACACACACTGCCTGATCCAAGATCACAGAGACTTTCTTCTAGAAGTTTCCATGTATTAGCTTTTTAATTTCAGTCTAATATTTATACTGAGTCATATTTTGTGCATGACACAATAAATAGGTGATATTTCTGTCTTGTGTGTAAGGTTATCTGATTGTTCCACCACAGCACTAAAAAACTCTTTTTCCTCCATTGAATGACCTTTTTGTTTTTTCTTTCTTAAAATTAGTTGCTTCCAGAGGTATTGTTGTGGGATTTTGATGTCCAGGTTCTTATGTTCAGAAGTTGAAAATTGAGACCAGAACACTTGTAGAGGATTAAGACTGGGTTTATTAGAGGGCAGAAAGAAAGGAACTTACAGATATGGAATCTTGATGAGCAAGAGAACCTTTCAATGATTGGCAGGGTCAGGGGTATTTGTAGGGTTAGACAGGCCCAGGAAAAGTGACTTTTCCTTACTGGTTGGCTTCAGTTTCTGCAAACCCTATTGATGTGTTTGGTCTCTTACATCTGATTGGTCTGTTCAAATCAGGTTCCAGCCTGGTTGACCTTGTGCCCAACCTCATGATTGAGCTGTTTCTTTTGAGGAACTTAGCTTACTTGCATTGGAAGAACTCATTTATCCTTTCTACATTTCTATCCTTTTTACATTTAAGGAGCTTATCTCCATATCCTTTCACAAACGGATGGGTGACTTTATCTCTGTAGGGGATTAGAACTAGTACCTCCTGACTGTCAGGGTGAGTTCCTTCAGGAAAATCCCAGCAGTCGGAGATGACCTTCAAAGACCTTCCCAACCTGGCTTCTCTGTTCTAAAAACTTCCTAATAGAAGCCATTCTCTTTCTCATTATGAATACATTTTTGAACTTTATTTTCATTGTTGTGTTTGTCTATTTCAATGATCATCTCATGCTCTGTTGATTATTTTGGCTTTATGATAATGTTTGAAATGAAGTAATATGAGTCCTCTAAAATTATTTTTCTTCAAAGATATTTTGGACTTAAATCCTTTGCATTTCCATCTGAATTTTAAAAATCTGACTTCCATTTTCCATAAGGAATAAAATGTATACGAAACTTAGATTGGGATTATGCTAAATTCACATAGCAGCACAGAAGAATTTGTATCTTTGTTGCTTTCATCCTCATTATGAAACTCAGGATCCTCCTGCTTTACCCATCCTAACACTGGGATTATAGGTATGTGTTACCATGCACAGTTTTTATTTATTTATTTATTTATGTATCTATTTATCTATCTATCTATCTGTCTATTTATTTATTTATTTATTTTTATTTCCACTCATACAAACTTAACAGGTACACCGGTCCCCCCTCCCTCCAACCCCCTATCCCCCTGTGCCCCCCTCCCCTCCCCTTCCCTCCCCATACCCCAGTGCCTCCCCTCTCATCCCTGAAGCATCCTTTAATGACCATGCACAGTTTTGATGATTCATATGTTATGTGAAGTCTTCTGAATCAAGGTCAAGACAAACCTATTTAGTTAGTATTGTTTCTTCAGGTTTTTCACATCATTTGACTGACTGATACATATAATTGTGAGTGCTATTTATTCAGTCTCTATTTCTGATCATGCTTGCTTATAGAAGTACAGCCTAGTTTTAAATATCGACCTTGTATCTTACACTTTGCTGAATTTTACTTTCTGTTTCAGCAGGATTTTTTGTAAATATAATTGAATTTTCTGCATAGATGATCTCGCTAAGAATAAAGAGCGTCTTCCCTCCAAGTCCCAGAAGACATCATGGAAGAAGGGACATAAATAATGGAAGGTTTTTCAGGAAAACACAGAAGTGCTATGCATCACTGTCTTTGGGATATGACAAGGCTATTGCACAGTTGTGATTACCTGAATAAGACCCATAGGGGATTAAGTTCTTCATCATTCCATTATGAAGTTTGGAGGGGCTTACTAGGACCCACAACTTCCTGAGAATTTATAGGCTATTAACAGTTGCTAGGGGAGGAGCTCATAAGTCCCCACTCTTTCCTGGGGATCAATGAGCAGTTGATGGATGCTGGAGGATGGACAAATGCCTTTTTCTTTTTTAAGTTAATTTTGTTCATACATACATATAATGCAATTTGATTCCCCTGATCAACCTTCTCTTATCATGAACTCATGATAGATAATTTTTTAGTATGTTATTGGTAAGCTACCCAGTCTGTTTAATGACCTCTTACCCATACTCCTGCTAGTAACTCTTATGAAACTTGTTGACATAATAAAAGAAGAGCATTTTAATTTTTTCTTTCCCATCTAAATGCTTTTTATTTTACTTTTCTTGCTCAATTGTACTGGATAGAACTCTAACCTAACATTAAATAGAAATGGTAAGAATAAACACCTTTCTTATGTTCCTGGTCTAAGGAAAAATGTATATACTCTTTCATCTTAAATTACAGTGTTAACACTAGATATTTTACACATGTAAATATGCACTTTTTATTTCCGCATAACAAATTAATGTGAAGTTTAGCAACTAAAGCACCAAACATTTATTATTTCATTATTTCAATAAGCCAAATTCAGTCATGGTTTAACTGGAGGCTCTGCCCTCAAGGTCTTTCAGAAAGCTTTAAGAAAGGCTCAGTTGTGGTTGTTGCTTAATCTGAATCCTGGGCTTGTTATTAGGAACTGGGATTCCCTTTTTAGGTTATCATTCTCACTGATAAAAGAATTTTAAAATACTCTAACAGAAACTCAAGGCCCATTTTCTTGTGTTTGAAATAATATGACAGAGCAAGAAAGTTATAAACCTTGGCGGCCGCTCATAGGTGTGATGAAGGAGTGGAAGAAAGTCATGCCTTTTGAGTTAGGAATCAAGAAAACAAGCAGACTCAGCAATGAAGATCTTAAGCACTTGCATGGGGTGGGGGAAGACTGGTTTCCAAAAAAGAGATATAAAAAAGGAATGGAAAAAGTTACCTTCTTAAGTTCTTTTTTTAAATTTTTTTTATTATTATTATTTATTCAACTGTGCGCATGTGTGTGTGTATGTGTGTGTGTGCGCGCGTGCATGTGTGTGTGTGTGTGTGTATGTGTGTAGAACCACGGACGAATTCGCGAACCACCATGGACGCCTCCAGCTCCTTCTGCCCGGGGATTCACAGGCTCCGCCCTACCAGGACCAGAAGCGCAGGCCGCCCCGGCTTCCGCCTGGCGTCTATACGTGGGATCTGGGATCCGAACCCAGGACCTTCCGCCTGCAAGGCGGAGGCTTAACCCCTGAGCCACGTCTCCAGCCCCTTAAGTTCTAACATCAGTGAAAATCTGTAAGCAACTGTGTAGAGAGAGGGGCTTCAGGGTGACATAAATACATTATCTCATCAAGTGCAGAATTATTTCTCTAATTTCCTTAACATGTTTTCAGTGTATTAGTTTCTGGGGTGTGGTCTTCTGCTCAGGTGCTTGAGAAGCCCAGTTGGTGTAATTCTACAAGAAAGAGATAACAGCTGCTGTACCCATGAACATGATGCAGCTTTATGTACTTATACAAGACCTGCAAAAGATTTGACCTGTCAACATTTTCTCATGGGAAGGAGGAAGACGTCCTGAAACACTATATATCACTGAGGTAGTATTTTAGTTCTGTCTATGAGAAAGGGAGCTAGTAACACATACATGATATCTGTGCTCCAGCAACTGTCAAACACACAATAAAACCTGAAAAATAGGAGGAAGAATAGTTGGAAAGAAAAAGGTTTTCAATTGGAGAAGGAGGGGGATGGAATTGAGCAATATTGGGGGCATTTTTCTTAGATTCATTGTATTTATCTGCAAAACTATCAAAGAGCAAAAATTAAAAAAATAATTTATAACAATTTAGACAACTTAAAGAGAGTATATGGTATGTAATATTTTGTGTCATTTAGAATAACATATTTCTACTCTGGGCCAGAATTAAAAACCAAATTTTATTCCTTTGATCTGGAATAGGTCCCTTCCCATTAATGGAATTTTTGAAGGTTTTGTGAAAAGGAGTTTAAAATTGTTAGAGGGGCAATCATTATGGAAATAGGAATCAAAGTACAAAAATGACCATGAGGGAAGGGGGCCATCCTCAGTGGTGTCCAAGCTTCTTAGTCTCTGTATAGGTAACTAGCAGATTCAGGGAAGATTCTCCTCCATTTATTTGATCTTTAAGAAGCTTCATTTTCTCAAAGGTCATTCGATCATGAATGTGAGTTCCTTGCTGGCTGTAGATCAAAGGAATCAATGAGTTCTTTATCACATGCTACTTTCCATCAGTCAACTGACTCCTTAATGGCAAGCTCAAGAGAACACAGAAGATAAGATGGAAGTCATTCTCATTTCATAAACTAATCCCTGAAATAACGAGGATCTTCTTGCTTATTTCTCTTTATCAATATTAATACAGAATGGGAACTTACAGTGGAAATTTTTGGGTTTAAAGCTGGACGAGTGAAAGGAAATGCACATATCAGTGGGATGGCTTAAAAAGAGGTAACTTGATATGCCATGGAGGCTTGGGCCCCCAGAGGAGTAGACAAGCCAAAGTGAGCACTGGGTTCCATAGAAGCATACAAGCAGAAGAGGGGAGGAGAGGAATGATGAAGGGAGGAGAGTGGATAGGAGGGAGGTAAGCTGGGATGAATACTCAGTATTTTGTAAAAGTAGAAAAAAATAAAAATGGGAAAAAACTTGATTGCTTAAAATAAAATTCAGTAAGTCTAATTCAAACTTAGAAGACAAGATTACAAATAGACAATAATCAGCAGAAATCATTTTAAAGGCTTCCGAGTTTGCTGAGATTTTTTTTCTCTTCAGGGCATCAAGCATAGCGTCTTGCATGTGCTGAAAATGTAATATTTTGTGTCATTTAGAATAACATGTTTCTACTATGGGCCAGAGTTAGAAACCAAATTTTATTCCTTTGAACCATATCCATGGAACCATATTGTATCCTCAGCCCTTGCTTTTGTGGGACAGTATGTTCCAAGGTTGACCTGGGATTTGTAGTCCTCAGCTACCCAAGTGTTGGTATAATGAGCATATATTACTCACCTAGTTCTGCTGAGAGGTTTGTATTTTAATTGGAAATATTAACAGGCAAACAGTAACCAAAATATATATTGAATTATATACAATAACTATTACTTATGATGAAATGCCATGCCATGTCCAGTTTTTAGTTTGTTTATATGGTGAACTTTTTACCTTTGTTTACATCGATTAATTTTCAAATACTAAAACAAAACATAATTATTAAAATATGCACATTTTGTCATAATTGTCTTAATGAATGACTTATCCTTTTTATAAATGATTAGTAAACTTGTTTATAATTTTGTATTAATTTTGATGTGATGCAATGAATCTGTAGTGTTTTGCATAGTGTTTATTTGGCTTTAGTGCAAGGTAGTGAGTGGCTTTAAAGAACTAGCTAGAAAGTAGTTCCATGTCTTAAAATTTTGGGGAGAACTTACATAAAATTGGTGTCCAGTCTTCTGCTTATATTTGGTAGAAGTTATCAATGAAGCCACAGGATGGGAAGAGATTCTTTACAGAAATGTCTGTAGTTATAAATTCGATTTTCTCATTGGTTATGGGTTTATTCTGGTTATCTATTTCTTCATTTGTGAATTTCTGCAGTTTGCATCTTTTGCAATCTTTCTTGTTTAATATGTAGAGATTATGAAACATTTTTTTTAAGTCTCAGGATTCCTCTGATCTCTGTCCCAGAACCAGTCTTGATTCTTAAGCTACTGAAAGAGAAGAGTTCAGATGGGACACAGTAATAGATCAAGCAATCAAGAGTTAAATTAAAGCAAGCCAAGAAGCAAGAATATACTTTGTGGAAAAAGAACAGACTGACAAAGAGCAGTGATAGCCTCAAACTCAGTAGCATGGGGTTTAACTCCTCTTCAACTGGGCATTTGCTAGAAAGAGAAGTTGATTTTAACAAGAATTCAGTCAGTTGTACTAGATACATAGGACACAAGAATATGTACAGGGATTTAAATACCCCTAGACTTTTGCCAAGAATTCACTAGGCAAAAAAATAGAACACTCTGTACATTGTCTTGGTGAGGAAGTCTTTGCAGTTGCTTTCCTATGCTCTAGTCAGAGAAGAATACTACCAGCAATTGCTCTCAATGTCATGGATCTGGGGCCCTGAGCGGATTCATGTGTAGTCCTCTATCTTTATATTTTGACCATAAGTTGACCAACACCATTGTCTTTATATCCTATTCCCTACATATTATTCTATATTTCCTGTTGAGGGGATCTGTTGATCCATTCCTCTTGGAACAAACTTCCTACTTAACAAAATCTCTGGTTTCATTCCTGATATTGTTCACTCATATGTTGTCTTGTTCTGGAGCATTCTGGCTAGACTAGAATTATTAGATCTGTTGTCTAATTTTTCTAGGAAAGAATATTTGTATTCTTTTTGTTTTTATTAGTATCAGTTGTAATCTTTATTATTTTCTTGTTCCTGCAGATTTTCTTCCTCTGCTTGTGTGTGTGTGTGTGTGTGTGTGTGTGTGTGTGTGTGTGTGTGTCTGTGTGTAACTATGAATTGAACACACGACTTCACACATGCTAGATATAGATCATTATGCTACATCTCCAGCTTTCTTTTAATATTTTATAGTGCAAACTGAGGCCATTGATTTCAAACTTCTTTTCAAATAATAGATCTCCAGTGCTATATGTTTTTTCTTAAGTAATACATTTGCAGTGGCCAATGAATTTTGATGTTTTCTATTTTCATTTTCATTTAGTACAAACTACTTTGTGATTTCTCTTTCAAGTTCTTCTATCCATGAATTATTTACAAGAGTGTATGTTATTAAGTTTCCAAATATTTGAAAAGTTTCCAAACATCATCTTTCTGTTATTGAAAACTCACAACAGCAAATAGTGGCAATCAGAGGTTTCAGTTCATTTGTTTCTACTTCCCTGGGTTGTTAGACACATATGTGCTTCAGTAGGTAGCAAAAATGAGAGAGACTACATCTAAGTTCAGTGTTCTGACTGTGAACATTTGAATGAGTATAGTCTGACACTCCACAGTACCAAACAATTCCCTGAAGCCCAGTTGTCGGACCATCCTCTTAGTTGACCAATGACTGGCCAAAGTCATTGATGGTCAGGTTCTATGCATTCATACTGTGGATAGCCCACTGTGGGATGATTGACCCCACATGTAACACAGTATTCACATATATGATGCCTCTAGGGGCAGTGTTTTTGTAATTCTGTTTAAGAGTTCTTTCCCTCACCTCAGGTACTTTATCCACATATGTACTTTGCTTAAAACTGAGCGTCTATCTCTATATACCATTCTATTTCTAGTAGTCAGTCCAGGTATCTCTAATTGTTAAACTTATTCCAATCTTTCAATTATGTCTCGGGTCACTAATATCTCCAGTCCTTGCACCATCTTCTGGAAATTCATGACAGTAAATAGTTGTAGGTCTCAGTTTATTTGTTTGCAATTCTCTAGGCTGTTATGTGCTCTGTCTGGATTCCTTGTTTTAGTTTAAATATAAATATGATCTTTCTTGCTTTGACCAGCCTGGAAGCAGAAATATGATTAGCCTAGATGAACAAATAATTCTAAGATTGAGAACATTAAGAAGACCTAGTATTATAGCATTAAAGTTATTTTGACTTTTGCTTCAAAATTATCTTAGAAGTACCAATGCAAATGGAAAAATCACAGCTACTCCTAGCCGGAATACAATATTCTGCAATTATTCATTTTTGTTTAACTGTTATATATTATTTTAAAGAAACAGAATGGTCAATTATTTAGGGCTGTTTGTTCCCTTTCTCTCTTGAGGCTATTACCCTTGAATCCCATATCCAAATACGGGGTACACTATGAACCACTGAGACTGATTTTCTCTCTTTTGCCCTTGAATAAATGTTTAGCTTCTCTTCTAACTCTCACATTTCTCACTCTTCACATTTGAAGAAACAAATATGCTTTCTCAGTACAGGACCTATGCTTGTTATCTTTTTCTTCTTGTTTTCATTTTTCTGGAATGATGCTACTCTGTCATTCTTCTCTAACAAATCCTTTCTACTGTTTTAATCTTACCCTAATTCTACATCTAAAGGAATTCTTTCCCACATGTTATAAAAGTATGGTCATTTTACATGGGCAGCAAGCTCTCAAATTTCCTTCAAACTGGGAAGCAAATTTTTAGAGGGAAAAGATTAATCATTCCTTTTCATCAACTAAATAATTTAGCATTACTTAAACCTTAATCATATTGTTTTATTGTTATTTTCTTTTTATGTTTCTAACTACTGTACAAAACAGTGAGTTTCATGAAATTTGTTTTCATACATTTAAGTAACATTCTTTTCTCGTATCCACACTCTCTTTATCCTATCATTTTCCCCTTTCTGCACTCACATTGGTTTCTTTTCCTCCCTCCCAAATGGTACCATTTCTGTTTTCATGTCTTACCTTAATTATAACATATCCTCTTTATTTCATCTGACGAGTTATATGACACTTACAAGTTTTATTTTTTTTAAATTTATTGTTATCATTTCCACTCATACAAACTTAACAGGTACACCGGTTCCCACACTCCCTCTAACCCCCCACCTCCCCTCCCTCCCCACCCCCAGTGCCTCCCTCTCCCATCCCCAGAGCATCCTTTCATGTGCATGCCAAACTCTCCTCTGGGTCTTCCTCTCCGATGAGGTGCAAGGACCCAGTGGCATCTCCCAGAACCCTTTCCTGTGTTCCCGTTAAGCATAAGAACACTACTGTGGCTGTCAATCCCTTGCCTCCAAGGATCCTAGTGCCTTTTGCAAATGCTAGACTTTGTGGGGTCCATAGTGTATTAGACATTGCGCAGGTCATGCAAAGTCCAATTATGATTGCTTCAGCCCTACTTGTGTGGAGTATCTTGCATATCATTGCTCCTCCCATCCTTGTGCTCTTACAATCTTACCACCCCATCTTCCACAAATTTCCCTGAGCTTCAGGATGGGGAGAGATTAGGCTGGCCTAGTTCTAGGTAGTTGATATAGAGTCTCTGATGTTCTGGATTATGGTTTGTTGAATTTTTTTTTCACTTTTTCTGCTCCTGCAATGCCCTTCACTCCATCCTGATGGGTACTGGATATCACCCCTTGCAGTCCTTTATGGTGGCCTATTTTCTCTGCTGTAACATGGTCCCCTCTCTCCTTGTTTCAGGTGTGGCCCTCCTTCCCCATCCCTCCTGTTCATAATCTTTGCAATTACTGTAGATATTACAGAGAATTAACCCTAAGTGTCTCTAAGTGGGTTTGGTACTAGGAGCCACCTATTAGGGAGTACATATGGCGCTTAATTTTCTGTGTCTGGGATACTTCACTCAATATAATTGTTTCTAATGACATCCATTTCCCGGCAAATTCCATTAATTCATTATTTTTGTTGGCTGAGTTGTACTCCATTGTATAAATGTGCCACATTTTCCTTATCCACTCGTCAACTGTTGGATATTTGGGTTGATTCCATGACTTTGCTATTGTAAACAGTGCTGCTATGAACATGGTCATGCTTGTGCTATCGAGGTGAATTATTGCTGTATGGGGGATTATTCCCAAAAGTGGAATCGCAGGGTCATACAGCATTTCAATCTTTAATTTCCTTAAGAATCTCCAGACGGCTGGCCAGAATGGCTGTATGAACCTGCATTCCCACCAGCAATGTAGGAGAGTTCCACTCTCTCCATATCCTCTCCAGCATTTGGTGTTGTTCGTATTGTGGATTTTTGCCATCCTGACCAGGATGAGGTAATATCTCAGGGAAGTTTTGATTTGCATTTCCCTGATGGCTAAGGATGTGGAGCATTTTTTAAGGTATTTGTTAGACATTTTAATTTCATCCCTGGTAAAGTTTCTTTTAAGTTCCCAGGCCCATTTTTTAGTTGGGCCATTAGTTTCCTTGGTGTTTAGTTTAATAAGTTCTTTCTGCACTATGAAATATGTGTTTAGTAAAGATTTTCTCCCATTCTGTGGGTTGCCTTTCTGCTCATGTTACAATCTCTTTATCTGAAGAGAAGCTCTTTAATTTCACAAGATCCCATCTATTGAGAGATGGTTGCTGTGACTGTGCTATTGAATGTCTGTTTAGGAACTGTTGGCCTAGTACAATCTGCTCGAGGGAGTTACCTACCCTTTCAAATATGGTTTTTATAGTCTCTGGCCTTATATCAGGATCCTTGATCCATTTGGAATTAATTTTTTCACATGGTGACAAGTACGAGTATACTTTTAATCTTCTGCATGTGGAGATCCAGTTTTGCCAGCACCATTTGTTGAAAATGCTGTTCTTTTTCCATTGGATTTTTTGGGCCATTTGTCAAAGAACAAACGGCTGTAGTTGTGTGGGCTTATATCTGGGTCTTCAACCCTTATCCATTGATCCGTGTGTCTATTTTGGAACCAGTACCAGGCTGTTTTTATAACTATGTATTTGTAGTATGGACTAAGGTTTGGTATGGTGATACCTCCAGCAGTGTTAATGTTAGTCAGTATTATCTTTGTTTCCCTGGGTCTTTTGTGCCTCCATATGAATTTTGAGATTGTTTTGTCAACCTCTTTAAAGAATTGCTTTGGGATTTTAATTGGTAGAACATTGAATTTGTATGTTGCCTTTGGTAGGATGGTCATTTTTATGATGTTGATTCTGCCAATCCAGAAACATGGGAGGTCTTTCCACCTTCTGGTGTCTTCTGCAATTTCTTTCTTTAGAGTTTTAAGTCTTTCATTATAAAGGTCTCTTACTTCTTTGGTTAGGTTTATACCAAGGTATCTCATTTTTTTAGGGACTATAGTAAATGGGATTGTTTCTCTCGGGGCTTTTTTACTTCTTTCATTCTGGGCATATAGGAAAGCCACTGATTTTTGTGCTGTATTAGGTCCAGGAGCTTGCTGGTGGAGTTTCTGGGATCACTCAGGTATAAGATCATGTCATCTGCAAATATGGATAGCATGACTTCTTCCTTGCCAATTTGAATCCCTTTTATGTCCCTTTCTTATGGCTTCAGCTAAGACTTCAAGTACAATATGGAATAGAAGTGGTGAGAGTAGACAGCCTTGTCTAGTGCCTGATCAAAGCGGGAATGCTTCAAGTTTTTCCCCATTGAGTATAATCCTTGCTGTGGGCTTGTTGTATACAGCTTTTATTATAGTGATAAAGGTTCCTTCCCTTCCAACTGTCTCTAGCGTTTTGATCATGAAAGGTTGTTGGATCTTTTCAAAAGCTTTTTTGCATCTATCAAGAGTATCATGTGGTCTTGGACTTTGGACTGGTTTATATGATGAATTACATTTATTGATTTGCCTATGTTGAACCAACCTTGTGTGCCAGGATAAAGCTTACTTGGTCCCCATGAATGACCTTTTTGATAAGTTTTTGAATCCGATTTGCTAAGACTTTGTTGAGAATCTTTGCATCTGTGTTCATCAGAAAGTTTGGCCCATAGTTTTCTTTTTTAAGTGTATCTTTACTAGGTTTTGCGATTAGGACGATATTAGCTTCATAGAAGGAATTTGGTAGTGTTCCTTCCTTTGCTATTTGATGGAACAGTTTAAGGAGTATTGGTGTTATAAGCTCCTTAAAGTTCTGGTAGAACTCTGTGCTGAATCCATCTGGTCCAGGACATTTTTTGGTGGGAAGATTCGAGATTACTTCCTCAATTTCCTTATATGTTATAGGACTATTTAAATAATTCACAGCTTCCTGATTCAATTTAGGTAAGTTGTGTTTACTTAGAAATTCATCCATCTCTTTTGTGTTGTCAAATTTCACAGAATATAAGTTTTTGAAATATGATGTTATAATTCTCTGGATTTCTTGGGTATCAGTAGTGATAACTCCATTTTCATTTCTAATTTTGTTAATTTGGGTTTTCTCTGTCTTGCTTTTGGCTAATTTAGCTAGGGATGTATCAATCTTATTGATTTTTTCAAAGGACCAGCTTTTTGACTGGTTGATTTTCTGTATCATTTTCCTAATCTCAATTTCAGATATTTCTCCCCTTATTTTGCTAATCTCCTCTCTTCTGCTGCTTTTGTGATGGGATTGCTCTAGTTTCTCTAAAGCTTTAAGCTACATTGTTAAGTTATTTATTTCTGTTGTTTCCATTTTTTTGATGTAGGCATTATGAGCTATGAACTTACCTCTTAGAACAGCTTTCATTGTGTCCCACAAATTTTGCTAAATTGTATTTTCATTATCATTCACTTTCAGTAAATCTTTAATTTCCTTTTTAATTTCTTCCTTAATCCAGTTCTCATTCAGCATCATAGTGTTAAGTTTCTAGGAGTTGGTGTATTTTCTCTCATTTGTTGTGTCATGGATGTCCAGCTTAGGCCGTTGTGGTCTGATACTACACAGGCTATAATTTCCACTTTTTTGTATATGTGGAGATTCGTTTTCTTGCCCAATATGTGATGTATTTTGGAGAAAGTTCCGTGTGCTGCTGAGAAAAATGTGTATTCTTTGGTGCATGGATGAAATGTTCAGTAGAGATCTGTAAGGTTTGATTAAGTTCCAAATTGTCTCTGTTAAGCTTTTGACCTGTTGATCTATCCCATGTTGAGAGGGCGGTGTTGAAATCCCCAAGAATTATCTTTTGGGGGTTGATTTCTCGCTTTAGATGCTGTAGGGTTTTCTTAATGTGGAGGGGATCTTATTGGGTGCATGTATGATCAGTATTGTGAAGTCTTCCTTGTGAATTGTACCTGTGACTAAAATGTAGTATCCATCTGTGGCTCTTATGATTTTTTTTGGTTTGAAGTCCACTTTGTCTTACAGCGTAATTTCTACCCCTGCCTGTTTCCTGTTTCCATTAGCATGCAGAATTGTGGACCAGCCTTTCATTTTTAGGATGTGCCTATCTTTTGTGGTGACATGAGTTTCCTGAAGGCAGCAGATTGTTGGATTGTGGTTTTTAATCCAAGTTTTTAATTTGTGTCTTAATCGGTGAGTGAGTTAATACCATTGAAATTTAATGTTATAATGGAAAGATTATTTTTAATTCTGGACATTTTTTATGTTTAGTGGATTTTGTAAGCGTATTGTTTGACACTTATGTTTTGGTGGTATTATACTTCCCTTCTGTCCTCCTGGATATGCTTGTTCTTTTCTTCAAGCTTCAGTATCATTTATAGCATTTTTTGAAGACCTGGTTTGGTAGACATGTATCCTTTCACGTTGTCTTTTTGCTGGAAAACTTTTCTTTCTCCCTTGATCATGACAGATAGTTTTGCCGGGTATATCAGTCTGGGTTGGCATTTTTGCTCATTTAATACATGAAGTACGCCTCTCCAAGCTCTACTTGCTTTTACTGTTTCCATTGAGACGTCATTTGTTATTCTAATAGGTTTTCCTTTAAAAGTGACTTGCTTTTCTTCTCTTGAAGCTCTCAGCACCTTTTCTTTGTCTTGAATGTGGAGTGTTTTGACTAATATTTGCTGTGGCGATTTTCTATTTTAGTCATATCAGTTTAGAGTGTGAAATGCCTCTTGTATTTGGATGGGCCTCTCATTCTTTAGTTGAGGGAAGCTTTCATTTATGATAATTTGAAAGATTTCCTCACGTGTGGTATTTTGGAATTCTTGCTCTGGTATTCCATGAATGCACATGTTAGGCTTCTTCAGGGTGTCCCATATCTCTTGAATGTTCCTCTCAAGTATAATTTTGGCTTTAACAACCTCTTCCATTGAGCTCGTTAATTCTCCCACTTTGGCTTCAAGATCGGAAATTCTATTTTCTGCTTCCTTTGTTCTGCTGATAAGACATTCTGTTGAGTTTTGGGTTGAAGATACCTTGTCTTTCAGTTCAATTTTAAACTCTGCTTGAGATTGTTTTAACTGCTCTATGCTTATTTTTGTTTCTTGAACTGTTTTTCTCAACTCCACCAAGTGCCTGTTGTGTTACTGTTCAAAGTGGTTGATGCGGTTGTTTAACTCCTCTTGGATTTCCTCTTTCATAGTATGAATCATGGTAATGATTCATACTATGAAAGTGGTTAGCTCCCTTTCACCCTACCCTGCTCTGCCGGTGGGGACGTGCGCTCGGTCCAGCCGGGCCTCACCCGGCGACTCTAGGTAAGCCCCGGCTGCGCACTGCCCACCAGAACCCCAGGTCAGCCCAAAGAGACCCGGCTCCGATTCCCGCCATCCAGCCGGAGCCGCGCGCGCAGGGCCCAGGGACGAGGAGGACCTCCACCTGCGCCCGGGACCCACCCCAGCTGCCCTCGGGTTAAATAGCTCCACGCCAACACCCCCATCCTCCCATTCCCCACCCCGCTCAGCTGGTCGGAACGCGCGTGGTCCAGCTGGACCTCACCTGTGACCTAGGTAAGCTCTGTCCCTGCCCACTCCCAGAACCCCAGGCCAAATAATTCAGTTTAGTGAAATTGAAAGATCTTAAGAGTTAAAACGACAATGCCAAAGTCAAAGTGCAAATCCATGAGAAGCAACACTCAAGTAAACAAATTTCCCACTGAAGGAATTAATCCCATAATGTTAGACTCCAACCAGAACAAACCCACGGAAAAAGGCCAAGAAAGCCTGACCCATGATAACGACTTTCAAAATATGATCATTACCATGTTCAATACTATGAAAGAGGAAATCAGGGAGGAATTACATAATCGAATCAATCGCTTTGAAGAGGAACACAATAGACATTTGGAGGAGTTGAGAAAAACAGTGCAAGAAACAAAAACTGGCATAGAGCAGTTAAAACAGACTCAAGCAGAGTTTAAAACTGAGCTACAAGACAAGTTATCTTCAACCCAGAACTCAGAGAGTCTTATCAACAGAACTAACGAAGCAGAAAACAGAATTTCAGACCTTGAAGATAAAGTGGGAGTACTAACCAGCTCAATGGAAGAGGT
Source organism: Typhlomys cinereus (assembly GCA_023101885.1). Taxonomy (NCBI): domain Eukaryota; kingdom Metazoa; phylum Chordata; class Mammalia; order Rodentia; family Platacanthomyidae; genus Typhlomys; species Typhlomys cinereus. The sequence continues at coordinate 3,121,473 of JALPQD010000158.1, read as the reverse complement.
TGTTAAAGCCAAAAAGATACTTGAGAGAAATATCCAAGAGATATGGGACACCCTGAAGAAGCCTAACATGCGTATTCATGGAATACCAGAGAAAGAATTCCAAAATACCACCCCTGAGAAATTTTTCAAACAATCATCAAGGAAAACTTTCCTCATCTAAAAAAAGAGAAGCCCATCCATATACAAGAGGCATTCCGCACCCCAAACAGATATGACCAAAACAGAAGCATGCCATGGCAAATAATAGTTAAAACACTCCACATTCAAGACAAAGAAAGGGTGCTGAGAGCTTCAAGGGAGAAAAAACAAGTCACTTTTAAAGGTAAACCTATTAAAATAACAAATGACTTCTCAGTCGAAACAGTAAAAGCAAGAAGAGCTTGGAGAGACATACTTCAAGTATTGAATGAGCAAAAATGTCAACCCAGGCTGATTTACACTGCAAAACTATCAGTCATGATCGAGGGAGAAAGAAAAACTTTCTAGCACAAAGACAACTTGAAGGGATACATGTCCACCAAACCAGGCCTTCAAAAAATGCTAGAAATGATACTCAAGTGTGAAGAAAAAAACAGGCATATCCAGGAGAACAGAAGGCAAATATAACACCATTAAAAGCGAAGCAATATACTTATAAAAACTACTAAACATAATAAATGTCTGGAATTAAAAATAGTTTCTCCATTATAACACTAAATGTTAATGGAATTAATTCACCGATCAAGAGACACAGATTACAAACTTGGATTAAAAATCACAATCCATCAATCTGCTGCCTGCAGGAAACCCATCTCACCACAAAAGATAGGCACGCTCTAAAAATGAAAGGCTGTTCAACAATTCTACAAGCTAATGGAAGCAGAAAAGAGGCAGGGATAGCCATTATGATATCAGACAAAGTGGATTTCAAACCAAAGAAAATTATAAGAGACACGGATGGATACTACATTTTAGTCACAGGTACAATTCACCAGGAAGACTTCACAATACTGAACATCTATGCACCCAATACGGGCCCCTCCATATTCATTAAGAAAACCCTCTAGCATCTCAAGCAAGCAATCAACCCCCAAACGATAATTCTTGGGGACTTCAACACCGCCCTCTCTACATGGGATAGATCAACAGGTCAAAAGTTTAACAGAAACCCTTTGGAACTTAATCAAACCCTGAAAGAAATGGACCTTACAGATCTCTATCGAACTTTTCACCCACGTACCAAAGAATACACATTTTTCTCAGCAGCACATGGAACCTTCTCCAAAATAGATCACATATTGGGCCACCAAACGAATCTACACATATACAACAAAGTTGAAATTCTAACCTGTGCCCTATCAGACCACCACGGCCTAAAGCTGGACATCTACAACACATCAAACAAGAGAAAATACACTAACTCCTGGAAACTTAACAATATGATGCTGAATGAGAACTTGATTCAGGAAGAGATTAAAAAGGAAATTCAAGATTTCCTGAAAGAGAATGATAACAAAAATACAACTTACCAAAATCTCTGGGACACAATGAAAGCTGTTCTAAGAGGTAAGTTCATAGCTCTTAATGCCTACATCAAAAAAATGGAAACATCAGAGATAAACAACTTAACAATGCAGCTTAAAGCTTTAGAGAAGCTAGAGCAATCTGATCCCAAAAGTAGTAGAAGAGAGGAGATTAGCAAAATAAGGGGAGAAATATCTGAAATCGAGAATAAGAAAACGATAGAAAAAATCAACCAGTCAAAAAGCTGGTTCTTTGAAAAAATCAATAAGATTGATACACCCCTAGCTAAACTAACCAAAAGCAAGAGAGAGAAAACCCAAATTAACAAAATTAGAAATGAACATGGAGTTATCACTACTGATACCCAAGAAATCCAGAGAATTATAACATCATATTTCAAAAACTTATACTCTGTGAAGTTTGCCAACACAAAAGAGATGGATGAATTTCTAAGTAAACACAACTTACCTAAATTGAATCAGGAAGTTGTGAATTATTTAAATAGTCCTAACATATAAGGAAATTGAGGAAGTAATCTCGAATCTTCCCACCAAAAAATGTCCTGGACCAGATGGTTTCAGCACAGAGTTCTACAAGACATTTAAGGAGTTAATAACACCAATATTCCTTAAACTCTTCCATCAAATAGCAAAGGAAGGAACACTACCAAATTCCTTCTATGAAGCTAATATCGTTTTAATCTAATCTATCGTTTTAATTTAATCTTTAATCTAATAAAGATTCACTTAAAAAAGAAAACTATAGGCCGATCTCCCTGATGAACACAGACGCAAAGATTCTCAAAAAAGTCTTAGCAAATCGGATTCAAAAACATCTTAAAAAGATCATTCATGGGGACCAAGTAGGCTTCATCCCCGGCACACAAGGTTGGTTCAACATACGCAAATCAATAAATGTAATTCATCATGTAAACCAGTGCAAAGTCCAAGACCACATGATATTCTCGATAGATGCAGAAAAAGCTTTTGACAAGATCCAACAGCCTTTTATGATCAAAACGCTAGAGACAGTAGGAATGGAAGGAACCTTTATCAATATAATAAAAGCTATATACAACAAGCCCACAGCAAGGATTATGCTCAATGGGGAACAATTGGAAGCATTCCCACTTCGATCAGGAACTACACAAGGCTGTCCACTCTTACCACTTCTATTCAATATTGTACTTGAAGTCTTAGCTGAAGCCATAAGACAAGAAAGGGACATAAGAGGGATTCAAATCGGCAAGGAAGAAGTCAAGTTATCCCTATTTGCAGATGACATGATCTTACACCTGAGTGATCCCAAAAACTCCACCAGGAAGCTCCTGGAACTAATTGAGAAGTTCAGCAGGGTGGCAGAATACAAAATAAATGTGCAAAAATCAGAGGCCTTCCTATATGCCCAGAATGAAAGAAGTGAAAAAGCCTTGAGAGAAACAATACCATTTATTATAGCCCCTAAAAAAATGAAATACCTTGGTATAAACCTAACCAAGGAGGTAAAAGACCTTTACAATGAAAACTTTAAAACCCTAAAGAAAGAAATAGCAGAAGACACCAGAAGGTGGAAAGACCTCCCATGTTCCTGGATTGGCAGAATCAACATCGTGAAAATGACCATCCTACCAAAGGCAATATACAGATTCAATGCTATACCAATCAAAATCCCAAAGCAATTCTTCAAAGAAGTTGACCAAACAATCTCAAAGTTCATATGGAGGCACAAAAGACCCAGGATAGAAAAAACAATCCTGAGTAACAAAAACACAGCTGGTGGTATAACCATACCAAACCTTAGTCTATACTACAAATCCATAGTTGTAAAGACAGCCTGGTACTGGCTCCAACATAGACACACAGATCAATGGATAAGGATTGAATACCCAGATATAAGCCCACAAAGTTACAGCCATTTGGTCTTTGACAAAGGGTCCCAAAGAATCCAATGGAAAAAGAACAGCATCTTCAACAAATGGTGCTGGCAAACGTGGATCTCCACATGCAGAAGATTAAAGCTGGACCCATACTTGTCACCATATACAAGACTTAATTCCAAATGGATCAAGGACCTTGATATCAGGCCAGAGACTATAAAAACCATAGTTGAAAGGATAGGGAACTCCCTCGAGCTGATTGGGCTAGGCCAACAGTTCCTAAACAGACATCCAATGGCACAGTCACTGCTACCAACTCTCAACAGTTGGGATCTTGTGAAATTAAAGAGCTTCTGTACAGATAAAGAGATTGTAACGCGAGCTCAAAGGCAACCCACAGAATGGGAGAAAATCTTCACTAACCACATATCTAATAGAGCTCTATTGTCCAGAGTGCACAAAGAACTTAGAAAACTAAACACCAAGGAAACCAATGGCCCAATTAAAAAATGGGCCCTGGAACTTAAAAGAAACTTTACCAGGGATGAAATTAAAATGTCTAACAAATATCTTAAAAAATGCTCCACTTCTTTAGCCATCAGGGAAATGCAAATCAAAACTTCCCTGAGATATCATCTCACCCCGGTCAGGATGGCAAAAATCCACAATACTAACAACGACAAATGCTGGAGAGTATGTGGAGAGAGGGGAACTCTCCTACATTGCTGGTGGGAATGCAGGCTCATACAGCCACTCTGGCAAGCCGTCTGGAGATTCTTAAAGAAATTAAAGATTGAAATGCCATATGACCCTGCTATTCCACTTTTGGGAATAACCCCCCATACAGCAGAGGTTCGCCTCGATAGCACAAGCACGACCATGTTCATAGCAGCACTGTTTACAATAGCAAAGTCATGGAATCAGCCCAAATGTCCAACAGTTGATGAGTGGATAAGGAAACTGTGGTATATCTATACAATGGAGTACTACTCAGCCATCAAAAATGATGAATTACTGGAATTTGTCGGGAAATGGATGTCATTAGGAACAATTGTATTAAGTGAAGTATCCCAGACCCAGAAAATTAAGCGCCGTATGTACTCCCTAATAGGTGGCTCCTAGTACCAAACCCACCCAGCCCACCTAGAGACAGGAATTCCAAGGATTATGAACAGGAGGGATGGTGTAGGAGGGCCTCACCAGAAAGAAGGAGAGAAGGGACCATGTTACAGCAGGGAAAATAGGCCTCCACCAAGGACCCAAATAAGTAATGAGACATCTGATTAAGTTCACAGACTTTTGTTCCTGATCATTTAGTACTGAGGGGGAGTGATCTCACCAGAAGAGGAGGGCATATAGTCTGGCAGATAAAAAGTAACAATTTTGCAAATGGGTGATAGACCCCTCCCTCACTGTGGTTTCCCACTTTTATTACATCTACCTTTGAATGTGCTTTTATCACACGACTCTAACAGCTTTTTGTCTCTGGCCAGGGGGTAACATACAATGCCCACCAGGATGGAGTGAAGGGCATTGCAGGAGCAGCAAAACTGCAAAAGAAAATCAACAAACCACAATCCAGAACTTCAGAGACTCTATATCAACCACCTAGAACTAGGCCAGCTTAGTCTCTCCCCATCTTGAAGCTCGGGGAAATTTGCGGAAGAGGGGGCGGTAAGAGTGTAAGAGCATAAGGATGGGAGGAGCAATGATATGTAAGATACTCTATACTAGTTAGGGCTGAAGCAATCATAATTGGACTTTGCATGCCCTGCGCATTGTCCAACACACTGTTGACCTCACAAAGTCTAGCATCTGCTAAAGGCACCAAGATCCTTGGAGGCAAAGGATTGGCAGCCACATCAGTGTTCCTATACCTAAGGGGAACACGGGAAAGGGTTCGGCAAAGGCCACTGGGTCCTTGTACGTCATCGGAGAGGAGGGACCAGAGAAAAATCAGACATGCACAAGAAAGGAGTCTCTGGGAATTGGGGTGGGAGGCACTGGGGGATGGGGAGGGAGAGGGGTGGGGAGGGGGAGCAGAGGATACGGGGGGAGGAGGAGGGAGGGAGGGAACTGATGTACCTAATAAGTTTGTATGAGCTGAAAAAAAATATGAATATGAAAAAAAAACTTAAAAAAAAAAAGCTTTAGAGAAACTAGAGCAATCTGATCCCAAAAGTAGTAGAAGAGAGGAGATTAGCAAAATAAGGGGAGAAATATCTGAAATCGAGATTAAGAAAACGATAGAAAAAATCAACCAGTCAAAAAGCTGGTTCTTTGAAAAACTCAATAAGATTGATACACCCCTAGCTAAATTAACCAAAAGCAGGAGAGAGAAAACCCAAATTAAAAAAAATCAGAAATGAATACGTAGTTATCACTACTGATACCCAAGAAATCCAGAGAATTATAACATCATATTTTAAAAACTTATACTCTGAAGTTTGACAACACAAAAGAGATGGATGAATTTCTAAGTAAACACAACTTACCTAAATTGAATCAGGAAGCTGTGAATTATTTAAATAGTCCTATAACATATAAGGAAATTGAGGAAGTAATCTCAAATCTTCCCACCAAAAAATGTCCTGGACCAGATGGATTCAGCACAGAGTTCTACCAGACATTTAAGGAGTTAATAATACAAATAATCCTTAAACTGTTCCATCAAATACCAAAGGAAGGAACACTACCAAATTCCTTCTATGAAGCTAATATCGTCTTAATCCTAAAACCTAATAACGACTCACTTAAAAAAGAAAACTATAGGCCGATCTCTCTGATGAACACAGACGCAAAGATTCTCAACAAAGTTTTAGCAAATCGGATTCAAAAACATATTAAAAAGATCATTCATGGGGACCAAGTAGGCTTCATCCCCGGCACTCAAGGTTGGTTCAACATACGCAAATCAATAAATGTAATTCATCATGTAAATCAATCCAAAGTCTAAGACCACAGGATACTCTCGATAGATGCAGAAAAAACTTTTGACAACATCCAACAGCCTTTTATGATCAAACCGCTAGAGACAGAAGGAATGGAAGGAACCTTTATCAATATAATAAAAGCTGTATACAACAAGCCCACAGCAAGGATTATGCTCAATGGGGAACAATTGGAATCATTCCCTCTTCGATCAGGAACTATACAAGGCTGTCCACACTCACCACTTCTATTCAATATTGTACTTGAAATCTTAGATGAAGTCATAAGACAAGAAAGGGACACAAGAGGGATTCAAATCGGCAAGGAAGAAGTCAAACTATCCCTATTTGCAGATGACATGATCTTATACCTGAGTGATCCCCAAAACTCCACCAGGAAGCTCCTGGAACTAATTGAGAAGTTCATCAGGGTGGCAGGATATAAAATAAATGTGCAAAATTCAGAGGCCTTCCTATATGCCCAGAATGAAAGAAGTGAAAAAGCCTTGAGAGAAACCATCCCATTCACTATAGCCCCTAAAAAAATGAAATACCTTGGTATAAACCTAACCAAGGAGGTAAAAGACCTTTACAATGAAAACTTTAAAACCCTAAAGAAAGAAATTGCAGAAGATACCAGAAGGTGGAAAGACCTCCCATGTTCCTGGATTGGCAGAATCAACATTGTAAAAATGACCATCCTACCAAAGGCAAAATGCAAATTCAATGCTATACCAATCAAAATCCCAAAGCAATTCTTCAAAGAAGTTGACCAAACAATCTCAAAGTTCATATGGAGGCACAAAAGACCCAGAATAGCAAAGCCAATCCTGAGTAACAAAAACACGGCTGGAGGTATCACCATACCAAACCTTAGTCTATTCTACAAATCCATAGTTGTAAAGACAGCCTGGTACTGGCTCCAAAATAGACACACAGATCAATGGATAAAGATTGAAGGCCCAGGTATAAGCCCACAAAATTACAGCCATTTGGTCTTTGACAAAGGGTCCCAAAGAATCCAATGGAAAAAGAACAGCATCTTCAACAAATGGTGCTGGCAAACCTGGATCTCCACATGCAGAAGATTAAAGCTGGACCCGTACTTGTCACCATGTACAAGACTTAATTCCAAATGGATCAAGGACCTTGATATAAGGCCAGAGACTATAAAAACCATAGTTGAAAGGATAGGGAACTCCCTCGAGCTGATTGGGCTAGGCCAACAGTTCCTAAACAGACATCTAATGGCACAGTCACTGCTACCAACTCTCAACAGGTGGGACCTTGTGAAATTAAAGAGCTTTTGTTCAGATAAAGAGATTGTAACAGGAGCTCAAAGGCAACCCACAGAATGGGAGAAAATCTTCACTAACCACATATCTGATAAACCTCTACTCTCCAGAGTGCACAAAGAACTTAGAAAACTAAACACCAAGGAAACCAATGGCCCAATTAAAAAATGGGCCGTGGAATTTCAAAGAAACTTTACCAGGGATGAAATTAAAATGTCTAACAAATATCTTAAAAAATGCTCCACTTCCTTCGCCATCAGGGAAATGCAAATCAAAACTTCCCTGAGATATCATCTCACCCTGGTCAGGATAGGAATAATCCACAACACAAACAACAAATGCTGGAGAGGATGTGGAGAGAGGGGAACTCTCCTACATTGCTGGTGGGAGTGCAGGCTTATACAGCCACTCTGGCGAGCCGTCTGGAGATTCTTAAAGAAATTAAAGATTGAAATGCCATATGACCCTGCTATTCCACTTTTAGGTATAACCCCCCATACAGCAGAGGTTCACCTTGATAGCACAAGCACGACCATTTTCATAGCAGTACTGTTTATAATAGCAAAGACATGGAATCAACCCAAATGCCCAACAGTTGATGAGTGGATAAGGAAACAGTGGTACATCTATACAATGGAGTACTACTCAGCCATCAAAAATGATGAATTACTGGAATTTGCCAGGAAATGGATGTCATTAGAAACAATTATATTAAGTGATGTATCCCATACCCAGAAAATTAAGCACCGTATGTTCTTCTTAATAGGTGGCTCCTAATACCAAACCAACCCAGCCCATCTTGAGACACTCATAGGTAAATCTATGTATTACCTCCAGTAATTGCAAGGATTATGAACAGGAGGGATGGGGTTGGAGGGCCACACCAGAAACAAGGAGAGAAGTGACCATGTTATAGTAGAGAAAATAGGCCTCCATCAAGGACTGCAAGAAAGTAATGTGACACCTAGTTAAGTTCACAATTCGTTCCTGATCATTTACAACTAAGGGGGTATGAACTCACCAGAAGGGGAGGGCATATAGTCTGGCAGATTAAAAAGTAACCATTTTGCAAATGGGTGATTGACCTCCCATTGCCTAATGCCATATGACCCTGCGATTCCACTTTTGGGTATATGTATTACATCTACCCTTGAATGTGCTCTTATAATAAGACTCCAGTTTAACAGCTTTCTGTCTCTGGCCAAGGGGTGACATACCGTGCCCATCACGATGTAGTGAAGTGCATTACAGGAGCAATAAAACTGCAAAAGAAAATCAACGAACCACAATCTAGAACTTCAGAGACTGTATATCAACCACCTAGAACTAGGCCAGACTAATCTCTCCCCATCCTGAAGCTCAGGGACATTTGCGGAAGAGGGGGCGGCAAGAGTGTAAGAGCAAAAGGATGGGAGGAGCAATGATTTGCAAGATACTCCACACGAGTTAGGGCCGAAGCAATCATAATTGGACATTGTATGCCCGGTGCAATGTCCAACACACTATTGACCTCACAAAGTCTAGCATAAGCTAAAGGCACCAAGATCCTTGGAGGCAAGGGATTGACAGCCACAGTAGTGTTCCTATGCTTAAGGGGAAACAGGAAGGGGTTCAGGGAAATACCACTGGGTCCTTGTATGTCATCAGAGAGGAGGGCCCAGAGGAGAGTCCGGCATGCACAAGAAAGGACTCTGGGATTCGGGGCGGGAGGCACGGGGGGATAGGGCGGGAGGGTTGAGGGGAGGGGGAGCAGGGGGGTCGGGGGGAAGGAGGAGGGAGGGAGGGAACTGGTGTACCTATTAAGTTTGTATGAGCTGAAATAACAATAAAAATGTATTATAAAAAAAAGAAAGTGGTTATATTGGGTCTGGCTTTCTTGGCTATTTTCTGTGAATTTGTTCTGGTTGGAATCCATCATTATGGGGTTAATTCTTTCGGTGGGAGATTGGTCTTCTTGGGTTTTGTTTCTCATGGATCTACACTTTGACTTGGGCATTGTTGTTTTGTTTCTTAGAACCTTTAAGTTTCTTTGTGTTTTTGACTGAACTGATTTAGTTGGTATTATTTCACTTAAGCAGTTATTACTAGTGTTTGCCTTGGAGTTGGGTACATTTGTGTTTTGTTATTGTTATTTCCTAGATGAGGCTATTAGGCTGTTAGTACATCAGTTAAGTCAGGTTAAGTAGACAGGGGGTGAATACTAGTATGGTAGTGATGATTGGTGATGTGCATGCTCCATGATCAAAAGTCAAAGCATAATGGAAAGCATAGTGGAAAGCAACAAGCATAATGGAAGGTCTTTGTGAATCGTCACCAAGGAGAGGATGCTTTGAAGGCACAACCAACATATGCTCTATTCATCTTGTTAATGATCCTCATCATTGTAGATGTCCAGTATGGTTTGCAGAAATCCTGACTTTCCCCAGGAGCAAGGGTGTTCAGGAAACAGGAGCCAGAGAACAATCAGGATAGTTAAATTATAGCCGACTGCAAACTTTTAAAAAACGTTTGAGTTTGACATGTAGAGCAAGATCTACCTCAACGAGGACTATGGGCGAAATCGGGCCCAAGCTATGGGGCCCGCTGGAAACTGCCACATGGAACTTCGGCAAGGTCTTCATCGAGGTCCAGCGCCTCTGGTCCCATGGTGCAAGCTGCCCTGTGATCTCTAGCCCCAGGAGCTGGAGCCCGCGCCCACCTGCCCTGAGGCCCTCTACATTCTCCACAGCTGAACTTTCCGCCCGCCCTGCGGCCTTTTATACCTTCCTGGCATTATGATGTATCTCTCTACTCCCATTATGACATATCTCTCCACCCCCGTTATGACGGATCTCTCCACCCCCCCCGTTATGATGGATCTCTGCACCCCCCATTATGAGGAATCTCTCCTCCCCCCATTATGACGGATCTCTCCAACCCCCCATTATGACGTCATACTTAAGCACAGGTGTCACCTTGACTGTTGAGGGTTTGAGCTCTGGGCACCAACACCAGATATAAGTCCACAAAATTACAGCCATTTCATATTTGACAGAGGCCAAAAATTCAATGGAAAAAGAACAGTATCTTCAACAAATGGCGCTGGCAAAACTGGATCTCCACATGCAGAAGATTAAAACTGGACCCATACTTGTCACCATGTACAAGGCTTAATTCCAAATGGATCAAGGACCTTGATATAAGGCCAGAGACTATAAAAACAATAGGTGAAAGGGAACTCCCTCGAGCTGATTGGGCTAGGCCAACAATTCCTAAACAGACATCCAATAGCCCAGTCACTGCTACCAACTCTCAACAGTTGGGATTTGGTGAAATTAAAGAGCTTCTGTTCATATAAAGAGGTTGTAACACAAGCTCAAAGGCCACCCACAGAATGGGAGAAAATCTTCACTAACCACATATCTGATAGAGCTCTATTATCTAGAGTGCACAAAGAACTTAGAAAACTAAACACCAAGTAAACAAATGGCCCAATTAAAAAATGGGCCCTGGAACTTCAAAGAAATTTTACCTGTAATTTTACCTGGCTGTAATTTTGTGGGCTTATATCTGGTGTTGGTGCCCAGAGCTCAAACCCTCAACAGTCAATTAAAATGTCTAACAAATATCTTAAAAAATGTTCCACATCCTTAGCCATCAGGGAAATGCAAATGAACTGTTTTTCTCAACTCCTCTAAGTGCCTGTTGTGTTCCTGTTCAAAGTGTTTGATGTGGTTGTTTAACTCCTCTTGGATTTCCTCTTTCATAGTATTAATCATGGTAATGATCATACTTTGAAAGTCGTTATCTTGGGCCTGGCTTTCTCGACTATTTTCTGCGAATTTGTTCTGGTTGGAATCCATCATTATGGGGTTAATTCTTTCCGTGGGAGATTGGTCTTCTTGGGTTTTGTTTCTCATGGATCTACACATTGACTTGGGCATTGTTTTGTCTTTTAGGACCTTTCAGTTTCTGCGTGTTTTTGACTGAACTGATTTAGTTGGTATTACTACACTTGGGCAGTTATTACTAGTGCTTGCCTTGGAGTTGGGTACGTTTGTCTTTTGTTATTGTTATTTCCTAGATGAGGCTATTAGGCTGTTAGTACATCAGTTATGTCAGGTTAAGTAACCAGGGGGTGAATATTAGTATGGTAGTGCACTTTTACCATTTAGTATCTTGGTGATATGTGAGGGTGAGTGGGGTACTCCCTGGAGTTGTATATGTTTTTGGGGTGGCTGTATGGCAAAGTTGATCTACAGCGATTAATACTAGAAAGGAACAGCAAGGTGAAAAAAAGGAGGTTTACTTGTCTTTGGGCTGGATATGAAGAATCTCTCTCATGTGATAGGATAATTGTAGAGGGCTTCAGATGTATGGCCTTTGACCTTTAGAATTTTGCTGGAGTTTCCTTTGGACTCCATTGAATTCTGAGTAGCAGTGTGTCATCTGTGGACCACGTGGGTGGGTCCCCAGTGGGCTGGAGAGGCAGAGGGGCTGATGTTGATGGCAGAATTCTTCACCTGGGACCTGGGACTTGGCTTAGCGGCCCACCCAAGCTCCAGGGATGGAGGAATGTGACCAAGTCTTGTCCAGTCCGTGGGCGGACAGGCGGCAGGAGGAAGAAAGAGGCTGGGACCCAGGGTGTGGCCCAGGCAAAACTGGAGGCAGCTTGGGTGCTGCTGGGACAGGGGACTGCCTGGGGGGCTGGGCGAACTCACCTGGGATGGAGTACTGGAGCGCGGTGGGGCGGAGAGGCGGCGGGAGGAAGAAAAGGGCCGCTTACAAGTTTTAAATAAATCTTGTTAAAGATAAATAGAAAAATTTTAAACTTCATTTATTTATTTAGACAAAGAGAGAGAAAGAGAGAGAAGTGTGTGTGTGTGTGTGTGTGTGTGTGTGTGTGTGTGTGTGTATCAGAGAGCCTATGTATCCCTGTGGAGGGCCACATGGGGTGACTTTGGGAAACATCCTTCTTGCTTCACTCTGGGATTTCCCAGGCTCTGCCCACCAAGTTTGGAAAGCTGGAAGTTCAGGCCACTGCAGCTGGGATCCAAACTCTGCTTGCAGGGAAGTCTTAACCCCTGAGCTCTCTTCAGCCCAAATAGCATTTTTTTAGTCATTCAACGTAAGCTTTTTGTCCTTTCAAACTGTAGAACACATAATTACCAGGAGTCAGGACAAGCGTCATTTGCTTCCTTGATACTGCAAACAAGATTTGCACATCCTGATGGAACCAGCATCTACAAGACAAAGAAGGGCATTGGCAACCTGATTTTCTAGAATCATAGTCACAGTCTTAAATGATAAAATTTAGTCCTCAAATAAAAACATGTTGAATGAACAATGAGGTTACTATGGAATAGCCTAGTAATCATTCATGCCTACATAGAGAGACAAAGATGGAGATAGTACAGATATGCTCAAATTTTATTGTTGTTTGATACATTTGCTGCTTTGAGGTTTATACTCCATGTGAGTTGCTGGATGATTTACAGGTTTACTTATACACTGAGATGAAGGACTTTATTATAAATCTCCCTCCTTATTATATAGGATATTATGCATTTTTCAACGTTGTAAACATAAATAGAAAAGTGTTTTGCTTGTGACAAGGAAAAATGTCAGTCACCAAAGCTTAGACATGCAAGTTTTGAATTTCGGTTCTCATTATTACAGTATTCCAATTCGAGAGGTAAGCATAAAAATGTTTTATATTTGTAAGTTCCGTACCATAAATCTTTTGTAATACGAAAAAGTAAGGGTTATTAGATAAAAGTAATACATATAGAAAACAGTGTTAAGCAAAAATAAGAAGATAAAATCTACTTCTAAATATTTCTAAGCAGAGATATGTCTGACAACATTTTAGCACATTTTTTCTTGTTCTTTTCATATGCATATTTAATTCAAAAATGTAATTATACTAAACATATTATTTTGCCCCATGCTTTTTCATTTAGTGAAATGGAACCTATTCAGTGTATATTCATAAAAATTCCCTTCATTATCATTTCCCACTATTGCCTAGTATTTCAATGTGCAGATCTACTCTTATGTGCTTATCAAACCTGTGGAGCATTTGAGCTGTTCACAGTATTTCTGCCATCATAAAATTAGAGAACTTATTATCCTTGCAGTAACAGCATTGGACATATCCCAGGTTATTTCCTTAAACTAAATCTCTAAAGGTGAAATCGACTTGTGAAAAATTACCTTAGATTCTTAGGGTTTTGACAACAAAACTATGGCATGAAAATATTGTGCCAATTTAATCTTCCAAGAATGTGTGAAGCACTTTTAAAATACATTTTAAAGGGCTGGAGGTCCTGAGTTCAGATCCTAGGTCCCACGTAAAAATGCCAGGTGGTAAAGGCAGGGGCTTGTACTTCCAGCCCTGGTGGGCAGAACATGGGAAACCCCAGCACAAAACAAAAAAGAGATGGAAGAAATCTAGGGTGATTTCAAAAGTCACCCTTAGTCCCTCACAGGGACAAACAGTACCTTCACACACACACACACGTACACACACACACATTCATTCAAAATGATAAATGAAGAACAAAAGTTAAAATACATTTTAATTTCATGTAGACTTTATGCATGGAAAGTTTAAAGAATCTCTATTAAGTGGTTGAGGAAATCAGGGTGCTGATGAATCTAGGGCATTAATACTAAAATTTTATTTCTCTATTTCTTATACTCAAAACAGAGCTCACTGCATCTACCCAAGTGTCGCTTGGAAAAACTCAGTCTGACAGAGTGCCTGAGATAAACTAGAATTTGTTCATCAAATGTTGTAAAGTTGAATTGATTTTAAAACCTTTGACAGAAAGTAGCAGAGTGCCACTTAAACCCATGTCTGCAATTTAAGTCAATTGCCAAAAGGAGGCAGCAGGAAGTCACTGTTTTCTTTCCAGACATTTTTTTTTTTTCTTCCCGTGAAGTTAGTATCTTCTGTCTTGTCAATTGTTGGTGAAAGCTTGAATTACAAACTTTTGCTTTATTCACAAACTGACACATGAAATTAGAACTTCCACTGATTCAAATAGGGGTCCAAACTAAGCTTTACATATTTTCTGTGAAATCTTCCCTTCTTACAGGGTATTAAGTTTTCAAAAGCTAAGTTACTGAACCAACCTAGTTGTTAAACAACAGAAGGATGTTTAAGTATATGTAGCATATATACACAGTAAAAGTTTTTCCACCATAAAGAAGGATGAAGTCATGCTGTTTGGAAAAAAATTTATGCAATGAGAGACAATCAAAAAAGTGAATTAAGTCAGTCTTGGAAAGACCGTTATCTCATGTTTCCATGATTCTTCTCATTTGTGTGTCTTAGACTTTAAAGATACACAAAATCATATATGTACAGATGACATGGAAGTAGTAATAAAACTATCTAGGAGAATTAAAATGACTAAAGGAGGGGGCAAGGACTTAGAAAATGTAAAAGGATAGGAAAAGGATATGATCAAGCAGATTGCATAGGTGCACAAAAATAGCCTTAGATAATCCAGTATGATAAAAATTTTTAAAAAATAAAAATTCCTGATGCAGTTCTTATGTATAAGCATGCCTTAATTCTTTTTGCTTTGGAAAGCATTTCTCTAATACCTGCCTCTCAATTTTACAGACAGGGTTTCTTCTTGAAGCTTGAACTCTTTATCCCTTCCACTTAGCCTCCTGAGTACTGGGATTAGAGGCTAGTACCTCCACACCTAACCTGCCATTCAATGTTTAAGTTTCCTACTTCAAGATAGTTTGCAAAAATGGTACAAATCTGAATTCATGCTTTTTTGATATGCAACACAAAGACCCGCCCAACCAAAGGTAGATTTGAGATCCCTTGAAATTGTGCTAGCCTTGTAAAGTATTGCCTTTTCTAAGTCTAGACCACAAAAGGCTTGAATACTGCTCATTCTCTTGGACCCCAGTGAAAGTGATGAGGAAATTGGGGTGCACTTCCTAAAAGATGATAGAACATGTTTAGGACAGTAGGACAACCATTTCAAGCAAGGTCATCATAGTTTCAACCAGTACCTCTCCCATCTGCATTCTCACATTTTATGCATGAGTGCTTTCAAATCAGATCAGTTCGGTCTGACCCAGATAAGATGTACCAGAAGACTTATGAACCTTTTTTTTTCAAGCACTTTTATTATTATTTTCACTCTACAAACTTACAGGTACACCGGTCCCCTCCCTCCCTCCACCTTACCCCAACCCTTTTGCTCCCCCCTCCCCTCTCCCTTCCCATCCCCAAGTGCCCCCCCCCAATTTCCGGAGCATCCTTCACTGTGCATGCCAAACTCTCCTCTGGGTTCTCCTCTCCGATGAGGTGCAAAAACCCAGGGGCATTTCCCAGAACCCTTTCCTGTGTTCCCCTTAAGCTTAGGAACACTACTGTGACTGTCAGTCCCTAGCCTCCAAGGATCCTAGTGCCTTTAGTCCATGCTAGACTTTGTGGGGTCAATAATGTGTTGGACACAGCGCAGGTCATGCAAAGTCCTATTATGATTGCTTCGGCCCTAACTTGTGTGGAGTATCTTGCATATCATTACTCTTCCCATCCTTGCGCTCTTACAGTCTTACCGCCCCCCTTCTGCAAATTTTCCTGAGCTTCAGGATGCGGAGAAATTAGGCTGGCCCAGTTCCAGGTGGTTGATATAGAGTCTGTGATGTTCTGAATTATGTTTTGTTGATTTTTTTTCGATGAACCTTGTTTGTAAAGGAATGAGGGGCAATAAAAGGGCAAAGTTTGTTATGTAGCATTATTTGGGGCAAGAAACAATTGATATTTTGATCTAAATATTGATTATAAGTGAGTCCTTTGCCTGGAATCCAGCACACAGTAATGTTTTTGAGAGAAAAGACTCTAACTCTGATTTGAAAGTTTTGTAGTTATAGATCAATGAAATAATGCAGCCATATTTTATATATACTGATGTTTTGCCTCCAATAACTCCTTGATGCCCAACAAACTTAAGAATTAGTTTAAAATAATTCATTGGCTTCATGTCCAATATCTTGACAATATTACACTATCCCTTGTTCCTCAAATATCAAAATAGTATAACACTAGCATATTTTTCAATTTCACTTAAAACTGATCATTTTTCCTTCTTCTCTCTGGGAAAACATTTCAGATATTCAAAAGAAAATAGCCAAAGTTGTTAAAAGTCTTGTATTCTATGAAACATTCATTCTGAAATCTCCTACCTCCAACATAGTCCATTTCTTTCTTTTATGTTTATTTTAATAACTTCTTTGTTTGTTTTGTAACTCAAATTTCAATACAACTTGAACTCAAAGATCTAAAATTTTCCCAATATTATCTAATATTGAAGACTAAGAAAAATAAGCAAATTCCAGACAAAGAGCTATTTTGCTGTAGAATATTGTTATGATATTCTGTACTTGTGGACAAAAGAAACAAAAATCATTTTAGTCATGTTTAAAGTTCACAGAGTGAGTGGTGGTCTAAAATATACCACCAGCAAATTCTCACTGGTCATCATGACATAGCCAAAGAAATATTCTTATTTCTAATACTTAATTGTAACTCCTTAACAAAAATAAAGCAGAACTTCTACTTCAGCAGTACTAGTACTAAGAAAAAAAGAAAAAGATCTGGTCTGTTTTAGGTACTGAAGAGTGGATTAGGGGAGAATCTTACCAATTTCATACATTACTGATACAAAGAAAAGTATTCTACTGTGCCACAGCTGGGATTTAATTCATCTTGTTAAAGGATCTAAATTCAAACCCATGACTCCTACATGTGTTTTTCTACTCAAAACTTGAATATATTCTTTATTTTAAACTACTTCTAAAACGGTAGAAAGAGATCAATATCACAGTCAATATGTATATATTGCCCACTATATGATCAAGAGGAAAAAATGGTGGATACTTGACACTGGTTTATTTTAAACAAAATTTAAATAGGTATCTTTTTCTTTGTTAAAGAACATTTTTGGGTCAGCAAGGTAATTCAACAGGTACAGCCCCTGCTCCCAAATCTGATGCTGCAGATACTCTGTATGTGCCCATAAATTAATGACAAAACACCTTAAGGGGAACAAGGGATTTTTACTTTGATTTACAATTCCTGGTACAAGAGAGTTCATATCAACATCAGGGACTGAAGGAACTGGCTACGTCATATTCACATATCCACAAGACTCCTGACAGAGGAACAATACTTACCTATCAGAACAGCATGTCTGGCCAACTAAACAAAAGAATGCCAATTTCCTTAACCAGTTCCCTCCATCTTATTCACCTGTCCAGGGACGGTTCCACCCATTACCATCAGTCAGATAATCTCCTTCAGGCTTGCCCAGGATTCAACTCAAGTACCAATTTCTCTCTCTCTCTCTCTCTCTCTGTTTCTCTCTCTCTCTCATTTCTGTCTCTCTCCCTGTCTGTCACTGTCTCCTCTTTTAAAGTAAATAAGTAAAATATTTTTTAAAATATTTTATATCAATTACTCCATTTAATTGAAATATGTTGGTGAGAGAAAGAGAAATAACGTAGGTTGTAAGTCAACAAGAAAGGTTAGATGGACACAATTTTGCACTGCAGAATCATTGAAACAAGCATTCATTTCCAGAGGCTAAAATGGAATAAATTCAATTTGCTTATAATATATACATATATAATTGAGTTTCATAATTTAAAATAGTATCGAGTAAAGCACCAATGGAAAGAATATAAAAGACATAGATTTTTATCACAAAGCCATTGTGGATCAATAACATACAATAATGTGGGAACAAGAAGCTGTCAGTGACAGAAGACATTCAATGATTTATGAGTGCATTAAGTTCATGAAAAATAATGAGCCTACAATGCTACATATTATCCTTTTTCTAAATCAATAACTTTAGAACTAAATAAATAAAAGTGAAGTGTTTTAAAAGGGTCAATAATAAGGGTCAATAATATAAGATGTTTCTCTGTAGGATATTTTCAAGAGAGAGCCACATAAAAATTAAAATATGAAAAGATTAAGCATGGAATAAATCCATAAATGCTTCCCATGATAATCCTAATTGTGAAGGCATTGGTGGATCATTACTAAGTATACTACATCAAGAAACAGTTTTTTTCTTTAAGTAATTCCTCTACAAAAATGTATTACCTTTCCTTCCTGAAATATTCTTTACTCTGAGCAGTGTTTTATTTCTATCATGTAAATTCCTTTAAATACTTCAATGGTTTGGATTTTAAAAATCCCTCCAAAGTTTATCTGCTAAAGGTTTGTTCACCAGGCGATATTGTTCACCAAGGGATATTGGTCATACCATAGACTCAAAGGCATTGGGAGCAAGTGAATACAGACCGATAAACTTCAAACCATGAGTCAGAAGAAAACATTTTCTCCTTAAATTGTTTATCCCAGTTTTGTTGTTGTTGTTGTTGTTGCTGTTGTTACAGCGCTAGAAATCTAACACAAAGTATTTAGTTTTCTGCCTCTCTTTGTCACTGCTTCTTTCTTAGATTCTATAGTGGAGATTATTTTTTTTTTATTTTGTGCTTTTGGCAAGTGCATATGTAGTACGTATATGCATGTGTACATGTTCACATATTTGTGGGTACAGTATATGCAGGTGCACACACATACAAATGTGCATATATTTGGAGATCCAAAGTTGACATTAGTTGTCTCCGTTAATCACATTTCTCTTCAGTGATTAGGTCAGGAATTTTCAGTTGAACCCAGAACTCCCCAATCAGCTGATCTATATAACCAGTTTTGCCCTGAAGATACCCTTTAAGTTCTCTGTAGTGCCAGAATTACAGAGAGCAAGAATGCCAGTGTCTGTTTTTATTTTTGTGAGTTCTAGGGTATTAAACTCCGGTCTTTCGTGTTTGTGTAGCACACAATAAGCCCCTTATCCACTGAAACATCTTCTTGTGTCTGGGGATTTTGTTTATTTTTATTTAGTGCTAATGCGTACTTGCACAAACATGTATATCTGTATGTGTGTTTTAGCATTCATGCGGAGGTCAAAGGACAGCTTTCAGGAATTGGTTCTTTCCTTCTACCATGTGGGTTCTAGAAATTGAACTCAAGTTATTGGCCTTGTGTAGCAAGTGCCTTTATCCACTGAGTCATTTCACCACATATTCAGAATGGAGATCTTGAAGGTCATTTTAAGGCTTTGTGAAACCACTGAAAGTTAATGTAACATGGAGATTCTAAGTCATGAAACTTGAACCAGTTCTGTATCTGTAGTGTGTAATTATTCTAATCATATTTTTATGTCCATGTGGATTTAATATTCTACCTTTTCTATTACTTTATAGAAAGTCCTCCTCCATTTATCTCTTCTTCTATCTATTTAATAATCTTTCTTATTTCTATAAGTACGGGTAATAGAGAATGAATGATCACATAATTTTCATTTGGTCTATTTATGAGTGTTTATGCCCTCTTTCATTTTACACACAGAATTGTGACTCTAATGTTTTACATTTATCTTTTTATAAATAAAAACCCAGTAGGATTGACTATTTCATACTGACTTTTAGTTGTTTTTACCTTCTTTGAACCACTGAACTTAAAAAGAAACAAGTCCTTGATTTTACCCTTACTATTTTTATGAAGTTAAGAGTTTTTGTGTTTTGAACAAAAGGGGAAAGACTTCTAATTTTTCATACAGTGAAAATTTTGGCTATCACTGTTTCCAAACTTCATTTTTTGAACTTTATTCTTTTAAAAAAAAGCTGATTTTTCTGTCTTCCTATAAGCTTTTTCCTACTTTTTTTTTTTAACATTTAGGGCTGAGATTCCAACCTACTTTTGCCATAGTTCACCTGATAGTTTTAATTAAAGTGTTTTGCTTAGGAAAAATCCTTCCTTCCTTTTCCATACTCTCTTGCTTCAAAACACCTGCTTTCTGATTTAGGCAGAAGACATCAGATTCTGATTTTACAGCACGTTGGTTTTTGGCAATAAATCAATGCATTGGCTTTAACTTAAAGTCAATAGTAGTGGGTTGTTTGACTTTAAAGGTAGGATGCAGAATAGGGCTATTAATAATTTAATTCTACAAATATTTATAAGGCAGAAGTCAGGAATTCAGAAATTAATAATTCATAATTTTTGTCTTCATGATTCACATAGTCTAGTGGGTAAAAAGTTACCAAACAAAAGGAAAAATTGTGATAGTATATACTGCAAACTGAGGCTTTTGTAGGAAGGGGATGCTTGACTTGAGCCTTGGAGGAAGAAAGCCTTCAAAATTCTTGTTTATCAAGAGTGTCCCTGAATGCATGATGTGGAAAACACAGTCAGACTGGGAGAAGTTACTACAGGAATAATTGGAAAAATGTCACCTTTATACTCAAGATAGCACAGCATGGTGTCTATGTGGTTTATTGGCAATGGCAGGCTTATTACTTTTAATGCTGTAATTTTCACAGGGTCACCGTTCTACTTTCCCTGTTATATGTGTTACATAAAACTGTACTTCCTTTCTATTGGAAAATAGCAAAATCCCAGCAAAAGAAGCTGCTTTTAGATAGCACCATATTTTCCATGAGACAAAAGTTAAAACTTTAAAATCCAGTTCTATCACTCCCCCCCCCCAATCCCTTGTTCTCTTTTTCCTTCCCCATTTTTCCCCAACTGCCACTTCCTGTAGCCTTAGTGATACAATCAGGATAAAGGTGACCTTCTTGGTGTTTCTTGTTGAATCGTTCTGTAAGGACTTAAAATATGGGTTGATGATTTTTGAATTCTCTTTTTGATAATGGATACTTCAGTCAAAACAAATCTGACCTCATTTAAAACCAGGAGAAGTGCCTGGAAATCCAGGTTGCTTTCTGCATGCATAACTGTACCAAGGACTTCCAGGGCTCTGATGCATCATATTCTAAACCTGGAATGTTAAAAAAACAAAACTGAGCCCAACACAGAAGTTTGGGAAATGAGGAGTTTGTGAGGGGGCAGGAATATGACTCATGGGAACAGGAGTTGAATGGAATATTGACTAGAAAATTGAGTCTCCCTGACAAAACGACCAATTTTTCTCACAGCCTGCTGAGGAACAAAGAGACTCCGCAAGCTTAGAGATGGGAAACAGGCACTAGGGGTGCCTGCCTGCAGGAAATAGGGATGGGCAATCTGGCACACCTCTGATGTGCATGCTGGCTGTGAAAGCCAACTCGCTTTGCACGGTGCCAGGTCTACAGCCTCACACCCTCCTTTCTGGCAAGGCCATGCCTTGGCCCCCATTCAAGCATAATGAGAAGGTTTCTATAATTATCACCCCATCCTTGGCATTTGCACACAGCTGTGCTATCACACACAGATCTGCCCAGTATAGGAAAATGTGTTCCCAAACAAGAGGGCCGCTGTGTTTGATGACATCTCTACCTTCAGAGAGCTCATTCTCTATCATAACCAAAGTGTGGCACTGATCCAGGGCTTGAGATGATTCTGTGATTTTCCTTGGCTTTAAATTTAAGAATCATAATAGATTTGTCTAATATTCCAGACCTGGAGGTCAGATGCTGGCTGAGCCATTCTGTGAAACTTTAGGGGGCTTTTGGAGCAAGCTGAGACGTGGGATGTGAGAAAAACATGAGCAATGAAGCCCGGTGTCTTCCTAGAGGTTCAAGGAGTGTATCATGCCTTGTAGTCCAAGGGGATAGGGAAAGAACTGAAGGACATGTCACTGCCAGTTTGCGTGTCAGTGTAAACACTGTCGTGTGTGCGTGTGTGTGTGTGTGTGTGTGTGTGTGTGTGTGAGAGAGAGAGAGAGAGAGAGGACATTTGAGTGTGCCTATGGAAGTCCAAGGGTGACTTCAAGAATCACCTTGAATTACTCTATGACTTTATTGCTTTTGCTCTGGGGTTTTCCAGGCTCCACCTTCCAAGTCTGGAAGCACAGGCCCCTGCTTTCATTTCTGCCTGGTGTTTTTATGTGGCATCTGGGGTCTGAACTTCAAGTCATTATGCTTGTGAGGTAAAGGCTTTAACTCCTAAGCCATCTCTCCAGCCTCCAGACACTGTCATTTATTTCATTAGGGAGTATGGGGTATACTCCAGAAGTGTCTTAGAATTTTCTATACTAGTAAGATTTGTAGGTACCCAGTAGTTCTATCGCCCACTTAGTATACTTGCCCTTTCAAAATATGCTGGAGCTGTCATCTACTCTTTCCATCGATGTTTCTGGGCACTGACTGATCATTTCTTAGCAATGCAGCTTGACTCATACTGGATTTTTCTTGGACTTTCTTGCTCCTTTCACTCTATAGTAGAAAAAATCATGTTGGAAGTTTTATTTGCTTTAAATCTTCCATGCATGAGATCAAGTCTATGTTCAAAACATCTCAGATCTTCCCCTGTCTCAAAGTGTCATAGCAAAAGAAGAAGAAGCTGAAAATGCTATATCCTTTCATTTCCTAAGCCACTGTTCTTCTCATCTCTAGCCCTGTCACCTGTATATAATACTTCTTGGAAGATATTGGTCCAAGTTATCTTCCCTTTCCTTGTAACACCTGTGTATCTAGGATGTGTGGGTCTTCTTCTTGAAGACATCCCCAAATTGTAATTTAGATTAATTTCCTTTGCTTCGTATATC
Source organism: Typhlomys cinereus (assembly GCA_023101885.1). Taxonomy (NCBI): domain Eukaryota; kingdom Metazoa; phylum Chordata; class Mammalia; order Rodentia; family Platacanthomyidae; genus Typhlomys; species Typhlomys cinereus. The sequence goes on along the minus strand of JALPQD010000158.1, from coordinate 3,098,288 downwards.
CAGAGACCTCCATTAACCTTAGCATAGAACTTGTTACATGGGAGAGGCATGGTACAACTAGTCAAATGAATAAATAAGGACATTAATCAAATTCTCCCCATAACTTCTACTTTTTTGTCTTAATTAATCCCTCTCCTTTCTGAAAATCATCGAAATAGTCAAAAACAATTATTTTAATCATCCCGAAAATAGTCTGGGTCTGGTTCCAGTAGGCAACAGATCACATATATATGAGGTAATTGAGAGGGATACAGTAGAAAGATTATTGATAAATGTATGAACAGTGTCAGATCTTAGGAATACCACACACATATTAAGAGTAGTAGACAAGCCTAAGAGGTCAAGAGCAAGGAAAGATTACCTGTGGCCAAAGAGTGCACATTAAGCAGAGGAGGCCATCATCTACTTAATTAAGAGGAAGGTAGCCAAGGAATGAATAACTCTCTGTCTCCTCCTACCACCCATCACGTCCTGGTGCTTCTTGCTGGCAGACATAGGGCAGGGAGCATCCTGGTGACACAAAATACAGTGGAGAATGAATAATGAAAGATGAATAAAAAATCATCAGCCTGAACATACACTCCCAGGGCCACCCTGAATCTGCTTTTGCCAAACTGCACAGCTTGAGTTGTTTTCACTATTACTCAAGAGGTAGTGGCTCTCACTCCTTATTATCTATGTCAGTGCCACCTGAGTAGATCCTTGATTGCCATTCACTCATTGTCTGTCTTGAAGAATGCCACCAGGACTAACATAATGTCCCAGATCCTCTCCGACAAGTACATCAGCTAGGAGAACGGATGCCAGTATTGGCCAGTCTGAACAATGTCATGTATTGAGGTAGGTTTAAAATGGTTCCTTTGCTTATTGAAGGCATTTCAATTGTTTTTATTGGATTTAGGATCAATTAAATTCCTCAGGCTTCATCACACAAACTATTGTGAAATCTATTTTCTTCCTCAATTGTACTCATATCATTGATTTCTATTTTAACCTCACTGTGGGAATTTGCATTTATCCCTGTCAGATTTTATCTTATTTATGTCTGTCCATTGTTCCAGATTATTAAGCCCCTATTTTGTTATCTAGAATAACAGTTTTCTTCTACAGTTTCAATCGCCAGTTAATTTGTTTAAGTCATTCTTTCCTCTCACATTTTTTGTCATTTATATTAACAATGAATCCTGAAGAGCTGGGTATTGACAAATCCCCTCTGGTTGAGAGGTTTTGTGATATTATATAATATTATATAATACAGAAATTTCCAAAGTGGGTGAAATAAAACATTATTTATATAGCATGTAGGAAGCATAATATGAAATAAAACATACATGCTGAAATAATTTGGGAGTCTGTGTTTGTGTATACAGGTTGACCATGTATTGACAGAATGAGAAGACAACTGAAGTCCAGGAAACACATTAGAAGAAACAAACCTTGTTCGCACCTTTATATTGTGATTCTGGCTCCAGAACAGTGGGGAATTAGATGGCTGCAGTCTAATCCAAAAGATAAAAAAAAAAGAAAGAAAAAATTTCTGGAAATCTTGAGATAAACAAAGTTTCTTTCTTTCTTAAAATCTCTCTCAGAACTTTGTATATGATGATATTGTGACATAGTTATGAAGTTAGCTATTCAAGATTCTACCAGATTGATTTGATTATTGAACATGAGTGTGAATATACATCTATGCAGGTACAATCAACCTGTGTTTTTTCATAACATCTCATATGATGTTTTCTTGTAGAACACTATGGAAACTGCTGGCTTTGGGTTCTAAGGAGCCTGAATTTCAATCCATATTCTATCATCTACCAATTCAGAACAACTTATTTAATCTATCTAGTCTCCAGTTTTCTTACCTATTAAGTAACCATGATAGGCCCTGACTCACAGATATATGGTGAGGATTGTCAGTCTTGAAGTATACTACTAAGAATGTCTTAGATTCCTAGATCCCCTCTGGCAAGCACATCAAGCAGGAGAATGGCTGATTAATAGTGAACCTTTTAAGGTTAACCATATTAAGAAGCAAAGTGCTTCTTAATCTTATCAGTAAACAATCTCTTTCTTTTTACTTTATTTTTCTAGTTTTCCACCCTCTCTCCCCACCCTCTTTCTGGCTCTCCCACACTCTTCTCACTTCATCAATCCCTCACACATCCTCCTACCCTCCTGTCTGTCTGCTTCTGTGGACCCCAGGGCTCCCTTTGTATTATCTGCTGTAGTGGAGGCCGGGGTCTTTGTGGCAAACTAAGAGTTCCTTCCTTGAGTGGACTAACTGATAAGGGCACACCCCTTCACTTGTCTAGCCCTAGTCCCTAAGGTTGCCACTGCATGTAAATGTTTCTCCTGAGATCCTTGCTAGTCTATGAGGGTAATGTTAATATGTCAGCCATTATATAGGTCTGGTGAGGATCAGTCTCATTGCAGTGCTTCCTAGATGCAGCAACCATGTCTTAAGTAGAATTTCTTGGTCATCAGTGGAGCCCCACCCCTTATCTTTAGGTTCTTACATTCTTATCACCCTCCTTGCTCTTCCACTATGTGTTTCAGGGCTTCTGATACTCTGCATTCTGATTGGTTGCTGTTGCCTGTTTCACTGCTCTTCCATTGCACTAGACTGCCTCTTGTTGAGATCTTTTTCTTATCCAAGGATAATATGAGATGTGTTTAGATAGAGGTTTACTTTCAGATGCTTGTCTATGTATTGAAACATCCAGTCCTGTCTTCTGGCAGTTTTTACTCTGTTCATTGGTGTTTAGACTAGTTTACAGCACTGGGTATGTATTCCCTGTCATTTGGGAGTAGGGGCTAGTAAGCAGTTGGTTGGTTACCTGGAGGCTAATCCCACTCTCTACTGTGTCCTATTCCTGTTCTTCCCTTTCATTAAGATTTTTCTTACATAATAGCCTTTTTGGATTATTTGTTTCTGATATTTTGCAATCTTCTTCCACCTCCTCTGGCTTGTGTTATTAGGTATTATAAGAGTTTTCTATTTGATTCCATCAAACTGAGGGTTTAATACTGGGATCTACTTATAAGAAAGAACATATGACATTGTCTCTATGTGTCTGTCTGGGATATTTCACTCAGTATGATTTTTTCCAGTGCCATCCAATTACTGGCAAATAATAATAGCATGCTCATCATTGCTATTGTTCTGACATTAATTCACTGGTTAGGCTTGTTATATTAATTATATAAAATATAATTGTCTGCTTCAAGTAAATGGAAATATAAACATCAAATTGAAAATATATTTCTAACTTATATGACTAAATACATTTTAAAGATGTTTAGCTTTAATTATTTGTCTTGTGTGTGTAGAGAGGTGCGCATGCGCCATGGTGCATGTGACAGTCAGAGGACTACTTGAGAAAACTGGTTCTCTCCTTTAATCATGTGGGTGCTGGAGCCCAAACTCAGGTTTTCATACTTTACCTGCTGAGCCACCTCACAAGTCCACAAGAACAATTTTTTACCTTACTAAAAAATAGACAAAGGAGAATGGAACCAATAGCTCATTAAATAGGAAATATTAGTGACTGATAAAAAAGCATGACATATACAAAAGTGAGAAAATATTTTTAGCAAAAATTGTCTGACAGATGTTGTAATGTTGAAAAATAGTCATTTTTATTGCTGGTACCAATCAAAAATAGCAATAGAAATAATTGTTAATGGATATTAAGTATTTTTGCACATTGTCATGCATTGTCCTGACCACAAGTATTTCAGTCCTTTAATTTTCACAGTAACCTTGTGACATTTTCATCACTTCATTATTTTTATTTTACAGATGAGAAAATGAAATAAAAGAAATTAGGTACACTTTTCCTGGGACAACATTAGTGAAGAATAACTTGAGACTATCTGTGAAGAACCCTAAAATGCATATTTTCTGGCTAGGCCAGTTTCACATGCCTATCTTTCAGCTGCTTTATAGTTTAAGGAATGAAGAGTATAAGTTCAGGGTCTGCCTGGCCTACAGAGTGAGTTCAAGTACAGCCTGAATATCTCAGCAATACCTTTTCTCAAAAGGAAAAATGTAAAGGAGATGGGAATTGTATCTCACTGGTGGAGCAGTTGCTTAAGTTACTTAAGACCCTAGTTTCAGTCTTCTGTACACATATACACAAGCAATGTATTTTCTTTAACTTGGTGTGTTAGAAATTGATATGTAACACAGGTTTCCTTAAGGACTTACTAGCTGCTGATAGTAGTCCTCAAATCTCGGTTTTTAGACACAATTCTCAGCTCCCTTGTCAAGATATAAATCTGGACTGCTTTTCGTGTAAAACCGGTGATGGGATATGTCAGTTTGGTTTTGAAAAGTATATAATGACTTTTATTAATTTCACAGATTGAGAGAGACAGGAAGCAAAATATTTTAATTGGATGATTTTCTCATGTCCATAGTGCACCAAAACAAGATATATAGCATTATTAGTTAAATATAATCTTTACTTTTACCTATACTACTTATAATGTGGATTGTATTTTTAATTGAGTTGAAACATCATGGATTATTACACTGGTTTTTAACTATTTGAATTTTAAACAATATGACTTGAAAATAAATTATGAATAATTTTAAAATAAAAAAAGATACAAGTTGGGATGAGTTCACATCCAATGACCAACTCATAAGCAAATATAAAAGTTTAGCCCTCTCGATGACCCCAGAATACTTCTTCAGTTATAAAACTATTCATGCATGATGAACTTCTTTACCTGTGGAACTCTATGTCATCTTTTCTTCCAAAAGTGACATCCAGTAATTTAATATCAAAACTTATCCTGACTGGACTGGAGAGGTGGCTCAAGAGTTAAGCCTCTGCCTTGTAGGCGGAAGGTCCTGAGTTCGGATCCTAGATCCCACGTATAGACGCCGGGCGGAAGCAGGGAGGCCTGCGTTTCTGGCCCTGGTAGGGCTGAGCCTGTGAATCCCGGGGCATAATAAACAAGGAGGAGGTAGAGGCGGTCCATGGTGGTTCCAAATTCGCCCGTGGTTCTACACACACACATACATACATACACACATACATACACACACGCACATATACACACATACACACACGCACGCGCACACACACACACATGCATACACACACGTACACACGCATACATGCACAATTGAATAAATAAAAAAATTTAAAAATTAAAAAAAAAACTTATCCTAAGTAAAAGATACATATGAACATCAAGAGTTGTATACAAGCCCTAGCTGGTATAAGAGGAAGAAACTTAGATCTCTGAAGTCAATGAATGAAAAATTTCACCTGAAAGATTCAATTTGGGGCTACAAAGAGCAAGAAAAAAATCACTCCCGTCCTTTCAACAATGATAAAAGAGGGGATCACCCTGTCAATTAATGACTTCTGAGTACATGAGAAACTAATCTGAAACAGAGAGAAACAGTGAGAACAATCTGCAGGAAGGAACAGGATGCTTATCTAGCACAAAAACTGCCAAAGATCATGTAAGACAGAAATGGGATTTAGCTTAGTTTGAATTTTTGAAAGCAAATTGGGAAAGTTTTCTTCTTGGGGCTGGAGAGGTAGCTCAGGGGTTAAACCTCTGCCTTGCAGGTGGAAGGTTCTGAGTTCGGATCCTAGACCCCATATATAGACACCGGGTGGAAGCGGGGGGGGGGGTGGCGGCCTGGGTTTCTGGTTCTGGTAGGGCGGAGCCTGTGAGTCCTGGGGCAGAGCCTGTGAATCCCGGGGCAGAGTAAACAAGGAGGAGGTGGAGGCGGTCCATGGTGCTTCCCGAATTCTTCCATGGTTCTACACATATATGCATACACACACACGTACATACACACACGCGCACGCACAATTGAATAAATGATAATAAAAAAACTTTAAAAAAAAAGAAAGTTTTCTTCTTCAGAATGGAGAGTTAGTGTATAGGGTATGAAATCCCTGAAGGTGGAAGACACAGAAATGTTCACATCATTTGCTGGAGCCGAGGAACTAGTCATGCCATATCCACAGCAAAAGCCGAGGGGCAAGGAAAAATGCTGCTCTCCAGATTTCCGGGTTGCCGATTCTCAACTTGAATGAGTCAACCACTTTTGTCTCCATTTAATTTTCCTGACTGGGAAATGCTTCCACTCATTGTGGGCTGGGTTTTTCCACATCCTGCTTCATGTTTCCATAAACTCTACATTTATTGATCATTGGTGTATCTTCTTTGGAGTCATGTCTATTCAAGTCCTTTGCCCGTTTTAAAGTCTCCCTCATTTTATATCTGGAGGACATTCTGTTCCACATTAAGAATCTTTTGGTGAACATTTATAGTTTCTAACTTTGTTTGCCATAAATAAAAATGATAAATATTCAGTAAACATTTTTCTATTCCCCTTCTTCTATATATGCGGATATTTCTTTGCATATGTGTGCCAAACTGACCATGATGAAATATGCTAATCATTTATACAATGGCCATTAATAAGCCCAACCACAAAAATACAATTAGTTCAGAAGATATCTACAGATACATATTTTTGTACAAAAAACCATGTACACTCAGTTACTTCTTAGGAAGGAGAATATGTCTTGCATAGAAATCTATAATTTAACATATTCAAACTTATCACTCTTTTCCTTTTATGTCTTTTTTATTTGCATCTTAGTAATTATGCCCACTGCCTATGTGATATATCAAGATGAAGGTGACTGCACACAAAACTAGTAACCTGAGTTCCATTCCTATAGGCCACATGGTGGAAAGACAAAACTCTTCTGAAAGTTGTCCTCTGACCTCCACTTGCACACTAACGAACATATATATCTATTCTTTCTGTCTGTCTCTGTCTCTTTCTCTCTTTCTGCTTATCTCTCTCTCTCTCACATTCTCTCTTTCAAACAAATAATTAAAATAAAAAATCTTACATAAAGATTATAAACACATTTATCTTCATATATCTTCCTTTGTATTTTAGGTTGAGGAGGTTAAAGTATTTGAAATATGTTCTAATGAGTTATGTTAAATGAGAATCAAAGTATATATTACAAATGGACAGCTGGATTTCCATTATGAGAATATAACAATCATTAACATTTATTGAAAAACACTTAATGGACTAAAGTTTTCTTTTATTTAATATAACCTTATTAGGCCTATCTTGATGATCAAATAAAACATTTTAAAGAAGATTCAAAGAAGGTGCTAAATGGTTATGTGTTCTTCTCAATTAACATGAACATATTTGATAGAATCATTATGACATTTTAACCATAATATAATGATTTCATACTGTTTAACTTTCTAATAAAATTTCCTTTATCCATTGACTTGAAATGTTACCTTAATGCTATAACAAGTTTTCATAGATATATGGGTTTGATTTGTGGGTTTTCAATTGTGTTTCAGTGATTGTTCTATTCTTTGACCATCTATTCATTTTAAAACTATTTTATCATGTTGTCCACTCTACTTAAAATTTTGATAACACCTTATTGATCTCATGATTAAGTACAAACCCTTTGGCATGCCATATAAGGTCCATTCTCTCCCTCTTACTGCCTCTGAGTCTCAGATGTGAATATAAATCCCTTGCCTTCATTGCCTTCATAATTTTTCATATCCTAGCCATAGCATTTTTTCAGTTACTTAACATGTCCAAAGCACTGACAATATTTAACAGTCTTGTCTCCGTACTTGCACATGCTGTACATTCTGTTCTTCATTTTTCTTGCCTTGTTACAGACAATCATTCTTAATATTATCCCAGATATCACTACATAGAGCAAGGCTTTCCTTCATCCTGTATTCAACTAAATAAAAGAAATAATTCTTTTTTTAATGTATTCCCAGTATGTCCCTAGAACTTTGATCTTGTTCTAATATTTTATTGTATTTATTAATTTACATAGTTTTCCCAAAATTATATGAGTATCTTAAAGGCAGGACCATGTCCTATAAAAAGCTAGTATAAAACATAAATATTTTTAAGTAAACCTAATTATGTGAACAAATATCAGAACATCTGATTTATAAAAAGATGCAACATTATGAACTACAAGTTAAGAAATCTTATTCTTTGTAGGGTATTCAGGTGAATGACTTTGCTATAGCAATTAAAAATAAACTAATACAGATTTAATTTTTATTAAACAAATAGCCTTAAATAGAAAAAATTAAATATATGAGGTAAAAGTTTTGGCCCTTTTTATGGGCACAGGTTCTTACTATGTAGCCTGACTGACTTTGAACCTGAAGAATTCCTCCTTCTTTAGCCTCCTGAGTGCTAGGATTATAGATTCATGCCACCATATGCAGCTAACAAATTTTTAAGTCAGACAAAATATTTCCTAAACATTATTAAAAAGTAAATGTGGGGGCTGGAGAGATACCTCAGGGGTTAAGCCTCCACCTTGTAGGCGGAAAGTCCTGAGTTCTGATCCTTGATCCACATATAGATGCCGGGCAGAAGCAGGGGCAGCCTACGTTTCTGGCCCTGGTAGGGCGGAGCCAGTGAATCCCAGGGCAGAGTAAACAAGGAGGTGGTGGAGGTGTCCGTGGTGGTTCCCAAATTTGTCTATGGTTCTACATACACACACATACATACACACACACACACACGCGCGCGCGCGCGCGCACACATGCATGCATGCACAATTGAATAAATAATAATAATAATAATAATAATAATAATAATAATAAGTAAATATGAAGTCATGGGTTATCAAAAGAAATCCTAATGCTAGATGCAGGATACCTCTTTAGGAAGACTGCAGAAACCCCCAAAACTACAAAAGTTATGATCTTTGTCCTTGGTTACCTGTTAAAACTGGATAGTGAGACCACACATCTTGTATGCAGAATAAAGATAAATCATTATGTGACTGGACTGAAATTTCCTTCCATGATGACTAGACTTTATAGTGTCACAAATTGCTATTCAGGCAGTTGGGTAGAAGAGTGAATAAAAGTCTTTATTAGCTTTGGTCCTTGTATGTTACAATGTCAATCTACCATGCAAGAGGTGTTTGCTGGTGCAGTGGCATGACTGATATGGGAACAACCAACTGATTTCTGCTTGAATCTGGTGCCCATTCTGCAGGAGGGCATTCATACCTGACACTGTGGACCTAGTCAAAAATGTTATGACTGCAGAGGACACAGGAACTAAGGGTAATACTATGACTTTTGTCTTCCTAAGTAGACACTTGTCAAATTGCTTCCTAAATATTTGTGTTTATGACCATAGACTAATGAGCTCCTCAGTCTTTATCAAAGAAGTCTCTGTTTGCAGTGAACAACAGCTAATGCAGAGATTTCATGGATGGTCAGGGAGCTCAGAATGAGACTGCTGAGTATTCAGCCTTAAATGTGACAGCAATATTGTCCCCTCAAAGTCTCATAAAACATTATGGAAGAAGGTTTAGAAAGAATAGAAAAGTAGGACGCTAGGGAGGAAGGCTGCAAAATTATGTCTTTATGGGAATGAAATGGCTGTGGCACTCGTGAATTCAAAACAACTATGATCTCCTACAAAGAGCCTGCAAAAGACTGAAAATTAAATATTTAATCACACATGAGTAGGAGCTCATAGCATCCTTCCCTGCACAAGGGAGCTAATGGAAGTAAAGGACTGCTGAGGGAGAGGAAGTCGATGTCATCAATGATGTGGGCACTGGTGAGACAGTCATTCTCCAGTGTATCATTCCATACCATGTCCACACAGGTTGCCCAGGTTAAACCCAGTGAACCACAGGGAAAAAAAATAAAAATAGAATGGGTAATTGGTGGGAGAAAGGAAAAGGTCAGTGGGGCAGTGAGGTTGATAGAGAATAAGAGCAGGTGGAGGAATAAGTATAAGCAGAATATATTGCATGCATGAATGAAACTACCAATGAATAAATTATTTTTTTCAGAATAGTGAGTATATTCAGCAACACTCGTTTACCATATAGTGAATGGATTGTTGGATTAAAAACCCATACTCTGGAATGTTCCATTAACTGCGAATTTTGGTTGAAGGAAGGCAAAGGAACTTTTCTTGGAAGATTTAGAACTGAGGAGCTCCCTAATCATCTGGCATATGCATAATATTATAACTATAGTTAGAAATCTATGTGGTAGGAACTTCAAAGATTCCCCCCTCTCTCTGTCTCTGCATATGTCAGTGTTCATGTGGGTTTATGCACATGTTTGTTTAGCATGTGCATGTATTTGTGTGCACATGTGTGTGTGCGGATCAGAATTTGACATTCACTGTATTCCTCAATCACTCTTCACCTTATTTTTTGAAACATGGTCTCTAATTGAACTTAAAGCTTGACAATTGGAGCATACTTGATGTCCAATGATATCCAGAGATCCATTGTTCTCTGCCTTCAAACCCTTACTTCTCAGGTTACAGACAAAATTGCCAAATGTCCTTTTACATTTGGTTACTGGGGATCCAAACTCAGATCCCAGGCTGATACATCACTTTACTGAATGAGCCATCCCTGCACATTCTTCATTTCAGGACCTGGTCAACTGTGTTGTTGCATTAAGTCTGCATTGCTGCTGATAAATGACCGTCAAACGGCTTAAGGGAACAAGGGGTTTATTTTCTATTACGATTACTGGTTACAATTCTCAGTCCAGCTTGATGGGAGAGCATGCACCAACACCAGGGACAAGGGAACTGGCCACACCGTCTCTACATAATGGCTGAGAAAGGGATGATCCTTACTTCCAGACCAGCATGTCTGGCCAAGTGTACAAAAGGATGCCAACTTCTTCAACTCTCAGTGTTTTACTCTGTTCAAGGCCTAGTTCCACCCACCATGGGCTGGGCCTTCCGGATCAGCTAGATAATCTCTTTCAAGTTTGCTCGGGCCTAACCCAACCACTAATTCTCCACAAATGTGCCCAGAGCTCAAACCCTCAACAATCAAGTTAACTTGTGGTCACAATGTACTGTTCATGTTGATTTTTCATTTTCTACTTTTGACACCAAGTCCAGTTTGGCTTTAATGTCAAAGTTTAGTTAGAAATAGTGTCAATCATAATGTGTGGAAGTAGGTTAGTTGTGTATTAGGTGACAAGAATAGATCATTGATCTCAGAAATTAAGCATTTCTTTTATGATACATATTTGCTTATTTTGCTTGCTTAGGGAGGAGAATAGAATTTTAAAAAATTAGAACTTTGGAAACATGTAGCATCTTTTGAAGTGGCTCTAATCTTTTGTTCATTCTTTTTCCATTTTTCTGAAACCTTTAGACCATCTCCCTATTCTTAAAACATAAACATGCCCCAAAATTAGCAGTTTAAAATCAAAATGAAAATAAATGAGAGAAATGTGTAGAAAAGTTGACTAAGTTATGTCTCTACACAGAATGTGTTCTGAGTTTACTTCCTAGACCAAACTTCCCTTTCCTCCAACTTTATTAGATTTACAAAAGTAAAACCAATAAGCTCTTAGATAACACTCAAATCAAATAAATTATTAATGGGAAGCTGTATGTAAATCTCTCAAATATTTGTGAATTAAGTGATGGACTTTCAAATAAGTTATGGATCAATGGAAGTTAACATAGTGTTGGCCTAAATGAAGATGGAAATGCACCATATCAAATTTTAACCAGTTCTGGTGATCAGACTCTGAATGATTCTAGAGTATTTTTAGTGACAGGTGAGTTCAAAGCCCCTCCTCTTGCCCACAAAGGATATGTTACTGAACCTTACATTGAAGTCTGAATCTATAGATTATTGAACCCTACCTTATGTTTTGTTTTCTACTTACATAATAAACATCAATTTACTAAAAGGACACAATAAGAGATTGCCATTAGTAAGTAATAATAAAGTAGAAAAATAATAATGAGTTATTTAAATATTGCAATATTTTATTTCTGGAATTTTCCACTTAGTATATTTTCAGACTTCAGTTCACTGTGGAAAACAAAACTGAAAATAAAGTGAAACTACCATAAAATATTTTAATAAATAAATAAAATAAAAATTAATGGGACATAAATTTTGAAAGGTGGAAGCATGTCAAAAGAGCACAAGAGTCAACTTAAAAATCGAAATCATGGCCAAAACTAGAACAATTTCAGTGACAAAACAAGTAATGGTAACTTTGGGTTATAATACAAAGAATAAATGAGTAGCCATGATTTCATACTGATAAATAATTGAATAAATAAATAATGAAGAGAAATGAAACTCTTGTTACAATATAATCCATATAATTAATGTCAAAGAAATGAGAAAAATACAAAATCAGCATTAGAATACCACAGTAGTAATTGCTACATGCGGAGCCAACAGATGAATGTTAAAAATAATGGGAGAAATTTCAGGTTTAAAAGAATGTTTATTCATTTTCTACTTTATATTTTAAATTGTATTATTATTGTTGTTATTGTTGTGTGTGTATATGTATACATTCATGCAGATGAATATCTGGGTACTGGGATACATATACAGCAATGTGTATTTGAAGGTTAGAGTAGATCTCAGTGAAATAGAACACTTCACTGGGACTGAACCCAGGTCATCCAGATTCAAACAATCAGTGCCTTTATCTACTGAGCCATCTTGACAACTCAATGTTAATTCATCTCTGTGATGTTTTTATTACATGCCCACAAATTCCATGCTTTCTCTTCCTCCAGAAAGTACACATTTCTTCCCCTGAGATCTTTGTATTTGCCTCTAAAGAACAAATAAAGAAACTTAGTAGAGAAACCTGGAAGAAGCTGGACTTACCCAACTTAATCAAGACTAACTACCAATGAGAGTTATGTAGATATCACATATCCCTAATATAATGTATGAGAAGGGCACTATACTTTTGTGGTATTTGTCCCCCAAATCCACAACTTTAGTTTTATAACAAGAATCTACCAGACAAACATAAATTGTAAGACATTCTGCAGAACATCTGTCTACTTTTCTTTAAATGTTCCAAACTTATGAGAAGTAAGTAAAAGCAGAGAGCAACTGCTGCAGATTAGATAAAACTAAGGATTTATGAAAAGTAAATGCAATTCCTTTTAAGATACTGAAACCAAAAGAATACATTAACTGAAAAAAATGATAACTGTGTATAGTATAATTGATAGGGCTGTATGAACTTTAATTTCATAGTTTTTAATAATTATGTCATAGTTGTATAGGATTTCAACATTAAGGGATGTAAATAAGACTATACGAACACTGTTTATTGTCTGTTAAATCTCAGATCATTTTAAAATGACATATACCCACACTGCATTTGTGTATAAGAAATTAAATTCTATTGTGTTAAGCTTTTGAAATTTTTGATAACTTGTTTTATTGAAATTAGTGTTATCCTAATATACTCATGATTTTGATTATTAGGCAAAATCTATTCAAATTAATCCTATTCCATGATGGCGTTTTAGACTACTCAATCAAGAAATAATTGCATACTTGTTATTAGTCTTCTAAGAGTTCCAGAAGAAGTTGACTGGCTGCCATCAACCTCCGCCTTTTGCAATCAGTTCTGTCAGATAAACTGTAATTTACACTCTACTTTTTTCTATTTTTGCTACTTTTATCTTTAAAAATGTATTTTAAAACACTATAGAGTCACTGAAATGAGAACAACCAGAGAATGCCAGAATCTAAACTTCAGCAGGTGCTACAATGACAACATACATACAGTCATACATTCACATATATGACTTTGGGGGTCAGGCAGTAATTATATACATATGCACACACACACACACACACACACACACACACACACACACACACACACATATGTGTTAATTTCCTCAAGCAACGAAACCACATCTGGTGCAACAGCTGCAATTTGAATTACAACTTGATTAACTTTGCAATAATCGACTGTCATTCTCCATGATCTATCTGTCTTCTGTACAGGCCAAATGGGAGAGTTAAAAGGAGAAGTGGTAGGAACCACCACCTTGAATCCTTCAAGTCCTTTATGGTGGCACTAATTTCTATAATTCCTCCATGGATACCATACTGTTTCTGATTCACTATTTTCTATGCTACAGGCAATTCTAAAGGCTTCCATTTGGCCTTCCCAACCATAATGGCTCTTACTCCACATTTCAAGGAACCAGTGTGAGGATTCTGCCAACTTCTAAGTGTATCTATACCATTTATACATTCTGGCACTGGGGAAATAACCACAGGATGAGTTTGGGGACCTACTGGACCTACTGTGAGGAGGAGATATAGGATACTACATTGACAGGGTGAGAGAGGGAATAATGGAAGAAAATACTTTGGGGGGCTGAAGGGATGGGATGTAGATGAGGCAGAAGGGCTGAAAGAAAAACCCTATGATTGTGGGATGCAATGAGACAGGAATGCCTTAGGTTATTAATATGTTAAAAACATTTTAGCTTTTTGTTTTTTAAAGGAACAAGAATGGGCAGCCCCTATGCAGAGGAGCACAGAGAGAGGAAAACAGGACAAAACAAAAACTGCCCTGGGCTGCTGCACCTAGAGCCCAGAGACACTAAACAATGCTAGAAGTAGCAAGTATGTGATACTTCCTGAAAATTTCTTGGTTAGAAAGTTCTCAAAGTTCCCTCAAACAGCTCGTTGTCCTCCAGAAACTGAAAGAAAGACCCTGTTATTGAAGATGTAACACACACAGACTGCAGGATATTAATAAAAACACACCAGCTAGAACTGGTCTGTAAGTCCTCCTTGCTAGATAACTTACACAATACCAGGAAGTACCATGGAAGTCACTGGGGGAAAAATCAATCAAAGGTCTGCGACATCTTAAAGTTGCAATAACCGTCACCATGGCAACAGGTGACCATCAGTATAATAGTGGCATGAATATCAAGGAGGCAACTAACAGCTTTCTGATCAGATTTGAGACACATGTATCAGAACAGAGCACATTCCTATTACTGTAAACTAGAACAAGAACCCAAAGGTCCCAGGGGAAGAACCGGCTATGAATATTTATCTGACAAAAGAGTACACCAAACTGTTTTGTAAATACCTGTTTTATACCCATAGACTGAAAGAGTACTCAGTATTCAACCTAGAATCCTTCTTCTACAACAGAAGGTGTTTATTACTTGAAAATAGGAGGGAGTATGACAGGAGTAATTAAAGGTTGTCAAGGGAAAAGGAAGGGGGATTGAATTAGAAACTAAAAGGTGAAGATATCATAAATTCCTTATATTCATACATGCAAAATTTAAAAAGAGAATGCAAAGAGGACTCTAAAACACACTGTTTTTATTTTCTGTTTAGACAAATAAAACATCTGAAAAGCAGATTTTAGAATTAAAACCAATGGGCAGTTGAGGGAAAGGCAGTCATAATAACAATAGTAACAACAATAATAAATTACATTTTTTGAGTTTCTGTGATGTGTCCGACGTTGCTGCAATCACTTTACAATTATTTTATCATTTAGTACTCACCATAATGCTTTCCATTTTCAATAAGGAAAAGAATGCTGAATTAGAGAATAAAATTATCTATTCAAGGTTGCACAATAAGGAGATAAATAGGCAGAGTCAGGCTTAAATGTAAGTCTGTTGGATTCCCAAATCATCCTACCCTGTTCTACAGCACCAGGAAAGAGATGACCACCAGTAACCATTTTGAGAGCAGCTCAGGGTTGTAGACAAATTTGTTTTGAATTTGCTGAGGGGTAAGGACTATGACAATAGATTTGTGTTGATAAGAATGTTTTCTTTCCAATACCCTTACTCTTTGAGACAGACTTTGAAAACTTGTAGGTAAAAGTGCCCTGAAGGTATAGCACTGCAATGTCAAGAGAGAAAGCCACAATAACACCAAGAATGAGGGAGTCCAGATGTATTTTGCCTTCATCAAATGACAGAGACAGCTTTCAGATGTAGTAGGTGGAATGAAACTCAAAAGGGTGTTGGACTTCAAACATTTCCCTCCCTGTTTAATACATCCTGTATGTTCTCCAGCGGAAATGTGATCCCTTATGATTCTGTGATTTGACACAGTTGTTCCTTTTAAATATATTTGAAATCCTACAGGCCCTTTGGGCAAATCCTTTTAAGCAAGAAGGCTACATTTTACTGAGTCAGATAACTCAATTCTGAGTTCCAAGAAGTTTAGGATGTGATTTGAAACTTGCAGCCATTCATGTATGAACCAGCATAAGCTCTAGAAAAGTGTGTCTAGCTTGTCCTTGTCTGCTACTTGAGATGGGAACTGTTTCCAAATCAAAATTTTAGTACATAACAGAGGCAGAGATAGAAACACATAGCAAGAAAATAAGTCCCATGGAGTCAGGGCACAGGTTTATCCTCCTCCCTCCTCCAGGAAAGGAAGAGTCAGGGGGTTAGGATTCCCTAATTGCAGCTTCCCATGATAGCCTAGAAAACGATTATTGTTTAGTCCAGCCACTGGCAGTTTTGAACTGTGAGACATTGGGAATCATTTCATCTCTTTGGGCTTTGTTTTTTTTTAAAGTAAATTGACCAATAGTATAATACCAATCTAATAAGGATATTGGAAGAATTGAGCGATGAATCAATTCTGCAAAATGCATAGAACTATGCTTTGTACATTGTAAGAAATGAATAAAGGTTAATGACAAAAAAGTCATCTCTGTGGGCTCCAAAGTCATTATAGGGACCAGAAAGAATCCTAAGGTTCCAGAATTCTGGATATTAGTGTATCTTCAAGAAGTTTTCCAAGTTTTAGGAGTTAATTTACAATTGGACTCTTCCAAATTTATTCAAGAACAATATTGTTCATGGGCTAGGAAGATGGCTCTGTGGACGAAGCACTTGCTATACAAACATAAGGACCTGGGTTTGAGGGTCCTTATGTTGTAGGGTAGTGACCGCACAGTGAAGCACCTTAGCACACATCTGTAATCCTATCATTTCTAACGTGAGATAGGAGGCAGAGAGAGGAGAATCCCTGGATATTTGTAGCCATCTAATCTTGAATGTGCAAGGATCAAGGACAGAGACTCTGTCTCAGACAAGTTGGAAGTCAAGGACTGACATGCCCAAGGTTGTCCTCTGATTTCTACATGTATACCATGGCAAGTGTTTGCCAATATCACACATAGGAACACAGACACACACACGCACACGCACACACACACTCACACAAATTAAAAATAATTTTAAAACAGTGATATGGTTCATTGTGACTATAAGTATGGTTTCAACATTATTCTAAAGCCATCAAAGACTCCTCTGCAAGTGTAAGATAAAAAGGCTGAACACACCATGCCATGGACAAGGAATGGAAAAAGTTTATTGATTACATGGTACGTGGCATGTAATTTTCAGAGGGAGAAAAAGTAGGGTCTGAAGGTGGGGTTGAGCTTATATAGTACCTGAACTGGACTTGTGGGCTGGCTGAATGACAGTGAGGTGAGTTATTCCCTGTCCCCATGAGATAGTGACCAAGCACAGGTATTTCAAGTGCCTGCAGGCTATTAGAGGTAGAGCAGTGACCTGCAAGCAGAATTTTTGCTATGAATGTGGGGTTGGAGGAAATAAAATCTATCAGAGATTGTTTCAGACCTTGACTATGGCACTAAAGAAAAAAATTCTTTAGATTATGTTATAGCAATTTAAAACATGTGGCAAGTGTGGGCAGAATGCAAGGTTACAGTTCAGCAGGAATGTGATACAATTCCAGTTTCACCAGGAAAATTACATTTGAGGATAACTATAGATGGGCAATGTGAACTAATGTCCACAATACTAAGGTACCATAGAAGGGATCACATATTGAACTTCTATTCAGTGAATACGAAAAGAATGGTATTCAATAAACACTTTTGTAGACATAAATATTTCTTGAGTCTCAACTTACATACCATCAGACTTCTCTAATTGTTTAGCTGGATTGGAGTAGAAATATAGGCAGCAAGAACAATGGACAAAAGAACAGTTGGGAGGCTATACACAATCAAATAAGAGGTAACAGTTACTTGTTGAAGGTTTGTAGCAGTAAAGCAACAAAAGTTGGTCAGATTTTCTATATATTGAAAGAAGATCCATCAGAATTTTCTGATTAATTTCTTGTGTGATAAGACAGAAAAGAATTAAGGATGCTTTTGAAGTTTGGCATGAACAGCTATAAAATTGGAATTGTCATTAATTGTGATGAGGTGGGGTTGTGTAGACTTCAACAGAAAACGATGTAGATAAAAAGATCAGGAACTCAGCATTTCACATGCAAATTTTGAAGTGCCTGTGAATAACCACGTGGAGATGTCAGAGCCTGAGTGGTAGAACATGTACCATGTATGTTGAAGGCCCTTCATTGGACACACACACACATACACACACACAACACACACATACACGTATACACACACACACACACACACACACGTGAAGATATAAGGTGGGTCCTTGGGTATGTAAATCTGAGAAAGGTCTGAAATGTGCATTTATTTGTCAAGTTATCAATATACAGAGAAAATAGAAAACCATCAAATCGAGTGAGTCCAATAAGTCGGTGAATGTATTTAGAGTAAAGAGCTTAGCAATTAAACACTGGATTCTCATTTAGAGTCAGTGAGATGAGGTGGGAACATCATTAAGACTAAAACAAAAGAACGAATGGTGTCTTAGAAGATGAATGAAATGCACTCTCAAATGGGAAAGTGATCAAAATACATGATATACTGCTAACTTATTGAGAAAAAAATAGAGTCATGCACTAGATATGATAATTTGAAGGTTGTTCAAGTTGTATAATCTTGAGGAGGACTGAATAACCAATAATAATCTGAAAGATGCCATGAAGATGAAGGAGGACATCACCTCACACTTAGACACAGTGTTCTTTCTTAGGTTTTGATAGAGAAAACAGCCAGCACTGTGGGAGTCCGTAAGAGAAGCAGGGCTTCTTAGATGAAGTAAGTTTCAGTAGAGTAAATATGGTGAGATGATATAGATGGATTTCACTCATGGCTGGTAGATGCTTGGGCAAAAAGTTCCACTTCTTTCAAGAGATAAGACTGGGCTAGAGAAATGGCTCAGTGGTTAAGCCTCTGCCTCAAAAGCAGAAGGACCCAAATTGAAATCCCAGATCAATGTAAAAACACCAGGAAGAAGAGACAGCAACCCAATCTTCTGGACCTGGAAGGTGGAGCTTAGGAAACCCCAGAGTAAAAAAAGAGGTAGAGCAAACCAGGATGATTCCCAAAGTCACCCTTGGGCCTCCACAGACACACATGAGTGCTTCTCTCTCTCTCTCTCTCTCTCTCTCTCTCTCACACACACACACACACACACACACACACACACACACACACACACACACAATATACAGGTGCACACAAAATTTTAAAAAAAGAGTGATAAGACAGAAAAAGGGGGGGCTGGAGAGGTGGCTCAGGAGTTAAGCCTCTGCCTTGCAGGCGGAAGGTCCTGAGTTCGGATCCCAGATCCCACGTATAGACGCCAGGCGGAAGCAGGGGCGGCCTGCGCTTCTGGTCCTGGTAGGGCGGAGCCTGTGAATCCCAGGGCAGAAGGAGGAGGCGTCCATGGTGGTTCACGAATTCGTCCGTGGTTCTACACATACACAGACACACACACACACACACACAGACACACAGGTTCGCGCACATATACATGCATACGCGCACAGTTGAATAAATAATAATAATAATAATAAATCTTAAAAAAAATTAAAAAAAAGACAGAAAGAGGGGAGATGGTGACAGAAAAGGAAATGTTTAGAGCTATTGAAATTTATTTAGAGGTCAGAGGAAAAGGAGAATGTGGAGCCCTAGAATCCATCTGGTGACTGTCATAAGTATGAACATAAGAAAGATTTTTTTTTCTTTTTCTCAAAGTACACATGAAGAAAATGTTAGGTACTTTTTTTTCTACTTTTACAAGCACATAGAGTATTCATCCCAACTTCCCTATCTTCCCCCTCTCTCCCATACCCTCCCTTTCCTTCATAAATCCCGCCCACTCCCTCTGACCTCCCAGCCTTATGCTTCTATGGATCCAGGGTTCACTCCAGCTTCTCTATTCCTGTCTGGGCTCTGGCCTCCATGGTATATCGAGTTACCTCTCTTCAGGCCACCCCACTAATATGTGCATTTCCCTTCACTCATCAAGCTTTAGACCCAAAGGTTTTCATTGTAAATTCCCATGTTCCTTGAGTTCGTAAGTAATCTGTGGAGGCATGTTGGTATGTCAATCATTACGCAGGTCTGGGAAGGACAAGTCCTACTGCAGTGAGCCCCCAGATGCAGAAGTTCTGCCTTGAGTGGAATATCTTGTCTAACGGTAAACCTTCCCACCTTTAGGTTCTTACATAGTCACAAGCCCCTGGACTGTGAGGCCCC
Source organism: Typhlomys cinereus (assembly GCA_023101885.1). Classification (NCBI taxonomy): domain Eukaryota; kingdom Metazoa; phylum Chordata; class Mammalia; order Rodentia; family Platacanthomyidae; genus Typhlomys; species Typhlomys cinereus. The sequence continues at coordinate 3,077,978 of JALPQD010000158.1, read as the reverse complement.
CAAAGCCTTGGAATGGGGAGAGATTAGGTCAGCCTGAATGTCAGGTACTTTAAGAGGAGTGATGGGAACGTATAGAATTTGAGAACTGTCACTTGACTTATAATGTGTTGGGCCTCTTTACCAGGCCTGAGGCCTGCTGGAACTTCCTGAGCCTGGCTAGAGTTTCAGGACCTGACTTTAGGTTTCGAATCTCATCTCTTTCATTTACCTTGGATGATGTCACACCTATTCAATCACCTTCTGGTCACTTATTCACTTCCTGTTGGTTACCCCATAATCACACCACCCCTCACCTTTCCCCCCACTGCACATTCTATATAATTCACCCCCCTGTTTAATAAAGTTGAGATCCTGCTTTGACAGACCTCCCGGCTCCATTGTGTTCATTGGGCCACGACACTCATCACCCGCTCAGCCCTACAGGTCGCCCGGCTGATCTGGTCGTCCCTAACTGCACTATCTGCAGTGGCCACTGAGTCCTGCAATAATGTGGAATACGGAATATGCAAAAATTCATTCTTGCCTTTAGTTTACTGGCTTTCTCTAGACTTTGGTGGAGGATTGGATAATGAAAGAGGAAGTGGTTTATTGAATTTATATAACTCTTTTTTTTTTAATTTTTTTTATTATTTATTCAACTGTGCGCATGTGCGTGCGCGTGTGTGTCTGTGTATGTGTAGAACCACGGATGAATTCGTGAACCACCATGGACCTCCTTCTGTCCCGGGATTCACAGGCTCCGCCCTACCAGGACCAGAAGCGCAGGCCACCCCCGCTTCCGCCTGGTCTATACGTGGGATCTGGGATGCGAACTCAGGACCTTCCGCCTGCAAAGCGGAGGCTTAACCCCTGAGCCACCTCTCCAGCCCCAATTTATATAACTCTTAACCCTGGTAAAGTCACCCATTTAGGCAAATCAAGAAACACATTTTCTATCAATTAGTATTGGGTAACTGATTTCCATAATATGATAAATTTTTTATTTTTTAATATTTTATTTATTTATTTATTTGTTTGTTTGTTTGTTTAGTGTGTGTGGGGGGGCACTGTGTGTCCCTGTGAAGGACCAAGGGTGACTTTGGGAATCATACTGGATTGCTTCTTCTTGCTTCTTGCTTCGCTCTGAGAATTCTCAAGCTCCGATCACCAGGGCCACAAATGCAGACCACCACCATTTCCATCTGATGTTTTTACGCAGGATCTGAGGTCTGAACTCAGGACCTTCTGCTTGCAAGACAGAGTCTTAAGTCCTGAGCCATCTTTCTAGCCCAATTTGGTAAATTTAAAGCCTCCAACATGTATTTGTAAATTTCAGCTGATGTGGGATTGTCATTAACATTCATACTCAAATAAGTCAATTTTTTCCAATCTCTATCTTCAAGCTTCTCACCATAAGTCCACATAGAACCATTCCATAGATCATGGGACATTATCTATTTAATAGGAAAATTTCCTGTAGCTATACTCTGACAACTTTCTTTCAGGTAAACGCAAATGTATTTTATATGACCGAAAGTGTTTAAATATTTTGACATTTCAATCACATAATAAGGCTCAATGCTCCTCCATATTACTTGTCACATCAGTGTCATTTACTACTTTTTTAAACTCCGATCCCCAAGCTGGAACATGAGAATTGGCAGGTAAACACTGAGAAGACACAGAATACGAACATTTAATTGTATTTGGTGATGCAATACTGTTCTGAATCCAATGGCAATTTGCCAGTATCATTTTTCTGCAAACTAATAAAAAGGTAGAATTTTAAGAGATTACCAGTGTAACCTTTAAACAATTTTTCTAAGATATCCAGAAGCACGTGACAGATAATTCTTTTTCCTTGAGCTTCAATACTTTATCAACATACCATCAACATCCTGCCAAAACACAAAGTAACTCATCCAAATTATATTAAAGTAGTTACACATGCTTAGCACTTAGTAATTTAGGAATCATATTCTTGGAAGTATATTTTACAATTTGATACTAGCATATTACTGGTGAGATATGAAGGTCAAAGTCTTCCAATTATTATATTTTATTTTTCTCTCAATTATTTTATAATGAGAAAATTTATGTGTAACTTCTAAAGTGAGATACACTTGCAATGAGCAACACCATTTATTTACTTATTCATTCATTTGAAAAACTGTTCAATCTTTTTAAAGTCTATAATTATCAAAGACCTGAACACTTAATAATTTTAAACAACTATTCATAAATCTGTACTGTATGGCACATCTTTTCAAAAGTGATTATTAATATACAAAGATAAGTAATAAATGAGTTCTAAAGGTATTACAGGAAATGAAAGTTGTGTTTATAACTTTAGCTGTGTGAAATTTTTATTTCAGAAAGACACCGAAAGAGAGAGAGAGAGAGAGAGAGAGAGAGAGAGAGAGAGAGAGAGAGAGAGAGAGAGAGAGAGAGAAGCCTAAGATGGTCTCCTGTGATAACCCCCACCCCAGAGTGTTGGGATTACAAGCATAAACTATCCTGCCAGGTTGCCATGTGAAATTCTTTTTCAAAATATATTTTGTTCTCTGAAATTTCATACATGTATGTATACATTACATTTTAGTTATAGCGACCCCCCATATTTCCAATTCCTTGTCCCCTCCTCCAACATGTCTTCCACCCAACTTGATGTCCTCTATATTTCAATACTGGACTGTGTCCAATTATTATGCATATGAATATGGGGCCCTGCTCTCCAGCTTAGACAACCTACTAGCATTTACTCCACCCCAAAAAGGTCCTTCTCCCTCCCCTCTCAGCCATTAACTGACAGTAGCTCCTCATTTAGGGATGAGGCCACTTGATTCCCTCTCCCATCCATACTGTGATGATGGTGGCTAGATCTTGTGTGGGTAGCCACAGCTTTTTTGAGTTTATAAGTACAGCAGCCATATACTGTCCAGAAGACAATGTTTCAAAGCACCTTTCCCCATCCTCCAGCTCTTGTATGATTTCCACCCCTTCTTCTAGATATTCCTTAATCCTTGAGGGAGGGTAGGCTATCTGATCACACAATAATAGAATTCTTTCTCAAGTTCTAACAGCTCTTTAATGTCTCCTAGCAAGGAGCTTCATTTTTTTATACTTCAGGTCTTTTTAAGGAAGGGAAATATAAATAGCACTTTGCATTTCATAGCTATCTTGAAGGCTCACATGTTTACCAACATGTGATTGACATAGATATTCCTCTTGTGGCTGAATACACTTTTTGTTTAAATTATATTTCATTATCTAGTCTCTGAAAGTTATGTGAAATTCTTAATTGAAACTCAAGCTGGGGTATATGCTTGCCTCAACAACTTTTTTCAGGAAGGATCTGTTTAGCTTGTTGGCCCTAGTAGGAGCAACATACACAATGCAAACATACAATTCTTAAAACACAAAAGAAGTTTATTTCTTGTTCATATGAAGTTCAAATATATTGGTTTAATTGGTGGACAGAAATATTCTCAGAAGTATCTCAGGGAAAGAAGTTTCTTTCACAATGTTCAACCCATCCTTAGCTGTGTTCCTAAACTTTCTGGGTTCATTTACATCAAGTCTGTTGAAATGGAGGCAATTTGAAAGGTTGCATGGGAGAGGTGTTATAGACCATATCTGAAAGCAGGAGACAAAATTTCCTGTTTATATTTTATCAGATAGGACTCAGGCACACAGTCTCACCTAAATGTGATTTTTTTGGAGGGGATTTATGGTGGGTATGTCCAGGAAGAAAAGATAGGTATAAATGGGTATACAGAAAGTTAGGCTAGAGGACTCCCCAGTTGGTGTGGAAGAAAAGAAATTTTTACAGAAATTGTGACAAATAATGAGGTTATGACTAACAGCCTGGTGGTCAGCAGTTTTCATAGTTCTAAAAACAAAAGTCTAATATGGGCGGCTAGATATTGAAAACATCTCCACTCTCAAGGTCCCTGTGAGAATCTTCCCCCTTCAAGGTCTCGGAGAAATGTTTTCAGTATGTCCAGATGCCGTCTAAGCCCGCTTGCCCCCTCCCCACACAGAACTCTGGGAAATGCTCCCCCTCTCAAGGTCTAATATGCCAAATACCACCAAAGCCTTTGTATTATTATTGTAACTATGACCGAAGCTTCACCCCAAGCCCACTGCTATCTTGCACAAACAAGTCAGCCCTGCTGCGGACCGGGACCTTGCCCACCAAGAACTGCCCACGACTTCGACGAGAACATCTGATGGTCACCCTTGGCTGACTCAACGTCCTTGTGTGCTGTAAAAACTGTGCCAAAGAGTGCTATAGAAAAATATGTTTTGCTACCCTATACCCTATAAAAACCCTACCCTGACCTCAGTCGGGGCCGCTCTTCTCTTGCTTGCAGGAGGGAGGCGGTCCTGGCATGCCAGAATAAACTCGCCTATTGTCTTTACAGCAGCCTCTCGGTCCTCGTGTCTCCTTTTGGGGTCGGGGCGGGTGACTTGGAGGAACTCCGGTTCCAACAGTTGGGAGCTATGATTTAATCTAAGGAACTCTTACCTTGCAGCTTTGTTATTCTGTCTTCCTCCAGAATATTTTCACTTTCTGTTTTTAGGAATAAATTATAGCTCGCTCTCTCTCTCTTTCTCTCTCTCTCTCTCTCTCTCCCTCTCTCCCCCTTTTCGTTGAGATTCGGTGTCTATGTAGTACAGATTGGCCTTGAACACAAGATCCTCCTACCCTAGCCTTCCAAATTCTGGGACTGCTGGCATATGTCATGACCAAGAATTTTTTGAGTCTTCTAATTTTTTATCTCAGTGTTACTTTTCCTATCAATCTCAAACTTAGAGTATGGGGGACAAAAGGAAATCAGATTGAATTATGTCACACTTCATCGACAACCTTAGTTACTGATCACACAATAATAGAGTTCTTTCTCAAGTTCTAACAGCTCTTTAATGTCTCCTGGCAAGAAACCTCATTTTTTTACACCTCAGGTCTTTTTCAGGAAGGGAAATATAAATAGAACTTTGCATTTTATAGCTATCTTGAAGGCTCACATGTTTACCAACAAAATGCTGTTGACATCTTTTCTAGTTATTTTGAAATATAAAGTATATCATTTTAACTGTGGTCACCCTGCTGTGTAATAGTAGGCTAGACCTTTCTATATTCATGTCATTATGAAGTAAATGCTTTGAAGTAATGCATTAGCAATTCATCTGATTTGACTTTTATATAAGGTATATTTATTCTGAAATAGCCCATTGTATTTATAAACATGTAAACTATCTTTCAGTTTAAAAATAAATATTGCATACCACTATAAAGTTTGGAGAAAGTGGTTGAAAGAAGAATATGCTTTTCATATAATGTATATGAAAACATCTTTCCATAACACAACATAATGTACAAAGAATATAAAGTGGCAATTTCAAATAGCAATAATATCAACAAAATATTAATAAAAAGTGTTAACAGATATACTCTACACAGAGAAACATGGAGAAGGAAAGAAAATGGATAAGATGCTCCTACAAGAAGCCATAGTTAAAAAAAATTCCAAGGTATGTCATACCTCCTAAGAGGCTGTTGGTCAGAGAGGTCTTAAAAGCCACCAAAACAATATAGATTTTTGTCATCGTTCTTGGTTGCCCTCTAAAACCTGACAGAAAGACCCTATTACTTAAGACATTGCATATGTAGATCACAGAACACAGAGACAAAAAGCTGGAACTGATTTGGAAGCTTTCTCCTTGCCGACCAATTCTCATAGTACCCCAAGGAAAGCAATCAAGATTCTGACCAAGCTGTAAATGCTGCAAATTACGTTAACAACCACTCTGGTAAGAGGTGACCTTTGATGCAAAAGTGGTATGGTTTCTGATTGAATTAAGGTCTCCTTTTTCAAAACAAGGAACATATGTTTGGTGCCATAAACCAGGCCAAGAATCCATGCAAGTGGTGACCATAGTCCCTGATTGGGAACAAACTACTGAAGTTTAATTGTAAGAATGTGACAGCATTTTAATTTCATCCCTAGTAAAGTTTCTTTTAAGTTCCAGGGCCCATTTTTTAATTGGGCGATTTGTTTCCTTGGTGTTTAGTTTTTAAGTTGTTTGTGCACTCTGGATAATAGAGCTCTATCACACATGTGGTTAGTGAAGATTTTCTCCCATTCTGTGGGTGGCCTTTGTGCTCCTGTTACAATCTTTTTATCTGAACAGAAGCTCTTTAATTTCACAAGATCTCATCTGGTGAGAGTTGGTTGCAGTGACTATGCTATTGGATGTCTATTTAGAAACTGTTGGCCTAGCTCGATCAGCTCAAGGGAGTTCCCTATCCTTTCAACTATGGTTTTTATAGTCTCTGGCCTTATATAGAGGTCCTTAATCCATTTGGAATTAAGTCTTGTACATGGTGACAAGTACGGGTCCAGTTTAAATCTTTTGCATGTGGATATCCAGTTTTGCCAGCACCATTTGTTGAAGATGCTGTTCTTTTTCCATTGGATTTTTTGGGCCCCTTTGTCAAAGATCAAATGGCTGTAGCTGTGTGGGCTTATATCTGGGTCTTCAATCCTTATCCATTGATCTGTGTGTCTATTTTGCAGCCAGTACCAGGCTGTTTTTATAACTATGGATTTCTGATAAAGACTAAGGTTTGTCTAACAAATATCTTAAAAAGTGCTCCACATCCTTAGCCATCAGGGAAATGCAAATCAAAACTCCCTGAGATATCATCTCACCCTGGTCAGGATGGCAAAAATCCACAATACAAACAACACCAAATGCTGGAGAGGAGGTGGAGAGAAGGGAACTCTCCTACATTGCTGGTGGGAATGCAGGCTCATACAGCCACTCTGGTGAGCCATCTGGAGATTCTTAAAGAAATTAAAGATTGAAATGCCATATGACCCTGCTATTTCACTTTTGTGAATAACGCCCCATACAGCAATAATTCACCTTGATAGCACAAGCACGGCCATGTTCATAGCAGCACTGTTTATAATAGCAAAGACATGGAATTAACCCAAATGTCCAGCAGTTGATGAATGGATAAGGAAACTGTGGCACATCTATACAATGAAGTACTACTCAGCGATCAAAAATGATTAATTAATGCAACTTGCTGGGAAATGGATGGAAGTAGAAACAATTATATTGAGCGAAGTATCCCAGACCCAGAAAATTAAGCGCTGTATGTACTCCCTAATGGCTCCTAGTACCAAACCTACCTAGAGATACTCAAGCATAAATCTCTGTAATACCTACAGTAATTGAAAAGATTATGAACAGGAGGGATGGGGTAGGAGGGCCACACAAGAAACAAGGAGAGAGGGGACCATGTTACAGCAGAGAATATAGGCTACCATCAAGGACTGAAAGTAAGTAATGAGACATTTGGTTAAGTTCACAGACTTTCGTTCTTGATCATTTACAACTGAAGGGGTATGATCTCAACATAAGGGGAGGGCATATAGTCTGATGGATAAAAAGTAACCATTTTGCAAATGGGTTATTGTCCCCTCCCTCACTGCAGTTTCCTACTTTTATTAAATCTACCTTTCAATATACTCTTTAAAGAATTTTTTTATTTATTTATACAATTGTGCGTGTGTGCGTATGTATGTGCGCGCGTGTGTAGAACCACGGACGAATTCGGGAACCACCATGGACGCCTCCACCTCCTTCTGCCCCGGGATTCACAGGCTCCGCCCTACCAGGACCAGAAGCGCAGGCCGCCCCTGCTTCCGCCTGGCGTCTATACGTGGGATCTGGGATCCGAACTCAGGACCTTCCGCCTGCAAGGCAGAGGCTTAACTCCTGAGCCACCTCTCCAGCCCCTCAATATACTCTTATAACAAGACTCTAGTTTAACAGCTTTTTATCTCTGGCCAGGGAGTGACATCCAATACCTATCAGGATAGAGTGAAGGGCATTGCGGGAGCATCAAAACTGGAAAAAAAAAATCAACAAACTATAATCCAGAACTTCAGAGACTCTATATCAACCACTGGAACTAGGCCAGCCTAATCTCTCCCCATCCTGAAGCTCAGGGAAATTTGCAGAAGAGGGGGCGGTAAGATTGTAAGAACACAAGGATGGGAGGAGCAATGATATGCAAGACACTCCACACAAGCTAGGGCTGAAGCAATCATAATTGGACTTTGTGTGCCCTGTGCAATGTCCAACACACTATTGACCCCACAAACTCTAGCATTTGCTAAAGGCACTAAGATCCTTGGAGGCAAGGGATTGACAGCCACAGTAGTGTTCCTATGCTTAAGGGGAACACAGGAAAGTGTTCAGGGAAATGCCACTGGGTCCTTGCACCTCATCGGAGAGGAGGACCCAGAGGAGAGTCTGGCATGCAAATTAAAGGATGCTCTGGGGATGGGAGGGGGAGGCACTGGGGGATGGGGAGGGAGAGGGAGGGGAGGAGGGCACAGGATGGTGGGAGGTTGGAGGGAGGGAGGGGACCAGTGTACCTCTTAATTTCTTATGAGTGGAAATAAAAAAAAAGAATGTGATAGCAAATTCCCATCTAAATGCTTATCATTATCTGCATAGACAAGGGCAATTCTTGCCTTCAACAAAGAAACATCCTTTCTCAATGAAAGGCATTTAGTGCAGAGAATTACAAATGACTAAAGTACAGAAAATAAGTAACTGGACTGTTCAGTTCTAAACAAGACATGTAAATTACCCCTAAGCCAAGGCACAGGGTAGCTCATGGAAGGAGTAGTAAGAATGCAAGACTCTTAGGGTGAAGAGGATGCTACCACACAGCTTCTTCTGATTGTGACTGGTTATTACTCACCTAATAATTCACTTCTACTATGTCTACTTCTACACAAACAACATAATATTTAGCCTATCAGCATCTTACTATGGAAGGAGGATCTCAAAAGGCAGTACACTTTCCTGAGAGACTATTGAACATTAATACCAGACAAGAGAAGTGTTACTTTCTCAGTGGTTTGCTGATAAGTTATCCATGAAAATTCTCAGGCATTGTCCATTACAGGCATCTCAGATGAAACACAATAGGCCATAAAGACAAACAACCATGAAAGTAGGAAAGAGATCGACTGGAAAGCAAAATGTATGCAGTGGGAAAAGAAGAGGAACAAGATAAGATGAAGTAGTAAGGGATGAAAACAGCATGTGTGTGTGTGTGTATATATATATATGAAAGTCTCATAAAGAAAAATAACAACAAAAAGCTTTTAGGAAAAAGAGTGACCTGTGTGTGACTGCTGGAATTTTACTACCTAAGTTCCCAAGAAAAGGAATTGAAAGATGGGCACAGTGGCACACACTTGGAATATCCAGTTTTCAGGAAGTTAAAAAGGTAGGATGACAAGTTTAAGGTCAACTTGGGCTATATGGTGAGACCCTGTCTCAACATAAAACATGGCAAAACAGCAAAACCAAACAGAAAGTCAAGAAAAGAGGAAACAGAGTGTTTAGGATTTTGTCAGAGGCCTGAGAAGGAAGTGCTTTTCTTAATACATATAGAACAAGATTGAAAAGACTTTATACTTATGTGATTAGATGGTTACATTCTCTTTAGAATGCATCGGGAATGTTCCTGATCCATCTCTGTAACACATATCATGAGAAAAGTTGAAATTCTTTTCTTCTAGAACCATATAAATCCCTCTCTGCTTGTATTCCTTTTCTACATTATAATCTCAGAAAGTTAGAGACATCCTCATTTCTATTACTTGTATTTGTTATTGTTTTGCACATAATGCCTGATGCCATTATTTTGAAGTCAATTTCTAAATGTTTGGAGATAATAAATTTAATAAATCCTTGCAAACTTTAGGTCCTGTTTTTTTTTTCTCCTTAAACAAATGGCCACGAATGTTTTGCTGTAAAATTGTGTTTTGTGCCAGCATTTAACCATAGCCACGGGCATATTTTATTGCATTTTAAATGACATGATTATTTCATCTGTGAGATCCATTGTAAAAAGTATTTCATATGCAGGAGATCTCCAAGGGATTTATTTCCTCTCTCTTTCTTTATTTACTTATTTTCTTTCTTCATATTGCAATAAAATTCAAGGCTGAGAAAGAGTCAGCTCTCTGAATCTCATCGCTGGAAGTAAATAATTCAGCACAGTGTGGCACAGAAAATGCTTCCCTCTGCTTCATTAAAAAAAAAACTTGTATCTGCGTGGATTCAGGATCATGCTGAGTTCTCTGATGTAGAACAGGCCAGATGTCCAGGATGAATTGGGAGATGAAAACTCAGTGAGAGATAAGTAGAAAGGAAGTGCATGAGACAATTGACTGTTTTGAAACTTGATCAAAAATGACAGCACTTTGAAGCTTTTGGTTTTCTGGGGAGTCAGAGTGATTAGATATCTTTTGGTGTCAGGTCAGAGCAATAAACAAACACACTGCGCATTGCAGGATGTATTATTTTTGACTACTTTTCTTTCCCTTACATGGTCTTTGAATTTTGGATCGACAGCTCAGTGTCCTATGTATACTTGGTTAATTTCCAATAAAAACATTACCTACATTCATCTCTGATCATTTAGTAACATGTCTTTTCCCTATGGATCCTTAGTACTTTATCAAAATGTATATCCTATATTTTTTTGTCTGTGATGGTAATTATCCAGAAGTCTTATGACCTTTAAAACAATCATTCTAGCTTTTTGTGTGATCAGGTAACTTCTGTATAGATATAGCAGTCTAGGTGTGGCATCAGATGGGTAGAGATCATTGTGCCAATAAGCACAATCCTGCAAATGGTAATGTAGCATGTTAAGCCAGTGATCCACTAATATTCACTTTTCTGCAATCAAAATGATTTTAGTAACCAATATCCACATATCTGTGTCAGGAGGTTATTTCCTGACACACACACAATGTCACTGTGAGAGTTTATGTTGCAGGCTGGAGGAATCAGGAGTTAATACTTCCTAGGAGCAACCTTGACTAATCAGGCTCAGGAGTTGGTGTACAAATACTTCCTGACCCTCAAGCGGGATTACTTTGAGGAATGAATTTTACAATAGTTGTCAGAATTTGCCGAAGGGAAAAAGTGTCACTCACTCATAGGAATAGTTGAACTGATACTGTTCTCTTTCTTAGCTTCTCCCTCACACACACTAATTTTTCTTCTGGAGTCTCCTGAACCTTCCTAATATGTTATTTATACTCAAGACCATGTCTGTGAGTTTACTTCTCAAGATACCAAACAAAGGTCGAAAGGCCAGTCATACCCCCACTTAAAACCTGAAGAGGACTTCATGCTCAACACTGAATACCCAGGTATAGAAGAATATACTGGCGAGATGGTTCAGGGGGTTAAGCATTTGTCTTGCAAGCAGAAGGACTTCTGAGTTCAGATGCCAGATCACAGGTAAAACATTTGGGGGGTGAGATGGGGGAGAAAGCCTATACTTCCAACCCTGAAAAATGCAGCCTGGAGAATACCAGAGCAAAGCAATAAGGAAATAGGGAAATCCAGGATGATTTCCAAAGTCACTCTTAGGCCTCCAAAGGCACACACAGTGCCCTCTCCAACTCTCTTCTCTCTCTCTCTCTCTCTCTCTCTCTCTCTCTCTCTCTCTCTCTCTCTCTCTCTCTCTTTCTTTCTCTCTCTTTCATTAACATATGTAGTGATAACTATACACACTCAAGAAAAAAAATACCTTATCCTACAAATGGGTGAGTGACAGCCCACAGTAATGCTTTTGCAACTTCCCTTATCCTTGCAAGGTGAATGGAAATGGAAGATATTTAATTTCTGTAGCATCTTGTAACTGATCTCCCTGCCTCCAGTTTGTCCTCCCTCTGATGTGCCCTAAATCATGTTGCTGAATTAATTACCCTAATGCCCTATTTCCATGTATCAATAACTGCACAAATGCTGCAATAGCCTCCTAATGAAACAGCAGTGAAGCAAAAAGTTATGGTTTCATTTAAACTTCCTTCATAATCTGGGAAAAGGAGTTGGGATGTTATTGTCTTATTTATAAGTTGTAAGTCCATAGTGGCTACCTTCCTCCAGTAAAGGACATAGATTCTTTTTGTGACTGTTACTATGTCTTGAATATGCTCTGTCTGCCAAGGATATGTTTGACTCTCAGTATAATATTCAGAATGTGGACTTTTAAGAGATGGGACCCAGATGGAAAACTTTACGTCATTAGTTGACATGTCTTTGGAAGGGATTAACATAGTTGTCAGGAGACCCCAATTAATCCCCAGTTATCCTTTGGTTTCTGGATTGTGATGTGATCTTTCAGTTCTACATGCTTTACCATCATTATGATGACATCTGTAAAGAAGTCCTCATTGGAGCTAAGTCCATTCTGGTGTCATGTAGTTGAACCTTTATAATAATGAACTAAGGAAACATTTTCTTCATGAGTTCCTAGGTCGCAAATATCACAATAACATAAAACAGGCTAAGGAAAACCCTTCCATAGCTATTATTACAGCAGTGTTTTCAGGTTTAATTCACAACATTTTTAAACTCACCACTTCTCATCTTCATAGTTGCTATTCTTGAGTACTATACTATCACTCATAGATCCCCTTCATCAATCTCCCTTTCATTTTTTTTAACCATGCTATCAGTTTATAGCTAAGACCCTAGGAAATACAAGCACTATTCTAGAAATCGGGAGCTTTCAGCTTCAGATGTGGCTTTGTTAACTTCTATAATTTTGGATCTCAGTGGCTTGTATGTCTTTTTTTAAATTTATTTTTACACTCATACAAATTTGATAGATACCACATTCCCCTCCCTCCCTTCACCCCTTGCTGGATCCCCTTGCTCCCTCCCTCTTTTCCCCTTCCTTCCCCCCTTTATCCCAGTGCCCCCCATTCCTGGAGCATCCTTTAGTGTGCATGTCAAACTTCCTTTTGGGTGCTCCTCTCTGACGAGGTGTAAGGACTCAGTAGCATTGCCTAGAGCACTTTCTTGTGTTCCCCTTTAGTATAGGAACACTATTGTGGCTGTTAATCCCTTGCCTCTAAGGATCTTAGAGCCTGTGATCAATGCTAGACTTTGGAGGGGGGGTCAATGACATGTTGGTCATTGTGCAGGTCATGCAAAATACTATTATGATTACTTAGGCCGTAATGTGTGTGGAGTATCTTGCATATCGTTGCTCCTCTCCATCTTTAGGCTCTTACAATCTTACCACCCCCTCTTCCACAAATTTCCCTGAGTTTTGGGATGGGGAGAGATTAGGCTGACCTGGTTCCTGGTGATTAATGGAGGGTCTCTGACAATCTGAAATATGGTTTGTTATTCTTTTTTTTCTTCTTCCAGTATTGGTGCTCTTATACCACCCTTGGCTCCTTCTTGATGGGTATTGGATGTCACCTCCTAGTCAGAGATAAAAAGCTTTTGAAATAGAGTCTTATTATAAGAGTAGATTCAAAGGTAGATGGAATAAGAGTAGGAGACCACGGTGGGGGGGGGTCAGTCTCCCAATTGCAGGATAGTTAACTTCTATCTGCCAGAATCTATGCCCTCCCTTTCTGTTGATATCAAACTCCATCAGTTGCAAGTGCCCAGGAAGGAAAGTCTGTGAGCTTAATAACCAGATGTCTCATTACTTACTTGCAGTACTTGATGGTGGCCTGTTTTCTCTGCTGTAGCATGATCCCCTCTCTCCTTGTTCCTGGCAGTGCCCTCCTTCCCCTTCTCTCCTGTTTATAATCTTTTCAATTACTGTAGCTACTACAGAGATTTATCTTGGATTGTGTCACTTAGTGCGTTTGGTACTAGGATCCACATATTAGGGAATATATACAGTGCTTAATTTTCAGTCTGGGATGCGTCACTCAATATTTTTTTTAATTCCATCCATTTCCCAGCAAATCTCATTAATTCATCATTTGTGATGGGTGAGTAGTATTCCATTGTATAAATGTACCACATTTTCCTTATGCATTCGTCAACTGTTGGGCATTTGGGTTGATTCCATGACTTTGCTATTGTAAACAGTGCTGCTACGAACATGGTCATGCTTGTGCTATCAAGGTGAATTTTCGCTGCATGGGAGATTATCCCAAAAGTGGAATAGCAGGGTCATATGGCATTTCAATCTCTAACTTTTTTAAGAATCACTAGACGGCTCACCAGAGTGGTTGTATAAACTTGCATTCCCACCAGCAATGTAGGAGAGTTCCCCTCTCTCCACATCCTCTCCAGCATTTGGTGGTGTTTGTATTGTGGATTTTTGCCATCCTGACTGGAGTGAGATTATATCTTAGGGAGGTTTTGATTTGCATTTCCTTGATGGCTAAGGATGCAGAGCATTTTTCAAGATATTTGTTAGACATTTCAATTTCGTTCCTAGTAAAGTTTCTTTTAAGTTTCAAGGCCCATTTTTTAATTGGGCCATTTGTTCCCTTGGTGTTTAGTTTTCTATGTTCTTTGTGCACTCTGGATAATAGAGCTCTATCAGATATGTGGTTAGTGAAGATTTTCTGCCATTCTGTGGGTTGTCTTTGTGCTCCAGTTACAATCTCTTTATCTGAAAAGAAGCTCTTTAATTTCATAAGATCCCATATGTTGAGTGTTGGTTGTATTGACTGTGCTATTGGATTTCCATTCAGGAACTGTTGGCCTACTCCAATGAGATCAAGGGAATTCCCTACCCTTTCAACTAAGGATTTTATAGTCTCTGGCCTTATATTGAGGTCGTCGATCCATTTGGAATTAAGTGGTAACAAGTACGGGTCCAATTTTAATCTTCCGTATGTGGACATCCAGTTTTGCCAGCACCACTTGATGAAGATACTGTTCTTTTTACAATGGATTTTTGGGCTCCTTTGTCAAAGATCAAATGGCTGTAATTTTATGGGCTTATATCTGGGTCTTCGACCTTTATCCATTGATCTGTGTGTCTATTTTGGAGCCAGTACCAGGCTGTTTTTAAAACTATGGATTTGTAGTATAGACAAAGTTTGGTATGGTGATACCTCCAGCAGTGTTTTTGTTACTTATCATTGTTTTTGCTATCCTGGATCTTTTGTGCTTCCATATGAATTGTGAGATTGTTTGGTCAACTTTTTTAAAGAATTGCTTTGGGATTTTGATTGGTATAGCATTGAATCTGTGCATTGCCTTTGATGGGATGATCATTTTTTTGATATTCATTCTGCCAATCCAGGAACATGGGAGGTCTTTCCATCTTCTGGTGTCTTCTGTAATTTCTTTCTTTAGGGTTTCAAAGTTTTTGTTGTAAAGGTCTCTTACTTCCTTGGCTAAGTTTATACCAATGTATTTCATATTTTTTAGGGGCTATAATAAATGGGATTGTTTCTCTCAGGGCTTTGCATATAGGAAGATCACTGATTTTCGTATGTTTATTTTGTATCCTGACACCCTGCTGAACTTCTGTATTAGTTCCAGGAGTTTTCTGGTGGAGTTTTTGGGATGACTCAGGTATAGGATCATGTCATCTGTAAACAGAGATAGCTTAACATCTTCCTTGCTGATTTGAATCCTTTTTATCTCCCTTTCTTGCCTTGTGGCTCCAGCCAAGACTTCAAGTACAATATTGAATAGAAGTGGTGAGAGTGGACAGCCTTGTCTAGTTCCTGATCAAAATGGGAATGCTTCAAATTTTTCCTCATTGAATATAATTGCTGCTGGCTTGTTGCATACAGCTTTTATTATATTGATAAAGGTTCCTTGCACTCCAGCTGTCTCTAGATTTTGATCATGAAAGACTCTTGGATCTTGTCAAAATCTTTTTCTGCATCTATCAAGAGTATCATGTGGTCTTGGATTTTGAACTGGTTTATATGGTGAATTACATTTATTGATTTGTATATGTTGAACCAACCTTGTGTGTACCTGGGATAAGTCACCATGAATGATTTTTTTTGAAATGTTTTTGAATCCAATTTGCTAAGACTTTGTTAAGAATCTTTGCATCTATGTTCATCAAAGAGATTGGCTTATAGTTTTCTTTTTTCTTTTTTATTATTTTTAAATTTTTTTATTATTTATTCAATTGTGCGTGTATGTGTGTGTTCGTGTGTGTACGTAGGTCTGTGTGTGTAGAACCACAGACGAATTCAGGAACCACCATGGACGCTTCCACCCCCTCCTTGTTTACTCTGCCCCGGGATTCACAGGCTGCACCCTACCAGGACCAGAAACGCAGGCCGCCCCGCATCCGCCCGGCATCTATACGTGATATCTAGGATCCGAACTCAGGACCTTCTGCCTGCAAGGCAAAGGCTTAACCCCTGAGTCACCTCACCAGCCCCATAGTTTTCTTTTTTAAGTGTATCTTTATTAGGCTTTGCAATTAACATCATATTAGCTTCATAGAATGAATTTGGTAGTGTTTCTTCCTTTGCTCTTTAATGGAACAGTTTAAGGAGATTCTATTTTGATCATATCTGTTTGGGGTGCGGAATGCCTCTTGTATTTGGATGTGCCTCTCTTTCTTTAGAAGAGGAAAATTTTTCTTGATGATAATTTGAAAAATTTCTCAGGGGTGGTATTTTGGGATTCTTTTTCTGGTATTTCATGAATGCAGAAGTTAGGCTTCTTCAAGGTGTTCCATAATTCTTGACTATTCCTTCAAGTATCTTTTTGGCTTTAACAACCTCTTCCATTGAGCTGGTTAGTTCTTCCACTTTGTCTTCAAGATCTGAAATTCCATTTTCTGTTTGGTTAGTTCTGCTAGCACTCTCTGTTGAGTTCTGGTTTGAAGATAACTTGTCCTTTACTTCAATTTTAAACTCTGCTTGACACTGTTTTAACTGCTTGATGCCAATTTTTGTTTCTTGAACTGTTTTTTTCATCTCGTCCAAGTGTGTGTTGTGTTCCTGTTCAAAGCAGTTGATGCGGTTATTTAATTCCTCCTGGATTTCCTCTTTCATAGTATTGATCATGACAATGATCATGCTTTGAAAGTCATTTTCTTGGGTATGGCTTTCTTGACTATTTTCTGTGAATTTGTTCTGGTTGGAATCTATCATTATGGGTTTAATTGTTTCGGTGGGAGATTTGTTTACTTGGGTTTTGTTTCTCATGGATTTGTGCTGTGACTTGGGCATTATCATTTTATCTCTTAAGACATTCTTTCAGTTTCTGTGTGTTTTTGACTGAACTGAATTAGTTGGTATTACTACTCTCAATCAGTTATTACTAGTGTTTGCCTTGGAGTTGGGTACGCTTGTCTGTTGTTACTTTTATTTCCTAGATGAGGCTATTAGACTGTCACTACATCAAATAAGTCAGGTTTAGTGGACAGGGAGTGAAGATTAGTGTGGTAGTGTACTTTTATGATTTAGTACCTTGGTGATATGTGAGGGTGAATGGTATAGTCCCTGAAGTTGTATATGTTTCGGCGGTGGCTATATGGAAAATTAAACTACAGTGACTAAAAATTGAAAAGAATAGGATGGTAAAAAGGGGTTGTTGCAGTCCACCTGCATGGTTGCTGATAAATGACCTTTATACAGCTTAAGGGAACAAGGAGTTTGCTTTCTTAGGATAGTCTGGTCAAAGTCCAGCTTGACATGAGAGCACACACCAACACCAGGGCTGAGGGAACTGGCCACCATAACAGCTGAGAGATGGACAATCCTTACTTGCCAGACCAGCATGTCTGGCCAAATATACAGAAGGATGCCAACTCTCTCAACCAGGTCTCTGTGATTTGTCCAGGGCCCAATCCCACCCACTATGGTCTGAGTCTTCCCCAGCAGCTAGACAATCTCCTTCAGGTTTGCTCTGGGCTTAACTCAACCATCAACTCTCTACAACTGTGCCCAGAATTCAAACACTCAAGAGTCAAGTTGACATCTGTGTTTAACTATGACAGGGGTTTACTTACCTTTGAGCTGGATATGAAGAATCTCTCCCCATGTGATAGGATTATTTTAGAGGACTTCAGATGTATGGCATTTGTCCCCAAAGTTTTGCTTGGGATTTCCTTGGACTCTGTTGAATTCTAAGGAGCAGTGTGACCTCCCTGTACCACACAAATCACTGGCGGAAAGGGCATAGCTTCTAGTTGTCAGTGCAGTTCACCTGGGATCTGAGGTGGGGCCTAGAGTCCTTCCCTAGCTCATAGCAGATTGGGTGCTGCTCCGGCTAGCTGGTGGGAGGAGCTGGGACAAGCAGGTGATCTGGGGCCTGGGGGTGGGCTAAGGGGTTTACCTGAGGGGCAGTGTATTCTTCCTGGACCATGCATCCTGAGGAGCAGTTTGTCCTCCCTGCACTGTGCACACACCAGGCAAAAAGTGCAGAGCTTCTAGTTGTCTCGTAATTCACCTGAGACCTAGGATGTATCCTAGGGTTCTTCCCTGGGGTCTCTTGCTGAGAGACAACTCTAGTAAAATCAATAGTGTATTATTTTTATGTAGTATTCTATATCCCCTTCTTATATTACTTCAAAAATTATAAAAATCAGTAAGTCAATTCACCATTTTCATTTAACTTATTAACTAGTTCATAAAAATACTATTTCTTGATATATTAAATATTAACTGTTACAGCTAAAGATACTTGAGTTGTCTTCTTGAAAATGAATGTTAAATAATACAACTTGAGATTGTGTTCATTGCATAGTATTGCATCTATTGTGCATCAGTATTTACTTCAACTCTTCATTTTGTCATGATTTTAGTTTGTAAAAACTATTTCCAGTTATAGGAAGAAAATAATCTACATATTTTTTCCTGAGGATGATTTCTTATTCATTTTACTCTACCATTGTCTATATGAAAACAAGATTGAAATTAGAGCAACAGGAGTCTGCTTTTTAAGTAGCCAGAGATGTAATCAATGTTTGCCTACATTATAAATCCATCCAGTTTAAGTAGTTTTTCCATCAAAATATTTTTATTCTTTATATAGCATCTTTTCATTCATTTATTTCCTTAGTAGGCTAGACAAGAACTCAATTCTTTATTCTTCACGTTGAAGACTCATTACCTATTTATTCTTATATGTTCTTCTACTTATGATGTCTTCTTTGACTTGTAGTGTATATAATTTAGATGTTTCTTTAACTTTTGATAATGTTTTCTATTTTATGTGGTTTTCATTATCTGCTTTATTGCCTTCTACAGATATTTTACCAAAGATATATCCTGCTTACAAATATGTATATTTTTGAAATATTGCTACTTCAGTCATAGACTGATTTATAGTAGAGCTAAGTGGAAATGAAACAGACAAAGGTCGTGCCTTTGAGCCCTAACCCACGCTAGGTTAGAGGACTCAAAGGGAGGTTCTTTCACACAAAAGGATGCTCCAGGGGATGGGAGGGAGGAAGTGGGATGCACTGGGAGAGGGAGAGGGAGAGAGAGGGTGAAAGGAAGGGGGAAAAGGGAGAGTGAAAGGGGGGCGACTGGGGAGTGGAGGAGGGGTACCTATTGAGCTTGTTTGATTAGGAAAATAATAAAATGTGGGAGAAAAGAAAAAATAAACATGTGTAATACATTTGATACAGAAATATACATGGAGCTCTTATTTTCAAGATTAAGTCACAGAAAATTGCTCTTCTTTCTTGCTTTTCTTCTTTAGAGTGTTAAGCTAGATGGTACAGTTTCCTTGTGAAGAACTGTGTGGAGAGTTATATAAGCTATAGAACTTGAATGGAGCCTACAGTTCATAGCCACTGGAAAAATAAACCTCTTAGTTAAAATATGACATAAGGGAACTATAGAGAAAGCTCAGCAGGTCAGGGGCCTGCTTAGAAACTTTTGTTCTGTCCCTGAGCCCATATGGTGGAACCTCTCTCTCTCTCTTTCTCTCTTTCTCTCTCTCTCTTTCATAAATAAATAAAACCAAAATGAAAAGAAAGCAAAAATACTTTTAAAAAGAAAGAAAAGTATATGACACAAGGAACTGAGCCTAGAAAGTGATGGTCACCAAATCGTCATTTCAAATGAGACTGCACTGTGTAGAACTTAGATTTCAATTTTAAAAGAGGCTCAGATAGATGTTTTGGAAAACCTAGACTCCTAATCCACCAAAATTACTAATGTTTTCTTTGCTAAGCTATTGAGGTTTGGAGAGAGATGACTCAGACATTAACAGTCTGCCTCAGAAGGACATGAGGTGGAATCCCAGATAAAAATGCCAGGGAGAAATGGCAGTGCCTATGCTCCTAGAGGCACTGCACATGTGGCCGTTGTTTCCCATGTGAATCAGATGGTGGCACAGAGGAGATAAGACTATTTCTACATTCAATGTTCTAACCTGTAGACAGTGGAATGATTAGTAACCTGACATATTACATTGCCTACCAAACTCCTGAATTCCATATCTGTGTACTCACAACATGAAGGCCTGTCATGGGTTAGGCTTCATGTGCTCACAATGAGGATGGCCTCCCATGGGCCGAAGCTCTGTGTTCTCACAATGTAGACCGCCTCCTGTGGACCAGGTCTGCATGTGCTCACACCATAAACTTCGTCTTATAGAAGAAGGAAAAAACTGATATTCTTCAGCTTTATAACTTTCAACATCCTAAATATATCTTCTTTTATTGATTAAATAATATTTTATAGTGTCCAATTTAAAAAATTAGGACATAAAGGCAGGAGGTGGTCATGCTTGGATAATGTCCAGGGGAAGCAGAGGAGAGAAAGGGGTAGAAAAGGTGTAGCCATGATCAAAATGCATTGTCTGCATGTATGAGAATGTGAAAGAATAAAAATAAAAACAAAATTAATCCAAAAATGGCAGTGGCTTGTAATTCCCCCTTTGGAGGTTGAAGCACAAAGGAAGAAGAACAATCCAGGATGACTCTCTAAGTCACCCATGGTGTAATGGTTACTCTTAACTACTGCTGTGAGAAAGCACCCAAACTCAACTAACTAAGGGAGAAAGGGAGATTTCTTTGACTTATAGTTTCAGAAGGGAGTTACAGTCTTTCACATTGGAAGCAGCACAGCTAAATGGCCAGCCATGGCTGAAGGCTGGAAGATTCCTGGAGAGTCTCTCTTCTTCTGTTCTGTGGTTTCTTTTATGTGTTCCACTACTGGGAGGTTCCAATAAGATCTATGGTGGTTCTAATGAGGTCTGGGGCTGGTCTTTGTATTGATCCAGATAATCTCTTTAGGTGGTCTCAGCCATTCTTAGTTAATGCCAGGTGTGGTCTAGGCTGATTTTAGTTAATGCCAGGTGTGTCAGGTTGACACCCAGGATTAACAATCATACGTGGATCTTCACAGGCATAGACCGTTCCCTCTGCTATACAAATGCATATACATGCATACACAGAAATAAAAAATAAAACAAAATAAAATAATCATTAAAAAACAGGGAAGGATTTATTTTGGCTGATGACATTAGTATACAGTCCATCATGATGAGGAAGGCATGGCAACAGAAGTCTGAGGCAGTTGATCACACTGAGGAAGAAGAGAGAGATAAATGTTGATGTTTGCTGTATTTTTCCTCTTTATTCAGGCCAGGAGCCCAATTCATGGAATGGTGCCACCACATATAGAGTAGGTCTTCTCACTTTGATTAACTTTAATTTATGAAGTCCTAACAGGCCTATATAGAAGATTATTTTCATGATTATTTTAAATTTCATCCTGTTGAAAACAAAATTCACGATCTTGAACAATCTAGTGTCAGTTTGGGTCTCTACTTTGAGAGATTGTGGAAACGTTCAGACATGAAACTTAACTGATGAACATAGGCCACCAAGAGTAAATAAACTGTCAGAATAATGAGAAAACAACATAGTTTCTAAAGGAATATGGCTCAGTGTAGGAAAACTCTTAGCACTAAACTACTATCAGTGGTCTCTGAATTAAGAAGTATAACAACAGATTGCTCACTTAAACCATGCACTTATTTTTATACATTTTTTATTATTATTTCAGCTCATAAAATCTTAATAGGTACACCAGTTCCCTCCCCCTCACCCCTCCCTCCCCATCCCCCAGTGCCTCCCGCCGCAATTCCCAGAGAGTCCTTTCTTGTGCATGCCTGACTCTCCTCTGGGCCCTCCTCTCTGATGACATACAAGGACCCAGTGGCATTTCCCTGAACCCTTTCCCATGTTCCCCTTAAGCATAGGAACACTACTGTGGCTGCCAATCCCTTGCCTCCCAAGGATCTTGGTGCCTTTAGCAGATGCTAGACTTTGTGAGGTCAATAGTGTGTTGGACATTGCGCAGGGCATGCAAAGTCCAATTATGATTGCTTCGGCCCTAACTTGTGTGGAATATCTTGCAAATCATTGCTCCTCCCATCCTTTTGCTCTTACACTCTTACCGCCCCCTCTTCCACAAATTTCCCTGAGCTTCAGGATGGGGAGAGATTAGTCTGGCCTAGTTTAAGGTAGTTGATATAGAGTCTCTGAAGTTCTGGATTGTGGTTTGTTGATTTTCTTTTGCAGTTTCCATGCACTTATTTTTAAAGTACATCCCAATATAACGCTAGATTGAAGAGATTGAATTAGTCCTTCTTCCACAAATAAACATAAATATATGACTAAAGAGATTATCATCAATATGAAAAACACTATCACCAAATAGACATAAACTTTGTCAATGACTGATTAGAAAAGGCTTAAATGAGAAGTGTAAAGGAATCAATATTCTACTATTTTAAAAAGAATATGAATACTTGAAATTACGTAGGAATTATTTGGAAGTATACAAAGGACAAAGGAGCCAAGAGAATTTCAGTGAATAAAGAGGAATATTGAATTTATGGAGCAAAGTAAAAGCAGCAAATATGCAAGTACTTGGTATCCAAAATAGAGGAGAGAAATATAAAGGAGCTTATTTAAGGAGATTTTAGCAAAGGAAGAGAATGAGACAGGCAAAAAAGAAGTTCCAAACACTAAACTCTAGCTTCCTACCTACAGTCCTATCTATCTACACACACACAAAGAGCAGAATAACAAATAAATAACTACATTTCAAGGTAAATGGAGTTCACCTCATCAAGACAATGATGAGAAATCTGAAAGGCACAAAAACATGTGATAATATCATTGAGAGTATTGTGACCCTGGAAACTCACTATGCCATAAGGAAGGGTGAATAAGAGACTACCTTTAGACCAGGACATTCTAAAAATTTTAGCATTCTAGTAGCACCAACAGAAAGGCATAATGTAAGAACAATAATAATAATATTATATTAAATCCAAAAGCACATCTAAAACATCATTCACCATAATTAGATAGGAGTTACTCAGGAAGGCAAGGATGGTTTGATGTACACAAGTCAAAACGTAATACAGCATCTTAAATGAATAAAGAAAAATTTACATTGCAGTCTCAACAGGTAAATAAAAAGCTTTTGATAATAAATTTAAAATTTGGGGCTGACAAGATAGTGAATAAGGTGTTTGCTTTCAAACTTGGTAACCTGAGTTCATTTCCTGGAAGACTGCATTGGGAAAGTCGAGAACCAACTCCTGGAAGTTTTCCTTTGACCTTCACTTGTTTGCCATGGCATACAATCATGCTCATTTCTCTATCTCTCTCTCCTACTCCTTCCCTCCCACACTCCTTATTCTCTCTCTCTCATGTAAATAAATAAAAATTGTTTAAGAAATTGACAACCCATCAGAGAGGAGGGCCCAGAGGAGAGTCTGGTGTGCACATTAAAGGATTCTGCAGGGAATGGGGGGGAGGAACTGGGGGATGGGAGAGAGGGTTGAGGGGATGGGGAGCAGGGGGGTCGGGGGGAGGAGGAGGGATGGAGGGAACCGGTGTACCTACTAAGTTTGTATGAGTGGAAATAACTATAAAAATGTTAAAAAAAAGAAATTGACAACCTTTTATGATGGAAGCAGGAACATCACTGTGAGGAAAAGGATCATGTTTCAGAATAATGAAGGCATATAGTAAAGCATACAGGTAACACACTGAATTGCTGAACAGCTTTCATTGTGTTTTTTAAGTTACAGAGGAAGACAAGAATGAATACTCACATGACTTTTATCCAGTATAGTACGGGAAGTTTGACAAGAGCAGTCAGGTAAGAGAAAGCAAGAAAAAGTATTTAAATAGGAAGAGAGGAAGTCAAGTGATAAACATTTTAGATGATATAAGTCCATAATTATGAATAAATAACAAAAATACTCTATTAGAAGGTTATTGAAACTCAGAAAAGTGTATGAAATGAGAAATGTGACAGAACAGGAAAAGAAACATACAAGGACCAGCACCATTCTACCAATAAAAATGTAATTACTTTGAAGCTAGTAAGAACAATACTACACATAATAGTTATGAAGAATAAAATACTCCAGAACAAATTCAACCCTAAACTACTCCTAAATTGAAAACTACAAGCACTGAAGAAAAAAATGTATGAAATACCAAAAGATGCAATGACTTTCATTTGTTAGAAAAACAGTTTTTTATCTCTGGCCAGGAGGTGACATCCAATACCCATCAAGATGGAGCCAAGGGCATTGCAGGAGCAGCAAAACTGAAAAAAAAATCAACAAACCGTAATTCAGAACATCAGAGACTCTATATCAACCACCTGAAATCAGGCTTGCCTAATCTCTCTCCATCCTGAAGCTCAGGGAAATTTGCGGAAGAGGGGGCGGTAAGATTGTAAGAGCACAAAGGTGAGAGGAGTCATGATATGCAAGATACTCCACACATGTTAGAGCTGAAGCAATTGTAATAGGACTCTGCATGATCTGCACAATGACCAACTTATCATTGACCCCTCAAATTCTAGCATGGACTAAAGGCACTAGGATCCTTAGAAGCAAGGGATTAACAGTCAAAATAGTGTTCCTGTACTTAAGAGGAACACAAGAAAGAGTTCTAGGAAATGCCGCTGAGTCCTTACACCTCACCAGAGAGGAGGACCCAGAGCAAAGTTTGATATACACATTAAATGATGCTTCAAAGGTAGGGGAGGGGGCACTGGAAGAAAGGGAGAGAGGGGGGAAAGGAAGGGTAAAGGAGAGAAAGGAAGGGTAAAGGGGGGAGGGAGTAGCGAGGGAGGGGACAGGGGTACCAATGACGTTTGTATGAGCAGAAAAGTAAATAAATTTTTAAAAAAAGAAAAATTAATAAAAATCAAAATAACCATAACTGCCTAAGGTGGTTTACAGGTTCTATGTAATTTCTATTAAAACACCAGTCATATTCTTCATGGAACTAGAGAAAAAAATGGTAAAATCCATACAGAAACACAACATCCACCTATGTAGTCATCAAAGAACAAACATGGATACATCAGAAAAACTGACTTAAGACATATGATAATAATAAATTCAGCATGACAACTGTAACAAAACACATATATATCAATGCAGCATATTGGAAAGAATAGAAATAGCCCCAGATATCTACTGATTATTCACAATGACATGAAAAATATATATTGAGGAATGATGACCTCATTAGCAAACCATTCTTTAAAAATTAGATGTGTAGAAGATTTTATTGTATTATTTTTTGAAGCCAATACACACCAAGCTTTATTGACACAAAAAGTGTACATCAGCATGAAGCACAAGCGAGCTTTAAGCTTTGTGCTCCTTCCAAGGAGGACACTGTGCGGCACTTTCATCTGCTGCGGGAAAGTACGCACTAATCATCTATTTCAATGTCTTCCAGAACCTTAATCCCATGCACACGAACGAGAAGGCTCAAATGTGGGGATTTCATAAATGAGCCTTCACAAACCACACAAAATACCCATTGTAATAAAATAAGTTTTTCAGCAACATACCTATGTAATTATTCCCACCCCAGAAGACTCTCATGAAAGCAAAATGGAAGGGGCAGGGGGAGATGAAATAAACAGAGAGAAAAATTGGTTTCGGCAGTTGTTTTATTTCCTGGCTTGCTTTCGGTTTCTTGAGTGGGTGCTGACAGCCTCCTCCACGTCCGTACTCGAGCGTTCCCCGTCTTCGGTCCCAGATGTTGTGCTTTCTCCTCCCCTCTTTCTCTTCTTCCACACCGATTTCCTCTTTCGCTCTACGTTCTTCACAGGCGCGAGGCCCAGCTTGCCATCGTCCTCACACCCTATGGCTCTCAGTCCCCGGGAAAGAATCTCCCGTAAGTGTTGATAGGGCGGTTTTTCGGTGTAGCCCAGGGATTTTACCGCCTGCATATAGTGAGCGATTTCTTCCGGCTTGTCTCGGTCGGGGAAGCAGGTGTCCATTAAGCTCGGAATGTTGGCCCCGTATCTGATCTTGGCGTCTCGGACGTAGGCGGGGTCGCGCAGGTTGTCCTCCCAGGGCAGACGGCCGCTCAGCCACTGCAGCATGCAGTACCCGAGGATCTCCACGTCGCCGCGCCTCGACGGGGCCGCGCCGTTGTGCGCGTCGACGCTGGTGAACTCGAGGGTGCCGTTGTGACAGCGCTTTGGATCTTCTTGGTATCTTCGGTGGACGCCTCCCTGGCAGTAGCGAAAGGCCAGGCCATAGTCGGCCAAGTACACCTGGTTGGGGTTTTTCATGCTCAGGAGGAGGTTCGAGGATTTGATATCTCCGTGTACATAATCATGTTCATGGATAAACTCAAGGATCTCCAGGATTCTTAGGCCAAGAATCGATACGGTTTTCCGGGAGAACCTTTGGGCATGTACTTGGATCCTCTTCAGGTCACTCCTATAGCGTTCCATGATTATAAAGCGGTAACGTTGCCCATTTTTACAGTGCAGCCCAAATCCCCAGTACTTGGGAATACCAAGGTATTTTAGTTTGTGGCTACGGATCCAAGTATGAATTTGATGGTGTTTGGCGACCCTTTGATAGAAGCTCAGCTCGGTGAAAAGAGTTCCACTCTCACTGGGTTCCACTTTTATAACGTACGGAGCATCACGGCTAACTGATCTACATGAATTTTTATCGGCCAGATAAATACAGCCACATCCGCCTTGGCCAATAAGAAGCCCGATTTTCCACTCTTCTTTGCAGATGTCGGTTATAACTTCTCCAGCTTCTAGCTTCTCGAGGGGGCGTCTCCTTGCCGGAGATGGTCTGACACGCGGCATCCTCGCAGGCACAGCACACCCGTCTTCTTCTGCACAGTATGGACTTCAGGTACTTCTACAAGATGTTCAATACGAAGCCACTACGTAAAACATTCAAATGAAAATAAGTCAATGACACAATTACACTCCAAACCGTGAAACTACCACAAGAAAAACCTAGAGAACAGAACCACATTCAATACACTTAAGTAAGTATATGTTTCAAATTATTTAATTAATATATTAATGATGCATATTATAAATCATTTGATAAATTTCACATTCATAATCTTAAGGCTTCACACATTTTATTTTTCTATTGAATACCACGTCTACTACTACAAGAAAACCTGTGAACACCTATGTCATTTAATATTCCAAGAAGCAGAAACGTTATATGCTAGAGAGATAGCTCAGAGGTTAGGACTCTGCCTCGCAAGCAGGACTTGAATTTGTATCCCCAGATCCCACATAAAATCACCAATCAGAAATGATAGTCCCCTGCAATTCTGGCCCTGAAAGGCAGAGACTGGAATATCCCAGAGCGAAAGTTTTAAAAAGGAGGTAGAAATAATCCAAGATGATTCCCTAAATTGCTCTTAGGCCTCCACAGGCATGTGCAGTGACACACACACACACACACACACACACACCACACATTTTAAAAAGAAAGTAGAAACATTGTGATGGTTAGTGTTAAAAATGAACCTGACACAATCTAAAATTATCATGAGAGAAGCATGAAGGCGCACGTGGGAAGGATTTTCTAGATTAAGGTTAGTCTCTGAGATTCCCCATGAGGGATTGCTTTTCTTATATTAATCAATGTAGAAAGAATTCTCTTACATGTGGGTGGAACCATTCCCTAAGCAGGGAATATTGTACTATTTAAAATAGCAAAAGCAAGTTGATGACTGATAAACCTTCATTATTTTGTTTATTGATTGTGGATACAATGTGGTTAGATTCAATGTCTTGCCATTGTATTGCCATTTGAACTTTTTCCTTGCTGTAATTTACCTGACTGATCAATAAAGAAAAAACTAATAATGCCACCTGATTGGATTTTGTCTGTAAAAATGAATAGGTACATGAACATTTCTTCATTAATATTTCAGCTTCAGATTTTTATTTTATTTTATTTTATGATATATTTTATCAGTAGAAATTTACTAATGCATCATGGGTTTCTCTGAACAGAGGCACTGTCATTTTGCTATGTGATATTTTTCAAGAATATTTATTGAATAAACAAACCTGGGAATATATAGATCATGTCATTTTCTAGACCAAAGCAGATGCTTTTAGCTTTCACTATCCACTATGCAAATTTTAACCAGATTTGCTTGCAACTAATTTTAAAAAATTATATTTCCCTCAAGCTGAGATTTCTCAAGAGTGGCAAAAATCAAGTGGACCTAGCTTCTATGTTGCAGTTCACCTGCATGGTTGCTGACAAATGATCATCAAACAGCTTAAGGGAATAAGGAGTTTACTATCTTACGACAGTCTGTTTGTAGTTCTCAGTCCAGCTTGAAGGGAGAGGACGCACCAACAGCAGGGCCGAGGGAACTGGCCATCCCATCACCACTTAATGGCTGAAAAACAGACAATCCTTATTTGCCAGACCAGCATGTCTGGTCAAATGTGCAGAAGGATGCCGATTTTCTCAACCAGCTCTCTGTGATTTATTCCAGGGCCTGGTCCCACCCACCATAGGCTGTGCCTTCCCCATCAGTTGGACAATCTCCTTCAGGTTCTCTCTGGGCTCAATTCAGCTACTAATTCTTCACAATGTGCCCAGAGCTCAAACCCTCAACTGTCAAGTGACACCTGTACCTAACTATGACACTCCACTTGTAAAACTCTGTATTATCTCTGTGACACATGGTCAAATGAAACAGGAAAATGTAAAACTTATGCTGCCCACTGTGTTGTGAATAATAAAAGTCAGGGATCTCATGCATGTAACTATCATCCATGACACTATAGTAGCCTAAAATGTTATCCAGTAGGTGAAGAAAAACATTTAGAGCTTCCACAAAATTTTTCTTTATCTGTTGTGTATATTTGTGTGTACACACATGTGTTGAAGTCGAGGTACAGCTCTCAGAAGTTGGTTCTCTCATTCCATCAAATGTGCTTCCAGTGATAAACTGAGGTCTCCAGGTTTATGGACAACCATCTGCTTTTAGATACAAAGATGGCTAGGAATGAAGCATGTCTCAAAGGGAAAGCAAGAGTTAGATATGCCCAAAACAAGGAGGCATTGAAAGTATGATAACATTGTTGGACTGGAGTATCCAAATCACTATCCTACATAATTCTGTTTCTTGGTGGGCAGATCTAGATTAAAATGGTATTCCTTGGAATGGTATTATAGTAAGAGGTAAATATAATATGATTTTGTGAATAGGAACTTCCTCATGATAATTCTTCTGTGTCATGTCTGCATATATATTTTATTCTTATATTTCACAAATTGTTCATACTACAAGCAATTATCCCAATTTGAAAGATGCCACATAAAGAGAAGGACTATATGACCGTTATGATTCCAAAATGTATTGACACCTTCTGAACTTTGACTCACAGCAATGGCTGAATATATATTTTCAAGGTTATGCTCAAACAAAAAGAGGCAACCTCTATCTAGTGCAATTCCCAGGTATCATGGTTAGGCATAGGTGTCAACTTGACAGTTGAGGGTTTGAGCTCTGGGCACATTTGTGGAGAATTAGTGATTGAGTTAAGCCCAGAGAAAACCTGCAGGAGATTGTCTAGCTAATGGGGACAGCCCAGTCCTTGGTGGATGGACAAGGCCCTGAACAGATGAATAAAATACTGAGAGCTGGTTCAGGAAGTTGGCATCCTTTTGTACACTTGGCCAGACATGCTGGTCTGGCAAGTAAGGATTGTCCGTCTCTCAGCCATTATGTGGAGATGGTGTGGCCAGTTCCCTCAGCCTTGGTGTTGGCACGAGCTCTACTGTCAAGAGACAAGACAAATTGTCTCATAAGAGACAATAAACCCCTTTTTCCTTTAAGTATTTGATGGTCATTTATCAGCAACCATGCAGGTGAACTGCAATACCAGGCATTGAGGGTTTATTATGCTTTCCGTAAATTAGCTATTAACTTTATGTTAGATTCCTGTATAAAGCAACATATGAGTCAAGAACCCTTTGTAACTTACAGCCTGATATTCGAAATCTGCAATAAGTTAATCAACTAATAAGGTGGTATAGATCAATAAATTTTTCTATTAATTTTCTTTTTAAGTGGAAATAATTTGAAGAACTCAGCCATCATGGCACCAATATCATATTTTCTTCTAAAGAAAAAATTGATAGTACTTTATTTTGAGGGGCATGGAGTGAACCTCTGCCATCTGAAATGAGTCCTCACTTGATGAGGCCCTCAGTTTTACCTAAATGAATGGTATAGTTTACTAAGAGTTTATTTAAATCAAGTGATGTACCCTAGTCTTTGAAAGGTTTTTCAACACAAAAACGGATGTGGTCACTATGCTCAGAATACGGAGTTCTAGTTCATTCTCACAGATCTGGTTAGCCAACTCTGATCATACCACCATGGTCCTTAATACTTAACATTCTCCATGTATTCTGGACAGTTTACATTGTGACACTTATCAGCCAGCTTTTGCAGTAAAAGGACTCAAATTTTGGTTAATAGTGATTTGTATTTGACGAATATTTTATATCTCACCTAAAGTTATCTGTTATTGAGACATTAACCTTTCTTATCTCCACACATCCTTTACAGATTTATCCATTCTTTCATAATTTCACACATGCACACACACATATGTTAATATGTACATACACACATATGTATACTATACATACACATACATATACTATATACATATATGTGTGTATATGTATACATATGCGTATATAATGTACTCCCCAGTTATCTCTTTTCCCTCCTACCAAACATTTTCCTCCCAACATTCCACTTTCTAAATCACGTCTTTTCTACTCAAATTCATTTAATTATGGATGCTTGCATGAGCACAGATGGGGGCTATTTACTTGAGTAAGGGCAACTTAACGGTGGCTACAACATTTGAAAAATTACTTGCCTTCCCACTCAATCATTAACTGCTGATAGCTACTTAGGAAGGAATGAGGCCTTATGAGTACTCCCCATTTATGGTGGAATACTGATAAGCTTTGTCTTGTGCAGATAGCCACAGATGTTGTGAGTTCATGCTTCAAGCAGCCATGATGTGCATAAACGATAACATTTCTCAGCATTCCCCTCCATCCTGTGACTTGTTTCCATCCTCACTACTACAATGTGTCCTGAGTTTTGGTGTGGGTTCTATGGATATTCTGCTTATAGGTGCGGATTAAACGTTCTCTTCTTCTGAGTACTTTCAGCACTTTTTGGTCTTTTTTTTTTTTTTTAACCATTGCCAGTGACAAATAAAAGCATCTCAGACAAAGGATAAGAGCACTACTACTATTGCATAGCATAAGCATAAACATTCAGAAGACATCTTTAGGGCTGGATATGTCAGAGAATAAAGGCACCAGCTCATGAACCTGGTAACCTGAGTTCCATCCCCTGAATCCACATGTTAAAAAGAGACTTCCAAAAGTTAATCTCTGACAACCGCCTATGTGTTTCCGCAGTGACTTGCAAATGCCTTCTCTCTCTCTCTGTATGACTTCTCTCTCTCTCTCTCTCTCTCTCTCTCTCTCTCTCTCTCTCCTCTTTGTCATAAATATTTAGAAGACATTTTGCATCATGACCATTTAGTAAAACGATTATAATTAGCTCCTCCCTGTGGCCTGTGATCTTGACATTGGATCTCCCTTTCTCCAGAGAAAAAACTTTATCTTCTATTGTGGATTGTCTATGAGATATCCTCACAAAAGGCACTGATGTCAGTCTCCAATAATTAACAGATGTTTATAATATGTAGGCTCTGATAAAATAAATAACGGTTGTAATTGAGAGGTGGTAGACAGTGTACAGTAGGCTAATTATAGAACATGAGTCAGTGAACAACTTTCCACTACCATATATTTACTCCATGATATTTTGCTTAATCACTAGTCTAGAAACATAGAGCTGCACTGTATTGTATTGAATCCATTGGGACTGCAAGCCAAAGATCTTTCTTCTTTTTATTTTGTCACATATTTTGTCATGATTATGAAAAATTAACATGGCATCTTAACACTGTTCTATATAATGAATGCAAAAGGAGTGGTAGAAAGTAAAATTCAGATATCTTCTCAGACCACAGCGCCTTCTCAAGTGCTAGGTATGATGTCTCATTCCAAACAGCATCTTCCTGGTTAAGATATTTATATCCAAAATGAAGCATAAAATTGAGAATTTAACTCTAGTAAAATTTCCTAAATGATTTCTTTGTCCCTGTTTTTCCTAACTCTCACCTATATGAAGATGGTGTGTACAAAATTTGGAAACAGCAATACATATTTGTCTTTCATGATAATCCTCTTCTGGGTGTAAGTGTACTAGTATGGCTTGTAAATACTTTATGGTAATATTTCCAATATTTTAAATTCAATTACCACGATTTCTGTAACTGAGTAGGTAGTTCCAACCACAAAGATATTACTTCTTTTAACCATTCTGAGAAGTATGCCAGAAAAAGAGGTTGCTCCAGTTCCCAAACCAGACACCCGTAGCCATAAGATATTCTCACACTTATACCTTCCACTTCAGTTATTCTATGTGTGGGGGACAGAGCTCACCTCAGTACCCATAAGAGTGAGAGCCATTTGCAGTTATTAAATTGAATGCAGAACATTAATGTCTATCAGTTTGTCAAGACACTATATTGTTGATGCTTCACACATTCACTCTGAGTGATGGTATTGTAGTGTATGTTTAAGTCAATAAACTCACAATTTTACTTTCCATATGTTTCACTGAAATTTGGAAACAAATGGTAAAGAAAGATGGATTTATTTTTAACTTGACTAAAATTGGGGAAGTAATAAATCTAGTTCTTACCTGCCATGAATATGATCATGTTACACTTGATGTTATACCAGGATGCCAAAGTTAGATCTTAGATACAGATCCTTTCATAATACAGAAATCTAGGTTCTAGGTTCTAGGTTCCATTCTCTATTACAGAGACAGTGTCTTTAAAACCCCCCTGAGTATTGAAAGAAAAGTATTTTCTTTTGTTGAATGGAAGTTTCCCATTCATTCCAGGCCTGACAACTTTTTTTTAAACCCATACATTTGATAGATATAGAGTGAAAGCTTTTTGTATATTTTCCTTGGAAATTAGCTTCAATTCTGAATCTTGCATTATTATTAAACTAACTAATTTGGAAAACAGAAGTAAAATGAGAGTTTCTGTAGAATATCTCCAGCCAGAGCTTCAGCATAACATTATGGTTTAGAATGACTACTCTTTTGCAATGACTGCAGAATAGGATCATGGTTCCAATAGATCAGAATTTTTTCAAGTTAATTTGTAATATGCTTTCTTTTAATCAATACCATGTATACTCACAGGACTGTGCAAGGCATTAACTTTATTTAGTTTAAAACATGATCATTTCAATATTCACTATTTATGACTAAAAAACTTTTAGCTATTGAGACTGTCTCGACCCTGGACAGCTTTAAGATCATTCCCAATTTATATTGTGATTGAAATAGAAGGTGACTTTCGTTTCTATGAACCATAAAAGTAGATTCTGGAAAACAACTAATAAAATGCTTGTACCTGAGTTGCTACTTTAGTTCAAGTGGAAATCTCAATTGGGATACAAAATCTAAAACAAAAATTGAACAGAAATATGCTAGATTACAGATTGGATATCTCTCCACAAAAAATGTTAAATTTTGTAAGGTATCAATTTACATTAATTTTCTAGATTTGTTCAGACCGTGTTGTATATCACTATGGTTCAGGTATGCTTGACCTACAAAACACTCATGTATTAGACTCCTGTGCATGTCTGTAGTATTGTAGAAAAATGAGATTGAATGAAGTGTCATTAGTTCCTCCCCATGCTGAAGCTTCTGTTTATTTTTAATTTATTTATTTCACTCATACAAATTTGATAGGCACCACGTTCCCCTAGCTCCCTCCACCCTTCCCTGGATTCCCTTATTCCTCCACCTTTTGCCCTTCCTTTCTCCCCTCCTTTCCTTTCTCACAGTGCCTCCTTCTTTTCCCCATTCCTAGCGCATCCTTTAGTGTGCATGTCAAACTTCCCTCTGGGTCCTCCTCTCTGATGAGGTATAAGGACTCAGTAGCATTGCCTAGAGCACTTTTTTGTGTTCCCCTTTAGTATAGGAATACTATCGTGGCTATTAATCCCTTGTCGCTAAGGATCTTAGAGCCTGTGATCCATGCTAGACTTCGGTAGGTCAATGACATGTTGATCAATGCACAGGTCATGCAAAGTACTATTATGGTTACTTTCGCCCTAACGTGTGGAATATCTTGCATATCGTTGCTTCTCCCCATCTTTACACTCTTACAATCTCACCGCTCCCTCTTCCACAAATTTCCATGACCTTTGGGATGGGGAGAAATTAGGCTGCCTGGTTCCTGGTGATTAATGTAGGGAGTGTGATGTTCTAAAATGTGGTTTGTTATTTTTTTCTTTTTCTTCCAGTTTTATTGATCCTGCACTGCCCTTGGCTCCATCCTGATGGACCTAGCCAGAGATAAAAGGCTGTTAAAATAGAGTCTTATTGTAAGAGTAGATTCAAAGGTAGATGGAATAAGAGTAGGAGACCACGGTGAGCGGGTCAGTCTCCATTTGCAGGATGGTTACCTTCTATCTGCCAGACTCTATACCCTCACTTTCTATTGAGATCAAATCCCATCTGTTGCAAGTGCTCAGGAAGGAAAGTCTGTGAGCTTAACCAGATGACTCATTACTTACTTGCAGAACTTGATGGTGGGCTGTTTTCTCTGCTGTAGCATGATGCCCTCTCTAGTTGTTTCTGGTGGTGCCCTCCTTCCCCTTCCCTCCTGTTTATAATCTTTGCAATTTCTGCAGGTGTTACAGAGACTGATCTTTGAATGTATCACTATGTGGGTTTGGTACTAGATCCACCTATTAGTGAATACATACAGTGCTTAATTTTCTGTGTGTGGGATACTTCACTCAATATTATTTTTTCTAATTTCGTCCATTTCCTGGCAAATCTCATTAATTCATCATTTTTGATGGCTGAGTAGTATTCCATTGTATAAATGGACCATATTTTCCTTATCTACTCATCAATTGTTGGGCATTTGGGTTGATTCCATGATTAGCTATTGTAAACAGTGCTGCTATGAACATGGTCATGCTTGTGCTATCGAGGTGAATTATTGCTGTATGGTGGGTTATTCCCAAAAGGGGAATAGCAGGGTCATATGGAATTTCAATCTTTAATTTTTTTGAGAATCGCCAGATAGCTCACCAGAGTGCTTGTATAAGCCTGCATTCCCACCAGCAATGTAGGAGAGTTGCCTTCTTGCCACATCCTCTAGCATTTGGTGTTGTTTGTATTGTGGATTTTTGCCATCCTGACCGGGGTGACATGAAATCTCAGGGAGGTTTTGATTTCCATTTCCCTGATGGCTAAGGATGCAGAGCATTATTTAAGGTATTTGTTAGACATTTCAATTTCATCCCTGGTAAAGTTTCTTTTAAGTTCCAAGGCCATTTTTTAAATTAGGCCATTTGTTTCCTTGATGTTTAGTTTTCTAAGTTCTTTGTGCACTCTGGATAATAGGGCTCTATCAGATATGTGGATAGTGAAGATTTTCTCCCATTCTGTGGATTGCCTTTGTGCTCCAGTTACAATCTCCTTATCTGAACAGAAGCTCTTTAATTTCATAAGATCCCATCTGTTGAGTGTTGGTTGTACTAACTGTGCAATTGGATTTCTGTTTTGGAACTTTTATCTAGTCCAATCAGCTCGAGGGAGTTCCCTACGCTTTCAACTAAGGTTTTTTATAGTCTTTGGCCTCACATTGAGATCCTTGATCCATTTGGAATTAAGTCTTGGACATGGTGACACGTAAGGATCCAGTTTTAATCTTCTGCATGTGGACATCCAGTTTTGCCAGCATTACTTGTTAAAAATGCTGTTCTTTTTCTATTGGATTTTTGGACCCCTTTGTCAGAGATCAAATGGCTGTTATTATGTGGGCTTATATCTGGGTCTTCAACCCTTATCCATTGATCTGTGTGTTTATTTTGGAGCCAGTAGCAAGCTGTTTTTATAACTATGGATTTGTAGTACAGACTAAGGTTTGGTATGGTGATACCTCCAGGAGTGTTTTTGTTACTCAGTATTGTTTTTGCCATCTTGGGTCTTTTGTGCCTCCACATGAATTGTGAGATTGTTTGTGATTGTTATATCATTGAATCTGTATATTGCCTTTGGTAGGATGGTCATTTATATGATGTTGATTCTGCCAATCCAGGAGCATGGGAGGTCTTTCCACCTTCTAGTGTCTTCTGCAATTCCTTTCTTTAGGGTTTTAAAGTTTTCATTGTAAAGGTCTCTTACTTCCTTGGTTAGGTTTATACCAAGATATTTCATTTTTTTAGGGCTATAGTAAATGGGATTGTTTCTCTCAGTGATTTTCACTCACTTATTTCATTCTGGGCATATAAGAAGGTCACTGATTTATTTTCTATCCTGCCACCCTGCTGAACTTCTGTATTAGTTCCAGGAGTTTCCTGGCAGAGTTTTTAGGATCACTCAGGTATAAGATCATGTCATCTGCAAATAGAGATAACTTGACTTCTTCCTTGCCAATTTGAATCCCTTTTATCTCCCTTTCTTTTCTGATGGCCTCAGCTAAGACTTCAAGTACAATATTGAGTAGAAGTGGGCTGGAGAAGTGGCTCAGGGGTTAAGCCTCTGCCTTACAGGTGGAAGGTCCTGAGTTCGGATCCCAGATTCCACGTAGAGATGCCAGGCGGAAGCGGGGGTGGCCTGCGTTTCTGGTCCTGGTAGGGTGGAGACTGTGAATCCCAGGGTGGAGGAAGTGGAGGCGTCCATGGTGGTTCCCGAATTAGTCCGTGGTTCTACACACACAGACACCCTCGTGCACACATACATACGCACACACCCACAATTGAATAAATAAAAAAAATTTTAAAAAACACTGAGTAGAAGTGGTGAGAGTAGACAGCCTTGTCTAGTTCCTGATCGAAGCGGGAATGCTTCCAGTTTTTCCCCATAGAGTATAATCCTTGCTGTTGGCTTCTTGTATACAGCTTATATTATATTGATAAAGGTTCCTTGCATTCCAACTGTCTCTACGGTTTTGATCATAAAGTGCTGTTGGATCTTGCCAAAAGCTTTTCCTGCAACTATTGAGAGTATCATGTGGTCTTGGATTTTGAACTGGTTTATATGGTGAATTACATTTATTGATTTGCATATGTTGAACCAACCTTGTGTGCCTGGGATAAAACCTACTTGATCCCCATGAATGATCTTTTTCATATGTTTTTGAATCCTATTTGCTAAGACTTTGTTGAGAATCTTTTCATCTGTGTTCATCAGAGAGATTGGCCTAGAGTTTTCTTTTCTAAGTGTATCTTTCTTTATTAGGTTTTGGGATTAAAATGTTATTAGCTTCATAGAAAGAATTTGGTAGTATTCCATCCTTTGCTATTTGATGGAAAAGTTTAAGGAGTATTGGTGTTATTAGTTCCTTAAAGTCTGGTAGAACTTTGTGCTAAATCCATCTGGTCCAGAACACTTTTTGGTTGAAAGGTTCAAGATTTCTTCATTGATTTCTTCATATGTTATAGGACTGTTTAAATAATTCAGAACTTCCTGATCCAATTTAGGTAAGTTGTGCTTACTAAGGAATTCATCCATTTCTTTTGTGTTGTCAAATTTCACAGAGTATAAGTTTTTGACATATGATGTTATAATTCTCTGGATTTCTTGGGTAGCAGTAATGTTAACTCCATTTTCATTTCTAATTTTGTCAATTTGGGTTTTCTCTCTCTTGCTTTTGGTTAATTTATGTAGGGGAGTATCAGTCTTATTGATTTTTTCAAAGAACCAGCTTTATGATTGGTTGATTCTCTGTATCATTTTCCTTATCTCAATTTTGGATATATCTCCCCTGATTTTGCTCATTTCCTGTCTTCTACTGCTTTTGGGATCTGATTGCTCTAGTGTCCTAAACCTTTGAGCTACATTGTTATTTATTTGTGATGTTTCCATTTTTTTGATGTAGGCATTAAGAGCTATGGATTTACCTCTTAGGACAGCTATCATTGTGTCCCAAAGATTTTGATTAGTTGCATTTTCATTATCGTTCACTTCCAGGAAATCTTGAATCTCCTTTGTAATTTCTTCCTGAATCCAATTCTCATTAAGCACCATAGTGTTTTGTTCCCAGGAGTTAGGATATTTTCCGTTGGGTTGTGTATTTGTTGTGCTGCGGATGTCAAGCTTTAGACCATGGTGGTCTTGTAGGGCACATGCTAGAATTTCAACTTTCCTGTATAGGTGGAGATTCATTTTGTGGCCCAATATGAGATCTATTTTGGAGAAAGTTCCATGTGCTGCTGAGAGGAATGTGTGTTCTCTGGTGCATGGAAGATAAATTCGATAGAGATCTGTAAGGTCCATTTCAGTAAGAGTTTGATTAAGTTCCAATGTGTCTCTGTTAAGTTTTTGACCTGTTGATCTATCCCATGTTGAGAGAGCTATTGATTGGGGGTTGATTTCTGGCTTTACATGCTGTAGATATTACTTAATGAATGGGGAGGGTTCCATATTAGTTTCATGTATGATCAGTATTGTGAAGTCTTCCTTGTGAATTGTACTTGTGATTAAAATGTAGTATCCATCTGTGTCTCTTATGATTTTTTTTAGTTTGAAGTCGACTTTGTCTGACAGCATAATAGTTACCCCTTCCTGTTTCCTGGTCCCATTAGCTTGCAGAATTGTCAACCAGACTTTTATTTTTAGGATGTGCTTATCTTTTGTGCTGAGATGAGATCCCTGAAGGCAGCAGATTGATGGGTTGTGGTTTTTAATCCAAGTTTGTAATCTGTGTCTCTTGATCTGTGAGTTAATTCCATTGACATTTAATGTTATAATGGAGAAATTATTTTTAATTCCAGACATTTTTTATGTTCAGTGGCTTTTGTAAGTGCATTATTTGGCTTTTAGGTTTTGGTGGTATTATAGTTCCCTTCTGTCCTGGATACGTTTGTTCTTTTCTTCAAGCTTGAGTATCATTTCTAGCATTTTTTGAAGGCCTAGCTTGGTAGACATATAAGCTTTCAAGTTGTCTTTGTGCTGGAAAACTTTTCTTTCCCCCTCGATCATGACAGATAGTTTTGCCAAGTATATCAGCCTGGGATGACATTTTTGCTCATCCAATACTTGAAGTATATCTCTCCAAGCTCTTCTTGCTTTTACTGTTTCCATTGAGAAGTCATTTGTTATTTTAATAGATTTACCTTTAAATGTGACTTGTTTGTTTTTTTTTTCCCTTGAAACTCTCAGAACCTTTTCTTTGTCTTGAATGTGGAGTGTTTTGACTATTATTTTCCGTGTAGAGTTTCTCTTTTAGTCATATCTCTTTGGAGTGCAGAAGACCTCTTGTATTTCGATGGGCTTCTCATTCTTTAGATGAAGGAAGTTCATCTGAATTTGAAAATTTCCTCAGGTGTGGTATTTTGGGATTCTTGCTCTGGTATTTCTTGAGTGCACATGTTAGGCTTCTTCAGGATGTCCCATAACTCTTGAGTATTCCTCTCAAGTATACTTTTGGCTTTAACAACCTCTTCCATTGAGCTGGTTAGTTCTTCTTCTTTGTCCTCAAGATCTGAAATTCTATTTTCTGCTTCATTAGTTCTGCTGATTAGACTCTCTGTTGAGTTCTGGGTTAAAGATAACTTGTCTTTTAATTCAATTTTAAATTCTGCTTGAGACTGTTTTAACT
The DNA here is from genome assembly GCA_023101885.1 of Typhlomys cinereus. NCBI lineage: Eukaryota > Metazoa > Chordata > Mammalia > Rodentia > Platacanthomyidae > Typhlomys > Typhlomys cinereus. The sequence continues at coordinate 3,038,109 of JALPQD010000158.1, read as the reverse complement.
GCTCTATGCCTATTTTTGTTTCTTGAACTGTTTGTCTCAACTCCTCCAAGTGTCTGCTGTATTGCTATTCAAAGTGGTTAATGGGGTTATTTAACTCCTCCCAGATTTCTTCTTTCATAGTATTGATCATGGTAATGATCATGCTTTGAAAGTCATTATCTTGGGCTTGGCTTTCTTGGCTATTTTCTGTGAATTTGTTCTGGTTGGAATCTATCATTATGGGGTTAATTGTTTCTGTGAGAGATTTGTTTTCTTGGGTTTTGTTTCTCATGGATCTGCACTTTGACTTGGGCATTGTTGTTTTTTCTCTTAAGAGCTTTCAGTTTTTGTGTGTTTTTGACTAAAGTAAATTAGTTGGTATTACTACTCATTGGCAGTTATTAGTAGTGATTGACTTGGGGTTGGGTATGCTTGTCTGTTGTTATTGTTATTTCCTAGATGAGGCTATTAGCCTGTCACTACATCAATTAAGTCAGGTTTAGCAAGCAGCTGGTGAATATTAGTATGGTAGTCCACTTTTATGATTTAGTATCTTGGTGATATGTGAGGGTGAATGGTATAGTCCCTGAAGTTGTATATGTTTTGGGGGCGGCTATATCAAAAAGTTAATCTACAGTGATTAATAATTGAAAGGAGCAGGTGGCAAAAATGGGTTTACATATCTTTCGGCTAGATGTGAAAAATCACTCCCATGTGGTAGGATGATTTTAGAGGACTTCAGATTTATGGCCTTTGTCCCCTAGAGCTTGTCTTGGGATTTCGTTGGACTCTGTTGAATTCTGAGGGTCAGTGTGTCCTCCCTGGACCACAATAGTCCCAGGCCAGCAGGTAAGACAAACGGGCTGATGGTGATGTCGGTGCGCTTCACCTGGCACCTGTGACATGGGCTAGTAGCCTACCCTAGCTGGGGCAGCCTGGGTGCTGCTCAGGCTAGCGGGTGGGAGGAGGTGGGACGAGTGGGTGACTTGGGGGCTGGTGGGATTTACCTGTGTAGTTTCTCAATTCTTGTAGCTTAAGGATCCCAGGAAAGTCTTCTGCTTCAATCACACTGGAGGGCTGGAAAGGCTGGGCTCCCATGTTGGAGATGGGCAATGAACCCGCAGTCCGGCAAAGGACGTGGACTATTATGTCAGCAAAGAATAGCAGCAATCCAGAAGCTACTGGGCTCCAACTTCAGCAATGAACAGTGGCAAAGCCAAAGACCCCAGACTCTGAAGACAGCAATGAACAACAGCAAAGCCCATGAGACTAAGCTCTGATGGCAATGAGATCAGTGATGAGGCCAAAAGAGCTGAGCTCTGGCATCAACCAAGAACAGCATACCAGTGGTAGAGAAGGCAGCAACACACCAGTGGTGGACTCACACAACTAGTCCATACAAGGCCAGGGAGGCACAAGTCTGTCCTCCTTGCACTTCCTTTTATCTGGTCCATCACTGGAAGGTACTACCTACTACAATCTGTATCTTCCATATCAATTAAATAATCACCTGCAGGCTTGTTCAGGTGCTTATGCTAGCCATTGATTCTTCACAGCTGTGCCCCAAACATCCTGCAGCTCTCAAGTTAATACCTGAATCTATCACATAGTGCCCTCTGATACATAGAGATACCCACATACACACGCACACAAACATACTTTTTGACTAAGGGAGAAGGGGATGGGAACAGGTTAGAGGAAGACCCCCCCATATGCCTTCACAAAAACCTATCCCAAATCCGCATGTGGGTATGGCCCCCGGCGGGCTAGAGCAGGGGCTCTAGCCTCAGTTCCCTGTACAGGCGGGTAGGGGTTGCTTCAGTTTTTGTTTGTCTAAGGTTGATTTAAAAAAAAAAAAAAGCCTTTGCCCCTCATCCATGAGGGGGACCAAAAAACTGACTTGTTCTCTGTATGTTGCCTGAGACGATAAAGGGTTATTTTAAAACGTTCTGTCTTGCTTGGTTATCTGAATTTGTTATAAAATATGCTTGTTTTATGTTTCATGACAGCTGTGGCCACTTCTGATTTTATTGTGCGCTTATAATCACATTTTGGTTTTGAATCTGTTCATTATTTAGCATGCCCAATTTAAATGCACGTGCACACTTAAAATGAACATCGAAAGGCCTGAGTACGTACTGACTATAATATCTTGTTTTATCTTGGTTTTTATGAAGCTTCATAAAAGGTGGTATTGTGTTTTTACCTGGGATCTGATAAAAAGTTTGTTTTCACATGTGTAATATTAACATATCTAACAGCCAAAAAGAAAAACTGATTTCTGAGAAATTCATTGGAATTTCTTCAGTCTTCTGGTATGTATGAGCCCCATTCCTTGAGGGACAGTCTGATTTCTAATTCCAAGTGTACTCCTGTGTTCTGTTACAATCTTACAAATTTAATTCAAATACAATGATTTTTAAGATGAGGTCTACTGTTAATGCCTCTATTAAAGGACTTTTCTTACAGGATATCTAATGTAAAAACAACAGGAAACCATCAAGGAGGATAAAGAAAATATGAAAAAAAATAAGTATAGTAATTAAATGTTCAAAAGGTTTAGAAGAAAGTTTATAGGATAAAAAAATCTCACTTAAAAAATTAAAATGTGTACAGGAGGTTTGATTTGATTGCTTAAAAGGATGTTTAAGTATGAGATAAAGGTTTATGGAGGGTTGGGTTTATAAAAAGATTAAAAATTAAAGATGGTCATTAAAAGAAAATGTTATGCCTTTTCTCACTCCCCCCTCCCCCGCCGCCCAACACACGCAGTACAGCCAGGACTCACCAAGACCCAGGTAAGCTCAGCCCCCGCCCACCCCCAGAACCCCAGCCACCCAAAGGATCCAGCTCCTCCCACCAGCCCCCCGGAGCCGGAGCTGTGCCCGGGCGGGGAGGACCCCCTCTCCCTGACCATGCCTCAGCTCCCCCAGGACAAATAGCACCCCGCCACCACCACATCCTCCCTTTCCCCACTGCGCAGCCTGGAACAGGCGCAGTCCAGCTGGGACTCACTCCAACCTAGGTAAGCTCCAACCCCGCCCAACCCCAAAACCCCAGGCCAAATAATTTAGTTCAGTGAAAAATGCACAGAAATTGAAAGAAGGTATTAAAAGTTAAAAAGACGATGCCCAAGTCAAAGTGCAAATTCATGAGAAACAACACCCAAGTAAACAAATCTCCCACTAAAGGAATTAATCCCATAATGATAGATTCCAACCAGAACAAACCCGCAGAAAATGGCCAAGAAAGTCTGACCCAGAATAACAACTTTCAAAACATGATCATTACCATGTTCAATACTATGAAAGAGGAAATCCCAGAGGAATTAAATAGCCCCATCAATCACTTTGAAGAGGAAAACAACAGAAACTTGGAGGAGTTGAGAAAAATAGTTCAAGAAACAAAAACAGGCATAGAGCAGTTAAAACAGACTCAAGCAGAGTTCAAAACTGAACTAATATACAAGTTATCTTCAACCCAGAACTCAACAAAGAGTCTTATCAGCTGAACTAACGAAGCAGAAAACAGAATTTCAGACCTTGAAGACAAAGTGGGAGTACTAACCAGCTCAATGGAAGAGGTTGTTAAAGCCAAAAAGATATTCAAGAGAAATATTCAAGAGTTATGGGACACCCTGAAGAAGACTAACATGTGTATTCATGGAATAACAAAGCAAAAATCTCAAAATACCACACTTAAGGAAAATTTTCAAACTATCATCAAGGAAAACTTTCCTCATCTAAAAAAAGAGAGGCCTATCCATATACAAGAGGCACTCCGCACCCCACAGATATGACAAAATAGAAACTTACCTAGGCAAATAATAGTTAAAATACTCCACATTCAAGATAAAGAAATGGTGCTGATAGATTCAAGGGAAAAAAAACAAGTCACTTTTAAAGGTAAACCTATTAAAATAACAAATGACTTCTCAATGGAAACAGTAAAAGCAAGAAGAGCTTGGAGAGACATACTTCAAGTATTGACTGAGCAAAAATGTGAACCCAGGCTGATATGCCCCACAAAACTATCCATCATGATTGAGGGAGAAAGAAAAATCTTCCAGCAAAAAGACAACTTGAAGGGATACATGTCCACCAAACCAGGCCTTCAAAAAATGCTAGAAATGATACTCAAGCGTGAAGAAAAAAACAGGCATATCCAGGAGAACAGAAGGCAAATATAACACCATTAAAAGTGAAACAATATACTTACAAAAACCACTAAACATAAAGAATGTCTGGAATTAAAAATACTTTCTCCATTGTAACACTAAATGTTAATGGAATTAACTCACTGATCTAGAGACAAAGAAAACAAACTTGGATTAAAAATCACAATCCATCAATCTGTTGCCTGCAGGAAACCCATCTCACCACGAAAGATAGGCACATCCTAAAAATAAAAGGCTGGTCAAAAATTCTACAAGCTAATGGAAGCAGAAAACAACCAAGGGTAGCCATTATGCTATCAGACAAAGTGGACTTCAAACCAAAGAAAATCATAAGAGACACAGATGGATACTACATTTTAGTCACAGGTACAATTCACCAGGAAGACTTCACAATACTGAACATCTATGCACCCAATACGGGCCCCTCCACATTCATTAAGAAAACCCTACAGCAAGAAATCAACCCCCAAACGATAATTCTTGGGGACTTCAACACCGCCCTCTCAACATGGGATAGATCAACAGGTCAAAAGCTTAACAGAGACACGTTGGAACTTAATCAAATCCTGAAAGAAATGGACCTTACAGATCTCTATCGAACTTTTCACCCACGTACCTAAGAATACACATTTTTCTCAGCAGTACACGGATCACATATTGGGCCACAAAACGAATCTACACATATACAACAAAGTTGAAATTCTAACCTGTGCCCTATCAGACCACCATGGCCTAAAGCTGGACATCCACAACACATCAAACAATAGAAAACACACTAACTCCTGGAAACTTAACAATATGATGCTGAATGAGAACTGGATTCAGGAAGAGATTAAAAAGGAAATTCAAGATTTCCTGAAAGTGAATGAAAATGAAAATACAACTTACCAAAATCTCTGGGACACAATGAAAGCTGTCCTAAGAGGTAAGTTCATAGCTCTTAATGCCTACATCAAAAAAATGGAAACATCAGAAATAAACAACTTAACAATGCAGCTTAAAGCTTTAGAGAAACTAGAGCAATCTGATACCAAAAGTAGTAGAAGAGAGGAGATTAGCAAAATAAAGGGTGAAATACCTGAAATCGAGATTAAGAAAACGATAGAAAAAAACAACCAGTCAAAAAGCTGGTTCTTTGAAAAAATCAACAAGATTGACACACGCCTAGCTAAATTAACCAAAAGCAGGAGAGAGAAAACCCAAATTAACAAAATCAGAAATGAACATGGAGTTATCACTACTGATACCCAAGAAATCCAGAAAATTATAACATCATATTTCAAAAACTTATACTCTGTAAAGTTTGACAACACAAAAGAGATGGATGAATTCCTAAGTAAATACAACTTACCTAAATTGAATCAGGAAGTTGTGAATTATTTAAATAGTCCTATAACATATAAGGAAATTGAGGAAGTATTCTTGAATCTTCCCACCAAAAAATGTCAATACTAAATGACAATAGCAAAGACATGGAATCAACCAAATGTCCTAGAGTTGACGAGTGGATAAGGAAACTGTGGTACATCTATACAATGGAGTACTACTCAGCCATCAATAATGATGAATTACTGGAATTTGCCAGGAAATGAATGTCATTAGAAACTATTATATTAAGTGAAGTATCCCAGACCCAGAAAATTAAGCGCCATATGTACTCCCTAATAGGTGGCTCCTAATACCAAACCAACCCAGCCCATCTTGAGACACTCATAGGTAAATCTAAGTATTACCTACAGTAATTGCAAGGATTATGAACAGGAGGGATGGGGTTGGAGGGCCACACCAGAAACAAGGAGAGAAGTAACCATGTTACAGTAGAGAAAATAGGCCTCCATCAAGGACTGCAAGAAAGTAATGTGACACCTAGTTAAGTTCACAGACATTCGTTCCTGATCATTTACAAATAAGGGGGTTTGAACTCACCAGAAGGGGAGGGCATATAGTCCGGCAGATTAAAAAGTAACCATTTTGCAAATGGGTGATTGACCCCTCCCATTGACAAATGCCATATGACCCAGCGATTCCACTTTTTGGTATAAGTATTACATCTACCCTTGAATGTGCTCTTATAATAAGATTTCAGTTTAACAGCTTTCTGTCTCTGGCCAGGGGGTGACATACAGTGCCCATCACGATGGAGTGAAGGGCATTGCAGGAGCAACAAAACTGCAAAAGAAAATCAACAAACTCCTATCCAGAACTTCAGAGACTCTATATCAATCACCTAGAACTAGGTCTGCCTAATCTCTCCCCATCCTGAAGCTCAGGGAAATTTGCGGAAGAGGGGGCGGTAAGATTGTAAGAGCAAAAGGATGGGAGGAGCAATGATTTGCATGATACTTCACACAAGTTAGGGCTGAAGCAATCATAATTGGACATTGCATGCACGGCGCAATGTCCAACACACTATTGACCTCACAAAGTCTAGCATCTGCCAAAGGCACCAAGATCATTGGACGCAAGGGATTGACAGCCACAGTAGTGTTCCTATGCTTAAGGGGAACACAGGAAAGGGTTCAGGGAAATGCCACTGGGTCCTTGTATGTCATCGGAGAGGAGGGCCCAGAGGAGAGTCAGGTATGCACAAAAAAGTACTCTGGGAATTGGGGTGGAAGGCACGGGGGGATGGGAAGGAAGAGGTGAAGGGAGGGGGAACACGGGGTTTGGGGGGAGGAGGAGGGAGAGAGGGAACTGTTATACCTATTAAGTTTGTATGAGCTGAAATAATGATAAAAAATGTATTAAAAAAAAAAGATCATCCACGGGGATCAAGTAGGCTTTATGCCAGGCACACAAGGTTGGTTCAACATATGTAAATCAATAAATGTAATTCATCATGTAAACCAGTCTAAAGTCCAAGACTACATGATACTCTCAATCGATGCAGAAAAAGCGTTTGACAGGATCCAACAGCCTTTTATGATCAAAACCCTAGAGATGGTTGGAATGGAAGGAACCTTTATCAATATAATAAAAGCTGTACACAACAAGCTTTCAGCAAGGATTATACTCAATGGGAAAAAACTTGAAGCATTCCCGCTTCGATCAGGAACTAGACAAGACTGTCCACTCTCACCCCTTCTATTCAACATTGTACTTGAAGTCTTAGCTGAAGCCATAAGACAAGAAAGGGACATAAAAGGAATTCAAATCGGCAAGGAAGAAGTCAAGCTATCCCTATTTGCAGATGACATGATTTTATACCTGAGTGATCCCAAAAAATCCACCCGGAAGCTCCTGGAACTAACACAGAAGTTTAGCATGGTGGCAGGATATAAAATAACTGTATAGGGCTGGAGAGGTGGCTCAGGAGTTAAATCTCCGCCTTGCAGGCGGAAGGTCCTGAGTTCGGTTCCCAGATCCCACGTATAGACGCCAGGCGGAAGGGGGGAAGGCCTGCGCTTCTGGTCCTGGTAGGGCGGAGCCTGTGAATTCCAGGGCAGAAGGAGGTGGAGGCGTCCATGGTGGTTCGCGAATTTATCCGTGGTTCTACACACACACAGACACACACACACACACACACAGACACGCGCGCGCACATACACATGCACATGCACACAGTTGAATAAATAATAATAATAATAAAAAAATTAAAATAAATGTATAAAAATCAGTGGTCTTCCTCTATGCCCACAATGAAAGAAGTGAAAAAGCCCTGAAAGAAACAATCTCATTTACTGTAGCCCCTTAAAAAAAATGAAATACCTTGGTATAAACCTAACCAAGGAGGTAAAAGACCTCTACAATGAAAACTTTAAAACCCTCAAGAAAGAAATTGCAGAAGACACCAGAAGGTGGAAAGACCTCCCTTGTTCCTGGATTGACAGAACCAACATCTTAAAAATGACCATCCTACCAAAGGCAATATACAAATTCAATGCTAAACCAATTAAAATCCCAAAACAATTCTTTAAAGAGGTTGACCAAACAATCTCAAAATTCATATGGAGGCACAAAAGACCCAGGATAACAAAGACAATCCTGAGTAACAAAAACACGGCTGGAGGTATCACCATACCAAACCTTAGTCTATTCTACAAATCCATAGTTGTAAAAACAGCCTGGTACTGGCTCCAAAATAGACACACAGATCAATGGATAAGGGTTGAAGACCCAGATATAAGCTCACACAACTACAGCCATTTGATCTTTGACCAAGAGGCCCAAAAAATTCAACGGAAAAAGAAAATCATCTTCAACAAATGGTACTGGCAAAACTGGATATCCACATGCAGAAGATTAAAACTGGACCAGTACTTTTCACCATGTACAAGACTTAATTCCAAATGGATCAAGGACCTCAATATAAGCCCAGAGACTATAAAATCCATAGTTGAAAGGGCAGGGAACTCCCTCGAGCTGATTGGGCTTTGCCAAGAGTTCCTAAACAGACATCCAATAGCACAGTCACTGCAACCAACTCTCATCAGATGGGGTCTTGTGAAATTAAGCGGTTTCTCTTCAGATAAAGAGATTGTAACAGGAGCAAGAAGGCCACCCACAGAATGAGAGAAAATCTTCACTAACCACATATGTGATAGAGCTCTATTATCCAGAGTGCACAAAGAACTTAGAAAACTAAACACCAAGGAAACAAATGGCCCAATTAAAAAATGAGACCTGGAACTTAAAAGAAATTTTACTAGAGATGAAATTAAAATGTCTAACAAATATCTTAAAAAGTGCTCCACATCCTTAGCCATCAGGGAAATGCAAATCAAAACTTCCTTGAGATATCATCTCACCCCGGTCAGGATGGCAAAAATCCACAATACAAGCAACACCAAATATTGGAGAGGATGTGGAGAGAGGGGAACTCTCCTACATTGCTGGGGGGAATGCAGGCTCATACAGCCACTCTGGCGAGCTGTCTGGAGAGTCTTAAAGAATTTAGAAATTGAAATGCCATATGACCCTGCTATTCCACTTTTGTGAATAACCCCCCATACAGGAATAATTCACGTCAATAGCACAGGCACGACCATGTTCATAGCAGCACTGTTTACAATAGCAAAGTCATGGAATCAACTCAAATGCTCAACAGTTCACTAGTGGATAAGGAAAAAGTGGTACGTCTATACAATGGAGTACTACTCAGCCATCAAAAATGATGAATTACTGGAATTTGCTGGGAAATGGATGTTATTAGAAAGAATTATATTAAGTGAAGTATCCCAGACCCAGAAAATTAAGGACCGTATGTACTCCCTAATAGGTGGCTCCTAGTACCAAACCCACCTAGAGACACTCAAGGATAAATCTCTATAATACCTCTAGTAATTGCAAGGAATATACACAGGAGGGATGTGGTAGGAGGGCCACACCAGAAACAAGGAGAGAAGGGACCATGTTATAGCAGAGAAAATAGGCCACCATCAAGGACTGCAAATGAGTAATGACACATCTGCTTAAGTTCACAGACTTTCGTTCCTGATCATTAGAACAGATGGGGTATGATCTCACAAGAAGGGGAGGGCATATAATCTGGCAGATAAAAAGTAACCATTTTGCAAGTGGGTGATTGACCCCTCCCTCACCACAGTTTGAATATACATCCACCTTTGAGTATACTCTTATAACAAAACTCTAGTTTAAAAGGTTTTTATCTCTAGCCAGGGGGTGTCATCCAATACCCATCAGGATGGAGTGAAGAGCATTGCAGGAGCAGCAAAACTGAAAAAGAAATCAACAAACCATAGTCCAGAACATCAGAGACACTATATCAACCACCTGGAACTAGGCCAGCCTAATCTCTCCCCATCCTGAAGCTCAAGGAATTTTGCGAAAGAGGGGGCGTTAAGATTGTAAGAGCACAAGGATGGGAGGAGCAATGATATGCAAGATATTCCACACAAATTAGGGCTGAAGCAATCATAATCTGACTTTATATGCCCTGCACAATGTCCAACACACTATTGACCCCACAAAGGCTAGCATTTGCTAAAGGATCTAGGATCCTTGGAGGCAAGGGTTTGACAGCCACAGTAGTGTTCCTAAGCTTATCAGGAACACAGGAAAGGGTTCTGGGAAATGCCACTGGGTCTTTGCTCCTCATCGGAGAGAGGACCCAGTGGAGAGTTTGGCATGCACATTAAAGGGTGCTCCAGGGACGGGTGGGGGAGGCACTGGGGGATGGGGAGGGAGGGGAGTGGGAGGTTGGAAGGAGCGAGGGGACCGGTATACCTTTTAAGTTTGTGTTAATGGAAATAAAAACTACAAAAAGATATTTATATCCAAAATGAAGCATAAAATTGAGAATTTAACTCTAGTAAAATTTCGTAAATGGTCTTTGTGCCTATTTTTCCTAACTCTTACCTATATGAAGATGGTGTGTACAAAATGTGGAAACAGCAATACATGTTTGTCTTTCATGATAATTCTCTTCTGGGTGTAAGTGTAGTAGTATGGCTTGTAAATACTTTCTGGTAATCTTTCCAATACTTTAAATTCAATTATCAAGATTTCTATAACTGAGTAGTAGTTCCAACCACAAAATATTGCTTCTTTTAACCATTCTGAGAAGTATGCCAGAAAAAGATGTTGCTCCAGTTCCCAAACCAGACACCCATAGCCATAAGATATTCTCACACTTATAACTTCCACTTCAGTTATTCTATGTGTGGGGGACAGAGCTCACCTCAGTATCCGTAAGAGAGAGAGCCATTTGCAGTTATTAAATTGAATGCAGAACATTAATGTCTATCAGTTTGTCAAGACACTATATTGTTGATGCTTCACACATTCACTCTTAGTGATGGTATCGTATTGTATGTTTAAGTCAATAAACTCACAATTTTACTTTCCATATGTTTCACTGAAATTTGGAAACAAATGGTAAAGAAAGATGGATTTATTTTTAACTTGACTAAAATTGGTGAAGTAATAAATCTAGTTCTTACCTGCCATGAATATGATCATGTTACACTTGATGTTAAACCAGGATGCCAAAGTTAGATCTACGATACAGATCCTTTCATAATGCAGAAATCTAGGTTCCAGGTTCTAGGTTCCATTCTCTGTTACAGAGACAGTGTCTTTAAACCCCCCTGAGTATTGAAAGAAAAGTATTTTCTTTTGTTGAATGGAAGTTTCCCATTAATTCCAGGCCTGTCAAGTTTTTTTTTTATCCATACATTTGGTAGGTATAGAGTAGAAGCTTTTTGTATATTTTCCTGGAAATCAGCTTCAATTCTGAATCTTTCATTCTTATTAAACTAACTAATTTGGAAAACAGAAATAAAATGAGAATTTCTGTAGAATATGTCCAGCCAGAGCTTCAGCATAACATTATGGTTTAGAATGACTACTTTTCTGTAATGACTTCAGAGTAGGATCATGGCTGCAATAGGTCAGACCTTTTTCAAGTTAATTATTGTAATATGCTTTTTTAAATCGATATCATGTATGCTCACAGGACTGTGCAAGGCATTAACTTTATTTAGTTTAAAGCATGATAATTTCAATATTCACTATTTATGACTAAAAAGTTTTAGCTATCGAGACTGTCTCGACCCTGGGAATCTTTAAGATCATTCCCAATTTATATTATGATTGAAATAGAAGGTGGCTTTCCTTTCTATGAATCAAGAAAGTAGACTCTGGAAAACAACTAATAAAATGCTTGTACCTGTGTTGCTACTTTAGTTCAAGTGGAAATCTCAATTGGGACACAAAATCTAAAACAAAAAATGGACAGAAATATGCTAAATTATATATTGGATATCTCTCCACAAAAATGATAAATTTGGTAAGGTATCAATGTACATTAATTTTCTAGATTCGTTCAGACCATGGCATATACCACTATGGTTCTGCTTGACCTACAAAAAATATTCATGTATTAGAATCTAATGCATGCCTGTAGTATTGAAGAAAAATGAAACCGAATGAAATGTCATTAGTTCCTCCCCAGGCTGAAGCTTCTGTTTAATTTTAAATTTATTTTTTTCACTCTTACAAATTTGATAGGAACAACATTTCCCTCCCTCCCTCCACCCCTCCATGAATCCTCTTCTTCCTCCCCCATATTCCCCTTCTTTTCCCTCCCTCCCTTCCTTTCTTACAGTGCTCCCTCTCCTCCATTCCTGGAGCATCCTTTACTGCGCATGTCAAACTTCGCTCTGGTTCTTCCTCTCTGATGAGAAGTAAGGACTCAGTAGCATTGCCTAGAGCCCTTTTTTGTGTTCCCCTCTAGTATAGGAGTACTACTGTGGCTAAATAATCCCTTGCCACTAAGGACCTTAGAGCCTGTGATCCATGCCAGACTTTGAGGGGTCAATGACATGTTGGTCATTGTGCAGGTCATGCAAAGTCCTATTATGATTACTTTCACCCTAACATGTGTGGAATATCTTGCATATCATTGCTACTCCCCATCTTTTGGCACTTATAATCTTACCGTTCCCTTTTCTGCAAAATTCCCTGAGCATTGGGATAGGGAGAGATTAGGTTGGCCTGGTTCTGGTGATTAATGTTGGGCCTCTGATGTTCTGAAATATGGTTTGTTATTCTTTTTTTTTCTTCCAGTTTTGCTGTTCCTGCACCAGCTTGGCTCCATCCTAATGGGTATTGGATGTCACCTCCTAGCCAGAGATAAAAGGCTGTTAAAATAGAGTCATATTGTAAGAGTAGATTCAAAGGTAGATGGAATAAGAGTAGGAGACCATGGTGAGGGGGTCAGTCTCCATTTGCAGGATGGTTACCTTCTATCTGCCAGACTCTATACCCTCACTTTCTGATGAGATCAAATTCCATCAGTTGCAAGTGACAAGGAGGGAAAGTCTGTGAGCTTAACCAGATGTCTCATTACTTACTTGCAGTACTTGATGGTGGCCTGTTTTCTCTGCTGTAGCATGATCCCCTCTCTCCTTGTTTCTGGCGGTGCCCTCCTTCCCATTTCTTCCTGTCTATAATCTTTGCAATTACTGTAGGTATTACAGAGATTTGTCTTTGAGTGTGTCACTAAGTGGGTTTGGTCCTAGGATCTACCTATTAGGGGATATATACGGCGTTAAATTTTCTGTGTGGGGGATACTTCACTCAATATAATTTTTTTCTAATTCCATCCATTTCATGGCAAATCTCATTAATTCATCATTTGTGATGGCTGAGTGGTATTCCATTGTATAAATGTACCACATTTTCCTTAGGCACTCATCAACTGTTTGGCATTTGGGTTGATACCATGACTTTGCTGTTGTAAACAGTGATGCTATGAACATAGTTGTTCTTGTGCTATCAAGGTGAATTTTCGTTGTATGGGGGATTATTCCCAAAAGTGGAATAGCAGGGTCAAATGGCATTTCAATCTTTAACGTTTTTAAGAATCGCCAAACGGCTTACCAGACTGGTTGTATAAGCCTGCATTGGCACCAGCAATGTGGGAGAATTCCTTTCTCACAACATCCTCTCCAGCATTTGGTGTTGTTTGTGTTGTGGACTTTTGCCAACCTGACCTGGATGAGATGATACCTCAAGGAGGTTTTGATTTGCATTTCCCTGATGGCTAAGGATGTGGAGAATTTTTTAAGATATTTGATAGACATTTCAATTTCGTCCCCAGTAAAGTTTCTTTTAAGTTCCAAGGCCCATTTTTTAATTGGGCCATTTGTTTCCTTGGTGTTTAGTTTTCTAAGTCCTTTGTGCACTCTGGATAATACAGCTCTATCAGATATATGGTTAGTGAAGATTTTCTCCCATTCTGTGGGTTGCCTTTGTGCTCGAGTTACAATCTTTTTACCTGAACAGAAGCTCTTTAATTTCACAAGATCCCATCTGTTGAGTGTTGATTGTAGTGACTGTGCTATTGGATTTCCCTTTAGAAACTGTTGGGCTAGTCCAGTCAGCTCGAGGGAGTTCCCTACCCTTTCAACTAAGGATTTAATAGTCTCTGGCCTTATATTGAGGTACTTCATCCATTTGGAATTAAGTCTTGTACATAGTGACACGTACGGTTCCAGTTTTAATCTTCTGCACGTGGAGATCCAGTTTTGCCAGCACCATTTGTTGAAGATGCTGTTCTTTTTCCATCAGGTTTTTTGGGCCTCTTTGTCAAAGATCAAACGGCTATAAATGTGTGGGCTTATATCTGGGTCTTCAACATTTATCCTTTGATCTGTGAGTCTATTTTGGAGCCAGTACTAGGCTGTTTTTATATCTATGGATTTGTGGTATAGACTAAGGTTTGGTATGGTGATACCTCCAGCCAAGTTTTTGTTACTCAGGATTGCTTTTGCTATCCTGGATCTTTTGTGCCTCCATGAGAATTGTGAGATTGTTTCATTAACTTTTTTAAGAATTGCTTTGGGATTTTGATTAGTATAGCATTGAATCTGTATATTGCCTTTGGTAGGATGGTCATTTTTAAGATGTTGTTTCTGCCAATCCAGGAACTTGGGAAGTCTTTCCACTTTCTGGTGTCTTCTGCAATTTCTTTCAATAGGGTTTTAAAGTTTTCATTGTAAAGGTCTCTTACTTCCTTGGTTAGGTTTATGCCAAGGTATTTCATTTTTTACGGGCTATAGTAAATGGGATTGTTTCTTTCAGGGCTTTTTCACTTCTTTCATCCTGGGCATACAGGAAGGCCACTGACTTTTGAATGTTTATTTTGTGTCCTGCCATCCCGCTGATCTTCTGTATTAGTTCAAGGAGTTTTCTGGTGGAGTTTTTGGGATCACTCAGGTGTAAGATCATGTCATCTGCAAATAGGGATAGCTTGACTTCTTCCTTGCCAATTTGAATCATCTTATCTCCCTTTCTTGCCTTGTGGCTCCAGCTAAGACTTCAAATGCACAATATTGAATAGAAATGGTGAGAGTAGACAGCCTTGTCTAGTTCCTGATCAAAGCGGGGATACTTCAAGTTTTTCCCCATTGAGTATAATCCTTGCTGGTAGCTTGTATACAGCTTTTATTATAGTGATAAAGGTTCCTTCCATTTCAACTGTCTTTAGGGTTTTGATCATAAAGGGCTGTTGGATCTTGTCAAAAGCTGTTTCTGCATCTATCAAGAGTATCATGTGTCCTTGGAATTTGAAGTAGTTTATATGGTAAATTAATAGATTTATAGATTTGCATATGTTGAACCAACCTTGTGTGCCTGGGATAAAGCCTTCTTGATCCCTGTTGATGATCTGTTTGATATGTTTTTGAATCCTATTTGCTAAGACTTTGTTGAGAATCTTTGCATCTGGGCTCATCAAAGAGATTGGCCTAGAATTTTCTTTTCTAAGTGTATCTTTTTTTATTAGGTTTTGGGATTAAAATGATATTATCTTGATAAAGAGAATTTGGTAGCGTTCCCTCCTTTGCTATTTGATGGAACAGTTTAAGGAGTATTGGTGTTATTCGTTCCTTGAAAATTTTTTAGACCTCTGTGCTGAATCCATCTGGTTCAGGACATTTTTTGGTGGAAAGGTTCCAGATTACTTCGTTGATTTCTTCATATGTTATAGTACTGTTTAAATAATTCAAAACTTCCTGATTCAATTTACATAAGTTGTGCTTACTTAGGAATTCATCCATTTATTTTGCATTATCAAATTTCACAGAGTATAAGTTTTTGAAATATGATGTAATAATTCTCTGAATCTTTTGGGTCTCAATAGTGATAATTCCATTTTCATTTCTAATTTTGTTAATTTTGGCTTTTCTCTCTCTTGCTTTTGGTTAATTTAGCTAGGGGTGTATCAATCTTATTGATTTTTTCAAAGAACCAGCTTTTTGACTGATTAATTCTCTGTATCGTTTTTCTTATCTCAATTTTTAATATTTCTCCCCTGATTTTGCTAATCTCCTGACTTCTACTGCTTTTGAGATTGGATTGCTCTAGTGTCTCCAAACCTTTGAGCTGCATTTTATTTACTTGTGATGTTTCCACTTTTTGATGTAGGCAATAAGAACTATGAACTTACCTCTTAGGACAACTTTCATTGTGTCCCAAAGATTTTGATAAATTGTATTTTCATTATCATTCACTTCCAGGAAATCTTGAATTTCCTTTGTAATTTCTTCCTGAACCCAGTTCTTATTCAGCATCATAGTATTTAGTTTCCAGGAGTTAGTGCATTTTCTGTTGTTTTTTGTGTTATGGATGTCAAGCTTTAGACCATGGTGGTCCGATAGATTACATGCTAGAATTTCAACTTTCCTGTATATGTGTAGATTCGTTTTGTGGCCCAATATGTGATCTATTTGGAGAAAGTTTCATGTACTGCTGCGAAAAATGTGTATTCTCTGGTGCATGGCAGAAAAGTTTGAAAGAGATCTGTAGGTCCATTTCAGTAAGAATTTGATTGAATTCCAATGTGTCTCTGCTAATTTTTTGACCTGTTGTCTATCCCATGTTGAGAGGGTGGTGTTGAAATCCCCAAGAATTATTGATTGGGGCGTTATTTCTCGCTTTAGATGCTGTAGGGTTTGATTAATAAATGCAGAGGGGCCCGTATTAGGTGCATTTATGTTCAGTATTATGAAGTTTTCCTGGTGAATTGTACCTGTGACTAAAATGTAGTATCCATCTGTGGCTCTTATGATTTTTTTTGGTTTGAAGTCCACTTTGTCTGACAGCATAATGGTTACCCCTGCCTGTTTCCTGGTTCCATTAGCATGCACAATTTTGGACCAGCCTTTTATTTTTGGGAGGAGCCTAACTTTTTTGGTGAGATGAGTTTCCTTAAGGCAGCAGATTGATGGGTTGTGATTTTTAATCCAAGTTTGTAATCTGTGTCTCTTGATCAGTGAGTTAATTCCATTGACATTTAATGTTATAATGGAGAAACTGTTTTTAGTTCCAGACATTTTTTATGTTCAGTGGCTTTTGTAAGTGTATTGTTTGGCTTTTAGGTTTTGGTGGTATTATACTTTCCTTCTGTCCTTCTGGATACTTTTGTTCTTTTCTTCAAGCTTGAGTATCATTTCTAGCATTTTTTGAAGGCCTGGTTTGGTAGACATGTAAGCCTTCAAATTGTCTTTGTGCTGGAAAACTTTTCTTTCTCCCTCGATCATGACAGATAGTTTTGTTGATAGCTCCCACCATTAACTGGAATTTATTTCCAATTAGTTGAAGCATGATTTCAAAGAATAGCTTCTAATAAAATTCAATGTATTGGAATATTCCACGATACTTTTTAAGGGAAGAAAGGGAGATTTATTTGAGTTACAGTTTCAGAAAGGAGACACAGTCCATTATGAAAGAAAAGGCAAAGAAGGTGTCAGAGTCCAGAGACAGTTCAGGTCATTTCCGTCATCGTGGAGGGAAGGTGAGTTTGGCAGAACAAGGCAAGAAAATCACCCCACATTCTTGAATTAAGGCTTTAAAAAAGTAATGTGCATGATGCAGAATAACTGTGACTCTCATGAATTTCTGATGGGCATGATAATTGATACATGCATCTTGAAAAATTACCCAGTGGTATCTATAAAGTTATACGTATCATAATGCATCCCAGTTCTGTTTTGTTTTGTTTAAATAAAGATATGTACTTATGGTCCACAAAAAAATGTGCATAGAGCTGTACTGAAAACAGTTAAAAACTTGTAACCAAGTCAATGTCCATCAGTAGTAGGCTGAATAAAGAACATGTGCTATGATCATGTAAATATTACACAACAATGAAAAATAATAGATCTTTGCTACCAGTAGTGATACAGACAATATATAGTAGAAAACATCATACATAGTAAACATGATATAACTTAATATAAATAAATTAAAATATATAAGATTAACCTGTGCTGTAAGAGCCTAGAAATTCACTTGACTTTGGGCAAGTAGAGTGATTAAGGAATGGAATAAGAGATTCTACTGAGATGTTATTCTTTTATATCCTGATGTAGGTAAAATCATCAACCATATACACTCCAGGTATGTTTACTTTGCTATTTATAAATTATGCTTTGTTTTATAAAAATACTAAAAAAGGCTATGGAAAGATGACTCAGGGTGAAAGTCTTTGCCACACAAGAAAAAGGTCCTGAATTCAGATCCCCAGATTCTACCTAAAAATGCCTGGTGGTCTGCAATCTGGCCCTGGAAAGTTGAGCCCGGGTATCCCCAGAGCAAAGCAACTAGAAGGTAAAGTAACCCAGATTCCCCATGTCAATCTTGGGTCTCCATAGGCACACATACTCAAGTGCCCTCTTGTACACATGCCTGCTCACACATGTGCACTCAACTACATGCAACACACACACACACACACACACACACATACATTAAAAAAGATAAAAGAAACATACTTGAACATTGGAGAGACATGTCTGTAGTCAATTAGAAATGACACAATTGTGTCTCTAATCATAAGAAATCTTTCATGTTAAAATCTTTTAAATTAAGCAGCACAGTGGTCAGTAGTCAGTGCACTTGGTGACAATCTGAACAAATTACTTAAATACCTATATACTACATCATATTTATTTATTTATTTATTTATTTATTTATTTATTTATTTAGTGTGTGTGCGTGTGTGTGTGTGTGTGTGTGTGTGTGTGTGTGTGTATCAGAGGGTACATGTGTCTCTGTTCAGGACCAAGGGTGACTTCAGGAATCATCCTGGATTGCTTCTACCCCCTTGCTTTGCTCTGGGATTTCCCAGGCTTCACCCATCAGGGCTGAAAGTTCAGGCTGTCGCCATTTCCGTCTGGTGTTTTTACATGGGACCTGGGATCCGAACTCAGGACCCTCTGCTTATGAGACAGAGTCTTAACCTTTGAGTTATCTCTACAGCCAAGCTTATTATTTTTAAAAAGTAAAGTTTTATTATCCATTCATTTGTACAACACAGGCAGAAACTTTCCCCTAGATAGTGTTAGTACATCAATTAAGTTAGGTTTAGTAGACAAGGTGAATATTACTATGGTAGTGCATTTTTACGTTTTAGTACCTTGGTGATATGTGAGGGTGAGTGGTACAGTCTCTGAATAGTATATGTTTTGGGGGTGGCTACATGGAAAATTTAATCTACAGTGATTAATAATTGAGAGAAGCAAGACGGTAAAAAGTGGGTTTACTTATCTTTGGGCTGGATGTGAAGAATCTCTCCCATGTGATAGCATGATTTTAGAGGACTTCAGATGTATGGCCTTTGTTCTCTAGAGCTTTGCTTGGGTTTTCTTCGGATTTTGTTGAATTCTGGGAAGCAGGGTGCCCTTCCTGGGCCGTGTGCGAGCATCCGGGGCTGGGAAGCAGGGTGCCATCCTTGGACCACGAGTGAGCATCCTGGGCGGGAGTCCAGGTGGGCAAAAGGGGGAGAGGAGCTGAAGGCGAAGTCTGGGTACTTCACCTGGGTCCTGGGGAGTGGCCAGTGGTCCATTCAACCCCGGAGCAGCCTGGGTGCTGCTCGGGCTGGATGGTAGGAGGGCTGGGAGGAGTGGGTGACCTGGGGGTTGGTGGAAAGTACCTGGGACACAGGGTGTAGTCCCTGGACCCCGAGTGAGTGTCCCAGGCGGGCCAGCGAGCATTCTGGGTGAGTGGAAGGGGGAGAGGGGCTTGTATATGTCTTTGAGCCATCTATTTCTATGTGCAAATGAGAATATTAATGCCTATATATCCTAACTCACATGATTATTTTGCATACAAAATTTAATTTTGTGCTGGAAAATGTATCACTTGTTTTTTAAATATGAAGAATGGAATAAATATAAGCTTTGCTATTATCATTACAGAGAGAATGAAGGCAGATTCTAAGAGGACATTACCAAAAAAAGGAAGGGACCAGGAATAAGGTTGCTGAAGAAAATAGACAACTTGAGAGAAACAGTGGTGCCACGTACAAGTCACTTATGCCAGTGATTCATCTGATGCCATCCTCACTCAGGCCCTCAGGCACAGGGCAAACCTGTGTGAGTTGCCATGGCAACTGCCAGCCAGATCCTCGAAATTCCAGCAGCTTACAATATCAGTCATCATGAGAAAAGGATCAGATAAAACTGAAAAAAAATGTGTATCACAGAATCCATAAAAAAATCCTGGGATAAAGATACTCTGTAAAAGTGATTCTCAAAGAATTATTCCTGGACTACCAATCATCCACATCATCCTGGATCTGATCAAACATGCAGATTGTGCGCCCTTCCTCAGACCTATTGAATGAGACACTCTAGGATTTAGGACCTACTCAAAATCTGAATTTAGAGATGACTAATGTTTGCAAAGTGTTTACAAGCCACTGCATTAAGAGTCAGAAAATTCATCTTCAATTCTCATTGTGCAAATACACAACGTGAAAGTATTTAAGGAATTGAAACAAAGAATTTTAAATGGAAGGCACACATGATTTTTTAATTTATCTGTGGTTTAGCTAGAAAGGAATGATACATATTACAATAAAAGTATGACATTCATTTCCTTTTCATACAAATCAGTCACAAATTTGGTTGCTTAAAACAACACAGATTCATTATCTCATAACATCTGTAGGTCAGCCGTAAAGTACAGTAGAACTGCTTCCTCTGATTGGTGTCTCACAAGGCTGCAAGCAAGATATCAGACAGGACTGGATTTTCATCAAGAGGTTACCTAGACAAGATCTGATTTCAAGCCCCCTTAAGCTGTTGACAGATTTAAATCCCTTGTTTCCATAGGATGGAAGCTTGTTTATTTTAATTTTTCACAATCTGCCACGTAAACCTTTAATCAACTTCTCTAAAGTAAAAAGTGTTAATTCTGGCTCACAGTGCAAGAAAGCAAGACAGTTTGCTTCATAAATACCAGCAATGTGAAGGCAAATGATGGAGTTGAAAAAAACTACACTAAGTTAAATAACCCAAGCAGAGAAACAAAAGCAGAGCATGCTTTCTCTTATAGGTGGACTTTAGCTTTGGAATACAAGGTATCTGTGGTCAACTAACATAGTACTGGAAGATGATGAGAAAGCTTCTGAAGGAGTAAAGGCTTCAACAATCTTGCCCAGCTAGGACCCCCATGAACTGCATCATGATCCAGCTGGACAAGAAAGTATTTCATACACCCCCCCCCTAAAAAAGGAATCACCCAATATGCTCATCAAATCAACAGAGGACTGGATAATGAAAATGTGGTACATCTACACAATGAAATATTAGCCATCAGAAAGGATGAGATTATGGAATTTGCTAGTAAATGGATGGAACTGGAAAATTTAATATTGAGAGAGGTATTTCGGACACAGAAAATACCACATGCTCTCTCTAGCACTGATATCCTTATCAATGTATTTGGACTGGAATAACTGTAAAAGCCAGAAAATTTCAGAGGCCAATGAGTGGGAAGGAGGAAGGAATGGTTAGGGTGAAACCTTTTAAAGGGGAGATATATGATACCATGACAATAAGTGATGGAGGGAATAAATAATTGGGAAAATACATAGCTAGGAATGAGGGCATGGAGGATAGGAGGGTCAGAAAGATTATAGAAAATCCCTGAGATTATGGGAAGTAAACCCAAATGAACTTCCTATGCTCATAGTATGTAAAAAAGTCTTAAAGAAAGGAAGTAGAAAGGGCAGTCTCTACGCAGAAGAGCATAGAGTGAGGAAAATGAGGGGAAAAGAAGAACATTTCAGTGCAATAGTGTCATGAATGAGATGGAAGAACTAACTTCTTTAATGATTGGATTTAAGACTCACTCAACAAGAGGAAACCAATGCCTGGTCACTGTAAGCCTGACCAAGAGTCCTTGGCTAGAGAGATCTCAGGCTCTAAAGAAGCCATGACTATTGCCTTGCCAAGTGGACTTGACAACATATCACCTCCCAAACACTTATGTTCAGTCAATAGAGTAATGAATGCAGCACTCAGCCTGCATCCTTGAAGGTGTCTTTCAATTGGAATTGGACAATAAAGAGAACCACAGTTGAGCTAAGGGAAGAAAGTAAACAACTGAGGAGTACTGGAACACAAACAGGACATCCTGTAACCCACCCTCCTCCCATGCTGAAAGCTAACCTACACTATGGATGGAAGTTAAGAAAGATAAAAGGTGAGAACCAGATTGGGGGGTACAGGGGGAGGGAGAGCACAGACAAGCAGCACCTTCTAGACACAAACCCATACAACCATGGAAGGTCTGCAACCAGGCTCATGTGCTTGAGACATGTGCAAGACTGGGCCTGACAGAGAAGGGAGAAATTTAGGTGTCCCATCTCCCAAGATAAACCATTGATAGTCAAAGCTGGCCTTAAGGAGAGACTCCTCATGCATCAGAGGTATACTTGCTGAAACACTGCTTATAACACAGCAGTTACTGAACAAGAAAAGAAACCCCTTATGGGACTCAGTGGTTCACATTTATAAGAAGAGATCTTGGGTAGGAGGGAAGTTTGTCATCAAGAAATTATCTCTCAATGGAACAGGGAATGAAATGGGGAATGGGAGGGGGCAAAAATTCACTGTAATTTTAAATACTGTACTTTCTTTTAGAAAACTAACAATGGTGAAAACCACACAGAGGAGTGACACTGACTTGAGCCGAAAGCTTCTTCCATGCTGGCTAGCTGCTAGAAGCTGCTATGGAGGCAACTGGGGATGAAAAACCTTCAATGGTCTTTCCCTATTTTGCATCATACATGCCACAACTATCCAAGCAATGTGTACCAACTGAAAAAACTTTGACAAGACTATAAAGTGAGTAGTCAGTTGATTTCTGATTGGACCTGAAGCCCGTTCATGCCTAATACCATAATGCTGACCAAAGGCCCAAAACTAAGATAGTTTTTGGAAGTAGAGATGAGCAAATTACTTTTTCTTTACTAAATGGGAATGATGTCAAACTGCCTCCTAAATATCAATTTTTATATCCATATCCTAGTGTAGTGCTCAACTTTGATCAAAGATATGTCTCTTTGCAGTGTTGTGGTTTTATTGTTAATTGTCCCACATAGGTTCCTGTGTCTAACTGCTGGTACTATTTGTGAAGTTACCTCTACCTACAGAAGGTAGAGACTTACTGAAGGAAGTATATCACTAGGAGCAGGCCCTGATGTTTGATAGGCTAAACCCCAATTTTTATTCTCTCTCAGTTTTCTGGTTCCTGATACAATGTGACAAGTCAACCTCATGTTCCTACTTCCATTCCTTTCCAGTCATAATGGGCTCTATATTTCTGGAACTGTAAATCAAAATTTGAGAAAATAAATCCATTCTTCATTCAGTTGTTTGGACAAAGTATTTTTATCACTGCAACAAGATAGTTAGTTAATGAGGAAGTGTATAGCGTGCCAAGGTGCTGAAAACATGGGATGGCTGAGTTCTCAGCCTTAAGATACCATATCACTATCTCCTCCATAAAAGCTCAGAGAACATTGTAGAAGATGAGGTTGAAAGAACATAAGAACTGAATCATATGGAGGAGGGCAGTGAAATGATGTCTTGGACATAAAATGGACTAAGGACCTGTGAACTCACATTGGCTGCAGTTGTCTATTTGAGACTTGCATAGGGACAGATAGGGAGGGTTTGTGTAGTCAAGCCATGCCCATAGGAGTTAGTGACAGTTGAGAGCTTCTGGAGAAGAAGACAATGTCTTTAATGATGTAGTCACTGGGGAGTTACTTATACTCAGTGGATAGCTCCAAAGACATGTACAATAGGTGTCCCTGGTTAAAATAACTGATCAAAAATCAAAAATAAAATAAATCATAAAAGTGAGATGTGGAGTTGGTAGAAAGTGGGGGTTGAGGGTGAATAAAAAGTATAGTGGTATAAATGTGACCAGAATGTATTATATGTATATGAGAAATTGTCAATAAATAATTTAATTTTTAAAAATCCAACAATGGAAAGAAGATTGCTTAAGAAGGGCTGAGGTGATGGTTACTTGGGTAAAGGATTTGATTTTGGATTCCTGGAGCTCATGAAAAAGCCAGGGATTTTGGCTGACATCTGTAATCCTAGCACTCCTACAGTGAGATAGGAAATGAAAGCAGGAGGATCCTCAGAAGCTTGCAAGCCAATTTTCCTGGTGTTGCACCTGCCAACAATAAGAGAGCCCATCTCAAACAAAGTCAAAGATCAAAACCAACATTCAAGGTTGTCCTGTGACATCCACATATACACAATAGGCACATGTATACCTATGTTCACATACATAACTGTGCACATACACACAGAAATATTTCTGAAAAGATATCGCTGACAAAAGAATCCTATATAATGTATTGCAATCTTAAAACTAGCAATGTTACCTTTCCAACATTGTTGGCCCACCTACAGTAAAGGAGAAGAAATTACCTAAGGGCATAAGCATAGGGAGGTAATGATTCTGGCTGTCATCTTAAAGTCGGCCAGTCGTCCCTCTGGGTCCCAATGATTCGTGCCTCTCCTACAAGGCAAATGAATTTATACATGCATAAAGGTTTCTAAAAGTCTCATTTAATTACACCATCAGCCTAAAGCTTAAATCTCATCATGCAAACCATATCCATATGTAATAAGGTTCTTGCATATAATTTATTGTTACTGTTGCAAGGCCACAGTTTCTTTCAATCTAGGAATTTATAAAAGTAAAGAAATGTATTATATGCCCCCCAAACATCAACATCCAATAAGATAGGTTTGGCATAACACTGACAGATATTCCAGCTCAAAGAGGGGATACATGAAAAATAAAAAGTAGTTAATGGTCTATAGCAATTCTGAAATACAACTGAGAAATATTCAGGGTTATCTGATTAGGTTTCAAGGTCCAAGAATTATTTTTCTTGACTCTATAGAACCTCTATTCCCTGAATCTTTGCTCTGTGCTGAATTGTTCTTCCTTTTTCACAAAGGATAGCATGAGTTTTCACATGATTATTTTCCTCAGCCTCCTTCCTGCTGGTATCAATTTAGGAATTCAAAAAGCTTCTTTCATTTTGTAATCTCTTTGTCCCTTTCATTTCAAACTGACTGTATTTCTCATGAAGTAACTTTCTCAAAAACTTCTTGAGTACCACATACATTGTTTTTCAATCTTTACTTTTTCATTAAGAGTTACAAGTGCGCGCGCACACACACACATACACACACACACACACACACACACACACACACACACACACACACTTTTCCAAGGAAGTATTTCCCTTTTCTTGAGTTCCTGATGAAAGAGACAGTACTCTTAAGCTTGCTATCATCCTTTGAACTTATTCGTAAAATCTGAAACATATGGTTTATCTCTTAAAGGTTTCTGGATATGACAGAACACATGATTTTTCTGAGATTTAAGAAAGCTTTTCAGAGTCACATCCTCCACCGTTTACCCATACCAAGCTATCATCATTTTAGCACTTTAGGCGATCATAAGAGACCAGGTTTTCAAAATCATAAATACACATTCACTCTTGTCCCTCATTATTACTCTATCTCTTCTCACATTTCACTATAAGCAATAAGAAGAAATCAGATACTGTCTTTAAGATCTCACCT
The DNA here is from genome assembly GCA_023101885.1 of Typhlomys cinereus. NCBI lineage: Eukaryota > Metazoa > Chordata > Mammalia > Rodentia > Platacanthomyidae > Typhlomys > Typhlomys cinereus. The sequence goes on along the minus strand of JALPQD010000158.1, from coordinate 3,012,570 downwards.
GTAAATCATCTTCACCTTAGCCTGATAACCAAATACACCATTTTCAGGAGACTTTTTTTCTGAACTTTCTGCCCTTGCTTTAAAAAGGTTACCTTTTCCTTCTGAGGCATGTAAGCTTAGGAAATATCTTAGCACCTTGTGACTTGGCTTGGTCTACACACATTAGTCTGAGTCCCTTACCTGCCATACTACATACTACATTTGTCATACTACACACTACACTACACACACACACACACACACACACACACACACACACACACACACACGCCTGAGTATACACCTCTAGTATACAAACTCCTCCTTCCTTTGAATCCAGGAATAATTGGGGCTCTGAAGTGTTCTCTTACTCTTGTAGCCTGCAGTCAATCTCGTCAGCATATTCCTTTCTGATATGCTCCATCAGTTTGCTTTGAGTAAAGTTTCCTTTCTACTTTGTACTTTGTGTGTGATTTTATTTAATTCTTGGATAAGAGACCAATAACCTAAATACATCTAAATATTTCAATTTCTCTTCCTGTAACTGAGAAATAATACAACCAGAACAACTAAGAGAGAAAAGAGTTTTATTCTTGATTTTGATTCTGATTCCAGTTCATATTCTGACCTGGAAGGAGAGTTCAAACAAACATCATGAGCCAGGGGAACAAGTAGCCACAACCATATCCTCAGGAATTGCTGAGAAAGGGAGAAACTTTCTCTCTTACCAGTCTGTGGGTCCACTAAAGTATGCCAAAGTACGACAAGCTACTAAACTGCAGAAGGGGGGGAAATGAAAGGTATTTTGTTTGATTGGAGGCTCTCTCCATCTTATCCACCTGCTCAGGGCATTTTCCTAGATACCATAAACTGATCCTGTTACATAAATTGGATAATCTCCTGCAGATCTGATTAGGGTTTGCTGTAATCCCTAAGAATTTTTTCATAGATGTGCCCAGAGCTTCAGCTTTCAGTTGTCGATACCTATAACTAAGTGCTGCATCTAGCACTGGTACCAGTTAGTTCTCTTCTTCTGACCTCTGGACCAAGAGTTTTCTACAACTTTAAATTTCTACTAACAGTCCACTCAAGGCAATTTGGGCTTTCTTTACTATGCTTATCTAAATTCTTCTAGTGTCCACATATTGTTCAATTCCAAATCCATTTCTACGTTTTTAGGGATTTATTATACCAGTTTACCTCTTCTAATATCAAAAACATCTACTAGCTTTCAATTATTATATAATAAATTACCACAAATTCAGCAATTTTTCAAGTGTCTTTGACCTTCTGTCACTGAGACACAACATTGTCATGTACAAAGTTCACACCTGAAAATTATGCATTCTCATTACCATACAATGCAAAACCGATTCTCATGTTTTAGGTAAGCTTATGATTTTCATTGGGATAGCTTCATATTTGTCCTCTGTGACATGGTCTGTGGGTTGCAGGGTGGTCATGTCTGGCTAAACACACATTTATTATCTCCATTTCTATATATACATAAAATTCAGAACCCAGTTTAATTTAGTTTTCTGTTTAAGGTCTCACGAAGCAGATATCAAAGTTTCATCTAATACTAAGCTCACCTCAGAGTCTTGAGTAAGCAATGATTCACTTCCAAGTGGTTACAATCATTGTCAGAATTCACTCCTTTGTTGGCTTTAGAATTCATGCATGTTTGCTATCCCATAGGCAGAAATGGAGAGGTTGATAACAAGATGGAGTCATATAAATTGTAACATGGCTTTCCATTATCTTTGTCACATGATATTGGACAAAATCAAGCTCATGTTTTTACGCACATTCAAAAAATTAGGGTTTCATAAAGGCAATAACACAAAAAGTTGAGAATTATTGGGGTCACCTTTAAGTGTGTGTGCCACACCTATTCAAAAGAAACAAAGTTGACTGGTGAGATGACTCAGCAAGTAAAAACACATGACACTTAATCCTGATGACCTGAATTTGATTCCCCAAAATCATGCAAAACTTGATGAAAGAACCATCTCCTTGAAATAACCAAGCTAAGTTGTTTTAGGAGACCTGTTCTTGTTAAGAGCATGTGTAAAAACAGCACTTAGAAGCAGAAGTAGAAGTAAAATGGAAAGCAATGAATGAAAAGGTATTAAAAAGTTTTTCATTATAGACTGGTAAAGGAGAAATGGAAGATGATTTGCTGACACAGATGATGGAGTCAAGAAGAGCAAAGATAACTTTGCTGGTTAGGGTGGCCCATGCCTGTTATTCCAGTGCTCAGGCAACAGAAGCAGTATTGCCCACAAGTTCAAAGCCAGCATGGTCTACATAGTAAATTCCAGACCAGCCAGTGCTACATAGTAAGACTCTAAGTGGAGGAGAGAGAAGGAGAGATAGGGAAGGAAAGAGAGAGAAAGAGAGAAACATTGCATTAAATAGTCAAAGTGTCAATATTATTTGTGACTAGAAGGCTAAAGCAATCCAATGGTTGAACATTTAAATATTTAAAAATAACTATACATTAGAATCACCTAGAATCTTTTAATGACACCAATTTTCCTATCCCAGATGATCTATTTTATTGGTCACCTATCCTGTTTCTTAGATATTCTGTTTTGATTGAGGTGGAATGGAGCAACATCAATAGTTTGTAAAAATGATTCAAGTAAATTTAGTGTCCCTGAAGGAAGAGTGACAAAAGTCTGATTAAAAGAGGGTACTTATGTGAAATGAAACAGTAGGATCCATATGTCAAGTTACATAGGGAATCTTACAGTGTGGAACAAAAAAAGATTTTCAGCTTATCCCAATTCTTAACAGGTATAGAAAATTTGAGGTATATCTGATGCACTATTTCAGATCACATGTCCCTTTGATGGCCGTTTTTCTTTTAATTTCAGTTGTTGTCATACAAGATGCCTTTAAAGACTTCTTTTTCCTAACATCCTACCTCTTGCTAGCGCATGGTATTTCTCTCCTTGATTCTCTGTTACATGCCCTAAATCTAGCTTTCAGAATCCAGAAATGCAAGTGAATTCATACCAAATAGAACAATCTTTTAGCCAATGGGAAGCAGGTACACTGGATAAATCTTTTCTTTTTATTTAAAGAATACCCATGGTAAAGTCTTTGTGTATGAATTATGTAGAGATATTCTTGGGGGACAAGTCCAACAAACCTTGCATTGTATGGCACTTAGCTAAATAGTACAATTTTCTGTTTGTTGTCCCTCACTATTCTGCTTCTTTGTTCCTCTCTGGCTCCCTGAAATTATGTATCAGAGAAAACACAAATACAGAAGCTTTAGCAGCCTCAGGCTTTGCTTTCTCCTACATCCAACTTACAAATGCAAGTAACTTGCAATGGATATTTTTTTATTTTTCCTTTAGGTTTCTAAGTAAAAAATTATATTTAAGACATTTTTGAACATTTAAATATTTGTAATATTTTAAAATAAAGCATCATAGGAGAAGTCTCAAGAACCATTTCAAACACAATTGGGACAATGTCATAATATGCAAAGAAGATATTTTGAAAATAGACAAAAAAAGGGTGTAACTAACATGGTACTGGTACAAAACTAGGTGACTGAATAAAGCACTTGCTATTTGAAAGTAGGTTTTTTAGCATGTGATTGACATGCAATAAATTGCAAATATTTAAAGTGTGATAATCTTGATTTATGTATGAATGTGTGAAACTACAAACACAATTGAAATAATAAACATATCCATCACTCTTGAAAGATTTTCATGTCCCTTTGGAATACATCTTCCATTCATTTCTCATGTCCAACCCTTTCTGCAGGGAAAACCATTGATTTATTACCTGCCATTGTAGATTACATTTCATTTTCTAGACTCTTATACAATTATACACACAGTACATTCAGATATTTACTCTTTTGTCTAATTTCTATCACTCAGAACAAATTATTTTGAGATTCATTTGCATTTCAGTGTGCATGACTAGTTTATTCTATTTCATTGCTGAGTAAGTATCCCATTATATAAGTATCTCACAATTTATTTAACTATTGATTAACTGATAACTATCTGGATTATTTCAAATTTGTGGCTTCTTTAAAAAGTTATTGTGGGGGGCTGGAAAGGCAGCTCAGAGGTTAAGCCTCTGCCTTGCAGGCGGAAGATCCTGACTTTGGATCCTAGACCCCATGTATAGACACCGGGTAGAAGCGGGGGCGGCCTGCGTTTCCGGTCCTGGTAGGGTGGAGCCTGTGAATCCCGGGGCAGAGTAAACAAGGAGGAGGTGGAGGCGTCCATGGTGGTTCCTGAATTCGTCCGTGGTTCTACACACACACACACACACACGTACGCACACATGCATACACGCACAATTGAATAAATGATAAATAATAAAAAAAATTTAAAAAAGACTCTGCCATGCAAGCAGAAAGGTCATGATTTCAGATCCTAGGTTCCACACCAAAAAACCAGTCAGAAATAGCTGCAGCTTGCACTTCTGCATTTCTAGTGGATAGAGCCTGGGAAATCCCAGAGTTAAGCAAGAAGGAAGTAGAAGAAATCTAGGATGATTTCCGAAGCCACCTTTGGTCCTTTACAGTCACACACACACACACACACACACACACACACACACACACACACACTCACACACACAATAAAAAATACATTTTAAAAAGTTATTGTGGATCATATGTACAAACATAAACATGAACACATAATTTTATTTTGCTCTTTGGCAAACATCTAATATGGAATGGATAGGTCATGTGTCTGGGTGCGTATTTACTTCCTTAGAAATCATGAAGATATCTTCCAATGTTAGTTAACCATTTCAAATTCCCACAAAGAGTAAATGTGTGTTATAGTTTCACCAAATATTTATCTACATTTTGAATCTTTTTCTTTAATTTGAACTATGCCAATAATGAAGTATCAGATTGTGGTTTTAATTTGTACTTCACTATTGACAAATCAGGTTGAGAAACTCACATTTTTCTTTATAATAACTTACTTCATTAATGAGTTAAAGATTGTGCTAGTTCTTCTCTGTATGTTTAATACAATTCTCCAGCGAAACTAACTAGACTTACAGATTTTTGTGACAAGAGTTTTATGTGTTTAATATTTTAAAAATAATATGCGGCTATATATCATTAGTTTATTCATTTCTTCTTTGATGAGATATGTTGGTTTGTATTTCTCAAGGAATGTGTGCATTTTGTCCAAGTTATAAATTCATTTATACAAAGTAGTTTATGGTATTCCTTTAGCAATAGAATGTATAGTGCTATCCCTCTCATTCCTGATGTTAATAGTTTTCTCTTTATATTTTTTTTTAATTTAAAATATTTTATTAAGCATACCAATGGGGGAAAACATATCTAAAATAGTGCTTTTTGGTGTCTTGTTTCAGCCAATTACCTCCTCTCTATCTTTCACTTCATGCCATCTACATCAAAAGTGGTTTCATAGTGATAAAATCAAGGTCATAGATGTCTGGCATCCCCTTGTTGATAGTGTCATTGACCTTGTTCCAGCAGAAAGCAGGTGGGCCATCCTGGATGGTGGGGTGGCTGCTGGCTAGGGCCGGGTACTGCGATGTGAGATAGATGTCGGACACCTTGGTATCAAAGCAACCTGCCAGACTTGGACAGTGTGTGTTCAGGTCCTTTCGGCAGCAACTGGTACTGAGGGGTGGCCCACATTGTAAGGGTCCTTCTCGTAATTGTCACATGGGATGATATATTTCATGGTATCCATATCTTTTCACCTTTCTTTGGTCACGCCAGAAATTTTGACTCATGAAGCTAAGTCATAAGAGAAGTTCAAGCCCAGTTTCTAAACTAGTAGCCACTCCAGTTGTAGATACTTTTGTGCAAAAGAATGTTGTAGAAAGGCCAATATCCTTTTCGTAGAACTTTGATTAGTTCAGAAAATTCCACATAGTTAGGGATTTGCTCTGTGATGTACAGAGTGTCTTTCTCTTTTCTTCAGCTTTACCTTCTTTACTTCCCCGAACTGAACTTGCAAGTTCACTCCTTGCCACCCATAGCCATCATGTTCACCACAGGGACCCTTTGCCAGTCCAGGAGATTCTCAGAAATCACTTGCTTCAGGAGGGTTTTTATACACACTGTTGGTGGTCTGCAACAATACTAAACTGCCGCTGAGAATGTAGGAGTCATCCAAAGACTCCGAGAACCCTGGATAACTGCCGAAAGACCGGCGATTGCTGCTTGTGCCTTCATCTTTGATGTTGAACTCCCAGTGCTTATAGATTCTAAGCATGGCTGCGTATATGGACCAGCTTGAGTGGGCAAAAAAGGTTCTAGAATCCAGGAAGAACTTTAATGAAAGCAGAGCAATGCACCCATCTCTTAAAGTCCTTCATGCTGATGTCTTTTGTGTCCATTAAAGTGGGAATAATAGCCAGTAGATTTCCAACTGCATTCTAGAGCTGCATTTGAAACATAGTCATGGGCTTCATCTTTTGTAATACAGTCCTTTTCAAGGCCTGGACATACAGCCCACCTGAACAATGACATAGCCCATGTGTTTCCAGAACCAGTCCTTCCCATTTTCGTGGATATTTTCCCCGAGTCCAATTATCTTTTTTTTTTTTATTAAAAATTTAATTATACATTTTAAAAATTTTTACCAGTTCCCTCCCTCCCCCCTCCTCCCCCTCCCCTTCCCCCAGTGCCTCCCCCCCAATTCCCAGAGAGTCCTTTATTGTGTATGCCTAACTCTCCACTGGGTCCTCCTCTCCGATGACATATAAGGACCCAGTGGCATTTCCATAAGCCTTTTCTCTTGTTCCCCTTAAGCATAAGATCACTATTATGGCTGTCAATCCCTTGCCTCCAGGGGTCTCGGTGCCCATAACAGATGCTAGACTTTATGAGGGCAACAGTGCACTGGACATTGCGCAGGGCATGCAAAGTCCCATTATGATTGCTTTGGCCCCAACTATTGTTGAGAATCTTGCAAATCGTTGCTCCTCCCATCCTTTTGCTTTTACAATCTTACCGCCCCCTCTTCCGCAAATGTCCCTGAGCTCCAGGATGGGGAGAGATTAGGCTGGCCTAGTTCTATGTGATTGATATAGAGTCTGTGAAGTTCTGGATTGTGGTTTGTTGATTTTCTTTTGCAGTTTTGCTGCTCCTGCAATTCCCTTCACTCCATTCTGCTGGGCACTGTATGTCACCCCCTGGCCAGAGACAAAAAGCTGTTAAACTGGAGTCTTGTTGTAATAGCACATTCAAGGGTAGATGTAATAAGAGTAGGAAACCTCACTGAGGGAGGGGTCCATCACCCATTTGCAAAATGATTACTTTTTATCTGCTAGACTATATGCCCTCCCCTTCTGGTGAGATCAGGAAAGAACGTCTGTGAACTTAACTAGGTTTCTCATTACTTACTTACAGACCTTGATGGAGGCCTATTTTCTCTGCTGTAACATGGTCCCCTCTCTCCTTGTTTCTGGTGTGGCCCTCCTAACCCATCTCTCTTGTTCATAATCCTTGCAATTACTGTGTTACATAGGTTTACTTTTGAGTGTCTCAATGTGGGCTGGGTGAGTTTGGTACTAGGAGCCACCTATTAGGGAGTACATACGGCGCTTAATTTTCTGGGTTTGGGATACTTCACTTAATATAATTCTTTCTAATGACATCCATTTCCCAGCAAATTCCAGTAATTCATCATTTTTGATGGCTGAGTAGTACTCCATTGTATAGATGTACCACAGTTTCCTTATCCACTCGTCAACTGTTGGACATTTAGGTTGATTCCATGACTTTGCTATTGTAAACAGTGCTGCTATGAACATGGTCGAGCTTGTGCTATCGAGGCGAACCTCTGCTGCATGGGGGGTTATTCCCAAAAGTGGGATAGCAGGGTCATACAGCACTTCAATCTTTAATTTCTTTAAGAATCTCCAGACGGCTCGCCAGTGTGGCTGTATGAGCCTGCATTCCCACCAACAATGTAGGAGAGTTCCCCTCTCTCCACATCCTCTCCAGCATTTGTCGTTGTTTGTATTGTGGATTTTTGCCATCCTGACCGGGGTGAGATGATATCTCAGGGAAGTTTTGATTTGCATTTCCCTGATGGCTAAGGAAGTGGAGCATTTTTTAAGATAATTGTTAGACATTTTAATTTCATCCCTGGTAAAGTTTCTTTGAAGTTCCAGGGCCCATTTTTTAATTGGGCCAGTGTTTTCCTTGGAGTTTAATTTTCTAAGTTCTTTGTGCACTCTGGACAGTAGAGCTCTGTCAGATATGTGGTTAGTGAAGATTTTCTCCCATTCTGTGGGTTGCCTTTGAGCTCGTGTGACAATCTCTTTATCTGAACAGAAGCTCTTTAATTCACAAGATCCCAACTGTTGAGAGTTGGTAGCAGTGATTGTGCCATTGGATGTCTGTTTAGGAAGTGTTGGCCTAGCCCAATCAGCTCGAGGGAGTTCCCTATCCTTTCAACTATGGTTTTTAAAGTCTCTGGCCTGATATCAAGGTCCTTGATCCATTTGGAATTAAGTCTTGTACATGGTGACAAGTACGGGTCCAGCTTTAATCTTCTGCATGTGGAGATCCAGTTTTGCCAGCACCATTTGTTGAAGATGCTGTTCTTTTTCCATTGGATTCTTTGGGCCCCTTTGTCAAAGACCAAATGGCTGTAACTTTGTGGGCTTATATCTGGGTCTTCAATCCTTATCCATTGATCTGTGGGTCTATTTTGGAGCCAGTACCAGGCTGTCTTTATAACTATGGATTTGTAGTATAGACTTAGGTTTGGTATGGTAATACCTCCAGCTGTGTTTTTGTTACTCAGGATTGTTTTTGCTATCCTGGGTCTTTTGTGCCTCCATATGAACTTTGAGATTATTCGGTCAACTTCTTTGAAGAATTGCTTTGGGATTTTGATTGGTATAGCATTGAATCTGTATATTGCCTTTGGTAGGATGGTCATTTTTACAATGTTGATTCTGCCAATCAAGGAACAAGGGAGTTCTTTCCACCTTCTGGTGTCTTTTGCAATTTCTTTCTTTAGGGTTTTAAAGTTTTCATTGTAAAGGTCTTTTACCTCCTTAGTTAGGTTTATACCAAGGTATTTCATTTTTTTAGGGGTTATAGTAAATGGCATGGTTTCTCTCAAGGCTTTTTCACTTCTTTCATTCTGGGCATATAGGAAGGCCTCTGATTTTTGCACATTTATTTTGTATCCTGCCACCCTGCTGAACTTCTCAATTAGTTCCAGGAGCTTCCTGGTGGAGTTTTTGGGATCCCTCAGGTATAAGATCATGTCATCTGCAAATAGGGATAGCTTGATTTCTTCCTTGCCGATTTGAATCCCTCTTATGTCCCTTTCTTGTCTTATGGCTTCAGCTAAGACTTCAAGTACAATATTGAATAGAAGTGGTGAGAGTGGACAGCCTTGTCTAGTTCCTGATCGAAGTGGGAATGCTTCCAATTGTTCCCCATTGAGCATAATCCTTGCTGTGGGCTTGTTGTATACAGCTTTTATTATATTGATAAAGGTTCCTTCCATTCCTACTGTCTCTAGCGTTTTGATCATAAAAGGCTGTTGGATCTTGTCAAAAGCTTTTTCTGCATCTATCGAGAGTATCATGTGGTCTTGGACTTTGGACTGGTTTACATGATGAATTACATTTATTGATTTGCGTATGTTGAACCAACCTTGTGTGCCAGGGATGAAGCCTACTTGGTCCCTGTGAATGATCTTTTTGATATGTTTTTGAATCTGATTTGCTAAGACTTTGTTGAGAATCTTTGCATCTGTGTTCATCAGGGAGATCGGCCTATATTTTTCTTTTTTAAGTGAATCTTTATTAGGTTTTGGGATTAAGACGATATTAGCTTCATAGAAGGAATTTGGTAGTGTTCCTTCCTTTGCTATTTGATGGAACAGTTTAAGGAGTATTGGTGTTATTAACTCCTTAAATGTCTGGTAGAACTCTGTGCTGAATCCATCTGGTCCAGGACATTTTTTGGTGGGAAGATTCGAGATTACTTCCTCAATTTCCTTATATGTTATAGGACTATTTAAATAATTCACAACTTCCTGATTCAATTTAGGTAAGTTGTGTTTACTTAGAAATTCATCCATCTCTTTTGTGTTGTCAAACTTCACAGAGTATAAGTTTTTGAAATATGATGTTATAATTCTCTGGATTTCTTGGGTATCAGTAGTGATAACTCCATGTTCATTTCTAATTTTGTTAATTTGGGTTTTCTCTCTCTTGCTTTTGGTTAGTTCAGCTAGGGGTGTATCAATCTTGTTGATTTTTTCAAAGAACCAGCTTTTTGATTGGTTGATTTTTTCTTTCGTTTTCTTAGTCTCGATTTCAGATATTTCTCCCCTTATTTTGCTAATCTCTTCTCTTCTACTGCTTTTGGGATCAGATTGCTCTAGTTTCTCTAAAGCTTTAAGCTGCATTGTTAAGTTGTTTATTTCTGATGTTTCCATTTTTTTGACGTGGGCATTAAGAGCTATGAACTTACCTCTTAGAACAGCTTTCATTGTGTCCCAGAGATTTTGGTAAGTTGTATTTTCATTATCATTCACTTTCAGGAAATCTCGAATTTCCTTTTTAATTTCTTCCTGAATCCAGTTCTCATTCAGCATCATAGTGTTAAGTTTCCAGGAGTTAGTGTATTTTCTCTTGTTTGATGTGTTGTGGATGTCCAGCTTTAGGCCGTGGTGGTCTGATAGGGCACAGGTTAGAATTTCAACTTTCTTGTATATGTGTAGATTCATTTTGTGGCCAATATGTGATCTATTTTGGAGAAAGTTCCGTGTGCTGCTGAGAAAAATGTGTATTCTTGGTGCGTGGGTGAAAAGTTCGATAGAGATCTGTGAGGTCCATTTCTTTCAGGGTTTGATTAAGTTCCAAAGTGTCTCTGTTAAGCTTTTGACCTGTTGATCTATCCCATGTAGAGAGGGCGGTGTTGAAGTCCCCAAGAATTATCGTTTGGGGGTTGATTTCTTGCTTTAGACGCTGTAGGGTTTTTCTTAATGAATGTGGAGGGGCCTGTATTGGGTGCATATATGTTCAGTATTGTGAAATCTTCCTGGTGAATTGTACCTGTGACTAAAATGTAGTATCCATCCGTGTCTCTTATAATTTTTTTTGGTTTGAAATCCACTTTGTCTGATAGCATAATGGCTACCCCTGCCTGTTTTCTGCTTCCATTTGCTTGTAGAATTGTTGACCAGCCTTTTATTTTTAGAGCGTGCCTATCTTTTGTGGTGAGATGGGTTTCCTGCAGGCAACAGATTGATGGATTGTGATTTTTAATCCAAGTTTGTAATCTGTGTCTCTTGATCAGTGAATTAAGTCCATTAACATTTAGTGTTATAATGGAGAAACTATTGTTAATTCCAGACATTTATTATGTTTAGTAGCTTTTATAAGTATATTGCTTCACTTTTAATGGTGTTTTACTTGCCTTCTGTACTCCTGGATATGCCTGTTTTTTTCTTCACGCTTGAGTATCATTTCTAGCATTTTTTGAAGGCCTGGTTTGGTGGACATGTATCCCTTAAAGTTGTCTTTGTGCTGGAAAATTTTTCTTTCTCCCTCGATCATGACTGATAGTTTTGCAGGGTAAATCAGCCTGGGTTGACATTTTTGCTCATTCAATACTTGAAGTATGTCTCTCCAAGCTCTTCTTGCTTTTACTGTTTCGACTGAGAAGTCATTTGTTATTTTAATAGGTTTGCCTTTAAAAGTGACTTGTTTTTTCTCCCTTGAAGCTCTCAGCACCAGTTCCTTTATCTTGAATGTGGAGTGTTTTAACTATTATTTGCCGCGGTGTGCTTCTATTTTGGTCGTATCTGTTTGGGGTGCGGAATGCCTCTTGTATATGAATGGGCCTCTCTTTTTTTAGATGAGGAAAGTTTTCCTTGATGATCGTTTGAAAAATTTCCTCAGGGGTGGTATTTTGAGATTCTTGCTCCGGTATTCCATGAATACGCATGTTAGGCTTCTTCAGGGTGTCCCATATCTCTTGGATATTTCTTTCAAGTATCTTTTTGGCTTTAACAACCTCTTCCATTGAGCTGGTTAGTACTCCCACTTTATCTTCAAGGTCTGAAATTCTGTTTTCTGCTTCGTTAGTTCTGTTGGTAAGACTCTCTGTGGCGTTCTGGGTTGAAGATAACTTGTCTTTTAGCTCAGTTTTAAACTCTGCTTGAGTTTGTTTTAACTGCTCTATGCCACTTTTTGTTTCTTGCACTGTTTTTCTCAACTCCTCCAGATGTCTGTTGTGTTCCTCTTCAAAGCGATTGATTCGATTATGTAATTCCTCCCGGATTTCCTCTTTCATAGTATTGAACATGGTAATGATCATATTTTGAAAGTTGTTATCCTGGGTCAGGCTTTCTTGGCCTTTTTCCGCGGGTTTGTTCTTGTTGGAGTCTAACATTATGGGATTAATTCCTTCAGTGGGAAATTTGTTTACTTGAGTGTTGCTTCTCATGGATTTGCACTTTGACTTTGGCATTGTCATTTTAACTCTTAAGATCTCTCAATTTCACTAAACTGAATTATTTGGCCTGGGGTACTGGTGTGCGGGGCCCGAACGGGGACTTACCTAGGGCGCGGGGTGAGGCCCGGGTGGACCCCGCGCGTGTCCCGACCGGGGGAGCGGGGTGGGGTGAAAAGGGAGGATGGGCACGTCGGCATGGAGCTATTTAACCCGAGGGCAGCTGGGGTGGGGCCGGGCGCAGGGGGAGGTCCTCCTCGTCCCTCGGCCCCCGAGCGGCTCCGGCTGGATGGCGGGAGTTGGAGCCGGGTCCCTGTGGGCTGACCTGGGGTCCTAGAGCGCGCGGTGAGGCCCCGGCTGGATCTCGCGTACGCGTCCCGACCAGCGGAGCGGGGGTGGGGTGAAAAAAAGGGACCTCTCTTTTTATTTTTTTACATTTTTTATTATTATGTCAGCTCATACAAACTTAATAGGTACACCAGTTCCCTCCCTCCCTCCTCCTCCTCCCGAACCCCCTGCTCCCCCTCCCCTCACCCTTCCCTCCCCATCCTCCAGTGCCTCCCGCCCCAATTCCCAGAGAGTCCTTTCTTGTGCATGCCTGATTCTCCTCTGAGCCCTCCTCTCCGATGACGTACAAGGACCCAGTGGCCATTCCTTGAACCCTTTCCCGTGTTCCCCTTAAGTATAGGAACACTGCTGTGGCTGCCAATCCCTTGCCTCAAAGGATCTTGGTGCCTTTAGCAGATGCTAGACTTTGTGAGGTCAATAGTATGTTGGACATTGCTCAGGGCATGCAAAATCCAATTATGATTGCTTCGGCCCTAACTTGTGTGGAGTATCTTGCAAATCATTGCTCCTCCCATCCTTTTGCTCTTACACTCTTACCGCCCCCTCTTCCGCAAATGTCCCTGAGCTTCAGGATAGGGAGAGATTAGGCTGGCCTAGTTCTCGGTGGTTGATATAGAGTCTCTGAAGTTCTGGATTGTGGTTTGTTGATTTTCTTTTGCAGTTTTGCTGCTCCTGCAATGCCCTTCACTCCATCCTGATGGGCATTGTATGTCACCCCCTGGCCAGAGACAAAAAGCTGTTAAACTAGAGTCTTGTTATAAGAGCACATTCTATTTTTTTAATCAAAGTAGCCAGAGTTTTATGAATTTCATTGAATTTTCCCTTGGAATCAATTAATGGTTGAGTGGGAATATTATTTGTTGTTTTGTTTTATTTATAATTATGAGAACTAACTTCAAGTATTGAATGAGCAAACATGTCAACCCAGGCTGTCAATCCATCATGATCAAGGGAGAAAGAAAAGTTTTCCAGCACAAAGACAAGTTGAAGGCTTACATGTCTACCAAACCAGGCCTTCAAAATATGCTAGAAATGATACTCAAGCTTGAAGGAAAAAAAACGAGCATATCCAGGAGGACAGAAGGGAAGTATAATACCACCAAAACCTAAAAGCCAAATAATACACTTACAAAAGGCACTAAACATAAAAAAGTCCGAAATTAAAAATAATTTCTCCATCATAACATTAAATGTCAATTGAATTAACTCACCAATTAAGAGATGCAGATTACAAACTTGGATTAAAAATCACAACCCATAAATCTTCTGCTTTCAAGAAACCCATCTCACCACAAAAGATAGGCACATCTAAATCAAAGGCTGGTCAAAAATTCTGCAAGCTAGTGAAACCAGAAAACAGGCAGGGGTAGCCATTATGCTACCAGACAAAGTGGACTTCAAACCAAAAAAAAAAATCATAAGAGACACAGATGGTTACTACATTTTAGTCACAAGTACAATTCACCAGGAAGACTTCACAATACTGAACACATATGCACCAATATGGACCCCTCCACATTCATTAAGCAAACCCTACAGTGTCTAAAGTGTGAAATCAACACCCAAACAATAATTCTTGGGGATTTCAACAATGCCCTCTCAACATGGGATAGTTCAACAAGTCAAAAACTTAACAGAGATACATTAGAACTTAATCGAACTCTTACTGAAATGGACTTACTGATCTCTATCAAACTTTTCATCCACACACCATAGAATACACATTTTTTCTCAGCAGCACACGGAACTTTCTCCAAAATAGACCACATATTGGGCCACAAATGAAATCTCCATATATACAAGAAAGTTGAAATTCTAGCCTGTACTCTATTATACAATCATGGTCTAAAGTTTGACATCCACAACAACAAACCACAGAAAATACACTAATTCCTGGAAACTAAATACTATGATGCTTAATTAGATTCAGGAAGAAATTACAAAGGAAATTCAAGATTTCCTGAAAGCAAATGATAAAGAAAATACAACTTATCAAAATCTTTGGGAAACAATGAAAACTGTTCTAAGAGGTAAGTTCATAACTCTTAATGCATATATCAAAAAAATAGAAACTCATAAGTAAATATGTTAACAATTCAGCTTAAAGCTTTAGAGACACTAGAGCAAGCTGATCCCAAAAGCAGTACAAGAGAGGAAGTTAGTAAAATTAGGGGAGAAATATCCAAATTTGAGATAAGGAAAACGATACAGAGAATCAACCAGTCAAAAAGCTGGTTTTTTGAAAAAAATCAATAACATTGATACACCCCTAGCTAAATTAACAAAAAGCAAGAGAGAGAAAAGCCACCTTAATAAAATTAGAAATGAAAATGGAGAAATTCGGAGAATTATAACATCATATTTCAAAAACTTATACTCTGTGAAATATGACAACACAAAAGAAATGGGTGAATTCCTAAGTAAGAACTTACCTAAATTGAATCAGGAAGTTTTGAATTATTTAAATAGTCCTATAACATATGAGCAAATCAATGAAGTAATCTCAAATCTTCCCACAAAAAATATCCTGAATCAGATGGATTCAGCACAGAATTCTACCAGACATTTAAGGAACAAAGAACATCAGTACTCCTTAAACTGTTCCATCAAATAGCAAAGGAAGGAAAACTACCAAAATCTTTCTATGAAGCCAGTATCATCTTAATCCCAAAACCTAATAAAGATACATTTAAAAAAGTAAGCTATAGGCCAATCTGTTTGATAACCAGAGATGCAAAGATTCTCAACAAAGTCTTAGCAAATCGGTTTCAAAAACATATCAAAAAGATCATCCGCGGAGATCAAGTAGGCTTTATCCCATACACACAAGGTTGGTTCAACATATGCAAATCAATAAATGTAATTTGCCATATAAACCAGTCCAAAATCCAAGACCACATGATACTCTTCATAGATGCAGAAAAAGCTTTTGACAAGACCCAACAGCCTTATGATCAAAACCATAGAGACAGTTGGAATGGAAGGAACCTTTATCACTATAATAAAAGCTGTATACAACAAGCCAAGAGCAAGGATTATACTCATTGGGGAAAAACTTGAAGCATTCCTGCTTCAATCAGGAACTAGACAAGGCTGTCCACTCTCACCACTTCTATTCAATATTGTACTTGAAGTCTTAGCTGAAGCCATAAGACAAGAAAGGGAGATAAAAGGGATTCAAATCAGCAAGGAAAAAGTCAAGTTACCTCTATTGCAGATGACATGATCTTATACCTGAGTGATCCCAAAAACTCTACCAGGAAACTCCTGGAACTAATACAGAAGTTCAGCAGGGTGACAGGGTACAAAGTAAAATACAAAAATCAGTGGCCTTCCTATATGCCTAGGATGAAAGAAGGGAAAAAGCCCTGAGAGAAACAATCCCATTTACTATAGCCCCTAAAAAAATGAAATACTTTGGCATAAACCTAACCAAGGAAATAAGAGACCTTTACAATGAAAACTTTAAAACCCTAAAGAAAGAAATTGCAAAAGACACCAGAAAGTGGAAAAACCTCCCATGTTTCTGGATTGACAGAATCAACATCATAAAAATGACCATGCTACCAAAGGCAATATACAGATTCAATGATATACCAATCAAAATCTCAAAGCATTTCTTTAAAGAAGTTAACCAAACAATCTCACATTTCATATGGAGGCACAAAGACCCACGACATCAAAAACAATCCTGAGTAACAAAAACACTGCTGGAGGTATCACCATACCAAACCTTAGTGTACACTAAAAACCCATAGTTAAAAAAATAGCCTGGTACTGGCTTCAAAATAGACACACAGATCAATGGATAAGGATTGAAGACCCAGATATAAGCCCACACAATAACAGATATTTGATTTTTGACAAAGGGGCCCAAAAATCCAATCGAAAAAGAACAGCATCTTCAACAAATGGTTCTGGCAAAACTGGATGTCTATTAAACTGGACCCATACTTGTCACCATGTACAGACTTAATTCCAGATCAATCAAGGACCTCAATATAAGGCCAGAGACTATAAAAACCTTAATGAAAGGCTAGGGAACTCCCTTGAGGTGATTGGACTAGGCCAACAATTCCTAAATGGAAATCCAATAGAACAGTCAATACAAACAACACTCAACAGATGGGATCTTATGAAATTAAAGGGCTTCTGATCAGATAAAGAGATTGTAACTGGAGCACAAAGGCAACCCACAGAATGGGAGAAAATCTTCACTAACCACATATCTAATAGAGCTCTATTATCCAGAGTGCACAAAGAACTTAGAAAATTAAACACCAAGGAAACAAATAGCCCAATTAAAAAAATGAGCCTTGGAACTCAAAAGAAACTTTACCAGGGAAGAAATTAAAATGTCTAATAAATATTTTAAAAAATGCTCCGCATCCTTAGCCATCAGGGAAATATAAATCAAAACCTTCCTGCGGTATCATCCCACCCCAGTCAGGATGGCAAAAATCCACAATACAAACAACACCAAATGCTGGAAAGTATGTGGTTAGAGGGGAACTCTTCTACATTACTGGTCTTATACAACCACTCTGGCAACCTGTCTGGTGATTCTTAAAAAAGTTAAAGATAGAGATGCCATATTGCGCTGCGATTCCACTTTTGGGAATAATCCCCCATACAGTGAATATTCACCTTGATAGCACAAGCATGAACATGTTCATAGCAGCATTGTTTGCAATAGCAAAGTCATGGAATCAACCCAAATGCCCAACAGTTTATGAGTGTATAAGGAAAATATGGTGCATTTAAACAATGGAATACTACTCAGCCATCACAAATAATGAATTAATGAAATTTGCCAGGAAATGGATGGAATTAGAAAAAATTATATTGAGTGAAGTATCCCACACACAGAAAATTAACCACCCTATGTACTCCCTAATAGGTGTATCCTAGAACAAAACCCACTTAGTGACACACTCAAAGGTAAATCTCTGTAATACCTACAATAATTGCAAAGATTATAGACAGGAGGGAAGGGGAAGTAGGGCCCCGCCATAAACAAGGCGAGAGTGGATCATTCTACAGCCTGAGAAAACAGGCCACCCTCAAGGTCTGCAAGTAAATAATGAAACATCTAGTTAAGCTCACAGACTTTCCTTCCTGGCACTTGCAACTGATGGGGTTCGATTTCAACAGAAAGAGAGGGCATATAGTCTGGCAGATAGAAAGTAACCATCCTGCAAATGGGAAAATGACCCCCCTCACCACAATCTCCTACTCTTATTCCATCTACCTTTGAATCTGCTGTTATAATAAGACTCTATTTTAGCAGCTTTTATCTCTGGCTAAGAGGAGAAATCCAATACCCATCTGGATGGAGCCAAGGGCAATGCAGGACAGCAAAACTGGAAGAAGAATAAAAAAGAATAACAAATCATAATTCAGATCATCAGCGACCCTACATTAATCACCAGGAACCAGGCCAGCCTAATCTCTTCCCATCCCAAAGCTCAGGGAAACTTGCGGAACAGGGGTGGTAAGATTATAAGTGCCTAAAGATGGGGAGGAGCAATGATATGCAAGATATTCCACACAAGTTAGGGCCAAAGTAATCATAATAGAACTTTGCATGACCTGCACATTGACCAACATGTCATTGACCCCCCAAAATCTAGCATGGATCACAGGCTCTAAGATCCTTAGAGGCAAGGGATTAACAGCCACAATAGTGTTCCTATACTGATGGGGAACACAAGAAAGAGCTTAGACAATGCTACTGAATCCTTACACCTCATCAGAGAGGAGAATCCAGAGGGAAGTTTGACATGCACAGTAAAGGATGCTCCAGGAATGCGGGGGTGGGGCACTGAAAGAAAGGGAGGGAGGGGGGAAAGGAAAAGAAAAAGAGGGGAGGGAGCAAGGGGATACAGGGTGGGTGGAGGGTGGGAGGGTAATGTGGTACTTATCGAATTTGTATGAGTGGAAAAAATAAATTAAAATTAAAAAAACAATTATGAGAACTAAACTTAATGGAATTTTAGATCTAATCTTTGCTGGTATATTGTATCTGTATGTGTTTGTATCTTAAGAACTAATATTTTGAATATTTATATCTCAATTTTTGCTTACACTGTTGCAATTTACCATGTTTTAAAAAATTGGAGCTATGATTTTTTAAAATTTATTAATAAAATAACACTCCATTTTCTTACCCTTTCTTAGTTCTTTGTGTGTGTCTGTATGTGTTTTGATGGGTGTGTGTGAAAGTCTGTGTATATTTCCTCATTCATTGCTATAACAAAACACATTACAGGGTGCAACTAAAGAAAGAGGTTATTAGGTTTATAATTCAAGGGCACAATTTATGCAGCTAGGGAGAAACTGTGGGAGAAGCAAGGCTCTGCTCACATTGCTCCCACAGCAGGAAGCAGAGAAATAGATCCTGGTGCTCTGATGCTGTCTCCCTTTCTTCAGTCTAGGACCCCAGCACAGCCATGGGATGCTGTAGCCAGTATTCACAGTGACCCTCCCTTCTCAGTTCACCTCACCAAACAACTTCACAGAGGAGCCTAGGAACGTTTTTGTTAGGGACTCTAGGTCCTAATGTTTTGATAAGATCAGGCACAACAAAATGTAAATGACCACTTAAGACCAAGTGTGCTGGACTGCAATACTGAGACATCCCAAATATGTTCCAGGGGACAGTTTTGTGTGTGTGTGTGTGTGTGTGTGTGGTAACCCACTATCCATACACACCCATAGGATGGAAGAGGGTCCATGTATGGAAGCAAATGGGAGGTTGCTGAAAGGAAAGCCAGGATTGTTCCAGTTTGATGCCATGAATTTTTGGGCTTCATTAACAAACAGTGCAGCTGCTTTCTTTTCTCAACAAACCAAGGACAAGGACCTGGAGACCTGGTGGGGGAACACTATGGAAAACTTTCAGGCTCCCATGTTCTGACCATGAATCTACAAGTGTGATGCAGTAGGAATTGCATATTTGCATGTTTTATCAGAATAAACATTAGGGAATTCAGAATTATGGTTTGATCTCCACTGGGAACCTGTCCCTGGAGGCCAGTGGTTCTGTATGTCCACACATCCTTCCCCATGGCACTATCTGTCCACATCTCATTCTCTAAACTAAATCCTCTCAGTTATATTCTCCCTGTCAATTTTTAAAACTTTATTATTTTTCTAGTTTTTCAAATATATTCCATACTTGTCCCTGCTACCCTCTATCCCCTTCCCTTCTTTCCTCCTTTCATGCCTTCATCAATCCAGCCCACTCCTTCCAACCATCCTGTCTCTGTGCTTCTATGTTCCCTCTGGCTTATCTGCTCTTTGGGGGTTCAGACCTCTTTGAAAAGTTTCCTCTCTTCAGTACACTCTACTGATAAGGGTATTTCCCTTCACTCATCCAGCTCTAGTGCCAAGGTTTCCATCGTATGGGGCATGGTGATTTGTCAGTCATTATACAGGTCTGGTAATAGCAAGTCTCACTGAAATAAGTTCTCCCTGCAATGTTTCTAACATGTCTGAAGCCCAGTGCTCTGTGTCTCTTGATGGGAACCAAGAGCCCTAGAGAAAGAAGTCATTTCTTCTTCATTCAAACTGCCAGCAGTGACACAAGGTAGTTCTCAGGCTGTAGATGCAGCAATAGTGACATTACAAGCAGACCTCTGTAGAAAATCAGACCTTCCTAGGCTGCTTTAGAGCGTACAGTGTATCTATGAGCTGGGAACAGAGTTGGGCAAGTCTCTGGGATGATATTGCCTATTTCGTCAAAGGTGTGAAGAGGGTCAGTGTATAGCTTCAGGGTCATCTGGTTCAGTGTGACTGTGTGGCTCAGCAGCGAGAACAGGGAGAATTTGTTCATATAAAAGTTGACCTCAACGAGCTGGGTGCAGTGACTTAGGGATGACAGGAGGGCACCGAGTGGGGAGTCCTCTGTATTGCAATCTTGCAACACCAGGCTCTTCAGTGTCGACAACTCTCCTCAAGGGCACTTGAGGTGTGTGAGCTGCTGCAGCTTTGGGCAATAGGACAGATAACTACATCTCCCTGTGAGAGCTGGCAGAGCATGATAGACAGAATCTTCTGATTCTTCAGGCACATAAGCAGCTGTTCCAGGTGATCCCTGAGGAAGTAGACAGCATTCATGTAGAGATGCTGGAGGCTCTGGAGTTTGGTAAACTGAGAAATGAACTGAAGAACAAACTTCTTCTCCATCTCCTCATCTTTAATACAGTAGGTTTCATTGTAGATGCTCACCAGAAGGTGTTTGTGCAGTTTTCTCATCTGGTCCAGCTAAGGTGTAAAGCCTGTCAGGGTTCCCATCATGCACCATAACTTCATTACCAACTCCTGGATGGAGTCTGGCTCACAAACTTTCAGGATCTCTAGGATCTTGGAGATGGGCAGTATCCAGACCTGCAGCTTCCTACAACACAGCTTCATGGAGCCTTTTCTCAGCTGGGCCCCACTGCAAGACAAGTGTGTGGTTTTCATCTAGATGGTGGCTTTCCAGGTGGCAGTAAGCCACCACCTTCAGGAGGTACTTCTCTCCAGATACTGGGGGTTCCTGGATTCCTGGATTCCTGGGAGGGACCCGTGTTGAGCAGCCTGGATGTTGGGCTTTAGCCCAAAGGTTCTAGAATTTGTAGCCCACATTTCCCAACTCAATTACTTGTAATTTCTGCCTCCTGGGGTGAACCTTTTGGGTTAGCAGCAGGTTGATTCCCCTCAGCATGGCCTGCAAGGTCTCCAGGTTGAGGATATTCATCAGGAAGCCCCCAGGGAGGCATGCAGGGCCAAGCTGCCACCATTGCCCTCAGGATGTGATTGTGTCCAGAGGTCAGGGCCTCTTTGAGCAATTATGGGAAGAGTTCCATGGGCAGAATCTAAATTGGAGCTATGTTTTAAGAAATAGGACAGCCCCCCACTAGTCAGTTTTCCCTTTCCACTCTGGGTCCCAGATGGCTCGCTATTCTTTGTGGTAGGGTTGTGGTGGCTGCTAGGCCAACCCACAGGCCCAAGGTCATCAGCAGGTCCCATTAGCCAGTTGGCTCTTTCTGCTCTGGATCCCAGCAGGTACCCTACTCCTCCTACTTCTCCCTGAAGCCTCTACCAAGACACTTATTTGTCCTCCTGTGGTGTTTTTCTTCCTTCTTTTCCTCCTGCTTTCTTTCTCTCTCTCTCTCTCCCTCCTTCCTCATCCATAATCATTAAGGAACTTTAAGTTTTCAAGAATTCAACAGAGTCCAGAGAAAACGCATGCAACAGGCTAGGGGACCAACACCATACATCTGAGGACTTCTAACATCATCCTGTCAAACGGGAGAGAATCTTTGTTTCCAGCTTAAAAAATTTGTTTTTACCTTACTGTTAGTCTCAATTGTTAGTCACCATAGTTTAAGATTTCCATATAGCACACCAAAAAAAAACCATACAACTTCAGGGACTATACCATTCACTCTCACACATCACCGAGGAAGTAAACCTAAAAAGTGTACTACAGTACTAATCTTCAATCCCTGTCTACTAAACCTACCTTAATTGATATATTAACAGTCCAATAGCCTCATCTAGGAAACAACATCAAACAACACCAGAAACAACACCAAACAGACACATCCATCTCCAAGGCAAACACTAGCAATAACTGTTCAAGTGTAGTAATACTGTCTAATTCATATAATCCAAAAACACACATCAAGAAGAAAATAAGAGATAAACTGAAAAATGTCCAAGTCACAGAGCAAATCCACGAGAAACAAAAACCAAGACAACAAACCTCCTACAAAAAGCATCAACCGCATAATGATGGAATGCAACCAGAACAAACTTACAGAAAATAGCTAAGAAAGTCACATCCAAGATAATGATTTTCAAAACCCAATCTTTACTGTGATCAAAACAGTGAAAAAGGAAATCCAGGAGTTAAATAATCTGTTAACCAATTTGAACAGGAACACAACAAGCAATTGGAGAAGAGGAGAATACAAGAAAAGTAGTTAAACAAAAATAGGTAGAGAGCAGTTACAACAATCTCAAGCAGAGATTAAACACAAACTAAAAGACAAGTTATCTTCTACCCAGAACACAACAGACAATCTTATCAGCACAAATGACAAAGCAGAAAACAAAATATCAGATCTTGAAGAAAAAATTGAAGAACAAACCATTTCAATCAAAAATGTTGTTAAAGCCAAAAAGATACTTGAGAGGAATATTCAAGAATTATGGCACACGTTGAGGAAACCTAACATGTGCATTCATGGAATACCAGAATAAGAAACCCAAAATACTACATGTAACAGTTATTCTTAACTATTGCTATGAGAGAGTACACAAAGTCAAGCAATACACGGGAGAGGGAGATTTATTCAATTTACAATTCCAGAAGGGAGAAACAATTTCTCATGGTGGAGGTAGAATGATTGGCTGGCCAAAGCTGGAGGAGTCTAAGTCACTGCAGATATCTTGGAGGCTGAAAGTTGCAAGATTACTTGCAAAGGCAGACTTCTCCTGGAGGTAGGGTGGGACTAATCCACCTCAAGGCCCACTCCTTTTGTCTGCCTTCCTTCAGCAAGGCTCCACCTCTCAAGGTGCCTTGCCAAACACATGAGACTGTGTTCAAACCATGACACTACACCCTTGGCCCCATGGGCTCATTGCCATCTCACTATGTAAACCATACTCAGTTCAACTTTAAAAGTCTTCATAGGCTAGATAGATAGTCCCAACACAAAAGTCCAAAGTCTAAAGCCTCCTATAAAATCAAAACGCGAGTTACATACTTCCAATATACAAAGGCATAGAATAAACATTCCCATTCCAAAAGAAAGAAATGGGGGTAAATCCAGGAAAGATCGTTCCATAGCAAGACTGAGAACCAGCAGAATACACTTCAAATCTTGTAGCTCCAAGTCCATCAGGTGAGCCTCTCATTGAAATCATCTCAGTTCCAAAGGGCTTTGGTTCCACCCATTCCAACGCAGATGCTCATAGAACACATCGCTCTCTTGGGCTGACTCCTCCCAGGGTATATAGCTCTCCTTGGCAGTTGTCCCACATTCTTTCTTGCATCTCTAACATCTTTACTTCTCAATGGCAAACGAGGCTTTAACTTCACAGTACAAACTGCCCTTCTTGAGCCTCTATCCTGCAGATTTTCTGCCACATGCTGCCTGGCTTCCATCATGTTTTAAAATCTTGGAGGAGGACTCCACGATCTCCTCCCTCTTGCATCCTTGATGCCTCTAAAACCAGAACCATGTGGACAACTTTGCCAAGACTGGCCCCCTTGAATCACAGCTGATTCCACTTCTCTATGCTGACCTTGGGAAAAAGCTCTTTCATAACTGGACAGTTGCTTTATGGAAGAAGTGGAACCCTGCTTTGGAACTCCACCCTTTAAATCATTTCTTCCGAAAGGATTTGCATTCTTTTTTTATTTTTTTATTAAAAATTTAATTATACATTTTAAAATTTTTACCAGTTCCCTCCCTCCCCCCTCCTCCCCCCCAACCCACTCCTCCCCCTCCTCTCCCTCCCCATCCCCCAGTGCCTCCCCCCCAATTCCCAGAGAGTCCTTTATTGTGTACGCCTAACTCTCCACTGGGTCCTCCTCTCTGATGACATATAAGGACCCAGTGGCATTTCCATAAGCCCTTTCTCTTGTTCCCCTTAAGCATAAGATCACTACTATGGCTGTCAATCCCTTGCCTCCAGGGGTCTCGGTGCCCTTAACAGATGCTAGACTTTATGAGGGCAACAGTGCACTGGACATTGTGCAGGGCATGCAAAGTCCCATTATGATTGCTTTGGCCCCAACTATTGTTGAGAATCTTGCAAATCGTTGCTCCTCCCATCCTTTTGCTCTTACAATCTTACCGCCCCCTCTTCCGCAAATGTCCCTGAACTCCAGGATGGGGAGAGATTAGGCTGGCCTAGTTCTATGTGATTGATATAGAGTCTCTGAAGTTCTGGATTGTGGTTTGTTGATTTTCTTTTGCAGTTTTGCTACTCCTGCAATGCCCTTCACTCCATCCTGATGGGTATTGTATGTCACCCCCTGGCCAGAGACAAAAAGCTGTTAAACTGGAGTCTTGTTATAATAGCACATTCAAGGGTAGATGTAATAAGAGTAGGAAACCTCAGTGAGAGAGGGGTCCATCACCCATTTGCAAAATGATTACTTTTTATCTGCTAGACTACATGCCCTCCCCTTCTGGTGAGATCATACCCCCTCAGTTGTAAATGATCAGGAATGAATGTCTGTGAACTTAACCAGGTGTCACATTACTTACTTGCAGACCTTGATGGAGGTCTATTTTCTCTGCTGTAACATGGTCCCCTCTCTCCTTGTTTCTGGTGTGGCCCTCCTACCCCATCTCTCTTGTTCATAATCCTTGCAATTACAGTGTTACATAGGTTTACTTTTGAGTGTCTCAATGTGGGCTGGGTGAGTTTGGTACTAGGAGCCACCTATTAGGGAGTACATACGGCACTTAATTTTCTGGGTTTGGGATACTTCACTTAATATAATTCTTTCTAATGACATCCATTTCCCAGCAAATTCCAGTAATTCATCATTTTTGATGGCCGAGTAGTACTCCATTGTATAGATGTACCACAGTTTCCTTATCCACTCGTCAACTGTTGGACATTTAGGTTGATTCCATGACTTTGCTATTGTAAACAGTGCTGCTATGAACATGGTCGTGCTTGTGCTATCGAGGCGAACCTCTGCTGCATGAGGGGTTATTCCCAAAAGTGGGATAGCAGGGTCATATGGCATTTCAATCTTTACTTTCTTTAAGAATCTCCAGACGGCTCGCCACAGTGGCTGTATGAGCTTGCATTCCCACCAACAATGTAGGAGAGTTCCCCTCTCTCCACATCCTCTCCAGCATTTGTCGTTGTTTATATTATGGAATTTGCCATCCTGACCGGGGTGAGATGATATCTCAGGGAAGTTTTGATTTGCATTTCCCTGATGGCTAAGGAAGTGGAGCATTTTTTAAGATATTTGTTAGACATTTTAATTTCATCCCTGGTAAAGTTTCTTTGAAGATCCAGGGCCCATTTTTTAATTGGGTCAGTGTTTTCCTTGGAGTTTAATTTTCTAAGTTCTTTGTGCACTCTGGACAGTAGAGCTCTGTCAGATATGTGGTTAGTGAAGATTTTCTCCCATTCTGTGGGTTGACTTTGAGCTCGTGTTACAATCTCTTTATCTGAACAGCAGCTCTTTAATTTCAGAAGATCCCAACTGTTGAGAGTTGGTAGCAGTGACTGTGCCATTGGATGTCTCTTTAGGAAGTGTTGGCCTAGCCCAATCAGCTCGAGGGAGTTCCCTATCCTTTCAACTATGGTTTTTAAAGTCTCTGGCCTTAAATCAAGGTCCTTGATCCATTTGGAATTGTCTTGTACATAATGAAAAGTATGGGTCCAGCTTTAATCTTCTGCATGTGGAGATCCAGTTTTGCCAGCACCATTTGTTGAAGATGCTGTTCTTTTTCCATTGGATTCTTTGTGCCCTTTTCAAAGACCAAATGGCTGTATTTTTTTGGGCTTATATCTGGGTCTTCAACCCTTATCCATTGATCTGTGTGTCTATTTTGGAGCCAGTACCAGGCAGTTTTTAAAACTATGGATTTGTAGTATAAACTAAGGTTTGGTATGGTAATACCTCCAGCTGTGTTTTTGTTACTCAGGATTGTCTTTGCTATCCTGGGTCTTTTGTGCCTCCATATGAATTTTGAGATTATTTGGTCAACTTCTTTAAAGAATTGCTTTGGGATTTTAATTGGTATAGCATTGAATTTGTATATTGCCTTTGGTAGGATGGTCATTTTTACAATGTTGATTCTACCAATCCAGGAACATGGGAGGTCTTTCCACCTTCTGGTGTCTTCTGCAATTTCTTTCTTTAGGGTTTTAAAGTTTTCATTGTAAAGGTCTTTTACCTCCTTGGTTAGGTTTATACCAAGGTATTTCATTTTTTTAGGGGCTATAGTGAATGGGATTGTTTCTCTCAAGGCTTTTTCACTTCTTTCATTCTGGGCATATAGGAAGGCCTCTGATTTTTGCACATTTATTTTGTATCCTGCCACCCTGCTGAACTTCTCAATTAGTTCCAGGAGCTTCCTGGCGGAGTTTTTGGGATCCCTCAGGTATAAGATCATGTCATCTGCAAATAGGGATAGCTTGATTTCTTCCTTGCCGATTTGAATCCCTCTTATGTCCCTTTCTTGTCTTATGGCTTCAGCTAAGACTTCAAGTACAATATTGAATAGAAGTGGTGAGAGTGGACAGCCTTGTCTAGTTCCTGATCGAAGTGGGAATGCTTCCAATTTTTTCCCATTGAGCATAATCCTTGCTGTGGGCTTGTTGTATACAGCTTTTATTATATTGATAAAGGTTCCTTTCATTCCTACAGTCTCTAGCGTTTTGATCATAAAAGGCTGTTGGATTTTGTCAAAGGCTTTTTCTGCTTCTATTGAGAGTATCATGTGGTCTTGGACTTTGGACTGGTTTACATGATGAATTACATTTATTGACTTGCGTATGTTGAACCAACCTTGTGTGCCAGGGATGAAGCCTACTTGGTCCCCGTGAATAATCTTTTTGATATGTTTTTGAATCCGATTTGCTAAGACTTTGTTGAGAATCTTTGCATCTGTGTTCATCAGAGAGATCGGCCTATAGTTTTCTTTCTTAAGTGAATCTTTATTAGGTTTTGGGATTAAGACGATATTAGCTTCATAGAAGGAATTTGGTAGTGTTCCTTCCTTTGCTATTTGATGGAACAGTTTAAGGAGTATTGGTGTTATTAACTCCTTAAATGTCTGTTAGAATTCTGTGCTGAATCCATCTGGCCCAGGACATTTTTTGGTGGGAAGATTCGAGATTACTTCTTCAATTTCCTTGTATGTTATAGGACTATTTAAATAATTCACAACTTCCTGATTCAATTTAGGTAGGTTGTGTTTACTTAGAAATTCACCCATCTCTTTTGTGTTGTCAAACTTCACAGAGTACAAGTTTTTGAAATATGATGTTATAATTCTCTGGATTTCTTGGGTATCCGTAGTGATAACTCCATGTTCATTTCTAATTTTGTTAATTTGGGTTTTCTCTCTCTTGCTTTTGGTTAATTTCGCTAGGGGTGTATCAATCTTATTGATTTTTTCAAAGAACCAGCTTTTTGACTGGTTGATTTTTTCTATTGTTTTCTTAATCTCAATTTCAGATATTTCTCCCCTTATTTTGCTAATCTTCTCTCTTCTACTACTTTTGCGATAAGATTGCTCAAGTTTCTCCAAAGCCTTAAGCTGCATCGTTAAATTATTTATTTCTGATGGTTCCAATTTTCTGATGTAGGCATTAAGAGCTATGAACTTACCTCTTAGAACAGCTTTCATTGTGTTCCAGAGATTTTGGTAAGTTGTATTTTCATTATCATTCACTTTCAGGAAATCTTGAATTTCCTGTTTAATTTCTTCATGAAACCAGTTCTCATTCAGCATCATATTGTTAAGTTTCCAGGAGTTAGTGTATTTTCTCTTGTTTGTTGTGTTGTTGTGGATGTCCAGATTTAGGCCTTGGTGGTCTGATAGGGCACAGGCTAGAATTTTGACTTTTTTGTATTTGTGTAGATTCATTTTGTGGCCCAATATGTGATCTATTTTGGAGAAAGTTCCGTGTGCTGCTGAGAAAAATGTGTATTCTTTGGTGCGTGGGTGAAAAGTTCGATAGAGATCTGTAAGGTCCATTTCAGTAAGGGTTTGGTTAAGCTCCAAAGTGTCTCTGTTAAGCTTTTGACCTGTTGATCTATCCCATGTTGAGAGGGCGGTGTTGAAGTCGCCAAGAATTATCGTTTTGGGGTTGATTTCTTGCTTTAGACGCTGTAGGGTTTTCTTAATGAATGTGGAGGGGCCCATATCGGGTGCATATATGTTCAGTATTGTGAAGTTTTCCTGGTGAATTGTACCTGTGACTAAAATGTAGTATCCATCTGTGTCTCTTATGATTTTCTTTGGTTTGAAGTCCACTTTTTCTGAAAGCATAATTGCTACCCCTGCCTGTTTCCTGGTTCCATTAGCTTGCAAGATTTTGGACCAGCCTTTCATTCTTAGGACGTGCCTATCTTTTGTGGTGAGATGAGTTTCCTGAAGGCAGCAGATTGTTGGATTGTGGTTTTTAATCCAAGTTTGTAATATATGTCACTTAATCAGTGATTAATGCCATTGACATTTAATGTTATAATGGAGAAATTATTTTTAATTCTGGACATTTTTTATGTTTAGTAGATTTTGTAAGCATGATGTTTGATATTTATATTTTGGTGGTATTATACTTCCCTTCTGTCCTCCTGGATATGCTTGTTCTTTTCTTCAAGCTTGAGTATCATTTCTAGCATTTTTTGAAGGCCTGGTTTGGTAGACATGTATCCCTTCAAGTTGTCTTTGTGCTGGAAAACTTTTCTTTCTCCCTCAATCATGACAGACAGTTTTGCCGGGTATATCAGTCTGGGTTGGCATTTTTGCTCATTTAATACTTGAAGTATGTCTCTCCAAGCTCTTCTTGCTTTTACTGTTTCCATTGAGAAGTCATTTGTTATTCTAATAGGTTTACCTTTAAAAGTGACTTGCTTTTTTTCTCTTGAAGCTCTCAGCACCCTTTCTTTGTCTTGAATGTGGAGTGTTTTGACTATTATTTGCCATGGCGATTTTCTATTTTGGTCATATCTGTTTGGAGTGCGAAATGCCTCTTGTATTTGGATAGGCCTCTCATTCTTTAGTTGTGGGAAGTTTTCATTTATGATGAATTAAAATATTTCCTCAGGTGTGGTATTTTGGGATTCTTGTTCTGGTATTCCATGAATGCGCATGTTAGGCTTCTTCAGGGTGTCCCATATTTCTTGAATGCTCCTCTCCAGTATCTTTTTGGCTTTAACAATCTCTTCCATTGAGCTGGTTAATTCTCCTACTTTGTCTTCAAGATCTGAGATTTTATTTTCTGCCTCATTTATTCTGGTAATAAGACTCTCTGCGGAGTTTTGTGTTGAAGATAACTTATCTCTTAGTTCAATTTTAAACTCTGCCTGAGACTGTTTTACCTGCTCTATACCTATTTTTGTTTCTTGAACTGTTTTTCTCAACTCCTCCAGGTTCCTGTTGTGTTCCTGTTCAAAGTGGTTGACACGGTTATTTAACTCTTCTCGGATTTCCTCTTTCATATTATTAATCATGGTAATGATCGTACTCTGAAAGTCGTTATGTTGGGTTTGGCTTTCATGGCTATTTTCTATGGATTTGTTCTGGTCCCAATCCATCGTTATGGGATTGATTCTTTTGGTGGGAGGCACGCGTGGGTGGCTGGGCTCCGGGTTGGGGGGCTTGGCTTGGAGGGGCTCTCTCTCACCTGGGTGCTGGTCGGGGTTCGGTGTGTAGGGGGTCTGAGGGCAAAGCCGGGGGGCCGCACGTGGGTGCTGCTGGCTGGGTGGGGGGCTAGGATTTGCATTCTTATGGGTGGGAGCCTTCTCTGAGGATCTTGCCCTCAAGCTAGGGCCTCTCCTATTGTCCACATTGAAGCAGGCTTTGATTTACAAGTGGAGCTAATCTCTTTAACAGCCATTTTGTTCTCTGCTTCTTCCTGATTCAACTCTTTAAGTTTGGCATTTTATTTTTCACATTAGATATTACAGTTTTTGCTTCTTCATGCCTGATTCTTTGCTCTTTTTCATAACTCTGAAGACAACTAAAAAGTAGCCATATCACATTGTCAAGACTACATTGACTTGAAATTTCCTCCACCAACTTTAATCAAGCTTTCAGAACGAGGGCAAAACTTCACTAAACTCTCTGCCAACACATAACTCCATTTGTTACTTGTCCAGTTGCAAACACAGTCTCTGTTCCCCTCTGGACCATCATAAGCTGGGCTTTTACTGCCTGTGTCTCTCACAGCATTGTTCTCTTCAGAGCTGTCATGAGAAAGGCTTAGCCCCACTGTCAAGATGCAAAGACTTTCCCAGCACAAAGTCCCAAAGTTTTCCATATTTCTCCCAATAAACAGTTCCAAAGGCACACTAGCCACATCACAGCATTGGCCATACTGCTGGGTACCAATTTCTTTCAACTTCACAAACAGCTTCACCTTGTGTTACCAGATGCTCTTAATATCACAATAATACCCCACTCCTGTTACCAACTTCTGTAATGATTACTCTTAACTATTGCTGTGAGAGAGCACCCAAGTCAAGCAACTTATGGGACAGGCAAATTTATTCAGCTTACAGTTCCAGAGGGACGATAGAGTTTCTCATGGTGGAGGCTGCATGGCTGGCTGGCCAAAGCTGGAGGAGGCTATGTCACTGGAGACATCTTGGAGGCTGAGAGCTGTAAGATTGCTTTCTGCAATGGAAGACTTCTCCTGGAGGTAGGGTGGGACTAATCCACCTCAAGGCCCACCTCTTGTGACTGCCTTCCTCCAGCAAGTCTCCACCTCTCAAGGTGCCATGATCTTGCCAAACACATGAGACTGTTGGGGACATGTTTCAAACCATGACACTACACTTGAGGAAACTTTTCAAATTATCATAAAGGAAAACTTTACACATCTAAAGAAAGAGATGTCCATCTAAATACAAGAGGCATATTGCATCCCAAAGAGCTATGAAATAGAAACTTGTTATGGGAAATCATAGTCAAAATGCTACACATACAAGACAAAGAACATGTGCTAAGACCTTCAAGAGAAAAAAAAGTCACCTATAAGGGTAAACCTATTAAAATAACAAATTATTTTTCAATGGAAACAGTAAAAGCCAGAAGAGTTTGGAGAAATATACTTCAAGTGTTGAATGAGCACAAATGTCAACCCAAGGTGATATACCCATAAACGTTATGTCATTATCAAGGGTGAAAGAAAAAATTTCCACCATAAAGACAAGTTGAAGGTTTACATGACCACCAAACCAGGCCTTCAAAAAATGCTAGAAAAGATACTCAAGTTGAAGAAAAAAACAGCCATATGCAGGAGGACAGAACAGGAGAATAATACTATCATAGACTAAAAGCTAAATAATATACATATGAAAGCCACTAAACACAAAAAGTCAGGAATTAAAAGTAATTTCTCAGGGCTGGAGAGGTTGCTCAGAGGTTAAGCCTCTGCCTTGCAGGTGGAAGGTCCTGAGTTCGGATCCTAGGCCCCACATATAGGGTGGAGGCATCCATGGTGGTTCCCAAATTCATCCGTGGTTCTACACACACATACATACATACACACATGTGAACACATGCATACACATACAATCAAATAAATAATAAATAAAAAAAGAAACTTCCACTGAAAAAATAAAGGTGATATTCATTTAAAAAAAAGTAATTTCTCCCTTATAACCCTAAATGTCAATGGAATAAATTTACCAATCAAAAGACACAAGTTACACAAATGGATTAGAAATCAAAACCCATCCATCAGCTGCCCTCACAAAACACATCACACCACAAAAGATAGTTACATTCTTTTTTTCTCCCACATTTTCTTTTTTTCCCAGTCATACAAGTTCAATAGGTATCCCTGTCCTCTCCCTCCCTCCACCCCTCCCCAGTCCTCCCTTTTCCTCTCCCCCCCTTTTCCCCTTCGTTTCACCCCTCTCCCACCCTTTCCTTCTCCCAGTGCCTCCTCCTTTACCCCTCCCATCCCCTGGAGCATCCTTTTGTGTGAATAATGCAAAACCTCCCTCTGAGTCCTCCACCCTAGTAAGGTGTCAGAACTCAGTGGCATAGCCAGGAGCCCTTTCTTGGGCTCCCCATTAGTATGGGAACTCTATTTTGTCTATTAGTCCCTTGCCTCTGATCCATGCTAGATTTGGGGGGTCGTTGACATGTTAACCATTGTGTAGGTCATACAAAGTCCAATTATGGCTACTGCAACCCTAACTTTTATCTTGCAT
Organism: Typhlomys cinereus; assembly: GCA_023101885.1. Taxonomy (NCBI): domain Eukaryota; kingdom Metazoa; phylum Chordata; class Mammalia; order Rodentia; family Platacanthomyidae; genus Typhlomys; species Typhlomys cinereus. The sequence continues at coordinate 2,979,835 of JALPQD010000158.1, read as the reverse complement.
GTCATTAGTCCTCCCCATCTCTAGGCTCTTACAATCTTACGGCCCCCTTTTCTGCAAGGTTCCCCGAGCTTTAGGATGGGGAGAGATTTGGCTGGTCTGGTTCCAGGTGATTAATGTAGGGTCTTTGATGCTCTAAATTATGGTTTGCTGTTGTTTTCAGATTTGTTTTTCCTGCACCGCCCTTGGCCCCATCCTAATTGGTATTGAAAGTCACCTCCTAACTAAAGATAAAAGGCTGTTTAAATGAAGATCTTAATATAAGAGAGGAGACTCAAATGTAGATGGAATAGGAGTAGGAAAGCACAGTGAGGGTGGGTCAGCGTCCCATTTGCAGGAGAGTTACAATCTATCTGCCAGTCCCTATACCCTCCCTAATTGTTGAGATAAAACCTCTTCAGTCGCAGGTGACCAGGAAGAGAAGTGAGAATGTACTTCACCAGATGTCTCGCTACTTACATGCAATACTTGACTGACTTATTTTCTCTTCTGAAACATGATCCCCTTTCTCCTTTTTTTCTTGGGGGGGCCCTCCTTCCCCTTCCCTCCTGTTCATAATCTTTGTGATTACAGTAGGTATTACAGAGATTTAAAAAGATAGGCACATTCAAAACATAAAATGTTGGTCAAAAATACTCTAACCTAATGGAACAAGGAAACAAGCAGGGGCAGCAATTATGTTATCTGACAAAGTAAACCTCAAATCAAAGAAAATCTTAAGAGATACAGAAGGATACTACATTTTAGTCACAGGAACAATTCACTAGGAAGACTTCACAATACTGAACATATACATACCTAATATGGGCTCCTCCACATTCATTAAACAAACACTACAATATCTAAAACAAATAAATCCCATAACAATAATAATTGGGCATTTTAATACCCCACTCTCAACATGGGATCAATAATCTGGCCAAACACTCAACAGAGACACACTGGAATTAAATCAAACCCTTACCAAAATAGACCTAACAGATCTCTACCAAACCTTCCACCGAGCACCAATTCTCAGTAACCCATGGAACTTTCTTTAAAATAGGCAACATATTGGGCCACAAAATGAATTTCCACATATACAGGAAAGTTGAGATTATATCCTATACCCTATCAGATCACATAGTCTAAACCTTGATTTCCACAACACAACAAATAGCAAAAAATACACTAATTCTTGGAAATTAAACACCATGACGCTGAATGAGAAATTGATTCACAAAGAAATCAAAAAGGAAATTCAAAATTTCTTAGAGGTGAACAATAATGAAAATACAACATATCAAAATCTCTGGGACACAATGAAAATTGTCCTAAAAGATAGGTTTGTAGCTCTCAATGCCTATATCAGAAAAATGGAAATGTCACAAGTAAATAACTTAACAATGTAGCTTAAAACTTTAGAAACACAAGAGCAATCCAAACCCAAAAGCAGTAGAAGGGAGGAGATTAGCAAAATATGGGGAGAAATAAGGAAAAATAATACAAAGAATCAAACAGACAAAAAGGGTTCTTTTAAAAAATCAATAAAATATTTACACTTCTAGCTAAATTAACCAAAATCAAGAGAGAAAAAACAAAATTAAAAAAATCAGAGATGAAAATGGAATTATCACAACTGATACTTAAGAAATTCAGAGAATTATAAGGTCATACTTCAAAAACTTATACTCCATGAAATTTGATAATCTGAAAAAAATGGATGATTTTCTGAGTAAGCACATTACCTAAATTGAATCAGGAAGTTTTGAATTATTTAAATAGTCATATAACAAATGAGGAAATTAATAAAGTAATCTCAAATCTTCCCACCAAAAAATGTCCTGGACCAGAATTCAGTACAGAATTCTACCAAACATTTAATGAACAAATAATACCACTATTTTTTAAACTATTCCATAAAATAGTGAAGAAAGGAACACTTCCAAATTCTTTCTACAAAGCTGATATCACACTAGTGATCATAAACCAAATAAAGATACACTTAAGAAAGAAAACTATAGGCCAATCTCTTTGATGAACACAGATGCAAAGCTTCACAATAAATCTTAGCAAATCAAATTCAAAAACATATCATAAAGATTATTCACTGTGATCAAGTAAGTTTTATCCCAGGTACACAAGGTTGGTTCAACATATGCAAATCAATAAATGTACTCCATCATATAAGTCAATCCAATGTCCAAGATCACATGATACTCACAATAGATGCAGAAAATACTTTTGACAAGATCCAACATCCTTCTATGATCAAAACCCTAGAGACAGTTCGAATGGAAGTAAATTATATAACATAATAAAATCTGTATATGACAAATCAACAGCAAAGATTATACCAAATGGGGAAAACCCTGAAGCATTCCCACTTGGATCAGGAGCTAGACAAGGCTGTTCACTCTCACCACTTCTATTCAATACTGTACTTTAAGTCTTAGCAAGAGCCATAAGACAAGAGAGAGAGAGCGAGATAAAAGGGATTCAAATTGGAAAAGAAGAAATCATGATATCTTTATTTGCAGATGACGTGATTGTATACCTGAGTGATCCTAAAAACTCCACCAGAAAACTCCTGGAACTAATGAATAAGTTCAGCAGAGTAGCAGGTTACAAAATGAATGTGCAAAAATCAGTGACCTTCCCTTATACCAAGTATGAAAAAAGTGAAAAACTCCAAGAGAAACAATCCCATTTACTACAACCCCTAAAAAATGAAATTTTGGTATAAATCTAACCTAACAAGTGAGAGACCTTCATAATGAAAACTTTAAAACCTAAAGAAACAAATTACAGAAGACACTAGAAAATGGAAAGACCTCCCATGCTCCTGGATTGGCAGAATTAATGTCATAAAATAACTGTCCTACCAAAGGCAATATACAAATTCAATGTTATACCAATCAAAATCCCAAAGCAATTCTTTAAGGAGGTTGACCAAACAATCTCAAAATTCATATGGAGGCACAAAAGACCCATGATAGCAAAGACAATCCTGAGTAACAAAAACACTGCTGGAAGTATCACCATACCAAACCTTAGTCTATCTTACAAATCCATAGTTGTAAAAACAGCCTGGTACTGGCTCCAAAATAGACACACAGATCAATGGATAAGGGTTGAAGATCCAGATATAAGCCCACACAACTACAGCCATTTGATCTTTGACAAAGGAGCCCCAAAAATCCAATGGAAAAAGAACAGCATCTTCAACAAATGGTGATGACAACATATCTACATACAGAAAATTAAACTGGGCCTGTACTTGACACCATGCACAAAAATCAACTCCGAATGAATCAAAGACCTTAATATTAGGCCAGAGACTGTAAAATCCCTCATTGAAAGGGTAGGGAACTCCCTCAAGTGGGTTGGGTTAGGCCAAAATTTCCTAAACAGAAACCCAATAGCACAGGCACTAGAACCAACACTCAATAAATGGGATCTTATGAAATTAAAGAGCTTCTGTTCAGATAAAGAGATTGTAAACTGAGCAAAAAGGCAACCCACAGGATGGGAGATAATCTTCACCAAACACACATATGATAGAACTCTATTATCCAGAGTGCACAAAGAACTTAAAAAATTAAACACCAAGGAGATAAATAGTACAATTAAAAATGGGCCTTGAAACTTAAAAGAAACTTTTCCAGGGATAAAATTGAAATGTCTAATAAATATCCTAAAAAAATTTCCACATCCCTAGCCATCAGGGAAATGCAAATCAAAAGTACCCTGAGAAATCCACAATACAAACGACACCAAATTCTGGAGAGAATGTGGAGAAAAGGGAACTCTCATACATTGCTGGTAGGGATGCAGGGTTATATAACCACTCTGGCGAGCTGTCTGCTGATTTCTAAAAAAGTTAAGGATTGAAATGGCATATGACTCTGCTATTCCATTTCTGGGAATAATCCCTCAAAATGCAGCAATTTACTACAGTGACAGGAGTACAACCATGTTCGTTGCAGCACTATTTACAACAGCAAAGTCATGGAATCAACCCAAATGCCCAACAGTTGATGAATGGATAATGAAAATGTGATAGATACATTTATACAATGGAATACTACTCAGCCATCAAAAAGATGAATCAATGGAATTTTCCAGGAAATGGAAGGAATTAGAAGAAATTACATTGAATGAAAATTCTCAGACATAGAAAGTCAGATGCCATATGTACTCCCTAATAAGTGGATTCTAGTTTAAAACTCATTTAATGACATACTCAAAAGTAAACCTCTGTATTATCCACTATAATCACAAAGGATTATAAATAGAAGAGAAGGGAAAAGAGGACCTCAAAATAAAGGAGACAAAAGAACATATTTCATTACAAAAACTAGGCCATAGTCATGTATTGCATGTAAGTAGCAAGACATCTGATGCAGCTCACTCTCACTTTCCTTCCTGTTTACTTGGGTCTGAACAGGTTTGATCTCCCCAGACAGGGAATGTATAGAGACTGGCAATTAGATAGTAACCAACCAGCAACTAGGAAACCGAACTCTCTCACTGCTGTGTCCTACTCCTATTCTTCCATCTACCTCTAAGTTTTTTCTTATATTGAGATCTTCTTTTAAATAGTCTTTTATCTTTGGTTAAGATATGACCTCAATAATCAATCAGAATGGAGCTAAGGGCAGTGCAGGAACAGCAAAACTGAAAACAATAACCAGTCATGTATTAGTCAGGGTTCTCTGAAGAAACAGAATCTATAGAATGTAGTATAGATAAATAAATTTATTAAAAATAACTCACAATAAAAATAGTGTCCTTCAAGGTAGCCACCTGCATCAGCCTCTTTCCTGGCTGGAATGTTCCACAAAGCCCAAAGATCCTGAGAAGCTCTCAAGCCTTTGCTCCTCTGGAGGGTCGAAGACGCTGGGTTCTGACATCTGCGATGAACAACTCGGCTCCGACATCAGCAATGAACAGCCAACAGCAGCAAGGCCTAGAGACCAGGTCCCAAAGGCAGCAGGAACAGCAACAACGTGATGGAAAAGGTGAAGCTCCAAGTCAGCCGAGGACCAAAGCAACAGCAGCAGTCACCAAGAAGGCCAGATGCTCTAAAGACAACATGCACACAGAGTGGACTGCACAGCAAGTCGACAACGGATAAGGGAAGAGCAAGTCCTTCCTCCTTGCACCTCCTATTATCCGGTCGCCACTTAAAGTACCGCCCACTATGAGCTGGGCTCTTCCACAGCAATCAGTCAAGTGTCTGCAGACTTGTTCAGGGGACATTTCAACCATTAATCCTCCACAGCCGCACCCCAAACAGTCTGTAACTGTCAAGTTGACATTGAAATTCAACCAAACAAACCATAATTCAGAACAGCAAAGACCCTGCAATATTTACCCAGAACCAGACCAGCCAAATTTCTACCCATCTTAAAAGCAGAGAATCTCGAGGTAGAGGGATGGCAAGATTGTAAGAGCATGAAGATGGGGAAGACCAACAATATGCAAGATAGTCCACACAAGTCAAGGCTGCAGCAGCCTGAATCTAGCCACAATGTTATTGGACCTTGCCAGACTTGCACAATGGCTGACATGTCAAGGACTCCCCAAAGTCACAGGGAAGAAAGCTTCAGGCAGTAGGGTCTTTAAAAGCAAGGGGTTAAACAGACACAATAGAGTTCCCATACTAGTGGGCAGCCCAAGAAGGGGCCCCAAGGTATGCCACTGAGTCCTGAACCCTTACTAGTGTAGATGACTCAAAGGAAAATTCAGCGCCCGTATAAAAGGAGGACAATAGGGGAAAAGGGAGGGGAGAGGAAAAGAAGGGTGCTACCTATTGAGCTTGCATAATTAGGCAAAAAGGTAATTAAAAAAAAAGAAATAGGAAAGGATCCCAAGTAGCCAAACAACCTTGTGCAATGCAAGAACAGCAAAACAGACAGCAATAGCCAACCCAAAGTAGAATACCGTTGACCCTAAATGTTCTTCCAGAACCAGGCCATCCAGATATCTCCCCATCCTAAGGTTCAGGAAACATGGCAGAAGAGAGGGGTGTTAAGACTGTAGGAGTTTAAAGAGGAGGAGCTTCACAACTGGGCAAGGCACTGCACTCAAAATAGGACTGCTGCAGCCAGGTACTCATTATGATGAGACTTGACCTTACTAGACCTGCACAATGGATGATACATTAACATGCCCACATAAACTAGTGAGACCTCAGGAGAAATAATTTCAAGCAGTAGGATCCGTAGCACTGAACAGTTGGACAGGGGTATGGGTCTACCCACAGCAGTGTTGGGCCAAAGGTAGGGCCTCTTGGTCTGCCATGGAGGCTGGAAGTCCCACTAAAGCAGTTATTCAGAAAGGACTCAGGATCCACACAAGATCATGGGTAGGTGGGCAGGAGGGAGAAGAAGGTTGGGTCAATAAATCCATGAAAGGAGAGGAGGGAGAGAAGGAAGGAGCTGTAAAAAGGAAAGATAATTTAAAAAAGAAAAAAAGAAGAAAAAAAGAAATGAATTATGTAGGTCCTCCAAGCTACAAGGTAACTTGTAGAGAATTAAGTCAAGTCCATAGCCAAGTCCCAGCTAAGGCAGACACGTTTTAGTTGATTTTCTTCATTTTTCTTCATTTTTCCTACAGTAGGAAGTCTAATTCTTATCTATGAGTGAATCTTAAAAATATGATCTTTTTATGAGGTGCTTTGCTGACCTGAATAAAACTATGGCTTTTATTTTCTTGAAGAATAGGGCTTGAGAGATGCCTCAGTCAGGAAAGTGCTTACTGTGTAAGGATGAAGATCTGAGTTCAGATCTGAAACACCCACAGAAAAAGTCAAATGAAGCATCTTCTGTCTGTAATCACAGTAGAGGAGGAGCTAGAGACAGGAAGATCCTTGAAGCTAGCTGGCCATCCAGTCTAGCTGAAAAAGTCTGCTGCAGGCTTGATGAGAGATTTTATCCAAAAATAATGTGGAGGAACAACTGAAGTAGATATCTGGTGTCAATCTCTGACCTCTAGTCACATGCACACACACACACGCACACACACGCACACACATACGCACACACACACACTAAAGAGAGAAGGGTCATTGATAAGCCAGTAGTTATTTGTGTCACATTTGGATTCTCATATAGGTTAATTATTATATGTGGAATCTTGAAGATAGAACATAAAGTTTGTGTATGTATATGAGGTTAGTATGTCTGTGTGGGAAATGCACACTTGTGTGGGTGCACACTTATGAATGCATAGGGGCCAAAAGGGGGAACTGTATTCTTCTCAATCACTTCCCATCTTGTTCCGTTAAGACAGGGTCTCTCATTGAACCTGGAACTAAGTTTATGACCAAAAAGTCTCAGTGATACACTTTCTCTCTTTCGAATCAATATTGTGGTTATGTGACCATATCCAGAAATTTTATGTGGTCTATGAGGATTTGAACTCAGGTCTTCATGCTTTCACAGCAAAGTGTCTTTTTCACTAAATCATCTCGCTATCCATAAACAAGACATTTTTTTCTGTAAACATAGAACAAGATACTAGGAATATAAGTATGATGGTCTGATGTAGTAGAAAGTAAGGAATCTAGGGTCCGATGGGCCAGAACAAGGTTATTATTCAATACTTTGATAGATGACAAGATATTCACTGTCATTAAGACACTTTTGCTATCTGAAAAAGAGGAGTTGGTTAAAGATGCAACATGTACAACTGATGTTTGCATTTTTGGTCACACCTATGAAGAATTATTTACTTAATGCAAATCCTGAGCAAGTCTATGGGATATTATATCCATATGAAAAACTTAGATAGGGACATACTTCTTGCTGGCAAATCTGCCAAATTCCAACTAGATCTCTCTCTTTCAGTACTCTCATTGGAACTATCTCCTTTCTTTGACCCTTCTAGGCCTACACGTAGGAACAGTGCATTTTCACTGGCCTCTAGTTCTGTACTTTGCAGTTTGGTTTCTCTTCTCCTGTCCATACTTTTGTAAACAACCTCTTTATTAAGCCTTTTCCCAGTCATCCTAATTTTTTGCATACCATCTATCTTCATGTGGGTTGGAGTATCAAACTTGTCTGATGGTTATTTCTCTTTTGTTTGTGATTCACCCTTGAAATTTGGCTCAGCACACACTGAGCTGATTTAATCAGAAATTTTTAGGCCCTGGAGACTGAGAGTCAAGCCCTAGAACTCAAGAAATTCCTTTAAGAATCAGACAGTTGACCTTTTCCCCTGTCATATGGACAACGGAAATTGTACTTTTCTCCATTCTACAAGAATAGAAAAACTGGGCTGGAGAGGTGGCTCAGGGGTTAAGCCTCTGCCTTGCAGGCGGAAGGTCCTGAGTTCAGATCCCAAATCCCACGTATAGACACCAGGCAGAAGCGGGGGCGGCCTGCGCTTCTGGTCCTGGTAGGGTGGAGCCTGTGAATCCCTGGGCAGAAGGAGGTGGAGGAGTCCATGGTGGTTCATGAATTCGTCCGTGGTTCTACATATACACAGACACACACACACACAGACACACATGCGCGCGCACATACACACGCACATGCACACAGTGGAATAAATAATAATAATAATAAAAAAAAGAATAGAAAAACTACATGCATGTGCTTGGCACCTTGGAAATGTTCAACCTGTTTAACATTGCTGTCATTTTGTTTAATGTTCCTTTGACTATATAATGTGTTCTTTACCAATCAAATGATGCGTAATATTTTCCCTGTTCCATTCTTGGATACCTTTATTATTGTGATGCACTGGGATTACAGGAATTGAAATGAAGGAAGAAACTCCAGGTGTAGTATTATTTACACACAGTGCACAGACCTTCTAAAGCGTTATGGCAGAGCCAGCAAATGGAAAGGATACTGATTTAGCAATTGCCATATAAATACATATAACATATCAAACATGGAGCTATTCTGAAACAGAATGACACTCTAAGTAAAATAAATAGTCTTGGTAGATCATTGAAATTAAGCATTCATGGAGTATTTGCCTTGCTTGTGCTCAAAAAGGTTGATATTAGACAGCAAGTTCAGGGGAGAGCAGGTGGGAATATCTGGGACATGGCATGGTGTCAAGACCTGTAGCCTTCTTTGTTATCTACTAACAACTAAGGAGTGTCAAGCCAAAAAGTCCCGGAAATTTTTCCATATTAGAGAAAATCAATACCAAGGTATTGTATTCATTTTATTTCCCATTGCTGAATGAATACAGGACCCAAACAATTTAAGGGAACAAGGGATTTATTCCTGGCTTACAGTATCTAAATACAACTCAACAACATGGCAAGAGAGATCTGTGAGCTAGGGAACTAGTCACACCATATCCAGAGGAAGAACTGTTGTCAAATCTTGTCAAACCTTCCAAAGTCCCACCAGATCTCTCTCTATCTTATTTACCTGTGCAGGAAGTGGTCCCCTGAAGTAAAGGTTGTTTTACTCCCATGTCAATTAGATAATCTAGCTTGCTCAATTGCCTGCCTTAACTAAATAATTCTGCATAACTATGTCCAAAATGTCGATTTTCAAGATGACGCCTGTATCTAACGGACACAGGTGAAGTAGATGTGTACCATGATACAGGAATCATTTTGTCTGCCCATAAGCCCATTGTTCACTCATGTCTTACCACTAGGTTCATTTCAGACTCAACACAATGAAGTTCTGCCCCATGTCCTTTCCATCAGCAAATAGTCTTCTGCCCAGCTACACATATGCATACCCCTCCCACCAGGAAGAGAAAGGCATTGAAAATCTGAGGGAGTAATTTAATTTCTATTGGACAGCCAGTACAGTTAGCAATGTCTTTCCTGTGGGAACCCTGCTCACCACCTCTCCCATCTTTACCTCACTTCCTTAGTCGCTCTGGGATATTCATTGGCAACTTGTCTTATCTGTTTTTGTCTATATAACATTAAATATGTACATTGGCATAGAGGTATACAAATAAATATGTAAAAGTATTTCTACATGCATAAAGTTTTATGGCTTCTCTTTGACATCTGTTTTAAATGCAAAGGTTTGCCAAAATCTGTTTTCAGGATTCTAACAACCATATTACAGGAATAGCATGTCATTAGTAATTGGAGTAATTAAGTGATTAATAACAGGGCCAAACACTGTATTTGATTCTAACTTACTACGTTTATTACCTTTATGGCTACTTCACTATTGGTTCAAGCCCTTCTGCCCTTTTTTTAATTTATAGAAAAATCATTTCAAAGTTGCAAGCTCCAAAGAGGTTTTGTTTAGAAATAGAGAATATATTAATGTGGTTTGTTGCTTAATAAAAAACAGTTCTATATTGGTTTTTTGAGATACATCCTAATTTTCTAAATCCTCATTTGTTCATTGAAGGCTATGTCAATGGATGTTAATAATAATCAAAGGTTATTTAAATTTGAATTTCTAAAATCAAAATTCTGCTCTGCTAAATAACTGATTCCACATTCTGTTTTCAATGATAAGGTTTTCCAAATGTCAATCGGCTTTTGATGATGTTTTCAAAAGCCTGTTTCTAAAATGATGTAGGAGTTTCATTGCACTGTATCATGAATTAATAACTAATTTTAAAACTGTTGCCAGTGAATTGTAAGTCCTTATTTGCAGGAGACACCTACCAAATGGCATTTATTTTATTTACTTTAGATGTGTTTTTAAGGAGTTTGGCTTGTTTGGTTATCTGAATTTCATGTATCCTTATATCATGTGTCTGACAACTATGTTTGTGTCTTTGTGATTCAAATTAGCATATTTGTGACCACTTTTATTTTTTCATTTTTGTTTCACACTGATATTCTTATTTTTTGCTTTTGCGGCATGCTTAATTAAAATACGTATGCATACTTAAAACGAATAATTCTGGTAACATTGAAAGGCTTAAGTACATATGTAGTGACTTAAACACTCTAATATAATTGAAATCTTTTCCAAAAAATTCAAATGTATTACAAAATAAAAGCGACCAGATATGTTATTTTACTTAGTGTTGATTTTAATGAAACTTCAAATAAAGATGCCATTGTATTCTTGCCAAGGTCTCAAAGACTTCTTGAGACTTCTGTCCTACTGCTAGGGTTCAAACCTGATGATATTCCAGCATCAGATTTGTAATTTCTTTATATTTTCCATTTGTTCCCAAAGTAGTAAAGTCATTAAGGGTATTGGTTAAACTTTTCCATTCCATCGAATACTTTTTTTTTAATTTTTTATTATTATTATTATTTATTCAACTGTGCGCATGTGCATGTGTATGTGCGTGCGTGCGTGCGTGTGTGTGTGTGTGTGTGTGTGTGTGTGTGTATGTGTATGTGTAGAACCACGGACGAATTCGCGAACCACCATGGGCGCCTCCACCTCCTTCTGCCTCGGGATTCACAGGCTCCGCCCTACCAGGACCAGAAGCGCAGGCCGTCCCCGCTTCCGCCTGGTGTCTGTCTATACGTGGGATCTGGGATCTGAACTCAGGACCTTCCGCCTGCAAGGCGGAGGCTTAACCCCTGAGCCACCTCTCCAGCCCTCCATCGAATTCTTTTATGGAATCATGTCCATGTAGAAAAAGAAGCCAAAAAAAATGCAAATGTCTTTTGAAGATTTCATTAGAATATCATCATCCTCCTTGTGGTAAGATACATGGACTCCCGTTCCTTGGTACTAACCTAATTCAGATGTAATGATTTCTAAATATTTTTACTGTCATGTGATAACTTATTCTCCTAATTTTTGAGGCTATTTTATATGACATGCCTATTGAGTTATAAAGAAAACTTAAAAGATTCTCCTGTAATCATGTGCTGTTCATTCATTTGATAGTGTTTTGGTATCTACTTAGATTTGCACCCTCTAAAGCAGACAAAACAACTTAAAAGAACTTTTACTAACTTGGGCTATAACTCATCTGTACATTTGGTTCAAAAGATATTTAAAGAACTACAATTGGCTTACGGTTTTTATAAATGTAAAATTATAGGCAGAAGGATTTGTGCTAAATTATTTTCAAAATGAAGATTTAAAAGACAAATCTCATCAATTAACATTCATATTAAAGTTTCTTACCTTGACCAATTACTACTAGAAAGAAAAGGGCCATTTTAAACTTTGGGCAGATACTGCCAGCTCAGTCTTACCGACAGTCATGTGAGACTTTATGTCCTAAGCCAAAAGTTTTCTATATTTATACTAAGGGTCATCTATTTTAATTTTTTATTATTATTTATTCAATTGTGTGTGTATGCGTGTGTGCGAGTGTGTGTGTATGTAGAACCACAGATGAATTTGGGAACCACCATGGACTGCCTCCACCTCCTCCTTGTTTACTCTGCCCCGGGATTCACAGGCTCCACCCTACCAGGACCAGAAACACAGGCCACCCCGGCTTCCGCCTGGCGTCTATACGTGGGGTCTAGGATCCGAACTCAGGACCTTCCGCCTGCAAGGCAGAGGCTTAACCCCTGAGCCACCTCTCCAGCCTCAGGGTCATCTATTTTAAAGATACAAATTTTATAGATTGTTTAATGGTAAACACAAAATTAACATTCTTTCTAATTTAATTGACAATGGTTGGCCTGGGTGGGAGCTACAAAATCTTTGATTTTAAAGTATGCATTTATAAATGGCTATGTGGATATGTATAATCTAAATGTGATTAGGTATCTATGTATTTTTATCATTTACAAGGTACCAAAATAGCTTAAATATAGAGATTAAAATTGCAAAGGAAAACCCAAATAACTTATTTCTTTAAAATATGAGGTTTGTTGCTACTGCCTCTTTTTAAAAGGCATGTTTTTTTATGTCTGTCTAAATATGATAAAACAGAAGGTAACCATGAGGTAGGGGGAAGGAAATTCAAAAGTTGTATATACATTGTTAAGAAAAATTTCTTTTGGAATTCCAAAAGAGGAAATAGATGGGAATGAACTTTGAAGGTTAAAAGTATGTTGTAGAAAGATTGTGATACTTAAAATATTATATGTTAGAAAAAGCACTGAAATTCAAAAACATCCATATATGGCATGGTCCTCTATTTATGAACAGAAGATTTTAACATATGCCAAGCTGGCCTGAAAAAAAATGCTACTAATATAACACTTGTTTCCCTCACCATTATCTTTACTTCACTAGGCCAGAAAATAAAACTTATTGCTCTAATTTTATATATAGTATTTCTAATCACAGATCACATGTAAACGCTATGTTAGATGCAGAGGATGAAAGAAGATACCAGAAATGAGCCTTCCTACAATAGGGGACATTGATATGTCGCCACCACATGCACACAACTGTGATATTTGGCTATAGGAAACTGAATGTAAGTTACTGAAAAGAAGCTGCTGTATCTGTAAGGCTGATTGACTTGATTGGAGCTCCGGTGAAGTGGAGATAATTGAAATGTTGCAAGTCCAGAGCCAGGTTAACTTGGCCCATATTCGTCCCCCTAAGTGCCATTTATTGCCCTCTTTTGTAGTGACCTAACATCCTTGGATTATTAGTTATTTTCTTTAAAGTATATAAGCAGACCCTTGGTTTTCACAACCAGAAGACTGAGAATGTAATTAGATAAATTAAAGCAGGTAAGTAACAAGCTCAACACAGCCTGGTTTATGCCATCTTTTGGACCTGGATGACAATACTTTTAGTCTTTATATTTGAATTTTATTTAACCTTATTCACTCCGTTCCTTGTAGAAAAAAGTTCCATGAGACTCTAGATGATGGCTCAATAGAATCACATCTGTTATGGGTCCGTGGACTGTACAGACACCTGAAATGAGGATATTTGACAGTTCTCCTTTTTTCTTCATCTGCTTCCATTTAGCATAAAAGAGCAAGATCTGTTCTTACCCCTTCCCTCTGGAATGTCAAATATCTTCATCAAATAGAAATGTGGGAATGAGGGAGTAATTCTATTGGATAGTTGGTGAAATTAGAAATGTCAATCCCATAGTAACCATTCTCACCCACCCCTGTGGTCTTTTCCTTACTTCCCTAGTAGCTCTGGGCTATTCATTGGCAACTCATGAACTATAAAAGACTGTAGTTCTATCCACTTCTTTTCTCTTTCCCCTCTCCAGTCATGTGACACGCCCCTACATCAAATCAATCTCTCATATCTTTACTTGTTCTTGTTTGTTTACCATAGATGGCTTCCTTCAGTTTCATATTCCAGTCATTCAACATATGATGTCACCTTACCACACCAGAGCCCCAGAACTGGCAGACAATAATTTTAGATTTACACAAAATGAACAGAGATTATCCAGAAGAATGGGACTAATTTGTATAGGGTGACATGATGAACATTGGTTCCAAGTGTTCTTGTGAATGATCAGTGGATCAGACATAGAAGCAGACAGTAAATCATAAGATGTAAACAATGTGTAGGGTGGAGTATGAACCTTGGGGAGTAAATAAAATAATGCCATGTCAAGGCCATAAGAACCTTCACAGATAGGAGATGCAGACTGTGAAATACATTCATAAATCCTGAGATAAAGTAGAACTATCTGACTTCAAATCATGTAGTTATTAGAACAAAAGTAAATCATGAACCCCATTTAAGTATGCAATGAAGACTGGTCATGTTGAGGTCATGATATGTTAGCAATAATGATAATATCAATAATGATAATGAAAAATATTCACAAGATAATGTCTTCATGGGAAATATCTAACTGTATAAATAGTTAACTGGGGACTAGACTATATTAACATAGGACTAGAAACTATACAAAATAAAAAGAACATTAGAATTGCAGACTTGTTGAGACTATATCACTCAATCAGCAAAAGATCTAAACAAATTTCTTTGGAGAGTAAGAAAAGGGGATACAAGTTAAAATGATAAAACAGCTTTAATATTTTGTGCACTCACCTAGATATTTTGTATTATTTCTTCAGCCAGACAGCTATTATTCCATTCTGTAGTTGAGCTTCACTATTAATTTAACTGCAGCAACAAAAACACTGTGGTTTTCCTTTATTTTTTTCACTCCTCGTGGTCCTTCTTTTCTGAACTGTATTAACAACACAATTGTTCTGCCAAGGAAAGAGCTTTTCACATTTAGAATTTTGGGCTGCCTTTTCCTAGCTCACTCTCCCCTTGTTTATTATTTCTAACAGGCTCAGCTGGGGCCTGTGGCCTTGGACTAGGCAAGTGCTGACTCAGGGCAGGAAAGCAAGAACACAAAACCTCAGTTCTCCCAGGAGCAGAAAACACTGAACATTGGGAAGACCTTTGTCATTTTTGTCATGTGCAATTTGACTTAACTACTTGAATAAGAAAGAACTGAAAGCCCAGAGAAACTTTATACTTTTAAATGAACAATAATCACAGAGGAAAATGGAAAGAAAGAAAAACAATGAGGCTGTTTTTGACCCCTCTCTCTGGGACATATGTTTAAGATTTCATTAATGAAACCTGGATTCCTTTATTTCTCAATGCGTTTGGGACTTATTAGCAAAAAGCCTTTATAGATTTCTCATGTAATCAATGATGCCTTGAAAAACAATGCCTTAGCTGTTTTGTTATTTTTTAGGCACTTAATTCTTACAATAATTTCATTTACTTCTCTCCACATTATTGCTAATTGATTTTAAAGTGGTTTATATACATACACTTAATAGCATAAGACAAGGGACAATTCCCAAAAATTGAACACAGAAAAGTATAGGAAAGAAACAAAGCAAAAGTTGACTGACACGGAGTTGGAGGTCATATTGGTAACTGCAAATTGTGTTCTTAGTTCTCAGAGCTCAGCTACTGACATGAGACATGAAAGACAAAACTAAATTAATGTTTTACAAAATCCATGCAATGAGATTAAACTTGGTGCTCCAGAGAGTCAGAATGAAGCCTCTGAAGTGTTTCTCAAGGTTTTCATAAACCAGAATGTAGTACACAGTTTCCTCACCAGCTTCTCTACAATTAATGCACATATAGGTTTCATATACTTATCACCACCATATAACCATAATTGAAGAAGGGCAATCAGACAGGCATATCCACACACTTCTCTTAAGCAAGCTTACTCTGGGAAAAGAAGTTAGCGTGTAACTACAATGGAAAGAGTTCTCCTCAGAAAGTATTTTCCCTATGTCTTTCTTTGCAAGTTTCAAATATTTAGGCCTTAAATTTTGTACAGATGAAAGACAGGGTACTAGTTTCATTTTTCTGAATGTGAGTATCACGTTTTCCCAACTGTTAGAAAGAGAGAAGGCAAAGGTCCATGATAATTAGAATTGAGAGCTGTGGGGACCATGGCTTGGCCTAAAGGTGAGAGCATAAAAAGGGGGGAATTGCCCTTTCCCCACCTGCCCAGGATGCACACAGTCCAGCTGGGACTCACAGCGACCTAGGTAAGCATCCCCCTGGCCCCCCCAAACCTCAGGCAGCCCACTAGTCTCAGCTCCTCCCACCATCCAGCTGGAGCAGGAGCTGCTCCAGACCAAATAATTTAGTTCAGTGAAAAATGCACAGAAATTTAAAGAAGGTCTTAAAAGTTAAAATGACAATGCCCAAGTCAAAGTGGAAATCCACGAGAAACAAAACCCAAGAAAACAAATCTCCCACTGAAGGAATTAATCCCATAATGATAGATTCCAACCAGAACAAACTCACAGAAAATAGCCAAGAAAGCCTGACACAGGATAATGACTTTCAAAACATGATCATTATGATGATCAATAATATGAAAGGGGAAATCCGGGAGGAATTAAATAATCGCATCAATCACTTTGAAGAGGAACACAACAGACATTTGGAGGAGTTGAGAAAAACAGTGCAAGAAACAAAAATAGGCATAGAGCAGTTAAAACAGACTCAAGCAGAGTTCAAAACTGAACTAAAAGACAAGTTATCTTCAACCCAGAACTCAACAGAGGGTCTTATCAGCAGAACTAACGAGCAGAAAATAGAATTTCAGACCTTGAAGACAAAGTGGGAGTACTAACCAGCTCAATGGAAAAGGTTGTTAAAACCAAAAAAACACTCAAGAGAAATATCCAAGAGTTATGGGACACCCTGAAGAAGCCTAACATGCGTATTCATGGAATACCAGAGCAAGAATCTCAAAATACTACACCTGAGGAAATTTTTCAAACTATCATCAAGGAAAACTTTCCTCATCTAAAAAAAGAGAGGCCCATCCAAATACAAGAGGCATTCCACACTCCAAACAGATATGACCAAAATAGAAAATCGCCATGGCAAATAATAGTTAAAACACTCTACACTCAAGATAAAGAAATGGTGCTGAGAACTTCAAGGGAAAAAAAGGGAAAAAAAGTCACTTTTAAAGGTAAACCTATTAAAATAACAAATAACTTCTCAATGGAAACAGTAAAAGCAAGAAGAGCTTGGACAGACGTACTTCAAATATTGAATGAGCAAAAATGTCAACCCAGGCTGATACACCGCGCAAAACTATCCATCATGATCGAGGGGGAAAGAAAAATTTTCCAGCACAAAGACAACTTAAAGGGATACATGTCCACCAAACCAGGCCTTCGAAAAATGCTAGAAATGATACTCAAGCTTGAAGAAAAAAACAGGCATATCCAGGAGAACAGAAGGGATGTATAATATCACCAAAACCTAAAAAGCGAAACAATAACACTTACAAAAGCCACTAAACATAATAAATGTCTGGAATTAAAAATAGTTTCTCCATTATAACATTAAATGTTAATGGAATTAACTCACTGATCAAAAGACACAGATTACAAACTTGGATTAAAAATCACAATCCATCAATCTGCTGCCTGCAGAAAACCCATCTCACCACAAAAGTTAGGCACATCCTATAAAACAATGACTGGTCAAAAATTCTGCAAGCTAAAGGAACCAGAAAATAGGCAGGGGTATCCATTATGCTATCAGACAAAGTGGACTTCAAACCAAAAAAAATCATAATAGACACGGATGGATACTACATTTTAGTCACAGGTACAATTCATCAGGAAGACTTCACAATACTAAACATATATGCACCCAATACGGGCCCCTCCACATTCATTAAGCAAACACTATAACTTCTAAAGTGAGAAATCAATCCCAAAATGAAAATTCTTGGGGATTTCAACACTGTCCTCTCAACATGAGATAGATCAACAGGCCAAAAACTTAACAGCGACATTTTGGAGCTTAATCAAACCCTTACTGAAATGGACCTTACAGATCTCTATCGAACTTTTCATCCACACACCAAAGAATACACATTTTTCTGAGCAGCACAAGGAACTTTCTCCAGAATAGATCACATATTGGGCCACAAAACGACTCTCCAAATATACAGGAAAGTTGAAATTCTAGCCTTTACCTTATCAGACCACCACAGCCTAAAGCATGACATCCACGACACAACAAACAACAGAAATACACTAACTCTTGGAAACTTCACACCACAATGCTGAATGAGAACTGGATTCAGAAAGAAATTAAAAGGGAAATTCAAGACTTCCTGAAAGCAAACGATAATGAAAATACAACTTACCAAAATCTCTGGGACACAATGAAAGCTGTTCTAAGAGATAAGTTCATAGCTCTTAATGCTTACATCAGAAAAATGGAAACATCAGAAAGAAATAAAATGCAGCTTAAAGCTTTAAAGACACTAGAGCAATCTGATCCCAAAGCAGTAGAAGGGCAGTAATTAGCAAAATAAGGGGAGAATTATCCAAAATCGAGATTAGATAAATGATACAGAAAATCAACCAGTCCAAAAGCTGTTTTTTTTGAAAAAAATCAATAAGATCGATTCACCCCTAGCTAAACTAACCAAAAGAAAGAGAGAGTAACCTAAAATTAACAAAATTAGAAATGAAAATGGAGTATCACTATTGATACCCAAGAAATCCAGAGAATTATATCATCATATTTCAAAAACTTATATGCTGTGAAATTTGACAACACAAAAGAGATGGACGAATTCCTAAATAAACAAAAATTACCTAAATTGACTCAGGAAGTTTTGAATTATTTAAATAGTACTATAACATATGAGGAAATCGAGAAAGTAATCTCAAATCTTCCCACCAAAAAATGTCCTGGACCAGATGGATTCAGCACAGAGTTCTACGAGACATTTAAGGAGTTAATAACACCAATACTCCTTAAACTGTTCCATCAAATAGCAAAGGAAGGAACACTACCAAATTCCTTCTATGAAGCTAATATTGTCTTAATCATAAAACCTAATAAAAATACACATAAAAAAGAAAACTGTAGGCCAATCTCTACGATTAACACAGATGCAAATATTCTCAACAAAGTCTTAGGAAATCGGATTCAAAAACATATCAAAAAGATCATCCACGGGGATCAAGCAGGCTTTATACCAGGCACACAAGGTTGGTTCAACATACGCAAGTCAATAAATATAATTCAGCATATAAACCAGTCCAAAGTTCAAGACTACATGATACTCTAGATAGATGCAGAAAAAGCTTTTGACAAGATCCAACAGCTCTTTATGATCAAAACCCTGGAGAAGATTGGAATGGAAAGAACCTTTATCAATATAATAAAAGCTGTATTAAACAAGCCTACATCAAGGATTATACTCAATGGGGAAAAACTTGAAGCATTCCCACTTTGATCAGGAACTAGAGAAGGCTGTCCACTGTCACCATTTCTATTCAATATTGTACTTGAAAGCTTAGCTGAAGCCATAAGACAAGAAAGGGACATAAGAGGGATTCAAAAGGCAAGGAAGAAGTTAAGTTATCTCCATTTACAGATGACATGATCTTATACATGAGTCATCCCAAAAACTCCACCAGGAAGCTCCTTTAACTAATACAGAAGTGCATCAGGGTGGCAGAATTCAAAATAAATGTGCAAAAATCAGAGGCCTTCCTATATGCCCAGAATGAAAGAAGTGAAAAAGCCCTGAGAGAAACAATCCCATTTACTATAGCCCCCCAAAAATGAAATCCCTTGGTATAAACCTAACCAAGGAGGTAAAAGACCTTTACAATAAAAACTTTATAACCCTAAAGAAAGAAATTGCAGAAGACACCAAAGGTGGAAAGACCTGCCATGTTCCTGGATAGGCAGAATCAACATTGTAACAATGACCATCCCACCAAAGGCAATATTCAGATTCAATGATATAACAATCAAAATCCCAAAGCAATTCTTTAATGAAGTTGACCAAACAATCTGACAATTCATATGCAGACACCAAAGACCCAGGATAGTAAAAACAATCCTGAGTAACAATAACACAGCTGGAGGTATCACCATATCAAACCTTAATTTATACTACAAGTCCATAGTTATAAAAACAGCCTGGTACTGGCTCCAAAATAGACACACAGATCAATGCATGAGGGTTTAAGACACAGACATAAGCCCAGACAACTGCAGCTATTTGATCTTTGACAAAGGGGCCCAAAAACTCCACTGGAAAAAGAACAGCATCTTCAACAAATGATGCTGGCAAAACTGGATATCCACATGCAGAAGATTTAAACTGTACCCGTACTTGTCACCATGTACAAGAATTAATTCCACATGGATCAAGGACATCGATATAAGGCCAGAAACTATAAAAACCATAGTTGAAAGGGTAGGGAATTCCCTCGAGCTGATTGGGCTAGGCCAACAGTTTCTAAATGGACATCCAATAGCACAGTCACTACAACCAACACTCAACAGATCGGATCTTGTGAAATTAAAGAGCGTGTCTTCAGATAAAGAGATTGTAACTGAAGCACAAAGGCAACCCACAGAATGGGAGAAAATCTTCACTAACCACGTATTTGATAGAACTCTATTATCCAGAGTGCACAAAGAACTTAGAAAACTAAACACCAAGGAAACAAATGGGCCAATTAAAAAATGGGCCTTGGAACTTAAAAGAAACTTTACCAGGAATGAAATTAAAATGTCTAACAAATATCTTAAAAAATGGTCCATATCCTTACCCATCAGGGAAATGAAAATCAAAACCTCCCTGAGATATCATGTCACCTTTGTCAGGATTAGAAAAATCCACAATACAAACAACACCAAGTGTTGGAGAAGATGTGGAGAAAGGGGAACTCTCCTACATTGTTGGTGGGAATGCAGGTGCATACAACCACTCTATCGAGTCATCTGGAGATTCTTAAAGAAGTTAAAGATTGAAATGCCATATGACCCTGCTATTCCACTTTTGGGAATAACCCCCCCATACAGCTCGATAGCACAAGCATGACCATGTTCATAGCAGCACAGTTTACAATATCAAAGTCATGGAATCAACCCAAATGTCCAACAATTGACGAGTGGATATGGAAAATGGAATACTACTCAGGCATCAAAAATGATGAATTAATGCAATTTGCCAAGAAATGGATGGAATTAGAAACAATTATATTGAGTGAAGTATCTGAGACACAAAAATTTTTTGTTTTGTTTGTTTTTTTTATTTATAACATTTATTATTATTATTTCCGCTCATACAAACTTAGTAGGTACATGGATTCCCTCCCTCCCTCCTCCTCCCCCCCACCCGACGTCCCTGCTCCCCCTCCCCTTACCCCTCCCTCCCCATTCCCAGTGCCTCCCTCCCCAATCCCCAGAGAATCCTTTAATGTGCATGCCAGACTCTCCTCTGGGCTCTCCTCTCTGATGATGTACAAGGACCCAGTGGCATTTCCCTGAACCCTTTCCTGTCTTTCCCTTAAGCATAGGAACACTACTGTGGCTGTCAATCCCTTACCTCCAAGGATCTTGGTGCCTTTAGCAAATGCTAGACTTTGCCAGACACAAAAATTAAATGCCATATGTACTCCCTAATAGGTGGATCCTAGTACCACACCCACTTAGACACACTCAAAGACAAATCTCAGTAATACCTACAGTAATTGTAAAGATTATAAACAGGAGGGATGGGGAAGAAGGGCCCCACCAGTAACAAGGAGAGAGGGGACCATGTTACAATAGAGAAAATAGGCCACCATCAAGAACTGCAAGTAAGTAAGGAGACATCTGATTAAGTTCACAGACTTTCCTTCCTGATAATATGCAACTGATGGGGTATGATCTCACCAGAAGGGGAGGGCATATAGGCTGCCAGATTGAAAGTAACCATTTTGCAAATGGGTGATTCACCCCTCTCTCACTGTGGTCTCCTACTTTTATTCCATCTACCTTTGAATATACTCTTTAACAAGACTCTAATTTAACAGGTTTTTATCTCTGGCCAGGGGTGACATCCAATAACCATCAAGATGGAGCCAAGGGCATTGCAGGAGCAGCAAAACCGAAGAAAAAAATCAACAAACCATTATTCTGAACATCAGAGACTCTATATCAACCACCTGAAATCAGGCTTGCCTAATCTCTCCCCATCCTGAAGCTCAGAGAAATTTGTGGGAGAGGGGCAGTAAGACTGTAAGAGCACAAGGATGGGAGGAGTACTGAAATGCAAGATACTCCACACAAATTAGGGCTGAAATAATCATAATAGGACTTTGCATGACCTGCGCATTGTCCAACACACTATTGACCCCACAAAGTCTAGCATGGACTAAAGGCACTAGGATCCTTGGAAGCTAGGGACTGACAGTCACAGTAGTGTTCCTAAGCTTAAGGGGAACACAGGAAAGGGTTCTGGGAAATGCCTCTGGGTCCTTGCACCTCATGAGAGAGGAGGACCCAGAGGAGAGTTTGGGATGCACATTAAAGGATGTTCCGGGGATTGGAGGCGAGGCACTAGGGAATGGGGAGGGAGGAGGGAAAGGAGGTTGAATCAGGGGGTCAGTGGGACGTGAAGGAAGGGAGGGGATTGGTGTACCTGTTAAGTTTGTATGAGTGGAAATAATAATAATAATTTTTTAAAAAAAAGTTTATTTTTATTTTTTATTTTTATTATTATTTATTCAATTGTGCGTGTGTGCATATGTACGTGTGTGCACGCATGTGTGTGCGTGTGTGTGCGCGTGTGTGTAGAACCACGGATGAATTCGGGAACCATCATGGACGCCTCCACCTCCTTCTGCCCCGGGATTCACAGGCTCCGCCCTACCAGGATCAGAAGCTCAGGCCGCCCCCGCTTCTGCCTGGCGTCTATACGTGGGATCTGGGATCTGAACTCAGGACCTTCCCCCTGCAAGGTAGATGCTTAAACCCTGAGCCACCTCTCCAGCCCAATAATAATTTAAAAAGTAGCAAATTCTTTTTTTAAGTAACAGCAAAATTCTTAAAAATAAAAATGCTCTTAAAGTTTAAAAAAATAAATAAATAAATGAAAGTGGGGAATTTCAGCTTAAATAGAAAGAGATAATCCCAGTGCTCACAAGCAGTAACTTGGGGGGCTGGCAGGTAGAAAAGGGAGATGGTTGTAGGGATACATCTACAGAAAGTCCACAAGATAAAATAAGATTTAACATTTATAGCCTTTCCAGTATGCTGAGAAGCTTTGCATCATGTGACACAGGCATGTGCCTGGGGTCAGGTAGATATTGACTTGGGCAATGAGAGAAGGAGAGTGCTAGATGCCCTAGACTGGCCAGACCTGTTACTTGCATTTATTTTTATTTTTTTGTGAGACAGCTAAAAGGGCTTTGATCTAAAAGCACTACACATGCTTCATTCAGTCACTCTAATGTGCT
This sequence comes from Typhlomys cinereus, assembly GCA_023101885.1. Taxonomy (NCBI): domain Eukaryota; kingdom Metazoa; phylum Chordata; class Mammalia; order Rodentia; family Platacanthomyidae; genus Typhlomys; species Typhlomys cinereus. The sequence goes on along the minus strand of JALPQD010000158.1, from coordinate 2,956,257 downwards.
TGCTTTTCCATCCAAGTGTGGGAGAAACACTGAGGACAGCTGTTACCCAGATGAGAAGCTGGAGAATGGCTGTCAATTTGGTCAAGCTAGAATGTTGAAGACTTCTGACTCCCGAAGACTTCTGACTCATACATTGAGTCATCTTGCCTGAACTAGGGGCTTCACTGGTCCACAAACATACAATACCCAGGCTCACTTCAAATGAATACAAAATGATAGCCAAAGTTAATCTTCATTTAGAAAGAAAAAAAGCACAACAAATTCACGTTTTTTTCATACTTGGTATGTATCAAAAAAATCTATAAAATAAAAATATACTTTAATGAACGACCCTAACATACCTCTAAAATACATTATTTCTTACAACTCTCTGAACCTTTAGAATTTCATTATATAAAGAGTAGAAAATTCATTCTTCTAGCATGGATGATATAAACTTTCATTTTTTTCTGACAGTTTCATAAGTTTCATTGTGCTTTATCACTTCTTAAGGGCAATTACACGTTCATTTTTAGGATTTCCAAATTTAGGAAAATATTCACCACACCATGTTTCTTTCCTAGGTATGATATGATTTTTTTCTCCAGAGCAACTACTGGCTTCTTATATTTACCTCCCTTCCATTACCTACCTCAATCCTAGTTTTAGTCCCTGGAACAGTTACTCTTAACTATTGCTGTAATAGAACACTCAAAGTCGATCAACTTAAGGGAGAAAGGAAGATTTATTCATCTTACAGTTCCAGAGGGGAGATACAGTTTTTCATGGTGGAGGTAGCATGGCCAGCTGGCTGAAGCTGCAGTCAGGCTAAGTCACTCTCATCCATGAGGCTGACAGCTGAAGGCTGGAGGATTCCTGGAGAGTGTCTCTCCTGTTCTATGGTTCCTTTTATCTAGTCCTCTACTAGGAGGTTCCAATGAAGTCTAGGGAGGTTCCAATCAGATCTATGGGTGGTCTTTGTATTGTTGAGATAATTTCTTCAGGTGGTTTCAGCTGATCTTAGTTAATACCAGGTGTGTAAAGTTGACACCTGGGATTAACTATCACAGTCCCTCAAGACAGTTGCTTTCCATATGACCCTGCATCTTAACATGACAGAGTAAGGTGTGTCAACAATGTGAGACATAGGGATTATTCTGTTAGGAGAGCAACTTCTAGACTATAGAAGGAAATGCCTATAAAGAACAATATTCCATTGCACTTGACCTAAATGGATCCTACTCTAAATAATGGCCACTCAAAGTCCTTTTCTAAATTTTAAGTCTTTATTCATTTATTTATTTGTTAGAGAGAGAGGTAGAGCAAGAAAGTATGTAAGCATTCATGTATCATGGCACATATATGGAGCACAAGGACAGAAGTAAGTTTTTCCTTCCATCATGTGGGTTCCATGATTGGACTCAAGAGTTACCAGGTTTTCACAAAGATGCTTTTCATGGGCAAGCCATTTTGTAGGCCCAAGTTGGTGTGATTGAGACCAACTTAAATCTTAATTCTTACAGTAATAAAGGCTCTTAGGGTTATAATTAAAGATCATAAAATAAAATGATACAGGCTCATATAGTCAAACTCTAAATACTATTCCCAGGTGTTCAAAGAGACAGGTAGCAGGAGATTTTGGATGCAGGGGTTAAGGTGATATGAAAAAGTAGGAAATATTGAAACAAAGTTACCACAAACCCAGGAGTACCAATGAATGCCATTAGCCACCAGAAGCTAGAAAAAGCAAGGGATACACTTTTCCCTGTGTTTGCAGAGGAAGACATGCTAACTTTTGGCCTTCAGGACTATGAATAACACCTTCCTACTTGATGGCAATTTCTCCTATGTTTAGGCCATGAAGATGAAGATTATAGTTATATAGATATCAGTTAGTCTTTCTCACCTCATTCCAGTAGGATCTCTGCAGAATATAATCTTTCATTATTTTTCCAATTTTAAAATAGGGGTTGTGGCATTGAACTGTACCTATCATAGGATATATATTGTTTATATAAGGATATTTTGAAGTTTAATCCGTAATTCTCTGAATCAAAACCACAACTGTAATTCTAGCACTTAGGAGGCAGAAAAACAAGAATGATGAGATTGAGGACAACTTTAATCTCAAGTTTTTTTGTTCCTCTTAGTATGAAAATAACCTCCCATACCCAGAAGGAATCTGAAATTTCAGTTTCAATCATTTCTTACAGAGAAGTAGAAATCTATATCTGTATAAAAACTCAACAAAAAACCAGTCATGAATGTTAGTAGTATCTTTAATTTTAGTGGGCAACGTTTGCAATTAGCCAAGATTACCTCAACAGGTAAATGAGTAAATGAAATGTGATAGATAGGAAGTAGATAGATAGATAGATAGATAGATAGATAGATAGATAGATAGGTGATAGATATAATGTTACCTAGCCAAGAAGGTGAATGGACTATTGACACAGGCTAATTAGAATGAATCTTCAGGACCCATGTGAGGTTGAGAAAAATTTAATTTTAGGAAATCTTATGATATATGTCTATCAGTAAACCATTTACAAAATGATGAAACTGTAGAAACGGGGTACAGATTAATAGCTTTCAAGGGTTTGGGGTAGTAAAAGGGGAGAACATATTATAAATCAGTTATACAAGTTGACCCTTCATTGGTGTAGCTGTTTATTCTAGGTTTTGACTGACTATGGTTATACAATCTGCACATTTAGGGAGAGTACCACTGGGTCTATGTCCTAGGACAAAAGCCCATCCAGAGCTTCCTAGAAAACAGCTATGAGCAGAAGACCATAGAGGCAAGCATGAGTCAAAATCTCTAAAAATACTAAGGATCAGTATTTGAAAGATCAAGTTTAAATATCAAGTCTTAATTTCTCGGGCAGGAAAAAATCATGAGGTATCAGAATAAGGGTCAAAAATCATAGAGGGATTGGAGAATGTACTATAGAAAACTATGGAGAATTACACTAAATTATTTGTTATTGACTTTCATTTGTCACTGCATGCAGCATGGTGAGCATGACTAGTTAACAGTTACAAGGTCAACTGGAGAGGTCCCAAAGCCATGCTTTATAATAAGAAGAAAGAACTAACACAATAAACATTGAAAGGACCAAAAGAAATCACAGAAAAAGGTTTGAATTCAATATGTCTTTCAAATAAACTTGACAAATTAACCCTGAATGATTCTTTGTCACTCTAGTATCTGGCAAGAACAAAATTGGCAGAAGTCACCAGTGCTATCAGATCAACCTGCATATTTCTGCCAGGCTGTATTTTTGTGGAATAAATAAAAGATTAGAAGATATTTCCATAAGGGCTGGCTGATAAATATTTTAGGTTCCATAATTCATACAATTTCTGTCACAAGTATACTTAGAGTGTTAAAGCACCTATCTATTGACTATATGTAAATCAATGAACTTGATTCTGTGCTGCAAAAACTTCTATACAGGTATCGAAATATGAATTTCATAGGTTTTTATGGGTGTTATGAAAACATTCTTCTTGTTTTAAAAATGTGCAATTCTGAAGCTAGACAGCTGACTCAAAGGAGTTAAGTGTTTGTACAGACAGGAGAACCAGTGTTCAGATGCCCACTACCCATGTACTATTCAGGCTTATTATCAAACTTCTCACCCCAGCCCAAGGGGTAAGAGAGGAAGGCATAACTCACTAACCAGAGAATAAATCTGAATTGGTGGGCTCTAGGTTCAATAGAGAGTCTGCCTCAAAAATTTAAGTAGAGAGTGACAGATGAAGATATACTAGATTGAACCATGTCCTCTTTATACATATGAACATGTATGCATGTGTATATACTACACAAACACCCACAAAAATGTAAAAATCTCTTATCAAAATTAAGCCTTGGGCTGGAGAGGTGGCTCAGGGGTTAAGCCTCCGCCTTGCAGGTGGAAGGTCCTGAGTTCAGATCCCAGATCCCACGTATAGATGCCAGGTGGAAGCGAGGGTAGCCTGCGCTTCTGGTCCTGGTAGGGCAGAGCCTGTGAATCCCAGGGCAGAAGGAGGTGGAGGTGTCCATGGTGGTTTGCAAATTCGTCTGTGGTTCTACACATACACAGACACACACACACACACACACACACACACACACACACACGCACACGCACACGCACATACACACTCACATGCGCACAGTTGAATAAATAATAATAAAAATTTTTTTAAAAAATTAAGCCTTAATGAAAATAATAATTTAATCACATCTATAATGAAAACTGAAATCAAAACAGTAATACAAAGTCTCCCAACAGAAAAGAGTCCAGAATCAGATAGATTAACTGCAGAATTCTACCAGCCCTTCACTGAACACCAGTGCTACTCGAAGTACTCCATAAAATAGAAAAAGAAGGAATCATTCTAAAGTCTTATTTTACATAAACACTGATAAAACAATTGATCTCCCTGATGAACATTGATGTAAAAATTATCAGTAATATACTAGCAAAATGAATTCAAAATTACTGATAGATCAACTATCATGATCCACTTGGCTTTATTCCAAAAGTTCAAGGATGTGGAAATCAGTAAATGTAACTCATCACATTAATGGTCAATATTATCATAAATCAAGAAAAACTTAAACATTACCATTAAATTGGGAGCAACCAAGGGTTGTCTTCTTTCTCCACTCTTGTTTGAGATATTGGTTAGGTCTTAGCTAGAGCAATAAGATAAGGGAAGAAAATGAAAGGAATCCAAAGAGGAAAAAAGTCAAAGTATTCTGATTTGCAGATCATATAATTTATTCATGAAAGACCCTTAAAGAACTCCCCAAAACTCACATAGCTGGTAAACACTTTCAGCATAGTAGCAGGACAAAATGTTAACAAAAAAATCAATAGTATTCCTATATACCAATGTCAAATAGACTTACAAAAGAAACCAGGGAATTATTTTTATTACCAAATAACCACCAAAGGAAAAACTTAAAAATAGATAAAAAAGACTTCTATAAGGAAAACTTTAAAATACTGACTAAATACATTGTATAAGACACCAGAATATGGAAAAAGACCTCTCATTTTCATTGATATCAATGATTAATAGTATGAAGATAATTATCTTATCAAAAGTAACTTATAGACACAATGTAGTCCTACACAAAATTCCAGGGTTCTTCATCACAGATATAGGAAAATATCAACATATGAATGCATGCTCTAAAACTGCTAAGAAAAAAGTAAGTAAGGTGTATACTTCAATGTGTAAGCACTAAGTAGAGAATTCCTTACTAGGACACTAGTAGCACAATACATAAGGCCAACAGTCAACAAATGCGATCTCATGAAACAAAATCTTCTGTACATGAAAGGAAACTGTTCCCCCACCCCGGAGCCACCCGGCCAGCAGCACCGCGCAGCGTGGCCGCCAGCTTTGCCCCCAGGGCCCCAACCCCCATCTGCGCCAACCTTCCCAGGTGAGCCAGAGAGCCCAGCCCAGCCCCGTCCCCCAACCCCGGAGCCGCCCGGCCAGAAGCACTGTGCAGCGCGGCTGCTGGCTTAGCCCACGGGGCCTTGCCCCAGACCCCAGCCCCTCGCACCCTCCCAGCCCCGAGCGCCTCCACCCCCCCCCCCCCCAGGTCGCAGGTGAAGAAATCTGCCATCAACATCAGATCCTCTGCCTCTCTGGCCCACTGGGGACCTACGCACGTGGTCCACAGAAGACACACTGCTACTCAGAATTCAATAGAGTCCAAAGGAAACTAAAGCAAAATTCTAAGGAACAAAGGGAAAACAGGACATACATCTGGACTCCACTACAATCATTATATCACGTGGGTGAGATTCTTCACATCCAGCCCAAAGATAAGTAAACTTTTTCTTTTCACCTTACTGATCCTTTAAAGTATCAATGCTGTAGATCAACTTTCTCATACACCCACCCCAAAACATGCAACTCCAGGGAGTACACCACTCACCCCCACATATCACAAAGATACTAAATCGTAAAAGTGCACTACCAAATTAATATTCACCCCCTGGTAACATAACCTGACTTAACTGATGTACTAACAGCCTAGTAGCCTCATCAAGGATATAATAATAATAATACACAAACATACCCAACTCCAAGGCAAGCACTAGTAATAACTGGCAAGTGTAACAAAACCAACTACGTTGATTCAGTGAAAAACACACAGAAACTGAAAGGTCCTAAAAAACAAAACAACAATGTACAAGTCAAAGTGCAGATCCACGAGAAACAAAACCCAAGAAGACCAATCTCCCACCGAAAGAATCAATCCCATAATGAGGGATTCCGACCAGAACAAATCCACAGAAAATAGCCAGGAAAGCCAGACCCAATATAACAACTTTCAGAGTATGATCATTACCATGATTAATATTATGAAAGAGGAAATCCGAGAAGAGTTAAACAACCATATCAACCATTTTGAACAGGAACACAACAGGCACTTGGAGGAGTTGAGAAAAACAGTTCAAGAAACAAAAATAGGTATAGGGCAATTAAAACAGTCTCAGGCAGAGTTTAAAATTGAACTAAAAGACAAGTTATCTTCAACCCAAAACTCAACAGAGAGTCTTATCAGCAGAACAAATGAGGCAGAAAATAGAATTTCAGATATTGAAGCCAAAGTGGGAGAATTAACCAGCTCAATGGAAGAGAGTGTTAAAGCCAAAAAGATACTGGAGAGGAGCATTCAAGAGATATGGGACACCCTGAAGAAGCCTAACACGCGCATTCATGGAATACCAGAACAAGAATCCCAAAATACCACACCGGAGGAAATATTTCAATTCATCATAAATGAAAACATCCCACAACTAAAGAATGAGAGGCCTATACAAATACAAGAGGAATTTCGTACTCCAAACAGATATGACCAAAGTAGAAAATCGCCACGGCAAATAAAAGTCAAAACACTCCACATTCAAGACAAAGAAAAGGTGCTGAGAGCTTCAAGAAAAAAAAAGTAAGTCACTTTTAAAGGTAAAACTATTAGAATAACAAATGACTACTCAACGGAAACAGTAAAAGCAAGAAGAGCTTGGAGAGACATACTTCAAGTATTAAATGAGCAAAAATGTCAACCCAGACTGATATACCCGGCAAAACTATCTGTCATGATTGAGGGAGAAAGAAAAGTTTTCCAGCACAAAGACAACTTGAAGGGATACATGTCTACCAAACCAGGCTTTCAAAAAATGCTAGAAATGATACTCAAGCTTGAAGAAAAGAACAAGCGTATCCAGGAGGACAGAAGGGAAGTATAATACCACCAACACATAAATATCAAACAACAGGTTTACAAAATCTACTAAACATAAAAAATATTCAGAATTAAAAATAATTTCTCCATTACAACATTAAATGTCAATGGTATTAACTCACCGATTAAGAGACACAGATTACAAACTTGGATTAAAAACCACAATCCAACAATTTGCTGCCTTCAGGAGACTCATCTCACCACAAAAGATAGGCACATACTAAGAATGAAAGGCTGGTCCAAAATCTTGCAAGCTAATGGAACCAGGAAACAGGCAGGGGTAGCAATTATGCTTTCAGAAAAAGTGGACTTCAAACCAAAGAAAATCATAAGAGACACAGATGGATACTACATTTTAGTCACAGGTACAATTCACCAGGAAGACTTCACAATCCTGAACATTTATGCACCCAATATGGGCCCCTCCACATTCATTAAGAAAACCCTACAGCGCCCAAAGCAAGAAATCAACCCCAAAACGATAATTCTTGTGGACTTCAACACCGCCCTCTCAACATGGGATAGATCAACAGGTCAAAAGCTTAACAGAGACACTTTGGAACTTAATCAAACCCTCAAAGAAATGTACCTTACAGATCTCTATCGAACCTTTCACCCACGCACCAAAGAATACACATTTTTCTCAGCAGCACACGGAACTTTCTCCAAAATAGATCACATATTGGGCCACAAAATGAATCTACACATATACAAAAAAGTTGAAATTGTAACCTATCATCAGACCACCACAGCCTAAAGCTGGACATCCACAACACAACAAACAAGAGAAAATATACTAACTCCTGGAAACTTAACAATATGATGCTGAATGAGAACTGGATTCAGGAAGAAATTAAAAAGGAAATTCAAGATTTCCTGAAAGTGAACGATAATAAAAATACAACTTACCAAAATCTCTGGGACACAATGAAAGCTCTCCTAAGAGGTAAGATCATAGCTCTTAATGTCTACATCAAAAAAATGGAAACATCAGAAGTAAATAACTTAACGATGCAGCTTAAGGCTTTAGAGAAACTTGAGCAATCTGATCCCAAAAGTAGTAGAAGAGAGGAGATTAGCAAAATAAGGGGAGAAATATCTCAAATTGAGACTAAGAAAACGATAGAAAAAAATCAAGCAGTCAAAAAGCTTGTTCTTTGAAAAAATCAATAAGATTGATACACCCCTAGCTAAATGAACCAAAAGCAAGAGAGAGAAAACCCAAATTAACAAAATCTGAAATGAACATGGAGTTATCACTACTGATACCCAAGAAATCCAGAGAATTATAACATCATATTTCAAAAACTTATACTCTGTGAAGTTTGACAACACAAAAGAGATGGATGAATTTCTAAGTAAACACAACTTACCTAAATTGAATCAGGAAGTTGTGAATTATTTAAATAGTCCTATAACATATAAGGAAATTGAGGAAGTAATCTTGAATCTTCCCACCAAAAAATGTCCTGGACCAGATGGATTCAGCACAGAGTTCTACCAGATATTTAAAGAGTTAATAACACCAATACTCCTTAAACTGTTCCATCAAATAGCAAAGGAAGAAACACTACCAAATTCCTTCTATGAAGCTAATATCATCTTAATCCCAAAATCTAATAAAGATTCACTTAAAAAAGAAAACTATAGGCCGATCTCTCTGATGAACACAGGCGCAAAGATTCTCAACAAAGTCTTAGCAAATCGGATTCAAAAACATATTAAAAAGATTATTCACGGGGACCAAGTAGGCTTCATCCCCAGCACACAAGGTTGGTTCAACATACACAAATCAATAATTGTAATTCATCATGTAAACCAGTCCAAAGTCCAAGACCACATTATACTCTCAATAGATAGAGAAAAAACCTTTGACAAGATCTAACATCCTTTTATGATCAAAACGCTAGAGGCAGTAGGAATGGAAGGAACCTTTATCAATATAATAAAAGCTGTATACAACAAGCCCACAGCAAGGATTATGCTCAATGGGGCACAATTGGAAGCATTCCCACTTTGATCAGGAACTAGACAAGGCTGTCCACTCTCACCACTTCTATTCAATATTGTACTTGAAGTCTTAGCTGAAGCCATAAGACAAGAAAGGGACATAAGAGGGATTCAAATTGGCAAGGAAGAAGTCAAGCTATCCCTATTTGCAGATGACATGATCTTATACCTGAGTCATCCCAAAAACTCCACCAGGAAGCTCCTGGTACTAATTGAGAAGTTCAGCAGGGTGGCAGGATACAAAATAAATGTGCAAAAATCAGAGGCCTTCTTATATGCCCAGAATGAAAGAAGTGAAAAAGCCTTGAGAGAAACCATCCCATTCACTATATCCCCTAAAAAAATGAAATACCTTGGTATAAACCTAACCAAGGAGGTAAAAGACCTTTACAATGAAAACTTTAAAACCCTAAAGAAAGAAATAGCAGAAGACACCAGAAGGTGGAAAGATGTCCCATGTTCCTGGATTGGCAGAATCAACATCATAAAAATGACCATCATACCAAAGGCAATATACAAATTCAATGCTATACCAATTTAAATTCCAAAGCAATTCTTTAAAGAAGTTGACCAAATAATCTCAAAATTCATATGGAGGCACAAAAGACCCAGGATAGCAAAGACAATCCTGAGTAACAAAAACACTGCTGGAGGTATTACTATACCAAACCTTAGTCTATACTACTAATCCATAGTTATAAAAACAGCCTGGTATTGGCTCCAAAATAGACACACAGATCAATGGATAAGGGTTGAAGACCCAGATATAAGCCCACAAAAATACAGCCATTTGATCTTTGACAAAGGAGCCCAAAGAATCCAATGGAAAAAGAACAGCATCTTCAACAAATGGTGCTGGCAAAACTGGATCTCCACATGCAGAAGATTAAAGCTGGACCAGTACTTGTCACCATTACAAGATTTAATTCCAAATGGATCAAGGACCTTGATGTAAGGCCAGAGATTATAAATATCATAGTTGAAAAGATAGGGAACTCCCTCGAACTGATTGGGCTAGGCCAACATTTCCTAAACAGACATTTAGTGGCACAGTCACTGCTATCAACTCTCAACAGTTGGGATCTTGTGAAATTAAAGAGTTTCTGTTCAGATAAAGAGATTGTAACTAGAGCTCAAGGGCAACCCACAGAATGGGAGAAAATCTTCACTCACCACATATCTGATAGAGCTCTACTGTCCAGAGTGCACACAGAACTTTGAAAATTAAACACCAAGGAAACCAATGGCCCAATTAAAAAATGGGCCCTGGAACATAAAAGAAATTTTACCAGGGATGAAATTAAAATGTCTAACAAATATCTTTAAAAATGCTCCACTTCTTTAGCCATCAGGGAAATGCAAATCAAAACTTTCTTGAGATATCATCTCACCCCGGTCAGGATGGCAAATATCCACAACACAAACAACAACAAGTGCTGGAGAGGATGTGGAGAGAGGGGGAACTCTGCTACATTGCTGGTGGGAATGCAGGGTCATACAGCCACTCTGGTGGATGTCATTAGAAACAATTATATTAAGTGAAGTATCCCAAACCCAGAAAATTAAGCGCCATATGTACTCCCTAATAGGTTGCTCCTAGTACCAAACTCACCCAGCCCACATTGAGACATTGAAAGGTAAACCTATGTAATACAGTATTTGCAAGGATTATGAACAGGAGGGATGGGGCTGGAGGGCCACACCAGACACAAGGAGAGAGGGGACTATGTTACAGCAGAGAAAATAAGCCTCCAAGAAATGAAGCTAAGTAATGTGACACCTGGTTAAGTTCACAGATGTTCATTCCTGATCAATGACAACTGAGGGGGTATGATCTCAACAGAAGGGGAGGGCATATAGACTGGCAGATGAAAGGTGATCATTTTGCAAATGGGTGACTGACCCCTCCCTCACTGAGATTTCCTGCTTTTATTACATCTACCCTTGAATGTGCTATTATAAAAAGACTCCAGTTTAACAGCTTTTTGTCTCTGACCATGGAGTGACATACAGTGCCCATCAGGATGGAGTGAAGGGCATTGCAGGAGCAGCAAAACTGCAAAAGAAAATCAACAAACCACAATCCAGAACTTCAGAGACTCTATATCAACCACATAGAACTAGGCCAGCCTAATCTCCCCCCATCCTGAAGCTCAGGGACATTTGCGGAAGAGGGGGCGGTAAGATTGTAAGAGCAAAAGGATGGGAGGAGAAATGATTTGCAAGATTCTCCACACTAGCTAGGGTCGAAGTAATCATAATAGGACTTTGCATGCCCTGTGCAATGTCCAACACACTATTGACCTCACAAAGTCTAGCATAAGCTAAAGGCACCAAGATCCTTGGAGGCAAGGGATTGACAGCCACAGTAGTGTTCCTATGCTTAAGGGGAACATGAGAAAGGGGTTCAGGGAAATGCCACTGGGTCCTTGTATGTCATCAGAGAGGAGAACCAAGAGGAGAGTTAGGCATGCACAATAAAGGACTCTCTTGGTATTGTGGGGGAGGCACTGGGGGATGGGAAGGGAGTGAAGAGGAGCAGGGGGTTCGGGAGGAGGAGGAGGGAGGGAGGGAACTGGTGTACCTATTAAGTTTGTATGAGCGGAAATAATAAAAAAATGTATTAAAAAGAAAGAAAGGAAACTGTTTTGAGTGAAGAGGCAGTCCATAAAATAGGCAAAAAAATTTTAACACCTATAAGCCAAAGAAAGGATTAGTGTCTAGAATATACACAGAATTCAAAAAAATCTAAACATTAAGGAATAAAGGTGCCAATAAGCAAATCTGGTGATCTAAGCTCAATCCCTGGAAACCCAATTGAAAAGAAAGAATTGACGTCTCTGTTCTTTAAGCATGCAGCTTCATTAGCTCTTCCTCTCTCTCTTCTTTTCTCTTCTGTCTCTCTAATAAATAAATGAAATATAAATAAAAACAACAACAAATAAGATTGTGAAGGGGCACTCTACAGGCTGCTAAAGAAGAAAAAGCATCAATTGCTTTACTCAGCTGTGAGCCTCATAGGCTATAAAATCCACATTCTAATCAAGTGTATTCCACCTGTGCCATAGTAGCAGAAAGTTATGAGGGTATCCAAATGTTTGCTAGTTTTATTTTTGTCTTGCTTCACAGAAGGGAACCTATATCTGGTACACAAACACTATGCCTGACTAGGTCATAGGTTCAAGACTAAGGTGGAAAGCTTGCTTCTATTATGAACTCAGTCAACAGCCTCGAGCTGCCTGCTAAATATCTCTTTTTTACCTACAAACAGAAACTACTGTCAGCCTCCTCAGAGAAGCTGCTATTTGCAATGTATGGCACTGGATGCAGAGGACCAACACTGCCCAAGAGCCTGAAAGCAAGTGAAAGTTAAGGGCTCAGGCTTAAACAAGATATGTTTACAACCTCCTCTAAGGCTCAGGGAACCATTACAGAAAGGGGGATGAAAATCATGTAAAAGCCAGATAAGGGAGAAGGGCTGTGAAAAGTCATCCTCTAGGTTTGACACAAAACAGGCATGACCTCACAGCAGCTACAGTGATGTGCCTGGACTCCCTCAAAAGACTAGCTAGGCCACTAATCAATTATGAATGGAGGAGGCATTTGCGGGGAGGGGGGATTCCTACTCCTTACCAAAACTATCAAGTGCTTACAGATTCTGGAAGAGGACCAGTCAATATCATCAGTTGATATCAACTGCTGAGTTGACCAGGGTAAAATGTTTAAGCACCAAACACAAATTCACACAGATAACCTTGGTTAAAGTCAGTGAGTCAAAAAACAAAGCAGATATGAATATAAGAAAAACATTTGTGAGTAAGAGGGGGTTAGAAAGGGATGCTAGATAGAGAAGAGAGTGAGAGTGATCAATATATGTCATCTACATGTGTGAAATTGTAAAGAACAAATTAAATTAATAAAAATAACATAAACTTGTAAAAATGAGTCTTATTGGCAGATTGGATTTGTCTGGTAGACTATATAGCTCACTGACTTCTGATACAGAGGGTGATTAGCTTACCAACAAAAACAGGGTGCTCTACCAGGTAGCACAGTAACACTCATTCCTATGATATAGACAAAGGACTTGAATTACAAATATGGGAGTCGATTTGATTTGTATTAGTGCACTGTAGGAATACTCCTGCTTGTAAAATAACCACGTTCTAATTGGCTTTTGCTTTTAATGGTTCTTGTTGATTTTTATGGCCTCTTTGAGCTTCAGAAAACATATTGAGTTCATTCATTTCTCACTACTTTTATCAGTACTTCTGTAGTCTAATGCTGCCATTCATTACCTTTTGCTTGGATCACTTCAAAACCTTTCTAATATTCTGTTTTCTATCCATGGCCTTTTTTTCATCCATTAATCAAACAATCCCTGTAATATATAAATTGTATCATATCATTTCTCTGCTGAAAGGAAAGTGATAAATAGCACTTCCACCAAAACTAAATCTCCTGAAGGAAGTTTTTATCTATCTCTCAGTTTGCAAATTTGATTCTCTGAGATGCAGTTTAAGGGACAGAATCTTTGCTAGAAGAGTTACCTTGTGATCAATCATCATTAGTGAAATAGAAAGAAACAAGAATGAGCAGAAGGAGAGATCAAAATGCTCAACATTAGTCTTGACTGACTTAAAGTTGTTCTGTGATAGGATGAGATGTTGGCTTGTGTACTTCCTCATCAGTTAGTCATTAGGTATATGCTGACCCTAGAAGGAGTAAAGATGTTTGAATTAGTTCTAGGCAATTGGAGCATTCCCTGAAAGATGTGACATCAAATGATTCTCTGTGCACAGGTCTCCCAGCAGCTGGAGTGGCAAGTCCTTCATTGAAGAATGATCTGGTTATCCCAGTGCTCAAACATTTTCCTACCTTGTTTCATTGTTCTTCCACTGAACAAAGAGGTTCCCTTGTCTTTTATCAGACAATTCAAGTACAGTCATGTCTCAAGGATTTTGCCATTGTACTCCACTGTCTCTGGAACACCTTTCTTCAGATGTCAGCTTTGATCATTTCTTTATTTTATGTAAATCTCTTCTCAAATATAGCTACTTCAGAGAAAGAACTTCTGTGGCAATGCTTCCTAAAGTAGCAACTTCCATCATCCTCTATCTCTGTATTCTACTTTACTTTTTCCTTATAGTACTTATCTTTATCTTATACCTAAAAAAATCCTATATCTTGCTTCCTTAATGGCTTATTATCTATGGTTCTTACTAGAAATGAGCTCCTGAGTTCAGGATTTTATCTGATTTGTTCACTGGTCTAGCTGCAGAACTTAAAGTCACACATGATATAAAGAAGTCTTCAATGAATGATTGCTGAATGAATTTATACATGAAAGAACTTCTTAAAATCAGTTCATCACAACACTGACATCGGAAGGATTATATTCTGATTATTTAAATGCATATATAATCTTCAGTGCTTTGATGTATGTAATTCTATGTAGTACACACATAGACATGCACATGTGCAGGTGCATACTTGACTATTAGGATCCCCTTCTTAAAATATATGCCTTCATCTCATTTCATAGCAAAGGTTGTCTTTTCAGAACTTTCTCCTGAATTGCATTCAATATCAAACCAACATTCACTGACTTTGTTATGTGAATATATTTGGTAAAGGAAATGAAGAAGCAAAGAAAGGGGAAAACATGTATTATTAGTGTTAGTAGACCAATGACTGAAAATTCATCCTTTCATTCTTATTTTATCTAATTTTAGCCTAAAGCTCACACCTATAATCAATCTTCATTTTGAGACTGTCTAGTTACAAAAATTGATTTGACTAAATTAAATTCAAAGAAATTTGAACTCAGTAAAGTCTTTTGTTCTTCTTCTCTGGCACTGGATTTTAATTTTAAGTAACCATGTGTTCTTTATCTTAGTCCAGAAAGACTTGTGTCTAACTTTCTGTTCATTCATATAGCCACCATGTTAATGGCTATCATTCTAATAGTACTTATACGATATTAAACAATGAAGTATGAATTCAGCATGCAATCCTTTTAAGGACTTCCCTGTGTTTCCACACTTACAGAGAAGGATAATGTCATTTCTGTCTGTAAAGATGTTATCATGGAGGTAGATAAGATTAACATATTAAAACAGTTATGGGGGGGGCTGCAGAGTTGGTCAGGGGTTAAGTCTTTCCCTCCCAAGCAAAGGGTCTTAAGTTCAGATTACAGATCCCACATAAAAACACCAAGTAGAAATGGTAACAGCAGGCAAAGCAATAAGGTGGTAGAACAATGATTTATAAAGTCATCCTGGGACCTCTACAAGCATACATAATACACACGTGTGTGCACAGACATACACACACACACACACACCAGCCCCTAAACTCATGCAAAAAAACAAGAGACAAAATAAAACAGTTTAAAAAAGAAACAAGAATATAAAATTCAATTACTCCTGGGCATAAAACAAAATAATGTTGGGTTTTATTGACTGAAAGCTTACCTTCTATCTATTTTGTAGAGGATGGGGAAAAGGTTTCTTACCATAAAGGTAAATGACACTTCTCCCCCTGAATCAAACAATGGAGAAATTTATTGAAATCATATTGAGTCTGTAGAATTGCCTAAAAAATTATAGAAACCTAGGTATTCTATGGGGGCATATTTGTATGAGTGAAGAGAAATGCCCCTATCCGTGAGTGGCCTGAAGAGAGGCAACTTGATGTGCCACAGAGGCCTAAACTCCTGCAAGAGTAGACAAGCCAGAGTGAACCCTAGGATCCGCAGAACCAAGAGGGTGACAGGGAGTGGGAGGGATTAATGAAGGGAAAGGGGGGATGGAGTAGAAGGGGAATGGAGGAAAGTAGGAATGAGTACTCAGTATGCTTGTAAATTTAGAAAACTAAAAAATTAATTTAAAAAACCATAGAATCAAGTTTGGGTGATAAGCAAATAAGATTTCATTACAGGAATCAAAATTGTAAGGCATTTGCAGGGGAGATTTCTGTCACCTCCATGAATACTGGCTGCTACCAGTTTCCCTCTTTGTTACCATTACCATCTCCAGAATTGCAAATGCTAATGCTGCAAACATATTCCCTACAATACACGATTGTTTTTCTTATTATTGATCTTACTAAGCCACCTTCAAACATCCCAACTACAAGAGAATCTGAACATCGAATATCTGATATTTTAGCATTTATTTGTTCATTGTGCTTGTTTGATTGTTTGTTTGAGGTTCAGCCTTGCTATGTAGCCCAGGCTGGCCTTGAACTCATGATCCTCCTGACTTCTATTTTTTGAAGACTAAGGACTACAGGCATTCACAACCACGTCCAGCATATTTTTTGCTTTTATACTGAACATTTTTTTCTTAATCTGGATTGGAGCATTGGGTGTTGAAGATAAAATCAAAAGTAAATCTAACAGATGCTCATAAACCTGAGAAATAGTAAATCTTTTCCATGCCCCTCAACAAATTTAGAACTTTGGTGATGAAACAGGTTTCACCAATTTATCAGCCAATCAGTATTTGTATCCTTTACTGTATACATTATGTTAAGTGGTGGTCTTATTCTATATAATATCAAACATCCTTTCTATAGGAGAAAAAAACAGAGTAGAGGAATGGGGTTACCTCTATTCATTGTTAAATGCAGTAACTAGCTGTTTTTTATTCTTGCATGAGTAGTAAGTATGAGGCACCCACCATATTTGGAACAGAACTTGATATATTGGTCATGTCCAATAAATATTGTTAATAATGAGTGTTTCTGGAAGGATAACATCCAAGAATATTACAACAGATGGGAAAACATTTTTGCACATTTAATTTCTGCCAAAGCAGCCTGTGAGTAGTGGAAAATCAAATAGAAAATTAGAGACAGCTAGACAAATCATGAGAAATGTCTGGCCTGCGATGTGGAGGAAGTCTATTCATTTGCCGTGATTGGATTAACTGTGTCATTCCTTTAGCTCCCATGAAGTAAGAAGAGAGAGTAAATGCTTATAGATATAGAGTGGGTTATATTTATCTCTTTAGTTTAAAGAACTACTGGAAAAATAGCAACAATTTTATACTTACTGTAAACTTCTTTTTCTTTTTTTTTGAGACATTCTCACCTGGTAGCTCAGGTAGACCAACAACTCATGATTATCCTCCTGACTCTGAGTCTTGACTTCTAGCTTCAAAGGCATAAATTACTATACCTGGCATCTTTTGAATGCTCGCATAATACCAAGGAATTTCTCACATGGTAGACTTTGGGAAACCAATGGGATGATATTGTAAAAAATTCTAATTTTTTTAACTGAAGAAACATTACAGACACAAAGATGTTGAGTTGTTTGTTAGAGATCAGAATTTCAAATTAAATGTTTCAGTCCTTTTTATACCAATTTTGTTCCAGAAAATAGGTATTTTTCAAACTGTGTTCTATAGGTTCAAGAGGATGGGAAAAGCCTTTTGTTGTACAACTCAAGCCTACAGAGCTTTGAGAATTCATAATATAACGCACTTTTTTCTAGTTCCAGTCAAGATGGCGATGAAAACTTCTCAGCAAGTCAATATGATACAGATGAAAACAGAGGGGCCTGGTTCTCTCTCTGGGTCATGGATCCTCTAAACACAGAATACGAGTTCGGTTATATGTGGGTGTGTTTACATGTGCCATACATAGGTAAGTATGCAGAGATGCGTGCATTCATATACCATAATAAAAACAGTTAAGACACAGTAAGCCTAATATTCTCATCCATACCAGGTAACATACATTATTTTCACATGGAAAAAAAGAAAAGGAAACCATTCCACTGTGTAGTGTCATTTCCTGCATCCATGACATGTGTCAGGATTGCCTGCTGTGAAGCACTGGCTGGCAAAGACTAGAAGGATCATCACAGAAAGTGACCCACATGTGGCTTTTTTTATGGTCTACCAGTTATCACAGCACATTCAGAGCATAACTGTACAGCTGGAAAGTTTCCTTTGCCTCCTTGACTCCTCCAAAGCTTTCCTCAGGCTACCAATGCACAATGAAACATTTTTTCACTCTACACTTTGCATGCACAGGTGTAGCCTTCCTCACTCTGAGAATGTTAATGTGGTAACCTCTGTGAAATAGGTGAATGAGTTGTTTTATTGGTGATAAAGATAAATACAGCACCTTTTCTCATAAATTGTACATTTTGGAGGCAAGCAGTCATGGAGCGCACACAACAACCACAAGCACACTTTCAGCTGTGGTGGGGACAGTGGGTTTTATGTGAACATATAAGCAGAGCCATGAGATCAAAACATCCCACTCTTACCAATGAGGTTCAATCACCTTGCTCCTAACTAATCCCTATCTTTCGCCTAAGAATCAAACATGTGTGATGATGTAAAACACTGCACATAATGATCAGTTGTTCCTCCCAAGATACAGTGAGGGCACAACTCCAGAGCAAGATTTTCCTCCCTGACATCTGTGTGCTCCAGGAAACTTCATGTAGGTAGGAACCTGAATGTGTTATTCATCTAGTTAGTTTGGGAGTTTTGTCGGTAGTCTTCTCTGATGGTCAAAATGGAAAACTGATCTTTCATTTCTTGTTATGACAAAACATATGCTCAGTCAAAGACTATATTTCAACATAGATATGTCACCTTAATTTTGTGCATTTGTGTTGCAAAATTTAGTTTGCAAGATTGGGAACTCTACCCTTCCCACACTCCACCACCCAGGAAGTGCGTGCAGTCCAGCCGGGCCTCACGGGGACCTAGGTAAGCTCCACCCCCGCCCACCCCCAGAAGCCCAGGCAACCCAAGGGACCCAGCTCCTCCCACCATCCAGCTGGAGCCGCGCAGGGCATGGGAGGAGGACACCCCACTGTGCTCGGGCTCTGCCCCAGCTCCCCCAGGTTAAATAGCGCCGGACGATGCCCCATCCTCCCTTCCCCCACTCTGCACCCCGGGATGCATGCAGTCCAGCCTAGACTCACCTTGACCTAGGTAAGCTCTGTCCCTGCCCACCCCAGAACCCCAGGCCAAATAATTCAGTTTAGTGAAAAACGCACAGAAATTGAAAGAAGATCTTGAGAGTTAAAACGACAATGCCAAAGTCAAAGTGCAAATCCATGAGAATGACCTATGTAAGCTCTGTCCCTGCCCACCCCCAGAACCCCAGGCCAAATAATTCAGTTTAGTGAAAAGTGCACAGAAATTGAAAGAAGATCTTAAGAGTTAAAACGACAATGCCAAAGTCAAAGTGCAAATCCATGAAAAACAACACTCAAGTAAACAAATCTACCACTGAAGGAATTAATCCCATAATGTTAGACTCCAACCAGAAAAAACCCACAGAAAATGGCCATGAAAGCCTAACCCAGGATAAGGATTTTCAAAATATGATCATTACCATGTTCAATACTATGAAAGAAGAAATCCGGGAGGAATTAAATAATCGAATCAATTGCTTTGAAGAGGAACACAACAGACACTTGGAGGAGTTGAGAAAAACAGTGCAAGAAACAAAAACTGGCATAGAGCAGTTAAAACAGACTCAAGCAGAGTTTAAAACTGAGCTATAAGACAAGTTATCTTCAACCCAGAACTCCACAGAGAGTCTTATCAGCAGAATTAACGAAGCAGAAAACAGAATTTCAGACCTTGAAGATAAAGTGGGAGTATTAACCAGCTCCATGGAAGAGGTTGTTAAAGCCAAAAAGATACTTGAGAGAAATATTCAAGAGTTATGGGACACCCTGAAGAAGCCTAACATGCGTATTCATGGAATACCAGAGCAAAAATCTCAAAATACTACCCCTGAGGAAATTTTTCAAACAATCATCAAGGAAAACTTTCCTCATCTAAAAAATGAGAGGCCCATACATATACAAGAGGCATTCTGCACCCCAAACAGATATGACCAACACAGAAGCTAGCCATGGCAAATAATAGTTAAAACACTTCACATTCAAGATAAAGAACTGGTGCTGAGAGCTTCAAGGGAGAAAAAACAAGTCACTTTTTTTTACAATTATTATTATTATTATTATTTATTCAACTGTGTGCATATGCGTGTGTACGTGTGTGTGTGCGCGCGCGCGTGTGTGTGTGTGTGTGTGTGTCTGCGTATGTGTGTGTCTGTGTATGTGTAGAACCACGGACGAATTCACGAACCACCATGGACCGCCTCCACCTCCTTCTGCCCCGGGATTCACAGGCTCCGCCGTACCAGGACCAGAAGCGCAGGCCGCCCCCGCTTCCACCTGGCATCTATACATGGGATCTGGGATCCGAACTCAGGATCTTCCACCTGCAAAGCGGAGGCTTAACCCCTGAGCCATCTCTCCAGCCCAAAACAAGTCACTATTAAAGGTAAGCCTATTAAAATAACAAATGACTTCTCAGTTGAAACAGTAAAAGCAAGAAGAGCTTGGAGAGACATACTTCAAGTATTGAATGAGCAAAAATGTCAACCCAGGCTGATTTACCCTGCAAAACTATCTGTCATGATTGAGGGAGAAAGAAAAATCTTACAGCACTAAGACAACTTGAAGAGATACATGCCCACCAAACCAGGCCTTCAAAAAATGCTAGACATGATAGTCAAGCTTGAAGAAAAAAACAGGCATATCCAGGAGAACAGAAGACAAGTATAATACCATTAAAAGCGAAGCAATATACTTATAAAAACTACTAAACATAATAAATGTCTGGAATTAAAAATAGTTTCTCCATTATAACACTAAATGTTAATGGGATTAACTCACCGATCAAGAGACACAGATTACAAATTTGGATTAAAAATCACAATCCATCAATCTGCTGCTGGCAGGAAGCCCATCTCACCACAAAAGATAGGCATGCCCTAAAAATAAAAGGCTGGTCAACAATTCTACAAGCAAATGGAACCAGGAAACAGGCAGGGGTAGCCATTATGCTATCAGACAAAGTGGACTTCAAACCAAAGAAAATTATAAGAGACACGATGGACACTACATTTTAGTCACAGGTACAATTCACCAGGAAGACTTCACAATACTGAACATATATGCACCCAATACGGGCCCCTCCACATTCATTAAGAAAACCCTACAGCGTCTAATTCAAGAAATCAACCCCCAAACCATAATTCTTGGGGACTTCAACACCGCCCTCTCAACATGGGATAGATCAACAGGTCAAAAGCTTAACAGAGACACTTTGGAACTTAATCAAATCCTTAAAAAATGGACTTTACGGATGTCTATCGAACTTTTCACTCACGCACCAAAGAATACAATTTTTCTCAGCAGCACACGGAACTTTCTGCAAAATAGATCACATATTGGGCCACAAAATGAATCTCCACATATATAAGAAAGTTGAAATTATAGCCAGTGCCCTATCAGACCACCGCGGCCTAAAGCTTGACATCCACAGCACAACAAACAACAGAAAATACACTAACTCCTGGAAACTTAACACTATCATGTGGAATGAGAACTGGATTCAGAAAGAAATTAAAAAGGAAATTCAAGATTTCCTGAAAGAGAACTATAATGAAAATATAACTCACCAAAATCTCTGGGACACAATGAAAGCTGTCCTAAGAGGTAAGTTTATAGCTCATGATGCCGACATCAAAAAAATGGAAACATCAGAAATAAACAACTTAACAATGCAGCTTAAAGCTTTAGAGAAACTAGAGCAATCTGACCGCAAAAGTAGTAGAAGAGAGGAGATTAGCAAAATAAGGGGAGAAATATCTGAAATCGAGATTAAGAAAATGATAGAAAAAAATCAACCAGTCAAAAAGCTGGTTCTTTGATTGATACACCCCTAGCTAAATTAACCAAAATCAAGAGAGAGAAAACCCAAATTAACAAAATTAGAAATGAACATGGAGTTATCACTACTGATACCCAAGAAATCCAGAGAATTATAACATCATATTTCAAAAACTTATACTCTGTGAAGTTTGACAACACAAAAGAGATGGATGAATTTCTAAGTAAACACAACTTACCTAAATTGAATCAGGAAGTTGTGAGTTATTTAAATAGTCCTATAACATATAAGCAAATTGAGGAAGTGATCTCGAATCTTCCCACAAAAAAATGTCCTAGACCAGATGGATTCAGCACAGAGTTCTACCAGACATTTAAGGAGTTAATAACACCATTACTCCTTAAACTTTTCCATTAAATAGCAAAGGAAGGAACCCTACCAAATTCCTTCTATAAAGCTAATATCGTTTTAATCCCAAAACCTAATAAAGATTCACTTAAAAAAGAAAACTATAGGCCGATCTCTCTGATGAACACAGATGCAAAGATTCTCAACAAAGTCTTAGCAAATCGGATTCAAAAACATATCAAAAAGATCATTCACAGGGACCAAGTAGGCTTCATCCCCGGTACACAAGGTTGGTTCAACATACGCAAATCAATAATTGTAATTCATCATGTAAGCCAGTACAAAGTCCAAGACCACATGATACTCTGGACAGATGCAGAAAAAGCTTTTGACAAGATCAAACAGCTTTTTATGATGAAAACGCTTGAGACAGTAGGAATGGAAGGAACCTTTATCAATATAATAAAAGCTGTATACAACAAGCCCACAGCAAGGATTATGCTCAATGGGGAACAATTGGAAGCATTCCCACTTCGATCAGGAACTAGACAAGCCTGTCCACTCTTACCACTTCTATTCAATATTGTACTTGAATTCTTAGCCGAAGCCATAAGAAAAGAAAGGGACATAAGAGGGATTCAAATCGGCAAGGAAGAAGTCAAGCTATCCCTATTTGCAGATGACATGATCTTATACCTGAGTGATCCCAAAAACTCCACCAGGAAGCTCTTGGAACTGATTGAGAAGTTCAGCAGGGTGGCAGGACACAAAATAAATGTGCAAAAATCAGAGGCCTTCCTATATGCCCAGAATGAAAGAAGTGAAAAAGCCTTGAGAGAAACCATCCCATTTACTATAGCCCCTAAAAAAAAGAAATACCTTGGTATAAACTTAACCAAAGAGGTAAAAGACCTTTACAATGAAAACTTTAAAACCCTAAAGAAAGAAATTGCAGAAGATGCCAGAAGGTGGAAAGAACTCCCTTGTTCCTGGATTGGCAGAATCAACATCGTAAAAATGACCATCCTACCAAAGGCAATATTCAAATTCAATGCTATTCCAATTAAAATCCCAAAGCAATTCTTCAAAGAAGTTGACCAAACAATCTCAAAATTCATATGGAGGCACAAAAGATCCAGGATAGCAAAGACAATCCTGAGTAACAAAAACCCTGCTGGAGGTATTACCATACCAAACCTAAGTCTATACTATAAATCCATAGTTATAAGAACAGCCTGGAATTGGCTCCAAAATAGACACACAGATCAATGGGTAAGGGTTGAAGACCCAGATATAAGCCCACAAAATTACAGCCATTTGGTCTTTGACAAAGGGGCCCAACGAATCCAATGGAAGAAGAACAGCATCTTCAACAAATGGCGCTGGCAAAACTGGATCTCCACATGCAGAAGATTAAAGCTGGACCCATACTTGTCACCATTACAAGATTTAATTCCAAATGGATCAAGGACCTTGATATAAGGCCAGAGACTATAAAAACTATTGTTGAAAGGATAGGGAACTCCCTCGAGCTGATTGGGCTAGGCCAACATTTCCTAAACAGACATCCAATGGCACAGTCACTGCTACCAACTCTCAACAGTTGGGATATTGTGAAATTAAAGAGCTTCTGTTCAGATAAAGAGATTGTAACAATAGCTCAAATGCAACCCACAGAATGGGAGAATATCTTCACTAACCACATAGCTGATAGAGCTCTACTGTCCAGAGTGCACAAAGAACTTAGAAAACTAAACACCAAGGAACCCAATGGACCAATTAAAAAATGGGCCCTGGAACTTAAAAGAAATTTTACCAGGGATGAAATTAAAATGTCTAACAAATATCTTCAAAAATGCTCCAGTTCTTTAGCCATTAGGGAAATGCAAATCAAAACTTCCCTTAGATAACATCTCACCCTGGTCGGGATGGCAAAAATCCACAATACACTTTCTTAATGTTTAAAAAACACTTTTATATTTGAAATCAGCAGTTTCTCCATAATGGGAATTTTTGGTGTTTGTTTCTTTGTTTTGAGTCAAGGTCTTTCTGTGTATCTCAGGCTGACCTAAAACTAGCAATGTAGCCCAAATTAGTATCAAACTCCTGATTCTTTGGCTTGGGATTACAGGAATTTGTCACTGTCCCCAGTCTTTTATTTTTGGTTATGTGTTTTGAAGATAAGAAGCACAGTGAAGGGTTGATTCTTTCTTAAAGCCATCCCAGTGGTATATGATCTCTGATCTCTCCTTTTCCACACACTTTATGAAATACATATTTCATTTTGTGGAAATCTTCTACTTCCTAACTTCTCTCTCCAAATTCCAAGACAAATAACAGAATAGATTTGTATTTCTTCAGAACTTTTTCTCAAAGTCAAGAACATAGGAATGTGCTACCTTTTGCCGATATTTAAAATCCTGACTTTTAAACCCACTGTATAGAATTCTCCCAATTAATTGATAGATCCTAACATAGAAATAATAGCTCATGTTCCACTTCCCCTTTTAAACAATTTTGTAAGTAAAGATCTTTAAGATGAGTTTTTAAATGGAAGGCACTACTTAGTGTAAATGGTGATAAACTATCTGATGAATGTCATGATTGTAGACATTTTGAAAGATAAAAAGTGTTTGGAATGAGGTGATCTTTCACATCACACATACAAAAATAAAGTGAGAAAAAAGGTAGGAGTAGATATTTAATTGGAGTGCAATTCTCCAAATGAAGTGAAGATTGATTTCATCATTAGCTTCTCTGAAATCCTTTAACTCTGAGAACAGATAAGAGTCTCCCAGTTCACTGCTTCCAAAACTAAATTCTGTATCTCTTACAAGAAAGGACTATGTGCTATGCTTTTCTTGGCTATTTGGTAGTTTATTCATAAGCATTAGCTTTCTTCAGAAAAATTTCCCTGAGTCACTGGAGAACAAGACTGGAAGATAAGATAAATGAGGTAGAAGAGATACATTGCAACATGCATTAGTTCAGGCTTTTCCCCTCCGTCTGAATGATGTGGTTCCATTGTGTAAGCCTTGATCATCTTGTGCATGGAAGAGTAAATGTATAGTCTGTTAATAACCACCTAAAAGTATCTCACTTTCAAATCACACACACACACACACACACACACACACACACACACACACACACACACTGAGGGAGAGGTCTCTTAACATTTCAAGTGATTAAAGAAAAAAGACATTAAAGCAAATAAAGACCCTCCTCCATAAGGCTGTTGCAAGGATATAAATGACTTAGATCGAAAGTGGTTAGGTTTAGGGGACTTATTTCTGCCTGTTTGGGAGTATGTTGAAGGATACTGTACCCTCTCTTCATTCATCCCAGAAATCCTAAAAGTCCCCTTGGCACCATAATTTTTGTCTTCACATATTTTCAACAATCTTTTTCAATCTTTTAGCAGTCTCATTGATTTCACTAATGGACAGAATGCTGAAAATTTGTTAGCTTTCAAACCTGTGATTTCATGGCCAAGCTGCTGTTATCTTCTCCCACTTGACATTCCCACAACTGAAGTGCCCACATGCACAGCAGACCTCAGGACGGAAATGCATTCATGGATGCAAAATGAAATTGCGAGTTTATGGAGTGTCATTTCATATCTAGGCAGCCACATTGTGCCTGGGTCTTTGACTCAAACAATTAGCATTATTATTGCTTTGATTGAAAAAAAAAGTTCTTTTCATGAGCTTCTTAGTTCTACACAGGAGGCCTTTCTTTGTCCCCTGATGACGAAACGCATTCATGCTGGGATTCATAGAATCATCCTCGGGACTTTGAGATATAAGATTAGGGAATACTCACTCATTCAGGGACTGTTTACTTGGAAGGAGTAATGAAGCCTGAAGCTTACTGCTGGGACATTTATTTCAGCTATCTGTCGTGTGGTAAATTACTACGAAACTTAGTAGCTTAATGACACTCTCCCTTCATTTTTTCGCAACCCCACAGCCTAGGACATACTCAGGTGGAAATTCTGCAAGTCGTCCCCAGGGTCACTAATGTGACTGAAGTTAGCAGTGAGTTTGTCTGTGATGACCTCACTAATATTTCTGGTATGGCTCAGCTTCTCTCTTTTTCCATGTTAGCCATAGAAAACCACTTTTCTCCAGTTGTCTTAGCACAAGATTTCTCAATGAGAGTACCCTTTGAGGGGAATAGTCATATTCCTTTCATATTATCTTAGAGCTTTATATAGAACATTTCTATTTATTCTTTGACAATCTCATACATATATCAATGCATTTGATTTTTATTTGCTCTTCAGTCCCAGTTGCCCCCTCCCTTCTCCTCAATGTCTCCTCTACATGTCCCCTCCCACCTTCATGTCCTTTTCTTTTAAAAGGACTAGAGTATAAAATATGCGCAATAAGAGAAAATACATTTAGGATATAGATAGCTGTCGTATTGAGCTTCTAGCTCCATCTGGTTAAGAACCCATAATAAAGGTAAAGAATTTCCATTTCGTCAGTCTTATATGAGGCTCAGTGTCATAGTTAAGTACAGGTGTCAATTTGATGGTTGAGGGTTCAAGCTCTAGGCACATTTGTAGATTAACTGGTAGTTGAGTTAAGCCCAGAGCAAACCTGTAGGAGATTTGCTAGTTGATGGGGTAGACCCATTCCATGGTGGATGGGACTAGGCCTTAGACAGGTAAGTAAAATATAGAGAGTTGCTTGAGGAAGTTGGCATCCTTGTGTATACTTGGCCAGACATGCTGATCTGATAATATGAATCATCTTCTCTCATCTGCTATGTGAATATGGTATGGCCAGTTCCCTCAGCCCCAATGTTGGTGCGAGTTCTCCCATCAAGCTGGACTAAGAACTGTAACCAGACTACCTTAAGAGAATAAACCTCTTCTTCCCTTAAGCTATTTTGATGAGAAATTTATCAGCAACATGCACAGTAACTGTAACACACTCAGTGAGCCCACAGTGTGCTCACATAGATTCCAGCAGCACACTGGAGGAAATGAGCAGCACAACATCATCGATAATAGGCTATCCAAAAGGTTTAGCCCCAAATCAGAACAGCATCAATTTAATCACATTCTTTTGGTTGAAGCAAACATAAGCCCAGGCGAGGGAAGCTACAAAGGGAAAATCATACAAAGTATGAATGCTAAAAGATTTGGCATTAGGAGCACTGAATCCAACAGATAAGCACACTTTTAGAACTAGAATATTTTTTCTCTCTGCCTGCCTTTATCTGCCTCTCTGTTTCTCTGTGTGTGTGTCTTTCTCTGTATGTCTTTCTCACAGAGACAATACAGGCAAATTTAGTTCTGTTTTTGTTCTCTCTCTCTCTCTTCTTTTCACCTCGCCTTTCTCTTTCACATACACACACACACACACACACACACACACACACACACACACACACACACACACACAGAGAGAGAGAGAGAGGGAGGGAGAGAGAAAGAGGCAGAGGGAGAGAGAAACATTCACAGAATATTGCTGAACATTTAAGCTCTGTCAGCAAATTGGGGTGTTTTTCAGTGGGCATGAAGTAATAAATATTAGTATCTATGATCAGCAGAGAGAGAAGAAGAAAGGATCTACCATAAAGACCAAGCAAACCAAGAAACAGAAAAGAAATTATATGCCTGACACTATCCTTACATAATATCCTTGGATTTACATATATTCATCTGAAAAACAGATAATTATGCATGTCAGCCTACTTTGAAAGATGATTATATTAGGAAAACATCTGTGAAATTTCATTTCAAAATGTAAGCCACCACATATATATATATACGTTGCTATTCCACTGGTAGATGGATTCCATGGTTGTCATTTTGTGTTTTGTTTTGAAGCCTATGTGATTTTTGAATTATGTTTGCAATTTTGAATAAACACTCACATAGCTGACTACTAGTGAGATCAAAATATTAACAGTTCTGAAGTTATTATATCTTGTTTCTTTTTTCAGCAACTGATTTGGATAATGACTTTAAAATCATAATAGAATATTTGTTTATTATGTTACTTCTCGATTGATTTTACTGATAAACATTTTGCTTGTTGTGATTAAATAATTTTTCATGCCCTTTCCTCAATAGTATAAGATAATAAGATTTTTCTGCCCAAAGTATTATGGAAAACTTATTAATATCTTATTTATTGAATATTTGATGTATTGTTTTTGCAGTATTCAAGTTTGGGCCATTTAGCAATTGTCACTAAAAATATAAACGACCAAACTGTGTGTGTGTGTGTGTGTGTGTGTGTTTGAGCCCATGTCTCATTTTATATGCTACATTGCTCAGAAAATCACTGTGCAATGCCCGATCTTTGCGATGTAATGCTGGGATTTCACTCTGTCATTTCA
Source organism: Typhlomys cinereus (assembly GCA_023101885.1). Taxonomy (NCBI): domain Eukaryota; kingdom Metazoa; phylum Chordata; class Mammalia; order Rodentia; family Platacanthomyidae; genus Typhlomys; species Typhlomys cinereus. Next base: position 2,927,568 of record JALPQD010000158.1, on the reverse strand, counting down.
GGCCCATGGAAAATGACAGAACCTTAGTACAATCCAATATCAAACAGGACCTTTCTAAACTACATTTCAATCCTCTTGCACTTCGGTGGGACAGGAAGGAGTCCAGAGGTCAATCTGAGTCCTCCACATGTGCAGTGTGCATGCATTACAAAATTTGACCATTATCACCATCTGCTACAGGGAGACCAGAAAAGCATGGGAGAAAAGTTGGCAGCTTGTGTCCACATTCCCACTGGCAGCCAGCTGGGCAGCTATTCCAGCTGGAATCATGCAATGCTGTTCAGTCCCACTGAGAGTCACTCCTGGGAACCACAGGCCAAGCCATTTGATGCCTCCTCGGAGTGTAAGATTGCCCATATGCCATGAGCTGCTGGTGTCTGTTTTACCAAAGGGGAAAATTTTCAAACCAATGTCCTTCTTGAATTTATCTTGAATTATACATTCATTTTAAATAGAAGCAATTGAAGATGCCAAGTTTTCAAAATATGAAGCTGTGATGAAGTATAATTTTGACTTTGCTTCATTCTGTTTTCTTTCATCCTCCTCCTCATGTTTCTCCTTTCCTTTTCCTACTCTTCTCTTTATCATCAGTTGAAAGACAAACAAGAAATAGGGTGATACAAAAGACATACACCATTTTAAAAGACTTTTACCTCTTTTTTATATATAATACAATTTTTATTATTATTTCAGCTCATACAAACTTAATAGGTACACCAGTTCCCTCCCTCCCTCCTCCTCCTCCCCAAACCCCCTGCTCCCCCTCCCCTCACCCCTCCCGACCCATCCCCCGTGCCTCCCGCCCCGATTCCCAAAGTCCTTTCTTGTGCATGCCTGAATCTCCTCTGAGCCCTCCTCTCCAATGACGTACAAGGACCCAATGGCATTTCCCTTAACCCCTTCCTGTGTTCCCCTTAAGGATAGGAACACTACTGTGGCTGTCAATCCCTTGCCTCCAAGGATCTTGGTGCCTTTAGCAGATGCTAGACTTTGTGAGGTCAATAGTGTGTTGGACATTGCGCAGGGCATACAATGTCCAATTATGATTGCTTCGGCCCTAACTTGTGTGGAGTATCTTGCAAATCATTGCTCCTCCCATCCTTTTGCTCTTACACTCTTACCGCCCCCTCTTCCGCAAATGTCCCTGAGCTTCAGGATGGGGATAGATTAGTCTGGCCTAGTTCTAGGTGGTTGATATAGAGTCTCTGAAGTTCTGGATTATGTTTCGTTGATTTTCTTTTGCAGTTTTGTTGCTCCTGTAATGCCCTTCACTCCATCGTGATGGGCACTGTATGTCACCCCCTGGCCAGAGACAGAAAGCTGTTAAACTGAAATCTTATTATAAGAGCACATTCAAGGGTAGATGTAATACTTATACCCAAAAGTGGAATCGCAGGGTCATATGGCATTTGCCAATGGGAGGGGTCAATCACCCATTTGCAAAATGGTTACTTTTTAATCTGCCGGATTATATGCCCTCCCCTTCTGGTGAGTTCATACCCCCTTAGTTGTAAATGATCAGGAACGAAATGTGAACTTAACTAGGTGTCACATTGCTTTCTTGCAGTCCTTGGTGGAGGCCTATTTTCTCTACTGTAACATGGTCACTTCTCTCCTTGTTTCTGGTGTGGCCCTCCAACCCCATCCCTCCTGTTCATAATCCTTGCAATTACTGTAGGTAATACATAGATTTACCTATGAGTCTCTCAAGATGGGAGGGGTGGGTTTGGTATTAAGAGCCACCTAATAGGGAGTACATATGGTGCTTAATTTTCTGGGTCTGGGATACTTCACTTAATATAATTGTTTCTAATGACATCCATTTCCTGGCAAATTCCAGTAATTCATCATTTTTGATGGCTGAGTAGTACTCCATTACTCCATTGTATAGATGTACGACAGTTTCCTTATCCACTCGTCAACTGTTGGACATTTGGGTTGATTTCATTTCTTTGCTATTGTAAACAGTGCTGCTATGAACATGGTCGTGCTTGTGCTATCAAGGTGAACCTCTGCTGTATGGGGGGTTATACCCAAAAGTGGAATCGCAGGCTCATATGGCATTTCAATCTTTAAATCTTTACTTTCTTTAAGAATCTCCAGACGGCTCGCCAGAGTGGCTGTATGAGCCTGCACTCCCAACCAGCAATGTAGGAGAGTTCCCCTCTCTCCACATCCTCTCCAGCATTTGTTGTTGTTTGTGTTGTGGATTTTTGCCATCCTGACCAGGATGAGATGATATCTCAGGGAAGTTTTGATTTGCATTTCCCTAGTGGCAAAAGAAGTGGAGCATTTTTGAAGATATTTGTTAGACATTTTAATTTCATCACTGGAAAAATTTCTTTTAAGTTCCAGGGCCCATTTTTTAATTGGGCCATTGGTTTCCGTGATGTTTAGTTTTCTAAGTTCTTTGTGCACTCTGGACAGTAGAGCTCTATCAGATATGGGGTTAGTGAAGATTTTCTCCCATTCTGTGGGTTGCCTTTAAGCTCATGTTACAATCTCTTTATCTGAACAGAAGCTCTTTAATTTCACAAGATCCCAACTGTTGAGAGTTGGTAGCAGTGACTGTGCCATTGGATGTCTGTTTAGGAAATATTGGCCTAGCCCAATCAGCTCGAGGGAGTTCCCTATCCTTTCAACTATGGGTTTTACAGTCTCTGGCCTTATATCAAGGTCCTTGATCCATTTGGAATTAAGTCTTGTACATGGTGACAAGTATGGGTCCAGCTTTGATCTTCTGCTTGTGGAGATCCAGTTTTGCCAGGACCATTTGTTGAACATGCTGTTCTTTTTCCATTGGATTCTTTGGGCCCCTTTGTCAAAGACCAAATGGCTGTAATATTGTGGGCTTATATCTGGGTCTTCAATCCTTATCCATTGATCTTTGTGTCTATTTTGGAGCCAGTACCAGGCAGTTTTTATAACTATGGATTTGTAATATAGACTAAGGTTTGGTATGGTAATACCTCCAGCAGGGTTTTTGTTACTCAGGATTGTCTTTGCTCTCCTGGGTCTTTTGTACCTCCATATGAATTTTGAGATTATTTGGTCAACTTCTTTAAAGAATTGCTTTGGGATTTTAATTGGTATAGCATTGAATTTGAATATTGCCTTTGGTAGGATGGTCATTTTTACGGTGTTGATTCTGCCAATCCAGGAACATGGGAGGTCTTTCCACCTTCTGGTGTCTTCTGCTATTTCTTTCTTTAGGGTTTTAAAGTTTTCGTTGTAAAGGTCTTTTACCTCCTTGGTTAGGTTTATACCAAGGTATTTCATTTTTTTAGGGGCTATAGTGAATGGGATGGTTTCTCCCAAGGCTTTTTCACTTCTTTCATTCTGGGCATATAGGAAGGCCTCTGATTTTTGCACATTTATTTTGTATCCTGCCACCCTCCTGAACTTCTCAATTAGTTCCAGGAGCTTCCTGGTGGAGTTTTTGGGATCACTCAGGTATAAGATCATGTCATCTGCAAATAGGGATAGTTTGACTTCTTCCTTGCCGATTTGAATCCCTCTTATGTCCCTTTCTCATCTTATGGCTTCAGCTAAGACTTCAAGTACAATATTGAATAGAAGTGGTGAGAGTGGACAGCCTTGTCTAGTTCCTGATCGAAGTGGGAATGCTTCCAATTGTTCCCCATTGAGCATAATCCTTGCTGTGGGCTTGTTGTACACAGCTTTTATTATATTGATAAAGGTTCCTTCCATTCCTACTGTCTCTAGCGTTTTCATCATAAAAGGCTGTTTGATCTTGTCAAAGGCTTTTTCTACATCTATCGAGAGTATCATGTGGTCTTGGATTTTGGACTGGTTTACATGATGAATTACATTTATTGATTTGCGTATGTTGAACCAACCTTGTGTGCTGGGGATGAAGCCTACTTGGTCCCTGTGAATAATCTTTTTAATATGTTTTTGAATCCGATTTGCTAAGACTTTGTTGAGAATCTTTGCATCTGTGTTCATCAGAGAGATCAGCCTATAGTTTTCTTTGTTAAGTGAGTCTTTATTGGGTTTTGGGATTAAAACGATATTAGCTTCATAGAAGGAATTTGGTAGTGTTCCTTCCTTGGCTATTTGATGGAACAGTTTAAGGAGTATTGGTATTATTAACTCCTTAAATGTCTGCTAGGACTCTGTGCTGAATCCATCTGGTCCAGGACAGTTTTTGGTGGGAAGATTTGAGATTACTTCCTCAATTTCCTTATATGTTATAGGACTATTTAAATAATTCACAACTTCCTGATTCAATTTAGGTAAGTTGTGTTTACTTAGAAATTCATCCATCTCTTTTGTGTTGTCAAACTTCACAGAGTATAAGTTTTTGAAATATGATGTTATATTTCTCTGAATTTCTTGGGTATCAATAGTGATAACTCCATATTCATTTCAGATTTTGTTAATTTGGGTTTTCTCTCTCCTGCTGTTGGTTAATTTCGCTAGGGGTGTATCAATCTTATTGATTTTTTTCAAAGAACCAGCTTTTTGACTGGTTGATTTTTTCTATCGTTTTCTTAATCTCGATTTCAGATATTTCTCCCCCTATTTTGCTAATCTCCTCTCTTCTACTACATTTGGGATCAGATTGCTCTAGCTTCTCTAAAGCTTTAGGCTGCATTGTTAAGTTGTTTAATTCTGATGTTTCCATTTTTTTTTTTTTTTGATGGAGGCATTAAGAGCTATGAACTTACCTCTTAGAACAGCTTTCATTGTGTCCCAGAGATTTTGGTTGTATTTTCATTATCATTCACTTTCAGGAAATCTTGAATTTCCTTTTTAATTTCTTCCTGAATCCAGTTCTCATTCAGCATCATATTGTTAAGTTTCCAGGAGTTAGTGTATTTTCTCTTGTTTGATGTGTTGTGGATGTCCAGCTTTAGGCCATGGTGGTCTGATAGGGCACAGGTTAGAATTTCAACTTTTTTGTATATGTGTAGATTCGTTTTGTGGCCCAATATGTGATCTATTTTGGAGAACGTTCCGTGTGCTGCTGAGAAAAATGTGTATTCTTTGGTACGTGGGTGAAAAGTTCAATAGAGATCTGTAAGGTCCATTTCTTTAAGGGTTTGATTAAGTTCCAAAGACTCTTTGTTAAGCTTTTGACCTGTTGATCTATCCCATGTTGAGAGGGCGGTGTTGAAGTCCCCAAGAATTATGGTTTGGGGGTTGATTTCTTGCTTTAGACGCTGTAGGGTTTTCTTAATGAATGTGGAGGGGCTCGTATTGGGTGCATAGATGTTCAGTATTGTGGACTCTTCCTGGTGAATTGTACCTGTGACTAAAATGTAGTACCCATCTGTGTCTCTTATAATTTTCTTTGGTTTGAAGTCCACATTGTCTGATAACATAATGGCTACCCCTGCCTGTTTTCTGCTTCCATTAGCTTGTAGAATTGTTGACCAGCCTTTTATTTTTAGAGCGTGCCTATCTTTTGTGGTGAGATGGGTTTCCTGCAGGCAGCAGATTGATGGATTGTGATTTTTAATCCACGTTTGTAATCTGTGTCTCTTGATCGTGAGTTACTTCCATTTACATTTAGTGTTATAATGGAGAAACTATTTTTAATTCTAGACATTTATTATGTTTAGTAGTTTTTATAAGTATATTGCTTCGCTTTTCATGGTGTTATATTTGCCTTCTGTTGTCCTGGATATGCCTGTTTTTTTCTTCACGCTTGAGTATCATTTCTGGCATTTTTTGAAGGCCTGGTTTGGTGGACATGTATCCCTTCAAGTTGTCTTTGTGCTGGAATATTTTTCTTTCTGCCTTGATCATGACGGATAGTTTTTCAGGGTAAATCAGCCTGGGTTGACATTTTTGCTCATTCAATACTTGAAGTATGTCTCTCCAAGCTCTTCTTGCTTTTACCGTTTCGACTGAGAAGTCATTTGTTATTTTAATAGGTTTACCTTTAAAAGTGACTTGTTTTTTCTCCCTTGAAGCTCTCAGCACCAGTTCTTTATCTTGAATGTGGTGTGTTTTAACTATTATTTGCCGTGGTGAGCTTCTGTTTTGGTCGTATCTGTTTGGGGTGCGGAATGCCTCTTGTATATGGATGGGCCTCTCTTTTTTTAGATGAGGAAAGTTTTCCTTGATGATTGTTTGAAAAATTTCCTCAGGGGTGGTATTTTGAGATTCTCGCTCTGGTATTCCATGAATACGCATGTTGGGCTTCTTCAGGGTGTCCCATATCTCTTGGATATTTCTCTCAAGTATCTTTTTGGCTTTAACAACCTCTTCCATGGAGCTGGTTAGTACTCCCACTTTATCTTCAAGGTCTGAAATTCTGTTTTCTGCTTCGTTAGTTCTGTTGATAAGACCCTCTGTAGAGTTCTGGGTTGAAGATAACTTGTCTTGTAGCTCAGTTTAAACTCTGCTTGAGTCTGTTTTAACTGTTCTATGCCAGTTTTTGTTTCTTGCACTGTTTTTCTCAACTCCTCCAAATGTCTGTTGTGTTCCTCTTCAAAGCAATTGATTCGATTATGTAATTCCTCCCGGATTTCCTCTTTCATAGTATTGAACATGGTAATGATCATATTTTGAAAGTCGTTATCCTAGGTCAGGCTTTCTAGGCCTTTTTCTGCGTGTTTATTCTGGATGGAGTCTGACATTATGGGATTAATTTCTTCAGCAGGAAATTTGTTTACTTGAGTGTTGCTTCTCATGGATTTGCACTTTGACTTTGTCATTGTCATTTTAACTCTTAAGATCTTTCAATTTCACTAAACTGAATTATTTGGCCTGGGGTTCTGGGGATGGACAGGGACAGAGTTTACCTAGGTCATGGGTGAGGCCCGGCTGGACCGCACGTGTGTCCGGACCAGCGGAGCAGAGTGGGGAATGGGAGGATGGGGGCGTTGGCGTGGAGCTATTTAACTCGAGGGCAGCTGGGGCAGGGCCCGGGCGCAGGGGGAGGTCCTCCTCGTCCCTAGGCCCTGTGTGCAGCTCCGGCTGGATGGTGGGCTAAAAGTCTTTTACCTCTTAAGATGATTATAGTGGCTTGCAAATCGAAATATATAAATATATACTTATATATTTGTAGATATATAAATTGTATATATGTGCATATATAATAAATATATAAGGTGAAAATTTCTGATTTGTTCACAATCATCAAACTTGCCAGTCTGGATATAAAAATGTGGTTCATTGTAATAACAACAAACAAGGAGTATGAATGTATTTACAACACATGATTTCATTCAATTCTTACAATGAGATGAGTAAAAGAAAATGAGAAGCTAAATTTGTCTCACAGTAGACAATTGGCAATGCTGCAGTTCAAACTCAGTTAAATTGCCAAGTTTGTTATTATATTCTTTAGATGATTGCCTATGTCCCAAACAATATAGTCTTGTATTTTCTTTTTGTGTGTGGTGATATGACTTTAGTTTTAATTACATTTTAATAGTAATTTTTACTTCATTATATCCATGCTCCCTCACCTTCCCTTACCTCTCCACCCTTTCCCACTGTCCCATCCCTTTCCTAATCCATCCATGCTCCTACCATTCCCCTGTCCCTCTACATATATGGACCATTAGTTCCCTTTAGGTTTCCTGTGTCTGTAAAGAATAAGGTCTCTGTGGTTTTTTAAGTGACCCTTCAGTGGGTATACAGATGCACAGGTAAGAAAGCTCCCCTTCTTTTGTCCAGAACCTGCTCCAGAGATTCTGAGTGCAGTCATTTCTCCAAGGACTTCACTGGTTCATGGGGGAATGATGAGATGTCAGCCACTATGTATATCTGGTGGAAGTAGATCTCATTGCAGTATGCTCCTGAAATCTACAGCCCTTTCCTGACTGGAGCTGTTGGCAGCACATCTCCCTACCTTTAGGCTCTTATAATCCTGCTGCCCCCTCTTCTGGAAAGGTCCCTGAGGTTTGAGATGGGAAAAGATTTTGATGGCCTGATTAGAGTTGAGCATATTAGGGTTGCCAATACCCTGCACTCTGGCCAGTTGTGGTTTTCTGTCTCATCATTATCACATTGCAATAGGATGTATCTTAGTTGACTGCTGAGAACTTTTGTTATCCATGATGTATGTTTCCACTTTTTTAGGATCTTCCTTCAACCCACCTTGATTTATGTTCTTTTGTAGCTTGTGGATGTTATGAAAGTTCCTATTTAGTTACATCATTTTGAAAGTTCACTGCTAGGATACATTTATAAGGGAGAAAATGCAGGGTCTGTCTTTCTGTGTCTGGAGTACTTCATTCAGCAAAATTTCTTCCAACTATATCTATTTACCAGCAAATTTCATTAATTCATTTTTTTCTTGACAGTTGAATAGTAAGTATTCTATTGTCTATATGTACTGCATTTTCTTTATCTGTTTGTTTACTGTTGGAGATCTGAACTGACTTCATTTTTTTCACTATTGTGAATAATGCTGTAATGAACATAGATGTACATATGTCTTTATAGAAATATGGTGCAGTCTTTGGGAATATTGCCAGGAGTGGCATAACTGGGTTGACTGTACTTTGATTTTTAACATTTTTAGGAACCACCATACTGATCTCCAAAGAGGTTGTATAAAAAAGTTTTCATTCCTACTAGTAATGAATGGGCGAATACCTTCTCCACACATCCTTGCCAGCATTTTTTGTTATTTGAGTTTTGTAATTTAGCCATTCTGATTATGGTGAGATATTATCTCAGAGTAGTTTTATTTTATATTTCTGCAATGACAAGAGATATAGATCATTTTGTCAGACATTTTTTAGACATTTGAATTTCATCCTGCAAAATGTTTCTTTTTAGCTCCATGACCATTTTTAAATTGTGTTGTCTAGTTCCTTGATAATTTGTTTGAGTTCTTTGTATACTCTGAATATTACTCTTCTATCAGATATGTGGTTAATGAATATTTTCTTCCATTTTGTAGGTTGCCTTTTTGCTCGGTTAACAACATCTTTTGCTGAACAAAAATTTTTAAGTTCATGAAATTCCACTTGCTGAGTATTGGTTTGATTTCCTATGCATTCGGAAAATGCTGACCTAGTCCAACCAGTTCAAGTACACTCCATACTCTGTTTTCTAGTAGTTTTATAGTATCTTGGATTAGCATTAAGATCTTTTATCAATTTGGAGCTAATTTTCATGCAGGGTGACAAATATTTATTCAGTTTCATTCTTCTGCATGTAGATATCCAATTTTTCTGGCATCATTTGTTGAAGATGCTGTCCTTTTTCCAATTTGTTGGCACCTCTATTAAATAAATATCAGTTGACTGTAATTGTATTAGTTCATATGTGGGTCTTCAGTTCTGATTCATTGACCTATATCTCTGTTTTGAAACCACTACCATGCTGTCTTTATTACTATGGATTTGTAGGATAGTTTAAGGTTTAGTATAGTAATAGCTCCAGCAGCCTTTTTATTACACTGGAGTGTTTCTAGTATCCTGGGCCTTTTGTGCTTCTGTATGAATTTTAAGACTTTTTATCAATTTTTGTGAAAAATTGGGTTAGAATTTCAGTAGGATGATCATTTTTATAATGTTAATTTTACAAATCCAGGAACATTGGAGGTCTTTCCACATTCTGGTGTCTTCTGCAATCTCCTTTCTTAGTGTTTTAAAACTTTAATTATATAGGTCTCTTACATACTTAGTTATATTGATTCTAAGGTGCTTCATTTTTTTTGGAGCCATGGCAAATGAAATTGTTTCTAAAGGTACTGAATTTTGGATATTAATTTTGTAGTCTGCCACTCTACTGAAATTTTTTTATTAGTTCCAGAAGTTACCTGGTGTATCCTTTGGGGTCTCTGAGGTATAGAATCATGTCATTTGCAAATAAGGATACTTAGACTTATTCATTTCTTATTTGTATCCCTTTTATCTCTCTCTCTCTTATCTCATAGCTCTATGAAGACTTCAAGTACAGTATTTTAAAAAATTGGTGAGAGTGGACAGCCTTGTCTTATTCCTGATCTAAGTGGGAAGACTTCAAGTATTTCAATATTGAGGATGATTTTCGTTATAGACTTGTGTATTGCCTTTATTATGTTCCTTCCATCCTAGTTGTCTCCAGGGCTTTTATTATAAAGAGGTATTGAACTTTGTTAAAAGCTTTATATGCCTCTTTGAGAGGATCCTATGATTTTTGTCTTTGATTTATTTATATGATTTACATTTTTTGATTTCCATATATTGAAATGACTCTTTGTTTCTGGAATAAACATGAACTGGTCATAATAAATGATCTTTTTAACATAACTTTGAAATTTGATAGAATTTTCTTGAGGATTTTTGTATCTATGTACATCAATGAGACTGGCCTATAACTTTCTTTTTTGTTATATCTTTATTTGGTTTTGGGGTCAGTACATTATTGGCTTCATAGAAAGAGTGTAGAAGTGTGTGATAGTCAATCCTGGTTGTGAGTTTAACTACACCTAGGATTAACTAACGAATAAGCTGCCAATCCACCTGAAGAGATTATCTGGATCAATATATTTGCAATATAAAGATCAACTCTAACTCTGGATGGAACATCCCAGTAGGCACAATAGAGAAGAGCTCTGGGAGACTCTGTTGCCCTGTGCTGGCAAAGCCATCTTCCTTCCTATCATTCGGCTTCTTTGAGCTGCAACCTTTTAACAAGACTGAAGTTCAGAGACTTTCTAAGAATCTTACATCCTGCACAGACTGAGATTGCTGGGATATTTGGCTTCTGGACTGTGCAGCTACTGGCAGACATTTTGGACTACTAAGACCTTATCTTATAATCCAATCCAATATATTTCCTTTTAGGTACATTCTGTTGGTTCTGTTGCTCCATAGAATCCTGACTAATGCAAAGTATTCATTCCTTTTCTATTTTCTGGAACAATTTGAGGAGTAAAAGAGTTAGCAGTTTGTTAAATGTCTGGTATCCAGTTCAGAGCTTATTTTGGTTTGGAGATTTGTAATTATCACTTATTATAGGATTGTTTAAGTAATTCAATTCATCATGATTCAACTTCAGTATTTTGTATGTGCTTAGAAATGTATCCATCTGTTTCTGATAGTCAAATTTAGCGGAGTATAAATTTTTGAAGTAGGACCTTATGATTCTCTGAATTTCCTTGATATCAGTTGAGATAGCTCCATTTTCATCCCTAATTTTATTCATTTGGGTTTACTCTGCTGTGATTTTGGTTAACTTGGCTAAAGGTTTATCAATCTTGCTTATTTTTTTCAAAAAACCAACTCCTGGCTTGATTTATTTTTTGTATTGTTTTCTCTCAGTTTCAGGTATTTCTGATCTTATTAATCTCTGTCCACTTGCTGCTTTGGGAGTTGGTTTGATCTTGTTTCTCTAAGACTCTAAGTTACATTTTTAAGTTGTTCACTTGTGATGTTTCTATTTTTTCTGACCTAGTCATTGAGCAATATAAACTTTCCTCTTAGGACTACCTTCAGATCCTACAGATTTAGGTACTTTTTGCTTTCAGGAATTTTTGGATTTCCATTTTGATTTCAGCCTGGATTTGTTCCTCACTGAGTATCAAGTTGTTAAGTTTCCAAGAGTTTATGTATTTTCTTTTGTTTACCTTGTTATGGATGTCTAGCATTATTCCACGGTGATCAGATAGAGGAGAGGATGTAATTTAAATTTCCCTGTATTTTTGGAGGCTTGCTTTGTGGCCTATAATGTGTTCTATTTTAGAGAAAGTTTAGATATCAGTCAGGTCCACTTGGACTTGATCAAATGAAGATAAACTTTTCAATGTGCTGTCATTTTAATTTTTAGACTGATTATCTGGAAGAAATATTGTAACTTGCATCCCTGATTTTCACATGCTAGAAGAACTAGTTATATTGAAAAGTAATATTAGAGAAGGAAAAAAGTCAGGATTAATAAAAAAATTGATAAGAAATGACAAACTGAGTAAAGGATCCTGTTTGTAAATCTGGAGATGTGAGTTTGACACTTAAAGCCCTCATGGTAGAAGAAGAGAACCAAATTTCCAAAGTCCTCCTCTGACTCCACATACACATTATAGCTCCTGAGTGCTTGGTCTCTCTCTCTCTCTCTCTCTCTCTCTCTCTCTCTCTCTCTCTCTCTCTCTCTCTCTTTCTCTCTCTCTCTCTCTCTTTCTCTCTCTCTCTCTCTCTCTCTCCCTCTCGCTCCCTCTCTCCCTCTCTCTCTCTCTCTCTTTCCTCTAATAATAAATAAAATGTTATTAAAAAACACATATGTGGAAAGACTTTTGTACCTAACAGATTGAAAATGGCACAGAGTCTGATTCTTGGTGCCTGACAAAAATGTTCAGTCTAGAAGACCCAAGTTCAAGTTCTGTTTTCATTATGTTTAAAACTCCGGGGAAATTAGCTAACTTTCCTAAAGCAGTCTTGTCTGTAATAGAAGTGCGAAAATTTCTTCCTAACAAGATAACATGTATGAAAAGCTTTAGCAATTGCTTGGTGTATTTTTCTTAATTCATCAAATTAAGTGACTAAATTTTTATAGCATCCTCTTTTTTTTCAAGTTGCATGGTCACCATGTTTTAAATGACTCAAAGTCATCCTAAGTTGTCTGAAACTATTATGTGTCCAAAATGTGTTGATTTTCTTAAAAGAATAAACCAAACCTGTGTTAAGCCCCTGCTGTTTCTATGTTACTTTTGATGATTTTTCTTCAAGTTTAAAGAATCCTTAGGCTATTCTCCTCAAGACCCTTCTCAACTCTGAATTATATGTATATATATATATATATATATATAATATTTAAATACATCTAATATATAATGTATTTATATAATATCTAAAAATCAAATTTATATTATATATTGATCCATATCTAAATTAAATTCTGTCTCACAAATTGCTTATTCCAGTCAATTTTCTTCCCAAAAATACTCATTTTAAAAATTGTATGCATCCCTAAATAAATCATTCAAGATTAAATTGATTTTTGTCAGCATTTTTGCTCTTGCACATTGGTATAAAATGATGTATCCTTAACATATACATGAACTACACTTTCTGCATGTCAGCTCAAATAATTAGGTCCATTTTCTATTAATTTTTTTCAGAGCTCAAGATTATCTAGATAGATTTTTTTTAGTAATGTAACCCTAATTCTTATACTTGGCAAAGTTCTCAAATTGGGCCAATTTATTCTGTCATTCTTTTTCTGTGTAACTTTGTTAAAAGTTACTATTAGGTTTGCCCTTCATTTCACTTCCAGGACACTTGTCCACTCTTGGCCTTTGGTTTCATGAATAGACCTATAGAGACACATATTCTGTGATACATATGATCATTTCAAATCAGCTTGTTAAGAACTTTGAGTAGAAAAAATTGTCGGGTTCACATAGGGATGGTAGGGAAGGTGGGATGGGAAGGGATGAGAGCAGGAGTGAAGGGAAGGAGGGAGAGGGGGATGAGGGAAGCAAGGAGCATGTATATAAAATTTAACTTTAATAAATTTATTTTAAAGAGAAAAAATGAAATTATTTGTAAGTTGAAAAATATTTTAAGAACTATTTATAAACATTTTTGCAGACATATGACCCAGCATTTATTCCCATGAAATTTACCTGGCTTTGAGAACGTCTAGGACCTGAGAAATATATACTGCTCCCCAGTATTCTTTAAATATCCTGAGCTGTATACCAAGCTCTCAGATCTTTGGTCAAGGCAGTTAGCCAAGTAATCTACAGATTCTATATCTGAAATAAAACAAGAATGATCATCTGGTTTTGCCTAACACCCCAAAACCTTCAATTTTTTCTACACTGTGTGAGAGGCACAAGTGTCATTTTGTAGCAGAATATATGTGAACACATTTAATCAACAAGAACTTGTTTATTTATGCCTTTGGGCCAAGAACTCACGTATTCATGTCCCATTCATCCTATAACTTTTGATACATAGTGTTACATTTGATGCCTTACTGATGCCCAGAATTTTGGGGCAACCATAAGGAAACAAAATATGTCATGAAATAGAGGGAATATATATTGTAGAAATATTCACATATAGATATATATGTGTATATATGCTCAGCTATTTCTCTGATATTGTTCATTATTTTTACTACATACATTAGTCCCAATTTCCTAGAAAATAAAGATGGGGGTAGAAACATATATTGTATCCCTTTATTTGGGAATGTAATCCCAGGGTTCCAAAAGGAGGGAATAAAGGAAAGTAGGGAAGGACAACCAAGGAAAGAAGAAGAGTGGAGAAAAGAGGAAATAAAACAAAGGGAAATGAAAGCAGGAAAAGGACAAAGTATAAAGTAGTGTGCTACTAAGTTAGCCTCAGTCTCAGCCAAACAGAGAATAGTCATATAGAATGTGTTTAGAGAGCATGTATCATCTATACATTGTTTCTCAGAATAATCTGTTGTGGGGGGGGAGACGATAAGTCTCTCTCTGGCTCTCTGTCTCTCTCTCTCTGTCTCTCTCTGTCTCTGTCTCTCTGTCTCTCTCTCTCTCTCTCTCTCTCTCTCTCTCTCTCTCTCTCTCTCCCTCATTAAATGTAATGACTTTGCAATTTATATCTTCAGCCCTTTTTCATTTTCTTACTTTGTTACTTTGAGACACTGCTTCACTAAATTATCCACACCAGGCTCGAATCAACTCTGTAGCATTGGTAAGTCTTGAACTTGAGAAATTCTTTCCTCAGACTTTCAAGGAGCTATAATTATAGGATTATGTTACCAGTCCAAATCTCATAACCAATCTCTTATTGGTCAGTAGGATTTGGTTTATTTGAACTTCTAGGTTGAGTATCTTGGACCTTATGAGAAACCAGTGAGAAAATAGGTCCTCTGCAGGCCCCTCCAGTACATGTAGATTGTCCTTATTAGTTAGAACAGCAGGTAAGTGCTCTTTGACCACAGAAGGAGGGCCACTAAAGCTTTATCAACCACAAGAATATGAGCCTTGCTCAAGGCCATTCTTACTGGCAAACAAGGCAAATGACCAAGGACCAGGAGACTAAGAAGAATCTAATGGATGAAAGTTAAAATATGATGACTATGGTATATGAGATGTTTAGATTCATAACTCATTACCATAACAAATGCATGACCCAAGCAATTTATGACAATAAAGGGTTTCATTAAGCTCACAAGGAGAGTTACAAGAGCATGAGGGAACTGGTTTCAAAACATTCATATCAAATCCAGAGGTAAAGAACCAAGGAATCCCAGCCACCTTTATTTTTATAAACACCTGAAGTCTTGGCGATTGTACAGGCGACCCCACTTCAATTAAAGCAGTCAAGACAGTCTCTTACAAGTATGCCTAGAGGCCTGCCTTAACTAGATAATTCCTCATAGGTAGGATCAACTCCTAAATTTCAAGCTGTCAGCTGAGATTAACCTAAGATATTACCTTGTCTATGTGACAATGATCTAGAGACAGTAGGGACCCGTTATATGCTGAGGACAAATAGGCAGCTGTCTGCGGAGTAGTTAATCTCCCATCTGTACCAATCTGCTTCCCTACTGTTATGATTAAGTGAAAAAGATCACAATTTGAGCACGCCCTATTTTGAAGGCTCTGAGACAGTCTGTTAAAATGTAAGTACATTGTTAGATAAGAAGCATCATATTGAGCCAACTGTCCTTACTGCCTTATTTACAGAGTAAACTCTTGGATAATGGACTTCAGGAAACCTAAGTTTTGTCAGAGTGGAAAGAAATAAAGCTGAGTTTTCTAGTTAAAATTGTCCAACCTCATTTGACATTGCTCAAGAAGGATCTATCCAAGTAGGAAACGACTAATCAAGAAGTGTTGGTGATTGAAGGCAGAGGTCACACAATTTGAAGGGAGAGAAGGAATTGAATGTAGTGTGTTGAAAACCACTTTTTTGCAAGTTACATTTGGCTTTGGTTCACTCAATGATCCTGTTTCCATCAATCAAATGTCTGAGGGAATGCACTGGGGGCTCTGATTTGAGGATTTCTATTTGTGCTTCTCCAGGGATTGCTTAGCCAATCATTTCATTAAGGGATCATCTGGTTTTCTCTTACATCTACCCTACGGAGGTGTCTGCAATATCTTCCAACAAACTCTGTAAAAAATTCTTCTACAATGCTACTCTGGAAAACAAACAGTCTAAAATTTGAAATTTCTCTTAAAAAAGAGGAGTCTCTCTACAAAAAATATCCCCTCTTCCAATTACAAACCCATCCAAACTCATACCTAAACACACACACACACACACACACACACACACGCACGCACACATACACACACAACCTTTAAGAATAACAACAAATTCCAATTGTAGAGCTGTAGAAATTTTGGTGATCACATTATGGTCAATTTATTATTTGAATTTATTATTTGTTTGTGTTTGCAAAATTCAACATTATAGTAAATGTGAATCTATAGGCCTGTGTACATTGCTGTTTCCAATGGTTTTCAGCATCCTCTGTTCTGGAAGTCAGGTATTTCCTCCAGAGTATTTGTCCCTGGTTCCCTGAACTACTTGCATTCTGCATTTAGAAGATGCTTCCCTGTGACACCAAAATGTTTGATCTTATTAAAATTATACTATTGATATTCATATCAATTATGTCTTGAGTGTTACACTTAGTATATCTACTAGTAAAATCTGGAATTTCCTCTTTTTTGGCTCCTGAAAAAATAATGTATAGAGACACAAATGGAAATATTAAAGCCATCAACTGTAAAAGTCAATACTTGACAGCAGCATGTAATTTAGGAGTTGCATACATATGAATTCAGATCTTGTGCTTTCTAAATGTACATACATTAGCTGCACACAAGAAATTCAGAGTTTCAAAATCGGCAACTGTCAAATGATAGAGAAATGATGTTTTGAAAATGGACTTTTCAGCAAAGTAGGGAAATTGGCAAAGCTAGGTTTGTACATAAAATACATTTGCCTCTTCTTTTCACTATATTGTCCCTAGTGCCTCCATTAATATTTTGTCTTTGTGAAAACATTCTTTTGCTTTCAAAGAAAAGCTTTCATTTTAGCTTTAAAGAAAGAATTTTCCAGACAAGAATGAAGTCTTCTGATTTTGGAAGCTCAGTTGTAAATAACATTAAGCATAATCTTCAATTTGAAAGTTTATGACTATAGTAATAAGATCATAATCATTGGGTTGGTGCATCTCACCACACCAAAATGTTTTCATAGCAAAAACAAAGCAACAGAGAAGTAATTTGCAATTTCCAAAAGTCAGTTCAAGTCAAATAATATGTAAATATGTGTTCCCCATATCTTGCCAGTAAATGGCTATAAATACAGAGAAAGAATAGGTATTACTGTAATTGCTATAAATCTTGTTTTTGCTAACTATTTTGCTAACTATTAAGGACATTTCAGTCATTGCTATTTCTCATAAGTTATTTCAATTTATACCAAAGATGTTTTCATATGTAGATTCTTCTCTGCCATTACTTCACTGCATCCATTAACAAGCAGGGGAACCGTTCTGATTCCCCAAAGCTATTTCCCTAGTTAGGTACAGGTGTCAACTTGATGGTTGATGGTTCGATCTCTGGGGATAGTTGTAAATAATTAGTAGTTGAGTTAAGCTCAGAGCAAACCTGCAGAAAATTGTCTAGATGATGGGAAAGGCCCAACCCAGGTGGCCAGACATGCTAGTTTGGCAAATGATTGTCTCTCTCTCAGCTGCTGTGTAGATAAGGTATAGCTAATTCCTTCTACCTTGAATTTGGTGTGAGGCTCTCCTGCCATGCTATATAACTATACTGTAACCAAAAATAATTAAGAGAGAATAAACCTCTTGTTCCCTTGAGTCATTTGATGGTGATTTTATCAGTAACGATGCAGGTGAACTACTTCAACTATACTTCCTCTATTTCCTTGCTTAGATGAAAAAAAAATATCTCTACTATTCCAGCTTTAGCCACATGCTTTTAAGACATGGAGAAACAACTTAGAGTTCTCCTTTTCACAGCACTTGTGTAATGGTTAATATTGTCAGCCTGATATACTTAAGAAGTATAAGAAGTTGGGCCTCCAGACCCAACTGAAAGGGATTCTCTTGATTAAAGTTGGCTTGTGGTCATGCTCATGAAAGACTATCTTAGTTGATTGTATAATTGATGTAAGTCGACTCAACCCACTGTGGGTCTGACCATTTCTTAGGCAGGTTGTCTGGGATTTCATAAAAACGAAAAGAGCTAAGCACATAAAGAAGCATGTATGCATTCAGCCGCAGCTTTGTGGTCTTGGCTATAGGTATAATGTGACTGAATTTCTCAAGTTTCTGCTGCTCTAACTTCTCTGAACTGATGGGCTATAACTTAAAACAAACTCTTCCCATGACTAAGCTGCTTGGGTCAGGTATTTTTTTGCAGCAATGTACAGTGAAACAAAAAAATTGATGCATAAAATATTAACTGCACCATGCCAGTCTATATATTATAACCAAGTCCATATAGGTTGAATTTCCCTTATTTGAAGTGTCAGAAGCTGCAAGTATTTGGGGGTATGGATTTTTGCAGAATTTAAAGTATTGCATACATATATATATATATATGTATATATAGTGGAGTAAAACTGAAGTCTAAATGTAAAATTTCTGTATCTTTCATGTACATTTTATGCATATAGACTGAATACATTTTCATGTATTTTGACTGCCACTTATTACATATGGTCAGTTGTGAAATTTATGCAGATGCTGAAAAGGTTTCAGATGTTGGGGCATTTTGGATTCCTGATTTTTGAATTAGGAACATTATACCTGCCTTTATGCTGGTTGGGCAAATATCATTTCACTTAAACAAAATAAAGAATATTTAAGAAAATTAGAATTCAATACTGATAGAAAAATGTCTGATAATTTGCCAATATCTATCCAATTCCAAATGTAATACACTCTACCATAATATTATTTATGTGAAGAATAGAAATGAATACTTTCCCGCAGAATTGTTTAAGAAGAGATGAAAATCTTGAAACAAATTGCATGTCCATCAGTAAAGTAATGGTTAAACAAATTGCAGTATGTCCAAAAGACAATATTCTACAACTATTAAAATAAACTAGATCTCTTTTGTTTTGAGAGTGTTTATGGCATATTATCAAGTAAATTGACAAGTGGCAAAGGAAGGTGCATATAATAGCATATTTTGTCAAAGCAGATGCCTGGCATGTAGGCATTTATATGTATTTGTAAGGTTATACAAAACTAATGGTACATATTAGTGCTGATTTCCTCAAAGAATGAGGCAGGGAGGGAGATACTTACACCAAAGAAAGTCTTTGCTATGTTTCCCTTGTTAGAGTGATTGATTTGTTTGTAACTCAAATATTTTAATGAAGAAAAACAGGAAACTCTCTTCAGAAGCCTTTACTCACTCTAAAGCATGAACTGTTATACTTCTCTTAAGTGTCCTTCTTCTTCCTCTTGATATTTATGTTTAAATTCATAGTGAAATCTTTTCTTAATAAATTACAATTTTGCTTCAAAAAAGAAGGAAGAAATAGGGAGAAAATTCAATAAAGTACTATCTCAAAAGGTAAGAATTATGGTAATTAGTACCATTCAATAATACACATTGAGTGTCTATACAACATTTACCACTATGTTCATCATCAGGAGAAATAGAAAGCAAAATGAGCCATGGACCTTGCCCTCCCAAACCTTGCATGTCTCCAAAATGCAAATATTAATATCTCAAAGGCAATAGAAAAGGAATGATCAGAGAGTGGATCAGCTATAGTAACTTCTGTATGTCTATTCCCTATCCTTTACTATTTTGGAACATGCTAGCCCAACTTCAGACAGTCAGAATCTGCATCTCTGGGGCGGAGAGTTTTCTTTGCCTACTGTAATCTGTTCTGGATTCACATCTGGCAGATCAGAAATACGAGGGAGTTAATGCAACCTTCAATCAAAGATGGAGGGCAATGGTACAAATCTCCAGCTTCCTTTTCCTTCTGATAGGTTAATTTTGGCGTATGTACTCTACACTGCCTTCCAGTATAAGATTAGATTTCAGTGTCCAAAGAAAAAACCTTTGTAATATCATTTGCTGATTGCCTTGGTTATCTTCTTTTCCCTGTCTCATAACCCTAAAAATCTCATTGATATTTCTCAGGAATTATTACAACCAAATCCTTCTCTGGAGAACCTATGAAGATAATGGAGGATAACAGACTTCCCTTGGGCTTTTTGACCTTAAAACTCTTTTTTAATCATTCCACAAATATGGGTAGAATACATACTCATCAATGCTGAGAGAGGAAAATACATATTATTCTACGTATTTCAATAAGAGGAAGTCATTTTTTACTTTTAATTAATTTTTTCAAGTTTAACAAGCACAATGAGTGGTCATCTCTGCCCTCCTCTTTATCCCCACATCCCTCTCCTTCACCCTTCCCACTCTACCTTCCTTTACTCCTTCCCACCCCTGTCTGCCTTCTTCAGTGGGCCCCAAGGTTCCCTTTACATTATCTGCTCTAATAGGGGACCAGACTTCTATGACAGATCAAATGTTCCTTCCTTGGGTAGACCCACTGATAGAGGCACTCTCTAACCACTGAAGTTTGCATTGCTTGTAATTATTTCTCATAGAGCCTCTCTCTAGTCTAGGGGTTTGTGTTGATATGTTAGCCATAGTGCAGGTCTGGTGAGGACAAGTCTTACTGAAGTGAGTTTCTGGATGCAGAGGTCCTGCCTTGAGTGGATTGTCTTGGCCAGTAGTAGACCTCCTGATTGTTAAGTTCTTGCAATCTTACTGCCCACTCTTCAGAGAGATTCCCTGAGCCCCATGATGGGAAGAGGTCTGGTTGGCCTGATTCTGGCTGAGTATCTCAGTGTTGCTGGTACTGTGCATTCTGTATGGTTGCTGTAGGTGTTGCACTAGGATATTTCTTGTTTGAGTGTTGATATCTTTTCTTCTCTAAAGATAAAATGAGAGGTGTTTAAATAGAAGTTTACTCTCCAGTGTTTGTGATTATTAGTACTGAAACATCTGATCCTGTCTATTGTATTTTAGATGTTGAGTACTATAAATTTTCCTCTCAGGACAACCTTCTTCATATTGCAGAAGTTTTTGTATGATGTGTTTCCATTATCATTGAGTTCTAGGAATTTTAGAATTTCTGTTTTTACTTCTATCCAGACCCATTTTTCATTAAGAATCAAATTGTTAAGCTTGCAAAAGTCTGTGTCCTTTCTGTTGTTTGCCTTGTTACGGAAGTCCATCTTTATTCCCTGGTGGTCAAATGGAGTATAGGTGGAGATTTCAATTTTCTTGTATTTGTGGAAGCTTGCTTTGTGGCCTAATATGTGATCTACTTTGGAGAAAGGTCTATGGGTTGCTGAAAAGAATGTATATTCTTTAGTATTAGGATGGAATGTTTGGTCTGTCAGGTCTATTTGGTTTATGGTTTGGTTTAGTCCCAGTGTATCTGTCCAGTTTTCAGCCTGTTGACCTGCCTATCACTATTCTCGAGTTTGAGTTGATTTGCTATTTTACACATTACAGTGTTTGTTTAAATAATGTGGGTATGCCTATATTTAGATATGTCAGTTCTTCTTGGTGTATTGTCCCTTTGACAAGTATGTAGAATCCTCATGTTTCTCTTATATTTGTTTTGGCTTGAAGTCTATGTTGTCAGATATTAGCATGGCTATTCCTACCTGATTCTTAGTTGCATTTTCTTGGAGTATCTTAAAGCATCCTTTGACACTAAGATTGATGCTATTGTTCAAAGTGAGGTGCATTTCTTGAAGGCAGCACATTGATGGGTTAGGGCTTTTAAATCATGTTGTTAGTCTATGTCTGGGGAATCAATCTAATTGAGATTTAAAGTTTTAATTGAGAAGTTTTGTTTTTATCTTTTTTCATTTATAATATTTATTAATTACTAATAATAAACAATTCATAATTGATTAAGTATAATTTAAAAATTAGAAAATATCATTTTAAAGGGCAAAAGGCACAAATTAAAATCACATTTCTTACTATAACATGATAGCATCCTTCAGGAAAACACGATAATTTTGTTCCATACTATATATTTATATAATGATTCAAGAATCTGCTAATTTAAACAAATATTTTTGATTGTACTATAGGATGATACACTACTTATCCTCTATATCTTTTTCAACAAAATACTGCTTATTAATTTTTTACTTTAAAATTTTTTGCTATTTTTTCTTTAGCTTCCTCCTAGATATATTATGTTATTACTCAATTAAAAATATACAATCCAGTTAATAAAACCCACATGAAGGTCACCAAGTTTAAAAATAAGATACAAAATGAAAACTATAAAGAGAGTGATTTAAAAGTTTTGTAATAATTAACATAAGATTTTCTTTCTCTTTAGCATATAGACTACAAAATGTTTCTGTAAAATTCTTAACTATAAAATATTTTGTACAATCTGTAGTAAAAAGTTGTAGCATGTTAGTGTTTTTAGGCTAATTTCCTCCTGAAAGTGTTAAAGTGAATTGACCAGGTAATATGGGTAAAAACAATTTAAATGCATTTTTATATGTATGAAATGCTCAAGGAAAAAAAGTAAGGTGGGATATACAAAAATAAAAAATAAATTAAAATGAAAAAATAAAAGCTTTGTGATAATAATATAAAAATCTGATGTATTTAGAGATTGAAAAAAGACATATGCTTGAATCAGGCTTTGGTTCAGTTTTCAACATCTGTATTGATATGGAAAGTTTTCTATTTGTTGATATGTTCCTGGAAAACTGATGGTTATGATATGTGACTGTTAGTAAGAAAATGCTTTTTTGTCTTTTTAAAAAATTTTTCCTAGTTGTACAAGTATATTGAGTTATTATACCTCTCCCTCCTTCCCCCTTCTCTCCTTCCCGCTCCCTCCCACCTTCCTGTCTTCCTGTCTATGTGTCTTAAGGTTCCCTCTGGATTGTCTGCTGTACTGGAGATTCAGGCCTTTGTGGCAGATCAAGTGGACCTTTCTTAGGCAGACCCACTGATTGATCGGGACACTACCCTTAATTTGTCTAGCCCTAGTCCCTAAGGTTCTCACTGCATGTAATTGTTTCTTATGAGATTTTCACTAGTCTCTGGGGGAATGTTGATATATGCCAGGCATTATGCAAGTCTGGTAAGGACAAGTCTCATTGTATTGATTTCCTTGCTGCAACAGTACTGCCTTGAGTGGAATGTCTTGTTCAGCAGTGGATCATCCCATCTTTATACTCTTACAATCTTACCACCCCCTGTTCCCTAAGGTTTCCTGAGCCTTGAGATGGTGAGAGATTTGGTTGGCCTGATATGCTTGTATTTGTTGCTCCAGATGAACATTGCAGGGTCACTTGTAGTCTGCATTCTGGTTAGCTGTTGTCCATTTAACTGTTCTTTCACTGCACTAGGTTTCATCCTGTCTGAATGTTGAGATTCTCAAATTCTATTGCAAAATGGCTTCTAGGGTGAGCGTTGAGTGCTTTTCCAGTCTATGAGTGTAATAACAGGTATTTAAAGAGCAGTTTGTTGTACTGTCTTCCTACCTATAGTTTCATAGTCTGTTTTTCCTCAGTGATCTATTTCCTCCTTTTTTATAGGTTCTCGTTCTAGTTAACAGTAACACGAATGTGTTCCATGCTCGAAAGCAGTATTTCAGTCTAATCAGAAGGCTGTGGGTTATCTCCTTGTTACTCATGCCACTATTACACAAGTAGTCACCTGTTGCCATGCTGATTTTTATTGTAATTTACAGATCACACAGGTTGATGAGGCTTTTGATATTTTTCTCCCCAGTGGCTTCTTTAGCAGTCTTTTAGACTATGCAAGCTATCCAGCAAAGGAGGAAGCTCTTAAACCAGTTCCAGTTGGCACATTTTGCCCGTGTCCTGTGATCCATATGTGTTTCATCTTCAGTAGTAAGGTCTTACTGTTAGTTTTTAGAGGGTAACCAAGAGTAATGGCAAAAGCCTATAATGTTTGGGGGCCTTTGAGACCTCTCTGACCAACAACTTGTCAGCAAGTGTCACATTCCTGCTTATTCTGGTTTCTAAGTGGACCGGCTCAAGGCATTTTTCTTTGCCCTGTTTTTCTCTCTCTGTGCTCCCCTGCATAGGCACTGTCTATGCTGCTTCTTTTTAAAAAAATTGTTTTTGACATATTAATGACACAGGAGATTTCTATGGAGTTACATCCAACAATCTTAGAGTTTTTCTATAGGTCCCTCTATCCCGCCTATAGCCCATCCTCCCTGTCCTCCACTAGGTATTTTTCCTATTAGTTCCCTCTCTCATCCTACAATTTGTGTCATTTTTAAAGTTTATCAGCTTTTTTGTGTTGGCAGTTCTCTGCCTGGTAGTTGTATTGGACTTATTTTTCCCTTTTACCCTCTTCGATATGTTGATCAATTTCATCTGTCTTGAGAATTTTTTTCTAATATTTTCTACATGCTTGGTTTGGTAGATAAGAAGGATTTTATTTTTTTCAGGAAATATTTTTCCTTCTCCTTCTACTATGACTGACAGCTTATCTGGATATAGCAGCTTAGGTGGGCATTTGTGATCTTTCATGACCTGAAGAATGTCTTTCCAAGCTCTTCTAGTATTTACTATTTCCTTGAGAAGTCAGCTGTTATTCTAGTAGACTTTCCTTAAAATGTGACTTCGTTTTTTCCTCTTATAATTCTCAGAACATTCTCTCTGTCCTATGTCTAAGATGTTGTTCTTGGGTTTCTTGTTCTGGGATTCCATGAATGCATAGATTTAGCTTCTTCATGCTATCCCATAATTTTTTAATATTCCTTTCATTTTTTAGACTTATCTTCTTTAACCAAGCAGTCCTATTCTGTCATCTTATCATCCAGATCTGATATTCTATTTTCTTCTTGATCAATTCTGTGTGTGATACTTTCTATTGGGTTTTTAATTTCAGTTAGTTTATCATTGAATTCCAGTTGAATTTCAGTTTGGCATTTTTTTTTGCCTGTTCTTAACTTGTGCTTGTTTCCTCTATTTCCTTTTTCATCTCAGATAATATTTTAATTATTTTCCTGTTCGTATAAGGGCCATATGCTCGTTCATTGTCTAAGTTCATCTCATTCCTTTTATTGTTCTTCAATATCCTTTTGTAGTTTTCTCAACACTTGTGAATCATGTCAGAAGCATTTCTTTAGAATACATTATTTTCAGTATTGCTTTCCTGACTGATATCACAAGGTTGTTTTGACTGGAATGTATGGTAGGGGGTTAGTTTTTTTTTTTTTCTTTTTCTGTAGGATACATGTTTTCCTGGTAATTATAATGTGATTTGCACATTTTCTGTTAAGTCCGTGATTGTGTTCTTTGGTAGTTGTTTTTGGCTCTCCTGAATCAGATAAGGCTGCCTGATTTTATCTGTAATTGGAGAGGATTCTTTGATGTGGGGTCTGGGTCCTGTTTCCAGGTTTGTCGCCACAGACAGTTGGGGCCTTTTTCAAGGGCCTGGCTCCACAAGGCGTGCCATTCACCTGGCTGGCATTGGCAGGCTTGCCTGGGTCGGGCTTGGAAATAATTTAAATTCAACATTAAAATTTTCTAATATCGTTAAGAAGATACAAACTTTAGAACAGCACAAAGTAATTCTTTTGCATCTCTGGAAATCAGAAGTTCATCGCCAGTCTCCTTAGAATAAAGTCAGGGTGTCTACAGGGATTACTGACTGTGGTGACTCAGAGTGTTCATTTTTTGTATATTTTAGTGAATTTTTCATGTCAACTACTGTACTTTTTGCCTCTGGAATTATCATTTGTTTCCTTCATATAATGTCTGTCTTCATTGATAACCACTATTGTCTGTATATCTTTGTCTTTGTTTCCTTTCATTCTTTGTTCATTGTTTCTTTTAGCTCTTTTAGCATATTTCAGACAACTGATTCAAAATTTCTTATTAAGTCAAAAGTATGGACTTCCTCAGGTTCAGTTACTATATGCATCCTTTTATTTCCCTCTCTTGATGGGCTGTAGTTTGCTGTATCTTTGTATTTTGTGCAATCAGTAAAATTTCAGTATCAAATAAATTAATATCTCTGTTAATCAAATTGTCCTCTCCTCAGTGCTTGTTATTATTCAATTTTTGATTGTTGGGGATTATAGCTGCCTATTTGTCCTGAATGACTTTGTCAAAGACTCTAAGGCATGTTTTATACAGTCAATAAAGTCTCTGACTCTCCAGCAATTTCTTCAAACACTTAGAACCAAATGGGGAATGAAAAATAACAACAAAGCTTACTCTACTAAGCTTTGAAGATTGACCTTGTGTTTATGACAATTCCTCTTCAACACTAAGTCAGTCCTTCCACAAGTGGCTCAGCAGTTGTTTCATGCTTAGTTGGAGTCCAAGGATCAGTCCAAGGTACAAGTCTGATCCTCTCAGGTTTTGTGTAAGTATACAATGATATTTGGGTACACATAATGTAGTGGATCCTTAGTACCCATGGTAGAATTACACAGTCCTCTTTCCCACCATGAACCTTCATCTTTCTTCTTCTTCCAAGACCTTTGGATCTGCCTGCTGTTTGCCCCACATTCTGTCCATTTCTTTAAGCAAATAGATACTGTTTGATCCATACCACCTAGAAATCTGATGCAGGCCATAAATGCTGGATGGAAACAAACAAAGGTCACTCTCTGTACCAGTCTCTTAGGAAAGTATTTGACCAATGTAAAGAGCATATTTTGACATTAAAAGCCATATTCCCCATGATGCTAAGTCTTAAAAAAAATAACCTCTGCCTCAATAAAATAAGCTGTAACTACAATACAATTTGCCATCTGCAGAGTCAAAATTGAGCTAAAGAATAAGATTGTTCATCCTGCAAATGGGAGACTGACTCCCTTCACCGCCGTCTCCTACTCTTATTCCTTCTACTTTTGAATCTACTCATATAATAAGACTCTATTTTAACAGCCTTTTATCTCTGGCTAGGAGGTGACATCCAAGACTCATCAGGATGGAGCCAAGGGTGGTGCAGGAACAACAAAACTAGAGGAAAAAAAAACCCACAATTCAGAACATCAGAGACCCTCCATTAATCACCTGGAACCAGGCCATCCTAATCTCTCCCCATCCTAAAGCTCAGGGAAATTTGTGGAAGAGGGGGCGGTAAGATTGTAAGAGTCTAAAGATGGGGAGGAGCAATGATATGCAAGATATTCCACACAAGTTAGGGCCAAAGTAATCATAATAGGACTTTGCATGACCTGCACAATGACCCCCCCCAAAGGCTACCATGGATCACAGGCACTAGGATACTTACAGACAAGGGATTAACAACCACGATAGTGTTCCTATACTAAAGGGGAACACAAGAAAGGGCTCTAGGCAATGCTACTGAGTCCTTACACCTTATCAGAGAGGAGGACCCAAAGGGAAGTTTGACATGGACAGTAAAGGATGCTCCAGGAATGGGGGTGGAGGGGGAACTGAGAGCAAGGGAGAGAGGGGTGGAGGGAGGGAGGGGAATGGGGTACCTATCAAGTTTGTATAAGTGGAAAAAATTTAAAAAAAGAATAAGGTTTTTAGGAAAGGAAATAAAATTGCTTCCTTTTCTTATGAAAATTTGATAGCATATGTCTTCATTAAATACTTCTTGGGTATCTATATGAATTTATTAAATTGGATTCCAGAACTGTTCAGTCCATGAGTTTTGGTCATCTGGTGTGGCAATATATCATAGTAGGACCACAAGGTATAGGAGGCTGCACACCTCCATAGAAGCTAGACAGTAAAAAAATATTCTCAATGACCTAAATTTCTTCCACTATGCCTCACTTCCTAAACATTCTGCCATATTCAAATGGTACCAATCAAATGCTGGGAGGCTGTTCTTCAGTGTATTGGCCTTTGGGAGACATTCAACATCTCATGTCTTTCTTCCACTGTGACAGGCTTAATTACTTCAATTATTTTAATTACTTCATTAGGATCTTTCAACATTTTATTGTATCAATTGCTTCTGAACTGTAGAGCACATGGTAAAAAACATGAATTTTATGTCTACGAGGCTAAGTCATACTTTTTTTCCTAAAAATTAAATATTTGATAGCAAGCAATGGGACAGAAAATTATAGGACAGTGAATGATGTCTACTGTAAATCTGTGAATGGTGATACTGGCAATTGAATCATAAAAGCACTTGTCAGCCCACAATCAGATGCATGATAATTACTGCAGACAAATTGTTGTTCTGTCTATATTGAAGGAAACTAAATATAATTAGTCAGCCTTCTATCAAAAAGTTAGTTTCTCCTGCTTCATCTGCTCCTTCCCACCTCTATCCTTGAGAATATTGTATCAGAGTGCAACATAATTTCTAGTATTTGCAGCTGGATATCTAATAGTGGTGGTAGTAACTAGAAGAAATTAATATAGCAAAGTACATGTATGTTCATTAGTCTTGTCACTGTGATCAGATCCACCCAAGTTTGAGAAAGCACAGCTCATCATATTCCATCAGCAGTCAAGAATCACTGCAAGATGGACCAGTGAGTAAAATAATCTGCACACAAGCCTAGTGATCAAAATTTAGTTCCTGGAAATAGAGCTAAAATTCCTAAAATTTGTTATTTGGTCTCCACACACATATATAGGTCCTATATCTCTTTCCTGTCTCTTTTCTCTATTTCTGCCTATTTTTCTCTCAAATAAGTGAATGAACTATTAAAGAAAAAATCAATATTTGTGATCACACACTGTCGTCTTTTTATGCAATCAGGGAATGAAGACCATGAAATGGTACTGCCCACATGTAGGGGGATCTTCTTGCTTCAATTAACCTAATCTAAATAATTCCTCATATCAATAATTGGAGGCTCGTCTCTCCAGAAATTCTATATCCTGTCAAAGTGACAATCAAAATTAACCATCACATCCATTACTTATGCCAAGCCATTTTGCACATTGAGCAATTCTATCCAAGGGAGTTTGGGAAAGAAGCAAATTGACATTCACATGATGGCTATTTGGAGTACCAACTTTGCCTGAGAGAGTGAGACAACTAAACGGGTTTGCATGAGCAGATGGAAAAGAAGATGTGTTAGTTTCAGCAAAATAATATAGGCAAAGATTGCTACAGAGTTTGGCAAAGAATGAGAAGTCTGACCTAACTTGAGGTAGTTTGTCCTATGAGAAAATTTGAAGAAAAACAAAAATTAGAAAAGAAGGGTGAATAAATTTCTACTGATAACAATGACAACACACATTATTTCTCTTCTTTTTCATCAAAGCCTTACTGTCTGCAAAGCTGAGTGCTTCATGTGCATTATATGATTCAATCTTCTACAAAACTCTGTGAGATGGATGTCGTTATGCTCGCTTTTGCAAAATAATTTCATGAGATTAACTAAGGACGTGTACATCTGCTGTAGACACAGGCCCATAAAAAGCTACAGAATGTTTACAACTGGGCTTTGCTACCTTAATGTTTAAACCCTGTATGTGATTTCAGCTGTTAACAAAGAATGACTGAGTAGATTAGAGCAAATGGAAAAATTTTTAATTGTTGATGTCTCAATATAATATAGAACACTTGTGAGTATCTATCTAGTACTGTGGGGAATTGATTCTAGATTGCTGCACATACCAAAATCCAAAGCCAACTAATAGTCAAATGATATAACATCTATTATAATGTAAATATATCTTAAATTACTTAAAATTACTAATGTAATGTAAATGCTGTATAAATAGTTATTATCCTGTTTTTCAGGGAATAGTAGCAAGGAAAAAGTTTGTATCTACTCAGTACATGGGCAATTTTCCTTAATAGTTTCAATCTTTGGTTGATTAAGTCTATAAATTCAGAACTTCCAGATGCATGACTGTACTATTTTTTTCTGTATTAAAATATTATTAGAAATAAAGTAGAGAGGACCAGAGTCTTGAAGATAGTCTCATGCTCATCTCTGTTCTATCTCATATCTTAATCTTGTGTGTCACAATTTTTTTCATTAGTAAAATGGAGACTTAACGGAACTATACTTAAAGTAAGTGAGATGACCAAGTGTGATAGTACATGCCCTTAATCCCAGCACTTAGAAGGCAAGGACCCTAGGATCACAAGTTTAAGGCCAGTTTGGGCTACAGAGTTAGATCCTATTTCAAAATCAAACCCCCCCATAAAAAAAAACAAAGGCTGGGGCTGGAGAGGTGGCTCAGGGGTTAACCCTCTGCCTTGTAGGTGGAAGGTCCTGAGTTCGGATCCTAGACCCCATGTATAGACGCCGGGCGGAAGCAGGGGTGGCCTGCGTTTCTGGTCCTGGTAGGAGGAGGTGGAAGCGTTCATGGTGGTTCCCGAATTCGTCCATGGTTCTACACACACACACACACACACACACACACACGCATACACGCACAATTGAATAAATAATAATAAAAAATAAAAAAAAATCAAAGGCCAAACTAAGACAAAAATCCAAGTCAATGATATAAGATAGTGTATAGATACTTGGTACCTGCAACAAATGTGATATTAAATAAAAGTTGATCTATTCTTCCCTTTCTTTCTTCTTAAAGAATACTGGAATAGAGTTTTGGAAGCTTTTCAAAATATACATTCTATTGTTGGAAAATTTTTGAAATGGAACTTTTTCAAAAGGCGAGATGACAACCTGAGTATAAATTCCTGTTCTTATGTGCTTTTCTCGCTATTGAGCTCCAAGGAAATGAAATAAAAGGGCCTTAGTCCTCAGACTGCAGCTCAAAAGAAAATGCATTAAGAGACATGTCTAAGCTAGTGAGATAAGGGTCCCAATAGAGAATGTATCCAAGATATACAAAATCCAATGAAGGAGTGCAGTTTATGACTGTTTTTATAATGAAGTTCACTGACTTTAGAGTTCAGGAAGACAAGGGTGTTTCTAAAAATCACTTCAGTAGAACCTCACATTATTCTACTCAAATTAATAACATTTCTCCCCCACTCTCTTTTTTCTGCTTAAGTACAACAGGATAGGTAAATAAAATGAATTTTATTTTATTTTTTTTATTTCCACTCATACAAACTTAACAGGTACACCGATGCCTTCCCTCCCTCCACCCCTACCCTCTTGTGCCCCCCTTTTCTCCCCCTTCCCTCCTCATCCCTCAGTGCCTCCCCCTCCCATCCCAGAGCATCCTTTAATGAGCATGCCTGACTCTCCTCTGGGTCCTCCTCTCCGATGAGGTGCAAGGACCCAGTGGCATTGCCCAGAACCATTTCCTGAGTTCCCTTTAAGCATAGCAACACTATTGTGGCTGTCAATCCCTTGCCTCCAAGGATCCTAGTGCCTTTAGCAAACACTAGACTTTGTGAGGTCAATAGTGTGTTGGACGCAGGGCATGCAAAGTCCAATTATGATTGCTTCAGCCCTAGCTTGTGTGGAGTATCTTGCATATCATTGCTGCTCCCATCCTTGTGCTCTTACAATCTTACCGCCCCCTCTTCCGCAAATTTCCCTGAGGTTCAGGATGGGGAGAGATTAGGCTGGCCTAGTTCCAGGTGGTTGATATAGAGCCTCTGATGTTCTGGATTATGGTTTGTTGATTTAGATAAAATAATTTTATTGACCAATAAGGTGGTGATCTCAAGTTTCTGTATCAGCAGCCAAGAAAGTATTAATAGATAGTAAAGGGCAAAATGCTTGACAAGATACCTACAGTTCTTTTTTTTTATTTAATTATTTCACTCATACAAAGTTGATAGGTATCCCATTCCCCTCCCTCCCTCCACCCCTCTCTGGATCCCCTTGCTCCCTCCCCCCTTTTCCCTTTCCTTTCCTCCCCTCCCTCCCTTTCTCCCTATGGTTCTTTTACAAAACTCAGAGGTGGGAGGGGGACATTCGTTGAGCATTACAGAAGGATTTCAACACCATTAAAATGCTAAGAATATTTAAAGTTCTACACAAAATGAGAAAGTAAGTACCTTTCTTGTTTCAAAAGTATGGATAGTCAGGAGTAGAGATGGAGTTTGGAGTTTGTAACTTCTCTGTGATAGCTTGAACTTACTGGTTCCTTCTCTCTCTCTCTCTCTCTCTCTCTCTCTCTCTCTCTCTCTCTCTCTCTCTCTCTCCATTGCACTCTTCTATTCCCCCTCAACTTTTTATGAGAAAGGTCTTTTTTATGCATGGCAATGCTAAGATTATAGATATGTAACACCATATCCAGTGTTATTGAATTGCCCTTAAAAACTGTGAAAATGTATCAGAGTATACTACTGAATTTGAAGTTTTCTCTGTGTTAATTCAACCTCCACCTAAATCCTTTGGAAAAATTAATGTCATCCCTCTTGACTTGGAATGTTCTGTAGCAACAAACCAAAACAGGGGGTATCAAAAGGAAGTGT
The DNA here is from genome assembly GCA_023101885.1 of Typhlomys cinereus. Lineage (NCBI taxonomy): Eukaryota > Metazoa > Chordata > Mammalia > Rodentia > Platacanthomyidae > Typhlomys > Typhlomys cinereus. The sequence continues at coordinate 2,895,284 of JALPQD010000158.1, read as the reverse complement.
GACTGCTTTCATTGCAAGCTCACAACCGACTTTCATTGCAGATGTTGAACCAGTAGCTAAGGACCCTTTAAAACAGAACAGGAAAATGTTCTGCTAGACTAAGAAGTGGTAAATTGGAGCAGAACTGCTGCCAAGCTTCTTAACCAAAAGGAGGCTAAACTTTGAAAAGTAAAAGAAACTAACCCTAGGTTATCGTGTATTATCCTTCATTACAGACAAAAGTTTTGAAATATGTCTCACCCATCATTTTGGTTTTTCCCCTCTCCTCTACATAGAATTTCCATACACTGCTACTGTTTCAATAGCTCAGAATAATGTTCTTCCTACTTCTATGATAGTCTGGCAAGCTAGCCCCAGTACTTACTTACGCATGTACTCTAAAGACTCAGTATTCTGCATATTCATATTACATGAAACATTATCCCATGTAATAGAAAAAAGAAACCAAGATCTTTTCAGTAAGCCTTACCTACTCCTAGTTTACAGTCTTGTGCCCTATGGGAAATTCAGGCCAAGACTAAAGTGATAAAATGGTACTGTTACTCATTTTGCCAAGTGTCAGAGGCTTACAGATGTGAACTTTCAGCAGTGACAGCTGCCTGTTCAGAAAGATGCGTTTTCAAAAAGATGCAAATTTTGTGGCAGATTTCCAACCTACTTTGTAAAAAAATTCAATATTTTCCAAAGTTAAAATGAAGCCTCATATGCTTTCATGCCAAAATGCTGGGGCATCTTGTGAAATAAAAGGAAAATTCAAATGACTCAAATTCATGCTTGTGATGCATAGTCCATCTTAATTATTTTAGACATGCTGTGTTAAACGTCTGGAGATGCTTTCCAATATTATCCATGAAGTAAAGTTAGGAATATTCAAATATATGCTTATCTACCAATCTGTCAGTCATTTAGTCTGTCTGTCTGTCTGTCTGTCTCTTTATCATGTTTTCTTTCCCTTCTCCATCCATGCTCAATCACCATCAGTAAGAACTATGCCCCAACCACTTGATTAAATTTTTTCTCTCTTAAATCCACTTATCTCATTTACAAGAATGTAACCAACAATCCTTTCTTATAGGTTACCACATATAAAAAACCCTGACAATATGTCTTGTAGAACAGCACAACTTTCATAGCCATGTCCAGATTTTAGCAAACCCCCACAATTCTGCAGAAAAATAAAAAGGTGTTAAAGAAAAGTCTAGATATTAACTACAGGAAACAGACTGCTCATGAGGCACGATTCCCTCTGAACAAACTCTTAGGAGGTAAGTTCTCTCCCACTCAAAGCAAGGGAGTGAGAATGAATATTTATAGGGATAACCTTGAATTTTGTCTAATTTTAAAAATATGAATCATTTTCAAACTTTAATGTTTTATCATTATTTGCTAAGGACCACACTATGCTGCCTTAGTCCTTCCTACTCTTGCATAATGATATGCTTACTTGCACCCATATCACGACTTGCTGAAAATTCTTATCATCTAAGGTTCAATGTAAATGCCACCTCCTCCAATGAGCAGATGCTGTCTGTGTCTGAGCCATATTTTATCTTCATGAACCCATTGAATTTAAAAGTGTTTATCTGTGACCTTCATTGGATGCAAACTCCACATATGTTCAGAAGTATTGGGAAATTATCAACCTTTGTCACAGGCTTCAAACAGCAATGAATAGGATTTGGTGAATAAACATATCATATTCCTTCTTCTTAAGAAGAACTATACCAAAGTATATGTTTAACCATCTCAGGGTTCCCAGTGATATTAAGCCCCCCCCCCACTGCTCATAAAAATACCCTGTGTGCTAGCGTACTGTCTGTGGCTTCCTGGGAACACCTTCTAAGTAGACCTTATGCTTCGGTGTTCCTCTTGGTGTCTGCTTTAGAAAGAATCTAACCTAACATTTAGGAAGTCCTTTCCTAGTGACCACCATAGAAAACAACCCCTTCCCTTTCTGGGTTCCAATAATATTTCATTACATTTGTGGAGCATGTCACACAGGATAGGAAAGACATGCAATCGTACATGTATCTATCCCTTCCAGTAGCTATTGGAAATAAAAATTATAATTTCTCAACATTTATGTCCTCAAATTACTGAGCTCTTCATTTTTAACACTCCTCTCACTTAAAAATATTTGTGAATGTTTATGCTATAGAATGTCAGCATATCAAGAATATTACAGATAGCAAGCAATTCTTTTTTTTTTTTTTTTTTTTTACAGGGGAGAGCGCGAACGCAGTCCCCCACTACCACAAATTATGCAGTCGAGTTTCCCACATTTGGGGAAATCGCAGGAGTCGGCACATCCGGAGTGCAATTGATAAGCCTCGCCCTGGGAAAACCACCTTCGTGATCATGGTATCTCCCCTGCCAGGTAAGTATAACAAGCAATTCTTAATATTACTTTTGCTTTGCATATCATTTTACAGCAATGAGAAGAGAGTGGAGATTTAATCCTTTATAAACTGGTAGGCAGCTAAAATGTTTCATTATACATTTTCTCATATTCTCCTTAAAATATATATAGTTTTGTCAAATAAATAGATGGTGGTACTTCAATAGACTAATGATGACAACCATGGAAGATAGCCTACCATAATGTGGAAACAGAGAGAAATTCTCTTCAAAAATTCCACAGATAAACGTGAATTAAAACCCATAACCATAGCTAATGTATATTCTATGTGTCTCTGCATTGCAGATATATGGGTGTGTATGTGTATATGTAAGTGTGCACTACAATGGAACCCAGAGCCGCATGCATGCTAGGTAAGCACTCTATACATCACTAGCCTGAATGGAACAGCATAGCAAATGTAAGATTAGAGCCACCACCAGTCCTAGCACACAGAGAGAGTAGGACAAATGGCATCTCCTTCACTAAATGATGAACTTTGAATCAGGGCATCATACTCTCAAATCCTTTTTTGGCTTCCCTCTGTGAAGTTCCAAACACAGTATAATGAGTAGTCAAAATAGGTGGGAAGTGTGAATGATGGATCATTGCATCCTGGAATGTCCTTTGAGGCAACATAAGTTATATTCAGGCAGAGGTAAGTTGTATCAATTCGGTCAAACTAGAGAATATAGAAAATAAAGCAACTCATGAGGGTCAAGAGAATGGACTTTGGAATCAGACCACATGGTAGAGTCCAAACTCAAGTTACTTGCTGCAATATTTTGAGTTACTTAATCTAGCCATACTGTAGTTTCCTTATACATAACTCTGGGCAAAAATAGCAGCTGTCTCTGAGAGTTCTTGTAAGGATTAAACAAGATAATTAATGCAAAGATCTTAGAGAAATGACTGGTATAGTAGTCATATTCATTTCCTCCTCCCACTCGCCTCCCCCTTCTTCAACACCATCATGACACATACATTCTGAAGTATCAAAGAATGATATAGATGAAGAAGAGAAGTTCTCACTCCAGTTCAGAAGATCAATAAGAAATGGACAGTTATAGAGCAAAGAGTTTTGGGCTTATGGTATTGTAAATCAAATCGGACCTGATTTTACAGCTGAGAATTTTCTCAGCTTCCAAGTGGATAGCGAAAATGAATTAGGGTTATCAAACTTTTGCTTATTATAAGCTAGTATAGATTTATCTCCATTTGGTATGATTCAAAAGAAAACTATGAACTGTACAGATCCTAGGAAATATCTAATACTACCTACAAAATAAGGCAACCCCTTGATCACTTGGAAGAAGAAAAGCAAACTCGATGAAATCACTGCAGGAATTGAAAGAAAATTTTTAGAAAAAATTTTCTGTGACCCCAAGAAAGTCTTTGTTAATACTGGTGTCACTTCATTTGTACTACTAAAACAAAATGCTTAAAACTTAGCCATTTATATGTTACTTATAAATGGATGCTGGAATATTAAGACTGAAGGTGCCAACATTTGGTGTCTGCTGGGAGCTATGTCCTCAAATAGTGGACTACAAAATTTAAAAGGGGGACAAACTGTCTAATGCATGCTTTATAAGGAAATTAATCTATTCACTAGGGCAGAACTTTTATGATTTAATCACTTCCCCAAAGGCCATATTCCTTAATAATTTCACAAGGATTAGACTTCAACATAGATCTTGAAAGAGACTTATTCAAACCATAGCAGTACTTGTCTAGGGCAAACCTGTGTTAAGATGTTGTGTGATTTTCTTCTAAGCTTGATAAGATGGCATTCAGAACTTTTCCCCTGGTAGCCGTAGAAACTAAGGCAAAACAATACACAGTGCTAGCCAGATCTGTGATGCTGGCAATGGGGCTATTGACATTTTCTGCTATTGGCAGAGAAAAGGTAAAGATAACCTAAGCTAGTGTAGCAGTTAGTCTGCATCTTTTTGACAAATTCATGACAAAAAAATGGCTTATGGGAACAAAGGATTCTGTTCTCTCCTATGATTCCAACAGCAGGGTCTGAGGAAACTGGCCACACCATAGCCACAGGACCTCTGGAAGATGGACAATCCTCACTTGCCAAATGAGCCTGTGTGAAGTATACAGAAGAATGCCAGTTTTCTTAACCAGCTCCCTCCATCTTATTTATCTGCCCAGGGACTAATCCCACAAACCATGGAATGGGCCTTCCCTATCAATTAGATAATCTCTCACATGCTCGACTGGGGTTTAACTCAACTACTTGTTCTTTACAAATGTGCCAAGAACTTAAATATTCAATTGTCATGTTGACACCTATATCTAACTATGACACCTGGTATTATAGTTGTTGCTTCCCCCCCCCACTACAAATGATCTTGGAAGTTGTTAGAATATTTAAAAAGTAAAAGGTTAATTAAAAGTGGGACTCAGTGAAGTAACTTTGTGATGGAGTGATGCAACCATTTGGAAGTCACTCACACCTCTATAAGTAACCTCTCACTTATGCTCTGTAAGAAAGCCCAGTATATTCAACGTAGACTTTGGTGAAGTTGTACTTTGTTCTGATGATGGTGCCCATCTGGTGTAAAAGGATATTTGCTTGAGATTCCCTAGGAAAAGATGATGCATCATAAGAAAAAGGAAATTATGTTATTTTTTAAAACAATATGAAAAGTTAAAAATTATTAAAAATCGAATTACAGGATTAATATTTACATTGGCTTATGCTAAAGATTTGATATATAAAAAATAAAAAATCATCTCATACATGCAACAGTATACTATAATGTGAAAAGAAAATTTGACAAATAATTTTGAGAGAATGCAAAAGGAAAGACACAGAAGTAAATAAACATAGTGGATGAAAGAAGTCTTTACATTGAAGTGTGGAAGTGCAGGTCCATTATAAAAGCAAAAAATAACTCATGACCAGCAAGAGAATTTCCAGAAGGGCAATGGAGCACAGATATCTGTCAGTCAAACTGAAAATACTGAGTGCTCATATTGAACATCATTTGCCTCACAACTCATACAAGGACACCAGTGACCAGGATATGCCTTCTAGCCTGCCTTGCTTTCTCCTGCCCCATGCACTTCTTGTGTAGATGTCTTCTGTAATATTTGTGGTGCGTATTCAATCTCATACCTTTCCTTTTGCTGCTCCCTTATCTGATTTCTCACTGCCTCATCTCCTATGGACTATTTCCATTCATCTAAATCTACTTTTCTCAAAAGTCATCATTAAAGCTACTGCAGAAGACCTTTGCCAGTCATCCATTGGTGTCTTATCATATAGACATCAATTTTGAGTGGAGACAAGGACTGTGTGTTATTTATCTGTATACGTAAACATCACTCTGTGTTTGACTCTTTATAAAGATGTTTGAACAAATGAACAGTTCACTTTCGGTATCTTTCTCTGCACATAAATAACAAATGAAATTCAAGCCTAGATCTTCAAATGACCTTTCAGTTCAAATTTCTAAAATGTCTTATTTGCCAAATATGTCCCCACCTCATTCTCATTCCTCCAACATCGAAGGTATAATCATTAGCAACTGATCATACTTCATTTGTCCATAGTGTTGCAATTATATTTTGAATCCTATTAAAAGTATTGGAATACAACTCCCCATAGCTATGTATCATAAGTTATGTATCACATAACATATATTCATTAGTATAGCAACAACTAATGCTTACTTATCAAAATAAACTCAAGAAGTTTTAATGCTGCCTGACATGTAAGTGCCATAAATTTGTACTTTTCCTATATACTGAATATGTAAATTCTTTTTATCGTCACTAGACCCTAAGTAACATAGTGTGACAACACTATACCTAATATTTCATCGTGTTAGGCATTAAAGTCACTAGATATTATTTAAAGTATATAAAAGACTGTATGTAGGTTACATGCAGATGCTATTGTCATTCCTGGTAACAGACTCTCATAAGAAATATACAAAATACATAAAGTGCCTTATACAGTACTTGAAAAAGCATAGCACATAATACTTGTTCTTCAACATGAAGTTACAATCTTACTCCAAATTAGAAAACACAAATCTCTAGGCTACAGAGCTGGGGTCCCCGCAAAGTATTCTTAACTCTCAGTCCATTTTGCATGCTTTAAGCAACTGGGAAAAGAGGAAATACTTACAGACCCATGCAGTTACTTCACCACTGCTTTCAGAACTGAGCAGATGCAATTTTCCCCTTGGATGCTTCCAAAGACTTCCAAAGATCCTCCCTACAGACAGAGATGCTCAGCTTTCAACAACCCAACTGAAACACAGCAGATGCAGTCATTTCCTCCAACTTCTATTATGTCTGACTTCTAATTTGATTTTACTATCTGGAGCAGTGATTCTTACAACTGAGTATTACTGAGAGCTACATAGAAGGTTTATAAACAAACACATAGGTCAACTGGGTCCTACTCCCAGAGTTTGTGGTAGGTATCCAGGGTTTGCAATTTTAATATGTTCCAGAGGGTGATAACATTGCTAATCCAGGGAATGCATTTTTCACAATCAGTGGTTCTAAAGGAGTGAATTCCCAAAGTTTCCTGTACAAGACCAAATAGTAAATACATTTGTCCTTGGGTTTCCAGGAGAAATTGGTTCCAGTATCTTCTGAGGATACCAACATTCATGAAGACTCATGTCCCTCATGTACAATGACATATTTGACTCTCCTACTTTCAGTAATCTCCGTATGATTTTGATTACCTTATAGAATGTAAATGCAATATAAATTGTTATACTGATCCTCTAGGGAATAGTGACAAGAAAACAACATCTGTACATATTCGGTACAGAGATCTTTTTTTCTAAATATTTTTGATTCACACTTGGTTGAACCCATCAATGTGGAAGCTGTGGTTAAATATCTACTGTTTAATAAGCTTGTCAATCATACAATCTCTACCATGTTGTCACTGTACTTAAGAGCAATTATAGACAACACATAAGCAAATGAGCATGAATGTGTTTTGATATAACTTAATTTGCAGAAACAGATGGCTGGCTGGCCTAAGGACTACTAATTTGAACCATTTCATCTAGAGAGTACAAAATACTCTGGAACATAACCTCTTAGAACTTAACATTGTAATGGTCCATAGAAGATCTAATAGAATTAAGATATGACTAGAGATGTAGGGAGAAGAAATACATGAATGTTGTGTATCCTGGAAAGACACAAAAAGAGATTGGTCTTCAGTACCACATGTGGTGAATAAAACTTCTATTCAATGTACTGATTAAGAGAACACCTATACTGCATACAGAAAGACTGTTTAGAAGTGACAAGGCCAGAACTTAACACACAGAATGCAGAGGAGTTATGTAAAAACAAGAAAAAAGGGGAGCCGAAAGAATACTAAGCTATTTGTGAGATGTGGTAAATTATATATAGCTGTAATTTCTCTTTTATTCCTTTCATTGGCAGGTAGAGTTAATTTTCCTGAATTTCATTCATGGAGGGTTTTAGGGAATTGTTTGGCCAATAAGATATATTTTAAGTGATGTTTTAAGTGAGTTTGAAGAAGTTTTATAATTTTTTATTCAGTCTTTTTAAAGGTTAACTATAGAGAAAGCCCTATACTGTCTAAAAGAATTGTCCACCCTGAAACTTATCAGAATGGTAATGAAGCCCAAGAAAACATCATGGAAAGACATCAAAGAGGGAGAAATGGGGACTGAGAGGACAGGTGGTAGGAGGAATACGAATAATGACATCATCTTGGAAGTGGATCCTCTTGCTACATCTTTTCCAGTTGATATTACCTGGACCGGCAGGGGAGAAAGAGAAAAAAATAATCTCCACTGGAAGCTCTCCTGAATTCCACATCTCCAAGAACCTTAGCAAAATAAAATGGTGTTTTGAGATAGCACATTTTGGAACAGTTTATTTTATTTTATGTTTTTTTTCTGTGAGACAGTTGATGTAAAACATAATACAGAGGAACACAACCAGACAGGAAAGCTATAATAAGAAAATTCTTAGAAAAGAATCACATTCTTAGAGTGAGGAAATGGTAAGAATTTCCATGGGAGCTGTGTATGCTGATACAAACTTATCTATACAACATTCAGGCTGAGTATGAAGGATCCCAAGTTGGAAGCTAGCCTGGGCTACTTATCAAGACCATACCTCCAAAGGGCATGAAAGAGTGGAGCTTTTCAATAATGACTGATGGGTCGGTTCTATGCACTGTCTTTTGAATTCCATCTGAACAGAAAACACTGTACTCAAGTTGTTTCAGTCAATTTAAGAAGCTGAGCAGTTTTGAGAGAAACCAAAGGCAACTTAAGAGAAACAAGCAGGTGATAAATTAGACCATTTTCCAAGTTGTTCATGCAGTGTGGCTCAAAAAGAGAGCCTGACACAGGGACAGTTAAGTGAGAGCAGGGAGATGGAACATGAAAGGGTCACAGAAGAGGAACACATTAAGACAAGTATTGATGTGTATACAGGCTATCCGAAGAGTTTTGGATGATGGTGTGGGATGATAAGTAGTAGACTGTATCAGTTTGACTGAATTCAATAACCTTTTCATAGGCAAAACCATGAGGACACAACACATTCAGAGTTCCAAGATGCTTGATAAGAGAAACTATTCATGTGTGAAACTTTATTTTATTAATGCATTGATGGAACACAAAAAATCATTTGACCTCAATAGAGTTTGGGTCTTAATAACAGGAGAAATTGCTTGTTCTTTACCTCCAAGAATTTAGCGAGAGTCTATGTCATACATGCTCAGAATCTTAATTCTTAGGAATGGGGTGATAGATGGTTGGTAGATAAGAAAAGAGAATGTAATAGAAATCCCCTTAAAATATTGCATCTCAAATTTCAACTTGTCCCCATGTCATTAGTTACTATACAGTGCCTTCCCAAGTCCTCTGGAATTAGTGTGAAAACATAGCACAGTGGACATAGTTGTTGTTAGGTTAGTTTGATAGGACAGGGAATGCCACATTATTCATAGGAAAGGAAAGTGTTTTCTATATTCTAAGAGCATCTGCATTCTTAAAGCTCCAAAGAAAGCTGTTCTGACCAAATGTTAGACAGATAGACAAAATGAGCCACACAGTTGTTAATCAATGCCAAGGAAGGGCTAGGTTTCCAGGTGATATTGAGAAATATGACATCAAACAAGAACTTGATTTCCAAGCCTTTACAAGTGTTGCTCATGCTAAGCAGATGAGGTCTCAGTGGTAAGAAAAAAAATAAAATAAAAACAAACAAACAAACAAAAGGCTTATTCAGTTGCAATATAGTCCCTAGTTTCACTTAGAGAACAAAAATCATGGGAATGTGGAATCAGAATTTGAATTCTTTCACTTTATTTGTCTAAAGACTGTAAAGTACAGAACTGACTGTGTCATTAACTACATTGTTAGAAGCATTTCATAGTGAGAATAAGTAAGACAGCCTGGTAACAACAATGCTGGGAGGAAGAAAGGTAACAAGAGAGTGAAAATTCCAGTTGATGCTTGTTTGCCATAAGCGGTTCTACCTCCTGATTAGAAGGAATTCAATCAGGAGAGGAGAAAGAAGTAATGGAGGAAGTGGAAGAAGAGTGATCTTTTCTAACACCTTGTTCTCAAAGCAGATGACTTTAGCAGAAAGTTCTAATGGACTCATTCTAGTTAGTAGAGATATGGGTATTTAATTTCAAGGAATGTTTCTTTGTGAAGAGGTCTCTGCATCCTGAAATCTTCACCTTTATCTTATTATCCATTGTGTGTAAAGACTAGCTTTGGATCTCCTACACATTAAGTTATTGTATATTCCAGTTGTCCTGGTCAATTTAAGAAGTCAAGAAGAAAAAAAGAAAAAAAAAGAAGCCAAGAAGTTTATGGGAGAACCAAAGATAACCTAGGAGTGATGGTGAGATTCAAATTAGACCATTTTATAAGCAGTCATATAGCGAGTGTCACACAGGGAGTCTGAGACATGGCTGCTAATTTGCTACCAACTGGAAGTTTAGTGGTTTTTTTTTCTAGTTTTACAAGCATATTTAGTACTTATCCCTGCTTCACTCCATCCCCCTGCCATCTATTCCCCTTCCCTTCCCTCCCTCCATCCATCTCACTACCTCCCACCCTCCTGCCTGTCTGCTTCTTTGGACCCCAAATTTCCATGTTGCATGCCTATTTTTAAAAAAATTCCACTGGGTCCTTGTAGTCATCGGAGAGGAGGACCCAGAGGAGAGTCAGGCATACACAATAAAGGACTCTCTGGGAATTGGGGGGGAAGCACTGGGGGATGGGGAGGGAGGGGTGAGGGGAGGGGGAGCAGCAGGTTCGGAGGGAGGAGGAGGGAAGGAGAGAACTGGTCTACCTACTAAGTTTGTATGAGTGGAAATAATAAAAAATGTATAAAAAATTCTACTTTTACAACCATATCGAGTACTTATCCCTGCTGTCTTCAATCATCTCTCCCTCCTATCCCTCCATCAATCCCACCCGCCTGCCTGCCTGCTTCTAAAGACCCCAGGGTTGCCCCTGGCTTGTCTACTTTTGTGGGGGGTTCAGGCCCCCATGGCTTATCAGTTTTCCTCCCTTTGGGCTATTTCTCTGATAGGTATATTTCTTTTCACTCATCTAGCTTTAGTCCCTAAGGTTTCCACTGTTTATTCTTATCTCTTTTATGTTCCTCAATCTTCTGTGAAGGCATGTTGGTATGTTACTCATTGTCATAGTTAGGCACAGGTGTCAACGTGACAGTTTAGGATTTGAGCTCTGGGCACATTTGTAGACTATTAATGGTTGAGTTAGGACCAGAGCAAACCTGCAGGAGATTGTCTAGCTGATGAGGAAGGTCCAGTCTATGGCGGGTGGAATTAGGCCCTGTAATAAAAGAGAGAGCTGGTTGAGAAAGTGGGCATCCTTTTGTACACTTGGCCAGACATGCTGGTCTGACAAGGATCGTCCCTCTCTCACCCATTATATAGTGATGGTGTGGCCAGCTCCCTCAGCCCTTGTGTTGGTGCATGCTGTCCTGCCAAATTGGACTATGAACTGTAACCAGTAATCGTAAGAGAATAAATCCATTGTTCCCTTCAACCATTTTTTTAAATTATTATTTATTCAACTGTGTGCATGTGTGCGCGCGCGTGTGTGTGTGTCTGTGTATGTGTAGAACCACGGACGAACTCGCGAACCACCATGGACGCCTCCACCTCCTTCTGCCCCGGGATTCACAGGCTCTGCCCTACCAGGACCAGAAGCGCAGGCCACCCCCGCTTCCGCCTGGCGTCTATACGTGGGATCTGGGATCCGAACTCAGGACCTTCCGCCTGCAAGGCGGAAGGCTTAACCCCTGAGCCGCCTCTCCAGCCCCCCTTCAACCATTTGATGGTCATTTATCAGCAACCATGCAGACGAACTGCAACAGTCATTAAACATTTCTGGTAAGCAGAAGTCTTGTTGTAGTGAGTTCCTAGATGCAGCAACCCTGCCTTGAGTGAAATGTCTTGTCCAAAGGTGAACCTTATCATCTTTAGAGTTTAATGTTTTAAATAATCATCTTAGCTAGAATATACTTGGTTGCTATAGAAACAAACCCCCTCCTACCTCGTATTTTACTGCTCACAGCTTACTATGTGAAGCTGTACTATGTCGACTTGTTGACTGATTGCAGAGACAATTTCTATATTTTTCCAACCATGCATATTACCATTTGCAAAGCCCATAAAGGCTGACATTTCTTCTTCCTTCTGGATACAGAGTGAGATAATTCAATGGAGTAATTATAATAAACAATTCACCCATTCAGGTTTACTGTCTCATCCTTGCTTTCTTTTCCTAGAGCATTAGAAATCCATCACCGGTTTGAGATCTCTTTAAAAATGCATGAAGGGAAGGGAATTGGCAGCACAGCTAAATGAATTTAATTCAGTCAGATTTTACATTATTAACTCACTTCCGAAGAGCTGAATACAGGGAATGATGGAAGAAGAAAGTGGAACTAAAATTGAACCATTGATCCTAGCAGTCTGTGTGCCAAGTAGACATGGGAATCAGGCTATGAAAACTGTAAATGTCTTTTGACACTAGAGATACAGAGCATTCATTTGTTTTAATCAGTGTGAGATGTGTATTATATGCACCCCTGCCTAGTGCACCCTGATCACAACTTAACTGACACCAAAGTTGGCAATGTCACAGTCCGAGATTGTTGGAAATGGAATTGTAAAGCAATGGGATTTCCCTTTCCTCTCTCAGTAAAAAGAAACAGTGGATCCTAGAAACCAGCAGAAGAGGACATTGACATTGGGCATTCAAGTAATTATGCTCATGTTCCAAGATTTTGCTTTTGGAAGGAAGAGGAGGAAGTCAGTAAACACAATAAAGTATTCAGGCAATGAAAGGAAGTTCTGAATGCATTTTGTATATAATTGCTCCATGGATAGAACAGTGGAACAGCTCCCACCTGAAAGCTGAAACAAAGACCTAGAATCAAGGACACAACTCCTTCTGTCTTAACATGGCTTTGTCTTAAAAGTAAATGTGCTTCTACAAGGATTAACACTGCTCCAGCATCTAATACACTACTCAGCTGCTAAGTGACTCAATCCATTTATTGCAAATGGTTTAAAAAGCCAAATGGACACTATTTTTGCTTAAAAAATCATTAAAATGTGACCAGCGTTTCAGAAGGGAGATGTATTCCAATTGTTCACAAATAGGCTGCTCTCCTTCTATTGATATGATAGGATTACGTTTACTTCTTCCCATGTTAAAATACTTTGGACATGAGAAAGTACTAACTGAAGTCTATTGTTCTGTGGAAGCTGAAAGAGCCAGTGTGCTAGTTATCATGCTTCTTTCCACTGCTGCAGTAGAATGTAACCATGCAATGATATAAAATCTCCATCAACCTACAGCAATCAGACACTCTCCGTTAGCCTGTGTTGGATAAATATTAGGAGATAGAAACAAACTTGCCTGGTAGTGTATTAAATTTGGAAGCTGAATTGTACTGTAGTATTGCTTAGCCCATACTGAAATAACTCATGCTTCTATTAAAATGCCCAAGAAAGAGCAAAATAAGATACAAAGCCATAACCGCAGTGAAAATATGAGGAATGTCAAATCATTGGCTAAATCCTCCAGGTTTTTCACTAGATACAACAGAGATAACAATCAGTTTATGAGAAATGTTGTCTTTCCTCTAAAAATGAAATAGTATTCAATGGACAGGGTATTCAATGGACTTTTGATCCATCCACATGGTCTTACCTTAGAAACTATAAGGCATATGGGAAAAACACATGAAAGCAAACATCATAATCTCTCTCTCTCTTTCTCTCTCTCTCTCTCTCTCTCTCTCTCTCTCTCATCTCTCTTTTTTTGGAGGGGGTGACGTGTTTATGTATGTGGAAGAGGACACATGTGGGGAGGTATAGGCACTTTCAAGTATCATTCCTCACTTTTCCATCTTGTTTGAAACCAGATCTCTTCACAACTGCATAAGCCAGGATGTTTTCCCCACCTATGCTCCAAGTTGGTGATTCTTCAAGGTTTGCTTCCCATTTCTCAAAGGAGCACATGAAGTACAGACCATTAAGCCACTGATGGGATTATTGACCAAATGTTCTGCCCACCGAGTACCCGTCATCACAGTGTTACATTGAAACTGCCTCCTAAATCAACTAAGGGCACCTCTTCTGACTCTCAGTATTCATTAGCAGGCACCCTCCATTCCATCTTTAATGAGTGAAAGTAAGCCAATGCCACTAGGCATTGTAATAGATTATAGCAATGAATGGAGATTGAACTTAAACAATGAAATGCCAACAAAGCAGATGAAATAATTAAAGTTGAGAGAGTTCAGAATGACTCAAATGAATGGAGGGTTACATAATTTTGAAAATAAATGCTAAATATTTTAAATATTCTGTTTGTCAACCAATGATTATGTTGTTTTAAGTAACTGCCAATAAAAACCCAAATGGAACTTCTTTTGCAACTTAAAATAATAATTCTAGATTTCAGTTGGAAAGAATGTTATTTTTCACAACGATTTGCACAAATTGCTACAGCAGGTATTATTTCTTAAAATCTGCAATAAATCTAAAATACCATATTTCTAGCATAAGGATAGAAAAATCAATTAATGTAATGATTAACAGATTTTTTAGGACATGAACTTAATTCTAAAACAAACAGTAAAATTTGCATACAGTAATGAAGTGTGTATGTGTGTGTGTGTGTGTGTGTGTGTGTGTGTGTATTAACTCATCATAAAAGATGCATTGAAAATCAATGGAAAGGAGCCACTTAATGCAGTTCAGCAGTTCAGACATCCTTACCATAATAGAATGGAGTAAATTCAGTTTGATCAGAAAATAAGGTGTTCTAAAGTGTAAGCACATCGTGATACAAATAAAAGAGAAGGCATTATAGACAATTAAAGATCTAATTTTAAGAGTGACTTGGAAAATACAGAAAAAAGTAAAAGACAATTGCAAATAATCTAAAAATAAGCTGAAATACTTTGAAGATAGAATAAATGGCAATGAGAGGCATGACAACAGTTTCATAACATTCATGTACAATAAAAATATAGCATTGATATTTTACACAAGAATCTTAAAGAAAAATGGTCCAAGTTCATGAGTTGATCATTTGGAAGCTTTTATTAAAATAACTAGATTCATAAATAATGAGATACTAAAAAAATTAACAGATTTTTTAGGACATGAACTTAATTCTAAAACAAACAGTAAAATTTGCATACAGTAACCTTGAATAAACATTATACATGTGAATATATATTTGCATATACATACTTAATAGTAACATTCAGACACATATGTAGAAAAATGAAATAAATTTATCTAAATACTAACTAATAATTTCTAGATGGTGAGATTACAGAAGCAATAATTTTCTTCTTTATTTTTTAACTTTATCTAATGTTTTCTAAATTTTCTAGAATGAATATGTATTATTTTTATACCAATTAAAATTTGAAGTCACTTGAACCAAGGTACGCAGCCACGTGATTTGCCAAGTTTCCTGTTAGAAATACACAGCATAAATAATTCACATATGATAGCGTGCCTTAAATGTATATGTTCAGATGGACGAGTGATAAGAACAGCAGTGATAAGAACATAATTCAGAATAGTTAGTTTCAATGCTTTTATTTTACCCTAAGGTTTCTATTATAATCTTGGAATCTCAGGTTCAAATGATTACAGCCATCACGTCTCTTAGTTCATGGCACACTGTCATCATTGGTTTGTGAGTTGTTTCCTTTTTCACTTCTCACTAACTCACAATATCCATCACTTGAGAATTCATTTACATTCTTCTAAAATGTACATTTTTCTGTGTGGAGTATGTTTTTAGTGTCAGTATATGTTCTAAATTCTTATTACTACTTATTACACAACACTTCATGATGAATGCCTACCAAATTATTTTTCTGCAGTCTCCCAGTAATGGATACTCTCCCAGAGTACCATTGATGGGTATTAATGTAGCCATGAACTCACTGTGATTTCAAAAATAATGAGTGACCTCATAAATTTTCCCCTATGGAGTTCTGTGAGAGTTTCTTTTTAATTAATCATAGTTTATGACTGTTAAAACACAGTGTTCTTAGCCTAAGATATTTTTCCTAAGTAGCACCAAATTGTTCTCGCATGCAGAAGGATCTCTGGTATTTCCTTTCACAAGCAACATATCTCCACATCATCCAACTCTTGTTACCAAGCCTCCTAATTTTAGTTAGCCATAACACAGATTTTAATTTTTGTTTTAATATATAAGTTTCTTATAACCATTGATGAATAAGATATAAGGGTTTACTTCAGCATTTCTTATATTAAATTTTCTTCAGCATAATTTTGTCCATTTTTCTTTAAGGATCTTTTCTGGAATCAACCCAAATGTCCAACAGTTGACGAGTGGATAAGGAAAATGTGTTACATCTATACAATATAGTACTACTCAGCCATCAAAAATGATGAATTACTGGAATTTGCCGGGAAATGGATGTTATTAGAAACAATTATATTAAGTGAAGTATACCAGACCCAGAAAATAAAGCACTGTATGTACTTCCTAATAGGTGGCTTCTAGTACCAATCCCACCCAGCCCATCTAGAGACACTCAAAGATAAATCTCTATAATATCTACAGTAATTGCTAGGATTATGAACAGGAGGGATGGGGTAGGAGGGCCACACCAGAAACAAGGAGAGAGGGGACCATGTTACAGCAGAGAAAAAAGGCCTCCATCAAGGACTGCAAGTAAGTAATGAGACATCTGGTTAAGTTCACAGACTTTCATTCCTGATCATTTACAACTGAGGGGGTATGATCTCACCAGAAGGGTAGGACATATAGTCTGGCAGATAATAAGTAACCATTTTGCAAATGGGTGATTGAGCCCTCCCTCACCGTGGTTTCCTACTTTTATTACATCTACCTTTGAATATACTCTTATAACAAGACTCTAGTTTAACAGCTTTTTATCTCTGGCCAGGGGGTGACATACAATACCCATCAGGATGGAGTGAAGGGCATTGCAAGAGCAGCAAAACTGCAAAAGAAAATCAACGAACCATAATCCAGAACTTCAGAGACTCTGTATCAACCACCTAGAACTAGGCCAGCCTAATCTCTCCCCATCCTGAAGCTCAGGGACATTTGCGGAAGAGGGGGCGGTAAGATTGTAAGAGCACAAGGATGGGAGGAGCAATGATATGCAAGATACTCCACACAAGTTCAGGTCGAAGCAATCATAATTGGACTTTGCATGACCTGCGCAATGTCCAGCACACTATTGACCTCACAAAGTCTAGCATCTGCTAAAGGCACCAAGATCCTTGGAGGCAAGGGATTGGCAGCCACAGTAATGTTCCTATGCTTAAGGGGAACACAGGAGAGGGTTCAGGGAAATGCAACTGGGTCCTTGTATGTCATCGGAGAGGAGGGCCCAGAGGAGAGTCTGGCATGCACATTAAAGGATTCTCTGGGGTTTGGGGGTGAGGCACTGGGGGATGGGGAGGGAAGGGTGAGGGGAGGGGAAGCAGGGGGGTCGGGGGGAGGAAGAGGGAGGGAGGGAACTGGTATACCTATTAACTTTGTATGAGCGGAAATAAAAATAAAAAATGTTCAAAAAAAGGATATTTTCATGTTTATCTGTTATATTTGTAAAATGTTCTAGATATCATTTCTATGTAATTTTAAGTCCAATATCTTCTTTTTTAAAATCTGTTATAAAACTTGTCCATAATTGCTGTAATTTTTATGTTATTTGCATTGTAATCTATCCCTGTTCCTAAACCACAAGCATTCATTGCCTATATATCTAAAAGAACTATCAAAATTCCAAACTCAAAAACATCCAATGAACTTCTATCTAGTAAATGTGATATGATAACAGGTGGATTTTGTTTCCTTTTTGAAGTATAATTTATTAGAGGGGAGAAAGAGAGCAGGAGAAAGGAGAAAGAGAAAATTCATGTGTCATGGCTCGTGTGTGGTGGTCAGAGAATAACTTTCAGAGTCTGTTCTCTCCTTCTACCATGTGGACTTTAGGGATAAAACTCAGGTCCAAAGGCTTGCAAGCAGTATCTTTATTCATGGAACCAACTTTCTGGCTCTGAACCTCATTTTCTTCCTCTTTTCCTGATCTCAGAAATAGAAATCATAGAGACAGGAGGTCTTTTTTCTTTTTTTTAACATTTTTTTAAATTATTATTTCCACTCATACAAACTTAATAGGTACACCAGTTCCCTCCCTCCCTCTTCCTCCCCCCGAACCCCTTGCTTCCCCTCCCCTCACCCTTCCCTCCCCATCCCCCAGTGCCTCACCCCCAAACCCCGGAGAATCCTTTAATGTCCATGCCAGACTCTCCTCTGGGCCCTCCTCTCCGATGACATACAAGGACCCAGTTGCATTTCCCTGAACCCTCTCCTGTGTTCCCCTTAAGCATAGGAACACTACTATGGCTGTCAATCCCTTGCCTCCAAGGATCCTAGTGCCTTTAGCAAATTCTAGACTTTGTGGGGTCAATAGTGTGTTGGACATTGCAGAGAGCATGCAAAGTCAAATTATGATTGCTTCGACCAGAACTTGTGTGGAGTATCTTGCATATCATTGCTCCTCCCATCCTTGTGCTCTTACAATCTTACTGCCCCCTCTTCTGCAAATGTCCCTGAGCTTCAGGATGGGGAGAGATTAGGCTGGCCTAGTTCTAGGTGGTTGATACAGAGTCTCTGAAGTTCTGGATTATGGTTCGTTGATTTTCTTTTGCAGTTTTGCTGCTCCTGCAATGCCCTTCACTCCATCCTGATGGGTATTGTACTTCACCCTTGCAGTCCTTGATGGAGGCCTATTTTCTCTGCTGCTCCTTGTTTCTGGTGTGGCCCATCTCTCCTGTTCATAATCTTAGCAAGTACTGTAGGTATTACAGAGATTTATCTTTGAGTGTCTCTAGGTGGCCTGAGTGGGTTTGGTACTAGGAGCCACCTATTAGGGAGTACCTATGACACTTAATTTTCTGGGTCTGGGATACTTCACTCAATATAATTGTTTCTAATGACATCCATTTCCCGGCAAATTCCAGTAATTCATCATTTTTGATGGCTGAGTAGTACTATATTGTATAGATGTACCACATTTTCCTTATCCACTTGTCAACTGTTGGACATTTGGGTTGATTCCATGACTTTGCTATTGTAAACAGTGCTGCTATGAACATGGTCGTGCTTCTGCTATCGAGGTGACTTTTTGCTGTATGTGGGGTTATACCCAAAAGTGGAATAGCAGGGTCAAATTGCATTTCAATCTTTAATTTCTTTAAGAATCTCTAGACGGCTCGCCAGAGTGGCCGTATGAGCCTGCATTCCCACCAGCAATGTAGAAGAGTTCCCCTCTCTCCACATGCTCTCCAGTATTTGTTGTTGTTTGTATTGTGGATTTTTGCCATGCTAAATGTACAAAAATCAGTGGCCTTCCTATATGCCCAGAATGAAAGAGTGAAAAAGCCCTGAGAGAGTCAATCCCATTTACTATAGCCCCTAAAAAAAATGAAATACCTTGGTATAAACGTAACCAAGCAGGTAAAAGACCTTTACAATGAAAACTTTAAAACCCTCAAGAAAGAAATTGCAGAAGACACCAGAAGGTGGAAAGACCTCCCATGTTCCTAGATTGGCATAATCAACATTATAAAAATGACCATCTTACCAAAGGCAATATAAAAATTCAATGCTACACCAATTAAAATCCCAAAGCAATTCTATAAAGAAGTTGACCAAACAATCTCAAAGTTCATATGGAGGCACAAAAGACCCAGGATAAGGAAGTGGAGCATTTTTTAAGATATTCGTTAGACATTTTAATTTCATCCCTGGTAAAGTTTCTTTTAGGTTCCAGGGCCCATTTTTTAATTGCCATCAGGGAAATGCAAATCAAAACTTCCCTGAGATATCATCTCACCCTGGTCAGGATGGCAAAAATCCATAATACAAACAACACCAAATGCTGGAGAGGATGTGGAGAGAGGGGAACTCTCCTACATTGCTGGTAGGAATGCAGACTCATACAGCTACTCTGGCAAGCCGTCTGGAGATTCTTAAAGAAATTAAAGATTGAAATGCCATATGACCCTGCTATTCCACTTTTGGGAATAACCCCCCAAACAGCAGAGGTTCACCTCGATAGCACAAGCACGACCATGTTCATAGCAGCACTGTTTACAATAGCAAAGTCATGGAATCAACCTAAATGTCCAACAGTTGACGAGTGGATAAGGAAACGGTGGTACATCTATACAATGGAGTACTACTCAGCCATCAAAAATGATGAATTACTGAAATTTGCCGGGAAATGGATGTCATTAGAAACAATTATATTAAGTGAAGTATCCCAGACCCAGAAAATTAAGCACCATATGTACTCCCTAATAGGTGGCTCCTAGTACCAAACCCACCCAGCCCACCTAGAGACACTCAAAAAAAAAATCTCTGTAATACCTACAGCAATTGCAAGGATTATGAACAGGAGGGATGGGGTAGGGGGGCCACACCAGAAACAAGGAGAAAGGGGACCATGTTACAGCAGAGAAAATAGGCCTCCATCAAGGACTCAAATAAGTAATGAGACATCTGATTAAGTTCACAGACTTTCGTTCCTTATCATTTACTACTGAGGGGTTATGATCTCACTAGAAGAGGAGGGCATATAGTCTGGCAGATAAAAAGTAGCCATTTTGCAAATGGGTGATAGACCCGACCCTCACCGTGGTTTCTTTTAATACATCTACCTCTGAATGTGCTCTTATAACAAGACTCTAAACAGCTTTTTGTCTCTGGCCAGGGAGTGACATACAATGTCCATCAGGATGGAGTGAAGGGCATTGTAGGAGCAGCAAAATTGCAAAAGAAAATCAACAAACCACAATCCAGAACTTCAGAGACTCTATATCAACCACCTGAAACTAGGCCAGCCTAATCTCTCCCCATCCTGAAGCTCAGGGACATTTGCGGAAGAGGGGGTGGTAAGAGTGTAAGAGCACAAGGATGGGAGGAGCAATGATTTGCAAGATACTCCACACAAGTTAGGGTTGAAGCAACCATAATTGGACTTTTGCATGCCCTGAGCAATGTCCAACACACTATTGCCCTCACAAAGTCTAGCATCTGCTAAAGGCACCAAGATCCTTGGAGGCAAGGGATTGGCAGCCACAGCAGTGTTCCTATACTTAAGGGGAACACGGGAAAGTGTTCAAGGAATGGCCACTGGGTCCTTGTATGTCATCGGAGAGGAGGGCTCAAAGGAGAATCAGGCATGCACAAGAAAGGACTCTCTTGGGAATTGGGGCGGGAGGCACTGGGGGATGGGGAAGGAGGGGCGAGGGGAGGGAGAGCAGGGGTTTCAGGGGAGGAGGAGGGAGGGAGGGAACTGGTGTACCTATGAAGTTTGTATGAGCTGACATAATAAAAAATTATATAAAAAAAGACCCAGGATAGCAAAGACAATCCTGAGTAACAAAAACACTGCTGGAGGTATCACCATACCAAACCTTAGTCTATACTACAAATCCATAGTTATAAAAACAGCCTGGTACTGGCTTCAAAATAGACATACAGATCAATGGATAAGGGTTGAAGACCTAGATATAAGCCCACAAAAATACAGCCATTTGGTCTTTGACAAAGGGGCCCAAAGAATCCAATGGAAAAAGAACAGCAACTTCAACAAATGGTGCTGGCAAAACTGGATCTCCACATGCAGAAGATTATAGCTGGACCCATACTTGTCACCATGTACAAGACTTAATTCCAAATGGATTAAGGACCTTGATATAAGGCCAGAGACTATAAAAACCATAGGTGAAAGGGTAGGGAACTCCCTCAAGCTGATTGGGCTAGGCCAACATTTCCTAAACAGACATCCAATGGCACAGTCACTGCTACCAACTCTCAACAGTTGGGATCTTGTGAAATTAAAGAGCTTCTGTTCAGATAAAGAGATTGTAACAGGAGCTAAAAGGCAACCCACAGAATGGGAAAATATCTTCACTAACCACGTATCTGATAGATACAGCAGGTCTTATACTACCTACAGAACTCTATAATAAGTGTTACTTTTCAGGTTTTTTATACATTTTCCAATATGCATCCCGTATGTATCAACTAAACAAGACTTCTAAATGCTCCTTTTCCAAATTCATTTCATACTTTTTGAATTTCCCAAATATGCATTTCCATGCTTCCTTATCATGATATATTCTTCCCAGATATCTCTTAAAACCTTCTTCAGACTAAACTTTTTGAAATGTTTCCCCTCCATATCCATCAGCTCCATCCTTGCATCCACACACATGAAACATTATATTTCTCCTTATTTTTCCAGTGTTTTCCCTCAGCTCAGACTTTAATTGTGTGCTTTGATCTTATTCCTTTTGTAATACTATTTTTTATTCTTGATTACAGTATCTCTACCTTAGTTATTTTGCATCATTTCAGGGGTGGTTTCCAAACCTACCTATCTTGAAAAGCACAATTATTCAATGAAATTCATGAGCCCAGATAAAAGATAGAAACATTTTGTACTATTAGTTAAAAATACTTTAAGGATATTTTATGAAGTACCATTAGTATAACATTTAACAAAGGCATTTCAACATAACACGCACACACACACACACACACACACACACACACACATACACACAGTTGTGTGCACATACAGAGACATAACCAACAAGTAAAGGTATTTTCATTATTTTCTAAGGAAGTTTTCAGCTTTAGATTAGCATAAATACAAACACTGTGTTATCTTTCCCATTTGCTCACAAAGTCATGAGACCATGAGCTCATTTATCTGACAAGTATTTTTCTTTTTTT
This sequence comes from Typhlomys cinereus, assembly GCA_023101885.1. Taxonomy (NCBI): domain Eukaryota; kingdom Metazoa; phylum Chordata; class Mammalia; order Rodentia; family Platacanthomyidae; genus Typhlomys; species Typhlomys cinereus. The sequence continues at coordinate 2,872,499 of JALPQD010000158.1, read as the reverse complement.
TTTTTTTAAGAAATTTTTTTTTAATTTAGTTTTAAATTTTTTTTATTATTAATATTTATTCAATTGTGTGTGTGTGTGTGTATGTATGTGAGTGTGTGTGTAGAACCACGGACGAATTCGCGAACCACCATGGACGCCTCCACCTCCTTCTGCCCCGGGATTCACAGGCTCCGCCCTACCAGGACCAGAAGCGCAGGCCGCCCCCGCTTCCGCCTGGCGTCTATACGTGGGATCTGGGATCCGAACTCAGGACCTTCTGCCTGCAAGGCAGAGGCTTAACCCCTGAGCCACCTCTCCAGCCCCTGACAAGTATTTTCTAAACAATACTTTATAGCATCTTTCTCTGGATTTTTACCAGGGCACTCAGTATTTTTTTATAATTGACACAAGCAGACTTAAATTGTAAATATGAAGTTTCATTTATTGCCTTGTATACAATAAACAGAGTGAACATTTCCAGTAAGAGATTTCACTAAAGACTATAACCATAGTGATAAATAAAGGCAGACATAATTACAGCCCTTGTATAACTTACTTTGTATAGAAGGAGAAACAATAAATAAGAAAATGTATCCTAAATCCAAATACTATCAAATAGTGATACATACCAAAAATTAACAAATAAAATGGGATTATGAACTGAGTATTTGAAATCTCCATGTCTTTAAATAGAGCAGACACAATTTCTCTGAACAAGAGCCTACTGAATTTGGAAGGAAACCAGCCATTTAAGAAGAATATGTCTCAAAAGAGCAAAGTATATAGGGAGGAAATAGTTGGACATGCTCAAGAGAGTGAAATAAGTGATGTGTGGCTGGACCACAGAAGATAAGTGGAGAAAAAAGGAAACTGTAGAAAAGGCTGCAGTCTACTCATGCAAAGCCTATAAGGGCGTGAGAAGGATTTAATAATCTTCCAAAGATAAATAAAAATATCCTCGAAAGTTATAAGCAGCAGAAGAAAATATTAGATTGGGCATTTCAAGAATCACTTCTAGGTGCTATGTGGACAACTACTAATAAATATAAAGGCTAGTTGGGAAATTATGGCCTTGGTATGGGCAGATGTGATGATAATTTGGATAAAGTAGCTTTGAGGACAAAGAAGCAGAGAGTTAAGTATGCTTTAGATGTACAAACAATAAGATTTATAGATGAATTTGATGTAAGAATATAATATTGTAGCAAAATCCAACAATATTAATATTAAAAGCATGAGGGTATAGTTCAAGGACAGAAACCTTAACCACTACATAAAAAGTACTGAGTTGTATCCACAAAAATGTGAAAAAAATCAAAATCCATATTTGGCTGGGCATGGTGGCACACTACATATAATACCAAAACCCAGAGGGTTGTCACTCATTACATTAGAAGCTAGAGCTCTTCTTTCAAAATATATCCAAAATCTTTCCAATTTCATAACCACTTCCCTGGATTTAATCAGTATTATATTTTACCTGCATTATTATAGAAACTCTCAACAGTTATTCACTTTCTGCCTTGAACCTTCCCACTCCACTGTATGTAAAGCATTTAGAATGAATCACATAAACTGCAATAGAACATATATTTGCTCTGTTTTTGTAATGACTTCTTGCTTTGTTTTAATGAAAAGGTAGTCTTTTCTACTATGTACAAGATGCTGAAGTGATCACACATGCACATGCACACAAACACACACCTTCTCTGATCACATCTCCCATTACTTTCTCAATCACTTTGATTTAGTTTCTCTCAATTCTTTATATCTCACTTATATCAAGAATGTTATCAAGTTGAATATTTTTGTAAGTGCTCTGTATATAGGTGAGATATTTCCTCACCACTGAAGGGAAGAGGGAGAAGTGAGAGAGAAAAAAAGGAGAAAGGGGTTGAGAAAAGGGAAAGAGAGAAGTTGGAAGAAGGAGAAAGAGAGAGAGAGGAGAATGAGGAAGAGGAGAAAGAAGAGAAATACAAGAAGGAAGAGGTAAAGAATTACATTCGTCACTTTCACTGTTTGTCCCTCTTACTCTTTACTTTTATTCTTAGCACTTGAGTGCCTAAGGCATTGCTTAACTCATAGGAGGCATTTAATAAATATTTGTTGAATTAATGAATAAATGAACAAAATGTGAATTTGGAGGTTGTTATAGACCTTTTAAAGACTTCTCAAAGTTTGCCTCTTTTCAAGAAACATGGCTCAGGGTTAATCATCAATATGGGTTTCTTTATATTTTATAGCTTTATAGACCACTCCGTAGTACATTTCAGACTCTACAGGGAGTAGGGCAATGAAGTCCTTTAAAATCCTTTTTGAATAAGATCTCTGCAGAAAGTGTCAATTCTCATTTTCTTTAGCCTTCTTCCTATTCAGGAGGGCTTCTTTCTCTGGCATAAGGAATGTTCAAAACAGCTTTAGAATAAGCATGCTCACAGAAAATTACTGCCCTTGTCCAAACACTTCAGGGTTTAATAAATCTTGCTTTAACTTTGATGATAATCATTTTAGGTGCATTTGATGGAATCTCTAAAATGAACCAAATCGTCAGGAAGAGTGGGACAGACATGTTTTTTATCTACAATAGAAAAAAAAAAAAGTAAAAGGAACCTCCACTCTCAGATTTAAATGAATAAATCAGCAAGGCTGGTTCCTTTCTGAGTTTAATTTGGTTTTAATGTTTTATGAAGCTTACACTAAGGAATATTAATGCCATATACAGAACAAGTCACTTGAGCGTTTCATACACAGGCAAAAGTTTTCATCTGATTTAAGAGATAATTTTTCTTAATAATATCAACATAGTCAATGAGATTCATAATGAATTCATACACTGAGAATGTAATTAGCATTCATATGAAAGAAATGACTGCTCTACAAAAAAACTATCGTATTATTGTATTTTGTACAAATAAAATATGCTATTTTCCCTTTATTAACTGTGGACACTGTGTGTTCACTCCTTTTCCTAGCCTTTCTTCAGTTCAAAAATCAATAGATCAAAAGAAGCTAGTGGACTGACTTTGACAGCAACTTCATCCTTTAATATTTAGTAGTAAGTAAAACCCATCCTCTCTGCCTTTGTGTCTTTGTAAGCAATCAAGTTCAGATTGTACCTTTCACTGATTTATAGGTAGAAAACTTGAATAGCTGGAAAGGCCTAACAGGAACTTTTATTTATACCAACCAATATGTTATCAACTAAGGCAAGATTGTCCCCTGGCGATAAGAGTATTTGTATAGGAAAAAGAAGCAATATCCTAAGGCTTAATGTCACTCCATTGCACGTAAAATATTTCTGCAATAAGCATTGGAGAAAAAGAGAGGATTGCCAAGAGACTATGAATAGATAGGAAAAAGCAAAACTAGAGACGCAAGGCCGAAGAGCATATTGATTTTTCAACGACTTATTTTTCTGCTTGATAATAACTTAAAGAAAACATTGATGTGGTACAAAAGTTGAAAGATAGGGAAGATGTAATGGAAGCAAAACAACAAATATTAAGTGTGAAGTATGATATTCTCTGAATATTTTTATGTCTTTGCAAAACCATTAAAAACAATGAACAATGGCATTCATTTTCCAAAAACTTCCTTATGTATTTTCCCCAGGTTCTTCCCAATAACTCTATACAGTGGGTTGAAATGACATGCTTATTTATTAATTAATTGCCACTGAAGATTGAGCCTAGAGCCTCTACTGCTCTACTTGAGTACATGCCTTTTGTAAGTGCTGATAAATATATGACCAACTAATACAAGGAGACAAGAGTTTATTTCAGTTTATGACTTTGGTTACAGTTCAGCTTGACAGTAAAGCCTATTCCTACATCAGGAGCTGAGAGGACTGGCCATAACATATCCATATTGCTGAAGGGCAAACCTTGTCACTTGACAGACTAAGAGTCTGCCCAAGTCTATCCAAGTATGCCAGAGTACTGAACTATATCTTTATGTCTTATCCATCTGCCCAGGGAATGTTCCCATTCGCTATGTGCTGTGCCACCTCTCATTTAGTTAGACAATCTTTCACAGGTTTGCTCAGGACTTGCCTGAACTACTGATTTTCAACAAATGTGCCTAGAGATCAGCCCTTTTTCATTAGTTGACACCTGTGTCCAACCAGCACTATATCTTACTACTGATCTATAGTGCCAGCTCTTTTTTTAACTTTGTATTTTGAGACAGAATCTCAATAAGTTGCCCAAGTTAACTCTTCTGATAAAATAGGCCTTAAATTTTCAGTCTTTCTGCCTCAGTCCAAGCAGTCTAGACAATTAGCCTGCTCCACCAGTCCTAGCTGGAACTAGTATCATTGATCTATTAGCCATCATAGAACATACTGCATAGTAGAATAATAATGATTTGCTTAAACACCCTTAAGAAATTTGTACCCAAATAAGAATTAAAATCGATTTCTCACCTTGGTCATTATCAAAGTGTGATGCCCAGAGAAGCAGCTGTGGCATCACTTGGATCATGTGAGAAATGCCAATACTCAACTCCACCAAGAACTACTGAGTTAGTATCCTTGCAGATAGGGCCAGCATTTAGTAACAATGAATAGTAATACTTGAATTTATAGAATATATGTATATATACATGTGTGTGTATATATATATATATATATATATATATATATATATATTGCTTAAAATACATGAACATAGGACAGGGACTTTTAGGCAAGAATACTTTCAATAGGAGAGTAAGAATAAAGTAAGACAATGTGGAGGGAGCAGTAAAAACCATTGAAATTTATAATACTATGTGAAAATATAAAACAATAAAAAATCTCTTAGTCAACTGATCATAAAGAAGTTCTGGAACTTCATAAAGATCATCAACAAAAACTTACTGCTTGCATCATATTTAATGGTCAAATACAGATTGCTTCCACATTTGATTTAAAAACTAAAGCATGAATACCTACTTACATCACTTATATTTGACATAATATTGGAAGTCCTGGAAAAAGCCATAAAACAAGCAAAGGCAATGAAAGGCATATAGGTGGAAAAGGAATGAAAGTATTCTTATTTGCAGATTGCATGATGGTCTCTGCAGAAAATCCTAAGAATAAACAAAAACAAATGAACAAACAACCCCAAAAAACAAATCCTTCTACAAATAATCATAGAATTCATGGTATGTAAGCTAAACATACAAAACTGTAGCAGTTCGCCTGCATAGTTGCTGATAAATGGCTATCAAATGGCTTAAGGGAACAAGGGATTTATTCTCTTATAATTACTCATTACAGTTCATAGTCCAGCTTGACAGGAGAGCATGAACCAACACCAGGGTTGAAGGAACTAGCTACTCCATCACCACGTAAGAGATTGGACAGTCTTTACTTGCCAAATCAGCATGTCTGGCCAAGTATACAGAAGGATGCCGACTTCCTCAACCAACTCTCAGTATTTTATTCACCTGTTCAGGGACTAGTCCACCCACCATTTACTGGGCCCTCCCCATCAGGTAGACAATGTCTTGCAGGTTTGCTCTGGGCTCAACCCAACCATTAATTCTTTATAAATATGCCCAGAGCACAAACACTCAACAGTCAAGTTGATACCTGTGCCTAACTATGACAAAAACTCCATTATATTTCTGTTTCTTTGCAACAAGCATGTGAAAATGAAAATCCAAATCATGGTATCATTAATAGCCACACAAAGTATAAAATACTCATATATCAACACAAAATACACAGTTCTTGTATGCTAAATATTACAAATTTCTTATGACATAAATCAAAAAATCAAATAAATGTGGACATATACTGGATGGAATGAAAACTAAACATGGAAGTTCTCTCTCAATAATTTATACATTTATTTCAATTTGTATCATGATAGAAGGAAGATACTTTATAATATGGAAGAGGTTATTCTCAAATATAAAACATGACTGAGAAGCACTTGAACTAGAATTTGGCAGATAGTAAAAGACCTATACTTTTAGCTACCACTGTTATTATTAATAGCAATAATAACAGAGAAATATCTACATGAATATTGGTAACATAGCTCATATATCTTAAGCTACAACTTATAATATTGAAATGACAGAAAGTTATGTGATGAAGATAACTCTTCAAAATGAGTTCATGAAAAACATTCTGAAACACTTGATGACAGTTTTCAAAAATTAAAAAAAAACACCAAAAATAAGCAATCCACAAATGAAAATCACAGTATGGACCTTTTTAACAAATGTTTTAAAATGAATATGATCTTTGAGGGGATGGAGGGAAGTGGTGATGAGTACTCCATATGTTTGTAAAACTAGGAAAATAAAAATTATATAGAAATACAATAAAATAAAATAAATATGATTTTTAAAAAAATGTATGAAGTTCTGTTTTGGACATGGGAGGTTGTCTTTCTCTATGCCACAGATTGTAACGGAAAGCTTGAAAAAAAAACCAGTTATCTGAGGTCTGTATATAATAAATACCAACAGGCAGATCATGGAAGGAAGTCAAAAATTTGAAAAATTCCACACATGATCCAAAAGACAAGTAAAGTCAAAGATCTATGCTGTAATCTGAATATGCATATTCTCTATTATTCTTATATACTAAATGCTAGAAGGCCAATTAGAGATCTTCTACACAATGACTGCATCTCTAACCATATTTTTGGGTTAATCACGCACAGATTTGTAACTCAATGACACTGTATGGAGATGATAGAAGTTGGGGACTAGGACTGATTGCATGATAAATCACTGGATATCTGTCTTCAAAGGTTTCATCTTGTCCCCAAATCCTCCTGTTCTATTTCTGTCTGAATTGTATCTCTTGTGTTTTGAGCTTGTTGCTCTACCACATACTCTTTTTCTTGTGCTATAGTTACATTTTATTTTATTTTTTCTATTTCTATTCATACAACTTTAACAGGTACACCGGGCCCCTCCCTCCTTCCAACCTCCCACTGCCCTATGCCCCTCTCCCCTCCCCCTCTCTCCTTATCCTCTAGTCCTTCCCCCTCCCATCCCTGGAGCATCCTTTAATGTGCATGCCAGACTCTCCTCTAGATCCTCGTCTCTGATGAGGTGCAAGGACACAGTGGCATTTCCCAGAACCCTTTCCTGTGTTCCCCTTAAGCATAGGAACACTGCTGTGGCTGTCAATCCCTTGCCTCCAATGATTCTAGTGCCTTTAGCAAATGCTAGACTTTGTGGGGTCAATAGTGTGTTGGACATTGCGCAGGGCATGCAAAGTCCAATTATGGTTGCTTCGGCCCTAACTTGTACCACATGCTCTTTGATGTTTGCTACCCATGGCTCTGAACCTTTGGTTACTTGGTTCCTTGAATCCTCTAAAGTTGGAGGTCAAAATGAATCTCTCTTTAAATTGCTTCTCCAGATATTTTTATATTAACAAAATATTAACACAGGTGATAGAAGAGAAATAACTTTATATATGCAATAAGAAAGTATTTCTGCATAAGTTAATATTGCCTAAATTCCTATATAACAAATTTTGAATAATAAAGAACATTACTTTAGACATATATTTGAAAGAATATAAAAATTTGACAGAAAAGCAGTCAATGAGAATCAAAGGTATTTATACCCACTTATCTTCTCTCAGGCAACAAGAATATAATTTAACTTCCATTGATAATGAAATATTATATGAATATCAGAAAAAAGAATCACCCATTTTAACTATATTTCAGTAATTTTATTTAGACAAGTTAGTTTTAAAGTATGAACCAATCAAACATCTGACAAATTTAAGTGTAATGTACAACTTCCTTGACAAATAATCTTCTTTTGCATAATAATTTCTTTTCCCCTCACTGTGGTTTGTATACTCAAATTCTGCTCTTTGTGCTGATGACTCAATTCTAATTTATGCATTCCTAATAGTAAGAAAACTAAGTTTCCTTTTCCTGTTTCTGGTTTCAAAATGAGCTTCAATAAACAAACAAGAGAATAAAATTAAAAATATAACCCCTTGGAGGGGTAATTTTCCGAGTTTTAAGCAGTTTTTAATCCTATTGAATAACATCCAAGTGTTTGGGCAGTTTTTAGTACCACATAGTAGTGTAGACTTTTCCAACTGAAACCACATCTAATGGCAGGAAAATCAAGGAAAGAAAACCTAATACCATATAACAAGTTATTTATATGTGCAGTCGATCAAATAGCATAACAAAGACCTAGAAAATTAAATGATATTGAAACCACTACCTATAGTAAGAGAATGTTTGTCATCTAACTTGTCATCTAACTTGTCATGTAACTTGATTAATTCTTTTCAAAAGCATATTTGTAATATATCTAGAGCATTGTAGAAGGGTCCATAGTCAAAAACTTCAGAATACATGCTCATGATGCAATATAAAATTACCCAACATAGAAAGAATTAGACAAAATGTGAAGAATAATTAATAAAAATGACTATCAGCAAGTGCCACCTGGCAGATGACTCAAATATTTGAGACAATTTTTATAAATGTATGCATAATTATTTTAACTGTTCACCATCACATAGGTAATATATTTGAAGCTTATAGCCAAAACAAGTTACCAATGAGAGGAGTATTGTTTAAAAAGTATAATAAAATACATCTTCTAAAATTGAAAAGTAAGTGAATTTTAAAAGTACAAGGTGAGTTCGAGAGTAAAAGTAGGGATAAAAGATATGTCAGCAAACTTGAAAATAGATTAACAGAACATATGCAATTTGAGGAAAAGAGAAAAATATAATTAAAATTGAAAAGAATTCCCAGAGTGTCTTGACTTAGAGCAAACAAGGCAATCAAGGCTTTGGTGTTCCAGAATGAAAACATAAAACAACTGGCATACAAAATCTACATGCAACAATAGTGATAATTTATTCCAAATTGTTTTAAAAACATATCTATGAGTTGAAGATTCATCAGATGCAAAAATTATCAATTCAACTGGAAATATTCCTAAATACACCATAGTCAAACTGTTGAAAACTGAAGTAAAGAAAACTTCCTGAATAAAGGTGGAGAAAAAAAGATATGTAAGGGAAATGAATCAAATAATTTTTTTCATCAACCACCACAAACACAAGAAATAGCATAATAACAGCTTTAACATGCTGAGAGAATAGAATTGTCAACCTCAGTTTCTATACCCAGAAAAAAAAAACCTTCTGGGAATGAAATAAAATAAAAACATGATTAGATGATGGACAACTAAGAGAGTTGTCAAATAATATTATTTTGAATAATAATTTCTTTTCCTCTCACTGTGGTTTGTATTACTTTTGGCAGTTATAATCATATCGACCTACTCTATAGGAAGTGCTCAAAGAAGTTAATAAGAAAAGACCCCAGAAGATAATTTGAATCTTCCAAAAAAGAAATCGTGAAGGTTAATCCTTATATTCAACTTGATAGAATGAAAGATAATCAGGAGATTAGCAAAGTCCATTTCTTACTGAATTTGTGAAAGCATTTTCACAGAAGAATATATCAAGAGAGCTATAAATTAATAAATGGTTTAACCAATTAATGCATTCAAAATTGGAATAGACTGTTTGGAAGACCTGTGGAAGGTGGTAACCAGAAGGAAGAATGGGGTGATATTGAGAATCTTCTTAAAGAGTATTTGGGGACCTTTGTGCTTTTCTTTTCTATTTTCTGCTCTCTGGCTGCTGTGAGGTGAACAGTCCTGAACCACAAGCTTTCCTATCACCATATTCTGCCTCATCTCAGGTTGATAAATCATGGAACCAGCCAAACGTGGACTAAAATTTCTAAAGCCATGAGCCAAATTAAATCCTTCCCCTTCAAATTGTTTGCCACAATGATGAAACAAGAGCTAACATATATGATAATTATCTGTATAAATAGAATGTTTTCCCACTTAGGTTCTTTAAAATAAACATGGCTGCTATTACCAAAAAAAATCCTGAGATTTTTGTCAGCATTTATAGTCTTTGCAATTCTTTTTCCTATCTCCCTTTAAAATCTTTCCTACCTTCATGATTCTCCTTATTCTGTTTTATAGTACATGAGTCACTGAATCTTGTAAGCAGTGTATTTTCTTCAATTATTGGTTTGAACTCTGCTTTACTTCCCCTTTCCTACTTACTACATTTGCTTAAAAACAGCCAAAAAGCTCATCCCTACAATCTTTGCCTATTTCTGTCATCATTGACTGAACATTAAAGGACTTTAAATAAAGATCAATGATTAACCAATATCATGAAATTTCTCACTGTATTTCATACTATCTTACATTGCCACATACTGCTTCCATGGCCCACAAATCCTTCTTAGCTTTAAGTTTAGTTTAAAAAGGTGAATGGATACATTATTTCTTAATAAATTTCTTCCTGCACACTCCAGATCTAATCACTAGTACGTGCTTGTTGTTTTCTTTTCATAAACATTATTAAAAATAACTAATATATTTTGAGGACTTTCATTATCCCAGGTGTAGTGCTAAGGCCTTCATATCTGCTTGGACATTTATGCTTAAAACAAAGAGTAAAACAGATGGAAATTGTCATTGCCATTTGAAAAAGGTAGTAATAAGAATCATAAAGAAAAACTGATTTATCAATAACAATAAAGCCAAGTTGTAACAGAAGTTGGCATCTTTCTATTGTTATACCAGAAAGTAACAAATTCAGTGCTTTGACATATCTCTATAACTATCAAATTAAAAGTTAGACAAGGTTTCTGTTCCTAAGTCTTCTTAATGAAGATTATTTTTTGATTAAGATTAGTATGTTATTCATACATTTATATTTTATATGACACATATACTGTACAAAAATGTGTAATAATGATATGAGCATTTAGCATAGATCACATTATTCTATAGCTTATCTTTGTATTCAACATATTTTGACATATTGATATTTATATATATATGTATACTGCTACCCATAACTATAACTAATTTAAATTACCATGTGAGCAGATACTTGACCATTCTCTTATTAGGTACTTATTTTTCCAATTTTTCATTATAATAATTATTATTATTATTATTATTATTAATACCCTGTAGTAGCCATTTGTTAGTATTGTGAAACCGACAACTTGGTATAGGAGGAATGTCTCTGGCCCACATGAGATGTACGTGCTAGATAAATTTGGTCTCGAGTTATATCTGTGAGAGCTTGTCTTGATTATATAGCCAATGTAGAAACCAGACCATAGTTGGTGGGACCATTCCTTGGGTAAGTGCCTAAGATGTAGAGAGTAAACAAGCATCTGTTGCTTTCAGCTCTTTTGTTTTTTTATTTTTTGTGCAGGTATCATTTATCTTTATTCTTACAAACAAAGAAATAGTTGATATACCTGAATGGGACAAAGCTGACATGTCACATTTAGTACTTTATTCATATAATCATAGAACATAACATTAAAAAGAATATAATTATGTTTTTGTGCATATGTGACTTTTATAGTCTTCTTAATTACAAACATAATGAGTGGTTAGCACTGACCCCCTCCCTATCTTCTCTCTTTCTTTCCTTCCTTTGCCTCCCTTCATCAAGCCATCCCTCTTCCACCCACCTTTGGAGCATAGAGATCCCTTTGGGTTGTCTGTATTGGTATGGACTCAGGTCTCTGTAGCAGATTATGTGACCCTGCCTTGGGTAGACCCACTGATAGGGGTCCTCTCCTTCACCAGTCTATTCCTAGCCCCTAATGTCCCACCTGCATGTAATTATTTCTCTTGAGTTCATTGCTAGTCTATGTGTAAATGTTGCATATATACAATCAGATACAATTCAGCTGTCAGGAACTAATACAATTTTCTAGTCAAAGGATAGAACTGGAAGAAATCATACTGAGGTGAAATATCCCAGATGCAGAAAGATAGATGCTGCATACTTTCCCTTACAAGAAGATCCTAACATTAAACATTGGCTTTTTGTAATCAAACAGAAACTCTTACAACCCCCCCCCAAATAAGAAAGATCTCAACATCCAAAAAAATACACAGCTATTGGAATGGAAGAGCAGTGAAATAGACAACAATAACTAGTGCAGAATACTGGCAACCCTAAAACTCTCAGCTGGAATCAAACCAACCAATTTCTCCACATCCTAAGGCTCAGGGAATCTTGTGGAAGAGGAATAGTAAGATTGTAAAAGCCTAAAGGTGAGGAGGTCTACAGCTGGCCAAGTCATTCTACTAAAGATAAGGATGCTACATCCAGAAATTTACCACAATGAGGATTATTCTCACCAAACCTGCACTATGACTGATATGTCAACTCTTTTAAAAAATATTTTATTTGTTTATTTATTTGAGAGAAAATAAATAAGTCTGTTTTGGAGAAAATTTTAGAAGAGGACAGACTATTCTAGATTTATGGATGTTTTGCTTATACTTTTACATTTTTATGATAGCATGAAAACAGTGTGCATTATTCATCTAATCTATTTCAAATTTTGGATTTCAAAGCCCATCATCTCTAGGATTCTGGGCAGCTGTCATCACAACAAGAAACATCCACTACCCTACTACTATGTTGATAAAGTATGATTGTTAGTAGGCAGAATAAAAACAATTTATTTGCTATATTCTTATTTATGATGGGTTTATCAGAATGTAATCCTACTGTAAGTCATTGCACATTTGTAATTATTGAAATATTTTAACTATGACAGTATCTCAAAAATGATCATCTTTTAAAGGGCAGTAATTGTAAGAAGAAAACATATATTTAGATGAACTCCAAGACTTGCCTTTCCCAAGATATTTATCTTCCCTAGTCAACTTTACAGATTTCTAATGTGCTTTAAATTTTTGGCTTTTTGCCTAAAGTCCTTCATATTTAATCTCATTTTCACATGTCAGCGATCTTGAAGACAGGTATTTCTATTTATTTGAGGAAACTAAGTTTCAAAGAGGTTACATATTAACTTTAGGCACACATAGATAGTCAGAAGTCATTTGATTCTTCATCTTTTGTGGCTTGTTTATATCTCTACCTGTCACCTTGCTTCTGTTTCTGAGGTGAGAACAATTGTTGTGTTTCATTTTCTGCTTTAAAAAGTCTTAGTCTCCTCTTTTTTTTCCCCAGGGTTACACCAGCAGGATGCCATAAGATAAATAGTTTTCTTTCTACTTACAAATCTTAAATATATGTCCAAAGCAACTGTGAAGGATGCAGTTTTGAAATTGAATAAGTAAGCAGGTCAACATGATGGGGAAAATAAAATTGATTGCTCATTGAAACAATCCCTCTGGACACACCTTAATTGATGGGTTTCTATCGCCCCTTTCTCTCATGCTTCCTTCCTTCTTGACATAAATCTTTCCCCAACTTCAAAGGATGCTCTGGACGTTTGAAAGCCTGTAGCAGTTTGTCTCCGTGATTGCTGATAAATCATGATGAAGCAGCTTAAGGGAACAAGGGGTTTATTCTCTCTTACAAGAGTCCAATTATAGTTGTTCCTTGTCCAGTTTGATAGGAGAGTCCACCATAACACCAAGAGCTGAGGGAACTGTCTACACCATGTCCATGCAACAGTAAAGAAAGGTAGAAGTCTCACTTGCCAGAACACATGTCTGGTCAAGTATACAGGAGAATGCCAACTCTCTTAACCAGCTCCCTCCATCTTATTCACTTGCCCAGGGACTGGTCTTGGCCATCATGGACTTGGCCTTCCCCATGAACTAGACAATCTCTTACAGATTTCCTCTAAGCTTAATTACTAATTCTCTATGAATGTGCCCAGACCTCAAACGATGAGCCATCAAGTTGATACCTATGTCAAACTGTGATAGAACTGAAGAAGTATTAATAGAGATGAATAGAATATAATATAACCACTAACAAGAAAATTTCTCCACATCATAAGATCTTCAAACTTTTATGTAGTAAAGCTATGAAAAAGATGTATTAAACTGAATACCCCTTCACACATTTTTAGTTGACCTTTAAATTGTTTTATTATAATGCTCAATAAATGCAAAGGATCTATTTTATCCTCGACATTTTAAAACAAACTATTACATCACTCTTACTGGGTTTTGATAGGATCTGCACTATAATGGTACTCATCATCTTCTACTTAAAAATTTGGTCAACCATCTGTTTAATGGTCAGAAACTTTGCATTATTTCCATATTTCAAAATAATTTACCAATTGACCTACTTTTCTCTTACACACTAAGTATATGCATTTAAATTGAAATCTGATTAATTTTTTCACTTAATTAGACAACATTATGTATAAATTTTTCAGGATTATAGTGTATTTGTTATTAGAAGCATTAAATATTACATATTTTGAGGAGTAGTTATTCGATAAAAATGCACTATCAATGGAAATGCACACACGTTTTCTGTGTGTGATGGTTAAGAGTGGGTGTGTGTGTGTGTGTGTGTGTGTGTGTGTATTTGAGAGAGCATATGGTAACACAACATATGTGTGGAGGTCAGAGGACAATCTCTGGGTGTTGTTCCTTGATTTTTCCATCTTGTTTGAAAGCCATTTTCTTTACTGCTGACGTGTCCAGCTTCCGGAGATTCTTTGATCTCTGCCTCCCATTTCCCATGTAGTACTGGAATTACAGGCACTCATGCCATTGCATCTGTCTTTTATTTGAGAACTGTGGATCTGAAGTTGGGTTATCAAGTTTATGCAGCAAGTGCTTTACCCTCTGAACTGTGTCTTCAGCTCCAAAATGGGCTTCTTACTGAACTGGATCAGCATATATTTTTCCTAATTAATTCATGTATTTGTGAATCAATGTTACTAGTGTCTTAGAATGAAAAAAGATTCAGTATCCATTCACTTCCTCTGTTGTATTGTGAGAAAGATAAGCACTCAGGAATTTTGTCATTTAAGTGAAAGGATTGGATTGGAAGAAGCGCTGTCATAAAAACTGTCAGCCAAATTTTAGGACTCCTTCTCAGTTATATGACAAATGCTATGTAGTGTTCTATCAACCAGAATTATTTTTAAAGACCTATCAACTGGCAATGTTTAGGTCCTCCTTCAATTTTCAGTTTTGTTGGTAAGAAATATTTAGAAATTCCTGCCCTATAACAGACACTGCTATTCAGCCTAAAAAATTTATTTCAATCTTCAACACTATTATCAAAGCTTTAAATTTCATTTTTTTACATCTTCAGGGAAATGAGCCAAAATAACAGTCAGCATGTGGGGTTTTATTTTCTATAAAATGAGAGAAGGGCTATTGCAAAAATCATGGGACAAGAATAAGGGATCAAACTTAAATTCCATAAAAACCATTTTTGGAAAAATTCTACACAAACCATTTTAGGAAAAAGAGCATAATGCAAATCATGATCTACATATTAATCCCTCACAACCTGACTGGACATTTTAGTACCTCCTCTCTACCACTATATATCTAGAACACTCTTGTCAAAAACTTTGAAAAAATTTGATATAAAGTGGTTAAGATCTCTCTAGTTAAAATCCTGGCACAATCACTTCATAGGTGTTTGATTTGGGGCATGTTGTTTAACTTCACAGTGCTTTTCATTTGCAACCTGGAGAGCTATTTTGAGGATTAACAGAAATAAGATGTATAAAGTGTTCAGAGTTGCAATCATTATTATCACAATTTTCACCATCCTAGAAATAATCAGGTGTCTGAAAGAAGAAAAAAACAAAATATGACAGACAGAGTACAAGGGTGTCATGCTTTGAATGTGAAATATTCCCTATAAGTTTATCTATTTAATTATTTGGTCTCCAGTTGGTAGTGTCATTATGAACAGGTGGAACCTCATTGGAACATTATTGGAGGAAGTATGTGCAGGTGGGAGGGAGGGTAAGACTCGATAGCTTATCCTGGTTTTCTCTCTCTCTCTCTCTCTCTCTCTCTCTCTCTCTCTCTCTCACACACACACACACACACACACACACACACACATAGTTGAAATATAACTGTCCATCTCATTCTTCTATCACCATGCCTTCTTCTATCACCATGCCTTCTTTGTCTGCCCCCCATGTGTTCCCTGCCATAATGGCGTTTTTTATCCTTTGGAATTGTAAACCAACATAAAACATTGTTTCTCCATTGTTTGGGCTAGAATATTTTATTGCAGGTGCAGAAAGGAGTAACTAAGACAAAGGAGAAAGTGACAGTAGCATGTGACTGCATATATATGCATATGTACAAGTGCTGTAACATGTATAAATGACATCCAGACATACTGAGAAAAATACATTATTTGGAACCTCCAGGAGGGTAGCTGACACCTACTATCTCTGTAGAAGTGGTTCTACTTTATCCCCTTTGTTTTTTAAACACTTCGCTATATCTGTAACAAATTCAACAACTGTTTGGTAAATCACTAATGAAAGGAGGACAGAAAATTAATGTTATTCAGTTAGGCCACAAGATACAAAAAATTAAATAGTTAAAAGTACTGAAATTCTATCTATCAACCATCGTGCTATGAGAAGACCTGCCTTCTTCCCTAAAACTTTTTTCTTTGGAGTCTTTGTGCTGTGCCATTCCATTTGTCCTTGCTAATCTTATTCCCTTGACCTGAGACCAGCTGCATAATTTGACAGCACAACGAAGATGCAAAAACCCTAGTCAAAAAAGTCTCTAAGTAAACTAAAAAATAAAGCTTTTGAATTTTCTTAACATACCACAATTTTTTTCAAATCAGTCATTTAGCAAAGATAGTTTTCAAAAAAATGAAAAGTTCATATTATTGGTGTTAGTTTTATCATTTCCTTTTATATCATGAAATGCTAGTTTTAAATGAAAATATAAGAATATGCATTTATTTATATATGGAATCACTAAAACCATGCAATTTATATTTCAGAACTCATTTATGAATATTTATCTCCTTATCAGAATAGTAGACATTCTGGCCTAATTTATTCAAATGGTTTATTTCACTTCTTAGTACATATGTACTCAACCAACGAGCTACGCTTTCAGCTTACTGATGAGTTAAAATGGACTGACACAAAGGGAAACCATCATTATTACTGCCCATCATTCCTTATTTCTTCTGTTTCACCATTTTCAGTGTGAATAGTTAGTTAATACCAGGATTTAACATAAATAATAACAAATATGGAGAATATTTTCCCAGTATTTTGTCATTCTTAGAACACTATTGTGTTCTGTATGCATTCACAGAAAATTTTAATCCAAATTAAAACATGAATTCTTCAGAAACTCTACATCAACCACCTGGAACCAGGCCAGCCTAATCTCTCCCCATCCTAAAGGTCAGGGAAATTTGCAGAAGAGGGGCCAGTAAGAATGTAAGAGCCTAGGGGCTGGGGAGGTGGCTCAGGGGTTAAGCCTCTGCCTTGCAGGCAGAAGGTCCTGAGTTCGGATCCCAGATCCCACGTATAGACGCCAGGCGGAAGCGGGGGCGGCCTTGCGCTTCTGGTCCTGGTAGGGCGGAGCCTGTGAATCCCGGGGCAGAAGGAGGTGGAGGCGTCCATGGTGGTTCTCGAATTTCGTCCGTGGTTCTACACATACACAGACACACAGACACACACACTTGCGCTCACATACACACGCACATGCACACAGTTGAATAAATGATAATAATAATAAAAAAAATTAAAAAAAAAAGAATGTAAGAGCCTAAAGATGGGGAGGAGCAACAATATGCAAGATACTCCATACAAGTTAGGGCTGAAGTAATCAAAATAGGACTTTGCATGACCTGCACAATGACCAACAAACATATCACTGAACCCCCAAAGTCTAGTATGGATCACAGGCACTAGGATCCTTAGAAGCAAGGGATTAACAGCCACAATAGTGTTCCTGTACCAACAGGTAACACAAAACAGAGCTCTAGGCAATGCTATTGAGTCCTTACACTCATCAGAGAGGAGGACCCAGAGAGAAGTTTGACATGCACACTAAAGGATGCTCCAGGAATTGGGGGGGGCAGCACTGGGAAAAGGGGAGGGAGAAGGGAAAGGAAGGGGAAAGGGGGGAGGAGGGAGGAAGGGGAATGGGCTACTTATCAACTTTGTATGAAAAAATAAAAAATAAAAAAGATTTTAAAAAAACACACAAATTATTGGAACTCTCCATGTCCTGGTTTATCTGTCTAAGATGAAGTGTTCTTATATTTTGTATTAGTCAGCCTTTTTTGATTGCTAAATAGACCTGAGATAAGAAGGATAAAGGCATACTTTGACGTATAACTTTGAGGTTTCGATCCATGGTCATCTGGTATATATTTTTGGACACCATGATGGCAGCATGTGTCAGATGCCATTTTTTAACCTCATGGTAACAAGGAATCAAAAGAAAACAAGAAAAGGGCTGAGATCTCAATACCTCCTTCAAGAGCATGCCCCTGATGATATAATTTCCTTTCACGTCAATATTTACTACTTTTAATTAGGGGGCAAAGGGGCTGGAGAGGTGGCTCAGAGGTTAAACCTCTGCCTTGTTGGCAGAAGGTCCTGAGTTCGGATCCTAGACCCCATGTTTAGACACCTGGCAGAAGAGGGGCGGCCTGCGTTTCTGGTCCTGGTAGGGTGGAGCCTGTGAATCCTAGGACAGAGTAAACAAGGAGGAGGTGGAGGCGTCCATGGTGGTTCCCGAATTCGTCCGGGGTTCTACACGCGCACACACACATACATGCACACATGCGCACACATGCATACATGCACAATTGAACAAATAATAATAATAATTTTTTTTAAAAATTAGGGGGCAAAGTCTATAACGAATATATCTTCCAGATCCAAACTATACACCTTGTACTCAGTAAGAGTCACACTGAACTCCCACTGATAAGAGTGTGTACCACCCTTCTTATTCTCGTGGATTATCCTGAGTGCTATGTACCTGGAGACATTAGCAAAGATAGACACAAATTCTGTACACATCACCTCTGCCAAAAGGCAGTTGTGTTCCATTGTCTCTTCCAAAGTCACTAGCAGAATAAAAATATACCTTTGGGTATAAGTTAGTGTCCCAGTGCTTCTCAACACACAGGTCATGGGTTTAATCTCCAGTACCACAACATTTTATTATTCAATTTTCTTAAAGATCCTAATTTAAACCTTTGAGCTACAGCTAAAGCTCAGTGGTAGAACACTTGCCTAGTATTTGACATGCCCCAGATTGCATCTAAAGCATTGCCAAAAGGAAAAAATTAAAGAGAATAAAAATTAGAAAGGACTTCAATCTGACAACTTTAGAGTATCAATCAAGTAGAGTTCTTTGAGATGTAGGGTCCTATGTGACTGCTGGTCATGAGTCCACAGAATCTACTTTCCCCAATATTCAATCATCACTATTCTTTCATGGTATATACTCAGCTTCACTACTTGTACACTTGATTGGAAAAAGATTTCTTCTTAGATTATTCCTTTGTAGAATCAATGAGATTCTACTACAGTGAAGGAATGTTTGGAATTCTTAAAGTCCCTTTGCCAAAATCTTTGTTTTGGAATGACTTAGTTTCATATTTCCTTTGTTATAATGAAGACAGGATTCAAAAAATTTAGGGGAAAGGAGGTTTTATTTCAGTTTGGGATTTCAAAGTATAATCCATTATGAATGATAAAAGCATAAGAAGCCAATGGAGATTGTTATACCACATTTACAGGGATGTGAAAGAAGAGCAATAACCAAATTACATCTTCTAACTTGCAAATCTATGCATCTACCAAATTCAAGCCAGCTCTCTCTCCACCTTATCTCCCAGCTCAGGAAATGGTCCCATAGACCCTGAAAAGAGTCTCCCCCAACAACTATATAAAGCTTACCTAACTAAGTAGCTCTTCACAGGAGAACTTACAGGCTAAATTCTAAACTATCAAGTTAACCCCTGAAAATAACTGAAACATGTAACATTTAGTCATCTCAACACTGTCCTAAGTAATGGATCGTGGTGAAAATGTCTGTGTGTCATCCAGATCTCCCTTCATGCTACTTACTTCTTCAGGGTCTGCTTCCTTTGCAAAGAACCACCTTTCCCAAGGTCATAGCTTTCTTGAGGTGACCCACATGTTATCACTAATCAGAAAAAAATATATATATAATGGGTAGGATTGCAGAAAAATATTTCAATCAATGAGTGTGAGATACATATTTGTTAGTTTTAAATTTCCAAAATTCGAATTCACCAGGTATCTTCTATTTTACTAATAAATCTGGTAATTCTGAGGAACCATGTGTTCTTCAGTTTTTTCTAGGGGTCCATCAAAGTTTTTTCATGTCTGTTTTGCTATTTTGTTTCTCCTAGTCTTGCTTTCTCTATATCCCTAATGAATATTATCCATGCCAAATTCTATTTTATTACTTCTTTCAGTTAATTCAACTGTCTCTAATATGAGGCATGTCATGATTTCTTAAGAAGATGTGTTGGCGTATAGACGCCAGGCGGAAGCGGGGGCGGCCTGCGCTTCTGGTCCTGGTAGGGCGGAGCCTGTGAATCCCGGGGCAGAAGGAGGTGGAGGCGTCCATCCATGGTGGTTCGCGAATTCGTCCGTGGTTCTACACACACACACAGACACACACACACGCGCGTGCACATACACACACACATGCGCACAGTTGAATAAATAATAATAATAAAAAAATTTAAAAAAAAGAAGACGTGTTGGTCAAATTTGATCATAAACTGTTGCAGTCACTCTACATATTGCCAATGAATTCACAACCAAATGGTTTATAGGATAACAAGAGCTTAGACTCTCTGATGATTGTCTAGTTACAGTTCTCAATCCAGCTTTGCAAGAGAGTCCATACAAACACCAGAGGCAAAGGAAACTAGCCATATGAATCCATAGGACTACTGGGAGAAGGACAATCCTTACTTACCAAACTAGCATACTTAGTCAAGTATACCAAAGCTCCCTCCTATTCACTTGCCCAGAGCCTAGTTCAACCCACCATGGGCTGGGTCCTCCTCATCAATCAGACAAGATCATTCAGGTTTGTCCAGACCTCAACTCAGCTGCTACCAATTCTTTACAACAGTGCCCAGAGCTCCAGCCTTCAATAGCCAAGTTGACACCTGCATCTAAGACGTAAACCAAATAGCATTCAGTATACATTATTGACACTAGAAGGATGTAGAAGAGAGGCTTCAGATAACAGATAACTGATAACAACTAAACTTTTTATTTTCACATCATTATCAATGTGAAATTATATGTGAATATGCCCATGCAAGTAGACATATACCTTCATATAGCCATGTAACACTTCTCCATTAATAACAGCAATTACTTAAGGCTGTTTAAATAAGGAAAGTTTAAGCTTACAGTATTTATAAATTAGAGAAATTGAAGCAGGGAGTACAAGTAAATAGAAGTATATTCCTAAAGTCAGAAATATGACTATTAGAATTCTGTTTGGTTTTGGTTATGAATCAATAAATGATAAGAGTTAATAATATGGATTTGAGAACTGGATGAAGACATATGCATATCTGGAATTTGACACTAACAGCAAGACCTCTCGTAAATTATTACTTTCCTAATTCTATGCCCTCATTTGCAAACAGGTGATGATACTTGTACTTTGCCCCGAAGAATTTCATGAGGTTTGAAAGAAATAAGTCATGTAAAACACTTAGCTCAGTGCTTGCTTTGGCAGCATATATACTAAAATTGGAATGATACAGAGAATCAGTATGACCACTGTGCAACGATGACTCACAAATTCGTGAAGCATTCCATATTTAAAAAAAACACTTAGCTCAGGGTCTTCCCCATAATATTCTTCTTTTCACTAATATCACTTTTATCGTTGAAATAAAGAGAAAACTTTTTCTTAATGTCTTATTACTATAAACCTTGAAGGGGCAAAGTATATTTTTTTACTAGACTAATATTGTGTGGATCCTTTTCATTTTTCAGAAGGTCCATTTTATTCAGGCAGATTCCTGATTCTAGCAAAAAGTGCCAAACATAGATTGAGTTTAAAGACTGATTTCTCTTTATGTCACGGACTGATTGAATGAGCATGAACTGGAAGCTGGAAGGACTCTCATTTCCCTATCGTTGCTTTCCACTAATCACAAGTCCTTTACCAGAGCTTGCAACCTGATCCCCAGCTCCCATTTACATTCTTCTATGAAAGAAAATTTCAGGAAGTGAGTGGTAGGAAAGACATCACTGTCTTTCCAAAAAGAGACTGTGATGTTCCCTCATTCGCCTAACCTGATGATCTTATTCTACAAAAGGATCATTAATATTGCAGTAGTTATTAATAGACTGACAACAGTTTTTGTTTTTATTTCAATAAATCAGTAGGAACATTTTCTAATTGCAAAATATTAGTGTATTCTAGAAAATAAGTCAAATAATAATGGATAATATCTAATATCAAGCTTCTAATATACATGATTTTTCTTTTACTCTAAAGCAAGGACATGGTTTTTGCATATTTCAGTATCTCTTAATTGCACAGTCATGGGAAAACAGAACAAACACAGTGGACAACAAGGTCTTAGTGCAGATTGACCACAGTAATTTTGAAGGAGTGGTATGGAAGGCTTTTTCAAAAGGATTTGTATAACTGAGAAATATAACTGTTAGAAATATTACAAGCTTGTTTGAGATGTTCATTTCTTTAGAATAAACTTCAGAAGCTTACATAAAATAGAAAAATTTGTAAATTAAACCTTTTATGATTTCCATAGAAATCTTTTGATGTAATCTGTGGAAATATTGATATCCTTATATTAATCATAAGAAAACAGAACTTAAGAGAAATTACTTAAAGTAAGTTTTATCTGTCTTCTGATGGTATGGTAACACTCATGTCCTATTGCATTCTTTGCTCCATGCTTGGTTCTAAGATGCACCTGGCCAATATTTCTTGGTTGAAAGGTATATGGTCATAGAAAGTACATTTGGAGAATCTCAGTTCGTAACTAGGAATTACCATTTTAATGTATATATCAGACGATTCTTATATCAATCAAATTTCAGTTATTTGTTGCTTCTTCATAACTTACTTTGTTTTTATAAAAAGCTTTCTTTGGGCTTCCAACTGGACTCAAATTTAAGCTATCTCAAAAAGTTTTTTACCTTATGAAAGTATCTCCACCTTGTTGCTCAAACATACTAAACTGAAAAGGTACAGAAAGGGTGTTGGATTTTTGAATAAAGACTCCAATATTGAAAACATGGACTTACAGATGTGCCTATAAATCCAAGAACACATTTACACTGGGAAGAAAATATGGTCATGCTGCCACACTTTTCTAATGGACAACTATGTATTTTTTATTTCATTTATTCATGCTTTCATTCATTTATTTATTCATTAATTCAGCATACTTTTATTGGGCATTTACTCTGCACCACATATTTTAGAGTTTGGGGGAGTAATACTAGATGCATTAAAAAAAGCTACATCTGTTTCTAATTACTCCCAATAGCCAACCTTATAGGATAGAACCTAGAAAATAGACTTTATCAAAAACACATGCATTATAATGATTTTCTGGCTATTCATCCTAATTTTACTTTATTTTTAAGAAATATTATATGCCAAGAAATTTATTGGATAAATGTCTCTATTATGCATGAAGGGATTGTTGCTTTTTTTCAGCAAATCAATCAAGTGCTTTCATAACTTGTTACTAATAACACTAATATAGAATAATGGGTAATCTAGTTTGGGTAACTTCCCAAAATAATTGGGTTTTCCAGGAACATTACAGAAGATAAACAACAAAATCAATAAGTCCTGAGGTTGCAAGCATTGCTATTGATTTATGGCCTTGCTTACTTCCCAGCAAAATAATTGCTATAGAGAGGCTAGCTTATGGTTACAAATCATAATAGTCAGGTGGGAGTCTTTCTTAGTCAAAGTGAAAATACTAAGGTAACAAAACAAGAGATTTTTAAAAATAATTTATTACTGTGGAGAGATTCATAATTAGCAATACCTACCATTTACTGAGTACTTACCTACTTTTTTGAATGTTTTGTGTGTGTATGTATAACATTTCTTCAAATTATCAAATAGTTCTGCAAAAGAAATTATTGCTCTTGATACATAAGCTGTCCAAGGTCACATATATATAGAAAGCTGCAAATATAGTATTTAAAGTCAGAATTCTTTTCCCATGCTTTAATACAACAAAAGATCACATGGACTTGACCTAGCAAGAGCTTACAAAACTTTAATAGACTTAATATGTTCGGCACATATAATCAATCATTTGACTGTTTACAGGATCTCTGCAGATTTGCCTTGCAGTAGAATTCCTATCACAATTTACAGGGCATCAGCATTCCACTGATTGTTTATCTGAAGGCAATGACCAAGCAGTGAATAACTCGTCAATATAGATGAATCATGGTTTGGCTGGTGTACTGGTTACTCTTTCTCTATTGGTGTGAGACACGCTGAGGCTCAACCAACTTAAAGGGGAAAAGGGAGATTTATTCAATTTATGGTCCCAGAGGGGAGACACAGTCCATTATGGTAGAAAAGTCATGGCTGACTGGCAGAAGTTGGAGGTGGCCAAGTTACTGAAGACATTATGGAGATTGAGAGCTGCTGCTAGCTCAAGAGCAGATGCACCAACTCAAACGATGCGAGGTTAACTGACTTCAAAGACCACTCCCTGTGACTGCCTTCCTCCAACAAGGCTGCACCTCCTAACAGTACTATGACCTTCCCAAACACGTAAAGATTTTAACACAGGAGCCTATGGGGCACAACTCACATTTCAAACCATGACAGATAGAAAGAGTATTGATTCAATATTGCATATCCAATGTTGATTAAAATTTATTTCTACCCAAATTATTTCCTTTTGTAAATTCTTCTTTCCTCTATACAAATTTATGTAATTATCCTTCCTTCTATAAATTTTTTATGTAATTATTCCTTTAAAGCCCCTGACATTCTTCTTACTTTGTCCAAATATAGAGAAACCCTGTGGAAATCCCCCTAGTTCACACTTACAACTCATGTAGCAGCTTGTATTCAGATGAGGCATGTAAGGAATTTGAATGATTGACCTCGTTTAATTAGTATCCATGTAAAGTGGTTTTCTGAAAGCCTGCAAAAGGTAAAAATAAGGTGAATTTTCTCTTTCTCCCCATTCAACAACAGGGGCTTTTGTGTGTCTATGACTGCGTTGTAGTCTTCATGATAATGATATGAAGCAAGAAGAGACAAAATGCATGTGATATCCATGAATTTGATTTTAGAAAATCAAGTTTCTGGGATTGCCAGTGCTTTTCACAGAGTTGTGGACAGAATAGTGGATGAGTTGCTCTATATTCTTGTCATTTTAGATATTGGAGGAATAGTAATTTGGCCATCTTCCTGTAGACTTTAAAATAATGAATGATAGAGATGGAATCTGTTTTCTTACCATTTTATCCTTTCCACCTTAAATAGTGCATGGAATATAGTGGACATATGTCTTGGTTATGCACAGGTGTCAACTTGACAGTTGAGGGTTGGAGCTCTGGGCACATTTGTGAAGAATTAGTAGTTAAGCACAGAGTGAACCTGAAGGAGACTGTCTAGCTGATAGGGAAGGTCCAGCCTATGGTGGATGGGATTAGGCCCTGGAATAAACAACGGAAAGGTGATTGAGAGAATCGGCATCCTTATGTACCTTTGGCCAGACATGCTGGTCTGGCAAGTAAGGATTGTCCCTCTCTCAGCTGTTATGTGGTAATGGTATGGCCATTTCCCTTGGCCCTGGTGTTGGTGCATGCTCTCCAATCAAACTGGACTGTGAACTGTAACCAAACTGTCATAAGGAAATAAACCCCTTGTTCCCTTAAACCATTTGATGGTCATTTATCAGAAACCATGCAAGTGAACTGCAACAATATACAAGGAAAATCTGTTGGATGAGTGAATGGATGCATAAGTTATCCTACAAATATTGCCCCCATGATGCCTGCAGTGACTTGAGTCTCCTACAAATATTACCATACCAGACTGAGACCTTGAGCTTCCTGATTCTCCCTTCATTGCTTGGGAAAAGTAGTAGAACTGCCTCAGCTCTGACTCTTACTCTTGTTACCTCCCCTGGAGAAAAAAAGATTATTTCAATTGTTCTATCATGGATTGGATTTCAGTTATCCCCTTTGACTCGCATGTGGCTAACAGCACTGTTAGAAGGTTGTGGAACCATTAGGAAATGAGAACATCGTGAAGAGAGTTAGGTCATTGAGTTACATACATTCAAAAGGTTTGTTGAGATACCAGACTCTTCTAGTCTGCTTTTACTTCCTAATCAGCAATAAGTGGGTGTTCTTGTTCACCATGTACTTCCTACAAGGATATGACACCCTGCCACAAACAAAAGCAACCAAGGACTGAAATTTTTGAGACCATGAGTCAAGTTTTTTACCCTTTTTCCTTAAATGTTGTTTCCAGCTTTCTCTCTTGACTCCACCTGATCACTATCCAGGATTCCTTGTCTGTGTAAAAAGACATAGAATGATTGTATTAACATCATCAATTATCATGAATATTAATCAAAGAAATTAAATACTAGAATCAATAGCAATCAGATGAATCAGTTTGCCCATATTTAATATAGTATAACCTTTAGCATATTTAATGATATCGATGATATCTCTTTCGATGATTAAGAGATGAACATAGATATATAATGAAATATTTATTTAATATGTCTTTTCATGGCTTTCCCCTCATTCTGACTTTCCCATGGGATACAAACTGCCCATTTCATTCTCTAAGCAGGAAGAGCAATTCCAGACTTGAGACAAGTCAGGTCTTGCAAAGCCCACTCACAATGAATTTATGAATTTGCTATTCCATTCCAGAAAAAGTAACTCAAACTAGTCCATTTAAAGAATTATTCACAAACATTAGGTTTGCATGGCATGCTCAGTATTTTCCATCATCTGTCTTAGATCCACTATAACCTTCTCCACTTTGCTCTACACCACTTAAAACTGCTTTGCTCGAAATTTATCAGTAGATTCACTGTTTTCTGGCTTGTATTTGATTTCAATGAATGATACATACTTTCTGAAGAGACACAATGTGTATTAAGGCTGGGATATTTTATTTCTCTGACTCTGCATGGGTTCACTGCTTCCCTTTACTGAAAGCTACAACTTTTATTTGAAAGTTCTTTTAAGTTCTAGGTTCTAACATCTGTACCTTACCCTTTCCCTTTCAGTCGAAATGGGGGCTATTAGTCATCAATATTTCTTTGTTGATCTTCTTATCCCATTCCCATGAGATTGATAACAGTCCCTTTATTAAATTCTCTTCAAAGTCCTTGGTTCATCTACTTTATCGAAAGCAGACTAGGCAACCACAAAGCTAGTTTTCTCGTTCTACATAGGATGTATAATGTTCAGGGATCTCAAATCCCATTTCTCAGAGTGTTCCATATTATCACACAAATATGTATTCAAGGAGGGTTTCAGAGAATGTCAGTCCTTCATTCTAGAGAAACCAAGAGTTACAACTTGAGACTATAGAAGGCAGTGATATAACTAGGAAATAGATGTGAATAGAGAGCATTGAAGGACTTTTGTCATAAATTTTAAGCATGGATGAACAAGCTAGATATTTCTAATATAATACTACTGAGTATTATTTTCAATGAATAATTCAGTTTTACAATACAAGAAGATACATAACTGGCACCATTTATACAATATATTTATTTTTGGTAACTATTAAAAGGTGTACTGTCTCATAAAATTAGTTAGCATTACTGTCAAAACAATTTTAGTTTCTCTTTAGCAAACATGATAATTTTTTAATGTGTGTATGTATCTGCCTACTATAGGTAAATGAACATTTATGGTACCCAAGAACAAGAGATAAAAAGCCTTCCATAAAACTGAAAGTCTCTCATTCCAAGTAAAATCCTACTGTTGCCCAATTTTCACAAACCACTGGACAAAAATAACTTCACTGAAATTATTTTTGGAAAAACATCATAATAAATCTCTCTGCCCTAGAGTCCAATTTCCCTATGTTTATAATCAGTTTTACTGTTTTTATTCTTTTAGTGTTTCATACATGAACACAGTGAATTTATGGTATTTTCACACCTAATTACCAATCCCGATCCCCTCTTTTCCAAACACAACTCTTTTTCTCCCCTGTCAGTCTCCCTCCATTTCTAATGCCTTTTTGTGTGGGCCCCATTTGAGTCTCACCTGTTTTGCCTTTGATAGGCAGGTGCCTGATCATTTGCTGGAGCATGAATTACATATCATTGGATTTAGCATTGAGGAAAGCATCTTTCACTTCCCACCCCTATCAGCATTAACCCTTATCTGTATCTCAGGGAGGTGTAGGGCCTCTTTAGCTCTCTTTTTGACACATCACCAGGTATTTCAGAAAAGCATCTATCATCAAACAGGGAAATCTAGGTAAATGCAAAATAATAAAATAAATCTTGGAGAGGGCTGGAGAGGTGGCTCAGGGGTTAAGCTTCCGCCTTGCAGGCGGAAGGTCCTGAGTTCAGATCCCAGATCCCACGTATAGATGCCAGGCGGAAGCAGGGGCGGCCTGCGCTTCTGGTCCTGGTAGGGCGGAGCCTGTGAATCCCGGGGCAGAAGGAGGTGGAGGCCTCCGTGGTGGTTCGCGAATTCGTCCGTGGTTCTACACATACACACACACACACACACACACACACACACACGCGTGCGCGCGAACGCGCGCACACACACGCACATGTGCACAGTTGAATAAATAATAAAAAAATTTAAAAAAAATTCTTGGAGAAAGGAAACAACTTGGAAAACAAAAACAGTATTTTAAAGATTAATTTATTTTCTTGATAGCTGAATAATATTTCATTGTACATACGCACATTTTCATTATCTACTCATCTATTGTTGGACTTCTAGGAGGATTCCATTTGTTTTGCTATTGTGAAGAAAGTTGCAATGAATGTGGATGTATATGTGTCTCTATACTAAGATGTAGCTTCCTTTGGAAATATTCCCAAGAGTGGATTGAATGATATATCAATTTTTAATTTTTTAGGAACTTTCATACTGATCTCTAAAAGGGTTCTATAAGTTTTCATTCTTCCTTCTTCCTTCCTACATCCTCTCCAGCATTTGTTATTGTTTGTGTGTTGGATTTTGGACATTCTGAATGGGGTGAGATGATATCTCAGGTTGGATTTAATTTGCATTCCTCTAATGGCTAAGGAGATAGAATATTTTTAAAGGTTATTTTTAGATATTTGAATTCTGTTCTTTGGGAAGTTTCTTTTTAGCTCTAAGGCCCATTTTAATAGGGTCATTTGCTTCTTTAATAATTTACATTTTTTATTTCTTTGGATGCTCTAGATATTAGTCCTCTGTCTTATATGTGTTGGAAGATTTCCTCCCAATTCCACGGGTTGCCTTTTTGGTCAATCTTTTGCCAAACATAAGCTTTTTAATTTCAGAAATCCCACTTGTTGCATGTTGGTTTTATTTCCTGTGTATTCAGGGTAATATTCAGAAAATTCTGACCTACAGGATGGCAAAACTCCATAATAGAAATAACACCAAATGCTGGAGAGGATGTGATGAGAAGGGAACTCTACTACATTGCTGGTGGGAATGCAGGCTTATACAATCACTCTGGCGAGCTGTCTGGCGATTCTTAAAAAAGTTAAAGATTGAAATGCCATATGACCCTGCTATTCCACTTTTGGGAATAACCCCCATACAGCAAAAATTCACCTCGATAACACAAGCACGACCATGTTCATAGCAGCATTGTTTACTAATAGTAAAGTCATGGAATCAACCCAAATGTCCAACAGTTGACGAGTGGATAAGGAAACCGTGGTACAGCTATACAATGGAGTACTACTCAGCCATCAAAAATGATGAATTACTGGAATTTGCCGGGAAGTGGATGGAATTAGAAACAATTATATTGAGTGAAGTATCCCAGACCCAGAAAATTAAGTGCCGTATGTACTCCCTAATAGGTGGCTCCTAGTATGAAACCCACTTAGAGACACTCAAAGATAAATCTCTGTAATAACTACAGTAATTGCTAAGAGTATGAACAGGAGGGATGGGGAAGGAGGGCCATACCCTGATGGGGTATGATCTTACCAGAAGGTGAGGGCATATAGTCTGGCAGATAGAAAGTAACCATTTCTCAGATGGGTGATTTACCCCTCCCTCACTGCAGTTTCCTACTTTTATTACATCTACCTTTGAATATACTCTTATAACAAGACTCTAATTTAACAGTTTTTTATCTCTGGCCAAGGGGTGACATCCAATACCCATCAGGGTGGAGCCAAGGGCATTGCAGGAGCAGCAAAACTGAAAAAAAAAATCAAAAAACCGTAATCCAGAACATCAGAAACTCTATTTCAATCACCTGGAACTAGGCCAGCCTAATCTCTCCCCATCCTGAAGTTCAGGGAAATTTGCGGAAGAGGGGGCGGTAAAAGTGTAAGAGCACATGGATGGGATATGCAAGATACTCCACACAAGTTAGGGCCAAAGCAATCATATTTGGACTTTTCATGCCCTGTGCAATGTCTAAGACACTATTGTCCCCACAAAGTCTAGCATTTGCTAAAGGTACTAGGATCCTGGGAGGCAAGGGACTGACAGCCACCGTAGTGTTCCTATGCTTAACGGGAACACAGGAAAGGGTTCTGGGAAATGCCACTGGGTCCTTGCACCTCATCGGAGAGGAGGACTCAGAGGAGAGTTTGGCATGCACATTAAAGGATGCTCTGGGGATGGGAGGGGGAGGCACTGGGGGATGGGGAGGGAAGGGGGAGGGGAGGGGGGCACAGGGGAATAGGGGGTTGGAGGAAGGAGGGGGACCGGTGTACCTGTTAAGTTTGTATGAGTGGAAACACACACACAAAAAAGAATGTAGTCTCATAACCAGTAGGATGTTAAGTGTATCCTGACACTCAATATAGAGTAGAAGGGTATGTTTTCATATCTCCATTGTTGTAACAAAATATACAAGCGCTACATCTAAAAAAAGTGAAAAACAAAGAAAGGGAGGGCATATAGTCTGGCAGATAAAAGGTAACCATTTTGCAAATGGGAGACTGATCCCCCCTCACCACAGTCTCCTACTCTTATTCCATCTACCTTTGTATCTACTCTTATGATAAGACTCTATTTTAGCAGGCTTTTATCTCTGGCCACGGGGTCACACCCAATACCCATCAGGATGGAGCTAAGGATGGTCCAGGAGCAGCAAAACTGAAAAAAAAATCAACAAACCATAATTCAGAACATCAGAGACTCTATATCAACCGCCTGTAACCAGGCCAGCCTACTCTCTCTCCATCCTAAAGCTCAAGGAAATTCGCAGAAGAGGGGGTGGTAAGATTGTAAGAGCCTAAAGATGGGGAGGAGCAACAATATGCAAGATACTCCACACAAGTTAAGTCTGAAGTAATCATAATAGGACTTTGCATGACCTGCACAATGACCAACGTATATTGACCCCTCAAAGTCCAGCATGGATCACAGGCACTAAGATTCTTAGAGGCAAAGGATTCACAGCCACAATAGTGCCTATATTAAAGGGGAACACAAGAAAGGGTTCTAGGCAATGCTACTGAGTCCTTACACCTCAACAAAGAGGAGGACCCAGAGGGAAGTTTGACATGCTCACTAAATGAAGCTACAGGGATGCAGGGGGGAGGGGAGGGACAATGGAAGAAAGGGAGGGAGGGGGGAAAGAAGGAGAAAAGGAGGGAGGGAGCAAGGGAATCCAGGTTGGAGGGAAGGAGGGGAATGGGGTACCTATCAAGTTTATATGAGTGGAAAAAATAAATAAATAGGTTTAATAAAAAAAGACTGAAGGAACCCAAAAAATAAAATGCTGACCTAGGCAAATTAACTCTAGTGTACTCATTCTTCTTTCATATAGGAGTTTTATACTTTCTGGTCCAACATTGAGATCTTTGATCCATTTGGAATTAACTTTTGTGTAGTGTGGCAGGTAAAGATTCAGTTTCATTCTTCTACATACGGATATCCAATTTTCCCAGCAGCATTTGTTGAAGATGTTGCCCTTTTCCAATTTTTTTGAAGGGGCACCTATGTGGAAAATAATTTGACTGCAATAAAATTTGCCAGTAAATGGATAGAGTTAGAAGAAATTATGATGAGTGATGTATCCCAGATACAGAAAGATAGATGCCACATGTTCTCTATTACAAGTAATTCTACTATTAAACCCTAGAAATCATATACTAAAAGTGAAACTTCTGTAATACCCAAGAACTACAACGGAATATAAATCAGGAGGCAAGTAGAAAAAGATTTCAAAATAGTAGAAACGAAAGAACACAGGCAAATAGATAAATAAGGTCAGTATGAAAGAAAAGTCTTAAAGTGGAGGGAAGAAATGGCATAGATCTTACTAAGGGGTAAGGGAGGGTAAAAAGGGCAAGTGGTTCAAGGGGAAAAGAAAGATCAAGGGCCTCACCCAGTTATGAGTGCTGAAAACTACAACTCTCATAAGAAACCCTCGTTTTTGAGACAATGACTTTCACAAAACCTGGAGCTTGCTGTTTTGGTCAGAATAGTTGGGCTGATAAGTCCTCCCCCTCCATGATCTTCCTATCCCTGTCACACCCAGCATCAGGGTTGTAGACATATGTACCATGCTTGGCTTTCATGTGGGTACTGGAGATCTGACCTCAGATCCTCCTGTTTGTGCAACAAACATCTTCCTAGTCCCCCTACCATGAATAAAATTCTATGTTGTGTATAGTAACCATAAGTTCAGAACATAATCCTCAGAACATCTCACATTCTTCTGAATAGACATTTCACCTTTGTCAGTGCCTGTACTTCTTTCAAGACATTAGAACCCCCTTTCCATTAACATCTAAAGGATAATTACCTTTTCCTATTGGCCTGCTCTCTCCCCTACTATCCAGCCTCCTGTGCTTTTCCATGCATTTCCCTCTATTTTTTACATGTATTTTTTTCCTCTTTGATTTGTTTGTGTGTCATTTAGATACCCTTTGTCCATATATAATACTTGAAATATGTTTAGAGCTAGATACAGTCTTATGGAATGAATGAATAATAAAATGGACTAAAATTATATGTGAGTTTTAAAGGCTCTGAGATAATGTGTCTGGAGATAAAAACAAGCATGTTCACTGGAATATATTTAAAGAGATTATACTTTCTGAAAATTTTATTTTACTTGGTTTTGTTATTGATAAAATTTTATCATCATTATCATTATTATTAGTATTATTGTGTGTGTAAGCATGTGTCAATGCATGGATGTGTGTACACACATTCATGTACGCATATGCGTGAAACTGTGCAAGTGAACATGGACACACATATCACAGCATGCATGTGGAGGTCAGACAACAATCTTGCAAGAGTCAGTTCTCTCCATCCATTTTTGCATGTGTTCCATGTATCAGACTTAAGTTGTCAGGCTTTTATGCCAACCTTCCAACCAGTCTTCAAAAACTCAGGAAAAATTACTGCCTTCTATGATCCTCAAGACCTAAAGTCCTTTGCTTTGATAGGGGCTCAATAAGTATCTGACTGCTTGGTTCCCTAATGTCAATATAATTCTGAGTAAAGTATTGAGTGTATTGATGTAGGTTCAATCATAACTTCAAAATTGTATTAAGATGTATTCTTAATGAATTTTGCATATTTTAGTACCTACATGGCTGCTGCTGCTTTACATATATACTGTTTTTCCTCACAAAGTGATTTTGTAGGTTCTTGACTACTATATGAGACATTCATGCCACGTTTCATTCTCTAAGCTGCAAGCTAATGTCTGCTGGAGGAGGGTTGCACAGCTACACACATATTTTACAATATTTTATAATTGTGTATTGATGTTAGGTCAAAGAATATTAATTTGGACAAAATTATCTGCATTCTAAGTAATAAACAAGGACCCTTGAAATAATCAGACATCATGGAATGAAATTCAAAGTGGCAATAATCTCTGATCTCCCCCTCTAGCAGGGTTCACCTCATTTACTGGATAATCTCTCTAGTATTTCAAGATACCCACCTTGGAAATCACCTGCTGCTATGATCTGGTCTCTATACTTATCTCCTGAGTTCTGCTGAGTGTAGTCAGGTGATAGCCATGACAAATCAAAATTTCCTGAACAATCCTACCAAGAATATGAAAAGCAATGAAGAATAATATTTAATAAGTGTCTCTGAATACATAATACTGATCCAACCTGGCCAGAGAGAGGCTTTCTTTATAATATTATCTCAGGTCCTAAAATCATTTTCTTCTTTCTGACCTATTTTGAAATGGTAGAAACCATACACACAGCAACCTACAAGAGTTCATCCAGAAATGCTTGACAGATCCCTTTAGGAGACCGAAGCAATTTCATATCTTCTCCAAGACTTCTCTGTAACTGTAGCTGGCAAGTCATTGTCTAGGATGTCACTCACATTTATTCATTTATTCAGACCTCGAATATTTTTTATTGTGTTGAGCAATTTTACATACACTACAATCATAGACAATGAGGATTTCATAGTGTATTATGTGACTTCTTTGTACTCTAATACTTACAAAAAAATGGAGACCTTTAAGAGACAAAATACGGTCTCCATAAAACTTTCCCTGACTTTCAGATCAGCCTTCTGTATGTATTTTTTCTCAAGTTATCTCTGGGTTTGTACCTGCAACTAGAAGTTTCTAGTTTCATATACCACTATCCCCGCTCCCCTCAGAAAGTAAACCTATTGGGTTTTTATCTTTTTACTTTGATATAATGTATAGGGTTACAAGAAGTTGCCAAACATTCCTTTGTTGCAATAAATACATACCCAGCTATTTAAGTGAACAAGGGGTTTATTCTTACTCAAAATTCTAGGCTGCAGTTAATCATCATGATAGGAAAGTTATACCAGCATCAGAATCGTATAGAAATGGCACACCATATTCACCAGAAGAGCTGAGAGAGGTGCATACTTTCTCTCTGGCCAGTCTACCAAAGCCAGCCTATTCTCATTCCACCTTATCCACTTGACCAGGAAATGGTCTCCCCCACTATGGTCTAGGTCTACCTACATCATACATGCAATTAAGGCAATCTCTTATAGGCTTGCCTTAACCAGATAAAGTCTCATGGTATATCTAAAGGCTCAGTTCTGAATTTTCAAGTTGACAGTTGAAGTTAACTGTCAGAGATAATGTTGAGAAGTTCCACATAGTTTCATGTAGGTTTCCACAGTGTTTGTAGGAAATATAATAATGGTAGGACATCAAACCCACAAAATTAGCATCGATATGAGTATGAATAGTTCTATATTATCTTGTCATAATGGTAGGTTTGTTTAGCCATGGATGTAATCGATATACAAAACATATAATATACAAAACTATTATAGCACAATGAGCTTCCTGCATTGGAATATTCAATTATGAGACTCTGAATACTATTTAGGTTTTCTTTTTTTGATAAGTATTCCCTCAAACTAACCTAGGGGGAGAAATACAGGCACCAACTTCTTATTTTTGCATAGGACTTAAGGCTACATTGCTCACTTAGCTTCTATTGGTGACAGGAAGTGAGAAGAAGAAGGTAGGTAAATCTTCTGACTGCCCACCTGCTTTTACTCTTGGGGCTGGAGGTTGAATCAAATTTTTATCTGTTATGTTTGTTTGGAGTAAAACAATTACTATTTTAAATGTTTTCTTTCTCTTTCCTGGTTTTCTGGCCTAAGAGAGGTTATTGTGGGAGCTTCCATTTTGTTTTGTTTTCTTTTCTTTTTTACTACATCTCTTAATATTCTGCCTACATTTCAGTGTCTTCTTGCATTTGGTTTATATATAATGTCCAGAGATTATAGTTCTCCTTTGTAAAAGGAATAAAGTTCTTCTAGTTCACCTTTCCTGAAGGGAAAGCTGTGCTTATTGTTTTTAATGGTGCTTCATCAAACTAGCTAGGTTTATTTCAGCAGCAGCACAGATGGCCACTTCCAACAGAGGCTTCTTCAATGCAACATCTTGTGGGAAGAGCCTGGAGACATGGGGTCAGCCTCAGGGAGGATGCAAGCCAAATCAAAGGTTACACAGAAACTGACTGAGAAAACTTGGCCCAGAGGAGAGATCAAGACATGGTAAAGATGCAGTAGAACAGAATTTATCTTATAAGGAGACAAGGGAACATAATGAGCAAAGCATTTAAGTCAGTAGCAAATATGAAGTATTCTGAGGGCAATTCCAGTAAAATTGCAGAATCATTAACATGCACATTTATCAACAAATTATCCTAAAATTCAGCTTCATTTTCAATATCATGGATGAAAAATAAGTTGTAATAGTTGCCTTTGGAAGTAGGAAGACATACTTTAAACTGTTGTAGCCATTAAGAAGCTTATCTAGTGGTGTGTAGAGCATACTAAAGGAAAGAAGAGAAAAGCACTTAATTGATTATGGAGAAAAGGAGTATCTTGGGCTCTGGAGATGATTCCTTAAATCAAGTTACAGTGAGAATTCATTCTTGTAAAGGAACTCATGCAACGCTGTATCAGAGAACAAATGAAATTCATGTAAAGGACAGAGCCCAGCAGACACAAAGAGGTATAAGACAATTCTGAATTTATGAAGATTATACCCAAGATAGGTTTTCTCCAAATTTCACCATATAAACATATGGTAAAAATAATGTGCCATAAAAAGAATGTCCTCGAATATTTATCAAAATAGCAATTTTGAACCAACATTTCAGTCCCAACATTGTGATTTAAAAAAAAATCAGCTAACAAGTAGAGTGGATGTGGAAGTGTCTTCTTTGTTGTCCAATTTTTATATGCAAGCTTTTGAAGGAGAAAAGCATCAACCTGTGAAAACTGGAAGCTATAATACTAACTGCACGGGCAAGAGGTGAGCAGCATTTCAGTAATGGCATGAAATTTATTGGGTTGGTCAACTGCTTTCAGACTGGGTTTAAGATCTATTTTTTTTTTATTTCAGCTCATACAAACTTATTAGGTACACCAGTTCACTCCCTCCCTCCTCCTCCCCCCCCCCGTACCCCCTGCTTTCCCTCCCCACCGCTCTCCCTCCCCATCCCCCAGTGCCTCCCACCCCAATTCCCAGAGAGTCCTTTCTTGTGTATGTCTGACTTTCCTCTGGGCCCTCCTCTCCGATGACGTACAAGGACCCAGTGGCCTTTCCCGAACCCTTTCCCGTGTTCCCCTTAGGTATCGGAACACTGCTGTGGCTGCCAATCCTTTGCCTCCAAGGATCTTGGTGCCTTTAGCAGATGCTAGACTATGTGAGGTCAACAGTGTGTTGGACAATGCGCAGGGCATGCAAAGTCCAATTATGATTGCTTCAGCCCTAACTAGTATAGAGTATCTTACATATCATTGCTCCTCCCATCCTTATGCTCTTACACTCTTACCGCCCCCTCTTCCGCAAATTTCCCTGAGCTTCAAGATGGGGAGAGACTAAGCTGGCCTAGTTCTAGGTGGTTGATATAGAGTCTCTGAAGTTCTGGATTGTGGTTTGTTGATTTTCTTTTGCATTTTTGCTGCTCCTGCAATGCCCTTCACTCCATCCTGGTGGGCATTGTATGTTACCCCCTGGCCAGAGACAAAAAGCTGTTAGAGTCTTGTGATAAAAGCACATTCAAAGGTAGATGTAATAAAAGTGGGAAACCACAGTGAGGGAGGGGTCTATCACCCATTTGCAAAATTGTTACTTTTTATCTCCCAGACTATATGCCCTCCTCTTCTGGTGAGATCACTCCCCCTCAGTAGTAAATGATGAGGAACAAAAGTCTGTGAACTTAATCAGATGTCTCATTACTTATTTGGGTCCTTGTGGAGGCCTATTTTCCCTGCTGTAACATGGTCCCTTCTCTCCTTCTTTCTGGTGTGGCCCTCCTACCCCATCCCTCCTGTTCATAATCCTTGGAATTACTGTCTCTAGGTGGGCTGGGTGGGTTTGGTACTAGGAGCCACCTATTAGGGAGTACATACAGCGCTTAATTTTCTGGGTCTGGGATACTTCACTCAATATAATTGTTTCTAATCCCATCCATTTCCCGGCAAATTCCAGTAATTCATCATTTTTGATGGCTGAGTAGTA
The DNA here is from genome assembly GCA_023101885.1 of Typhlomys cinereus. NCBI lineage: Eukaryota > Metazoa > Chordata > Mammalia > Rodentia > Platacanthomyidae > Typhlomys > Typhlomys cinereus. The sequence continues at coordinate 2,834,507 of JALPQD010000158.1, read as the reverse complement.
CTCCATTGTGTAGATGTACCACAGTTTCCTTATCCACTCGTCAACTGTTGGACATTTGGGCTGATTCCATGACTTTGCTATTGTAAACAGTGCTGCTATGAACATGGTCGTGCTTGTGCTATCGAGGTGAACCTCTGCTGTATGGGCAGTTATTCCCAAAAGTGGAATAGCAGGGTCATATGGCATTTCAATCTTTAATTTCTTTAAGAATCTCCAGACGGCTCGCCAGAGTGGCTGTATGAGCCTGCATTCCCACCAGCAATATAGGAGAGTTCCCCTCTCTCCACATTCTCTCCAGCATTTGTCGTTGTTAGTATTGTGGATTTTTGCCATCCTGACTGGGGTGAGATGATATTTCAGGGAAGTTTTGATTTGCATTTCCCTGATGGCTAAAGAAGTGGAGCATTTTTTAAGATATTTGTTAGACATTTTAATTTTATCCCTGGTAAAGTTTCTTTTAAGTTCCAGGGCCCATTTTTTAATTGGGCCATTGGTTTCCTTGGTGTTTAGTTTTCTAAGTTCTTTGTGCATTCTGGACAATAGAGCTCTATCAGATATGTGGTTAGTGAAGATTTTCTCCCATTCTGTGGGTTGCCTTTGAGCTCCCGTTACAATCTCTTTATCTGAACAGAAGCTCTTTAATTTCACGAGAGTTGGTAGCAGTGACTGTGCCATTGGATGTCTGTTTAGGAACTCTTGGCCTAGCCCAATCAGCTCGAGGGAGTTCCCTATCCTTTCAACTATGGTTTTTATAGTCTCTGGCCTGATATCAAGGTCCTTGATCCATTTGGAATTAAGTCTTGTACATGGTGACAAGTACGGGTCCAGCTTTAATCTTCTGCATGTGGAGATCCAGTTTTGCCAGCACCATTTGTTGAAGATGCTGTTTTTTTTCCATTGGATTCTTTGGGACCCTTTGTCAAAGACCAAATGGCTGTAACATTGTGGGCTTATATCTGGGTCTTCAATCCTTATCTATTGATCTGTGTGTCTATTTTGGAGCCAGTACCAGGCTGTCTTTACAACTATGGATTTGTAGTATAGACTAAGGTTTGGTATGGTTATACCTCCAGCTGTGTTTTTTTTACTCAGGATTGTTTTTGCTATCCTGGGTCTTTTGTGCCTCCATATGAACTTTGAGATTGTTTGGTCAACTTCTTTGAAGAATTGCTTTGGGATTTTGATTGGTATAGCATTGAATCTGTATATTGCCTTTGGTAGGATGGTCATTTTCACGATGTTGATTCTGCCAATCCAGGAACAAGGGAGGTCTTTCCACCTTCTGGTGTCTTCTGCTATTTCTTTCTTTAGGGTTTTAAAGTTTTCATTGTAAAGGTCTTTTATCTCCTTGGTTAGGTTTATACCAAGGTATTTCATTTTTTTAGTGGCTATAATACATGGTATTGTTTCTCTCAAGCCTTTTTCACTTCTTTCATTCTGGGCATATAGGAAGGCCTCTGATTTTTGCACATTTATTTTGTATCCTGCCACCCTGCTGAACTTCTCAATTAGTTCCAGGAGCTTCCTGGTGGTGTTTTTGGGATCACACAGGTATAAGATCATGTCATCTGCAAATAGGGATAGCTTAACTTCTTCCTTGCTGATTTGAATCCCTCTTATGTTCCTTTCTTATCTTATGGCTTCAGCTAAGACTTCAAGTACAATATTGAATAGAAGTGGTGAGAGTGGACAGCCTTGTCTAGTTCCTGATCGAAGTGGGAATGCTTCCAATTGTTCCCCATTGAGCATAATCCTTGCTGTGGGCTTGTTGTATATAGCTTTTATTATATTGATAAAGGTTCCTTCCATTCCTACTGTCTCTAGCGTTTTGATCATGAAAGGCTGTTGGATCTTGTCAAAAGCTTTTTCTGCATCTATCGAGAGTATCATGTGGTCTTGGACTTTGGACTGGTTTACATGATGAATTACATTTATTGATTTGCGTATGTTGAACCAACCTTGTGTGCCGGGGAGGAAGCCTACTTGGTCCCTGTGAATGATCTTTTTAATATGTTTTTGAATCCGAATTGCTAAGACTTTGTTGAGAATCTTTGCGTCTGTGTTCATCAGGGAGATCAGCCTATAGTTTTCTTTTTTAAGCGAATCTTTATTAGGTTTTGGGATTAAAACGATATTAGCTTCATAGAAGGAATTTGGTAGTGTTCCTTCCTTTGCTATTTTTTGGAACAGTTTAAGGAGTATTGGTGTTATTAACTCCTTAAATGTCTGGTAGAACTCTGTGCTGAATCCATCTGGGTCCAGGACATTATTTGGTGGGAAGATTCGAGATTACTTCCTCAATTTCCTTATATGTTATAGGACTATTTAAATAATTCGCAACTTCCTAATTCAATTTAGGTAAGTTGTGTTTACTTAGGAATTCATCCATCTCTTTTGTGTTGTCAAACTTCACAGAGTATAAGTTTTTGAAATATGATGTTATAATTCTCTGGATTTCTTGGGTATCAGTAGTGATAACTCCATGTTCATTTCTAATTTTGTTAATTTGGGTTTTCTCTCTCTTGCTTTTGGTTAGTTTAGGTAGGGGTGTATCAATCTTATTGATTTTTTTCAAAGAACCAGCTTTTTGACTGGTTGATTTTTTCTATCGTTTTCTTAATCTCGATTTCAGATATTTCTCCCCTTATTTTGCTAATCTCCTCTCTTCTACTACTTTTGGGATCAGATTGCTCTAGTTTCTCTAAAGCTTTAAGCTGCATTGTTAAGTTGTTTATTTCTGATGTTTCCATTTTTTTGATGTAGGCATTAAGAGCTATGAACTTACCTCTTAGAACAGCTTTCATTGTGTCCCAGAGATTTTGGTAAGTTGTATTTTCGGTATCATTCACTTTCAGGAAATCTTGAATTTCCTTTTTAATTTCTTCCTGAATCCAGTTCTCATTCAGCATCATAGTGTTAAGTTTGCAGGAGTTAGTGAGTGTATTTTCTCTTGTTTGATGTGTTGTGGATGTCCAGCTTTAGGCCGTGATGGTCTGATAGGGCACAGGTTAGAATTTCAACTTTCTTGTATATGTGTAGATTCATTTTGTGGCCCAATATGCGATCTATTTTGGAGAAAGTTCCGTGTGCTGCTGAGAAAAATGTGTATTCTTTGGTGCGTGGGTGAAAAGTTCGATAGAGATCTGTAAGGTCCATTTCTTTCAGGGTTTGATTAAGTTCCAAAGTGTCTCTGTTAAGCTTTTGACCTGTTGATCTATCCCATGTTGAGAGGGCGGTGTTGAAGTCCCCAAGAATTATCGTTTGGGGATTGATTTCTTGCTTTAGTCGCTGTAGGGTTTTCTTAATGAATGTGGAGGGGCCCATATTGGATGCATATATGTTCAGTATTGTGAAGTCTTCCTGGTGAATTGTACCTGTGACTAAAATGTAGTATCCATCCGTGTCTCTTATAATTTTCTTTGGTTTGAAATCCACTTTGTCTGATAGCATAATGGCTACCCCTGCCTGTTTTCTGCTTCCATTTGCTTGTAGAATTGTTGACCAGCCTTTTATTTTTAGAGCGTGCCTATCTTTGTGGTGAGATGGGTTTCCTGCAGGCAGCAGATTGATGGATTGTGAGTTTTAATCCATGTTTGTAATCTGTGTCTCTTGATCGGTGAATTAATTCCATTAACATTTAGTGTTATAATGGAGAAACTATTGTTAATTCCAGACATTTATTATGTTTAATAGTTTTTATAAGTATATTGCTTCGTTTTTAATGATGTTATACTTGCCTTCTGTTCTCCTGGATATGCCTGTTTTTTTCTTCACGCTTGAGTATCATTTCTAGCATTTTTTGAAGGCCTGGTTTGGTGGACATGTATCCCTTCAAATTGTCTTTGTGCTGGAAAATTTTTCTTTCTCCCTTGATCATGACTGATAGTTTTGCAGGGTAAATCAGCCTGGGTTGACATTTTTGCTCATTCAATACTTGAAGTATGTCTCTCCAAGCTCTTCTTGCTTTTACTGTTTCAACTGAGAAGTCATTTGTTATTTTAATAGGTTTACCTTTAAAAGTGACTTGTTTTTTCTCCCTTGAAGCTCTCAGCACCAGTTCTTTATCTTGAATGTGGAGTGTTTTAACTATTATTTGCCGCGGCGTGCTTCTATTTTGGTCGTATCTGTTTGGGATGCGGAATGCCTCTTGTATATGGATGGGCCTCTCTTTTTTTAGATGAGGAAAGTTTTCCTTGATGATCGTTTGAAAAATTTCCTCAGGGGGGGGGTGGAGTACTCACCAGCTAGGGCGCGGGGTTGAGGCCCGGCTGGACCGCGCACCCGCTTCCCGACCGGCGGAGCGGGTTGTGGTGCAAAAAAAAAGGGTAAGATCTATTTTTCAACAGGAAACCTAGGTGCTATAAACCAGGCCAAGAAAGTATGAAAAGAGATGACATAGGCCCAAGGGGAAACAAACTATTAATTTTAATCTTTAAAAATTTCATGTTAGACTGCCTTTTTAACATGTATCATAACATTCATAGATTGAGGGAACATCTAGTACTCAACACAGAAGTTTCTTTGTTCAATAGAAAGTGTCATTAAAAAAAATCTCAACTGGACAAATGCAGAAAATTAGTGACTATGCACTTCTCCAACCTAAACAGACATCTAACCCCTCCCCATGCCAAGGCCAGGGAACATCATGAAAGAGGGGGTAGTAAGAAGGTTAGAGCCAGAAGGGAGGCACAGGTGTGGTCAGAGAGCCTGTTATGATTATGACAGAGCTGTTGTATCCCTGAACTTTTCAAAACGATGTGTTCTTCAACATGACCTGCACAAGATTTGGCCTATCAATATTTCACCATGGAATTGGAAAGATCTCAAAAGGCTCCATGCTTCCCTGACAGACTGTTGAGGGTTAATGCTGTATGGAGAGAGTAAGCAAGGATACTTTCCTAAACAGTGCATGCAGTGATGTATGTTCCAGCTAGTACTCAGGCACATGCCATCAAAAGCAGCCCAGATGAAATACAGTGGGCCACAGATGCGAAAGACATTAAAAGAAGAGAAGGGCGGCAAAGTAAAAGAAGGATTATAATGAGAAAAGGAAGAGGATGAGATTTGAATTAAGGTGTAAAATTTTCGGCAATTCACTATATTCATGTACGACATTTTAAAAGACTAAAAATTAAAAGAAATTGAATAATTTTGGTTAAGGACCCAAGAGTTTAGAACAAATTCTCCAGGGATCTACTATAAATGGCTCTTTAGAGTAAATCTGAATTCCAAGAGCATAACCCACAGAAAGAAGCCATCAGAGGAAGGTAAGTCTGGTTATCAACCATTCCTTCAAAGAATGCTGCTCTAGGTATAATTTGTAGCCCAAATTGTCACTTCAGGCATCTCCGTGTGAATTAGTTCTAATACAGAAACTAATGAAAGTTTAAAGGTCGCTTTATAAAAGAATACAACAAGAAACTATCAAGCAAGTAAATGTGTTCAAGGTGATTAGAAAAGGAATTATTTATTTACTTGCTAATGGAATTAATTGCTTTTTGGTGTGACTTCATTAAAAAGTCATGTACATATACTGATTTTAAATCATTTTTATTTGTTCATTAAAGGATACTTTCACCAAGTGATACTTACTAGGTCTGGTTCTGCTGCTTGTGACAATCAGGGCTAAGGCTGATCTTCCTTCTATATGTTTTTGAATACCAGTCCCCAGGAAGTGAAAATCATGAAACTTGACAAACACAGAGATGCCACACAGCACCTTTTTATTATTTAAAACTCTCATATGCAAATACAATAAATTTATGCATCTTCAACCCCTAATACTCACTCTTACCTCTACCCATTGTGCACCACATGTTCTCCTCTCCAGCCAACCCTCCTCCTGCTCTCATGTTGCCTCATTTCCCTTCTGGAACTTTGTTGGATTGGGGGGGGGGACGTAATTTAAATGTCCTTTCCACAGCTGAGCACTCAACAGTCACTTATTCTCTTCATTACACATCTTACAATGCAAAAGGATGCTTCTCGGGGCTAGATATAGTTCAGAGGTTAAACTTCTGCCTCACAAGTAGAAGAACCAGAGATCAAATACCAGATCCTATGTAAAATGGTGGAGGTCTGCAATTCAGTTCAGGAAAGCACAACCCGTGAAACCCCAGGGCAAAGAAAAAAAAAGATATAGAACAATCCAAGATAATTCCCAAAGGCATCCTTGGACCTCCACAGGCACACATAGTGTATATTAGTCAGGGTTCTGTAGAGAAACAGAATTGATGGAATGGATATATACATAAAGAAATACATACATATAAATATACATACATAAATATATATATATAAAGAAATGTATTGAATCAACTTACAAATAAAACCAATGCCCTTCAGTAGGTGTCTACCTTCTCAATTCTTTTTTTATTCTTTTTTATTTATTTTTTCTGCTCACACAAACATGATAGGTACCCCATTCCCCTCTCTCCCAACACCCCCCCTGGATCCTTTTGCTCCCTCCCCCTTTTTCTCTTCCTTTCCCCCTCCCTCCCTTTCCCAGTGTCCCCTCATTCCTGGAGCATCCTTTAGTGTGCATGTCAAACTTTCCTCTCGTCCTCCTCTCTGATGAGGTGTAAGAACTCAGTAGCATTGCCTAGAGCTCTTCTTCGTGTTCCCCTTTAGTACAGGAACACTATTATGGCTATTAATCCCTTGCATCTAGGGATCCTAGTGCCTATGTGATTATGTTAGCCTTTGGGGGGTCAATGATATGTTGATAATTGCGCAGGTCATGCAAAGTCCTATTATGATTACTTTGGCCCTAACTTGTGTGGAGTACCTTGCATATTGTTGCTCCTCCCCATCTTTAGGCTCTTACAATCTTACTGCCCCCTCTTCCACAAATTTCCCTGAGCTTTCGGATGGGGAGAGATTAGGCTGAATTGGTTACTGGTGATTAATGTATGGTCTCTGATGTTCTGAATTATGGTTGTAATTCTTTTCTTCTTCTTCTTCTTCCAGTTTTGCTGCTCCTGCACTGCCCTTGGCTACATCCTGATGAGTATTGGATGTCACCTCCTAGCCAGAGATAAAAGGCTGTTAAAATAGAGTCTTATTATAAGAGTAAAGTCAAAGGTAGATGGAATAAGAGTAGGAGACCATGGTAAGGCGGACAGTCTCCCATTTGCAGGATAGTTACCTTCTATCTGCCAGACTCTATACCCTCACTTTCTGTTGAGATCAAACCACATCAGTTGCTAGTGATCACGAAGGAAAGTCTGTGAGCTTAACCAGATGTCTCATTACTTACTTACAGACCTTGATGGTGGCCTCTTTTCTCTGCTGTAGCATGATCCCCTCTCTCCTTGTTTCTGACGGTGCCCTCTATCACCTTCCCTCCTGTTTATAATCTTTGCAATTACTGTAGGTGTTATAGAGATATATCTTTGAGTGTGTCACTAAGTGGGTTTGGTACTAGGATCCACCTATTAGGGAGTACATACAGTGCTTAATTTTCTGTGTGTGGGATACTTCACTCAATATAGTTTTTTCTAATTTCATCAATTTCCTGGCAAATCTCATTAATTCATCATTTTTGATGGCTGAATACTATTCCATTGAATAAATGTACCACATTTTCCTTATCCACTCGTCAACTATTGGATATTTGGGTTGATTCCATGATTTGCTATTGTAAACAGTGCTGCTATGAACATGGTTGTGCTTGTGCTATCAAGGTGAATTTTTGTTGTATGGAGGATTATTCCCAAAAGTGGAACAGCAGGGTCATATGGCATTTCAAACTTTAATTTCTTTAAGAATCTCCAGACGGCTCACCAGAGTGGTTGTATGAGCCTGCATTCCCACCATCAATGTGGGGGAGTTCCCTTCTCTCCACATCCCCTCCAGCATTTGGTGTTGTTTGTGTTGTGGATTTTTGCCATCCTGACCTCGATGAGATGATACCTCAAGAAGGTTTTGATTTGCATTTCCCTGATAAGGATGTGGAGCATTTTTTAAGATATTTGTTAGACATTTCAATTTCCTCCCTGGTAAAGTTTCTTTTAAGTTCCAAGGCCCATTTTTTAATTGGGCCATTTTTTTCCTTGGTGTTTAGTTTTCTAAGTTCTTTGTGCACTCTGGATAATAGAGCTCTATCAGATATGTCATTAGTGAAGATTTTCTCCCATTCTGTGGGTTGCCTTTGTGCTCATGGTACAATCTCTTTATCTGAACAGAAGCTCTTTAATTTCGTATGATCCCATCTGTTGAGTGTTGGTTGTACTAATTGTGGCCTAGTCCAATCAGGTTGAGGGAGGTCCTTTCCCTTTCAACTAAGGTTTTTGTAGTTTCTGGCCTTATACTGAGGTCTCTGATCCATTTGGAATTAAGTCTTGTACATGGTGACACTGATGGGTCCAGTTTTAATCTTCTGTATGTGGAGATCCAGTGTGGCCAGCACCATTTGTTGAAGATGCTGTTCTTTTTCCATTGGATTTTTTGGGCCACTTTGTCAAAGATCAAATGGTTGTAATTTTGTGGGCTTATATCTGGGTCTTCAACCCTTATCCATTGATCTGTGTGTCTACTTTGGAGCCAGTACCAGGCTGTTTTAATAACTATGGATTTGTAGTATAGATAAAGGTTTGGTGTGGTGATACCTCCAGCCATGTTTTTGTTATTCAGGATTGTCTTTGCTATCCTGGCTCTTTTGTGCCTCCATATGAATTGTGAGAATGTTTGAGCAACTTCTTTAAAGAATTGATTTAGGATTTTATTGGTATAGCATTGAATCTGTATATTGCCTTTGGTAGGATGGTCATTTTTATGATGTTGATTCTGCCAATCCAGGAACATGGGAGGTCTTTACACCTTCTGGTGTCTTCTGCAATTTCTTTCTTTAGGGTTTTAAAGTTTTCATTGTAAAGGTCTCTTACTTCCTTAGTTAGGTTGATACCAAGGTGTTTCGTTTTTTAAAGGATATAGTAAATGGGATTGTTTCTCTCAGGGCTTTTTTACTTCTTTCATACTGGGCATATAGGAAGGGCACTTATTTTTGTACGTTTATTTTGTATCCTGACACCCTGCCGAACTTCTGTGTTGGTTCCAAGAGTTTCCTAGTGGAGTTGTTGGGATCACTCAGGTATATGAACATGTCATCTGCAAATAGGGATAGCTTGACTTCTTCCTTACCGATTTGAATCCCTTTTATCTCCCTTTCTTCTCTTGTTGCTCCAGCTAAGACTTCAATTACAATATTGAATAGAAGGAAGGGGTGAGAGTGGACAGCCTTGTCTAGTTCCTGATCGAAGTGGGACTGCTTCAAAATTTTCCCCATTGAGTATATTCCTTGCTGTAGGCTTATTGTACACAGCTTTTATTATATTGATAAAGGTTCCTTACATTTCAACTGTCTCTAGGGTTTTCATCATAAAAGGCTATTGGATCTTGTCAAAAGCTTTTTCTGCATCTATCGAGAGTATCATGTGGTCTTGGATTTTGGACTGTTTTATATGGTGAATTACATTTATTGATTTGCATATGTTGAACCAACCTTGTGTGCCGGGGATAAAGCCTGCTTAATCCCCGTTGATGATCTTTTGGATATGTTTTTGGATCTGATTTGTTAAGACTTTGTTGAGAATCTTTGCATCTGTGTTCATCAGAGAGATTGTCCTACAGTTTTCTTTTTTAAGTGTATCTTTATTAGGCTTTGCAAGTAATATGATATTAGCTTAATAGAATGAATTTAGTAGTCCTCCTTCCTTTGCTATTTGATGGAACAGTTTAAGGAGTTTCTATTTTGGTCATAACTGTTTGGAGTGCGGAATACTTCTTGTATTTGGATGGGTCTCTCATTACATGAGGAAAGTTTTTCTTGATCATAATTTGAAAAATTTCCTTCAGGGGTGGTATTTTGGGATTCTTTTTCTGGTACTTCATGAATGTGGAAGTTAGGCTTCTTTAAGGTGTCCCATAGTCTTGACTATTCCTCTCAAGTATCTTTTTGGCTTTAACAACCTCTTCCATTGGGCTGGTTAGTTCTTCCAGTTTGTCTTCAAGATCTGAAATTCCAGGGCTGGAGAGGTAGCTCAGGGGTTAAGCCTCTGCCTCACAGGCAGATGGTCCTGAGTTTGGATCCTTAGACCCCACCTATAGATTCCAGCAGAAGCAGAGGCGGCCTGCATTTCTGGTCCTGGTAGGGTGGAGCCTGTGAATCCTCGGGCAGAGTAAACAAGGAGGAGGTGGAGGCATCCATGGTGGTTCCCGAATTCATGCGTGGTTCTACACGCACACACACATGCACACATGCACACATCCACAACTGAATAAAAATAAATTAATTAATTAAAAAAACTTTTAAAAAAGATCTGAAATTCCATTTCTGCTTGGTTACTTCTGTTAGCACTCTGTTGAGTTTTAGGTTGAAGATAATTTGTTTTTTATTTTATTTTAAACTCTGCATGAGACTCTTTTAACTGCTATATGCCTATTTTTGTTTCTTGAACTGCTTTTCTCATCTCCTCCAAGTGTCTGTGGTGTTCCTGTTCAAAGAGGTTGATGCGGTTATTTAACCCCTCCTGGATTTCCTCTTTCATAATATTTAGCAATGTAATGATAATGCGTTGAAAGTCATTCTCTTGGGTATGGCTTTCTTGACTATTTTCTGTGAATTTGTTCTGGCTGGAATCTATCATTCTGGGGTTAATTGTTTTGGTGGGAGATTTGTTTTCTTGGGTTTTGTTTCTCATGGATTTGCGCTGTGACTTGGGCATTATCATTTTATCTCTTTTTTAAGCATTTTTTATTATTATTACTTCCGCTCATACAAACTTAACAAGTACACGGGTCCCCTCCCTCCCTCCTCCTCCCCCTGACCCCCTTGTCCTACTTCTCTCCTCCTCCCTCCCAATTCCCCCACCCCTCCTTCCCCATCCCCTAGTGCCTTGCCCCCCAATCCCTGGAGCATCCTTTAATGTGCATGCCAGACTATCCTCTGGGCCCTCCTCTCTGATGAGGTACAAGGAACCAGTGGCATTTCCCTGAACACTTTTCTGTGTTCCCCTTAAGCATAGGAACAGTATTGTGGCTGTCAATCCCTTGCCTCCAAGGATCTTGGTGCCTTTAGCCAATGCTAGACTTTGTGGGGTCAACAGTGTGTTGAACATTGCACGGGGCATGTAAAGTCCAAATATGATTGCTTCAGCCTTAACTTGTGTGGAGTATCTTGCATATCATTGCTTCTCCCATCCTTGTGCTCTTACAATCTTACTGCCCCCTCTTCCGCAAATTTCCCTGAGCTTCAGAATGGGGAGAGATTAGGCTGGCCTAGTTTCAGGTGGTTGATATAGAGTCTCTGAAGTTCTGGATTATGATTTGTTGATTTTCTTTTGCGGTTTTGCTGCTCCTGCAATGCCCTTCACTCCACACTGATGGGTATTGGATGTCACCCCCTGGCCAGAGACAAAAACCTGTTAAACTAGAGTCTTGTTATAAGAGTATATTCAGGGGCTGGAGAGGTGGCTCAGGGGCTAAGCCTCTGCCTTGGAGGCAGAAGGTCCTGAGTTCAGATCCTAGACCCAACGTGTAGACGCCAGGCAGAAGCGGTTCTACACACACATATACACACACACACATACATGCACACACATATATGCACACATGCACACACATGCATACATGCACAATTGAATAAATAATAAATAATAATTAAAAAAAGAGTATATTCAAAGGTAGATGTAATAAAAGTAAGAAACCACAGTGAAGGAGGGGTCAATCATCCACTTGCAAAATGGTTACTTTTTATCTGCCAGACTATACGCCCTCCCCTTCTGGTGAGATCATACCCCCTCATTTGTAAATGATCAGGAGTGAAAGTCCGTGAACTTAAACAGATGTCTTATTACTTACTTCCACTCCTTGATGGAAGCCTATCTTCTCTGCTGTAACGTGGTCCCCTCTCTCCTTGTTTCTGATGTGGCCCTCCTATCCAATCCCTCCTGTTCATAAAACTTGCAATTACTGTAGGTATTACAGGGATTTATCCTTGCGCATCTCTGGTTGGGCTATGTGGATTTGGTACTAGAAGCCACCTATTAGGGAGTACATACAGTGCTTAATTTTATGGGTCTGGGATACTTCACTCAATATAATTGTTTCTAATAACATCCATTTCCCGGCAAATTCCAGTAATTCATCATTTTTGATGGTTGAGTAATACTCCATTGTACAGATGTACCACATTTTCCTTATCCACTCGTCAACTGTTGGACATTTGGGTTGATTCCATGTCTTTGCTATTGTAAACTGTGCTGCTTTGAACATGGTCGTGCTTGTGCTATTAAGATGAATTTTTGCTGTATGTGGGGTTATTCCCAAAATTGGAATAGCAGGGTCATATGGCATTTCAATTTTTAATTTCTTTAAGAATCTCCAGACGGCTTGCCAGAGTGGCTGTATGAGCCTGCATTCCCACCAGCAACGTAGGAGAGTTCCCTTCTCTCCACATCCTCTCTAGCATTTGTTATTGTTTGTATTGTAGATTTTTGCCATCCTGACTGGGGTGAGATGATATCTCAGGGAAGTTTTGATTTGCATTTCCCTGATGGCTAAGGATGTAGATCATTTTTTAAGATATTTGTTAGACATTTTAATTTCATCCCTGGTAAAGTTTCTTTTAAGTTCCACAGCCCAATTTTTTAATTGGGCCATTTGTTTCCTTGGTGTATAGTTTTCTTTTTTTTTTTTTTTAATTTTTCCTTTACATTTTATTTTATTTTATTTTTTTATTAAAAATGTAATTTTACATTTTAAAATTTTTGTACCAGTTCCCTCTCTCCCCCCTCCTCCCCCCGAACCCCCTCCTCTTCCTCCCCATCCCCCAGTGCCTCCCCCCCAATTCCCAGAGAGTCCTTTATTGTGTTCGCCTGACTCTCCATTGGGTCCTCCTCTCAGATGACATATAAGGATTCAGTGGCATTTCCATAAGCCTTTTCTCTTGTTCCCCTTAAGCATGGGAGCACTACTGTGGCTGCCAATCCCTTGCCTCCAGGGATCTCGGTGCCCTTCACAGATGCTAGACTTTATGAGGGCAATAGTGCGTTGGACATTGCGCAGGGCATTGAAAGTCCCATTATGATTGCTTTGGCCCCAATATTGTTGAGAATCTTGCAAATCGTTGTTCCTCCCATCCTTTTGCTCTTACAATCTTACCGCCCCCTCTTCCGCAAATGTCCCTGAGCTCCAGGATGGGGAGAGATTAGGCTGGCCTAGTTCTATGTGATTGATATAGAGTCTCTGAAGTTCTGGGTTGTGGTTTGTTGATTTTCTTGTGCAGTTTTGCTGCTCCTGCAATGCCCTTCACTCCATCCTGATGGGCACTGTATGTCACCCCCTGGCCAGAGACAAAAAGCTGTTAAACTGGAGTCTTGTTATAAGAGCACATTCAAGGGTAGATGTAATAAAAGTAGGAAACCTCAGTGAGGGAGGAGTCAATCACCCATTTGCAAAATGGTTACTTTTTATCTGCCAGTCTATATGCCCTCCCCTTCTGGTGAGATCATACCCCCTCAGTTGTAAATGATCAGGAATGAATGTCTGTGAACTTAACCAGGTGTCACATTACTTACTTGAATTCCTTGATGGAGGCCTACTTTCTATGCTGTAACATGTTCCTCTCTCTCCTTGTTTCTGGTTTGGCCCTCCAACCCCATCTCTCTTGTTCATAATCCTTGCAATTACTGTGTTACATAGGTTTACTTTTGAGTGTCTCAATGTGGACTGGGTGAGTTTGGTACTAGGAGCCACCTATTAGGGAGTACATACGGCACTTAATTTTCTGGGATTGGGATACTTCACTTAACATAATTGTTTCTAATGACATCCATTTCCCAGCAAATTCCAGTAATTCATCATTTTTGATGGCTGAGTAGTACTCCATTGTATAGATGTACCAAAGTTTACTTATCCACTCGTCAAATGTTGGACATTTAGGTTGATTTCATGACTTTGCTATTGCAAACAGTGCTGCTATGAACATGGTCGTGCTTGTGCTATCGAGGCGAACCTCTGCTGCATGGGGGGTTATTCCCAAAAGTTGGATAGCAGGGTCATATGGCATTTCAATCTTTAGTTTCTTTAGGAATCTCCAGACGGCTCGCCAGAGAGGCTGTATGAGCCTGCATTCCCACCAGCAATGTAGGAGAGTTCCCCTCTCTCCAAATCCTCTCCAACATTTGTCGTTCTTTGTATTGTGGATTTTTGCTATTCTGACCGGGGTGAGATGATTTCTCAGGGAAGTTTTGATTTGCATTTCCCTGATGGCTAAGAAATGGAGCATTTTTTTATTAAAAATATAATTATATATTTTAAAATTTTTTACCAGTTCCCTCCCTCCCGCCTCCTCCCCCCGAACCCCCTCCTACCACTCCTCTCCCTCCCCATCCCCCAGTGTATCCCCCCCAATTCCCAGAGAGTCCTTTATTGTGTACGCCTAACTCTCCACTGGGTCCTCCTCTCCGATGACATATAAGGACCCAGTGACATTTCCATAAGCCTTTTCTCTTGTTCCCCTTAAGCATAGGATCACTACTATGGCTGTCAATCCCTTGCCTCCAGGGGTCTCGGTGCCCTTAACAGATGCTAGACTTTATGAGGGCAACAGTTCACTGGATATTGCGCAGGGCATGCAAAGTCCCATTATGATTGCTTTGGCCCCAACTATTGTTGAGAATCTTGCAAATCGTTGCTCCTCCCATCCTTTTGCTCTTACAATCTTACCGCCCCCTCTTCCGCAAATGTCCCTGAGCTCCAGGATGGGGAGAGATTAGGCTGGCCTAGTTCTATGTGATTGATATAGAGTCTCTGAAGTTCTGGGTTGTGGTTTGTTGATTTTCTTTTGCAGTTTTGCTGCTCCTGCAATGCCCTTCACTCCATCCTGATGGGCACTGTATGTCACCCTCTGGCCAGAGACAAAAAGCTGTTAAACTGGAGTCTTGTTATAATAGCACATTCAAGGGTAGATGTAATAAGAGTAGGAAACCTCAGTGAGGGAGGGGTCCATCACCCATTTGCAAAATGATTACTTTTTTTTTTTTGGGGTCCTTGTACGTCGTCGGAGAGGAGGGCCCAGAGGAAAATCAGACATGCACAAGAAAGGACTCTCTGGGAATTGGGGTGGGAGGCCCTGGGGGAGGGGGAGGGAGAGGGGTTGGGAGGGGGAGCAGGGGGGACGGGGGGAGGAGGAGGGAGGGAGGGAACTGGCGTACCTAATAAGTTTGTATGAGCTGAAAAGAAAAAAGCAAAATGATTACTTTTTATCTGCTAGACTATATGCCCTCCCTTTCTGGTGAGATCAGGAAAGAACGTCTGGGAACTTAACCAGGTTTCTCATTACTTACTCGCAGACCTTGATGGAGGCCTATTTTCTCTGCTGTAACATGGTACCCTCTCTCCTTGTTTCTGGTGTGGCGCTCCTACCCCATCTCTCTTGTTCATAATCCTTGCAATTACTGTGTTACATAGGTTTACTTTTGAGTGTCTCAATGTGGGCTGGGTAAGTTTGGTACTAGGAGCCACCTATTAGGGAGTACATACGGCGCTTAATTTTCTGGGATTGGGATACTTCACTTAATATAATTGTTTCTAATGACATCCATTTCCCAGCAAATTCCAGTAATTCATCATTTTTGATGGCTGAGTAGTACTCCATTGTATAGATGTACCAAAGTTAACTTATCAACTACACTCGTCAACTGTTGGACATTTAGGTTGATTCCATGACTTTGCTATTGTAATCAGTGCTGCTATGAACATGGTTGAGCTTGTGCTATCGAGGCGAACCTCTGTTGCATGGGGGGTTATTCCCAAAAGTGGGATAGCAGGGTCATATGGCATTTCAATCTTTAATTTCTTTAACAATCTCCAGACGGCTCGCCAGAGTGGCTGTATGAGCCTGCATTCCCACCAACAATGTAGGAGAGTTCCCCTCTCTCCACATCCTCTCCAGCATTTGTCGTTGTGTGTATTGTGGATTTTTGCCATCCTGACCGGGGTGAGATGATATCTCAGGGAAGTTTTGATTTGCATTTCCGTGATGGCTAAGGAAGTGGAGCATTTTTTAAGATATTTGTTAGACATTTTAATTTCATCCCTGGTAAAGTTTCTTTGAAGTTCCAGGGCCCATTTTTTAATTGGGCCAGTGTTTTCCTTGGAGTTTAGTTTTCTAAGTTCTTTGTGCACTCTGGAGAGTAGAACTCTGTCAGATATGTGGTTAGTGAAGATTTTCTCCCATTCTGTGGGATGCCTTTGAGCTCGTGTTACGATCTATTTATCTGAATAGAAGCTCTTTAATTTCACAAGATCCCAACTGTTGAGAGTTGGTAGCAGTGACTGTGCCATTGGATATCTGTTTAGGAAATGTTGGCCTAGCCCAATCAGCTCGAGGGAGTTCCCTATCCTTTCAAATATGGTTTTTAAAGTCTCTGGCCTTATATCAAGGTCCTTGATCCATTTGGAATTAAGTCTTGTACATGGTGACAAGTACGGGTCCAGCTTTAATCTTCTGCATGTGGAGATCCAGTTTTGCCAGCACCATTTGTTGAAGATGCTGTTTTTTTTCCATTGGATTCTTTGGGCTGCTTTGTCAAAGACCAAATGACTGTATTTTTGTGGGCTTATATCTGGGTCTTCAACCCTTATCCATTGATCTATTTTGGAGACAGTACCAGGCAGTTTTTATAACTATGGATTTGTAGTATAGACTAAGGTTTGGTATGGTAATACCTCCAGCAGTGTTTTTGTTACTCAGGATTGTCTTTGCTATCCTGGGTTTTTGTGCCGCCATATGAATTTTGAGATTGTTTGGTCAACTTCTTTAAAGAATTGCTTTGGGATTTTAATTGGTATAGCATTGAATCTGTATATTGCGTTTGGTAGGATGGTCATTTTTACAATGTTGATTCTACCAATCCAGAAACATGGGAGGTCTTTCCATCTTCTGGTGTCTTCTGCAATTTCTTTCTTGAGGGTTTTAAAGTTTTCATTGTAAAGGTCTTTTACCTCCTTGGTTAGGTTTATACCAAGGTATTTCATTTTTTTAGGGGCTATAGTAAATGGGATTGTTTCTCTCAAGGCTTTTTTACTTCTTTCATTCTGGGCATATAGGAAGGCCTCTGATTTTTGCACATTTATTTTGTATCCTGCCACCCTGCTGAACTTCTCAATTAGTTCCAGGAGCTTCCTGGTGGAGTTTTGGGATCACTCAGGTATAAGATCATGTCATCTGCAAATAGGGATAGTTTGACTTCTTCCTTGCCGATTTGAATCCCTCTTATGTCCCTTTCTTGTCTTATGGCTTCAGCTAAGACTTCAAGTACAATATTGAATAGAAGGGGTGAGAGTGGACAGCCTTGTCTAGTTTCTGATCGAAGTGGGACTGCTTCCAATTGTTCCCCATTGAGCATAATCCTTGCTGTGGACTTGTTGTATACAGCTTTTATTATATTGATAAAGGTTCCTTTCATTCCTACAGTCTCTAGCGTTTTGATCATAAAAGGCTGTTGGATTTTGTCAAAGGCTTTTTCTGCATCTATTGAGAGTATCATGTGGTCTTGGACTTTGGACTGGTTTACATGATGAATTACATTTATCGATTTGCGTATGTTGAACCAACCTTGTGTGCCGGGGATGAAACCTACTTGGTCCCTGTGAATGATCTTTTTGATATGCTTTTGAATCCGATTTGCTAAGACTTTGTTGAGAATCTTTGCATCTGTGTTCATCAGAGAGATTGGCCTATAGTTTTCTTTTCTAAGTGAATCTTTATTAGGTTTTGGGATTAAGACGATATTAGCTTCATAGAAGGAATTTTGGTAGTGTTCCTTCCTTTGCTATTTGATGGAACAGTTTAAGGAGTATTGGTGTTATTAACTCCTTAAATGTCTGGTAGAACTCTGTGCTGAATCCATCTGGTCCAGGACATTTTTTGGTGGGAAGATTCAAGATTACTTCCTCAATTTCCGTATATGTTATATGACTATTTAAATAATTCACAACTTCCTGATTCAATTTAAGTAAGTTGTGTTTACTTAGGAATTCATCCATCTCTTTTGTGTTGTCAAACTTCACAGAGTATAAGTTTTTGAAATATGATGTTATAATTCTCTGGATTTCTTAGGTATCAGTAGTGATATCTCCATGTTCATTTCTGATTTTGTTAATTTGGGTTTTCTCTCTCCTGCTTTTGGTTAATTTAGGTAGGGGTGTATCAATCTTATTGATTTTTTCAAAGAACCAGCTTTTTGACTGGTTGATTTTTTCTATCGTTTTCTTAATCTCGATTTCAGATATTTCTCCCCTTATTTTGCTAATCTCCTCTCTTCTACTACTTTTGGGATCAGATTGCTCTAGTTTCTCTAAAGCTTTAAGCTGCATTGTTGTTTATTTCTGATGTTTCCATTTTTTTGATGTAGGCATTAAGAGCTATGAACTTATCTCTTAGAACAGCTTTCATTGTGTCCCAGAGATTTTGGTAAGTTGTATTTTCGTTATCATTCACTTTCAGGAAATCTTGAATTTCCTTTTTAATTTCTTCCTGAATCCAGTTCTCATTCAGCATCATATTGTTAAGTTTCCAGGAGTTAGTGTATTTTCTCTTGTTTGATATGTTGTGGATGTACAGCTTTAGGCCGTGGTGGTCTGATAGGGCACAGGTTAGAATTTCAACTTTCTTGTGTATGTGTAGATTCGTTTTGTGGCCCAATATGTGATCTATTTTGGAGAAAGTTCCGTGTGCTGCTGAGAAAAATGTGTATTCTTTGTTACGTGGGTGAAAAGTTCGATAGAGATCTGTAAGGTCCATTTCTTTCAGGGTTTCATTAAGTTCCAAAGAGTCTCTGTTAAGCTTTTGACCTGTTGATCTATCCCATGTTGAGAGGGCGGTGTTGAAGTCCCCAAGAATTGTCATTTGGGGGTTGATTTCTTGCTTTAGACGCTGTAGGGTTTTCTTAATGAATGTGGAGGGCCCCGTATTGGGTGCATATATGTTCAGTATTGTGAAGTCTTCCTGGTGAATTGTACCTGTGACTAAAATGTAGTATCCATCAGTGTCTCTTATAATTTTCTTTGGTTTGAAGTCCACTTTGTCTGATAGCATAATGCCTACCCCTGCCTGTTTTCTGCTCCCATTTGCTTGTAGAATTGTTGACCAGCCTTTTATTTTTAGAGCATGCCTATCTTTTGTGGTGAGATGGGTTTCCTGCAGGCAGCAGATTGATGGATTGTGATTTTTAATCCAAGTTTGTAATCTGTGTCTTTTGATTGATGAGTTAATTCCATTAACATTTAGTGTTATAATGGAGAAACTATTTTTAATTCCAGA
Source organism: Typhlomys cinereus (assembly GCA_023101885.1). Lineage (NCBI taxonomy): Eukaryota > Metazoa > Chordata > Mammalia > Rodentia > Platacanthomyidae > Typhlomys > Typhlomys cinereus. The sequence goes on along the minus strand of JALPQD010000158.1, from coordinate 2,815,180 downwards.
CATTTATTATGTTTAGTAGTTTTTATAAGTATATTGCTTCGCTTTTCATGGTGTTATATTTGCCTTCTGTTGTCCTGGATATGCCTGTTTTTTTCTTCACGCTTTAGTATCATTTCTAGCATTTTTTGAAGGCCTGGTTTGGTGGACATGTATCCCTTCAAGTTGTCTTTGTGCTGGAATATTTTTCTTTCTCACTTGATCATGACGGATAGTTTTTCAGGGTAAATCAGCCTGGGTTGACATTTTTGCTCATTCAATACTTGAAGTATGTCTCTCCAAGCTCTTCTTGCTTTTACTGTTTCGACTGAGAAGTCATTTGTTATTTTAATAGGTTTACCTTTAAAAGTGACTTGTTTTTTTCTCCCTTGAATCTCTCAGCACCAGTTCTTTATCTTGAATGTGGAGTGTTTTAACTATTATTTGCCATGGCATGCTTCTGTTTTGGTCGTATCTGTTTGGGGTGCACAATGCCTCTTGTATATGGATGGGCCTCTCTTTTTTTAGGTGAGGAAAGTTTTCCTTGATGATCGTTTGAAAAATTTCCTCAGGGATGGTATTTTGAGATTCTTGCTCTGGTATTCCATGAATACGCATGTTAGGCTTCTTCAGCGTGTCCCATATCTCTTGGATATTTCTCTTTAACAACCTCTTCCATTGAGCTGGTTAGTACTCCCACTTTATCTTCAAGGTCTGAAATTCTGTTTTCTGTTTCATTAGTTCTGTTGTTAAGACTCTCTGTGGAGTTCTGGGTTGGAGATACTTGTCTTGTAGCTCAGTTTTAAACTCTGCTTGAGTCTGTTTTAACTGCTCTGTGCCAGTTTTTTTTTTCTTGCACTGTTTTTCTCAACTCCTCCAAATGTCTGTTGTGTTCCTCTTCAAAGTGATTGATTCGATTATGTAATTCCTCCCTGATTTCCTCTTTCATAGTATTGAACATGGTAATGATCATATTTTGAATGTCGTTATCCTGGGTCAGGCTTTCTTGACCTTTTTCCGTGGGTTTGTTCTGGTTAGAGTCTAACATTATGGGATTAATTTCTTCAGTGGGAAATTTGTTTACTTGAGTTATTTGGCCTGGGCTTCTGGGGGTGGGCAGGGACAGAGCTTACCTAGGTCACGGGTGAGGCCTGGCTGGACCGCGCGCACGTCCCGACCGGCGGAGTGGGGTGGGGAAAAAGGGAGGATGGGGGCATCAGCGTGGAGCTATTTAACCCGAGGGCAGCTGGGGCGGGGCGTGGGCGCAGGGGGAGGTCCTCCTCGTCCCTCGGCCCTGTGCGCGCGGCTCTGGCTGGATGGCGGGAGTCGGAGCCGGGTCCCTTTGGGCTGACTTGGGGTTCTGGTGGGCGGGCGCGGTCGGGGCTTACCTAGAGTCGCGGGGTGAGGCCCGGCTGGACCGCGCGCACGTCCCGACCGGCGGAGCGGGGTGGGGTGAAAGGGATGGTGTATAGTTTTCTAAATTCTTTGTGCACTCTGGATAATAGAGCTCTAACAAATTTGTGGTTAGTGAAGACAGAAGAGATCTACTCATTTCTTAAGACCTTTCAGTTCCTGTGTTTTTGACTGAACTGAATTAGTTGGTATTACTACTCTCAAGCAGTTATTACTAGTGTTTGCCTTGGAGTTGGATACGCCTGTCTGTTGTTATTGTTATTTCTTAGATGAGGTTTTAGACTGTCACTACATCAATTGTCAGGTTTAGTGGACAGGCAGTGAAGATTAGTATGGCAGTGCACTTTACGATTTAGTACCTTGGTGATATGTGAGGGTGAATGGTATAGTCTCGGAAGTTGTGTATGTTTTGGGGGTAGCTATATGGAAAACTACAGTGACTAAAAATTGAAAGAAATAGAATGGCAAAAAGGGGTTTACTTATTTTTGGGCTGGATGTGAAACATCTTTCCCCATGTTATAGGATTTTTTTAGAGGATTTCAGGTATATGACATTTGTCCCCTAGAGCTTTGCTTGGGTTTTCCTTGGGCTTTGTTGAATTCTGAGGAGCAGTTTGACCTCCCTGGACCACACACATTCCCAGCGGAAAGGGCAGAGTTTCTAGTTGTCCTGGCAGTTCATCTGGGACCTGGAGTGGGACCTAGGGTCCTTTCCTATCCCAGAGAAGACTGGGTGCTGCTTCAGCTAGTTGTTGGGAGGAGCTGGGACAAGCAGGTGACCTGGGGCCTGGGGGTGGGTTAGGGGTTTTACCTGAGGAGTAGTGTGTCCTCCGTGGGCCGTGGGCATCCCAGGCAGAAAGGGTAGAGTTTCTAGGTGTCTCGCAGTTCACCTGGGACCTGGGGTGTTGCCTAGGGTTTTTCCCTAGGGTCTCTTGCTGAGAGACAACTCTAGTAAAATCAATAGTGTTTTTTTCTATGTAATCTTATTTTTTTAATTTTTAAATTGTTTTTATTTATTCAATTGTGCATGTGTGTGAGTGTGTGTATGTAGAACCATGGGTGAATTCAGGAACCACCATTGACCGCCTCCACCTCCTCCTTGTTTTTTTTTTACACTACCCAGGGCTTCACAGGCTCCGCCCTACAGGGGACCAGAAATGCAGGTGTTCCCACTTCTGCCCTGCATCTATACACAGGACCCAGGATCTGAACTCAGGAACTTCTGCCTGCAAGGCAGAGGCTTAACCCCTGAGCCACCTCTCCAACCCCTCTGTGTAGTCCTCCATATACCTTACAAAGACATCAATTCACCTTTAGATTCACATTTGATTAGGAAAATAATAAAAATGTGAGAGAAAAGAAAAAAATAAGCATCTGTAATAGATTTGATACAGAAGTATGTATGGCACTATTATTTTCAAGATTAGGTCACAGAAAATTGCTCTTCTTTCTTGCATTTCTTCTTTACTTTTGAGTGTTAAGCTAGATGGTGCAGATTCCTTATGAAGAGCCGTGTGGAAAGTTATATAAGCTATAGAACTTTAGTGAAGTCTACAATTCATAGCCACTGAAAAAATAAGCTCTTAGTTAAAATATGACATGAGGGAACTATAGAGAAAGCTCAGCAGGTAAGGTGCCTGCCTGGAAACTTTTGTTCTGTCCCTGAGCCCATATGTGGGAACCTCCTCTCTGTCTCTGTCTCTGTCTCTGTCTCTCTCTCTCTCTCCTCTCTCTCTCCTCTCTCTCTTTCTCTCTCTCTCCTTCGTAAATAAATGAAACCAAAATGAAAAGAAAGCAAAAATACTTTTAAAAAGAAAGAAAAGTATATGACACAAGGAACTGAGCCTAGAAAGTGATGCTCACCAAATCGTCATTTCAAATGAGACTGCACTGTGTAGAACTTAGATTTCAATTTTAAAAGAGGCTCAGATAGATGTTGTAGAAAACCTAGACTCCTAATCCACCAAAATTACTAATGTTTTCTTTGCTAAGCTATTGAGTTTGGAGAGAGATGACTCAGACATTAACAGTCTGCCTCAGAAGGACATGAGGTGGAATCCCAGATAAAAATGCCAGGGAGAAATGGCAGTGCCTGTGCTCCTAGAGTCACTGCACATGTGGCCGTTGTGTCCCATGTGAATCAGATGGTGGCACAGAGGAGATAATACTACGTCTACATTCAATGTTCTAACCTGTAGACAGTGGAATGATTAGTAACCTGACATATTACATTGCCTACCAAACTCCTGAATTCCATATCTGTGTACTCACAACATGAAGGCCCGTCATGGGTTAGGCTTCATGTGCTCACAATGAGGATGGCCTCCCATGGGCCGAAGCTCTGTGTTCTCACAATGTAGACCGCCTCCTGTGGACCAGGTCTGCATGTGCTCACACCATAAACTTCGTCTTATAGAAGAAGGAAAAAACTGATATTCTTCAGCTTTATAACTTTCAACATCCTAAATATATTTTCTTTTATTGATTAAATAATATTTTATAGTGTCCAATTTAAAAAATTAGGACATAAAGGCAGAAGGTGGTCATGCTTAGATAATGTCCAGGGGAAGCAGAGGGTAGAAAGGGGTAGAAAAGGTGTATCCATGATCAAAAGGTATTGTCTGCATGTATGAGAATGTAAAAGAATATAAATAATAACAAATAAAAACAGCCTGGTACTGGCTCCAAAATAGATACACAGATCAATAGATAAGAGTTGAAGACCCAGATATAAGCCCACAAAATTACAGCCATTTGGTCTTTGACAAAGGGGCCCAAAGAATCCAATGGAAAAAGAACCTCATCTTCAACAAATGGTGCTGGCAAAACTGGATCTCCACATGCAGAAGATTAAAGCTGGACCCGTACTTGTCACCATGTACAAGACTTAATTCCAAATGGATCAAGGACCTTGATATAAGGCCAGAGACTCTAAAAACCATAGTTGAAAGGATAGGGAACTCCCTCGAGCTGATTGGGCTAGGCCAAGAGTTCCAAAAACAGACATCCAATGGCACAGTCACTGCTACCAACTCTCAACAGTTGGGATCGGGTGAAATTAAAGATCTTCTGTTCAGATAAAGAGATTGTACCATAAGCACAAAGGCAACCCACAGAATGGGAGAAAATCTTCACTAACCACATATTTGATAGAGCTCTATTATCCAGAGTGCACAAAGAACTTAGAAAGCAAAACACAAAGGAAACTAATGTCCCAATGAAAAAATGGGCCTTGGAACGTAAAAGAAACTTTACCAGGGATGAAATTAAAATGTCTAATAATCATCTTCAAAAATGCTCCACTTCCTTAGCCATCAGGGAAATGCAAACCCAAACTTCCTTGAGATATCATCTCACCCCGGTCAGGATGGCAAAAATCCACAATACAAACAACAACAAATTCTGGAGAGGATGTGGAGAGAGAGGAACTCTCCTAGTGGGAATGCAGGCTGGTGGGAATGCAGGCTCATACAACCATTCTGGCGAACAGTCTGGAGATTCTTAAATAAATTAAAGATTGAAATGCCATATGACCCTGCTATTCCACTTTTGTGAATAACCCCACATACAGCAAAAATTCACCTCAATAGCACAAGCACGACCATGTTCATATCAGCACTGTTTACAATAGCAAAGTCATGGAATCAACCCAAATGTCCAACAGTTGACGAGTGGATAAGGAAACTGTGGTACATCTATACAATGGAGTACTACTCAGCCATCAAAAATGATGAATTACTGGAATTTGCCGGGAAATGGATTTTATTAGAAACAATTATATTGAGTGAAGTATCCCAGACCCAGAAAATTAAGCACCGTATGTACTCCCTAATAGGTGGCTCCTAGTACCAAACCCATTTAGAGACACTCGAAGATAAATCTCCATAATACCTACAGTAATTGCAAAGATTATGAACAGGAGGGATGGGGAAAGAGAGACACACAAGTAACAAGGACAGAAGGGACCATGTTACAACAGAGAAAATAGGCCACCATCAAGGACTGCAAGTAAGTAAGGAGACATCTGGTTAAGCCCACAGACTTTTCTTCCTGATCATTTACAACTGATGGGGTGTGATCTTACCAGAAGCGGAGGGCGTATACTCTGGCAGATAGAAAGAAACCATTTTGCACATGGGTGATTGACCCCTCCCTCACCACAGTTTCCTGCTTTTATTACATCTACCTTTGAAGATACTCTTATAACAAGACTCTAATTTAACAGGTTTTTATCTCTGGCCAGGGGGCGATATCCAATACCAATCAGGATGGAGTGAAGGGCATTGCAGGAGCAGCAAAACTGAAAAAAATAAATCAACGAACCATAATCCAGAACATCAGAGGCTCTATATTAACCACCTAGAACTAGGCCACACTAATCTCTCCCCATCCTGAAGCTCAGGGAAATTTGCGGAAGAGGGGGGCGGTAAGAGTGTAAAAGCACAAGGATGGGAGGAGTAACGAAATGCAAGAATCTCCACACAAGCTAGGGCCGAAGCAATCATAATTGGACTTTGCATGCCCTGCGCAATGTCCAACACAATAATGACCCCACAAAGTATAGTGTTTGCTAAAGGCACTAGGATCCTTGGAGGCAAGGGTTTGACAGCCAGAGTAGTGTTGCTATGCTTCAAGGGAACTCAGGAAACGGTTCAGGGAAATGCCCCTGGGTCCTTGCACCTCATCGGAGAGAAGGACCCAGAGGAGAGTTTGGCATGCTCATTAAAGGCGGCTCCAGGGATGGGAGTGGGAGGCCCTGGGGGATGGGAGGGAAGGGGGGTGGGGGGCACAGGAGGATAGTGGTTTGGAGGGAGGGGGGACCGGTATACCTGTTAAGTTTGTATGAGTGGAAATAAAAAAAAATTGAAAAAAAAAATGGCAGTGGCTTGTAATTCCCCCTTTGGAGGTTGAAGCACAAAGGAAGAAGAACAATCCAGGATGACTCTCTAAATCACCCATGATGTAACGATTACTCTTAACTACTGCTGTGAGAAAGCACCCAAACTCAACTACTTAAGGGAGAAAGGGAGCTTTCTTTGACTTATTGTTTCAGAAGGGAGTTATAGTCTTTCACGTTGGAAGCAGCACAGCTGGCCAGCCAGCCATGGCTGAAGGCTGGAAGATTCCTGGAGAGTCTCTCTTCTTCTGTTCTGTGGCTCCTTTTATGTGTTCCACTACTGGGAGGTTCCAATAAGATCTATGGTGGTTCTAATGAGGTCTGGGGCTGGTCTTTGTATTGATCCATATAAGCTCTTTAGGTGGTCTCAGCCATTCTTAGTTAATGCCAGGTGTGGTCTAGACTGATTTTAGTTAATGCCAGGTGTGTCAGGTTGACACCCAGGATTAACAATCACACGTGGATCTTCACAGGCATAGACACTTCTCTCTGATATACAAATGCATATACATTCACACAGAGAAATAAAAATAGAACAAAATAAAATAAATATTAAAGAACAGGGAAGGATTTATTTTGGCTTGATGACATTAGTGTACAGTCCATCATGATGAAGAAGGCATGGCAACAGAAGTCTCAGGCAGTCGATCACACTCAGGAAGAGGAAAGAGATAAATATTGATATTCACTGTATTTTTTTCCTCTTTATTCAGGCCAGGAGCCCAATTCATGGAATGGTGCTACCACATATAGAATGGGTCTTCTCACTATGATTAACTTTAATTTATGAAGTCCTAACAGGAATATATAGAAGATTCTTTTCATGATTATTTTGAATTTTGTCCTGTTGAAAATCAAAATTCATGATCTTGACCAACTTGGTGTCCGGTTTGGTCTCTACTTTGGCAGATTGTGAAAACGTTGAAACATGAAGCTTAACTAATGAACATAGGCCACCAAGAGTAAATATACTGTCAGAACAATGAGAAAACAACATAGTTTCTAAAGGAATCTAGCTCAGTATAGGAAAACTCTTAGCACTAAACTGGTATCAGTGGTCACTGAATGAAGAAGTATAACAACAGATTACTCACTCAAACCATGCACTTACTTTTAAAGTACATCGCAATATAATGCTAGGTTGCAGAGATTGAATTAGTTCTTCTTCCACAAATAAAGATTAATGTATGACTAAACAGATTATTGTCAATATGAAAAACACTATATCACCAAATAGACATAAACTTTGTCAATGACTGATTAGAAAATGCTTAAATGAGAAGTGTAAATGAATTAATTTTCTACTATTTTAAAAAGATTATGAATCCTTGAAATTATGTAGGAATTATTTGGAAGTATACAAACGACAAAGGAGCAAAGACAATTTCAATAAATAAAGAGGAATATTGAATTTATGAAGCCAAGTAAAAGCAGCAAATATGCAAGTACTTGGTATCAAAATGGAGAAGAGAAATATAAAGGAGCTTATTTAAGGAGATTTTAGCAAAGGAAGAGAATGAGACAGGCAAAAAGAAGTTCCAAACACTAAACTCTGGCTACCTACCTACAGTCCTACCTATCTACACACACAAAGAGCAGAATAACAAATAAATAGCTACATTTCAAGGTAAATGGAATTCACCTCATCAAGACAATGATGGGAATTCTGAAAGACACGAAAACATGTAATAATATCATTGAGAGTATTGTGGCCCTGGAAATTCACTATGCCATAAGGAAGGGTGAATAAGAGACTACCTTTAGACCAGGACATTCTAAAAACGTTTAGCATTCTAGTAGCACCAACAAAAAGACAAAATGTAAGAGCAATAATAATATTATTATATTAAATCCAAAAGCACATCTAAAACATCATTCACCATAATTAGATAGGAGTTACTCAAGAGGGCAAGGATGGTTTGATATACACAAATCAAAACATAATGCAACATCTTAACTGAATAAAGAAAAATTCATATTGTAGTCTCAACAGGTAAACAAAAAGCTTTTGATAATAAATTTAAAACTTGGGGCTGACAAGATAGTGAATAAGGTGTTTGCTTTCAAACTTGGTGACCTGAGTTCATTTCCTGGAAGACTGCATTGGGAAAGTCGAGAACCAGCTCCTGGAAGTTTTCCTTTGACCTTCACTTGTTTGCCATGGCATACAATCATGCTCATTTCTGTATCTCTCTCTCCTACTCCTTCCCTCCCACACTCCTTCTTCTCTCTCTCTCATGTAAATAAATAAAAATTGTTTAAGAAATTGACAACCCATCAGAGAGGAGGGCCCAGAGGAGAGTCTGGTGTGCACATTAAAGGATTCTGCAGGGAATGGGGGGGAGGAACTGGGGGACGGGGAGAGAGGGTTGAGGGGATGGGGAGCAGGGGGGTCGGGGGGAGGAGGAGGGATGGAGGGAACCGGTGTACCTACTAAGTTTGTATGAGAGGAAATAATTATAAAAAATGTTAAAAAAAAAAAGAAATTGACAACCTTTTATGATGGAAGCAGGAACATCACTGTGAGGAAAAGGATCATGTTTCAGAATAATGAAGGCATATAGTAAAGCATACAGGTAACACACTGAATTGCTGAACAGCTTTCATTGTGTTTTTTAAGTTACAGAGGAAGACAAGAATGAATACTCACATGACTTTTATCCAGTATAGTACAGGAAGTTTAACAAGAGCAGTCAGGTAAGAGAAAGCAAGAAAAAGTATTTAAATAGGAAGAGAGGAAGTCAAGTGATAAACATTTTAGATGATATAAGTCCATAATTATGAATAAATAACAAAAATACTCTATTAGAAGGTTATTGAAACTCAGAAAAGTGTATGAAATGAGAAATGTGACAGAATAGGAAAAGAAACATACAAGGACCAGCACCATTCTACCAATAAAAATGTAATTACTTTGAAGCTAGTAAGAACAATACTACACATAATAGTTATGAAGAATAAAATACTCCAGAACAAATTCAACCCTAAACTACTCCTAAATTGAAAACTACAAGCACTGAAGAAAAAAATGTATGAAATACCAAAAGATGCAATGACTTTCATTTGTTAGAAAAACAGTTTTTTATCTCTGACCAGGAGGTGACATCCAATACCCATCAGGATGGAGCCAAGGGCATTGCAGGAGCAGCAAAACTTAAAAAAAATCAACAAACCATAATTCAGAACATCAGAGGCTCTATATCAACCACCTGAAATCAGGATTGCCTAATCTCTCTCCATTCTGAAGCTCAGGGAAATTTGCGGAAGAGGGGGCGGTAAGATTGTAAGAGCACAAGGGTGGGAGGAGTCATGATATGCAAGATACTCCACACAAGTTAGAGACGAAGCAATTTTAATAGGACTCTGCATGATCTGCACAATGACCAACTTATCATTGACCCCTCAAATTCTAGCATGGACTAAAGGCACTAGGATCCTTAGAAGCAAGGGATTAACAGTCAAAATAGTGTTCCTGTACTTAAGAGGAACACAAGAAAGAGTTCTAGGAAATGCCACTGAGTCCTTACACCTCACCAGAGAGGAGGACCCAGAGCAAAGTTTGATATACACATTAAAGGATGCTTCAAAGGTAGGGGGAGGGGGCACTGGAAGAAAGGGAGAGAGGGGGGAAAGAAAGAGTAAAGGGGGGAGGGATCAGGGAGGGAGGGGACAGGGGTACCTATGACGTTTGTATGAGCAGAAAAGTAAATAAATTTTTAAAAAAAGAAAAATTAATAAAAATCAAAATAACCATAACTGCCTAAGGTGGTTTACAGGTTCTATGCAATTTCTTTTAAAACACCAGTCATATTCTTCATGGAACTAGAGAAAAAAATGGTAAAATCCATACAGAAACACAACATCCACCTATGTAGTCATCAAAGAACAAACATGGATACATCAGAAAAACTGACTTAAGACATATGATAATAATAAATTCAGCATGACAACTGTAACAAAACACATATATATCAATGCAGCATATTGGAAAGAATAGAAATAGCCCCAGATATCTACTGATTATTCACAGTGACATGAAAAATATATATTGAGGAATGATGACCTCATTAGCAAACCATTCTTTAAAAATTAGATGTGTAGAAGATTTTATTGTTTTATTTTTTTGAAGACAATACACACCAAACTTTATTGACACAAAAAGTGTACATCGGCATGAAGCACAAGCGAGCAGTAACTTTCATCTGCTGCGGGAAAGTACGCACTAATCATCTATTTCAATGTCTTCCAGAACCTTAATCCCATGCACACGAGAAGGCTCAAATGTGGGGATTTCATAAATGAGCCTTCACAAACCACACCAAATACCCATTGTAATAAAATAAGTTTTTCAGCAACTTACCTATGTAATTATTCCCACCCCAGAAGACTCTCACGAAAGCAAAATGGAAGGGGCAGGGGGAGATGAAATAAACAGAGAGAAAAGTTGGTTTCGGCAGTTGTTTTATTTCCTGGCTTGCTTTCGGTTTCTTGAGTGGGTGCTGACAGCCTCCTCCACGTCCGTACTCGAGCGTTCCCCGTCTTCGGTCCCAGATGTTGTGCTTTCTCCTCCCCTCTTTCTCTTCTTCCACACCGATTTCCTCTTTCGGTCTACGTTCTTCACAGGCGCGAGGCCCAGCTTGCCATCGTCCTCACACCCTATGGCTCTCAGTCCCCGGGAAAGAATCTCCCGTAAGTGTTGATAGGGCGGTTTTTCGGTGTAGCCCAGGGTTTTTACCGCCTGCATATAGTGAGCGATTTCTTCCGGCTTGTCTCGGTCGGGGAAGCAGGTGTCCATTAAGCTCGGAATGTTGGCCCCGTATCTGATCTTGGCGTCTCGGACGTAGGCGGGGTCGCGCAGGTTGTCCTCCCAGGGCAGACGGCCGCTCAGCCACTGCAGCATGCAGTACCCGAGGATCTCCACGTCGCCGCGCCTCGACGGGGCCGCGCCGTTGTGCGCGTCGACGCTGGTGAACTCGAGGGTGCCGTTGTGACAGCGCTTTGGATCTTCTTGGTATCTTCGGTGGACGCCTCCCTGGCAGTAGCGAAAGGCCAGGCCATAGTCGGCCAAGTACACCTGGTTGGGGTTTTTCATGCTCAGGAGGAGGTTCGAGGATTTGATATCTCCGTGTACATAATCATGTTCATGGATAAACTCAAGGATCTCCAAGATTCTTAGGCCAAGAATCGATACGGTTTTCCGGGAGAACCTTTGGGCATGTACTTGGATCCTCTTCAGGTCACTCCTATAGCGTTCCATGATTATAAAGCGGTAACGTTGCCCATTTTTACAGTGCAGCCCAAATCCCCAGTACTTGGGAATACCAAGGTATTTTAGTTTGTGGCTACGGATCCAAGTATGAATTTGATGGTGTTTGGCGACCCTTTGATAGAAGCTCAGCTCGGTGAAAAGAGTTCCACTCTCACTGGGCTCCACTTTTATAACGTACGGAGCATCACGGCCAACTGATCTACAAGAATTTTTATCGGCCAGATAAATACAGCCACATCCGCCTTGGCCAATAAGGAGCCCGATTTTCCACTCTTCTTTGCAGATGTCGGTTATAACTTCTCCAGCTTCTAGCTTCTCGAGGGGGCGTCTCCTTGCCGGAGATGGTCTGACACGCGGCATCCTCGCAGGCACAGCACACCCGTCTTCTTCTGCACAGTATGGACTTCAGGTACTTCTACAAGATGTTCAATACGAAGCCACTACGTAAAATATTCAAATGAAAATAGGTCAATGACACAATTACACTCCAAACCGTGAAACTACCACAAGAAAAACCTAGAGAACAGAACCACATTCAATACACTTAAATAAGTATATGTTTCAAATTATTTAATTAATATATTAATGATGCATATTATAAACCATGTGATAAATTTTCACATTCATAATCTTAAGGCTTCACACATTTTATTTTTCTATTGAATACCGTGTCTACTACTACAAGAAAACCTGAGAACACCTATATCATTTAAGATTCCAAGAAACAGAAACATTATATGCTAGAGAGATAGCTCAGAGGTTAGGACTCTGCCTCGCAAGCAGGACTTGAATTTGTATCCCCAGATCCCATGTAAAATCACCAATCAGAAATGATAGTCCCCTGCAACTCTGGCCCTGAAAGGCAGAGACTGGAATATCCCAGAGTGAAAGTTTTAAAAAGGAGGTAGAAATAATCCAAGATGATTCTCTAAATTGTTCTTAGGCCTCCACAGGCATGTGCAGTGACACACACACACACACACACACACACACACACACACACACACACACACACCCCACACATTTTAAAAAGAAAGTAGAAACATTGTGATGGTTAGTGTTAAAAATGAACCTGACACAATCTAAAATTATCATGAGAGAAGCATGAAGGCGCACGTGGGAAGGATTTTCTAGATTAAGGTTAGTCTCTGAGATTTCCCATGAGGGATTGCTTTTCTTATATTAATCAATGTAGAAAGAATTCTTTTACTTGTGGGTGGAACCATTCCCTAAGCAGGGAATCATTTTTTTTTTTGCATTTTAAAACTTTATTTCAACATAATGATGCATAAAAAATACACTCATATTGGTTAATAGAATGCAATTAAAGTTTAACTTACCCTACACAATCTTGACCAGAAACTTGGCACATGGTTTATGATTTTAGAAAACAAAAACAAAAAACCTGCAATCTGGTTCATTTTTATCCATTACAAATGTATAAAAGAGCCTCCCTCGCAAGCTGCTAAATGCAGCAAGAACCTTGAGAAATATAGCTTTGGTTTGCCTCAGAAAAGTAACATATTGCACTGTCAAAGTTTATAAAATTGGCGTAAAACATTGTTGCAATGTTACAATACCAGCTTTTAAAGTTCAGTAACTAATGGGTAGGGGAAGCCTAAGTGTAAACCTGTAGAACTGTAAAAGCTATCCAATTTAATTAATGTTACACATAGACTGTAAATCTACGTAAACAAAGACTCAGACAATCTCTTAAATCTGAATTAACACTGTCAGCTCACTTCATCTGCTGAGATAATTCAGGAAAGCCTAGAAAGTTCTCTCATTTATGCAGAGAAGAGAATTAAGATCCTTTCCCAGCTTCCACAAGTAACGGTATACAAGTAACAGTATACTACAAGCAAGATGTTCCTTTCACTGTCAAAATTCATAGGATAACAGCAATGAGGTCAAGCTGGGCTTTAATTTGTATTAACACAAAGTAGTCCCAAAGTTAATAACCACATGACTTTAGCAGTGACTTTAAAAATGCAAAATGACCCTTCTTGGAAGACTAGAGAACATCCAGCCACAGATCTAAGAAGTCTGATCAAAACACAGCCCCATAAAATCACACCCCTCCCCCCAAAAAAGTAGCCCCAAAATAAGAAGCAGCTCTGAAAAAGAGAAAATATAACTTAGGATATCTTGGGGGAAAATTGTGAATACAGGTTCAAAAAATAATTAGGAGATACATTTTCATAAGACTACCTAGGATTAGGTGTGTAAAGTATTCTACTATTTCAAGTTTAACACTAGTTTCTAAACATCAATTTACAAATAACATGTTCATTTTGTTGTTCCTTTATCAAAAGGGAAAATTCTACCTTCAGTCTATGGGGGTGGTGACAGGGGAACTAGAAAACAAAATTCAAACAGTTCCATGCAAATATTCCATTTCAGATGGAAGAGCCCCCAACTCTACTAGAAGCTCACTGCTAATACATTTTTCATCTTGAAGTACAAATCCCTGGCATTAAGGCTTAGGACCTAATATAGGCCTCACAAGTCCTTGTTTTCTGGAAGAAAGGCCTCAATTCCAAATCAATTTCAGGTAACAAAAATCGATTAATTTCTTTTATATTTTTGCTTCACCTTCTAATTTTAAGACTAGATGAAAAAAGTAGTTCAATTCTCAGAAGGCGATTTTTGTCCTTTTGCTATTTGAAAGAATCTAAAGACCTCTTTCCCAAACCAACTCCCAGTTTTTAATCTTTGCTGAAGATGAGTCTTTTTTAGCATCTTGAAAAGATAATATAAGTATGCTCATGAACATTAAAACTAGTTGTTAGAAAGATTTAACTAGCTTTATAATTTAAGTTTTAAATCATAAATATTTGCAGCTTGATCTCCATTGACAATGATTGTCGGAGCCTAGAATTCAACATTTACAAATTCTCATTCATGCACACACAACACAAACCATTATCACACAACTTATGTCTTGAGAGAGTCTTCTGAACTTCTTTAAATCTTTGGCCTCCCAGTCAATTCCAAGTTCAACAAAGTTTAAAACTCAACATCCCCTCAGGTTTCCAGTAAGTTTTTCCTAATGCTTATCCTAATTTCTGATATATTGCCAAAATCTGAAGCCAGCCTCAGAGATCACCAGGTAAAAGAAGTGAAATATAAAGAGGATTTTTTGTTTGTTCTCAAATAGAACATGAATAATCAAAATTTCAAGATTCCCTATCAGCATCATACTTTCTTCTACCTGGGCCAGTAAAATAAAAGCGATTTTCAAATCCTACATTGGATTCTTTCACATCTGGCAACTGGCCAAAGAACCTACCAAGTAATTCTGGCATGCATGCCCTTTTTCATGCAAGGTGCCCCCACAGGAACACCAGGATAAGGACAGCTGCAATCACTTGAGGCCTGACCTGGAGAAGGGCTGACTCCCAGGGACAGCCAGGACACCCACTAGTTTGTGGAGATCCCTGAGATTTTCAAAATCTGAACTGTATTCAACACTGGTCTTTTCTATATGCTTATCAGAAGCTGCTCTGTAAAAAATGGCTTAGTGGGAATCTTGTACTATTTAAAATAGCAAAAGCAAGTTGATGACTGATAAACCTTCATTATTTTGTTTATTGATTGTGGATACAATGTGGTTAGATTCAATGTCTTGCCATTGTATTGCCATTTGAATTTTTTCCCTGCTGTAATTTACCTGACTGATCAATAAAGAAAAAACTAATAATGCCACCTGATTGGATTTTGTCTGTAAAAATGAATAGGTACATGAACATTTCTTCATTAATATTTCAGCTTCAGATTTTTATTTTATTTTATTTTATGATATATTTTATCAGTGAGAAATTTACTAATGCATCATGGGTTTCTCTGAACAGAGGCACTGTCATTTTGCTATGTGATATTTTTCAAAGATATTTATTGAATAAACAAACCTGGGAATATATAGATCATGTCATTTTCTAGACCAAAGCAGATGCTTTTAGCTTTCACTATCCACTATGCAAATTTTAACCAGATTTGCTTGCAACTAATTTTAAAAAATTATATTTCCCTCAAGCTGAGATTTCTCAAGAGTGGCAAAAATCAAGTGGACCTAGCTTTTATGTTGCAGTTCACCTGCATGCTTGCTGACAAATGATCATCAAACACCTTAAGGGAATAAGGAGTTTACTTTCTTACGACAGTCTGGTTGTAGTTCTCAGTCCAGCTTGAAGGGAGAGGACGCACCAACAGCAGGGCCGAGGGAACTGGCCATCCCATCACCACTTAATGGCTGAAAAACAGACAATCCTTATTTGCCAGACCAGCATGTCTGGTCAAATGTGCAGAAGGATGCTGATTTTCTCAATCAGCTCTCTGTGATTTATTCCAGGGCCTGGTCCCACCCAGCATAGGCTGTGCCTTCCCCATCAGTTGGACAATCTCCTTCAGGTTCTCTCTGGGCTCAATTCAGCTACTAATTCTTCACAATGTGCCCAGAGCTCAAACCCTCAACTGTCAAGTGACACCTGTACCTAACTATGACACTCCACTTGTAAAACTGTATTATCTCTGTGACACATGGTCAAATGAAACAGGAAAATGTAAAACTTATGCTGCCCACTGTGTTGTGAATAATAAAAGTCAGGGATCTCATGCATGTAACCATCATCCATGACACTATAATAGCCTAAAATGTTATCCAGTAGGTGAAGAAAAACATTTAGAGCTTTCACAAAATTTTTCTTTATCTGTTGTGTATATTTGTGTGTACACACATGTGTTGAAGTCGAGGTACAGCTCTCAGAAGTTGGTTCTCTCATTCCATCAAATGTGCTTCCAGTGATAAACTGAGGTCTCCAGGTTTATGGACAACCATCTGCTTTTAGATACAAAGATGGCTAGGAATGAAGCATGTCTCAAAGGGAAAGCAAGAGTTAGATATGCCCAAAACAAGGAGGCATTGAAAGTATGATAACATTGTTGGACTGGAGTATCCAAATCACTATCCTACATAATTCTGTTTCTTGGTGGGCAGATCTAGATTAAAATGGTATTCCTTGGAATGGTATTATAGTAAGAGGTAAAGATAATATGATTTTGTGAATAGGAACTTCCTCATGATAATTCTTCTGTGTCATGTCTGCATATATATTGTATTCTTATATTTCACAAATTGTTCATACTACAAGCAATTATCCCAATTTGAAAGATGCCACATATAGAGAAGGACTATATGACCGTTATGATTCCAAAATGTATTGACACCTTCTGAACTTTGACTCACAGCAATGGCTGAATATATATTTTCAAGGTTATGCTCAAACAAAAAGAGGCAACCTCTATCTAGTGCAATTCCCAGGTATCATGGTTAGGCATAGGTGTCAACTTGACAGTTGAGGGTTTGAGCTCTGGGCACATTTGTGGAGAATTAGTGATTGAGTTAAGCCCAGAGAAAACCTGCAGGAGATTGTCTAGCTAATGGGGACAGCCCAGTCCTTGGTGGATGGACAAGGCCCTGAACAGATGAATAAAATACTGAGAGCTGGTTCAGGAAGTTGGCATCCTTTTGTACACTTGGCCAGACATGCTGGTCTGGCAAGTAAGGATTGTCTGTCTCTCAGCCATTATGTGGAGATGGTATGGCCAGTTCCCTCAGCCTTGGTGTTGGCACGAGCTCTACTGTCAAGAGACAAGACAAATTGTCTCATAAGAGACAATAAACCCCTTTTTCCTTTAAGTATTTGATGGTCATTTATCAGCAACCATGCAGGTGAACTGCAATACCAGGCATTGAGTGTTTATTATGTGTTCCGTAAATTAGCTATTAACTTTATGTTAGATTCCTGTATAAAGCAACATATGAGTCAAGAACCCTTTGTAACTTACAGCCTGATATTCGAAATCTGCAATAAGTTAATCAACTAATAAGGTGGTATAGATCAATAAATTTTTCTATTAATTTTCTTTTTAAGTGGAAATAATTTGAAGAACTCAGCCATCATGGCACCAATGTCATATTTTCTTCTAAAGAAAAAATTGATAGTACTTTATTTTGAGGGGCATGGAGTGAACCTCTGCCATCTGAAATGAAGTCCTCACTTGATGAGGCCCTCAGTTTTACCTAAATAAATGGTATAGTTTACTAAGAGTTTATTTAAATCAAGTGATGTACCCTAGTCTTTGAAAGGTTTTCAACACAAAAACGGATGTGGTCACTATGCTCAGAATACGAGTTCTAGTTCATTCTCACAGATCTGGTTAGCCAACTCTGATCATACCACCATGGTCCTTAATACTTAACATTCTCCATGTATTCTGGACAGTTTACATTGTGACACTTATCAGCCAGCTTTTGCAGTAAAAGGACTCAAATTTTGGTTAATAGTGATTTATATTTGACGAATATTTTATATCTCACCTAAAGTTATCTGTTATTGAGACATTAACCTTTCTTATCTCCACACATCCTTTACAGATTTATCCATTCTTTCATAATTTCACACATGCACACACATATGTTAATATATACATACACACATATGTATACTATACATACACATACATATACTATATACATATATGTGTGTATATGTATACATATGCGTATATAATGTACTCCCCAGTTATCTCTTTTCCCTCCTACCAAACCTTTTCCTCCCAACATTCCACTTTCTAAATCATGTCTTTTCTACTCAAATTCATTTAATTATGGATGCTTGCATGAGCACAGATGGGCGCTATTTACTTGAGTAAGGGCAACTTAACGGTGGCTACAACATTTGAAAAATTACTTGCCTTCCCACTCAATCACTAACTGCTGATAGCTACTTAGGAAGGAATGAGGCCTTATGAGTACTCCCCATTTATGGTGGAATACTGATAAGCTTTGTCTTGTGCAGGTAGCCACAGATGTTGTGAGTTCATGCTTCAAGCAGCCATGATGTGCATAAACGATAACATTTCTCAGCATTCCCCTCCATCCTGTGACTTGTTTCCATCCTCACTACTACAATGTGTCCTGAGTTTTGGTGTGGGTTCTATGGATATTCTGCTTATAGGTGCGCATTAAACATTCTCTTCTTCTGAGAACTTTCAGCACTTTTTGGTCTTTTTTTTTTTTTTAACCATTGCCAGTGACAAATAAAAGCATCTCAGACAAAGGATAAGAGCACTACTACTATTGCATAGCATAAGCATAAACATTCAGGAGACATCTTTAGGGCTGGATATGTCAGAGAATAAAGGCACCAGCTCATGAACCTGGTAACCTGAGTTCCATCCCCTGAATCCACATGTTAAAAAGAGACTTCCAAAAGTTAATCTCTGACAACCGCCTATGTGTTTCCGCAGTGACTTGCAAATGCCTTCTCTCTTTCTCTGTATGACTTCTCTCTCTCTCTCTCTCTCTCTCCTCTTTGTCATAAATATTTAGAAGACATTTTGCATCATGACCATTTAGTAAAACGATTATAATTAGCTCCTCCCTGTGGCCTGTGATCTTGACATTGGATCTCCCTTTCTCCAGAGAAAAAACTTTATCTTCTATTGTGGATTGTCTATGAGGTATCCTCACAAAAGACACTGATGTCAGTCTCCAATAATTAACAGATGTTTATAATATGAAGGCTCTGATAAAATAAATAACGGTTGTAATTGAGAGGTGGTAGATAGTGTATAGTAGGCTAATTATAGAACATGAGTCAGTGAGCAACTTTCCACTACCATATATTTACTCCATGATATTTTGCTTAATCACTAGTCTAGAAACATAGAGCTGCACTGTATTATATTGAATCCATTGGGACTGCAAGTCAAAGATCTTTCTTCTTTTTATGATGTCACATATTTTGTCATGATTATGAAAAATTAACATGGCATGTTAACAGTGTTCTATATAATGAATGCAAAAGGAGTGGTAGAAAGGAAAATTCAGATATCTTCTCAGACCACAGCGCCTTCTCAAGTGCTAGGTATGATGTCTCATTCCAAACAGCATCTTGCCTGGTTAAGATATTTATATCCAAAATGAAGCATAAAATTGAGAATTTAACTCTAGTAAAATTTCCTAAATGGTTTCTTTGTCCCTGTTTTTCCTAACTCTCACCTATATGAAGATGGTGTGTACAAAATGAGGAAACAGCAATACATATTTGTCTTTCATGATAATTCTCTTCTGGGTGTAAGTGTACTAGTATGGCTTGTCAATACTTTCTGGTAATCTTTCCAATACTTTGAATTCAATTATCAAGATTTCTATAACTGAGTAGGTAGTTCCAACCACAAAATATTGCTTCTTTTAACCATTCTGAGAAGTATGCCAGAAAAAAAGAGGTTGCTCCAGTTCCCAAACCAGACACCCGTAGCCATAAGATATTCTCACACTTATAACTTCCACTTCAGTTATTCTATGTGTGGGGGACAGAGCTCACCTCAGTACCCGTAAGAGAGAGAGCCATTTGCAGTTATTAAATTGAATGCAGAACATTAATGTCTATCAGTTTGTCAAGACACTATATTGTTGATGCTTCACACATTCACTCTGAGTGATGGTATTGTAGTGTATGTTTAAGTCAATAAACTCACAATTTTACTTTCCATATGTTTCAATGAAATTTGGAAACAAATGGTAAAGAAAGATGGATTTATTTTAACTTGACTAAACTTGGGGAAGTAATAAATCTAGTTCTTACCTGCCATGAATATGATCATGTTACACTTGATGTTAAACCAGGATGCCAAAGTTAGATCTACGATACAGATCCTTTCATAATGCAGAAATCTAGGTTCCAGGTTCTAGGTTCCATTCTCTGTTACAGAGACAGTGTCTTTAAAAACCCCCCTGAGTATTGAAAGAAAAGTATTTTCTTTTGTTGAATGGAAGTTTCCCATTCATTACAGGCCTGACAACTTTTTTTTTAATCCATACATTTGATAGATATAGAGTGGAAGCTTTTTGTATATTTTCCTTGGAAATTATCTTCAATTCTGAATCTTGCATTCTTATTAAACTAACTAATTTGGAAAACAGAAGTAAAATGAGAATTTCTGTAGAATATCTCCAGCCAGAGCTTCAGCATAACATTATGGTTTAGAATGACTACTCTTTTGCAATGACAGCAGAATAGGATCATGGTTCCAATAGATCAGAACTTTTTCAAGTTAATTTGTAATATGCTTTCTTTTAATCAATACCATGTATACTCACAGGACTGTGCAAGGCATTAACTTTATTTAGTTTAAAACATGATCATTTCAATATTCACTACTTATGACTAAAAATCTTTTAGCTATTGAGACTGTCTCGACCCTGGACAGCTTTAAGATCATTCCCAATTTATATTGTGATTGAAATAGAAGGTGACTTTCGTTTCTATGAACCATAAAAGTAGATTCTGGAAAACAACTAATAAAATGCTTGTACCTGAGTTGCTATTTTAGTTCAAGTGGAAATCTCAATTGGGATACAAAATCTAAAACAAAAATTGAACAGAAATATGCTAGATTACAGATTGGATATCTCTCCACAAAAAATGTTAAATTTTGTAAGGTATCAATTTACATTAATTTTCTAGATTTGTTCAGACCGTGGTGCATATCACTATGGTTCAGGTATGCTTGACCTAAAACACTCATGTATTAGAATCCTGTGCATGCCTGTAGTATTGTAGAAAAATGAGATTGAATGAAGTGTCATTAGTTCTTCCCCATGCTGAAGCTTCTGTTTATTTTTAATTTATTTATGTCACTCATACAAATTTGATAGGCACCACGTTCCCCTAGCTCCCTCCACCCTTCCCTGGATTCCCTTATTCCTCCACCTTTTGCCCTTCCTTTCTCCCCTCCTTTCCTTTCTCACAGTGCCCCCTTCTTCCCCCCATTCCTGGCGCATCCTTAGTGTGCATGTCAAACTTCCCTCTGGGTCCTCCTCTCTGATGAGGTATAAGGACTCAGTAGCATTGCCTAGAGCAATTTTTGTGTTCCCCTTTAGTATAGGAATACTATCGTGGCTATTAATCCTTGTCGCTAAGGATCTTAGAGCCTGTGATCCATGCTAGACTTTGGTAGGTCAATGACATGTTGATCAATGTACAGGTCATGCAAAATACTATTATGAATACTTTCACCCTAACGTGTGGAATATCTTGCATATCGTTGCTCCTCCCCATCTTTACACTCTTACAATCTCACCGCTCCCTCTTCCACAAATTTCCGTGACCTTTGGGATGGGGAGAAATTAGGCTGCCTGGTTCCTAGTGATTAATGTAGGGTCTGTGATGTTCTAAAATGTGGTTTGTTATTTTTTTTCTTTTTCTTCCAGTTTTACTGATCCTGCACTGCCCTTGGCTCCATCCTGATGGACCTAGCCAGAGATAAAAAGCTGTTAAAATAGAGTCTTATTATAAAAATAGATTCAAAGGTAGATGGAATAAAAGTAGGAGACCATGGTGAGGGGGTAAGTGTCCATTTGCAGGATGGTTACCTTCTATCTGCAGGCTCTATACTCTCCCTTTCTGTTGAGATCAAATTCCATCAGTTGCAAGTGTCCAGGAAGGAAAGTCTGTGAGCTTAACAAGATGTCTCATTACTTACTTGCAGAACTTGATGGTGGGCTGTTTTCTCTGCTGTAGCATGATGCCCTCTCTAGTTGTTTCTGGTGGTGCCCTCCTTCCCCTTACCTCCTGTTTATAATCTTTGCAATTACTGCAGGTGTTACAGAGACTGATCTTTGAATGTATCACTATGTGGGTTTGGTACTAGATCTGCCTATTAGTGAGTACATACAGTGCTTAATTTCTGTGTGTGGGATACTTCACTCAATATAATTTTTTCTAATTCCATCCATTTCCTGGCAAATCTCATTAATTCATCATTTTTGATGGCTGAGTAGTATTCCATTGTATAAATGGACCATATTTCCTTATCTACTCATCAACTGTTGGGCATTTGGGTTGATTCCATGATTTGCTATTGTAACAGTGCTGCTATGAACATGGTCATGCTTGTGCTATTGAGGTGAATTATTGCTGTATGTGGGGTTATTTCCAAAAGTGGAATATCAGGGTCATATGGCATTTCAATCTTTAACTTTTTTGAGAATCGCCAGATGGCTCGCCAGAGTACTTGTATAAGCCTGCATTCCCACCAGCAATGTAGGAGAGTTGCCTTCTTGCCACATCCTCTAGCATTTGGTGTTGTTTGTATTGTGGATTTTTGCCATCCTGACTGGGGGTGACATGAATCTCAGGGAGGTTTTGATTTCCATTTCCCTGATGGCTAAGGATGCAGAGCATTATTTAAGATATTTGTTAGACATTTCAATTTCATCCCTGGTAAAGTTTCTTTAAGTTCCAAGGCCAATTTTTAATTGGGCCATTTGTTTCCTTGGTGTTTAGTTTTCTAAGTTCTTTGTGCACTCTGGATAATAGGGTTCTATCAGATTTGTGGATAGTGAAGACTTTCTCCCATTCTGTGGATTGCCTTTGTGCTCCAGTTACAATCTCCTTATCTGAACAGAAGCTCTTTAATTTCACAAGATCCCCAACTCTTGAGTGTTGGTTGTACCAACTGTGCAATTGGATTTCTGTTTAGGAACTTTTATCTAGTCCAATCAACTGGAGGGAGTTCCCTACCCTTTCAACTAAGGTTTTTATGGTCTTTGGCCTCATATTTAGGTCCTTGATCCATGTGGAATTAAGTCTTGGACATGGTGACATGTACGGATCCAGTTTTAATCTTCTGCATGTGGACATCCAGTTTTGCCAGCATCACTTGTTAAAAATGCTGTTCTTTTCTATTGGATTTTTGGACTACTTTGTCAAAGATCAAATGGCTGTAATTGTGTGGGCTTATATCTGGGTCTTCAACCCTTATCCATTGATCTGTATGTTTATTTTGGAGCCAGTACCAGGCTGTTTTTATAACTATGGATTTGTAGTACAGACTAAGGTTTGGTATGGTGATACTTCCAGTAGTGTTTTTGTTACTCAGTATTGTTTTTGCCAAGCTGGGTCTTTTGTTGCCTCCACATGAATTGTGAGATTGTTTGTGATTGTTATATCATTGAATCTGTATATTGCCTTGGTAGGATGGTCATTTATATGATGTTGATTCTGCCAATCCAGGAGCATAGGAGGTCTTTCCACCTTCTAGTGTCTTCTTCAATTCCTTTCTTTAGGGTTTTAAAGTTTTCATTGTAAAGGTCTCTTAGTTCCTTGGTTAGGTTTATACCAAGATATTGCAATTTTTTAGGGCTATAGTAAATGGGATTGTTTCTCTCAGTGATTTTCACTCACTTATTTCATTCTGGACATATAGGAAGGTCACTGATTTTCGTATGTTTATTTTGTATCCTGCCACCCTGCTGAACTTCTGTATTAGTTCCAGGAGTTTCCTGGCGGAGTTTTTAGGATCACTCAGGTATAAGATCATGTCATCTGCAAATAGAGATAACTTGACTTCTTCCTTGCCAATTTGAATCATTTTATCTCCCTTTCTTGCCTTGTGGCTCCAGCTAAGACTTCAAATGCACAATATTGAATAGAAATGGTGAGAGCAGACAGCCTTGTCTAGTTACTGATCAAAATGGGGTAGTTCAAGTTTTCCCCATTGAGTATAATCCTTGCTGTTGGCTTCTTGTATACAGCTTATATTATATTGATAAAGGTTCCTTCTATTCCAACTGTCTCTGTGGTTTTGATCACAAAGTGCTGTTGGATCTGGTCAAAAGCTTTTACTGCAACTATTGAGAGAATCATGTGATCTTGGATTTTGAACTGGTTTATATGGTGAATTACATTTATTGATTTGTGTATGTTGAACAAACCTTGTGTGCCTGGGATAAAGCCTGCTTGATCCCCGTTGATGATCTTTTGGATATGTTTTTGGATCTGATTTGCTAAGACTTTGTTGAGAACTTTGCATCTGTGTTCATCAGAGAGATTGGCCTAGAGTTTTCTTTTCTAAGTGTATCTTTCTTTATTAGGTTTTGGGATTAAAATGATATTAGCTTCATAGAAAGAATTTGGTAGTATTCTTCCTTGGCTATTTGACGGAACAGTTTAAGGAGTATTGGTGTTATTACCTCCTTAAAGTCTGGTAGAACTTTGTGCTGAATCCATCTGGTCCAGAAACACTTTTTGGTTGAAAGGTTCAAGATTTCTTCATTGATTTATCATATGTTCTAGGACTGTTTAAATAATTCAGAACTTCCTGATTCAATTTAGGTAAGTTGTGCTTACTAAGGAATTCATCCATCTCTTTTGTGTTGTCAAACTTCACAGAGTATAAGTTTTGAAATATGATGTTATAATTCTCTGAATTTCTTGGGTAGCAGTAATGTTAACTCCATTTTCATTTATAATTTTGTTAATTTGTGCTTTCTCTCTCTTGCTTTTGGTTAACTTAGCTAGGGGTGTATCAATCTTATTGATTTTTTCGAAGAACCAGCTTTTTGATTGGTTGATCCTCTGTATCATTTTCCTTATCTCAATTTTGGATATTTCTCCCCTGACTTTGCTCATTTCCTGTCTTCTACTGCTTTTGGGATCTGATTGCTCTAGTGTCTCTAAACCTTTGAGCTACATTGTTATTTATTTGTGATGTTTCCATTTTTTTGATGTAGGCATTAAGAGCTATGGACTTACCTCTTAGGACAGCTATCATTGTGTCCCAAAGATTTTGGTTAGTTGCATTTTGATTATTGTTCACTTCCAGGAAATCTTGAATCTCCTTTGTAATTTCTTCCTGAATCCATTCTCATTAAGCATCATAGTGTTTCGTTCCCAGGAGTTAACATATTTTCCATTGGGTTGTGTATTTGCTGTGCTGCGGATGTCAAGCTTCAGGCCATGGTGATGTTGTAGGGCACATGCTAGAATTTCAACTTTCCTGTATATGTGGAGATTCATTTCGTGGCCCAATATGAGATGGAGAAAGTTCCATGTGCTGCTGAGAGAAATGTGTGTTCTCTGGTGCATGGAAGATAAATTCGATAGAGATCTGTAAGGTCCATTTCAGTAAGAGTTTGATTAAGTTCCAATGTGTCTCTGTTAAGTTTTTGACCTGTTGATCTATCCCATGTTGAGAGAGCAGTGCTGAAATCCCCAAGAATTATCGATTGGGGGTTGATTTCTGGCTTTACATGCTGTAGATTTTGCTTAATGAATGTGGAGGGTTCCATATAAGTTTCATGTATGATCAGTATTGTGAAGTCTTCCTTGTGAATTGTACTTGTGATTAAATGTAATATCCATCTGTGTCTATTATGATTTTTTTTAGTTGAAGTCGACTTTGTCTGACAGCATATTAGCTACCCCTTCCTGCTTCCTGGTTCCATTAGCTTGCAGAATTGTCAACCAGCCTTTTACTTTTAGGATGTGCTTATCTTTTGTGCTGAGATGAGTTCCCTGAAGGCAGCAGATTGATGGGTTGTGGTTTTTAATCCAAGTTTGTAATCTGTGTCTCTTGATCTGTGAGTTAATTCCATTGACATTTATTGTTATAATGGAGAAATTATTTTTAATTCCAGACATTTTTTATGTTCAGTGGCTTTTGTAAGTGCATTATTTGGCTTTTAGGTTTTGGTGGTATTATACTTCCCTTCTGTCCTCCTGGATACGTTTGTTCTTTTCTTCAAGCTTGAGTATCATTTCTAGCATTTTTTGAAGGCCTAGCTTGGTAGAAATATAAGCTTTCAAGTTGTCTTTGTGCTGGAAACATTTCTTTCCCCCTCGATCATGACAGATAGTTTTGCCAAGTATATCAGCCTGGGATGACATTTTTGCTCATTCAATACTTGAAGTATATCTCTCCAAGCTCTTCTTGCTTTTACTGTTTCCATTGAGAAGTAATTTGTTATTTAATAGGTTTAACTTTAAAGTGACTTGTTTGTTTTCTTTTCCTTTGAAGCTCTCAGCACCTTTTCTTTGTCTTGAATGTGGAGTGTTTTTGACTATTATTTTCCGTGTAGAGTTTCTATTTTAATCATCTCTCTATGGAGTGCAGAAGGCCTCTTGTATTTCGATGGCTTCTCATTCTTTAGATGAAGGAAGTTCATCTGAATTTGAAAATTACCTCAGGTATGGTATTTTGGGATTCTTGCTCTGGTATTCCATGAATGCACATGTTAGGCCTCTTCAGGGTGTCCCATAACTCTTGAATATTCTTCTCAAGTATCCTTTTGGCTTCATCGACCTCTTCCATTGAGCTGGTTAGTTCTTCTTCTTTGTCCTCAAGATCTGAAATTCTATTTTCTGCTTCATTAGTTCTGCTGTTTAGACTCTCTGTTGAGTTCTGGGTTGAAGATAACTTGACTTTTAGTTCAATTTTAAATTCTGCTTGAGACTGTTTTAACTGCTC
The DNA here is from genome assembly GCA_023101885.1 of Typhlomys cinereus. Classification (NCBI taxonomy): domain Eukaryota; kingdom Metazoa; phylum Chordata; class Mammalia; order Rodentia; family Platacanthomyidae; genus Typhlomys; species Typhlomys cinereus. The sequence goes on along the minus strand of JALPQD010000158.1, from coordinate 2,788,307 downwards.
TATGCCTATTTTTGTTTCTTGAACTGTTTGTCTCAACTCCTCCAAGTGTCTGCTGTATTGCTATTCAAAGTGATTAATAGGGTTATTTAACTCCTCCCAGATTTCTTCTTTCATAGTATTGATCATGGTAATGATCATGCTTTGAAAGTCATTATCTTGGGCCTGGCTTTCTTGGCTATTTTCTGTGGATTTGTTCTGGTTGGAATCTGTCATTATGGGGTTAATTGTTTTGGTGGGAGATTTTTTTTCTTGGGTTTTGTTTCTCATGGATCTGCACTTTGACTTGGGCATTGTTGTTTTTTCTCTTAAGAGCTTTCAGTTTTTGTGTGTTTTTCACTGAACTAAATTAGTTGGTATTACTACTCATTGGCAGTTATAGTAGTGATTGACTTGGGGTTGGGTGTGCTTGTCTGTTGTTATTGTTATTTCCTAGATGAGGCTATTAGTCTGTCACTACATCAATTAAGTCAGGTTTAGGAAGCAGGTGGTGTATATTAGTATGGTAGTCCACTTTATGATTTAGTATCTTGGTGATATGTGAGGGTGAATGGTATAGTCCCTGAAGTTGTATATGTTTTGAGGGCAGCTATATCAAAAAGTTAATCTACAGTGATTATTAATTGAAAGGAGCAGGTGGCAAAAATGGGTTTACATATCTTTCGGCTAGATGTGAAGAATCACTCCCATGTAGTAGGATGATTTTAGAGGACTTCAGATGTATGGTCTTTGTCCCACAGAGCTTTTCTTGGATTTCTTTAGACTCTGTTGAATTCTGAGGATCAGTGTGTCCTCCCTGGGCCACGATAGTCCCAGGCCAGCGGATAAGACAAGGGGCTGATGGTGATATCGTTGCACTTCACCTGGACCTGTGACATGGGCTAGTAGCCTACCCTAGCCGGGGCAGCCTGGGTGCTGCTCAGGCTAGCTGGTGGGAGGAGCTGGATGAGTGAGTGACTTGGGGGCTGGTGGGATTTACCTGTGTAGTTTCTCAATTCTTGTAGCTTAAGGATCCGAGGAAAGTCTTCTGCTTCAATCACACTGGAGGGCTGGAAAGGCTGGGCTCCCACGTGGAGATGGGCAATGAACCACAGTTGGGCTAAAGATGCTGGGCTATTATGTCAGCAAAGAATAGCAGCAATCCAGAAGCTACTGGGCTCCAACTTCAGCAATGAAGAGTGGCAAAGCCAAAGACTCTGGACTCTGAGGACAGCAATGAACAACAGCAAAGCCCATGAGACTAAGCTCTGATGGCAATGAGAACAGTGATGAGGCCAAAAGAGCTGAGCTCTGGCATCAACCAAGAACAGCACAGCAGTGGTAGAGAAGGCAGCAACACACCAGTGGTGGACTCACACAACTAGTCCATACAAGGCCAGGGAAGCACAAGTCTGTCCTCCTTGCACTTCCTTTTATCTGGTCCACCACTGGAAGACTACCTACTACAGTCTGTATCTTCCATAATCAATTAAGTAATCACCTGCAGGCTTGTTCAGGTGCTTATGCTAGCCATTGATTCTTCACAGCTGTGCCCCAAACATCCTGCAGCTCTCAAGTTAATACCTGAATCTATCACATAGTGCCCTCTGATACATACAGATACACACATACACACGCACACAAACATACTTTTTGACTAGGGGAGAAAGGGGTGGGAACGGGGTTAGAGTAAGATCCCCCATATGCCTTCACAAAAACCTAACCCAAATCCGCATGTGGGTATGGCCCCCGGCGGGCTAGAGCAGGGGCTCTAGCTTCAGTTCCCTGTACAGGCGGGTGGGTGTTGCTTCAGTTTTGTTTGTCTAAGGTTGATTTAAAAAAAAAAAGCCTTTGCCCCTCATCCACGGGGGGGGACCAAAAAACTGACTGTTGTTCTCTGTATGTTGCCTGGGATTATAAAGGGTTATATTAAAACGTTCTGTCTTGCTTGGTTACCTGAATTTGTTATAAAATATGCGTGTTTTATGTTTCATGACAGCTGTGGCCACTTCAGATTTTATTGTGCGCTTATAATCACATTTTGGTTTGAATCTGTTCATTATTTGGCATGCCCAATTTAAATGCACGTGCACAATTAAAATGAACATCAAAAGGCCTGAGTACGTACTGACTAAAATATCTTGTTTTATCTTGGTTTTTATAAGCTTCATAAAAGGTGGTATTGTGTTTTTACCTGGGATCTGATAAAAAGTTTGTTTTCACATGTGTAATATTAACATATCTAACAGCCAAAAAGAAAAACTGATTTCTGAGAAATTCATTGGAATTTCTTCTCTGGTATGTATGAGCCCCATTCCTTGAGGGACAGTCTGATTTCTAATTCCAAGTGTACTCCTGTGTTCTGTTACAATCTTACAAATTTAATTCAAATACAATGATTTTTAAGACGAGGTCTACTGTTAATGCCTCTATTAAAGGACTTTTCTTACAGGATATCTAATGTAAAAACAACAGGAAACCATCAAGGAGGATAAAGAAAATATGAAAAAATAAGTATAGTAATTAAATGTACAAAAGGTTTAAAAAGGTTTATAGGATAAAAAAATCTCACTTAAAAATTAAAATGTGTACAGGAGGTTTGAGTTGATTGCTTAAAAGGATGTTTAAGTATGAGATAAAGGTTTATGGAGGTTGGGTTTATAAAAAGATTAAAAATTAAGATGGTCATTAAAAGAAAATGTTATGCCTTTCCCCACTCTGCCACCCCCCCCCCCCAACGCACGCAGTACAGCCAGGACTCACCACGACCCAGGTAAGCTCCACCCCCCACCCCCAGAACCAGCCCCCCAAGGGATCCAGCTCCTCCCACCAGCCAGCCCGAGCCGGAGCTGTGCCCAGGCCGGGAGGACCCCCTCCCCCTGGCCACCCCAGCTCCCCCAGGACAAATAGCACCCCGCCACCACCACATCCTCCCTTTCCCCACTGCGCAGCCTGGGCGGGCCAGTCCAGCTGGGACTCACTCCGACCTAGGTAAGCTCCCCCCCGCCCAACCCCAAAACCCCAGGCCAAATAATTCAGTTCAGTGAAAAATGCACAGAAATTGAAAGAAGGTCTTAAGAGTTAAAACGAATGCCCAAGTCAAAGTGCAAATTCATGAGAAACAACACCCAAGTAAACAAATCTCCCACTAAAGGAATTAACCCCATAATAATAGATTCCAACCAGAACAAACCCACAGAAAATGGCCAAGAAGCCTGACCCAGGATAAAAACTTTCAAAACATGATCATTACCATGTTCAATACTATGAAAGAGGAAATCCCGGAGGAATTAAATACCCCATCAATCACTTTGAAGAGGAAAACAACAGAACTTGGAGGAGTTGAGAAAAATAGTTCAAGAAACAAAAACAGGCATAGAGCAGTTAAAACAGACTCAAGCAGAGTTCAAAACTGAACTAAGACAAGTTATCTTCAACCCAGAACTCAACAAAGAGTCTTATCAGCTGAACTAACGAAGCAGAAAACAGAATTTCAGACCTTGAAGACAAAGTGGGAGTACTAACCAGCTCAATGGAAGAGGTTGTTAAAGCCAAAAAATATTCAAGAGAAATATTCAAGAGTTATGGGACACCCTGAAGAAGAATAACATGTGTATCATGGAATAACAGAGCAAGAATCTCAAAATACCACACCTAAGGAAAATTTTCAAACTATCATCAAGGAAAACTTTCCTCATCTAAAAAAGAGAGGCCCATCCATATACAAGAGGCATTCCACCCCAAACAGATATGACCAAAATAGAAACTTACCAAGGCAAAATAGTTAAAACACTCCACATTCAAGATAAAGAAATGGTGCTGATAGATTCAAGGGAAAAAAAACAAGTCACTTTTAAAGGTAAACCTATTAAAATAACAAATGACTTCTCAGTGAAACAGTAAAAGCAAGGAGATCTTGGAGAGACATACTTCAAGTATTGACTGAGTAAAAATGAACCCAGGCTGATATGCCCAGCAAAACTATCAGTCATGATCGACAGAGAAAGAAAAATCTTCCAGCACAAAGACAACTTGAAGGGATACATGTCCACCAAACAGGCCTTCAAAAATGCTAGAAATGATACTCAAGTGTGAAGAAAAAAACAGGCATATCCAGGAAACAGAAGGCAAGTATAACACCATTAAAAGCGAAGCAATATACTTACAAAAACCACTAAACATAATAAATGTCCAGAATTAAAAATTGTTTCTCCATTGTAACACTAAATGTTAATGGAATTAACTCACCGATCAAGAGACAAAGAAAAAAACTTGGATTAAAAATCACAATCCATCAATCTGTTGCCTGCAGGAAACCCATCTCACCACAAAATAGGCATGCCTAAAAATAAAAGGCTGGTCAACAATTCTACAAGCTAATGGAAGCAGAAAACAACCAGGGGTAGCCATTATGCTATCAGACAAAGTGGACAAACCAAAAAAAAAATCATAAGAGACACAGATGGATACTACATTTTACTCAAGGTACAATCACCAGGAAGACTTCACAATACTGAACATATATGCACCCAATACATCCCCCCTGACACATTCATTAAGCAAAACCTACAACGTCTAAAGAGAGAAATCATTCCCAAACGATAATTCTGGGGATTTCAATACCACCCTCTCAACATGGGATAGATCTCAGGTAAAAAACTTAACAGAGACACTTTGGAGTTTAACCAACCCTTACTGAAATGGACCTTACAGATCTCTATCGAACTTTTCATCCATGCACCAAAGAATACACAATTCTTTCTGCAGCACATGGAACTTCTCCAAAATAGATCACATATTGGGCCACAAAACAAATCTCCACATATACAGGAAAGTTGAAATTCTAGCCTGCACCTTATCAGACCACCATGGCCTAAAGCTTGACATCCACAACACAACAAGCAACAGAAAATACACTAACTCCTGGAAACTTAACACTATGATGCTGAATGAGAATTGGATTCAGGAAGAAATTAAAAAGGAAATTCAAGATTTCCTGAAAGTGAACAATAATGAAAATACAACTTACCAAAATCTGGGACACAATGAAAGCTGTCCTAAGAGGTAAGTTCATAGCTCTTAATGCCTACATCAAAAAAAAATGGAAACATCAGAAATAAATAACAACAATGCACCTAAAAGCTTTAGAGACACTAGAGCAATCTGATCCCAAAAGCAGTAGAAGGGAGGAGATTAGGAAAATAAGGGAGAAATATCTGAAATCGAGATTAGGAAAATGATGCAGAAAATCAACCAGTCAAAAAGCTTGGTTTTCTGAAAAAATCAATAAGATTGATACACCCCTAGCTAAATTAACCAAAAGCAAGAGAGAGAAAACCCAAATTAAAAAATTAGAAATGAAAATGGAGTTATCACTACTGATACCCAAGAAATCCAGAGAATTATAACATCATATTTCAAAAACTTATACGCTGTGAAATTTGACAACATAAAAGAGATGGATGAATTCCTAAGTAAACACAACTTACCTAAATTGAATAAAAAGTTGTGAATTATTTAAAGTCCTATAACATATGAGGAATCGATAAAGGTAATCGCCAATCTTCCGTCCCCCAAAAAACTGTCCTGACCAGGACGGATTCAGCAACAGAGTTCCACCAGACATTAAGGACCTAATAACACCAATACAACTTAAACTGCTACATGCTCCATCAATAGGCAAAGGAAAGGAACATAATCAAATTCTTCCTATGAAGCT